>CM033744.1:20430651-21762424 GCA_019671005.1 Hibiscus mutabilis | reverse complement strand
AATTGGTTTTTATTCCGTCGGGAATATGATATTGCTATGGCAATGTGATTTGCATATGAGGGGATTTTGTGTGATGCATTGTAAAATAGTGAATAAATGGTTTTGTAAATGATATATTGGCTATGTGACAAGGTGAGAAAACAATCGGATATAGTTGACATGTCATAGGATAAAGTGCACTATAATATATTTAAAAATCAATCGTGGTTAAGGGTCCTTGAGGTATAGCGGTCGGCTACTCGAGCTATGTTGTCATCACTTGGGTAGAGTGGTTGGTTCCTTGTTGATGTAAAGCTTGCAGTCGGTAAGGTTGTAATTCATACGGTCGGTATGGGGTAGTCTTTATGATGGTCGGTTATTAAGAGAGATCCGTGTATTCGATGTGTAAAGTTAACGGTTGGTTAACTAAAGATTAGCGATCAGCTAATCAAGGATAACGGTCGGTTCCCCTATTTTTAATGCTTTGGGATTTAAGTCTGCTATATAATTTGATGATTTGGGATTTAAGCATGGTTTTGTATTTTAATGGTTGGAATTCAAGCATGGTTTTGTATATAATGCTTTAGGGATTTAAGCATGTGGAATATATCGTTTTGCATATGGTCAATATGCATGTTTTGAAATGGAATCTTTGGAACTTGCTTAGGTTGTAAGCATGGTTTGAAAACAAGTGTTACAATGCATCATTGTTTTAAGAGCATCCTCACTAAGAAAGTGTGCTTACGCTCTCTTTTTCCTAATGATGCATGGCATTAAGGCTTGGGGCAGCAAAGGCAAAGTTGTAGTGATCCAAGAGGCAAAGCAATTTTGAGTATGAACTCGATTTATGTTTCTAGTTAATAAGGTAATGTGTTCGCCATGGATTTTGGGATATGTAATTATGTTTTCCCTGGTTTAAGCATGTGTAATGTTGTGATTTTGGAGTGTGATTGATGTTGTTATGCGCTTATGCATCGTTACCCATGGTTGATGTTATGTGGTTCCCTAGGTATGCATCTAGATGGTTTTGCTTGGATGGCATCCTTTGATGAGCTTAACATGTTGAATATGGTATTAAAGTGATGTTGGTATGGTGTTTGTGTTGGTAAATGTTTATTTGAGCAACTTGTTATGTTTGGTGGAGTGTTTTAGGAGCATGCCTCTAGATTAATCCTTTTGGTGGCCTAAAGCTTGTATAGTAGTTAAATCTTGGTGCAAGTGTTGATAAATGTATTGTTGGATGTTTATATGCATGTATGCAAGTTGCTAGGACCTAAATGCATCTAGATTTGTGTGAAAAACTAGCTAAAAACGACATTACAAGCCCAGTGTGCCGATCTACTGAGACAGATCGGTACGGCTAGGCAAGAATAGACTAGGCATTCTGGTACAAACATGATGCATCAGTACAATTCATTGCTACTAGAAATTGCCTTTTTGGATCAAAACTCACGTACGAAACACCCATAAGGCGATCTGTAATATCCCAAAATTTACAAAAGATCTTGTTTAAGGGTCATTTAGTGCTAAGGTAATTGCTTAAAAGCTTACTTAGTGACTAAAATGACAAAAATGACAAAAGTATGTACATATAAGATTAATAAGTTGCATCTAGACAAGATAAAAGAAAAAAATGGACCGACTTTTTCATAACATTTCCCAGATTTTCTTCAAAGCAAACCTAATGTAGCTCACTCGACTCGGTCAAGCGTCTAGGCTGGGTCGAGGGGGTTACATTTGTTGGTATTAGAGCCAGGTTACGAAAGGTTGGGATGTTGTTGTTTGATTGTATATCATTGTTTGTTATGCACGGTGATTGTGGATATGTACGATGTTTGATTTATATCGTGTTGGGGTATGAATTGGGAACGCATTGCCTATAATCGAGGTTTTAAAATGTTTTATAAGATGGTTTTGAATCCTTTGCCTTATGTTAGCCTAAATTTAATGTGTTTTGATACTTTTGTAAGCATGGCTCGATGTGAGACACGTTCAATGGCTGGTAATGCCCGAATTTGGTAGAATAATGTTGAGGAAGAGAATCCCCTTAACGCTTTACCTCCCTCCTCCATTAGTTAGTTATGTCCGTCGATGTTGGGGTTGGTGGTGTACCCAGTGCTCATCAAGTGCCAGATTTGGTGATTTAACTCTGTTAGTTCAGGCAATAACATGACCTTTTCAAGCTACAATGGCTGGAGTGCATGTGCAAGTGATAAGTGTTCAAAAGTACTATTTTTCTTACCATTTTTACTCATATTATTGTTAGACTTAGGCTCATAAGTTACCTAATTAGTCATTCATGCATTAATCCATGTTTCCTTCCATCGTTGAGCTTGATTGCATAACTTGGTTGTTTTTGTGGGAAAAGATGCTGCTTTGGTGTGTTTTTGTGTATGTGCAGGATCACTTGCCAAAGCAAGGCTAGAGCTAGTTGCCGAGCAATGCATGAAGGAGATGCCGAGCTAGTTGCCAGGGCAATGCATGAAGGAGACCCGAGCCAGTTGCCAGGGTAATTGTCGACAAAGAATTAGGTGATATGGTAGTCAAAATTGATGACTAGACAAGCCCAAGATGACGTGGAGCAAAGCTAAATCCCAAAGGAGTTTGATTTTTAAGAGGTTAAAGAAGAATTAAATTCCTCGAAGATAGGAGAAGTTGTAGAAGGAATATAATTATAATAAAAATTCTATTCTCTAAAGATAATTTAATTCCAACTTAACTTCCTCCTCAAATGAGGACTTTGACCTAGCCCCTGTAAATAGATCACCTAGCCGTCAACTCCAAAAAGGGGACAGGTAAGAGAGAATTTTCGACAACATCAAGGGCAAGGAGGATTTCGACAAAGCTCCATCCATTCTTCATTTTTTTTTCTTGTTCAATTAGGTTCATGCTAGGAATTCTTTATCTTGTGTTTCTTTGGAACCTAGCCATGAACTAAATCTATTTGGCTAAGGTTATTGTGTCTTGTGGTTGTGAGAAACTATTGGATTTTGTTTAGGTAATATGAGTTTGCACTTTTCTATTCAAGGTTTATTCATTCTTGGTTCTTATTCTTGTTTGCGAGTGAATTGGGAGAGGATATCGTAACTTAGTATATTTATCTAATATCGGGAGAGTTAGATTCAAGAAACGAATGATTATGGTCTTTATTCAATCTATTGATGGTGAAGATTAATCCGGCTTAGGAATAAGTTAAGGATTTCAACGGCTAAGAAAGAGCGCAAGATTGGTTGTTGTTCACCCTTGATTCACGCAGGGACGTATTATCAAGGCATGCACAAGTAGCTAGAGTTTTGACTTAGGGATAAGAACAAACCATTGAAGAACGCTTTGCCGAACCTTGAAGGTTGCTGCCCAGACGCCCAAGTAGTTGCCCAACTAGTCGCCCAGGCAACCATCGATTAGTTGCCAAGGCAACCCCACAGCAAAGTTGCCACGACAACTAAGTTGCCCTTGCACTCTTTTACCAAGACGATCCAATCGGCTATCACACCTCAACTCACGATAACCTGGCCTATCTCTCTCATTTGATCTCATCCATTCTTTTACTTTATTGCTTTCTGTGTTTAGTTATTAGTTAAACTCCTATAATCTTCTATTTGTGTTTTACTTTTTATAGTGCAAGAGATTAGATTCTTGAAGTGGCACCAATCCCTGTGGAGACGATATCTTTTATACTATAACTTGCGACGTGTACACTTGCACAATTGCGTAGCACTTATTACGAGCAACAAGTTTTTGGCGCCGTTGCCGGGGATTTGCAATAGCGACTTTGTTTTTATTTTCCTGCACTTTTTATTTTTCTTGTTTAAAATTCAAAGGGATAACAAACTTTGGTTTTGTATTGGTATATGACCAGGGTGAGACCCATTACAACAGAATATCCCTTTGATCCAGAAATTGAACAAACCTTACAAAAACTTAGACGAAGGTTAAGAGTAGTAATGGCTAATCAAGACGGCAATATAAATCAAGATGTTCCAGCAGGAGGAAGAGTAATTCTTGCACGAAACTGAACTATCCGAGACTATCTTGAAGAAGATATTGATGGACTTAATCTAGGAGTTGCCGCACATGAAATTGAAGCAAACCACTTTGAGTTGAAACCGGTGATGTTTAATATGATCAACACAATTGGTCAATTTGGCGTCTCAGCAACTGTAGATGCACGACAATATATTAAATCTTTCCTCGAGATTTGCAACTCGTTCAAAATACACGGAGTCACCCCCGATGTTTTACGATTAAGATTATTCCCCTATTCACCGAGGGATAGAGCAAAAGCATGGTTGAATAGCATTCGTGCCGGATCAATAGGATCTTGGACCGATCTTTGTCGTGATTTCCTTGCTCGGTTTAATCCTACAAATTTGACTAATAAGCTTCGTAACGACATTACTTCTTTTCGGCAGGCAGATGATGAATCCATGTACGAGGCTTGTGAGCGATATAGAGAACTTCTACACAAATGCCCCATACACGGATTCCCAGTGTGGACACAAGTAACAACGTTTTACAATGTCGTGAATACACCAACAAGGATGATGCTAGATGCCTCGGCAAACGACATACTCCTAGATAAGTCGCTAGAGGAAGCAATGCAAATTCTAAATAGGCTTGCCAAGAATGATTATCAATTCCCCTCTACTAGACGAGGAGGAGTTAGACGCCATGCCACAATACATGAACTAGGATCATCAGACTCAATTTCGACACAATTGGCCACTTTAACCAAGATGGTCCAAAACATGCAGAAACCAAACAACACACATGAGGTCAAGGTAATGGATTCTTTTTGTGAGTTATGTGGTGGTAACCATGATTCTTCTGAATGTATGCAGAATCCGGAATCCAGCTTCTATGTGGTGGTAACCAAGAGGCGGCAATCAAATCATTGGAAAAGCAAGTCGGACAATTTGCTCAAAACCTGAATACTAGACCGCAAGGAGGTTTACCTAGCGATACTGAAGTCGTAAGAGGAACTGGCCATGAGCAATGTAAGGCGATCACCAGTAGAAGTGGCCAACAACTTAAAAAGGCTCAAGCTCGCTCATCAAACAAAACTCCACAAAAAGATCAAGACGAACCTAGCGACAAAGCCTCAGATGCTGAACCATGAATTGCCGCGACAACCGGCAATAAGCATGCCTCGGCAACCTGCGATAAGGATGCCTCGGCAACCCCAGTTGACAATGCCTCGGCAACTCCAGTTGTCCCGACAATGCCGTCAATCAGGTTCCAAACCAATGAAAAGATCAAAGATATCTGACTTCCACCACCATTCCCACAAAGGTTGAAGCGACAAAAGCAAGAATATCAATTCAAGAAGTTTCTTGATATCCTAAAGCAAGTCCACATCAACTTGCCATTGTGGAAACAATTGAACAAATGCCGAACTATGCCAAGTTTCTTAAAGACATTGTGTCCAAGAGAACAAGGCTAGGAGAGTTTGAAACAGTTGCCGCAATAGAGGGATGCATGGCCATGTTGCACAATCGTATGCCACCTAAGTTGAAGGATCCCGGAAGTTTCACAATACCCTGTTCCATTAGAAACCACTATGTCGGGAAAGCATTATGCAAGCTTGGGGCTAGCATAAACTTGATGCCTCAATCAGTTTTCCAGAAACTAGGAATCGGGAAGGCAAGACCTACAACAGTTATGCTACAGCTAGCTGACAGATCCTATGTGCATCCAGAGGGAAAAATCGAAGACATACTGGTAAAAGTTGATAAATTTATTTTCCCACTGACTTTATTGTTTTGGATTGTGAAGCATATGAACATGCATCTATCATTCTCGGGAGACCATTCCTAGCAACAGAGAGAACCTTGATCGATGTTGAAAAGGGAGAACTCACAATGAGGGTGAATGACCAGCAAGTTAAACTAAATATGTTCCAAACACTAAGGCATGCCGATGATCCATAAGAATGCCAACTTCTTCATGCCACGGCAGAGTTTAACTTCGACGAGGAATTTAGTTACCTCGGCAACTACATTGCCGATCAAGAGGAACTGGGGAGTATGAAGAACCGGTCAACGAGGAACAGCAAGAAGAGGCAAATTGGTTAGTCAATCGACCAGGTACATACTTTGAACCACTGGATTACTCAAGTAAGGAAGGTAAGCTCGAAAAGCCCTCTATTGAACAACCACCGATTCTTGAGTTGAAATAGTTGCCAGAGCGACTAAAATATGCATACTTAGGAACCGATAATACATTGCCTGTAATTATTTCTTCTAAGTTACAGCCTGAGCAGGAAAAGAAGCTGGTCAAAATGTTGATGCTACACATGAAGGCAATAGGGTGGATAATTACCGACTTGAAGGGAATTAGCCCGATAGTGTGCATGCACAAGATTTTGTTAGAATATGATCACAAACCTTCAATTGAGGCCCAGAGGAGACTGAATCATGCCATGAAAGGGGTTGTAATGAAAGAAATCATCAAGTGGCTTGACGCCGGCATTATATACCCTATCTCTAATAGTACATGGGTAAACCCTTTACCCTTTATTGATTATCGAAAGCTAAACAAAGCCACTAGGAAAGATCACTTCCCATTACCCTTTATTGATCAAATGCTTGACCGTCTTACAGGTAAACCCTTTTATTATTTTCTTGATGGTTATTCAGGTTACAATCAAATTGCCATAGCACCAGAAGATCAAGAAAAGGCAAGCTTCACATGCCCATACAATACTTATGCTTTCTGAAGGATACCGTTCAGATTGTGTAATGCCCGACAACCTTCCAAAGATGCATGATGGCACTCTTTTCAGACATGGTCAAAGACTTCCTTGAGATCTTCATGGATGATTTTTCTATTTTTGGTAATGACTTTGACAGCTGCCTCGGTAATTTAGAGAAGGTGTTGGCAATATGTGAAGAAACTGATTTAGTCCTCAATTGGGAGAAGTGCCATTTTATGGTAGATGAAGGAATAGTGCTCAGCCACAAGATTTCATCCAAGGGAATTGAAGTAGACAAAGCCAAGGTGGACGTGATCGAGAGATTACCCCCACCAAGTTCGGTTAAAGGAATTCAAAGCTTTCTTGGACATGCAGGTTTTTACAGGAGGTTCATTCATAATTTTTCTAAAATCACTATACCCTTGTGCAATTTGCTTGAACAGGATAAATTTTTCGATTTTGATGATTCTTGCACCTAAGCATTCGAAACCCTAAAGGAAAAGCTTGTCTCGGCACCCGTTGTCATTCCACCAGATTGGACGCTACCTTTTGAGCTCATGTGTGATGCAAGTGATTTTGCGGTAGGAGCAGTCCTAGGCCAACGCACAGGTAAGACCTTCCATGTGATATACTACGCTAGTAAAACTCTTAATAGTGCTCAAATGAATTACACAAAAACGGAGAAAGAGTTAGTAGCTGTAGTTTTTGCATTTGACAAGTTCCGATCCTATTTGATTGGTACAAAGGTAATTGTTCATACGGACCATTCGGCAATCAAATATCTATTTGCTAAAAAAGATGCCAAACCTCGTTTGATTCGTTGGATATTACTTTTACAAGAATTTGATATTGAAATTAAGGACAAGAAAGGAACAGAAAATCAAGTGGCCGATCACTTATCACGTTTAGAACGCAATAGAGAGGAGGATGCGGATCTAAAGATATGCGATGCATTCCCGGATGAGCAACTTTTAGTTGCCTGGGCAACCATGGATGCGCACGCCTCGGCAACCCTTGACGCGCATGCCTCGACGCCTCGACAACCATGGACGCGTACGCCTCGGCAACCCTCGACACCTCAGCAGCCCTTGACGCGCACGCCTCAGCAATTTTGGGAGCAGTCACCACGACAGCACATGCCTCGGTAATACCCTGGTATGCGGATTTAGTTAATTTCCTTATTTGTGGTATTTTACTGTATGGTCATACTCACCAAGGGAAGAAGCGGTTCCGCCATGATGCTAAGCATTACTTTTGGGACGAGCCTCTTTTGTTTAAACAATGTGCATATCAGGTTATACGCCGATGTGTCCCTGAAGAAGAGCAGCATAATGTACTCTGGTAATGCCATTCTTCACCCTATGAAGGACATTTTGGAGGAACTCGTACCGCGGCCAAAGTTTTGCAATCCGATTTGTATTGGCCAATATTTTACAAAGATGCACAAGACTTTTACAAGCAATGTGATTGTTGCCAGAGGACAGGCAATATCTCTAGATGACATGAGATGCCGCTCCAAAACATCATCGAGGTGGAATTATTCGATGTGTGGGGGATCGATTTTATGGGACCTTTCCCATCTTCATTCGGCAACCTCTACATTCTACTTGCCGTCGACTACGTGTCTAAATGGGATGAGGCACCTGCAGTTCCCAACAACGATTCCAAGACCGTGCAACGGTTATTGTAGAAAAACATATTTAATGGTTTGGGATGCCGAGAGCAATTATCAGTGACGAAGGCAAGCATTTTGACAACAGACTTATTGCCAAGATGTTGCAACGCTTCGGTGTATCACACAAGATTGCCACGGCATATCACCCATAAACCAATGGGCAAGCAGAAATTTCCAACCAGGAATTGAAGGGTATACTCGAGAAAGTTGTAAATCCCTCTAGGAAGGATTGGTCATTGAGACTAGATGACGCACTTTGGGCATATCGCACTACATTCAAAACAACCTTAGGTATGTCCCCCTTCCGACTTGTCTATGGCAAAACTTGCCATCTACCGGTGGAAATCGAATTCAAGGCATATTGGGCAATCAAGACCGTGAATATGGATTGGGAAAGTGCCGGGCAAAAGCGTTTGTTGGACCTCAACGAGATAGAAGAATTCCGTGCACTCGCCTATAACAATGCACGAATCTACAAGGAGAAAACAAAGCAACGACATGACAAGAAACTATTGCCGCGGCAATTCACGCCAGGGCAACTAGTTCTCTTATTCAATTCTCGGCTAAAACTTTTCCTAAGAAAGCTGAAATCAAGATGGTCGGGACCATTCGAAGTTGTCAAACCATTCTCCCACGGTGTTGTGATAATCAAGTCCATCATTGACAAACATGAATTCAAAGTTAATGGACAAAGATTAAAGCACTACAATGGTGGCCATGTGGAACGTAACAAAGAAGTGGTCAACTTAGGAGATGCATGAGCATGCTCTCCTTTCGATATTTTTTTTTATTTTTATTATTTTCGAACTAATTATTTTTTTATTTTTATTTTCTATTATTATTATATTTTTGGGTTAGAATTATTTCCTTTTTTATCTTTTTAAGTTTAAGAATCCCTTTACACATCTTTATTTATTTTCTTTTATTAGTTTATCTTTAATTTTAATCCTTATTTGATTTGTCTTTGAATTGTAGGAAAAGATTTCAAGATAAAGAGGAATTTTGATCCAAGAAGGAAAACATCTTCAACAAGGAAATTAATGGGCTGAATCTAAGGCTTATATAAAGCCTCCAACTTACCCTAATTAAACCCCCTAGCCATCACCCTTCCCCTAAACTGAAACCCCCTTTATTTTCTATCCAAAATTAATCCCACCCACCATATTTACTACCTATCTTTTCTATATAACCCATCACCCTTAACTTCCAAGAAACTTATTCCTACTTTTCATCTTTCAACTCTTTAGTTTCTTTTCTTTTCTTTTCTTTATTTTTACAAAACTCACAACCAAGATCATCCATGGCATCCAAAATTAAATTTTTGGTTCATCCAAGTTCCTCCAAAGAACCAAGATACAAGAAGTTTGCTACACCGGTGGTTCAAGAAAGATTTCACTCCAAGTTTGAAAAGTCGAAAGATTTACGAAGAACAAGGCTTTGAATACTCAAACTCTTATCAAGATTTTGGCCTTGAACCATTCATCTTCGAGAGGATTGCACATCAAAAGTGGCAAATCTTTTGCCATCAATCAGAATCGTGTAACATCTCATGGATAAGAGAATTCTATGCTCGCTCACCTAACCCGGATAATCCTTATGTTTTTGTTCGTGACAAGGCCATACTCATAAGCCCCAAAAACGTCAACACCTTTTACGGGCTTTACATTGAGAAGGACGAGCATCAAGCCTTTGTTAATCAAATCAAGCCCAAGCAACTCGACAAGGTGCTTCAAGAACTCACACAACCGGGAACTCATTGGAACGACAGTAAATACAAGGGCACGGTAAATCGCTTTCGGCTTAAACCCAAGGAAAAACTATAGAATAAGTTTGTTAAAACTTCTTTAATGCCCACCACATGCAATACTACTGTTGATATACCACGTCTTTTGCTCATACATTCTATTTTGTATAATCGCATCATTAACATTGGAAAAATTATTTGTGATGAGATTTTTGTATGTAGCTCAAAAGATAAGGGTTCTCTTTTCTTCCCTTGCTTAATTTTTAAACTTTGCAAAGAGATGCTTGTCCCAAGTGAGTCTATCGATGAAAAGGCCCTACCAAGGTCCAGTTGGAATCAAGCACAAATCCGAAAACTAATGGGAGAGGCACCAAAAAATCCTCAAGGCCTCCAATTGACGCAGCAACTCCTACCGCCCCGGCAATCCCTAATTCCCAAGCACCTAACGCCCGGGCAACTCGGCCATCAACCCCATAACACTTTGAAGCACTTTTGCAACCATTGGCGAGCCACCTTAGGCAAATTGAGGACCGGCAACTAATGTTCATGCGGTACATGAAGGAGCACAATAATGCAATCACTTAAGTCATCATAGAAAAGTACCCAGACAGCCGCGTGCCATTCCCAATCTTTTTGGCCGAGATCCTTGCCACGGCAACCAATGAAGCAGTCGCCATGGCAACCGCAACAGATAATGCCGCAGCAACCTACACTGTGCCTGCCCAAGTAGACGCCACGGCAACCAACCTGAAGATGCCACGACAACCAAAGCTAAAGACATCCCGGCAACCACTGCAAAAGCCAAAGGTAAAGCACCTATGCCCGAATCAACTCGTACAGAATCATTGTCTAATTTTTTAGATTCGGATGAGTCCTCCATTGCACCAGCAAAGACCCCACCAATTGAATCCTCCAAGCGAAAAGCCAATGACATTGATGAAGAGGATGATGAGGACAACCCCGTAAGAGGATCGATTCCACCATCGGCAAGAAGGAAACAACCATCGCGTTTGTTGCGTATAATAAGTGCTACGCAAATGTGCAAGTATACACGTCGCAAGTAACAAAGTGATACGAGTATCAAGTATCGTCTCTATAGGGATTGGTTTGGGCCCCTTTGCTTAAGTTACTGCACTGTGAAAATAAAAACACAATTGATAATAGAGGTTTTAATTAACGAGAAAACTAAGAGCAATAAACTAAAAGAATAGATGAAATTAAAATATAGTGAATAGGCCAGGTTATCATGAGTTGAGGTGTGATAGCCGATTAGATCGTCTTGGTAAAAGGGTGCATGGTCAACTCAGTTGCCGTGGCAACTTGCACAGCTGGGTTGCCTTGGCAACTAATCGATGGTTGCTTGGGCGACTAGCTGGGGAACTACTTGGGTGTCTGGGCAGCAACTTCAAGATTCGACAGAGCGTTCTTCAATGGTTTCTTCTTATCCCTAAGTCGAAACTCTAGCTACTTGTGCATGTCTTGATAATACATCCCTGCGTGAATCAAGGGTGAATAACAACCAATCTTGCGCTCCTCTTAGCCATTGAAATCCTTAACTTATTCCTAAGCCGGATTAATATTCACCATCAATAGATTGAATAAAGACCAAACACATTCGTTTCTTGAATCTAACTCTCCCGATATTAGATAAATAGATAAAGTTACGAGATCCTCTCCCAATTCACTCGCAAACAAGAATAAGAACCAAGAATGTGTAAACCTTGAATAGAAAAGTGCAAACTTTTATTACCTAAACAAAATCCAATTGTTTTTCACAACAACAAAACACAATAACCCCAACCAATCAAGTTAGTACATGGTTGGGTTCAAAAGATATACAAAGAATAATCCCCAAACCATGAATCTAATGGAAGCAAAGAAGAAGAAGAAGAAATCAAACTCTCTCCCCCTTGCTCTCTTGTCGAAATTTTCTCTCATCTTGCCCTTTGGAGTTGTCGAAATTTTCCCTCTTCTTGCTCACTTAGAGTTGACGGCTTGGTGATCTATTTATAGGGCTAGGTCAAAGTCCTTCTTTGAGGAGGAAGTTAAGTTGGAATTAAATTATCTTTAAAGAATATAATTCTTTATTATAATTATATTCCTTCTAGAACTTCTCCTATCTTCTTGGAATTTAATTCTTCTTTAACCTCTTCATGGAAATCAAACTCCTTTGGGATTTAGCTTTGCTCCACGTCAACTTGGGCTTGTCTAGTCATCAATTTCGACTACCATATCACCTTATTCTTTGTCGACAATTGCCATGGCAACTGGCTCGGCGTCTCCTTCATGCATTACCCTGGCAACTAGCTCGGCATCTCCTTCATGCACTGCCCTGGCAACTGGTCCTAGCCTTGTTTAGGCAAGTGATTCTGCACATACACAAAAACACACAAAAGCAGCATCTTTTTCCACAAAAATCACCAAGTTATGTAATCAAGCTCAACGGTGGAAAGAAACATGAATTAATGCATGAATGACTAATTATGCAACTAATATGAGCCTAAGTCTAACAATAATATGAGTAAAAAGGGTAATAAAATAGTACTTTTGAACACTTATCACACCCCCAAACTTGAACTATTGCTTGTCCTCAAGCAATGCAAACTAACAATTACCTGCCAAAACTTTAATCATCAAAGACATGCTTCAAACTTGACTACAAACCTCGAAACCATGGCACAAAGTATGATCACCTTTTAATTTTTCAGATAGCACAAAAATTTCCCGGAACCAAACTATAATGCTCGTGACAATGTGTATGGTAGTTGTGTACAAGTTGATTTTCAAGATTCTATGTGAACAATAGACTTTTACCAATTTAATTATCGGGGCATTTATTTTTATTTTCACTAGAGCCAATTTCGGGCACCTCTAGCAATGTCTCATTTTATTTTAGTCGACTAGAGCCAATTTCGGGCACCTATAGCGATTCTTTAATGTGCATTAACTACTTGAGCCAGTTTCGGGCACCTCTAGCAAGGATTTAACTTTTAATTTTCAATTTTAAATTTACCCAAATTTTAAGCAACCTAAGTTCACTAAGTTTCTTTCAATCAACAAGCCACAACCGTGTAAAAAATTTGGCATCATAGTAAAATTCTAAGTTCTTTTCATGCAATCCTAAAATTAAAGGTTCTTTCAATTAAGTGCAGTGGCAAAAATTCATCATTGGATATTCAACAAGTCTTTCAGCAATTAAATCCAATGAAAGGCATGGCGAGTAACATATGCAACCAATATGTGATTGCTAAATATGAATGCAACTAAACATGAAACTAACTAGAAACCAGCACCCCCGAAACTCGAGAGAAGCATTATCCTCAATGCATGTAAAAGTGAAACAAAATTTAAAAGAAACTAAATGAAATGAGTTAGGTGGAGAGGTCATCACCTCGAGTGATAAGTTTCCTTTTGGCCTTTGCTTGATTTATTTTCCAATCAGTGGTTGAATGCTTGTGGCTGGTACCACGTGAATAGCATTGCTTTGATTTGATCCATGTTTGCCGAGGCAGGTTCACTTGCCTGGGCATTAGTAGTTGCCGAAGCCATTGTTGTTGCTTGGGCATCACTAGTTTTTGTTGCCGTAGCAACTGCTGAGGTAGTTGCAGGGGAATCCTCTGTTGCAGTTGTCGTGGCAAGTAGTTGGCAGTGAATTTCCTTAGCATGGTGGTTGTGAGTCTTGTTGTGGAAAAGAAAACAAAGAAAACCTGGAAACTAAAGATAATGAAGAAAAATAAAATATCTCCTAAAAATTCCAAAAATAAATAAAAAGAAAAAAATGACCAAAAATAGTAGAAAGAAAAAAAATAGTTCGAAAAGAAAAAAATAAAAAGAAAAAGAAAATATCGAAGGAGAGCATGCTCGTGCATCTCCTAAAGTGTCAACTTCTTTATTACGTTCTACATGGGCACTGTTGTAGTGCTTCAATCTTTTTCCGTTAAATTTGAATTCATGTTCATCGGTAATGGACTTGATTATCACAGTACCATGGGAGAATGGTTTGAAAACTTCGAATGGTCCCGACCATCTTGATTTTAGTTTTCCCGAGAAAAGTTTTAGCCGAGAATTGAATAAGAGAACTAGTTGCCCTGGCATGAATTACCGCGGCAATAGTTTCTTGTCATGCCATTACTTTGTTTTCTCCTTGTAGATTCGTGCATTTTTATAGGCGATTGCACGAAATTCTTCTATCTCGTTGAGGTCCAACAAACGCTTTTGCCCAGCACTTTCCCAATCCATATTCACGGTCTTGATTGCCCAATATGCCTTGTGTTTAATTTCCACCGATAGATGGCATGTTTTGCCATAGACAAGTCAGAAGGGGAACATACCTAAGGGTGTTTTGAATGCAGTGCGATATGCCCAAAGTGCGTCATGTAGTCTTGCTGACCAATCCTTCCTAAAGGGATTTACAACTTTCTCGAGTATACCCTTCAATTCCCGGTTCGAAATTTCTGCTTGCCCATTGGTTTGTGGGTGATATTGCCTATCCTCTGGCAACGATCACATTGCTTGTAAAACTCTTGGGCATCTTTGTACAGTGTTGTCCAATACAAACCGGATTGTAAAACTTTCACCGCGGTACGAGTTCCTCTAAAATGTCCTCCATAGGGTGAGGAATGGCTTTGCCAAAGTACATTCTGCTGCTCTTCTTTAGGGACACATCGACGTATGACCTGATCAAGGTATTGCCGAGGCATGTGCTACTGTGGTGACTGCTCCCAAGGTTGCCGAGGCATGTGCGTCTAGAGTTGCCGAGGCATACACATCCATAGTTGTCAAGGCGTGTGTATCAGTGGTTGCCGTGGCGTCAAGGGTTGCCGAGGCGTCAGAGGTTGCCGAGGCATGAGTATCAGGAGTTACTGCGGTGTTGAAGGTTGCCGAGGCATGCGCATCCATGGTTGCCGAGGCGTGTGATACAAGAGCTGCTGCGGCTCGAGGGTTGCCGAGGCATACGCGTCAAGAGCTGCTGCGGCGTCGAGGGTTGCCGAGGCATGCAAATCCATGGTTGCCTAGGTAACTAAAATTTGCTCATTTGGGAATGCATCACATATCTCTAAATATGCGTCCTCCTCCCTATTGCGTTCTAAACGTGATAAGAGATCGGCCACATGATTTTCTGTTCCTTTCCTGTCATGTGTGTTGGCCTAGGACTGCTCCTACCTTGAAATCACTTGCATCACACATGAGCTCAAAAGGTAGCGTCCAATATGGTGGAACGATAATGGGTGCCAAGGCAAGCTTTTCCTTTAGGGTTTTGAATGCTTGGGGTGCAAGAATCATCAAAATTGAAGACTTTATCCTGTTCAAGCAAATTGCACAAGGGTTTAGTAATTTTAGAAAAATTATGAATGAACCTCCTGTAAAAACCTGCATGTCCAAGAAAGCTTCGGATTCCTTTAACCGAACTTGGTTGGGGTAATCTCTCAATCACGTCCACCTTTGCTTTGTCTACTTTAAGTCCCTTGGATGAAATCTTATGGCCGAGCACTATTCCTTCATCTACCATAAAATGACACTTTATCCAATTGAGGACTAAATCAGTTTCTTCACATCTTGCCAACACCTTCTCAAAATTGCCGAGGCAAATGTCAAAGTCATTACCGAAAATGGAAAAACCATCCATGAAGATCTCAAGGAAGTCATCGACCATGTCTGAAAAGAGTGCCATCATGCAACTCCTAATGTTACTGCATATCTAAGAAAACTTGAGGAGAGTCATTTCCGATACTTCTTATAGTCCATCCGCACCCTCCATCGGGTGAATGTGCTTGCCACTGCTCCCTTTTGCGTTACCATGGTGGAGTTGTCTTTCTTTCGTGTTCCCTTGTAGTCCATGTACATCTTCCACCTTTCTACTGTTCCTAGAGGCATGGATATATTATTAGGAAAAATTATATCAGCATCCAACCATTTAATTACCTCATTCTTGTCGGGCTCCATCATGGTTGGATGTAGCCTTCGTTGTCGTGGCAATTGCTGCTCTATCCAATTTTCGTGGCAATCAGTTGCCAAAATTTGCTGTAAGTCAAGGGAAAAACCAATTTTCTGAAAAGCATTACGAATCTAAACACCTTTTTCTTTTGGCCTCTCAAACATCTCCGTCAGTAGAGATTTCGATGGCTTCAAATCTACCAACATCGGTTCCTCAAGACATACCTGCAATGGACGAGGTAAGTTTTTAAAGAATTCAAAAGGTTCAACCATTACCTGCTCATATTCCATTGGCAAAGTATTATCATCTCGTTAATCTTGCATGTGGTCGTGCAATTGCCGTGGCAACTGTATATGAGAGCAATCTACAGATTCCTGCTTCAACATCAATGTTGTAACCTTCTGGGCATATGGTTCCTCAGAATTTGCTGTAGTATTGTTGTTCTCAGCTTCACTGAGTGTTGTCATGGCATTGCTCTGTTCAGGCTCCTTAGTCATTGCCGAGGCAATTTGTTGTTCAGGCTCATCATGTGTTGGACAGTCTCTCTCATTGGCATCCTCTTGACTTTGAGGTTCTAGTTGTTCCCCACACATCAGAGAGCTTTCTTTGCATTGCTCCTTATCCTCTTTCCTTGGGACGTCAGTATCCCTAGGAATTAATTGTTGGTGCATGTTATCCATGACGTATGTGGATCTCCCCAATTGATCTTCTGAATCCCCTAAGGTTGCATCCCACTGAGCTATCCTCGTATCCATGGACTTTGATAGCTCTTGAATCTCTTCAATTGATCTGTCAAGTCTAGCCAAGGAAGCTAGCAATGTTTCCTCCAAGGAATTGGAATGCTCTTGAAAAGGACTACATTGCCATGGCATATCTGTTGCTGCGACAAAATTGTTATGGTAAAAAAAATTTTGAGCTTTTTGACCATACCATGAAGAATTCTGTTGCTGGTTCCCTCTATGGTCCTCCATGTAGTTACATGCACCGAAAATGTGAGGGCAATTTTAAAACACATGATGTTCTCCACACATAGTACAAGATTTTTCCACAGTATAGGCTCTTCGGGCTTTTCTCGGTTGGTATAGGTAATCATCAAAGGGTGCAAGAAACTCTTGATTGGATTGATTCCTATCTTCCAACATCATCTTTCGAATAGATCGGCTTTTATTTCCCAACATGTTGATGTCCCTTAACATGTAGCGCACCTATTTTTTTTGATAAAACAAACAAAAAGAAAAGTTAGTAAAACTAAGAGAAAAAATGCAATAACAAAAACAACTAACACCAATTGTCAATCCCCGGCAACGACGCCAAAACTTGTTGCATGTAATAAGTGCTATGCAAATGTGCAAGTATACACGTCACAAGTAATAAAGTGATACGAGTATCGTCTCCACAGGGATTGGTTTGGGCCACTTTGCTTAAGTTACTACACTGTGAAAATAAAAACACAATTGATAATAGAGGTTTTAATTAACGAGAAAACTAAGAACAATAAACTAAAAGAATAGATGAAATTAAAATAAAGTGAATAGGCCAGGTTATCATGAGTTGAGGTTTGATAGCCGATTGGATCATCTTGGTCAAAGGGTGCAAGGGCAACTCAGTTGTCGTGGCAACTAGCACAGCGGGGTTGCCTTGGCAAGTAATCAATGGTTGCCTGGGCGACTAGCTGGGCAACTACTTGGGCGTCTGGGCAGCAACTTCAAGGTTTGGCAGAGCATTCTTCAATGGTTTATTCTTATCCCTAAGTCAAAACTCTAACTACTTGTGCATGCCTTGATAATACATCCATGCGTGAATCAAGGGTGAACAACAACCAATCTTGCGCTCCTCTTAGCCATTGAAATCCTTAACTTATTCCTAAGCCGAATTAATCTTCACCATTAATAGATTGAATAAAGACCATACTCATTCATTTACTGAATCTAACTCTCCCGATATTAGATAAATAGATGAAGTTACGAGATCCTCTCCCAATTCACTCGCAAACAAGAATAAGAACCAAAAATGAGTAAACCTTTAATAGAAAAGTGCAAACTCTTATTACCTAAAACAAAATCCAATTGTTTTTCACAACAACAAAACACAATAACCCCAACCAATCAAGTTAGTTCATGGTTGGGTTCAAAATATATACAAAGAATAATCCCCAAACCATGAATCTAATGGAAGCAAAGAAGAAGAAATCAAACTCTCTTCCCCTTGCTCTCTTATCGAAATTTATCTCCTCTTGCCCTTTGGAGTTGTCGAAATTTTCCCTCTTCTTGATCACTTAGAGTTGACAACTTGGTGATCTATTTATAGGGCTAGGTCAAAGTCCTTATTTGAGGAGCAAGTTAAGTTGGAATTAAATTATCTTTAAAGAATATAATTTTTTATTATAATTATATTCCTTCAAGAACTTCTCCTATCTTCTTGGAATTTAATTCTTCTTTAACCTCTTTATGGAAATCAAACTCCTTTGGGATTTAGCTTTGCTCCACGTCATCTTGGGCTTGTCTAGTCATCAATTTCGACTACCATACCACCTTATTCTTTGTCGACAATTGCCCTGGCAACTGCCTCGGCGTCTCCTTCATGCATTGCCCTGGCAACTAGCTCGGCATCTCCTTCATGCACTGCCCTGGCAACTGGTTCTAGCCTTGTTTAGGCAAGTGATTCTGCACACACACAAAAACAAACCAAAGCAGCATCTTTTTCCACAAAAATCACCAAGTTATGTAATCAAGCTCAACGATGGAAGGAAACATGAATTAATGCATGAATGACTAATTATGCAACTAACATGAGCCTAAGTCTAATAATAATATGAGTAAAAAGGGTAATAAAAATAGTACTTTTGAACATTTATCAGCGTTCAAGCAAGAGAATCAAGACGCTGACCAAAAGGAAACTAATCATCCACGACGACGAACTCTCGGAGTAAGTCCTTGTTTGAATTTTATTTTTTGTTATTTTTATTTTTCTTTAATACATGCATTGAGGACAATGCCTCACTCGAGTTTGGGGGGATTGTTATTAGAAGTTACCATGTTTAGTTGCATTCATCTTAAGTATTGCATTTAGGATACATAAATTGCTTGTCATGCCTTTAGTTGGAACAAGAATTGCCTAGATTTGATGAATATCTGATGATGACTTTGCCAATGCACTTAATTGATAGAAATTTTATTCTAGGATAACCATGGAAAAACTTAGAATTTTACTATGATGCTAAATTTGATGAAACACTATTGTGGTTTGATTGATTTAAGGAATTCTATTGAACTTAGGTTGATAATTAAACAAATTGGGGGATTAGAATAAAAATTGGATGAATGCTAGAAGTGCCCGAAATTGGCTCTAGCATGTGCTAAAAAATGGATCGCTAGAGGTGCCCGAAATCGGCTCTAGTATGTGCTAAAAATTGATCGCTAGAGGTGCCCGAAACCGGCTCTAGTTAAAACATGTTAAAAAGAACCCAATAAAGTAATTTGAAAACCTCTTGTTTGCATAGAATCCGAAAATTCAACTTGCACATATCTCCTCACACACTCACAAGCATTATAGTTTGATTCTGAGTAACTCCTAAGTTTTTTCGAAAAATAAAAAGCCAATCATACTTTGTGCCCCGGTTCTGAGAATTGAAATCAAGTTCAAAGCTAAGTTTGTGAAAATTGAAGTCTTGGCAGGTAATTATTAGTTTGCATTGCTTGAGGACAAGCAATAGTTCGAGTTTGGGGGTGTGATAAGTCTTCAAAAGTACTATTTTCTTACCCTTTTTACTCATATTATTGTTAGACTTAGGCTCACATTAGTTACATAATTAGTCATTCATGCATTAATCCATGTTTCATTCCATCGTTGAGCTTGATTGCATAACTTGGTTGTTTTTGTGGGAAAAGATACTGCTTTGGTGTGTTTTGTGTGTATGTGCAGGATCACTTGCCAAAGTAAGGCTAGAGCTAGTTGCCAGGGCAATGCATGAAGGAGATGCCGAGCTAGTTGCCAGGGCAATGCATGAAGGAGACGCCGATCCAGTTGCCAGGGCAATTGTCGATAAATAATAAGGTGATATGGTAGTAAAAATTGATGACTAGACAAGACCAAGATGATGTGGAGCAAAGCTAAATCCCAAAGGAGTTTGATTTCCATGAAGAGGTTAAAGAAGAATTAAATTCCAAGAAGATAGGAGAAGCTCTAGAAGAAATATCATTATAATAAAGAATTATATTCTTTAAAGATAATTTAATTCCAACTTAACTTCCTCCTCAAATGAGGACTTTGACCCAGCCCTATAAATAGATCACCAAGCCGTCAACTCCAAAAAGGGGAGAGAAGAGAGAATTTTTGACAAAATCAAGGGCAAGGAGGATTTCGACAAAGCTCCATCCATTCTTCATCTTTTTCTTTCTTGTTCAATTAGGTTCATGCTAGGAATTCTTTATCTTGTGTTTCTTTGGAACCTAGCCATGAACTAAATCTATTTGGCTAAGGTTATTGTGTCTTGTGGTTGTGATAAACTATTGGATTTTGTTTAGGTAATAAGAGTTTGCACTTTTTTATTCAAGGTTTATTCATTCTTGGTTCTTATTCTTGTTTGCGAGCAAATTGGGAGAGGATTTCGTAACTTCATCTATTTATCTAAAATTGAGAGAGTTAGATTCAAGAAATGAATGAATATGATCTTTATTCAATCTATTGATGGTGAAGATTAATCTGGCTTAGGAATAAGTTAAGGATTTCAACGGCTAAGAAGAACGCAAGATTGGTTGTTGTTCACCCTTGATTCACGCAGGGATATATTATCAAGGCATGTACAAGTAGCTAGAGTTTCAACTTAGGGATAAGAAGAAACCATTGAAGAACGCTCTGCCAAACCTTAAAGGTTGCTGCCCAGACACCCAAGTAGTTGCCCAACTAGTCGCCCATGTAACCATCGATTAGTTGGCAAGGAAACCCCGTTGTGTAAGTTACTACAGTAACTGAGTTCCCCTTGCACTCTTTTACCAAGACGATCCAATCAGCTATCACACCTCAACTCACGATAACCTGGCGTATCTCTCTCATTTGATCTCATCTATTCTTTTACTTCATTGCTTTCTAGTTTAGTTATTAGTTAAACTCCTATAATCTTCTATTTGTGTTTTTATTTTTTACAGTGCAAGAGATTAGATCCTTGAAATGGCACCAATCCCTGTGGAGACGATATCTTTTATACTATAACTTGCGACGTGTACACTTGCACAAATGCGTAGCACTTATTACGCGCAATAGCAAGCACCGGTACCTACTGTGGCAGTTAATCCAGGGTTACCCTTAGATTATCTCTATAGTTTGAGAGTTGTTGAGTTTAGGGGTTTGAGTTCCAAGGCAGTCGAAGGATGGTTGGAGAGTACGATTTGTATTCTAAATCAGATGTGCTATAATGATGAGCGCAAGCTGGGGTGTATCGTGTCGTTATTGCATGGTGATGCTTATCATTGGTGGGTGACCATAATTGCTAAAGTTATAGAGGCGGGTGTAACTTGGGAGTTCTTTCGAAGAGCTTTCAAGAAGAAGTATCTTGGTCCTAAGTATCTAGATGCGAGGAAACGTGAGTTTATGGCCTTGGAACAGGACAGCATGTTCATGGCTGAATTTGAGGAGAAATTTGTCCGTTTAAGTCAGTATGCCTCAGAGTTGGTTTTAGATGATCTTGAGAGGTGCAAAAGGTTTTGCTATGGGTTGGTGAAGGATATCAAAACATACTTGTTGGATAAATACTACATAGATTTTGATGTGCTTGTGAACCGCGCTAAGGATATTAAGCAGTCTTTTAGGGTAACAGGACAAGGTTAGGGCATGAGCACAAACAAGCTTGGGGCTAATTTTGGTAATTTTGAGAAGCGAAGTAGAAGGTTTCGTGATAAGAGGCATAAGTTGGATCACAGGCGTGGTGGCGATGTTGGCCATGGTAACCAAGGTGTTCGTATTATAGCTGAGTATGAGTGTTATGGTAGACGCCACAGGGGTGAGTGTTAGGGAAATACAATGAGTTGCTGGATATATGGATCACCTGGTTACATAAAGCATGACTGTCCTCGTGCTGTAGGTGATACACCGGATCGGACTACTATACCTGCTAGGGGCCGAGGCCATGGTAGGGTAATTTTTAGAGGTGCGAGGATGGTCAAATAGTTGTGGCGCATACTATTGTTGTTCAACCAGAGAATGGTGGACCAGCGAAGATCTATTCTCATCGTGAGGGGCGCAACGACATTGATGTGATCGCATGTACTTTTAGCTTGCAATCTTTGTCGTTGTTTACTTTGATTGATTCGGGGTCTACTCATTCATATATTTTGAGTGAGCGTGCATCATCGCTGAATGTTCCTGATGAGATTTTGGATGATGGCATGTTAGTAACTAGTTCTTTTAGGGAGACAGTTACAACTCGAAGGTTGTATAGGCGTTGTCTTTTGACAGTGCAAGGTCATGAATTTGCTGCGGATTTAATGGAGTTTCCATTTTATGGTTTTGACAATATATTGGGTATGGATTGGTTATGTGAGCACAAGGCGGTGGTGGATTGTGAGTCTAAAAGGATTTCTCTAAAGTTGGTCGATGATTATGAAGTTGTGGTGGTTGGTGAGAATGTGAAATTCTTGTCCAATGTTGTGTTGGCTTCTCGAGCGGAGAGAATGATGTTTGATGGTTGCCAAGCTTATCTGGCTATTGTTATGAATCCGGAAGCCAAGAGTGTTCGGGTGCAGGACCTTCAAGTTGTATGTGATTATCCAGAAGTTTTGCCTGAAGAGTTATCGAGTTTACCTCTAGATAGGGAGGTGGAATTTTGTATTGAAACATACGAAGGTACAACTCTGGTGTCTATTGCTCCACATCGGATGGCACTGAAGGAGTTAAAAGAGTTGAAATCGCATCTTCAGGAGTTATTAGATCATGGGTTCATTCGACCAAGTGTTTCTCCTTCGGGTGCTCTAGTTCTTTTTGTGAAGAAGAAGGATGGATCGATACATATGTGCATTGATTATCGCAGTTGAATAAATTAACGATGAAGAACAAATATCCATTGTCGCATATTGTTAACTTGTCGCTAGGAATGGTCTCCCGAGAATGATAGGTACATGCTCATCTGCTTCACAATCCAAAACAATAAAGTCAGCGGGAAAAATAAATTTATCAACTTTTACCAGTATGTCCTCGATTTTTCCCTCTGGATGCACATAGGATCTGTCGGCTAGCTACAGCATAACTGTTGTAGGTCTTGCCTTCCCGATTCCTAGTTTCTGGAAAACCGATTTAGGCATCAAGTTTATGCTAGCCCCTAGGTCGCATAGTGCTTTCCCGACATAGTGATTTCCAATAGAACAGGGTATTGTGAAACTTCCGGGATCCTTCAACTTAGGTGGCATACGATTGTGCAACATTGCCATGCATCCCTCTGTCGCGACAACTATTTCAAACTCTCCTAGCCTTGTTCTCTTGGACACAATGTCTTTAAGAAACTTGGCATAGTTTGGCATTTGTTCAATTGCTTCCACCAATGGCAAGTTGATGTGGACTTGCTTTAGGATATCAAGAAACTTCTTGAATTGCTATTCTTGCTTTTGTCGCTTCAACCTTTGTGGGAATGGTGCTGGAAGTCGGATATCTTCGATCCTTTCATTGGTTTGAAATCTGATTGACGGCATTGCCGGGACATCTGGAGTTGCCGATGAATTATCAACTGGGGTTGCCGAGGCATGCTTATCGCAAGTTGCCGAGGCGTATTTATCATCGGTTGCCGAGGCATGCTTATTGCCGGTTGCCGCGGCGATTCCTGGTTCGGCATCTGAGGCTTTGCCGCTAGGTTCGTCTTGATCTTTTTGTGGAGTTTTGTTTGACGAGCGGGTTTGAACCTCTCTAAGTTGTTGGCCACTTCTAGTGGTGATCACCTTACATTGCTCATGGCC
The DNA here is from genome assembly GCA_019671005.1 of Hibiscus mutabilis. Classification (NCBI taxonomy): domain Eukaryota; kingdom Viridiplantae; phylum Streptophyta; class Magnoliopsida; order Malvales; family Malvaceae; genus Hibiscus; species Hibiscus mutabilis. The sequence goes on along the minus strand of CM033744.1, from coordinate 21,738,460 downwards.
AGTTCCTCTCGCGACTTCAGTATCGCTAGGTAAACCTCCTTGTGGTCTAGTGTTCAGATTTTGAGCAAACTGTCCGACTTGATTCTCCAATGATTTGATTGCCGCCTCTTGGTTTTGCAATCTCATCTCGGTCCTGTTAATAAAAGCATCAGTTCTTTTTATGAAATTACTATTCTTAGCCATATAAGATTCAGTTTTCATCATAAAAAGCATTTAGAGAATTTTCCAAAGAACTAGATGTTGTCGGTTGTTGCTGCGGCATCTGTTGCCGTGGCATATTCTGCTGGAATCCCGATGCTTGTGCATTCTGATTGTTCTAGTTTAGAGCATTGTTGGGATTACTCCATGAAAAATTCGGGTGCTTCTTCCAAGCTGGATTGTATGTATTTGACATCATGTTGTTGCTCCGATTGTAATTCCCCACATAGAAGCTGGATTCCGGATTCTGCATACATTCAGAAGAATTATGGTTATCTCCACATAACTCACAAAAAGAATCCATTACCTTGACTTCATGTGTGTTGTTTGGTTTTTGCATGTTCTGGACCATCTTGGTTAAAGCGGCCAATTGTGCCGAAATTGAATCTGATGATCCTAGTTCATGTATTGTGGCTTGGCGTCTAACTCCTCCTCTTCTAGTAGATGGGAATTGATAGTCATTTTTGTCCAGCCTGTTTAAAATTTGCATTGCTTCTTCCGGTGACTTATCTAGGAGTATGTCGTTTACCCAAGCCTCGTACATGGATTCATCATCTGCCTGCCGAAAAGAAGTAATGTCGTTACGAAGCTTATCAGTCAAATTTGTAGGATTAAATCTAGCAAGGAAATCACGAAAAAGATCAGTCCAAGATGCTATGGATCCGGCAGGAATGCTATTCAGCCATGCTTTCGCCCTATCCCTCAGTGAATAGGGGAATAATCTTAATCGTAGGACATCGGGGGTGACTGCGTGTATCTTGAACGAGTTGCAAATCTCGAGGAAAGATTTCAGATGTTGCCGTGCATCTTCAGTTGCTGAGCCGCCAAATTGACCAATTGTGTTCATCATATTAAACATTACCGGTTTCAACTCAAAGTGGTCGGCTTCAATTTCAGGTGCGACAACTCCTGGGTTAAGTCCATCAAGATCTTCTTCAAGATAGTCTCGAATAGTTCTGTTTCGTGCAAGAATCTCTCCTCCTCCTGCTCGAACATCTTGATTCATATTGCCGTCTTGATTTGCCATTGCTTCTCTTATCCTTCGTCTAAGTCTTTGTAAGGTTCGTTCGATTTCTGGATCAAAGGGATATTCTGGTGAAGTCGGTCTCGCCCTAGTCATATACCAATGCAAAACCAAAGTTTGTTAGCCCTTTGAATTTTAAACAAGAAAAAATAAAAAGAAAGTGCAAGAAAGTAAAAACAAAGTCGTTATTGCCAATCCCCCGACAACGGCGCCAAAAACTTGTTGCGCGTAATAAGTGCTACGCAATTGTGCAAGTATACACGTCGCAAGTTATAGTATAAAAGATATCGTCTCCACAGGGATTGGTGCTACTTCAAGAATCTAGTCTCTTGCACTGTAAAAAGTAAAAACACAAATAAAAGATTATAGAAGTTTTAACTAATCTAGAAGCAAATAAGTAAAAGAAAAGATGAATTCAATTGAGAGAGAATAGGCCAGGTTATCGTGAGTTGAGGTGTGATAGCCGATTGGATTGTCTTGGTAAAAGAGTGCACGGGCAACTCAGTTGCCGTGGCAACTTGCACGATGGGGTTGCCTTGGCAACTAATTGATGGTTGCCTGGGCGACTAGTTGGGCAACTACTTGGGCGACTGGGCAGCAACTTCAAGGTTCGGCGGAGCGTTCTTCAATGGTTTCTTCTTATCCCTAAGTCGAAACTCTACTTACTTGTGCATGCCTTGATAATACATCCCTGCGTGAATCAAGGGTGAACAACAGCCAATCTTGCGCTCCTCTTAGCCGTTGAAATCCTTAACTTATTCCTAAGCCAGATTAATCTTCACCATCATTGGATTGAATAAAGATCATATTCATTCGTTTCTTGAATCTAACTCTCCCGATATTAGATAAATGGATGAAATCACAAGATCTTCTCCCAATTCACTCGCAAACAATAATAAGAATCAAGAATGAATAAACCTTGAAATAGAAAAGTGCAAACTCTTATTACCTAAACAAAAACCAATAGTTTCTCACAACCACAAAACACAATAACCATAGCCAAGTAAATTTAGTTCATGGCTAGGTTCCAAAGAAACACAAGATAAACAATCCCTAGCATGAACCCAATCGAACAAGGAAGAAAAGATGAAGCTTGTCGAAAATCCCTTGCCCTAGATGCTTGCCGAAAATTCCCCTTTGCTTCCTCTCTTGGTCTTGTCGAAATTCCCTCTTGCTCTCACCCCTTGGATTTGTCGAATTTCCTTGCTATTTATAGGGCTAGGCCAAAGTCCTTCTTTGAGGAGGAGTTTGAGTTGGAATTAAATTATCTTTAAAGAATATAATTCTTTATTATAATTTTATTCCTATTAGAACTTCTCCTATCTTCTTGGAATTTAATTCTTCTTTAATCTCTGCATGGCAATCAAATTCCTTTGGGCTTGGGCCTTGCTCCATGTTATCTTGGGCTTGTAAAGTCATGAATTTCGACATCCATATTGCTTTTGGTCTTTGTCGACAAATGCCATGGCAACTGGCTCGGCGTCTCCTTCATGCATTGCCCTGGCAACCAGCTCGGCATATCCTTCATGCATTGCCCTGGCAACTAGCTCGGCATTACTTTGGCAAGTGATCCTGCACATACACACACAAAAACACACCAAAGCAGCATCTATTTCCACAAAAATCACCAAGTTATGTAATCAAGCTCAACGATTGAAGGAAACATGGATTAATGCATGAATGGCTAACTATGCAACTAATATGAGCCTAAGTCTAACAATAATATGAGTAAAAAGGGTAAGAAAAATAGTACTTTTGAACACTTATCAATGCACAATGAAATGATTTGAATAATGCATATGAAAATAGTGAGGTATGTTTATAAAAGTTTATTATATTGGCAAGTGATGAGTTGAAAATGTTATGGAAATGTTATTAGATATAATTGGCCAGCCATAGGATTTAAAGTGCACTATAATAAGTCGCTCGTGGTTGTAGAGGTAGTACGAGTGGTACTTACTCCGATCATGTGAGCCCCAATGTTGTTGAGGTAACACTTAGATGGCTTTTACTCCAGCCATGAGCTGTAGAGGTTGATGCGTCGAGTGTGTGTACTCCAAGTTGGAGGATTAGTCTTGGTAGTGTAGAGGTGGTGCATGTGTTGCACAACTCCATGCCAATGGGCTACAAGAGATTGCGAAATTTCTTGGGAAATCCGTGTATCTGATGTTAATGATGATTTATGAAAAGTATGTATATGGTAACGGATCACTTGGAAACCAATATAATGTTTTAAGTTGTATCATGTTGATGGATTTGTTTGAATGATGTGATTTATACGTGTTATACTCCTTAAGTTTTGCATGTGGTACGTTATGCTTGGGTAGGCTTAAGTGGAGGAAATTGCATATGGGAATATGCTGTGGAAATCCATGATACATATTGCATATGGTTTAATATGATGGTTTTGTAAAGATTAAGTGCATGTTTTGAACGAATGGCATAATTGTTCTAAAATAGTTTGAAATTGCATTGGATGATGTTCTGTATTTTGAGCACTCCTCACTAAGCAATGATTGCTTACGCTCTCTTTTATCATCAATGCAGATTGATTAAGTGCAAGTGGCCTAGCAAGCAAGGAGGGAATACTCAAGACTTGAATTACCAAAGTATGTTTGAGTTTTAAGTAGTAATAAAGGAAATGAGACTTGAATGTTATTGAGAGGGTTTGAGTGTTTAATCCTCTGTTGGAGCAAGTTTATATTGCTATTTTGGACTTGTAATAAGGTTGACTTGTTGGATTTGACATGTGGTTTATGATTGGGTTGCTTGAGTTCTAAGAAGCATGCCTATAGTTGTTCTTTAAAGCATGTTGACTTGAGATGTTAGCTCACATGTGATGGGTGGTTGGGATGGTTTCTTAAATGTACGGGTTGTGTGCTAGGGGCATGTTAGTGTGTTTTGGATTGATGAAAAATAGGTTAGGCAGCCAAAATGAACATTTCTGGACCTGGCGTATCGGTACGTTGCAAGGTATTTTGGCCTAGCATATCAGTACTCGGGTATGTGTATCGGTACGGGACGAGGCGATTAGGTTTGGCAGATCGGTACACAGGTTTGGGTACCGATACGGAGAGCATAAAAAGGTAAGGCATACCAGTATGCATGGGGTGTACCGTTACGGTATTAAGCTACTGGATTTTCAACTCTAGTTTGCATACTGATACCCAACTTATCGTACCGATTTCGCAAGCAGTTAAGTTAGTTGCTGAGTGTTTTAAAGTCCCGTTTTCTTACTTTTTCATCCTTAAATGCATAAAGGTCTAATTGGATGTCAAATCGATGCCCGATTGGGATGAGCTTCCACCTGATGAGAGCATGTACATATAGGATAATAATTTGGCATTTAGACAAGATAAAAGGAAAAAATGGATGCTTTTGGTTTTATTTTTGTGGTTTACCTCGGTAAACCTAATGTAGCTTCCTCAGTTCGGTCTTGCGACTAGGCCAAGTTGAGGGGGTTACAGGGTAGGGTTTGTTGTTAGAGCATCTTTGTAGTTTGGGTGGAGTCATGTTTCGTGGTTTAGCACCTGAGGCTTTCGAGGATTGGTTGGCTAGTACTGAGAGGATACTGGGCCAGATGGATTGTACATATGCCTGTAAGTGGAGAAGTGTTGTGTTCCTGTTGTTGGGGAATGCCTATAGCTGGTGGACTACCACGATATCTGGGATGGTAACCGAGGATGTAACCTGGGAGTTCTTTTGTGGTGCTTTTCAGAAGAAGTACCTAGGAGTCTGATATCATAACTAGAGGAAACGTGAGTTTATGGCTTTGGTGCAGGGCAATATGTTTGTATCTGAGTATGAGGTGCTATTTGTAAAACCCCAAAGTATAGCCTAGTAGTAGGTTACAAAATTGTTGGCAACTCAACTTGATTTACGGATGCCTTTAAAATTTATTATTAAATAAGATAGGTACCTATTAATAAGTTTGTATAGTATGTTAGTTAAAGTGGAAATGACTTAGAAGAATCCATGACAAGGCTTAGTGTTTGCATATAGAATTCTTAATAATTTGGAGGACATGCATACTTGTCATACATAGTAGAATTGAAATATTTCAAAAATGAATCTTGGAAATATGTTACCATTTATTATGTGAATAAAATTGACCTAAACATACTTGGATTAAAATAGAATGAAATGGATTAAGGACCAGAACGAGAGCTAGGGAAAGAAGGATAACCAAATTATAAAGTCAAGCCGAATATTTAAAAAATATGCTAGGTGGCATGTAAAATTTTACTTAATTAAAGGACAATTACACATGTTATCCTTATGGAAGGACATGTGAAGGAGAAGCTAGCCGAGTGGAGTGAAAAGAAAATAAAACCATTATTCTCACCTTCCTCACTTGGCCGAGAGCTTCCATTGTAGAGGGGGAGATAGAAGGTGCTTGCTTTGAATTTTAGAAATAGAGATCTTGTTAGCTAGCTTGAAGGAAAGGGTAAGAATTTCCTTCCCATCCTATTGACTAGAATATGAAATTTTTTAATGTAATTTTAAATATCTTTGCATGCATGTAGCTACTGGCTAAGTTAAACAAGAAATTGAATTTGTTTGAAAACCTCTTGATCATTCGAACTACATACATATGAATGGCTATGATCTTGTAATTTTTGTAATGTGTTTGGAGATGTTAAGTTGCCTATTTTTCGAAGCCTGATGTTATGTGAATAAGTTGAGTTCTTGATCAGGTCATGGTTGAATTATGTATTTGTGTTTGGATTCAAATGGAATACATAAGATTCTAGAATAAAAATCAATTGGTAAGCTGTTTTGAATGTCTTATTGTGTATACCTGATTTGTGGGCTGTTTTGAATATAAATGATCATGTCTTGGACTGTTTTGAATGTCTAATTGTGTATACCTTATTTATGGGATGACTTGAATATAAATTATCATGTCTTAAACTGTTTTGCATGACAAATTGTTTATACATGATTTGTGAACTGATTTGAATATAAATGAAAATGTCTTGAACTATTTTGAAGTCTTGGACTGTTTTGAATGTCTAATCGTGTATACCTGGTTTATGGACTGTTTTGAATATAAATTATCATGTCTTGGTCTGTTTTGAATGTATAATTGTGTATACCTGGTTTATGGGCTGTTTTGAATACAAATGATCATGTCTTGGACTGTTTTGAATGTTTAATTATGTATACCTGATTTATGGGCTAATTTGAATATAAATGATCATGTCTGAGACTGTTTTGCATGTCAAATTGTTTATACATGATTTGTGGAATGATTTGAATAAAAATGAAAATGCCTTGGACTGTTTTGGATAAGTACAAAAATGTTGTGGATTTCTGAACACACATATGTGTATGTACAAGAATCAGGACTGTTTTGTATATAAACAAAAATGAGTTGGAGTGTTTGAACATATATAAGTATCTCATGAAAATAACCTTATATATTTATTATCTTAAGTGTTAACTAACTTGCATGTTGTTTTGCTAATCCAATAACTTGTGAGACAAGTAACAATGTTCACCAAATGCTATGTTTGATAACTTATATGAAAAGTAACCAAGATCATAATGTGCTATGTTGGATGAATTGTGTGAGCAATCAAGTATACTTGTGTAAACTTTGATTGAACATTACACGTGTATAAGTACATGTTTTATTTGAATACCATGTATAAGAATAAGTATTGTTTTGTGTGCTTTGTTCAAATATGACTAACCTTTTGCCCAATTCTATATGTTTTTGCAAGCATGTAAAAAGGGTTGTTTAGATTTTAATGGAAGGAAAGATTATTGTTTTATTTTATAGTCACTTTAAGCTACCTGTAACCCCCTCGACCCGTCCTAGTCGCAAGACCGAACCGAGTAAGCTACATTAGGTTTACTGAAGTAAACCGAGAAGATGAAGCCTAAAACACATCCATTTTTTTCTTTTATCTTGTCTATATGCCTTATTACTTTCCTACATGTGCATATTGTTCACATGTGAGAAATCATCTCAATCGGGCATCGAGTCGATATCTAATTGGACACAAACGCAATTTAGGGACTAAATTGCAATTTCAGCAATATACAGAGAATTTTCCAAATTTTAAGTTACCAACCTTTAATTAAATATATTTCATGCTTACATGTCAAAAATCAGCTAAAAATGATCATTCGTACTCATCTAATTGCATCCACAAGATTTAGGGACTAAAACGAAAGAAAGCAAAACCTTACTTCCATGACATTAACTGAATTAACAGACAACCGTATCGATACTCGGGAAACCATATCAATACGGTGTCTCTCATAAAACGGCCTCATTTCGATACGCCTGGCTGGAAACAAGGTTCAGTTTAAATTTACTTAACACTTGTACCGATACGGTACGGAGGTATTTCGGTACGCGGGTTATATTACAAAAAAATAGTTTCCAGTAGCGTAAGTCCGTACCAGTACACTCGAGCCCGTATCAAAACACCAAGCTTGTTTTTTACCTAGTGATAAGTGTTTAAAAGTACTATTTTTCTTACCCTTTTTACTCATATTATTGTTAGACTTAGGCTCATATTAGTTGCATAATTATTCATGCATTAATTCATGTTTTCTTCCATCGTTGAGCTTGATTGCATAACTTGGTAGTTTTTGTGGGAAAAGATGCTGCTTTGGTGTGTTTTGTGTGTATGTGCAGAATCACTTGCCAAAGTAAGGCTAGAACCAGTTACCAGGGCAATGCATGAAGGAGATGCCGAGCTAGTTGCTAGGGCAATGCATGAAGGAGATGCCGAGCAAGTTGCTAGGGCAATTCTCGACAAAGAATAAGATGATATGGTAGTTGAAATTGATGACTAGACAAGCCCAAGATGACGTGGAGCAAAGCTAAATCCGAAAGGAGTTTGATTTCCATGAAGAGGTTAAAGAAGAATTAAATCCCAAGAAGATAGGAGAAGTTCTAGAAGGAATATAAATATAATAAAGAATTATATTCTTTAAAGATAATTTAATTCCAACTTAACTTCCTCCTAAAAGGACTTTGACCTAGTCCTATAAATTAGAGGCCATGCCGTCAGCTCCAAGGGAGAGAGAGGAGAGGAATTTCGACAACTCTAAGGGAGAGAGAGGAGAGAATTTTCGACAAGCTTCAAGGGGAGATCTCGACAACAATGCTTCATCCATTCTTCATCTTTTTCTTGATTCAATTAGGTTCATGCTAGGAATTCTTTATCTTGTGTTTCTTTGGAACCTAACCATGAACTAAATCTATTTGGCTAAGGTTATTGTGTTTTGTGGTTGTGAGAAACAATTGGATTTTGTTTAGGTAATAAGAGTTTGCACTTTCCATTCAAGGTTTATTCATTCTTGGTTCTTATTCTTGTTTGCGAGTGAATTGGGAGAGTATCTCGTAACTTCATCTATTTATCTAATATCGAGAGAGTTAGATTCAAGAAACGAATGAGTATGGTTTTTATTCAATCTATTGATGGTGAAGATTAATCTGGCTTAGGAATAAGTTAAGGATTTCAACGGTTAAGAGGAGCGCAAGATTGGTTGTTGTTCACCCTTGATTCACGTAGGGATGTATTATCAAGGAATGCACAAATAGCTACAGTTTTGACTTAGGGATAAGAAGAAACCATTGAAGAACGCTCTGCTGAACCTTGAAGTTGCTGCCCAGATGCCCAAGTAGTTGCCCAACTAGTCGCCCAGGCAACCATCGATTAGTTGCCAAGGCAACCCCGTTGTGCAAGTTGCCACGACAACTATGTTGCCCTTGCACTCTTTTACCAAGACGATCCAATCGGCTATCACTCCTCAACTCACGATAACCTGGCCTATTCTCTCTCATTTGATTACATCTTCTTTTGCTTTACTGCTTTCTTAGCTTAGTTGTCAGTTAAAACTCTTACAATCCCATACTTGTGTTTTTACTTTCTACAGTGCAAGAGATTAGATTCTTGAAGTGGCACCAATCCCTATGGAGACGATATCTTTTATACTATAGCTTGTGACGTGTACACTTATGGAGCACTTATTACGTGCAACAAGTTTTTGGCGCCGTTGCCGGGGATTGGCAATAGCGACTTTGTTTTTATTTTCTTGCACTTTCTTTTTATTTTTCTTGTTTAAGATTCAAAGGGCTAACAAACTTTGGTTTTGCATTGGTATATGACCAGGGCGAGACCAATTACACCATAATATCCCTTTGATCCAGAAATCGAATGAACCTTACAAAGACTTAGACGAAGGTTAAGAGTAGCAATGGCTAATCAAGACGGCAATATGAATCAAGATGTTACAGCAGGATGAGGAGTGGTTCTTGCACGAAACAGAACTATTCGTGACTATCTTGAAGAAGATCTTGATGGACTTAATCCAGGAGTTGTCACACCTGAAATTGAAGCCGACCACTTTGAGTCGAAACCGGTGATGTTTAATATGATCAACACAATTGGTCAATTTGGCGGCTCAGCAACTGAAGATGCACGACAACATCTTAAATCTTTCCTCGAGATTTGTAACTCATTCAAAATACAAGGAGTCACTCCCGATGTTTTACGACTAAGATTATTCCCCTATTCACTGAGGGATAGGGCGAAAGCATGGTTGAATAGTATTCCTACCGGATCAATAGGATCTTGGACCAATCTTTGTCGTGATTTCCTTGGTCGATTTAATCCTACAAATTTGACTGATAGGCTTCGTAATGAAATTACTTCTTTTCGGCAGGCAGATGATGAATCCATGTATGAGGCTTGGGAGCGATATAGAGAACTTTTACACAAATGCCTCCTACACAGATTCCTAGTGTGGACACAAGTAACAATGTTTTACAACGCTGTGAATACACCAACAAGGATGATGCTAGATGCCTCGGCAAACGGCATACTCCTAGATAAGTCGCCGGAGGAAGCAATGCAAATTCTAAACAGGCTTGCCAAGAATGATTATCAATTCCCCTCTGTTAGAGGAGGAGGAGTTAGACACCAAGCCACAATACATGAACTAGGATCATCAGACTCAATTTCGGCACAATTGGCCACTTTAACCAAGATGGTCCAGAACATGCAGAAACCAAACAACACACATGAGGTCAAGGTAATGGATTCCTTTTGTGAGTTATGTGGTGGTAACCATGATTCTTCTGAATGTATGCAAAATCTGAAATCCAGCTTTTATGTGGGGAATTACAACCAGAACAACAATGTGATGTCCAACACATATAATCCAGCTTGGAAGAAGCACCTGAATTTTTCATGGAGTAATCCCAACAATGCTCTAAACCAGAACAATCAGAATGCACAACCATCGGGATTCCAACAGAATATGCCACGGCAACAGTTACCGCAACAACAACCGACAACATCCAGTTCTTTGGAAAATTATCTCAATACTTTTATTTTGAAAATTGAATCTTATATGACTGAGAATAGTAACTTCATAAAAAGAACTGGTGCTTTTATTAACAGGACCGAGATGAGATTGCAAAACCAAGAGGCGACAATCAAATCATTAAAAAATCAATTCGGACAATTTGCTCAAAACCTGAATACTAGACTGCAAGGAGGTTTACCTAGCGATACTGAAGTCGCAAGAGGAACTGGCCATGAGCAGTGTAAGGCGATCACCACTAGAAGTGGCCAACAAGTTAAAGAGGCTCAAACTCGCCCATCAAACAAAACACCACAAAAAGAACAAGATGAACCCAGCGGCAAAGCCTCAAATGTCGAACCAGGAATTGCCATGGCAACCGGCAATAAGCATGCCTCGGCAATCGACGATAAGGATGCCTCGGCAACTTGCGATAAGCATTCCCCAGCAACCCCAGTTGACAATGCCTTGGCAACTCCAGTTGCCCCAGCAATGCCATCAATCAGGTTCCAGACAATGAAAGGATCGAAGATATCTGACTTCCACCACCATTCCACAAATGTTGAAGTGACAAAAGCAAGAATATCAATTCAAGAAGTTTCTTGATATCCTAAAGCAAGTCCACATCAACTTGCCATTGGTTGAAGCAATTGAACAAATGCCGAACTATGCCAAGTTTCTTAGAGACTTTGTGTCTAAGAGAACGAGGCTAGGAGAGTTTGAAACAGTTGTCGCAACAGAGGGATGCATGGCCATGTTGCACAATCGTATGCCACCCAAATTGAAGAATCCCGGAAGTTTCACAATACCTTGTTCCATCGGAAACCACTATGTTGCGAAAGCATGATGCGACCTTGGAGCTAGCATAAACTTGATGCAAAAATCGGTTTTCCATAAACTAGGAATTGGGAAGGCAAGACCTGCAACAGTTATGCTACAGCTAGCCGACAGATCCTATGTGCATCCAGAGGGAAAAATTGAAGACATACTGGTAAAAGTTGATAAATTTATTTTTCCCGCTGACTTTATTGTTTTGGATTGTAAAGCAGATGAACATGCACCTATCATTCTCGGGAGACCCTTCCTAGCAACGGGAAGAATCTTGATCGATGTTGAAAAGGGAGAACTCACAATGAGGGTGAATGACCAGCAAGTGAAACTAAATATGTTCCAAACACTAAGGCATGCAGATGATCTGGAAGAATGCCAACTTCTTCATGCCACGACAGAGTTTAACTTTGACGAGGAATTTAGTTGCCTCGGCAACTACATTGTCAATCAAGAGGAACCTAAGGAGTATGAAGAACCGATTGATGAGGAACAACAAGAAGAGGCAAATTGGTTAGTCAATCGACCAAGTACATACTTTGAACCACTGGATTACTCAGGTAAGGAAGGTAAGCTCAAAAAGCCCTCTACTGAACAACCACCGATTCTTGAGTTGAAACAGTTGCCAGAGCAACTAAAATATGCTTACTTAGGAGCTGACAATACACTACCTGTAATTATTTCCTCTAAGTTACAGCCTGAGTAGGAAAAGAAGCTGATCAAAATGTTGATGCTACACAAGAAGGCAATAGGGTGGACAATTGCCGACTTGAAGGGAATTAGCCCGGCAGTGTACATGCACAAGATTTTGTTGGAAGATGATCACAAACCTTCGATTGAGACCCAGAGGAGACTAAATCATGCCATGAAAGGGGTTGTAATGAAAGAAATTATCAAGTGGCTTGACGCTGACATCATATACCCTATCTCTGATAGTACATGGGTAAGTCCGGTACAATGTGTACCGAAAATGGAGGTATAACGATGGTAAGTAATGAAAACAATAAACTCATTCCAACCAGGACTGTGACCTGCTGAAGGGTTTGTATGGGTTATCGAAAGCTAAAAAAAGCCACTAGGAAAGATCACTTCCCATTACCCTTTATTGATCAAATGCTTGACCGTCTTGCAAGTAAACCATTTTATTGTTTTCTTGATGGTTTTTCAGGTTACAATCAAATTACCATAGCACCAGAAGATCAAGAAAAGACAACCTTCACATGCCCATACGGTACTTATGCTTTCCAAAGGATGCCGTTCGGATTGTGTAACGCCCCGGAAACCTTCCAAAGATGCACGATGGCACTCTTTTCAGATATGGTCGAAGACTTCCTTGAGATCTTCATGGATGATTTTTCCATTTTTTGCAATGACTTCGACAGTTGCCTTGGCAATTTAGAGAAGGTATTGGCAAGATGTGAAGAAACCGATTCAGTCCTTAATTGGGAGAACTGCCATTTTATGGTAGATGAAGGAATAGTGCTCGACCACAAGATTTCATCCAAGGGAATTGAAGTAGACAAAGCCAAGGTGGACGTGATCGAGAGATTACCCCCACCAAGTTCGGTTAAAGGAATCCAAAGCTTTCCTGGACATGCAGGTTTTTATAGGAGGTTCATTCATAATTTTTCTAAGATTACTAAACCCTTGTGCAGTTTGCTTGAATATGATAAAGCCTTCAATTTTGACGATTCTTGCACCCAAGCATTCAAAACCCTAAAGGAAAATCTTGCCTCAGCACCCATTATTGTTCCACCAGATTGGACGCTACCTTTTGAGCTCATGTGTGATGCAAGTGAGTTTGCGGTAGGAGCAATCCTATGCCAACGCACAGGTAAGACCTTCCATGTGATGTACTACGCTAGTAAAACTCTTAATAGTGCTCAAGTAAATTACACAACAACGGAGAAAGAGTTACTAGCTGTAGTTTTCGCATTTGACAAGTTCCGATCCTATTTGATTGGTACAAAGGTAATTGTTCATACGGACTATTCGGCAATTAAATATCTATTTGCTAAAAGGATGTCAAACCTTGTTTGATTCATTGGATATTACTTTTACAAGAATTTGATATTGAAATTAAGGACAGGAAAGGAGTAGAAAATAAAGTGGTCGATCACTTATCACGTTTAGAACACAATAAGGAGGAGGACGTGGATTTAGAGATATGCGATGCATTCCTGGATGAGCAACTTTTAGTTGCCTCAGCAACCATGGATGCACACGCCTCGGCTACCCCTCACGCCTCGGCAACCATGGATGCGCATGCCTTGGCAACCCTCGACGCCTCAGCAACTCCTGATGCTAACGCCTCGGCAACCACTGATACGCACGGCTCAGCAACTCCTAACGCGCACGCCTCGGCAACCACTGATACGCACGCCTCGGCAACCATGGACGCGTATGCCTCGGCAACTCTAGACGCACACACCTTGTCAACCATGGAAGTAGTTAGCACGGCAATACATGCCTCAGCAATACCCTGGTATGCGGATTTAGTTAATTTCCTTGTTTGTGGTATTTTACCTTATGGCCTTACTCACCAATGGAAGTAGTAGTTCCGCCATGATGCTAAGCATTACTTTCGGGACGAGCCACTTTTGTTTAAACAATGTGCATATCAGGTTATACGCCGATGTGTTCCTGAAGAAGAGCAGCAGAATGTACTCTGGCAATGCCATTCTTCACCCTATAGAGGACATTTTGGAGGAACACGTACCGCGGCCAAAGTTTTGAAATCCAGTTTGTATTGGCCAACACTGTACAAAGATGCCCAAGAGTTTTACAGGCAATGTGATCGTTGCCAGAGGACGGGCAATATCTCTAGATGACATGAGATGCCGCTACAAAACATCATCGAGGTGGAATTGTTTGATGTGTGGGGGATCGATCTTATGGGACCTTTCCCATCTTCATTCGGCAACCTCTACATTCTACTTACCGTCGACTACGTGTCTAAATGGGTTGAGGCAGCTGCAGTTCCCAACAACGATTCCAAGACCGTGCAACGATTCTTGTAGAAAAACATATTTACACGGCTTAGGATGCCGAGAGCAATTATCAGTGATGAAGGCAAGCACTTTGACAATAGACTTATCGCCAAGATGTTGCAACGCTTTGGCGTGTCACACAAGATTGCCACGACATATCACCCACAAACCAATGGGCAAGCAAAAATTTCCAACTGGGAATTGAATGGTATACTCGAGAAAGTTGTAAATCCCTCTAGGAAGGATTGGTCAGTAAGACTAGATGACGCACTTTGGGCATATCGCACTGCATTCAAAACACCCTTAGGTATGTCCCCATTCCGACTTGTCTATGGTAAAACATGCCATCTACCGGTGGAAATCGAACACAAGGCATATTGGGCAATCAAGACCGTGAATATGGATTGGGAAAGTGTCGGACAAAAGCGTTTGTTGGACCTCAACGAGATAGAAGAATTTCGTGCATTCGCTTATAACAATGCACGTATCTACAAGGAGAAAACAAAGCAATGGCATGACAAGAAACTATTGCCGCGACAATTCATGTCAGGGTAACTAGTTCTCTTATTCAACTCTCGGCTAAAACTCTTCTCGGGAAAACTGAAATCAAGATGGTCGAGACCATTCGAAGTTGTCAAACCATTCTCCCATGGTGCCGTGATAATCAAGTCCATCACTGACAAACGTGAATTCAAAAGTTAATTGACAAAAATTAAAGCACTACAATGGTGCCCACGTGGAACGTAACAAAGAAGTGGTCACCTTGGGAGATGCATATGCATGCTCTCCTTTTGATTTTGATTTTTTTCTTTTTCTTTTTATTTTTAATTTTTTCGAACTATTTAATTTTTATTTTTTATTATTTGCTCTTTTAGGATAGATTTATTTTCTTCAAAATTAAAACTACATCTTTCATATTTATCTTTTTAAGTTTAGGAATCCCTTTAAACATCTTTATTTAATTTCTTTTATTAGTTTATCTTTAATTTTAATCCTTATTTTATTTGTCTTTGAATTGTAGGAAAAGAGTCCAAGATAAAGAGGAATTTTGATTCAAGAAGGAAACTTCTTCAACAAGGAAATTAATGGGCTGAATCTAAGGCTTATATAAAGCCTCCAACTTACCCTAAATAAACCCCATAGCCGTCACCCTTCCCCTAAACCGAAACCCTCTTTTTCTCCTTTCCAAAATTAATCCCACCCACCATATTTACTACCTATCTTTTCTATATAACCCATCACCCTTAACTTCCAAGAAACCTATTCCTACTTTTTTCAACTCTTTAGTTTCTTTTATTTTATTTTCTTTGTTTTTACAAAACTCACAACCAAGATTATCCATGGCGTCAAAAATTAAATTTTTAGTTCATCCAAGTTCCTCCAAATAACCAAGATACAAGAAGTTTGCTACACCGGTGGTTCAAGAAAGATTTCACGCCAAGTTTGAAAGCCGGAAGATTTGCGAAGACAAAGGCTTTGAATACTCCAACTCTCATCAAGATTTTGGCCTTGAACCATTCATCTTCGAAAGAATTGCACATCAAAAGTGACAAATCTTTTGCCATCAATCAGAATCGGGTAACATCTCATGGGTAAGAGAATTCTATGTTCACTCACCTAACCCGGATAATCCTTATGTTTTTGTTCGTGACAAGGCTATACTCATAAGCCCCGAAAACATCAACACCTTTTACGGGCTCTACGTTGAGAAGGACGAGCATCAAGCCTTTGTTGATCAACTCACGCCTAAGCAACTCGACAAGGTGCTTCAAGAACTAACTCTACCGGGAACTCAATGGAACGACAATAAATACAAGGGCACGGTAAATTGCCTTCGGCTTAAACCCGAGGCAAAATTATGGAATAAGTTTGTTAAAGCTTCATTAATGCCCACCACACACAATACTACCGTTGATACACCTCGTCTTTTGCTCATACATTCTCTCTTGCATAATCGCATCATTAACATTGGAAAAATTATTTGTGATGAGATTTTTGTATGTAGCTCAAAAGACAAGGGTTCTCTTTTCTTCCCTTGCTTAATTTCTAACTTTGCAAGGAGATGCATGTCCCAAGTGAGTCCCCTGATGAAAAGGCCCTACCAAAGTCCAGTTGGAATCGAGCACAAATTCGAGAGCTAATGGGAGAGGCACCGGTAAAATCCTCAATGCCTCTAATTGCCGCGGCAACCCCTGATTTCTCGACAACCCCTAATGCCCGGGCAACTCGGCCATCAACCTCAGGACACTTTGAAGCACTCTTGCAACCATTGGCGAGGCACCTTAGGAAAATTAAAGACCGGCAACTAATGTTCATGGGGTACATGAAGGAGCATAACAATGCCATCACCCAAGTCATCCAAGAAAAGTGCCCAAACAGTTGCGTGTCGTTCCTAATCTTTCCTACCGAGATCCTAGCCACGGTAACCAATGAGGCAGTCACCACGGCAACTGCAACAGATGATGTCGCGGCAACCTACACCGCGCTTGCCTAAGCAGATGCCACGGCAACCAACCCTGAAGATTCCATGGTAACCAAAGCTAAAGACGCCAGGGCAACCACTGCAAAAGCCAAAGGTAAAGCACCTATGCCCGAATCAACTTGTACGAAATCATTGTCTGATTGTTCAGATTCGGACGAGTCCTCTATTGCAGCAACAGAGACCACACCAATCGAATCCTCCAATAGAAAAGCCAATGACATTGATGAAGAGGACGATGAGGACAACCCCATACAAGGATCGATTCCACCATCGGCAACAAGGAAGCAACCACCGCGTTCAAGCAAGAGAATCAAGATACCAACCAAAAAGAAACTAATCATCCATGACGACGAACTCTCGAAGTAAGTCCTCATTTGCATTTTACTTTTCTTTACTTTTATTCTTCTTTGTTGCATGCATTGAGGACAATGCCTCACTCGAGTTTGGGGGGATTGTTATTAGTTAGTTACCATGTTTAGTTGCATTCATCTTAAGTATTGCATTTAGGATACATAAAAATTGATTGTTATTAGTTAGTTACCATGTTTAGTTGTATTCATCTTAAGTATTGGATTTAGGATACATAAATTGCTTGCCATGCCTTTAGTTGGAACAAGAATTGCCTAGATTTGATGAATATCCGATGATGACTTTGCCAATGCACTTAATTTATAGAATTTTTATTCTAGGATAACCATGGAAACACTTAGAATTTTACTATGATGCTAAATTTGATGAAACACTATTGTGGTTTGATTGATTTAAGGAATTATAGTCAACTTAGGTTGATAGTTAAAAAATTGGGGGATTAGAATAAAAATTGGATGAATACTAGTGGTGCCCGAAATTGGCTCTAGCATGCGTTAAAAAATTGATTGCTAGAGGTGCCCGAAATTGGCTCTAGTATGAGCTAAAAAATTATCGCTAGAAGTGCCCGACACCAGCTCTAGTCGAACAAATTAATTAACTTAAGAAAACTAAAAACAAAACACTAGAGATGCCCGAAACCGGCTCTAGTTAAAACATGTTAAGAGAACCCAATGAAGTAATTTGAAAACCTCATGTTTGCATAGAATCCAAAAAATCAATTTGCACACACACAACTCCGTACACACTCACAAGCATTATAGTTGGATTCCGAGTAACTCCTAAGTTTTACGAAAAATGAGAAGCCAATCATACTTTGTGCCCTGGTTCTGAGAATTGAAATCAAGTTCAAAGCTAAGTTTGTGAAAATTGAAGTCTTGGCGGGTAATTATTAGTTTGCATTGCTTGAGGACAAGCAATAGTTTGAGTTTATGGGTGTGATAAGTGTTTAAAAGTACTATTTTTCTTATCTTTTTTTACTCATATTATTGTTAGACTTAGGCTCATATTAGTTGCTTAATTAGTCATTCATGCATTAATTCATGTTTCCTTCCATCGTTGAGCTTGATTGCATAACTTAGTAGTTTTTGTGGGAAAAGATGCTGCTTTGATGTGTTTTGTGTGTATGTGCATAATCACTTGCCAAAGCAAGGCTAGAACCAGTTGGCAAGGCAATGCATGAAGGAGATGTCGAGCTACTTGCCAGGGTAATGCATGAAGGAGATGCTGAGCTAGTTGCCAGGGCAATTCTCGACAAAGAATAAGATTATATGGTAGTCAAAATTGATGACTAGACAAGCCCAAGATGATGTGGAGCAATGCTAAATCCCAAAGGAGTTTGATTTCTATGAAGAGGTTAAAGAAGAATTAAATCCTAAGAAGATTGGAGAAGTTCTAGAATGAATATAAATATAATAAAGAATTATATTCTTTAAAGATAATTTAATTTCAACTTAACTTCATCCTCCAAGAAGGACTTTGACCTAGTCCTATAAATTAGAGGCCATGCCGTCAACTCCAAGGGAGAGAGAGGAGAGGAATTTCGACAACTCCAAGGGAGAGAGAGGAGAGAATTTTCGACAAGCTTCATGGGGGAGATCTCGACAAAAAGGCTTCATCCATTCTTCATATTTTTCTTGATTCAATTAGGTTCATGCTAGGAATTCTTTATCTTGTGTTTCTTTGGAACCTATCCATGAACTAAATCTATTTGGCTAAGGTTATTGTGTTTTGTGGTTGTGAGAAACAATTGGATTTTGTTTAGGTAATAAGAGTTTGCACTTTCTATTCAAGGTTTATTCATTCTTGGTTCTTATTCTTGTTTGCGAGTGAATTGGGAGAGGATCTCGTAACTTCATCTATTTATCTAATATCGGGAGAGTTAGATTCAAGAAACGAATGAGTATGGTCTTTATTCAATCTATTGATGGTGAAGGTTAATCCAGCTTAGGAATAATTTAAGTATTTCAACGGCTAAGCGGAGCGCAAGATTGGTTGTTGTTCACCCTTGATTCACGCAGGGATGTATTATCAAGGCATGCACAAATAGCTAGAGTTTCGACTTAGGGATAAGAAGAAACCATTGAAGAATGCTCTGCCGAACCTTGAAGTTGCTGTCCGTATGCCCAAGTAGTTGCCCAACTAGTCGCCCAGGCAGCCATCGATTAGTTGCCAAGGCAACCCCGTTGTGCAAGTTGCCACGGCAACTGAGTTGCCCTTGCACTCTTTTACCAAGACGATCAAACTGGCTATCACTCCTCAACTCACGATAACCTGGCCTATTCTCTCTCATTTGATTACATCTTCTTTTACTTTATTGCTTTATTAGTTTAGTTGTTAGTTAAAACTCCTACAATCTCCTACTTGTGTTTTTACTTTTTACAGTGCAAGAGATTAGATTCTTGAAGTGGCACCAATCCATGTGGAGACGATATCTTTTATACTATAACTTGCGACGTGTACACTTGCACAAATACGGAGCACTTATTACGCGCAACACCTAGCCATACCGATGCACCAAAGCTCGTATCGAAACGTCAAGCTTGTTTTTGCTTGGCCGTACTAATACGGTCCCTCACGTATCGGTACGCCTGGGCCTGTAATGTCATTTTCAGTTGGATTATCATACATTCAACCATACCAACACATCCTAACATGCTCCTAACATACATCCAACATAATCTAGAATCAAACCACCATATAACATTACAAATTCAACATCAATTTACGGCATCTTGCATCAAATGTAAATCTATAGGCATGCAACCTATAAAACCATTAAAGTAAAACATGAAACTCCCAACCATCACCAAAATCAAACCATAAAGGCCATTTACAACTCAAGAGCAACCAAACAAACTTGCTCAAACAGGGAATTCAACAAAACATCTCCCAAATAACAACGGAAACCCTCATTGCCCTTATTTACTTATAGTCTAATCCAAAAACATACTTTGGTTACCAAGTCTTTCAATATCCCTTGCTTCTTGATGCCCTCCAAGCTTATAATTCTCTGTATTGATGGACAAAGAGAGCATAAGCACACTAGGCTTAGTGAGGAGTGCTCAAAAACAACATACCATCAATGCATTAAAACTATTTATCAACATTACATTAAAATCTCATTTCAGTCATATTTTAAAACACCACTTAAACAATACCATTGAAAATCATGCCTTGAAAACCATTCACTTTTCATCTTAAAAAACCAGTATATTAAACCATATGCAACATGTAGCATTACCAAAATCAAATTCTATTGCTATACCTCAATTTAAGCCTTCCCATGCATAATAACCATATGCAAAGCTTAAAGAGTAAACGTACAACATGTATCATTAACCAACAGCAAGTTCCATTGCTAAACCTCAATTTAAGCATTCCCATACAGAACAACCATATGCAAAGCTTAAAAAGTAAACATGCATAAATCACATTATACAACACAAACCTTTAAATGATACATTAACAATTATATTGGCTCACAAGTGATCATTAACCAAGTTCCTTTACCAAAATAGTTCATCGGATACACGGATTCAACAAGTGTTTACCCAACACTTCAAGCCATCTCAACCAAAAATAGCGATACAATCACAATAGTGGTACATTAACAACTAGGTATACTTTCAACCCACGGGGACACCAACCCCTTTTATCGGTTATATGCTCAATCCACTAACAAGAGTTTATGGTACCATATAACCCTTCGACTGTTAGGGTACTTGGATAGAGTATTTGGTACACCGTAAAAGCCCCTCGACATCCAAGGTGACTTATTATAGTGCACTATCAATCCTATGGCCGACCAACTATATCCGATAATAATTTTAAAACCACATCACTTGCCAATATAATTAACCATTTACCTCACTGTTTTCAGCAAGCATTAACTAAACCAATTTTTCAAAGCAACAACCATGCTTCAAAACCACAAGTATAAACTATATACTTACAAGGATCACTTGCCATGTGCATCCTTCAGCATCTCATGCTTAAAATAGTATCTCAAATACTTTAAAACATGCTTAAACAATAGGTAACATGTAACTCAAAACAAGTGCATAAAACCATTTCAATCTAGAATGATCGATAGAGAAAAACCACATTTACTTACTTTTGAGTTTAAACCAGTGTATCAAGATAAGTTTGAACTCCCATAAACCACCTTTAAAACATTCCAAAGCTGGAATACACGTTCTCACTCATTGATACGCGAAACCTCGATTCACCGACGTGAAAACAAGCGTCCGAAGCCTCCAAAGCTTCACTGATCACTTTCGAATCCATCTCTCATATTTTAACCACATTACAATAGAGGATTAATGCATCTCAATGCATTCAAAACACTACAACAACAAATCCACACGAACTTCCACAATCTCCTCACAATTATCCAACCGCACCAATGAAAACATCATCCAATCCTTTCCAAACATAGCCCAACCAAAATATAGCAATTAAACTCCCTCAATATCATCAACGAACACCTAAAAGTAGAATCAAAACATCCAAACACTTCCAGAAGTCACACAGCCACCACAACTCCACAAAAACAAAATTCTAACAACCTAAACAATTAGAGATTCAAAAGTTTCGAGATTCCATTATTAAAATCAACTTAACAACATCATAATACATCCAAAATATGTTTAAAATCAATACTCAATACCGGAAAATAGATCCAATTTGAAACTTTCTCTTTTTCATCAATTTCACCCAATTAAATTAATTAATTCAATATAAAAACACAAAATCATATTATAAACTATAAATCAAGGATCAAACACTTGGAAATATCAATAAAGAACCATTCAACAGAGGAGATCATAGACCTTCCCCTATTGTGTGATTTCTCCCCTAATTGGCTTGTTTAAAGCTAAGAAAACACAAGATTTTAATGAGGTTTTGTAAATCAAAATTAAATAATCAATTTTAGATCAAGAATCTAAGTAAAATTGATCTCTCACGTCTGGTTTTTGATGAAAACTTGAGTGTTTGGCAGAAAAGTGGTGGAGAGAAAAGTTGAGAGAAAAGTTACTTCAATTTTCATTAAAACCAAATAACTAACTCTAATATCTAAAATCTCTTTTTATTATCCTTTAAAACACATGTTAAAATGATTTAATTGAAGGGAGAAATCACCAGCATAGACTTGGTAAAATAGCTCCTTAAGGATTCTAAGAATTTGATCCTTTTCATTTCAGTCACCTTTAAAAATAGTTTTCAAAAATCGTATTTTGGTCACTAGTCAAAATGTCACACTTCCAAATTTCATTTTCCAAAATTGATTTCACCAATATTAATGATATATTAAAAGATGATTTTTAACCATTTTCCATATTTTTATCTTACCAAAAAATATAAGGTCCCGAATCTGACTCGAATCTCTAACCCGGTCCACCAGACCATCCAATAAGCCTCAAAACTGCTAGGCCCAAAATCGGGGCGTTACACTACCTCACTAAGTCTTTGCTTACTCTATCCTTCCAATGCATTTCAAGATGAACTTATGAGTACTTTTTAAGCTCGGACGATATCATAAATGGTTGCACATAATTGTTAAGAATGCATTGTGCATTATAATTTCCTATTTGATTACATATGTTTATAAGCTTTATAAGCCTCCAAAGTTTTGTAACGGGCCATTAAATTATTTCATTATCGTTTGCTATATAAGTTATAATACTTGGTATGATTGTTTAGTTGTTTAAATATCCTTATGTGCCTCAAGTTGTTAGACTACTTTGATGTCATGCATGTAAGTAGACTTTATGTATCCATTATCACATGATTAACCCTGACAAAGTAGTATAACTCAAATAGATGGTTAAATGGCTTCAACAATTATTTAGAAGCATATCTATGAGAATGTATATGACATTGCCATGTGAATGAGATTGGATTTGTATGAGACTAGGTGCGTGATTATATGATTGTCATGATTTTTAGTTGGTTGCGCATAAGTTTACTTATAATGAAATCCTTGTCATGTCTAATTCAAGAATCGCATAGCTTAATTAATCTCTAAACGAGAAATTTGAATTAGTCATTTCTCTCTTGTCAATGTGAATGGTAATCATGAACTAGATTATACCTAATTGCATAGCTAAAATTGGATATTTGAACTTTAAAGAATAGCTTTAACCTTTCTTGATTTTATTTATCAGTGGGCTATATTTATTGGAAGTCTATCAAATAAGTATAAGGTAAGAGCTATTAAATGGATTGTCAAATATGTTATGTAAGCATACCTGATTGAATATGAAGTGAATTGAGGATCTTGTTTTTTTGTTTGAAAGTTACTAAAAAGTTTTAATTTCCCCTGATTTTTGGATGCATGCTCTCTTGAGCAAATGCTAAGACATCATATGTTTGTTTGGATTTTTGTTCAGTAACACTTTTTAATGTGGTTTTCTTCTAAACCGGGTAAGTGGTGTTACACAATTTGTGAGGCTGAACCAATATGCACCTGGGTTGGTCTCTGACGAGCGTAAGTGATGTGACCGTTTTCGCTATGAGCTTTTGCAGAAGGTTAAGACATATATTCTTGCTGCTGATTATACAGATTTTGATGTGTTGGTGATACGAGCCAAGGATGTTGAGCAGAACCTTGGTTTGGCTTCTAGGTCCTGAGGCTTTAGCTCTAGTAAAAGAGCAATTGATTCTAGTTTTAGCGGTGGTCAGGCCAAGAGACACTGTGTTGTTGGTCGTGGAGCGCAAGAGCATGGTGCCCAGGTTAGAGCTCCGCACAATACCTGTTGGGCTTATGAATCATGTGATCATTTGAGGAGAGATTGCCCACGTTTGGCTAGAGAAGGTCAGGCACCTACGATTGTTGTGGCCAATGCTTGTTGGAGTTGTGGGTCTGACGACTATCTGAGGTGTGATTAACTGCTGTTAGTAGGAGGTAGGTAGGGTGTTGTACCTGTTGTTACTCCGCAAAGAGGTCATGGTCGTGGTCGTGGGTCATTTTAGTGTAGAGATGTTGGACAAAGGACTGTGGCTCATACCGTTGCTATCCAGCATGAGGGAGATGGACCGAATAGGGTGTATGCACACTGTGAGGGCCACAATTACACCGATGTGATTGCATGTACATTATCTTTGTGGTCTTTGTCGTTGTATTCGTTGGTTGATTATGGTTCTACCCATTCATACATCTTGAGTGAGCATGCATAGTTGCTTAATATACCTGTTGAAATTCTTAATGTGGGTGTTAGAGTGACTAGTTCTCTTGGGGAGACAGTCGTGGTTAGGAGGTTATATCGTAGATGTTCGCTGATGGTTCAGAGACATGAATTTGTTGTGGATTTGATGGAGTTTCCATTCTATGGTTTTGACATTATCTCGGGTATGGATTGGTTGACCGAGAATAGGGTTGTGGTGGATTTTTAGACCAAATGGATATCCTTGAGGCTATCGGATGATTTTGAGGTACTGGTGGTTGGTGAGAACGCTAAGTTCTTGTCTAATGCTGTTTTGGCTTTGGAAGCGAGCCGAATGATAGATTCTGGATGTCAAGCTTTCTTGGCCTATGTTATGAATCCTAGTTCGAAGGAGTTAAGGGTGTAGGATATTGGCACCATATGAGAGTTTTCAGGTGTTTTTCTTGAAGAGTTTTCGAGGTTGCCACTAGATTGTGAGGTTGAGTTTGGCATCTCGATCTTTGCAGATATGGCTAAAGGGTCCATTGCTCCTATCGTATGGCCTCGAAAGAATTGAAGGAGTTGAAGACACAACTATAGGAGTTGCTTGATCGAGGTTTCGTTAGACCTAGTATTTCACAGTAGGGTGCACCGGTGTTGTTTGTGAAGAAGAAGAATGGTACGTTGCGGATGTGTATAGAGTGTCGACAACTGAACAAGTTGACGATAAAGAACAAGTATCCTTTACTGTGGATAGATGATTTGTTTGACCAGTTCATGGGTGCTTCGGTGTTTTCAAAGATAGATTTGAGGTTTGGGCACTATCAGTTGAAGGTGAAGGATGTGGATGTGCCCAAGACTGCTTTTCGTACGAGGTACGGGCATTATGAGTTTTTGGTGATGTCTTTTGGTTTGACCAATGCCTCGGCTGGTTTCATAGACATTATGAATCGTGTGTTCTATGAGTTCTTGGACCAGTTTGTGGTTATATTTATCGATGATATCCTTGTGCTCTATCATACCGAGGAGGACCATGATAGACATTTACGGATTGTACTTCAGACGCTGTTGGCTAATCAGTTGTATGCTAAGTTAAGCAAATGTGAGTTTTGGCTTAGAGAGGTTGTTTTTCCTTGGGCATGTTATGTCGGTTGAGGGAATTCATGTTGATTCGTATAAAGTAGAGCTATGATGAGTTGGAAGGTGCCTAAATCTATGACAGAAGTTCAAAGTTTCCTTGGGTTGGCTGGTTATTATCGTAGGTTTGTTGAGGGGTTATCCAGTTTAGCTACTCCTTTGACCAAGTTGTTGCAAAAGAATGTTCGATTTGAGTGGTCAAAGAATAGGCAGTGAGCTTTTGGAGAGGTTGAAGGAAGCTTTGACACGAGCTCACTCTTGGTTCAACCTGAATCAGGGAAAGAGTTCGTTGTCTATAGTGATGGGTCCTATGTTGGGCTTGGTTGCGTGTTGATGCAAGAGGGCAAGGTAGTTGCGTATGCATCGAGACAGTTGAAGGTGCATGACCGTAATTACCCTACTCACGATCTTGAGCTTGCCGCAGTTGTGTTTGCCTTGAAAATCAGGAGGCATTACCTTTATGGCAAGAAGTGTGTGGTTTTTATGGATCATAAAAGTCTGAAGTATCTAATGTCGCAGAAGGAGTTGAATATTAAGCAACAGAGATGGTTGGAGTTGCTTAAGGATTATGATTTGACCATAGAGTACCAGCCAGGTAAAGCTAACGTTGTAGCAGATGCTTTGAGTAGGAAAGCTGATGTGGAGTTGAGAGCTATGTTTGCTCGATTGAGTGTGACGTGTGACGATGGGTTGCTGGCTGAGTTGCAAGTGAAACCGTCCTTGACACAGTTGATTAAGGAGAAGCAGCCGTATGATGAGAGTTTGGTACCGCATGTAAAGGATATCATGGATGGAAATCCTACAAATTTACATTTTAATGATGATGGAGTGTTATGTTTTAAAGGTGGAATTATGGTGCCTGAAGATGAGGAGTTGAGGCGTACCATTTTGACCGAAGCGCATACTAGCCCTTTTGCTATGCATTCCAGTAGTAGTAAGATGTATCATGGCTTGAAGAAAGAGTACTATGGGGTTGGTTTGAAGAAAGATGTGGCAGATTATGATGCTCGATGCATGGTATGTCAGCGTGTGAAAACTGAGCATCAGTTTCTTTTCGGGTTGTTGCAACCTTGGAGGATACCAGAATGGAAGTGGGAAAAATCACCATGGATTTTGTGTTTGGGTTACCTTTGACACTGACCAAAAAAGATTCCATTTGGGTGATTGTTGATCGGTTTACGAAGTGTGCACATTTTGTGCTAGTGCATACGACGTATACCTTGGATAGGTTGGTTGATTTGTATATCTATGAGATTGTGCTTTTGCACATGGTGCCCAAATCCGTAGTTTCGGATAAAGATCTGTATTTCACAGCAAGGTTTTGGGTTTGCTTGCATCGTGCTTTGAGAATTCAGCTGAATTTCATCACTTTGTATCATTATTAGACGGGTGGTCAGTAAGAGCGTGTGATTCAAGTTTTAGAGGATATGTTGAGATGTTGTATTATTGAGTTCCAGGGAACGTGGGAAAATTAGTTACCTTTGGTAGAGTTTGTTTATAATAACAGCTATCAAGCTAGTATACAGATGGCACCGTACGAGGCATTGTATGGTAGGAAGTTTCGTACGCCCGTGTGTTGGGCTGAGGTTGCGAAAAAGCATGTTTCTATGCATGATGTCTTGAAAGGCAAGAATGAGAAAGTGCAGTTGATATGTGAGCGCTTGAGAGTGGCTTCGGATCGTCAGAAATCTTACGCGGATTTGAGGCGTAGGGATATAGAGTATGATGTTGGTGACCAAGTGTTTTTGGAGGTGTCGCCTTGGAAGAAGGTGATGCGTTTTGGGCAGAAAGGGAAGCTTAGCCCAAGGTTTATTGGACCATATGAGGTTTTTGAGCGTATGGGTCCTGTTGCATACCGTTTGACGTTACCTCTTGAGTTGGAGAGGATCCTTGATGTGTTTCATGTTTCGATGTTGCGGAGGTATCGGTCGGATCCATCGCATGTTATTCCGGTGGAGGATATTGAGTTGAGGCCAGATCTAACTTATTATGAGGAACCGATAGAGATTCGTGACACCAGCAGTAAGGTTCTGCATGGTAAGATGGTCGAGCTTGTTCAGGTGTTGTGGAGGCACCGCGGTGTTGAGGAAGCCACACGGGAACACAAGTTGGAGATGTTGGAGTAGTTTCCGTATCTGATTCCTCCAGATAAATTTTAAGGACGAAATTTCTTAAGTGGGGGATAGTTGTAATGCCCCGGTTTTGGGCCTAGCGGTTTTGTGGCTTGTTAGACGGTCCGGTGGACCGTATTAGGGATTCGGGAGTAAATATTTTTACGAAAGATAAAAATATGGAAAATGGTTCAAAATAATATTTTAATATATGAAAATATTGTTGGAACTAATTTTGGAAAACGAGGTTTGGAAGGGTGACATTTTGGTTAATGACCAAAATGTAATATTTGAAAATTTGTTTTTAAAGGTGACTAAAATGAAAAGGATCAAATTCTTAGAATCCTTAAGGGGCTATATTACATGTTTTGGCTGATGGTTTCTCCTTCCAATTAAGATATTTTAACATGTGTTTTAAAGATAATTAAATGAGTTTTATTATTAAAAAAGTTAGTTAACACATTTAAAGAAATTTCACGTAGCTTTTCTCTCAACCTTTTCTCTCCACTTCTTTTCTGTCAAACACTCTTATTTTCATCAAATCACATAGGTGAGAGGCTCATTTTCTTAATTTCTTAATTTGTAACTGATTTTGTATCTTTGATTTACAAAACCTTATTGAAATCTTGTGTTTTCCTAGCTTTAATCAACCAATTAAGGGAGAAATCACACAATAGAGGTGAGGTTCATTTTCTCCTCTATTGAATGGTTCTTTATTGATATTCCCAAGTATTTGATCATTGATTTGTGGTTTGTAAATTGATTTTATGATTTTTTAATGATTAATTGATTTAATTGGGTAAATTTGATAAAATAGTGAAAAATCCGAATTGGATTTATTTCCCAGTGTTGAAAATTGATTTTAATCATATTTTGGATGTATTATAATGTTGATAAGTTGTTTTTAACAATGGAATCCCGAAACTCTTGAATCCTTAATTGTTTAGGCTGTTAGATTTGTGTTTTTGTGGAGTTGTGGTGGCTGTGTGTTTGCAGGAAGTACTTGGATGGATTAATCATGTTTTTAAGTGTTAATTAATGATTATGGAAGTGTTGGATTGTGGTTGGGTAGTGTTCGGAAAGAGTTAGATGATATTTTTGGTTGTTGTGGTTGGGTAACTGTGAGAGGGTTGTGGAAGTTAGTGAGGATTCGTTGTTACAGTGTTTTGAATGCATTGACATGCATTAATCCTTTGTTGTAATGTGGTTAAAATAGGAGAGTTGGATCCGGAAGTGATCGGTGAAGCTTTGTAGGCTTCGGGCGCTTGATTCCGCATAAGCGAATCGAGGTTTCACGTATCAGTGAGTGAGAACGTGGATTTCATCTTTGGAATATTTTAAAAGTGGTATGGGAGTTTAAACTGAGCTTGAAATGCTAGTTTAAACTCGAAAGTAAGTACAATGTGGTTTTCTCTCTCGATCGTGCTATTATGAATGGTTTTATGCACTTGTTTTGATTTACATTGAACCTATTGTTTAGGCATGTTTTTAAGTATTTGAGATACTGTTTTTGAGCATAAAATTCTGAAGGATGCACATGGTAAGTGATCCTTGTAAGTATATGGTTTATACTTGCGGTTAAAGCATGGTTTGTTGCTTTGGAAAATTGTTTGGTTTAATGCTTGTAAAAATAGTGAGGTAAATGGTGAATTATATTGGCAAGTGATGTGATTTAAAATTTGTTATCAGATATAATTGGTCGGACATAGGATTGATAGTGCACTATAATAAGTCGCCATGAATGTTGAGGGGTTTATACGGCATACCGAATACTCTATCCAAGTACCCTAACAGTTGAGAGGTTTATGGGTATCAAAAACTCCCGTTAGTGAGTTATACATCTACCGATGAGTGGTGTTGAGGGGTTAATACAGTGTACCAAATACTCCACCATGAGTGTCACAACGGTAGAGGGGTTTATGTGTACCGAAAAATCTCATGTGTGAACATTGTGTTGCCGGTGAGAACGTGTGAAGTGTTGGGAGAACACTTGTTGAATCCGTGTATCCGATGAACTATTTTGGAAATGGAACTTGGTTATTGATCACTTGTATGCCAATATAATTGTTGATGTATCATTGAGATGGTTTATGTTGTATAATGGGATTTATACGTGTTTACTCTTTAAGCTTTGCATATGGTCGTTATGCAAGGGAAGGCTTAAATTGAGGTTTAGCAATGGGATTTTCTGTTGGTTAGTGATACATGTTGCATATGGTTTAATATGCTGGTTTTTAAAGATGTTAAGTGCATGGATTTCAAGGATGATAATGTTTTAAATGATAATTGAAATGAGAGTTCAATGTAATGTTGAAAAGTGGTTTTAATGCATTGATGGTGTGTTGTTTTGAGCACTTCTCACTAAGCCTAGTGTGCTTACGCTCTCTTTGTCCATCAATACAGAGAACTAAAAGCTTGGAAGGCAGCGGGAGGTAAGGGATCACAACAAGACTTGGTAACCAAAGTATGTTTTTGGATTAAACTATAAGTAATAAAGGCAATGAGGTTTCGTTGTTATTTTAGGAAGTGTTTTGTTAAACTCCCTGTTTGAGCAAGTTTGTTTGGTTGCTCTTGGATTGTAAATGGTCGTTATAGTTTGTTTGTGGTGATGGTTTGAAGTTTCATGCTTTGCTTGATTGGTTTCTAGGAGGCATGCCTCTTGATTTATGTTTGAAGTATGATGCCATGAATTGATGTTGAATCTGAGTTGTTTTGGTGTGGATTGATCCTTAAGTATGCTGGATGTATGTTAGAAGCATGTTAGGGTGTTTTGGTTTGGTCAAAAGCATGTTAAACCAGCAAGAATGGACATTACAGGTCCAAGCATACCGGTACAGGTGTCCCTGTTTTGGTACGAGTAAGCCATTCCAGGCTTAGCGTACCGGTACGTGGGCAACCGTTTCGGTACAGGCCTAGGAAAAGTTGGCCAGTGTTTCGATACTCGGGGAGGCGTTTCGATACGATACTGTGTTTTCATGAAGGGCATTTCGATATGTGGGGGCGTATCAAAATAGAACATGGCTACTGGAATTATGGGTTTTGAAATAATGAAGGCGTATCCAAACACCCTTGTCTGTACCAGTACGGTGACAGTTAAATTAGTTATTTGGGATCTTTCGATTTTCTATTTCTTTTCGTTTTAGTCCTTGATTATCGTTGATGCAATTGAATGAGTTCGGATGACCATTTCAAGTTGATTTTTGACATGTAAGCATGAAACCTACTTAATTAAAGTTTGGTATCATAAAAATAAGCTAAGTCCCTGTAGTTTTATGAAATTGCAATTTGGTCCCTAAATTGCATTTGTGATCAATTGTATGTCAATTCGACGCCTGATTGAGTTGGGTTTTCACCTGTGATTAGTATGTACATGTAAGTTAATAATTGTGCATCTAGACAAGATAAAATAAAAAATGGACGTGTTTCAAGTTTTATCTTCACTGTTTACTTCGGTAAACCTAATGTAGCTCACTCAGTTCGGTCTTGCGACTAGGTCGGGTCAAGGGCGTTACAAAAATCCATTCCACAATAACCGAAACTAACATCTAACATATTCCAAACTTGACCCAGCCATAACCTAACATTTCCACACATCAATTAACATCTAAAAACACTTCACAATCATTCTTATACCTCCAATATTCATAATACCCTCATAACTCCTCAAAAATGTAATACCTCAAAATTTTGGCTAGTGACCAAAATGAAAGTTTGGTGGCTAAAGTATAAACTTAGGAAAAGTTCAAAGACTAAATTGTAATTTTTAAAAGTTATGCATTTTAGTCCCTTAAATGAATAGTTTACCCCCAAGAATGACGTCTTCTTGTTACCTAATTTTTTCGTATAGAATTTGTGTTAAAAGCTATAAAGAGTTAAAGTTCGAGAAAAATTTGGATAATTGGATCGAATCAAATATTTGAGATATTTTGTTAGATGATAAGACAGGGTTAATAATTTCACTTCCATACCTTAATTTGGAAGGATTTAACATGAACCATTGGATTAAAGTAGATTTTCCATGTTAAATATGAACAGTTGGATGAATAATGGCAAGATTATAATTATGGAAAATTTCAAGGGTAAATTTGGTAATCACTAACTTATTGGTTTATTTTTGACCCTTGGATGAATAAATTGGCATGTGGCAAGACGAGAGACATTGGATTAAAAGGACAAAAAAGTTATTTTGTCATAAAAGATAATTTTATTTGAATTCTCTATAAATAATGACAAATGGCCTTAATTAAAACAATTAGAAATCTCAAGAAATTCTTCAAATTTCTCCATGTTGCCGATACCACTTTGTAAGGCATGCAAACATTTTCTTTTCGATTTTCAAGCTAAATTATTAGGAATTTCGATGAAAGCATGAAACATGAAATTGATCTAATTGAAATTCTCTATCATTTGGTATTATTTGTTCATGCTTTCCATGCTTGAAACCTAAGTTCTTGAATTTGGTGGATGAAGGAGATGTTGAGCTTTAATATGAAATGATTGATACTGTTAGAAATGATGTTTTGAAGTTGAATTCATGCTTGAATCAAGTTGTAGATCAAGCTTGAAGTAAACTTTCATTTTCGATTATGTTGAAATAATTAGGAAAAATGTTGGAATTTTTTTACTAAGGTTAGATATGATGAATGAATAATGTTACAAGCTTTAGAATGTTGTTTGGACTATTTTGGAAGTTTGTTAAGGTTAGAGGATTAAATCGGATATTATCAAAATTAAGGGGTTTCAAGTGGAAATTGCTTAAATTGAAGTATCATGCTTGAATAATTGTTGGAATGATTTATGAATCATTCTTTGATTTGGATATTAAAGGAAATTTGGAGTATTGAGATTTGGTATGAATCGTATGAAATAGATTTAGTATCGAATAAACATCAAAAGAATTTGTAGGAATTTATTTTCCTATCATGTTCCTATGTTAGTATAATACTAACATATATTTTTGAAATGTACATGTGTTGTAAATGATGTACATGTAGATCGTGATGAAAACCGAGATCAAGCTAGCAACCAAGGAAAGGAATAGGATCAAAATTAAAGCTTACTGAGGATGTAAATTTTGACCTACATAAAGTGTCAAGGTGAGTGCAATGCATACATAACATGATACATGGATGTTTTATACATCATTGGGGTGGCTTGCGATGAGCCTACCCAAATTTTATTTTCATTATATTTATGTCATAGAGCATATGATAGACATGTTTTAAACATGTCAAAAGTTGAATATAAATGCATGAATCACTAGTTATATATGATGTTATATTATGAATGTTATTTCGGGTATGAACTGCCCAATGTCAAATTATGTTGATATACATTGCCATAGATGAAATAAATATGGAATATATGCCCAAGTATGTCATTGAGGGGTAGGGTATAGTTGGCATGCCATAGAGTCAACAGCACGTTGCATACTCGGTTTAGCACTATAGTGTATATAAAGGACACTTAGTGCATATGGTGGGCACGACCTTATGTGTATTATGGTGGGCACGACCTTATGTGTATTAGCACTTCGGTGCATATTTGACTCGTGTACCCAGGGTCCTCATAGGTTTATATTTGGGATATGGTTTATTGGTTTAAAAAATAAATTGGTGAATAAACTTATGAGCTTTTGAAATAAATGACAAGTATATTGGTAAGAAATTTATATCCGATTTATATTATGTTAATATATGATTAACATAATGGTATTAAATATCTAGTGATCATGATGCATGAGTATTGTTACATCTTTATATTTATAGATATGTTGTATTGCACTGATATTATTATTGCCTCACTAAGTGTATTCTTAGCGTGTGATGATTTTCACACGTAGGTGAAAAGCAGGAATCAAAATAAGGAGTTTTTGGCATCCTACTTAGCAAGGAGCATATTTACGGTATCAGTAATGACATCTTTGATGTATTTTGATTTTACTAGTTGGCATGTATATGATAATAGTAGTTGGTTTTAAACTAGTTTATACATAATTTGTAATAACTTATAAACTAGTTTATGCTGATAATGAATGGTGAGTAGCTTTATTAAAATTGAAATTGGTTAAAGGAATTACTAATGTAAAATTGGGAGATTATTAGGAATTGAATAAATAGAGTAATCGATTAGATTTTTAATTTAGGTAGTTTATAGGCAGTTATAACACATATAGGCTATAGTTATGAACTACTAAGTTGCTGTCTGAAATCGTAATTAATTTGGTAGATTAGAAATTAGAAAACTGATATTACGCGATAAATTGATAAATGTTTTATTGCGATTTTTAAATAAATGACTATTATGGATTGTTAACAATTCTCTATGTGACACTCTGACTAGTATCAGATATGAAATACTGGTAAGCGTGTTACATTTATTAGTATCACAGCTATAGGTTTAGTCGATTCTGGATAAGAATCGGGCCTGTAGGAAGTCGAGATTATATACATGCCACTAGGATATCAAAATTACTTATATTTGTATGAATATACTTTGATGCATATTAATTAGTAATGTTACTCCTTACTTATGTTGGATGATTGTGACTTTAATAGATGTTAGATCATCAGGAATCTCGTCAAGCAACTGAGCATGATACTCCGGCACAGAGCGGGAGTAATGAGGTGAATTAGAATCAGCTTCTTGCTCATCAGAATGTAGAGCAAGCGGCTCAAGGTCAACAAAATATGTATGTACTAGATCAACGTTTATTTCTTCTGGCATTGAATATTATCATATATCGTTGAGCACTAGTATCAGTTCCAAAGAATTAAGGAAAATGAAAGCACCAATATTTCGAGGTGGTACTGATCCAAATCCAATGGCTGCTGATTGCTGGTTAAATGATGTCAAAATTATGCTGAACATGATTCCTTGTGATGAACAAGGAAAGTTAGAGGGAGTAGTATTTCTACTATGGAGCAAGCTAGTGTGTGGTGGAATGTAGTCACTGCACGAGTTCCTCTAGAGCAGATTACATGGGAATTCTTTATAAAAGAATTCAAAGAAAAATATATTTGGGACATGTTTGTTGATGAAATGAGATAGCAGTTCCTGGATCTGAAATAGTCTGGCATGTCAATCTATGAATATGAATATGAGTTCAATATGCTGAGCCGATTTTCAACAGAGTTTCTTCCAACCAAAAAATATAGAATTTATAAATTCATAGCTGGGTTGGATCCTCAATATAAAAGAATATTGGTCTCTCACAATTTCACTACTTTTTAAGAGGCAGTAAATCAAGAAGGCAAAACTGCTAATGATCGAGATGACTCAGACATCGTAGCAAGTATGGTCGAACTCTTTGGCAGACCTATTTTTGCATTGATTGATCCAAGCTCTACCTATTCTAATATTAGTTCTAAAGTACTACTTGAAAGAAATATTCTGGTAGAACCAATTTCGAGTGAGGTAGTTGCTATTAATCCAATAGGACAAAGCGCCAAAGTAAGTCAAATATGTAAAAAGTGTCATATAAAGATTCAAGAAAATGAATTTCTAGTTGATCTTATGGAATTACCCTTCCAATAGTTTGAAGTCATTTTTGGAATAGATTAGTTATCGGCATATGATGCCATGGTTGAGTGATGATTAAAAAGGTTAATTTTAAAAGGACCAAATGGCTCAGAAATAATATTTGCAGGCGAAAGGCAGAATTATCTAAGCAATGTGATATCAGTTGTAATTGCTAGAAAGTTATTATCACATGGGTGTGAAGTATATTTAGCTCATGTGATAAATACTCAAGAAACAAAGATAAATCTAGAAAATATACCCACGTGTGAAAATTCCTAGATGTTGTCTTAGATGAATCATTGGGAAAATCGAGAAGTGGAATTCGGTATTGATGTGCTTCCTGGAAAGCACTAATATCAATGGCACCGTATAGGATGGCTCCTACATAACTTAGAGAGCTGAAGGCTCAATTGCAAGAATTGTTAGATCGGGTTTTTATACGACCTAGTATAAGACCTTGGGGAGATCCAGTCCTATTTGTGAAAAAGAAAGATGGATCAATGAGGTGATGTGCGGATTATTGTCAACTTAATAAAGTGACGGTGAAGAATAAATATCCTTTACCAAGGATTGATGATCTCTTCAATCAACTTAAAGGAGCAATAGTGTTTTCTAAAATTGATCTTCGATTGGGGTATTATCAATTGAAAATTAAAGAAGCCGATATACCAAAGACGGCTTTCAGAACTGGATACGGGCATTATGAGTTTGTAGTAATGCTTTTGGTATTTACAAATGCACCAACAACTTTTATGGATCTAATGAATCGGGTTTTTCACTCATATTTAGATCAATTTGTGGTGATCTTCATAGATGATATATTGGTTTATTCTAAAACCAAAGAGGATCATAATACTCTCCTCTGAGTAGTTTCTCAGATACGCCGAGAAAATAAATTATTTGCAAAGCTATCAAAGTGTGAATTTTGGTTGTCTGAAGTAGCTTTCCTTGGACATATAGTTTCAGCTGAAGGGATTCGAGTCGATCCTAAAAAGGTTCAAGCAATCCTAGAATGGAAAATTCCTCATAATGTATCTGAGGTGAGAAGTTTGTTGGGATTATCTGGTTATTATCGGCGGTTCGTGAAGACTTTTCAATGATTACCTCTCCAATAACTATGCTATTAAAAAAGGATGTGCCATTTGTTTGGACTGATAAATGTCAAGAAAGCTTTGACAAATTAAAGATGATATTAATAGAAGCTCCTGTTTTGGTACAACCAAAATCTGGGAAGGATTTTTTAATATATAGTGATGAATCCCGTAATGGTTTGGGGTGTTATCTTGATTAGTGGCCGTTTTAGCAATTTGTTAAATTGTGAGAACCAATTCGACATGTTGGAAATTGACAAGGATCAGTTCAAATATTTTAGTATAATGATGAGTTTGATGAATTAACAATGATTGGAGGCTTAATTGCAAAGTTAGGAAGCTTGAATCCTTAGATTGTATTAAGTGACCAATTCAGCAATGTGAGAAAATGTAAGGACCAGCGTGTAACATTCTGGAAATCAGGGTATTTATGTTTTAGAAATGTTGTTAAATTATTGAAATTACATTCGAATCAAAATGAATTCGAGTTTAAGGACCAAAATGGCATTTCGGCAAAGTAAGGGATTTAGGGACTAGAATGTACAAAAGTTGTAAGTGAAGACTTTAGGATGAATTGTAACATCCCTTCCTGTATTCGTACACGGGTACGAGTCAAAAATATTAAGACTTCTTTTGTAACCCCCTAGACCGGCCTATGCGTATAGTCCAAGTCTATGAGACCACATTACTTACCAAAGACTTTTCACGTAAAGGTTTAAATGTTAAAAACTTTAAAATCTTTAAAGATAATAGTTCAAGTCGAATATAAGTCATATTAGTGATCCAAAATAAACCATAATAAGTGATTTTACATCATAAACCTTATAGGGCAATATAATAAAACATATAGTAACAAAATATAGGCCCATGTCACCGTAATTAAGACAATCTGGAATATAGAAATATTACAACAAGATGAGTACAAAATATGTAGATCCTCCAAGTGCCAGGTCTGGTAGCCTATCTCAAAAAGATATCTGAAAAGAAAGGGGGTTGAGGTGTGAGCTAGGGCTCAGTGTGTCCCAACATGTGCATAACAAGAATATTTGAAAGAGTTCAATTAATTATAAAATTATATTAGTATAACATACTATAGGGCAACCAAAGTTTTCAATTAAACCTAGCTACCCTCCAATCGAACACCAAAAATATATTTTACCCATACTGGAGGCTAGTACTAGGCCCGAAGGCATAGGAAGCCCAACTAGAGGCTGGTCCTAGGCTGGAAAGCGTAGGAGGCCTAACTGGAGGCACAAAGCCTATATGGAGGTACAGCTGGATCAGGGCTATACCTGAGGGTCTCCAATCACTTTCCCAGTAATCCCAATTAAATAGTTTATTCAGTAAGCAGTAATATCAGGAACCACTTGTTAGGTATACATTTTAGCAAACAGTAAATATAGAGCATGCTATCAAATCGTACATATATGCATATAATATTTCAGGGAAAAACATATCACAATCAATTTAGAAAAATTATTTTAAACAATTCATATAAAATGGTAATTTAGCACACAAGGAACACACCTCAAAAGCTGGTCGGGGTCTAACGAGCACCTTCCTCGCTACGATATGCGGCGGTGCTAGATCCTATGACATAACGAATCAAGGTTATAAGGGAATAATAACTTTTAGTTTAATAATTAATCTGTGGAGCTTAAACATACTAGTAACTATAGGAGCACGTGGAGTTGCTGATCGAGAAGAGCCAGACTAAGCGGATGAATGATCGAGCGAATCTCGAGTACCTTAAACAATAACATTTAATGTCAAAAACCTTAATCCAACTCTTTTGCTCTTAAATTGAATAATTTAATACATATGCATGATCAAGTTTAAAGTCAAATTTGGAGGCTTTCGGGTTAGAATTTTGCGAAACAGGCTTCATAAACGGACTCAATATGTCAAAAATGTAAAATAAGAGTTTTCAAAAATTTTAACGTTTTGGTCAAAGTCAACGCTGACGTCAGCAGTCAAAGTCGACGCTGACGTCATGCTGACATAATCATTCAAGGGTCAACGGTCAATGCTGACATCAGTAATCAACACTGACGTCAGTGGTCAATGGTCAATGCTGACGTCAACAGTCAATGCTTAAGTCAACAGTCAACGCTAATGTCAGCAGTCAACTGTTTGACTCGGGTGAGTTGACTCACTAGGTTGAC
The DNA here is from genome assembly GCA_019671005.1 of Hibiscus mutabilis. NCBI lineage: Eukaryota > Viridiplantae > Streptophyta > Magnoliopsida > Malvales > Malvaceae > Hibiscus > Hibiscus mutabilis. The sequence goes on along the minus strand of CM033744.1, from coordinate 21,700,066 downwards.
TCAGTCGGGTCAACTCACTGAGTTAACTCGGTCAGGTTAACTCACCGAGTTGACTCGGTTAATAGGACATGACAGATTGGGTCAACGGGTCGAGTCAGATCGAGTCAACGAGTCGGGTCAGAGCGGGTCAACGAGTCAGGTCAAATCGGGTTAACAGGTCAGCTCAGAACTGGTCCAAGGCAGAACCAGTTCAAGGCCGGTTTAGGGCCAGTTCACATCAGCCACCGTCCAAGGCGGCCAAAAATTGCCCTGGCGATTCGTGCACTCCATACGCGGCCAAAATAGCCAAAAAAGGCCTAAAATGCACGATCTTGGCCGGATTTCACTCTCATGACGCCTATTCAGCCTAGAAACACTTATAACAATAGGAAATCTAACAAAAACTTAGCTAACTTACGATTCGATTCGTATGTCAGTGAAGATCCTCCTGGCGTCGGTTCGTTGATCGATGACCAGAGCTCAACTCGCCGTGACGCGGAAGAGATAATAGTGCTGCTGTCGTCTTCAATGGATGGTAGAACCCACCGCAATCGAAAGCAGACTGACTCTATTTAAGCCCTAGATTTGAAAAACCTTTACTTTGATTTTACCGACGAACGGCGCGACGAGGGAGCGTGTGACGATAAGGGTTTTGGTCAAACGGTTGTGGGGAAGAAGGTGGCGATGGCGGTGACGCACATGGCCCGACGGTGATGGAGATCAACTGGGCGGCCAAAGAGGTTTGATGAGGTTGATATTTGGGGGGGGTTGGGTATTGTTTCAATTAATTTTGAAATGGGGGTCAACTGGTTTATTTAATATTTGATGCCCCAACCCAACTATAGTTTAAAACAATCTTTGGGGAAAACCAACATTAAGAGTTGTTTAGCTCAATTTGCTGGGTGAAGGGTCCATAAGCCACAGGTCACAGGTTCGAATCCCCTGACCTGCAACTCTTCTATTTTATTTTTTTCAGGTGTTACAACCCTCCCCCTAAAAGAAATTTCATCCTCGAAATTTACCTGGTTTGAACAGGTGCGAAAACTGCTCTCTCATAGATTCCTCGGTCTCCCAAGTGGCCTCTACGTGACTACTGTTACTCCATTGGACCTTAACCCTAGGGATACGCCTGTTCCTCAAGACTTTATCATCAAAACTAAAATCTGTACAAGTTCTTCCTCATAAGATAACTATGGCCTCAGCTCTACATCTTGAACCTATATAACATGACTCTGATCCGGATAGTATTTCCTCAACATAGATACATGAAATAAATCATGAATACGGCTAAGCTGGGGAGGCAACTCAAGCTGATAAGCAACAGGTCCAACTCTCCTCAAAATACAGTAAGGCCCAATAAATCTCAGAATCAACTTGCCTTTGCGCCCAAATCTCAGAACTTTCTTCCACGGAGATACTTTTAAAAAGACTTGCTCGCCTACCTCGAATTCAATGTCTTTTCCCCTCCGATCGGCATAAGATTGTTGTCTATCAAAAGCCTCTTTCAAGTAGTCATGGATCAATCTGACTGTCTCCTCAGTTTCCTGAACCAGCTTAGGGCCCAAAGTCTTTCTATCATACAACTATGTCCAGCAGATTGGAGTACGACATTTGCAGCCATACAAAGCCTCATACGGTGCCATACGAATGCTCCCATGGTAACTATTATTATAAGCAAACTCGGCTAGTGGCAAGAATTCTTCCCAACTGCCACGGAAGTCAATCACACAACCCCTCAACATATCCTCAAGAATCTAGATAACTCTCTCAGACTGACCATCAGTCTGCAAATGAAAAGATGTACTAAAATTCAGACGGGTACCCAAGGCTTCCTGCAAAGCCTGCCAAAATTGGGTGGTAAACCTCGGGTCTCGATCAGAAATAATGGACAAAGGTACACCAACGAGTCTGACAATATTAGAAATATACAACTTAGCCAACTTCTCCAGGGAATAGGTAACTCTAACAGGAATAAAATGAGCAGACTTGGTAAGTTGATCAACAATCACCCAGACCGAATCCTTTTTAGAAGGAGTCAGAGGCAAACTGATGACAAAGTCTATCGTGATCTGTTCCCACTTCCACTCGGGAATCTAGATAGGCTGCAAGAGACCAGAAGGATACTGATGTTCTGTCTTAACCTGTTGACAAGTCAGACATCTAGCCACATAATCTGAGGTATCCTTCTTTATGCCAACCCAACGCTATCTCTGTCTTAAATTCTGGTACATCTTATCCCCACTGAGATGCATAACATAAGGGCTACTGTGGGCCTCACTAAGAATGGTTTGCTTCAACTCGGCTTCGTCAGGTACACAATAATGACCCTTGAAGCATAGAACCCCGTCCTGATCAAAAGCATACACAGATGTCGACTTAACCTGTAATTCAACCAATAAACTACCATCATCGTAAATACTCATCCTGGCGAAAAGAGATCTCATATCTGAAATAGTCTTACGGCTCAAAGCATCAGCAACCATATTAGCTTTCCCTGGGTGGTACTCAATCTCACAGTCATAATCCTTAAGAAGCTCTAGCCAATGACAATGTCTCAGATTAAGCTCCTTTTGAGTAAGAAGATACTTCAGGCTTTTATGATCTGTATAGATGTAACACTTCTCCCTGTAGAGATAGTGTCTCTAGATCTTCAAGGCAAAGACTACATCGGCCAACTCCAGATCATGCATGGTATAATTACATTCGTGCGGTCTCAACTGGTGTGACGCATAAGTAATCACCTTCCCATCTTGCATCAAAACATAACCAAGCCCTAAATGTGAGGCATCACTATAAACTGTAAAATCCTTCCCTGACTCAGGTTGGGTCAAAACTGGAGCTTGTGTTAGGGCTATCTTCAATTTCTCAAAACTTTCATGTTGAGCATCGGACCAAACAAAGGGTACGTTCTTCCTTAACAGCTTCGTCAGAGGCGCGGCAATGATAGAGAAGCCCTCGACAAAGAGTCTGTAATACTCGGCTAAACCCAAGAAACTACGAATCTCTAAAATGTTCTTGGGTTGCTTCCAACTCACGATGTCCTCGATCTTGCTCGGATCAACCCGAATACCCCGGAACGATACTACATGTCCAAGAAATGTCACTTCACTAAGCCAGAATTCACACTTGTTCAATTTAGTGTACAACTGATGTTCTTTGAGAGTCCGTAAAACAATCCGCAAATGCTTAACATGCTCTGCCTCAGTTCGAGAATAAACCAAGATGTCATCAATGAATACCACCACAAACTCATCCAAATAGGGTTGAAATACACGGTTCATCAAATCCATAAAGGCAATAGAGGCATTAGTCAAACCGAAAGGCATCGCTAAAAACTCGTAAGGCCTGTATCTTGTGCGAATAGCCATCTTCGCAACATCTGACCCCTTTATCTTTAGCTGGTAGTACCCAGATCGAAGATCAATCTTTGAGAAACCCGAGGCTCCCCGAAATTGATGAAACAAATCATCAATTCTGGGTAGAGGATATTTATTCTTTACGGTCAACTTATTCAACTTTCGATAATCAATGCATAACCATAGAGAACCATCTTTCTTCTTAACGAATAGAACTGCAGCTCCCCAGGGTGAAATGCTAGGTCGAATAAAACCTCAATCGATAAGCTCTTGTAAATGAATCTTTAGCTCCTTAAGCTTTTTAGGTTCCATACAGTAAGGAGCCATAGATACAGGTGCAGACCTCGGATAAGTCTCGATATTAAACTCAACATCTCTATCAGGGGGTAAACTAGACAACTCCTCAGAAAACACATCATGGAATTCCTTTACTGTATGTATTTCTTCAATCTTTGCTAAAGCCCATTTTGTATTCAGAATGCAGGCAATAAAAGTCTTATTACCCTTTCAGATCATTCTATCAGCATTCAAGGCAGATACTACATTCGACAGATACCCACGTCTTTCTCCTACAAGAACCACTGTCCTATCATCAAAAGCCTTTAAAGTTGCTCTTTTAAGCTCACAGTCCAGACTAACACGGTACTCTGTTAACCAATCCATACCCAGAATCAAATCAAATTCCTCTAACGGTAGAACCATTAGATTTCTAAGAAAATTTCCCCGTGAACTTCTAGAGGGCATCGCCAAAAAACTTTGTTCACAACAACAGACTGACCTACAAGGCTCATAACGGTAACTCTATTCTCTGTGTTCTTAACCAGAATTTGAAGATCTCGAGATACGGATTTGGACACATATGAATGGGTGGAGCTGTTATCAAGTAATACAAAGTATGGAACAGAAAAGATGGTAAAAGTACCTACAATAACGTGGGGCTTATCTCTATCATCGCGACGCTGGGTAGCATAAACAAGCGCATGCTGCCGGGCCTTAGACATAACTGGTCCTCCACTATGTTGTGCTCTACCTCTACTATCAGACCTAGCAGCATAACTAGAAGCCCTACTCTGCTGATGTCCCCTGATCGGAGTCTGTATAGATGTCTGTGAGAGTGTAGGGGTCTGGGGAGAAGCTCGAGATACAGGAGGTGGATGAGGACAATCTTTCTTGAAATTATCTTTGGACCCACATCGAAAGCAGGCACCTAACATCATTCTACACCCTCATCTATGCCAATTTTTACAATGCTCACAAGAATTGAGTTGCGAAGAACCTGATGAACCACCTCTACTAGCTGCAGGAGGCTGTGGGGCTGTAGGCCTATAACCTATAGTACTCCTCTGAGAAGCTGTAGTAGGAGCCCATTTACCAAGGCGTGCTAAAGACTTTGAACCTGAAGGTCTTCTATACTGCTCATGATCTGCTCTGCCACTACCAGTAGTCATCAGCTCAACCTCCCCCAGATCTTTCACCCACCCTACCACTATATTAAAACCTCATCCTGAAAGGCGATGATCTTCTCACACAAATCATGTCTGATACCAAGAGCGAACTTGCGACACTTTCATTCTCAGAGGTGACCAGATTTGAACCAAATTTCAAAAGCTTCAGAAACTCTATCTCGTACTCATATATAGTCATATCTCTTTACTTCAGATTCTCGAACAACTCTCGCATCTCCCTCAAATATCATTCTCAAATAAAGCAACTCTTAAAGCTTTCCTTAAAGAACTCCCAGGTCAAACGGGTAATAGGGACACTACTAATCACGGACTCCCACCAGGTGTGGGCATTCCTGTAGAGCATAGAGACAACTCCCAGGTACCACATGGATGAATCAAGCCCCAACAAATCCATGCGTCTCTCTAAATCACTGAGCCACTCATCGGCCTCGGATGGGGCACCTCCAATAGCGCCCTCGAATGTCCTGGCTCCATTCAAAATCAGATCTACGATATGGCCACCTCAAGTATGGTGCCAGCCGCTGTAACCATTCTTTGGATTAACTGCATAAACTACCTACTAAGCGTCTCATCAGTCACTATCGTCGACTCATAACTCAACGCTGATGCTCCTCTAATAGGAGTCGTCATACCAATACTGGAGACAGGTGGTGGATCCACTGAGGCAGTAGGAGCTACAAGAGTAGGGGGATCTACAAGGTCCGATGAATCTACAGGGGCAAAAGGATCTAATGCCACATCATCTACTAGGCTGGAAAATCTAACAGCTCGACCACACCCACGGGATGGTCGACGGCCTCTATAGGTGCTCATAATGGATGAACTCAGGCTCTCTACACAAGGTAAAATTTTAGGGTTAGAACGGCACTGGAGTACCGCACACGTATAAACATATGAAACTTGGTGACATGGCCTTTTTAAAATTTATTCATAAAAAAATTATAAAATAGTTCATTTAGGATCCATTCACAGTCCGAGGCTTTTAAAACCAAAGGCTTTGATACCAACTAAATGTAACTCCCTAGACCGACCTATGTGTATAGTCCAAGTCTAGGAGATCACATTACTTACCAAAGACTTTTCACGTAAAGGTTTAAATGTTAAAAACTTTAAAATCTTTAAAGATAATAGTTCAAATCGAATATAAGTCATATTAGTGATCCAAAATAAACCATAATAAGTGATTTTACATCATAAACCTTATAGGGCAATATAATAAAACATATAGTAGCAAAATATAGGCCCATGTCACTGTAATTAAGACAATTTGGAAGATAGAAATATTACAACAAGATGAGTACAAAATATGTCGATCCTCCAAGTTCCAGGTCTGATAGCCTATCTCATAAATATATCTGAAAAAAGGGGGTTGAGGTGTGAGCTAGGGCTCAGTGTGTCCAACATGTACATAACAAGAATATTTAAAATAGTTCAATTAATTATAAAATTATATTAGTAAAACATACTATAGGGCAACCAAAGTTTTCAATTAAACCTAGCAACCCTCCAACTGAACACCAAAAATATATTTTACCCATACTGGAGGCTAGTCATAAGCCTGAAGGCATAGGAGGCCTAACTGGAGGCTGGTACTAGGCTCGAAAGCGTAGGAGGCCTAACTGGAGGCACAAAGCCTATCTGGAGGCACAAAGCCTATCTAGAGGAACAACTGGATCAGGGCTGTACCTGAGGGTCTCCAATCACTTTCCTTGTAATCCAAATTAAACAGTTTATATAGTAAGCAGTAATATCATGAACCACTTGTTAGGTATACATTTTAGTAAACAGTAAATAAAGAGCATGATATCAAATCGTACATATATGCATATAATATTTTAGGGAAAAACATATCACAATCAATTCAGAAAAATAATTTCAAATAATTCATATAAAACGGTAATTTAGCACACAAGGAACACACCTCAAAAGCTGGTCGGGCTCTAACGAGCACCTTCCTCGCTACGATCTGCGGCAGTGCTAGATCCTATGACATAACAAATCAAGGTTATAAGGGAATAATAACTTTTAGCTTAATAATTAATCTGTGGAGCTTAAACATACTAGTAACTATAGGAGCACGTGGAGGTGCTGATCGAGAAGAGCTGGACTGAGCGGATGAACGGTCGAGAGAATCTCGAGTACCTTAAACAATAACATTTCATGTCAGAAACCTTAATCCAACTCTTTTGCTCTTAAATTTAATAATTTAATACATCTGCATGATCGAGTTTAAAGTCAATTTTGGGTTAGAATTTCATGAAACGGCTTCATAAATGGACTCAAGACGTCCAAAAGCGTAAAATAGGAATTTTTAGAAATTTTGACTTTTTGGTGAAAGTCAATGTTGACGTCAGCATTCAAAGTCAACGCTGACATCATTGACATCATCAGTCAAGGTTCAACGGTCAATGCTAAAGTCAGTAGTCAACAGGTCGAGTCAGATCGGGTCAACTCACTAAGTTGACTCACAGAGTTGACTCGATCAACAGGTTGGGTTAACAGGTCGAGTCAAATCAAGTCAACGGGTCAGGTTAGATTGGGTTAACGGGTCAGTTCAGAACCGATTCAAGGCAGAACCAGTTCAAGACCAGTTCGGGCCAGTTCACATCAGCCACCGTCCAAGGCGGCCAAAAATTGCCCCGATGATGCATGCACTCCACACGCGGCCAAAATGGTCAAAAAAAGGCCTAAAATGCATGATCTTGGCCGGATTTCACTCCCAATACACCTATTCAGCCCAGAAACACTTATAACAGCACGAAATCTAACAAAAACTTACATAACTTACTGATTTGGTTTGAATGTCAGCGAAGGTCCTCCAGGAATCGGTTCGTTGATCGGTGACCAACGCTCTACTCACCATGACGCGGGGGAGAGAACGATGCTACTATCGTCTTCAACAGACGACAAAACCTGCCGCAATCAGAAGCGGACTGACGCTATTGAAGCCCTAGGTTAGATTAACCTTTACTTCGATTTTGCGCGTATGATGATAGGGGTTTTGGCCAGATGGTTTTGGGGAAGAAGGTGGTGGCGGCGGTGACGCACACGACCTGACGATGAGGGTTGGGTATTGGTTTAATTAATTTTGACTAGTTTATTTAATATTTGATACCCCAACTCAGCTATAGTTTAAAACAAACTTTTGGGAAAACCAACATTAAGAGTTGTTTAGCTCAATTGGCTGGGTGAAGGGTTCATAAGCCACAGGTTACAGGTTCGAATCCCCTGACCTACAACATCATATATAACTAGTGATCTATGCATTTATATTCAACTTTTGACATATTTAAAATCTGTCAATCATATGCTCCATGACATAAATATAATGATAATAAAATTTGGTAGGCTCATCGCAAGACATCCCAATGATGTATAAAACATCAATGTGTCATGATATGTATGCAATTTCACTCACATTGGCCACTTAATACAATGCCTCACTAAGTCCTAGCTCGATCCTTTCTTTCATAGTACCTCGAACCTTCTTTGATTCAGACTTGACTTCATTAATCACATGAATAAAATAAAATATTTGTTAGATTCAAATCTAACAATACCTTAAACATGTTGTCTAATATAATCATTCGAATATAAAATGTTCAAATATTTTTACTTTCTTTCTTGTACTGTTCAAAAACTCATTATGGTCCTTAGTGACCAATTTGAAATTCCATTAATTCTTCCGAGCTTGCTAACTAATATTTGAATACAAAATGTTTCAAATTTCATTTTCTGACAACTTGCGCTACCTTCAAAGATTTACTTATACAGGGCAGAATACATACTGGATCTTAATTTCCTTTATACTGGAGAAACTATATTCGATAACGGTTCTAGCGGTATAAGCCACATAAATTAATAAAATTTTAAAAAATTATGAAAAATCATTGAATTCACGTCACAGCTATCCAGGCAGAAAATTGCTCTATAATTTTTCTGACCTTCATTCGAATAAAAATTATATCTTTTAACTCGAAATTCAAAATTAGTTTTCGTTTGTTGGAAACGAAACTAGACTAACAATTATTTCCAACGGTATAAAATTCTTCATCTAACCATTTTTGTAAAATTTATGGCGAAATTTTAAACTTACGGCCATATTTCAATTCTAACATAACTTTCCATAAATAACTTCTAATTTACACCAACTTCTCCCTATTTCTCTACTTGTCTATTTATTCTCATCACTTTACTTCAAATGGCCAGAATAAAGCATGTATTCATATGTTCTATTTACATCCTTCATCAAAATAGGCTCAAACCTTTACTTCTCTAATTTCTCTTGATTTGTCGAGATGGTCACCAAATTTCAAATATAAGGATTCAAGCTTCTTAACTTTGCAAATTAGTCCTCCAATCAACATTACTACCTTAATTCCATCAATTTAACTAAAAATCAGATTTACTCCTTCTACATATCCTCTTTGCCGAATAGACCATTCAAGTTTGACAATTGGTCAAAATGGTCACTAATGTGATTAATCGTCGGTTTAGCATTCTAACTTCATTTCCATATCTCTAACATTATTAATAATATAAATATACATCAAATTCAATAAAAATCAGATCTTTTCCCTTAATTTTGAAGCTTGTCGAAATGGTCCCTATGCATTTAACTTAGGGTTTTGCTTCCAAACAACAAATCAAGCTTACTAGATCATTAATCCAACATCACAAACCCTAAGTTAGACTTGAATCCATAAACCCTAATATTCTCTATCCAAACCGAAATATGTAGGGTTTAAATTCCAACTCAATAACATGATTCCAACATCATACAAGCATGATTCTAACTTAAAATCAACCATGGATTCATAAAATCTTAAAAGCCCCAATTTGTTCATAAACCCTAATTTCCTCCACGTATCAAATCTCATCAACCAAACAAGTATTCTATAAATTATTTACATCAAAAGATAGAGCTCGAAGAGCATAACAACTTTGTAGTTCGAAAGATTACCTAAAAACTGAGATTCGGGGCTTAAATCGAGCTTGGAAATTTCCCTCTTCTTTCTCCTCTTTCTCCATGGTTTATGGCTAGAAAATATGAACATTGTTTTCATCTTTTTACTATTAAATTACACTTTTAACTATTAAATGAATTTTAAATTCATTTAAATAGTGAAATTACCAATTTAGCCTTTAAATCCAATGGCTAATTTAATCTCATCCAAAATCAAGGGTCAAGATGAAATCCATATATATTTCATCTTACAAAAACTTCCTCAACATTTCAAAACTATTTCAAATGCCATCCTTGCCAAATGACCAAATTGCCCTCCAACTAGTCTTTATTTACTAGTTTGTTTCAAAATTGTCATTCCATTATAATCTAACTAAATTAGTTCCTTCTCAACTGCCATTATTCAATAAATATCATTTTATGATTTTCCATGGCTTATGGAAGTCTCTGAAATTTCAATTCAATCTGATTTCCCGATATTCACTAAATACTTCTACTACGATTTTACCTTTGCCGAGCTATCGATCTATTCCAAAAATTATATATTTTCATAATGTACCTCATGTCATCATCCTTCATCCAATGGCTTAGATTTAATCTTGAGCTAGTAGTTACAAACCTTGCCCTTATAATTTTCCAAAATTATGATCTTGCCATTTTTCATCCAACGACTCATATTTAACATGGAAAATCAACTTAAATCCAATGGTTCATATTCTTCCAACACAAAGAAAATATCTTAGACATGTAAAATGACAAAATTAACCTTGGCTTATCATCCTTCACAATATCCTTCATATTCGATTCGATCCGATTATCTAAATATTGTTTTGAACTTTATTACTTTATAGCCATTAATACATACCCCGTACGAAAAATTCGGGTAACATGAAAACATCATTCTTGGGGGTAAGCTATTCATTTATGGGAATAAAATACATAACATTTGAAAATTACAATTTAGTTCCTAATCTTTTGCTAAGTTTATACTTTATCCATAAAACTTTCAAAATTTACATTTTGGTCACTAGCCAAAAATTGGGATATTACATGAATGTTATTAGGTAAGGATTATATTGGTGATAATATATTGAAAATGGCATTGAAACGGAAAAGATTTTCATTTTAGTCCCTAAAACCTTTAAATGAATAAAAATCGAATGGAATACTCGAATTATGGAATTTGAAACATTTGTATTTAAATGTTAGTTAGCAAGCTGGAAAGAATTAATGGAAGTTCAAATTGGTCACTAAGGATGATAATGAGTTTTTGAACAGTACAAGGAAGAAAGGAAAGTATTTGAAAAATTTATGTTCGAATGATTATATTAGACAGCGTGTTTAACGTATTGTTAGATTTGAATCTAAATTTTATTTTATTCATGTCATTAATGATGTCAAGTCCGAATGAAAGAAGGTTCGAGGTACTATGAAAGAAAGGATCGAACTAAGATTTAGTGAGGCATTGTGTTAAGTGGCCAATGCGAGTACAATTGCATATATATCATGACATATTGATGTTTTATACATCATTGGGATGGCTTGCGATGAACCTACCCAAATTTTACTGTCATTATATTTATGTGATGGAGCATATGATTGACATATTTTAAAAATGTCAAAAGTTGAATAGAAATTCATGGATCACTAGTTATATATGATGTTATATTATGAATGTTATTTCGGGTATGAACTCCCTGATGTTAAATTATGTTGATATACATTGCCATGGATGAAATAAATATGGAATATATGCCCAAGTATGTCATTGAGGGACATAGTATAGTTGGCATGCCATAGAGTCCAACAGCACGTTGCATACTCGGTTTAGCACTATAGTGTATATAATGGACACTTAGTGCATATGGTGGCCATGAACTTATGTGTATTATGGTGGGCACAACCTTATGTGTATTAGCACTTTAGTGCATATTTGACTCGTGTACCCAGTGTCCTCATAGGCTTATATTTGGGCTATAGTTTATTGGTTAAAAAAATAAACAAGTGAATAAGCTTAAATGGTAAGTATATTGGTAAGAATATGTTAATATTTGATTAACATGATGGTAATACATATCTAATGATCATGATGCATTTATGCATATATGGCATATTATGACAAATGCACAAGCATGAAAGTCTTATGACATTGGCATATAGTAAATCATTACTAATGCAATATGAAAGTTGATGCATTGGCATATATCATGTTATATATCATGTTATATAAACGTCGTTATGAAGTCGAATAAGTTTAAATTATTGTTATTAACTTCGTTTATTGCCTCACTAACTTTGTACTTAGCGTGTGATGATTGTGCAAACGTAGGTGATTCGAATCATTGGACGAAGCAAAGTGTTGTACCAAGTTCATAAATTTTCATCAAGCTGCCACAGTAATGGCATCCTACTTGAGGTTTTTTATTTATTTTAGTAGCATGTATAAATGGGATTAATTTGTCTATTTTAGTTCCACGTCCAATATTTTTTTGAACAACCAATATATTTTTTTTAAAAGTAAAGGAGCTCTGATTTTGTGTATTAGTCGATATAAATATTTTCAAAGGTTTTAAATTTATGAAATTTTTGAATAAAAATCATGTTATTTTTCTGTGACATCTCTGACTTATATTCGATAAAAGAATACGAGAATGAGGTGTAATATTTATTGGTATTAGAGCAACATGTTTAGTCAGTTTTGGATCCAAACCGAGCTTGTTGTCTGTCAGTAAGTGTATACATGCCACTAGGATGTCATAATTACTGTTTGGATGCTTGAGTGACTTGATGCAACTGCTTATTGAATTGATTGAATAAAGTTATAGATGTTTGAAGTTGAGAAAGCGCGTAGAGAGATCTAATAGTTGGGTAAGAATGAGGCCTATAAAAGTAGGAACAAGGTTAATCATTAATCGTTTTTTGCTCAATGTGATGCTAAAGTTCTGGTGAAGTTGGAAATGCCTAATTAAACCAAGGTTTATTGTTTCAAACCTTGGATATGATTTTAGAGGAAATTAAACCCCAAGTTCCTTGGACTTTTATTGCTAGAGAGCTGGGAAGTCTTGAAGTGTGAGACTTCAGGTGGGGTATTGATAGAAAACCAATGTTGCTAGACTATTGATAAAAAAGAGGTGCAAAAAGTGGTTTGTTGTGATGATCAAGTAAAGCTCGATGTGATAGTAACTTATCTATTGAGACATAGCACAAGAGTAAGTTAAATATGTAAGAATTACTCCATAGTAATTCAAAGAAATTGAATTTTACTAAGCTTAATGGAATTGCTTCTTATGAATTTTTGCTTGAAATGAATAGTTCTAAAAGGAACTAGAAAGTTTGGAGATCGTAATGTTGAGGGATAAATTAGAATTTTCTGATCAATGTGGTTCAATAGTATTTTTTTGGAAACTGCTATCACAAGGATATAAAGGATGTAAGAACTTTCTACCTTATTTTGTGAACATATAAGTACTCAAAGGTTAACTTAGAAAGTATCTCAACTATTAATGAATAATAGGATGTGTTTTCTCAGGAATTGACATGGTTACCATCTGATCGTGAAGTGAAATTTAGGATTTAGGTTTTCTCTGGCATTAAACTTATATCAAAGGTACTGTCAAAATATCTCTTACAGAGATAAGAGAGTTAAAGGTTCAGTTACATTAAATATGGGACCGAGGTTTTATACGACCTATTATATCACCTTGGGGAGCTCCAGTCCTGTTTGTGAAAAAGAAAGATGGATCAATGAGGTTATGTGTGGCTTATCGTCAACTTAATAAAGTGACGGTGAAGAATAAATATCCTCTGCCAAGGATTAATGATCTCTTTGATCAACTTAAACGAGCAACAGTGCTTTCTAAAATTGATCTTCGATCGGGTATAATCAATTGAAGACCAAAGAAGCGAATATACAAAAGACGGCTTTCTGAACTAGATACGAGCATTATGAGTTTGTAGTAATGCCTTTTAGACTTACAAATGCACCAGTAGCTTTTATAGATCTAATGAATTGGGTATTTTAGCCATATTTAGACCAATTTGTGGTGATCTTCATAGATGATATATTGGTTTATTCTAAAACCAAAGAGGATCATGGTACTCACCTCTGAGTAGTTCTTTAGATCCCCCGAGAAAAGAAATTATATGAAAAGCTGTCAAAGTGTGAATTTTTGGTTGTTTGAAGTAGTTTTCCTTGGACATATAGTTTTAGCTGAAGGGATTCGAGTTGATATTAAAAGGGTTCAAGCGATCCTTGAATGGAAAATTCCTCAGAATATCTCTGGGGTGAGAAGTTTCTTGCTGGTTATTATCGGCGGTTTAGGAAAGAATTTTCAATAATTGATGCTCCAATAACTAAGCTATCAAGAAAGGATGTGCCATTTGTTTTGACAAATAAATGTCAAGAAAGCTTTGACAAATTAAAGAGGATATTAACAGAAGCTCCTGTTTTGGTACAACCAGAATCTGGGAAGGATTTTATAATATATAGTGATGCATCCCATAATGGTTTGGGGTGTACGTTGATACAAAAAGGGAAGGTTGTAGCATATGCTTCTTGACACTCAAAACTCGTGAAAGAAATTATCATACCCATGATTTAGAGTTGGTTATAGTAGTGTTTGCTTTAAAGATTTCGCGTCACTATTTATGTGGTGAAAATATTTGTTATCCCAAAAGGAGCTTAATTTGAGGCGAAGAAGGCTTATGTAGTAGCAGACACACTTAGTCGAAAAACATTTTCTGCTTTGAGAGCATTGAATGCTTACTTGAAACTACAAGAAACCGGTACAATAGTGGTTGAACTTCAAATTAAGTCTACTTTGATAGGAAGAATTAAAGAGTTATAAGCAAATGATGAGAAATGCTTGGAAAAGAATAAGCATGTTGAACGTGCGAAACTAAAGACTTTGAAATAAAATCAAATGGATGCTTATACTACAAGGGATGTGTATACATTCCTAAAGATGATGAACTAAAGAAGGAAATACTTTCGGAGGCACATTACAGTCCTTTAACTATAAATCCAGTAGGCAACAAAATGTATCAAGATATAAATAGTTGATTTTGGTGGCCTGGCATGAAACGAGCTATCACCGAGTTCGTTGCTAAATGTTTAACTTGCCAACAAGTAAAGGAAGAACGTCAAGTTCCATCAGGATTACTTCAACCAATTTCAATTCCACAATGGAAGTATGAAAAGGTTACTATGGATTTTGTAATAGGCTTACCACTGACGCCAAGTAAGAAGGATTCAATTTGGGTGATTGTGGATCGATTGACTAAAACAAAACATATCATACCAGTTCGAACAGACTACTCCTTGAATAAGTTAGAAGAGTTATATATTAAGGAAATTGTTAGATTACATGGTGTTCCTATGTCTATTATATTCGATAGAGATCCAAAGTTCACTTCAAGGTTTTGGAGTGCATTACATGAAGTATTGGGAACTCGATTACACTTTCGTACTACTTTCTATCCTCAAACAGATGGACAATCAGAAAAGACTATTTAAATACTCAAATATATGCTCAGAGCGTGTATAATGAATTTTGTAGGCTCATGGGAAAAATATTTTCCATTAGCTGAGTTTGCTTATAACAACAGTTACCAATCAAGTATAAAGATGGCACCTTATGAGGCATTATATGGAAGAAAATACCGAACACCATTGAATTGGTTTGAACTAAAAGATCGAAAAATCATTGGACCAGATCTTGTTCAAGAAATGGAGGACAAGGTAAAGATAATTCAAGATAATCTCAAGGCCACTTCTGACAAACAAAAGTCATACTCAGATCTTAAAAAAAAGATATTGAGTTTAAAGTTGGAGACAAAGTATTTTTAAAGTTGGTCTGGTGGCTTATCAGCTAGCCTTACCTTCGAAAATGGACAAGATTCACAATGTAATTCATGTATTGATGCTCAAGAATATCTATAAGATCCTTTACATGTTATTACCCCGGAGAAAATAGAGATTCAACCGGATTTAACTTATGAGGAAGAATCGATAAATAATATGGCACATGGAGTCAAAGAACTAAGGAATAAAATTATCCCGTTTGTTAAAGTTCTTTAGCAAAGTCATAAAGTCGAGGAAACAAATTGGGAAAGAGAAGAAAATATGAGAAAGTAGTTTTCTCACCTTTTTGAACCAGGTATGTGTTGAAAATTCGAAGGACGAATTTTCTTAAAGGGGAGAATTGTAATATCCCAATTTTGGCTAGTGATCAAAATGTAAATTTTAAAAGTTTTATGGCTAAAGTATAAACTTTGGAAAAGTTTAGGGACCAAAATGTACTTTTCAAAAGTTATATATATTAACCCCATAAATAAATAGTTTACCCCCAAGAATGATGTTTTCTTGTTATCTGGATTTTTCGTATAGATTTTGTATTAATGGCTATAAAGAAATGCAGTTCGGAAAAATATTCGGATAATCGGATCGAAATGAATATTCAGGATATTTTGAAGGATGATAGGGTAAAGTTAAAAATGTCAGTTCCATGTCTTAAAATGGTGTAGCGGTATCCTTTTTTATACAGGTGCTTTCGCTAAAAAATAGGATTTTACTGTGTTTGGGGGTCTTTCGGGTATTTAAAAATAATATCTTCCATGGGGTTTTAGAAAAATCGTGTTTTATTTTAAAAATGGAATCGCCACCGACCTCTAAGGTAGGCCGGACATCATAAAACCAGAGATTTTAAAAATGTTGGGTTCGGGAGTCGGTTACGAATGGGGAAGGATTAGCACCCCCAGACCACCCAAAATTGGTACTTTAATAATTACCACTTTATTAATATTAAACTTTCCGGATTAAAGTGACGATTAAATTAAAATTTGGTTATAAGTGTGAGTAAACTTTAAGGGCCTCGTTATTCGAGAATAGACTGATAGACCACCATCACTGCACTTGACACTGACCACGTTTACGCTCGAATAAAAGGGCACCGGATTGACAATTAATATTCCATTATGCAATCTTAGAAATAAAAAAAAACATACATAATAACAGGGTAATAAAAAAGCATCATAACATATAATATTAAACTAAAGCCAAGACATAAACATGATAACAAAACATACGTATAAACAAAAGCATACATATAAACATGTAAAAAGGAAAAAACATGCTTCAAGATTAAATTAACTATAACATGCTTACACACATAAAAACGACCACAAATGCAACATATACAAGACATACATATAATGTGATGCTAAATTAATAAAACAATATTACCATAATACTACATTAAAACTTATCATATGACACAATTTATGCATACATTAAAACATCATGACATTAATATATAGCCAATATCACCACACTAACATATAACCTAAAATGCACAAAAAAAGATCAAAAACTCATATAACCATATAAACTTAATATACCAACTAAACTAAAACATAATATATAAAACTAACATGTATACAACATGAACAAAGAAATTACAACATAAAAACATGATATCACAAATTAATACCTATGTAAAAAAACATAACATATAAAAAGCATATAAACACCAAAGAGCAATGTAACCATAGTAAAAAACATAAAACATAAATAATTAAATCATACAAAGGGACTGAAATGAAATAGAAGAAAAAAAAGAAAGCTAGAAACTGAATAATAAAAAAATGCATTTAGGGACTAGATTACAAACTGGACGAAACTTAAAAGGACTAACTGTGTAATAAACCCAAGCGGCATAATCAAAATGAAAATGTCAAGAACGCAGAAGGACTATGGGCGTTATTTCACCATTAAAAAACCAGATTTGTTTAATCTAGGGGTGAAATTGAAAGAAAGCAAAAAGAAAGGAGGGCTGGACTTGCAATTTGCCCATGTGGTAAGCCCGAAACGAAAATACAGAAAGGGCGAAGGTCCTTTGAAGGTAATTTTGCCATCTACTTTTTTTATTTGCCTATTTAATAACCCAATCAGCCCCCTTTTCACTTTTTCCTTTCATTTTTAACCCCTAAAAAGCTCTCCCCTCTCCTCATTTTATTTTTTGAATAACCGCACCAAAAAAACAAAACCCCATTTCGGCTGCCGTGCTCAGGTGGTCTCAAGCGAGGCTCGGCCTTGAGGCCACCTCAAGCCATCATAGACCACAGCCTCCGACCGCCAAAAAAGACATCAACAACCCCCCACTCCCTCTGTTTTGAACTAAAAAACCTAGATCCTTTTGGTTACGAACGGAAACAATAAAAGAAACCACGACTCACTACGAGGTTCACCGCCGGCCAGAAAGATAAAGAACTCAAGTAAACTCCCTTTTTTATTTAGTTTTGTTTACATGCATGCATGAGAGGGAAAAAAAAGAAGAGGTTACCCCGAAACTCTCTTTGTTTTTTTGTATTTCTGAAAACTAGTGTTCCTTACAGATTTTTTTGAGTTTTATACATATATTTGTTCTCTGACTTTTTTTTTGGTAGAAATAAAACATAATATATTTTTTGATTTGACTTAGTACTGATAATCTCTATTTTTTTGTGAGTTTGGCATGTCCGGCCATGCTTGATGGTTGGTACGACGTCATGGTGGAGGTGATCATCTGGCCAGATGTGTTCTTGGCTGTTGGATCAGATCTGATCCAACGGATGAGATTGCACGAAAAATGGAAGGCCCTGATTTGATCTGTTAAAAACAAAGGCTGCACAAGATGTTGACACATGGTGCATGACAATCGAGGAGTATTATGCGTGGGCGTCACGCACGCGTGGGAGACCGAGAGTCCCGAGCTTATACCTCACGCGGCCAGCTGGTGGGACGCCTTGCTTCGATCATGGCCGTTGGATCTAGATTTTTTCCAACGGCTCTTGGTTAGCTGTGCACAAAAGAAGCTGTAATTAGGGTTAGACATTAGAGCTGGGCTCGGCCGGTTGGGCCTCTAACATTTAATTTTGGGTTTTTTAATAATTCGACTGGACACTTAATATTATTTGGGTCTTAATATATATATATTGGATTTCATTTTAATTTAGTCCAATAATAATAATAATAATAATAATAATAATAATAATAATACGCACACACTCATATATATAAACCATACACATACATTCAAGCACCTAATACAAACATATATATTTGATCACACGTAATTATTATAAATATACACACATTGTACATATACAAACAATGCATACGTAAAATATACACCACAACACTTATTAATAGGTACATAATACATTATATATATATATATATATATGCACCATGCATGCATTCACACATCACACACATATATCACATACATATTAGTAACACATACGCACGTATATATACGTAAACATGCAATAATAATATTAATTAATTATTATATTAGTATGCCGCAATATTAATGAAAACATATAAAAATGAGTGATTACAGTTGCCCCTCTTTGCTTGTTCTTCCTATATAGAACTTCCAGTTTGTAAGTTCTTCCTATATAGAACTTTTTAATCTTCTGATCTAGGAGCTAAAGGTTCTTTCTATATAGAACCTTTCATTTTGAAGTCTTGAGTTATGAGTCCCTCCTATATAGAACTTTTCACTCTAAGATGGTAAAGCTTGGAGTTCTTCCTATATACAACTCTTCGCCTTCAACACGGTAGTTTTTTCCTATATAAAACCTTCTACGTCACAGAACTGGAAGTTCTTCATATATAGAATTGCTAGTCTTCATACCTGGAGCCGCAAATCTTTCCTATATAGAACTTCTAGCTTCTGAAATCTCAGAGTTACGGGTTCTTCCTATATAGAACCTTTCATTATGAGGGCTTAAAAATATAGGCCCTTCCTATATAGAACCTTTATCTTCAAATTAGGGATTCACGCCAATTGGCTACCGATCTTTCTAGACTCGCGCTACTGAGGCTACCAAAATCTTCCTTCAAATTTTGGGGATTCATGCCAAAACTGGCTACCGATCTTTCTAGACTCATGCTACTAAGGCTGTCGAAATCTTTCTTCAAATAAATCTACCTATTCAATACGAAGTCGTAGATCAAAATTCACTGGTGACCTATAAGTATCTTTTCAAAATAGACAGAAGTGTTGTAATAGATGAGTTAGCATGCTCCTAATCCTAGGGATGCCTAACTACACATGATGCATGAGTATCAATATATCAATGCGCTTGCTTCCACAGTCAGTCAATCTTGACCCTCTGCTTGCTTTCTCTTCCTCTTCTTCTTCTAGTGGCAGTACCCCATCTCACTGTTGGGTTTAACCATTTCGGCCTTTTTTCAGAGCTTTCGGTTCTAAGTTCTAAAGTGCTTTTTCGGGTTTCACTTTACATTTTTTAGGTACCCTTACGAGTTTTCACCTGGGAGATCTCCATTTTCGTCTTGAATATTTTCTCAAACAAGTAAGAATGGTGCATGACATCGGTTATCTTATTCTAATGCTCGAAGTCTTCCCCTCATCTCACCTCGTCATACATTACGCAGAAAGCTTGAGATCAAAGTTAATCTTGTTTTCTAATCACCTGTATTCTCCAGGTTAGATCATAATAATGCTCATAAATCTTTTGTTTATCATAAGTCTATGTTAACATGTTTGCATGATGCTTATGAAAACAATGAGAAGACAAGGAAAGGAAGACACAAAAATATGATCTTATTGACATTAAGGATTTGGAACAGCTTTAGAAAAGTCATGGAAAACATGAGGAAAAGTGAAAGTATAATATGAAATGCAAAACCCCAAATATCCATTGTATGAATGATGGGTGATCCCGTCAACTGAAATGGAATTTTTGCCCAGAGTTCCTTCTTCTGGTACCCGTGAGGGTAATTCTACTCGCCGGAGGCCCAATCTCAAAATTTATCTAAGTTGCCCTTAACGGGTTTTCAACTCATATCCTTCTTTCTCTTCAAGACTCCCTTTTTCTGGTTTTCGCCTCGAGCCTCTCCCTTTTTTTCACCTAAGGCACCCTTTGCGGGTTTTCACCTTAGGTTTTCATTTTTTCATTTCATTTTTTTTCAAACATAATACTTCTTAACTGAATTGAAATTCATGGGATTTTTCAATTCTTCTCTATCCATTTCAGTTAAAATCAATGCTTCTCCCAAAAAAGCCTTCTTGACGACATATGGTCCTTCCCAATTAGGCATCCACTTACCTCGAGAATCTTTCTAAATTGGGAGGATCTTCTTAAGCACCTGATCTCCCTCTCAGATTTATCTCGGGCACACTTTCTTATCATATGCCTGCATTATTCATTTTTGGTACATTTGACCAAGGCAGATGGCTTTCAGCCTCTTTTATTCGATGAGACTTAACTGGTCAAGCCTGGTCTGCACCCACTATGATTCATCCAGTTTTACTTCATTCAGAACTCGGAGTGACGAAATCTCAACCTCAATGGGTAGTACCACCTCGATGTCGTACACTAGAGAATAGGGCATTGCCCCTGTTAATGTACGAACAGATGTTCGGTAGGCGAACAGAGCAACTGGCAGCTTCTCATGCCAATCTTTGTAGGCATCTATTGTTTTTGCAATGATTTTCTTTAGGTTCTTGTTTGCCGCTTCTACTGTCTCATTCATCTTAGGACGGTATGTTGTGGAGTTATGGCGTGTTATTTTGAACTGGTTGCACACCTCAGTCATTAATTTATTATTTAGGTTGGAAGCGTTGTCGGTGATAATTCTTTCTGGTACCCCATTTCGACCAATGATCTCCTTCTTCAAGAACTTGCACACCGTTATCCTTGTGATGTTGGCGTAAGATGCTGCCTCCACCCATTTAGTGAAGTAATCAATGGCAACCAGAATAAAACGGTGCCCGTTGGAAGCCTTCGAATAAATTTCTCTAATGACATCCATGCCCCATACTGCGAACGGCCAAGGTGAGTTCATGGTGTGTAAAGGTAAAAGAGGAGCATGGATCTTGTCAGCGTATATTTGGCACTTATGGCATTTCCTGGCGTAATCGATGTAGTCTCCTTCTATAGTGACCAAAAATAACCGTATCTCGAGATTTTTTGGGCTATTGACAGACCATTGGCATGCGTTCCACACAAACCATCATGCACTTCTGCCAAAATTTCTTTCACCTCCCGAGCGTATACACAGCTCAACAACACTTGATCATGGCCTCTTTTGTATAGAATCTCTTCGTCCAAAACATATCATGTTGCCCTCTTTTTGAGTGTTTTTCGGTCATTTTCGTTTACCCCTTCGGGATATTTTTGAAACTTGATATATTGCAAGATATCGTAATACCAAGGGTTGCCATCTATTTCTTCTTGCACATTATAATAGTGAGTTGGCCTCTCAAAAGTCTGCACCTCAGTTGGCTTCATTTCTTCTTTCATATTTGCTTTGAACATGGAGGCCAGGGTTGCCAAGGCGTCTGCAATCTAGTTGTCTTCTCTAGAAAGGTAGGTAAAACTGACTTTTTCAAATTCTTTAATGAGCTCTTGGATCAACTCGTAGTATTTGACTAGCTTCAGATCCCTAGTTTCCCATTCTCCTCATAACTGATGGATCACTAAGGACGAATCTCTAAATACTTAAAGTCTTTGATCTTTCTTTTAATGGCTGCATTCAGTCCTATGACACAAGCTTTGTATCAGCTATGTTGTTTGTGCAAAAGAATTATAGTCTACTGGTGAAAGGATAATAGACATCTTCTGGAGAAATTAGTACGGCTCCTATTCTGTGGCCAAGGGCATTAGAGGCTCCATCAAAGTAAGGTTTCCACGAGCCGTCATCCGAAACTACCTCTCCCCCAGTTGTAATGCACATCAAGTCCTCATCTGGAAAATTGAAGTTCAATGATTCATAATCATCTGAAGCACGACTAGCTAAGAAATCTGCTATAGAACTTCCTTTTACAGCTTTTTGGCTCACATATACAATGTCGAACTCAGATAACAACATCTGTCAGCGGGCCATCCTTACGTTAATACCGGTGTTTCCATTAGAAACTTTACGGGGTCCAATTTGGATATCAACCAAGTGGTATGGTATAACATGTACTATCTAAGCCTTTTGGTAGTCCAAACCAAAGTACAACATAGCTTCTAAATTGGAAGGTATCGTGTTTCAGAATCAGTGAACTTCTTAGTTAGGTAGTATATGGCTCTTTCTTTCTTCCCATACTCATCATGTTGCCCTAACACGCAACCCATCGAGTTTTCAAAAACTGTCAGGTAAAGGATCAGAGGCATGTTTGGTACCGGTGCGACTAAAATCAGAACATTCGTCAAGCACTTTTTAATCTTCTCTAGAGCTTCTTGACATTCTTCATTCCAGACCCCTAGGTTATTCTTCCTAAGTAGTCTGAAGGCAGGGTCGCACTTATCTGTTAATTAAGAGATGAAACGGGAGATATAGTTTAACCTTCCCAGGAAACCTCAAACTTCTTTCTGAGTATGAGGTGGTGGGAGGTCCTGGATAGCCTTCATTTTTTCTGGATCGATCTCTATCCCCTTCCTACTCACTACACACCCCAAGAGTTTTCTAGATGTGACTGTGAAGGTGCATTTAGCCAGGTTAAGCTTTAACTGGTATTTTTGTACTCTTTCAAATAGCTTTCTCAAGTTTTAAAGGTGCTCTTCCTCGGTTTGGGATTTAGCGATCATATCATCCATGTATACTTCTATCTCTTTGTGCATCATATCGTGGAAAAGAGTCACCATTGATCTTTGATAAGTTGCCCGTACGTTCTTGAGTCCGAAAGGAATCACCTTGTAACAAAACGTACCCAACATGGTTACAAATATGGTCTTCTCCATATCTTATGAGTCCATCTTTATTTGTTTGTATCCTGAGAAACCATCCATGAACGAGAACAATGAGTGTCCCGCGGTATTGTCAATCAATGTGTCAATATATGGCAAAGGGAAATTGTCTTTAGGGCTCGTTCGATTGAGATCCATGTAATCTACATACATGCGGACGTTCCCATCCTTCTTTGGCACCAGTACGATGTTTGCAGCCCATCAGGGTATTTAGAAACCTTTAGAAAGTCAGCATCAAAGTACTTTTTTACCTCTTCTTTGATCTTTAGTAGCATGTCAGTCCTCATTCTTTTGAGCTTTTGCTGGATTGGTTTGCATTCTGACCTCGTTGGAAGCTTGTGCACCACTATGTTTGTATTCAACCCCATCATATCTTGATAAGTCCAAGAAAAGACGTCCTTGGTGATGAATAAAATGAAATGTTTGCCATTTGAGAAAACGAGGAAGACATTATTTCATTGCAAACAAAAAGTTAACATAGATGCCCTACACAAAAGATCCCTATTGCCCATGGGCAAAAACAAAAGGGTTAGTTTTGAGCATTACTCTGATCTGGCCCTAAAGATTATCGGTAGAACATTGTAGCTCCAGTTATTGAGAGTTTCCCCGAGACGGTAAGGGCGGATGCTAGTCAACAAGTTGCTGCCATTGTCATCTTCAGCTATCATGTTGATGGACATCCCTTCAAGCGATTCACTGAACATCTCATTCTTGTTAAGTATGTCATTTTCTTGAATTGCCTCATGTACTATCTGTTCTGTATGGTGAATTCCTCCAAAGACAAAAATATCTTTTACATGAGGGAAAGACATCGGTCTTCATGGAATATCCTCTCCTTTAAGCCTAGCCCTCTTTTGTTCTCCTTTCCTTCTGTATTCCTCTCTCCTCTGCTGAAAACTCGGTTTGTAGCGAAGCCCAAAATGATCTTTCTTGGTGATGACACTTATGGGTCGTAGGCTTTCTTGTAATCTCCTTCATAGCCCTCTTCCTGTTTTGGCTCCTCGACCCAAAGTTTTAGAAATGGTCATCTTGGTACAATTAGATAACCTGGGGGAGGGGATCCGACTACCTTCTGCAACAATTGTAGCATTTACAAGTTCCAATGCTCAGAAAGAACATTCCACAACATCTTCATCATTCTGGATGTAGGGGGCATCCAACGTTACCAAGGCGATGATTTCTTGCTCAGCCTCTATAGTGACCAACTTGCCTTCGATCACAAATTTCAACTTCTAATGGAGTGATGAGGGAACGACTCCAGCAGAGTGAATACATGGTCTCCCTAATAAGAAACTCTAGGTCGGCTTTATGTCCATTACCACGAAATCAATTGTGTACTCTATTGGCCCAATCGATAAAGGTACCTCAATTTTTCCAAGTGTTCCCCTTTGAGTACCGTCAAAGGCTCTCACGGAGTTATGACAGGGTTTCATATGAGAGTCATCTACTGTAGCCTTTACAGAGTCACCATCGGTAGTACGTTTAATTCCGACCCATTATCAATCAGTACTCCTGGCAAAACATACCCTTTGCAGTGGGTAGTTATATTTAGAGCTTTGGTAGACCCCATACCTCCTTATGGGATATTGTCATCGCTGAATGTCATGTGGTTGTAAGTGGTGATATGCCCCACTATTCTGTCTAGTTTAGACACAAAAATGTCACTGGGTACAAACATTTGGTTCAGCACCTTTAACAACGCATTTTGATGCTTTTCTAAACTCAAAACTAACTCCAACACCGTAATCCTCACTGGTTGTTTTCGCAACTGTTCCACTACATCGTACTAACTGTGCCTCAAAAACTTTAAAAATTCCTGTACTGGAGCCTCAGTTACCGGCTCATTAATCGTTGGAGGGGACTCCTCACCAAATATCTTCACATGACCGGTTGATGTACCTTCCCCCTTATTTTTGTAGCTTCAGCATATTTCAAATCTTTGGAGTGGCCTACTTCGTTGACTTCCTCTGTCTGTTCATTTTTTTGTGTTGGCTCTTCTCTTACCATTTGTTCCTCCTTCTCATGAGGTTTTGACTTCTCTGGTACAGTCACGTTGGCGGCATAGTTCCAAGGGGTTCGCCGCATGCCTTTGATCTAAAATGGGGCTGGTGCTGAGATAATGATTTTGGGGGCCACCTTTACAGCTTCTCCTTGAGATAAGCTTGCTTGCTTTGGTCTGGAGGGGACGACAAAGGGTCTGTCTATTCCATACTTGATGTTGGGGCTATCTCACACACACACATCTAACCCCTTCCTTCCTGTAACCTCCTCAAAGAACTATATATGTTTACTATCCATCAGTCGTTGAATTAATCTCCTGAATTCTTCACATTGTTGGATGTTGTGCCCCCCATTCTGGTAGAACTCTCAATAAGCTTTACATCCCTTCTGCACCACTACCATGCCTCTGTCGATCAAGCAGGCCATTCATAATTGTTGGAACACCCACCGTAAGGGAGACTTAATTTCTGACACATCTTCATTGGCCTTCCTAGCAGAGTACTCCTCGATATCGTTTACTCCACGGTTCTTGTGATTAGGTAACGGGTTAGTGGCCATATTCAGTTCTTCAAACTTTAATACCCAGAATTAATCAGACTCTGCACAAGTGTCTTAAATGCAAGGCAATTTTTTATGGAGTGGCCGGGGCCACCGCCATGATAATCGCAATGTGCATTAGGATCAAACCATGACGGAAACAAATGTTTGAACAGAGTAACATAGTATGTGCGGACCAAATCAGCTTTGTACAACTGAGAATAAAGCTCGGTGTACGAAACTGGTAACGGAGTAATGGTTGCTTTCTATTGTTCCTTTCTTGGAGCTCTTCCTTCTCTTTGGTTTGGGTTTTGAGCCTTTCATGTTGATGCTTGCGGCTGAGAGACCGTAAAGTTCTTTGGGGCATTGTAAGTACTCATAATATTTACCTCATTCTCTCTCTTCTTGTTGTACTTTCAGGAGCTATCCCCGCTATCAATCCTGCCACTCTTAATTGCCAATTCGAGAGACTCCCCAGTCTTGATCAGGTCGGCAAAGCTCTGAGTTGTATTATTGATAAGGCGATCAAATAGTGTTCCCTTCAGAGTATTTACGAATATGAGTGTTATCCCGTGCTCAGGAATTGGTGGTTGGATTTGAGGGGCCACCTCTCGCCACATCTTGGCGTATTATCGCAGACTCTCGTTAGACTTCTATCCTATGTTTTCCAACATGATCCTTCTAGGGGTCATATTTGTCACATGTTTGTACTGCTCAATGAAAACCTTTCAAAAGGTCCTTCCAAGTCTTGATATTTACCCAGCTTAATTGGGTGTACCACCGAATTGCTGCTCCAGTCAGACTATCCTAGAAACAATGGATTAAAAGCTTTTCATCCATGATGAAGGCTACCATCTTTCGACAATACATGGTCACATGCACGAAAGGACATAAAGTTCCATCATACTTGTCAAATTCCAGAGTTTTGAATTTTGGTGGTAAAATAAGGTCGGATACTAGGCTCAGATCACTAGCCTCATTTCCTGGTTCACCTGTGGTTTGCAGTGCTATAAATTTTTCTTCCATGAGGCGAAACCTTTCCTCCCACTTTTTTTTCCACTTTCATTCTAATTTTCTCGACCAAATTTAGATCCGTCACCTCTTCTTCGTAGAATGCCTCTGTATCGATGGGTTGGTTTTCAGATGCCTGTGCCTGAAGACTAGTAGATATCCCAACAGGGTCAATCTATACTCTTCTTGCCGGACTAGGCGTCTTTTGTTGAACCTTGTTGTGAGATGTGATACCTTTTGGCTCCTGGGTGACTTCGTCTTTAACCTTTTCTTTTCCATAGCTTTTTCGAGCAAAGCGGTTAACTCGGATAATATCATAGCTTGTGATTGAGCGATCTGGTCGCTGAGGCGTTGTCTAGCTTCACCGAAACGTGCTTCCAGATCCTTTTGCTTTTTTCCAAACTGACTATTTTCTCCTCTATTAGTTTGCTTTGGAAACGAGTAAAGTATGGATGTGAAATGATTGCGGCTTATCTTTTAGTTTCACTACCACAATATTTACACTATCAATATTATTGCAAAGAAATATGAATGCATGTATAATGATGCAAATGCCATGATGCAATGCAAGAATGTATGCAAATAAAGGTATTGATTCCGCTGGTAATCACCCTCTTGAACTACTTTTATGGGAATTTAAAGGGTATAGATTACAAAATAATAAAGTAGAGTTCTACATATAAGCCCTAGCTCTAGCTCCTAACTTCTCGATAGCCCTGGGTAGCTTGATGAACCTAGATGTTTTTTTCATGTCTGAGGTTATGAAAGGTCGAAGAGCTTCGGCTTCTATAGCTAAATCTGGCATGTCTCGCAACTCGTTGTATTTCCACCACCAGGGTCGTGTAATATTGGTCTATGTCTTGAATCATCTGGGAGGCATCGCGAATTCTTCACTGCCAATAATTGTCCCCACCTGCTGCAGCTTCTTCAAATACCCTAATTCTCTCCCTATAATACTAAACGGTTGCCTCGAGTGACTCAATACGGGCTCATAACATACCAAATTCACGCTCTATTTCCTGTAGGTCGATAAAGCCATTCCTCTGACGATAAGTTTAAAAGGAGTGCTCCAACTCTGCCAGTCTCCCTTCTAACTTGGCATTCTAATCTTGGCTCTGATTCAGGCTTTGAACAGTGTCGTTGTACAAGTTTTGCATCTCTAGTAGTATATTCCTGCTCCCCATGGATTTCCTCTTTCAAACGGCAGTGTTCTTTTTTTCGTAGATGATTACTTGCTTGCCTTTGTCGATCTCTTGCCTAGCTCTTTCTTTCTCTTGGTTAATGGTGTCCCTAAAACACTGACTTTCACTCTCGATGGCTAACTTGCAACTTTCTAACTCCTTCTCGATTGCTTGCTTGCCTTTTTCTCGTTCTTCTTCAACTAAACGCATACCGTTCATTCTTTCATTCTCCACGGCTAGAAATTGGCTTCGGCTGGCATTCTGCACTTTTGCTTGAAGATGGAGAGTATCTTTCTGATAAAGAGCATTCTTCTCACTCAGATCTGCATTTAGCTTCTTCAATTGCCTAATGGTCCCATATAGTTCGTCGACATCCAAACTTGCCTTGTAGAGCCCACTCATATGCTGAGTCTGTAAAGCCTCCATCTTCTTCTTAACCTCCTCGAGTTCATTTCAGAAAATGCCAGCTATTGCGTGTAATAAGTGCTACGCAATTGTGCAAGTATACACGTTGCAAGTAATAAAGTGATACGAGTATCGTCTCCACATGGATTGGTTTGGGCCACTTTGCTTAAGTTACTGCGCTGTGAAAATAAAAACACAATTGATAATAGAGGTTTTAACTAACGAGAAAACTAAGAGTAATAAACTAAAAGAATAGATGAAAATAGGCCAGGTTATCATGAGTTGAGGTGTGATAGCCGATTGGATCATCTTCGTAAAAGAGTGCAAGGGCAACTCAGTTGCCGTGGCAACTTGCACAGCAGGGTTTGCCTGGGCGACTAGCTGGGCAACTACTTGGGCGTCTGGGCAGCAACTTCAAGGTTGGGCAGAGCGTTCTTCAATGGTTTCTTCTTACCCCTAAGTCGAAACTCGAGCTACTTGTGCATGCCGTGATAATACATCACTGCGTGAATCAAGGGTGAACAACAACCAATCTTGCGCTCCTCTTAGCCGTTGAAATCCTTAACTTATTCCTAAGCCAGATTAATCTTAACCATCAATAGATTGAATAAAGATCATACTCATTCATTTCTTGAATCTAACTCTCTCGGTATTAGATAAATATATGAAGTTACGAGATCCTCTCCCAATTCACTCGCAAACAAAAATAAGAACCAAGATTGAATAAACTTTGAATAGAAAAGTGCAAACTCTTATTACCTAAACAAAATCCAATTGTTTCTCACAACAACAAAACACAATAACCCCAACCAATCAAGTTAGTTCATGGTTGGGTTCAAAAGATATACAAAGAATAATCCACAAACCATGAATCTAATGGAAGCAAAGAAGAAGAAGAAGAAATCGAACTCTCTCCCCCTTGCTCTCTTGTTGAAATATCTTCCTTCTTTTTTTTTGGAGTTTTCAAAAATCCTCTCATCTTGCTCTCCTGGAGTTGACGGCTTGGTGATCTATTTATAGGGCTAGGTTAAAGTCCTTATTTGAGGAGGAAGTTAAGTTGGAATTAAATTATCTTTAAAGAATATAATTCTTTATTATAATTATATTCCTTCTAGAAATTCTCCTATCTTCTTGGAATTTAATTATTCTTTAACCTTTTCATGGAAATCAAACTCCTTTGGGATTTAGCTTTGCTCCACGTCATCTTGGGCTTGTCTAGTCATCAATTTCGACTACCATATCACCTTATTCTTTGTCGACAATTGCCTTGGCAACTGGCTCGGCGTCTCCTTCATGCATTGCCCTGGCAACTAGCTCGGCATCTCCTTCATGCACTGCCCTGGCAACTGGTTCTAGCCTTGTTTAGGCAAGTGATTCTGCACACACACAAAAACACACCAAAGCAGCATCTTTTTCCACAAAAATCACCAAGTTATGTAATCAAGCTCAACGGTGGAAAGAAACATGAATTAATGCATGAATGACCAATTATACAACTAATATGAGCTTAAGTCTAACAAGAATATGAGTAAAAAGGGTAATAAAAATAGTACTTTTGAACACTTATCACACCCCTAAACTCGAACTATTGCTTGTCCTCAAGCAATGCAAACTAACAATTACCTACCAAGACTTTAATCATCAAAGACATGCTTCAAACTTGAATTCAAACCTCAGAACCGTGGCACAAAGTATGATCACCTTTTAATTTTTCGGATAGCACAAAAATTACCTGGAACCAAACTGTAATGCTCGTGACAATATGTGTGCGTAGTTGCGTACAAGTTGATTTTCAAGATTCTATGTGAACAATAGGTTTTTATCAATATAGTTACCGGGGCATTTATTTTTATTTTCACTAGAGCCAATTTCGGGCACTTCTCGCGAAGTAAGTAATTTCTCATTTTATTTTAGTCGACTAGAGCCAATTTCGGGCACCTATAGCGATTCTTTAATGTGCATTAACTACTAGAGCCAGTTTTGGGCACCTCTAGCAATAAATTAACTTTTAATTTTCAATTCTAAATTTACACAAATTTTAAGCAACCTAAGTTCAGTAAGTTTCTTTCAATCAACAAGCCACAACCGTGTAACCAAAATTCAGCATCATAGTAAAATTCTAAGTTCTTTTCATGCAATCCTAAAATTAAAGGTTCTTTCAATTAAGTGCAGTAGCAAAAATTCATCATTGGATATTCAACAAGTCTTAAGCAATTAAATCCAATTAAAGGCATGCCAAGTAACATATGCAACCTATATGTGATTGCTAAATATGAATGCAACTAAACATGAAACTAACTAGAAACCAACACCCCCTAACTCGAGAGAAGCATTGTCCTCAATGCATGTAAAAGTGAAACAAAATTTAAAAGAAACTAAATGAAATGAGTTAGGCGGAGAGGTTGTCACCTCGAGTGATGAGTTTCCTTTGTGCCGTTTGCTTGATTCATTTTTCGGTCAGTGGTTGAACGCTTGTGGCTGGTACCGCGTGAATAGCATTGCTTTGATTTGATCCATGTTTGGGCATTAGAAGTTGCCGATGCCATTGTTGTTGCTTGGGCATCACTAGTTTCTGTTGCCGTGGCAACTGCTGAGGTAGTTGCAAGGGCATCCTCTGTTGTGGTTGTCGTGGCAAGTAGTCGGTAGTGAATTTCCTTAGTATGGTGGTTGTGAGTCTTGTTGTGCAAAAGGAAAGAAAACAAAGAAAACCTGGAAACTAAAGATAATGAAGAAAAATTAAACATCTCCTTAAAATTCCAAAAATAAATAAAGACAGAAAAAAAATAACCAAAAATAATAGAAAAAATAGTTCAAAAAAATAAAAAATAAAAAAAGAAAAAGAAAATATCGAAAGGAGAGCATGCTTATGCATCTCATAAGGTGTCAACTTCTTTCTTACGTTCTACATGGGCACCGTTGTAGTGCTTCAATCTTTGTCCGTTAACTTTGAATTCATGCTCGTCGGTAATGGACTTGATTATCATGGCACCATGGGAGAATGGTTTGACAACTTCGAATGGTCCTGACCATCTTGATTTTAGTTTTACCGGGAAAAGTTTTAGCCGAAAATTGAATAAGAGAACTAGTTGCCCTGGCATGAATTGCCGCGGCAATAGTTTATTGTCATGCCATTGCTTTGTTTTCTCCTTGTAGATTCGTGCATTGTTATAGGCAATTTCACGAAATTCTTCTATCTCGTTGAGGTCCAACAAATGCTTTTGCCCGGCACTTTCCCAATCCATATTCACGGTCTTGATTGCCCAATATGCCTTGTGTTTGATTTCCACCGGTATATGGCATGTATTGCCATAGACAAGTCGGAAGGGGGACATACCTAAGGGTGTTTTGAATGCAGTGCGATATGCCCAAAGTGCGTCATCTAGTCTTGCTGACCAATCCTTCCTAGAGGGATTTACAACTTTCTCGAGTATACCCTTCAATTCTCGGTTGGAAATTTTTGCTTGCCCATTGGTTTGTGGGTGATATCGCCCGTCCTATGGCAACGATCATATTGCTTGTAAAACTCTTGGGCATCTTTGTACAGTGTTGGCCAATACAAACCGGATTGCAAAACTTTGGCCGCGGTATGAGTTCCTCCAAAATGTCCTCCATAGGGTGAAGAATGGCATTACCAAAGTACATTTTGTTGCTCTTCTTCAGGAACACATCGACGTATGACCTGATCTGTACATTGGTTAAACAAAAGAGGCTCGTCCCAAAAGTAATGCTTAGCATCATGGCGGAACCGCTTCTTCAGGGACACATCGGCGTATAACCATATAAACATAATATGCCAACTAAATTAAAACATAACATATAAAACAAACATGTATACAACATGAACAAAGAAATTAAAACATAAAAACATGACATCACAAATTAATACATATGTAAAAAAACATAACATATAAAAAGCATATAAACGCCAAAGAGCAATGTAACCATACTAAAAAAACATAAAAATAAATAATTAAATCATACAAAGGGACTGAAATGAAATAGACGAAAAAAAGAAAGCTAGAAACTGAATAATAAAAAACGCATTTAGGGACTAGACTACAAACTGGACGAAACTTAAAAGGACTGACGTTGTAATAAACCCAAGGGGCAGACTTGAAATGAAAATGTCAAAAACGCGGAAGGACTAAGGGCGTGATTTCACCATTAAAAAACCAGATTCATTTAATTTTGGATTGAAATTGAAAGAAAGCAAAAAGAAAGGAGGGCTGGACTTGCAATTTGCCCATGCGGCAAGCCCGAAACAAAAATATAGAAAGGGTAGAGGTCCTTTGAAGGTAATTTTGCCATTTATTTTTTTATTATTTGCCTATTTAATAACACAATCAACCCCCTTTTCACTTTTTCCTTTCATTTTTTAACTCCTAAAAAACTCTCCCCTCTCCTCATTTTATTTCCAGAACGACCGCCCAAAAAAAAACAAAACCTCCTTTTCGGCCGTTGTGCTCAAGTGGTCTCAGGCGAGGCTCAGCCTTGAGGCCACCTCAAGCCGTCCTAGACAACATCCTCCGGCCGTCGAAAAAGGCATCAACAACCCCTCACTCCCTCTGTTTTGAACTAAAAAACCTAGATCCTTTCGATTATGAATGAAAACAAACAAAAAAAACCACGTCTCACTACGAGGTTCACCGCCGGCCAGAAAGAGAAAGAACTCAGGTAAACTCATTCTTTTTTATTTAGTTTTGTTTACATGCATGAATGAGAGGAAAAAGAAAGAAGAGGTTACCCCGAAACTCTCTTTGTTTTTTTTGTATTTCTAAAAACCGGTGTTCCTTACAGATTTTTTTGAGTTTTATATATATACCTGTTCTCTGACTTTTGTTTTGGTAGAAATAAAACATAATATATATTTTTTTGATCTTACTTGGTACTGATAATCTATATTTTTTTGTGATTTTGGTATGTCCATCCATGCTTGGTGGTTGGTGCGGCATCATGGTGGAGGTGATTATCTGGCCAAATGTGTTATTGGCCATTGGATCAGATCTAATCCAACGGCTGAAATTGCACGAGAAACACACTCATATATATATATATAATACAGATACATTCAAACACCTAATACAAACATATATATTTGATCACACATAGTTATTATAAATATACACACATTGTACATATACAAACAATGCATACGTAAAATATACACCACAACACTTATTAATAGGTACATAATGAATAATATATATATGCACCATGCATGTATTCACACATCACACACATGTATTACATATATATTAGTAACACATACGCAGATATATATACGTAAACATGCAATAATAATATTAATTAATTATTATATTAGTATGTCGCAATATTAACGAAAACATATAAAAATGAGTGATTACAAATGGTAAGATTTATTTTGGGCCTTGGATTTAGATAATTTTTCCATGTTAAATCCTAGCCATTGTATTAAGGGATAAGATTGTAATTTAAGTATGTTTCACGTGCAAAATTGGAAATTGATATAGTTCAAGGGTAAATTTGTAAACTACTAACTCAAGATTAAATCTAGGTCATTGGATGAAGGATGATGACATGTGCCACATTATAGATTCATTAGATTTGAGGGCAAAATAGTCATTTCACTATTTGGAGGATATTTTCAATATTTATGGAAATAAAAGATGCCAAATGGCATAAATAAAAAAATGAAGAAATATCTTCATCTTTCTTCATGCTTCACGTCAAGAAGAAAAGAACTAGAAGGAAAGCAAGGTAAGTATAGGGTTTTACATTTTTAATCCCTAAATACTAGGATTCAGGGTTAGCTTATGAAATATGACATTGTTCTTCACGAAATTCTCTTTCAATTGGTATAAAAATTTCATGGAATTGTTGAAGGATACTCTTGAATTTTGAAGAGAGATAATTTAGGTTTTATGGATCCAAATGAAATTAGGATTGAATTATGGAAGATTGTGATATGTTCTATTATTTCCATGCTTGATTGAAGTTGAAATTGATGTATTCTTGATGGAATACCATTTAGTTAATTAGGGTTTAATTTGGGGTTTAAGAACTCAAGTTGAATTTGGAGTTTTTATGAAAGGAAAAATGTTGGAATAACATAATTGAAGGTTAATTTGAGGTGTTGGAATGGTTAAAGGATGCTAAAGATGTGAATTATAAAATCTGCCCAGAATTTTTTGTCATTGGTAGTAAGCTCGGAAATTCACCATAAATTCTAAAAAATGATCAGAAAGCGATCCTTATATCATTGTATTCTCGGTTCAGTCAAGATTCTTTTAAAACAAACAATGACTGATTTCGATTTGTATATCAAAAGATATGAAATTTTAAGTGATGAAAGGTCATAAAATAGAATACCAGCCTGCTCCGAAATTCAGCACTGGAATTCGACTTTTAAAATTCGTCATAAATCATACAAGTTGAATTTGGGCTATTAGTTTATATGGTTAAACAGCTTATCGAATCTAGTTTTTGTCAAAACAAACGGAATCAAATTCCGAGTTGTGAATTATTTTATATAAATATTTCTTTGAAGGTAGCGCAGACTAACAGATTATAAAATGAGTACCTTATTGGTGTTATTAATTTGTGTATGTAAGGGATGAATGTGAAGCATTCAAGTAAACCCGAGAAATTGAAAATTCAATAGATAAGGCAAAGGATCAAGCTTGGAGTTCTCTTAATTTATTCAATTTAGTTTGGGATAAGAAGTGTCAAGGTGAGTGCAATTGCATACATATCATGACAGATTGATGTTTTATACATCAATGGGATGGCTTGCGATGAGCCTACCCAAATTTTACTGTCATTATATTTATTTCATGGAGCATATGTCAAAAGCTGAATATAAATGCATGGATCACTAGTTATATATGATGTTATATTATGAATGTTATATCGGGTATGAACTGCCCGATGTTAAATCATGTTGATATACATTGCCATAGGAGAAATAAATATGGAATATATGCCCAAGTATGTCATTGAGGGACATGGTATAGTTGGCATGCCATAGAGTCCAGCAGCTCATTGCATACTCGGTTTAGCATAATGGCATGTATATAGTTCTAACTCTCAACAGACCCGATTCATATCCAAAACCAGCTACACCTGTAGCTCGGATATCAATAAATGTAACACCTTTACTACTATGCCATATCCATTACTAATCAGAGTGTCGCATAATGAATTGCGAACATTTCATATTAGTTATTTGTACGAATATACTTTGGTGCCTATTAATTAGTAATGTGCTCCTTACTTATGGGGGATGATTATGACATTAACAGATGTCAGATCGTCAAGAATACGATCAGGGAGCTAAGCGTGATATTCCTGCACAAAGCGGGAGTAATGAGGTGAACCAGGATCCGCCTCTTGCTCAGCAAAACATAGAGGTACCAGCTCAAGAATAATGAAATATGACTGTGCAAGATCAAGGTTTATTTCTTCAGGCATTGGATGCTATTATAAATCGTCGAGCACCAGTATTAGTTCCAAATGAATTAAGGAAAATGAAAGCACCAGAATTTCGAGGTGATACTGATGCAGATCCAATGGCCGCTGATTAGTGGTTAAATGATATTAAAATCATGCTAAAAAAATTCCTTTTGATGATCAAGGAAGGTTAGAGGGAGTTGTATACTTACTGATGGAGCAAGATAGTGTGTGGTGGAATGTAGTCACTGCACGAGTTCCCCCAGAGCAGATTACGTGTGAATTCTTTCTAAAAGAATTCAAAGAAAAATATATTTGGGACCTGTTTATTGAAGAAATGAAACAGCAGTTCTTGGATCTGAAATAGTCTGGCAGGTCAATCTATGAATACGAGTGTGAGAGCAATAGACTGAGTCGATTTGCAACAAAGTTTCTTCCAACCGAAAAATCTAGAATTGACAAATTTATAACTGGGTTGGATCCATAATATAAAAGGGTATTGGTTTCTCACAATTTATTGCTTTTCAATAGGCTGTAAACTGAGCAAAAGCTATGGAAAAAGTAGACCTCAAAAATAAAGCAAGTAAATAGGTCCAGACCGAAAAAAGGTCTGAAAGTTCTTTTACTGCATTGTCATTTAAACGCAATAAAGGACTTCCACAGCAAAATCCAGTAGCATCAGCTTTTTCAGCTAAAAAGGGATATTCTGGAGGAAAGTCAAAGCAGGCTCATACTGTTACTGCAAGTTCTCAAGGCTCTAGATTTTGTCCTATTCCAGAATGTGAACACTATGGAAAGAGGCATTCTGGTCAATGCTGGTTCGCTGGTGGGGCATGATATCATTGTGGGCAAGCTGATCATTTCAAAAAGAATTGTCCAGAGCTTTGCCCTGATTGATTAGTTGCATCACCTCAGAAAAGCAGAGGAAACAAATGTGGCAAGCAAGGAGTTTCTACGACTATACCTAATCGAGAAGACAAGACTGCTGCTCGAGTATATAATATCATGACTGCTAATGATCAAGATGACTCGAAGATTGTAATAGGTATGATCGAACTCTTTGGCAGTCCTATTTTTGCATTGATTGATCCAGGCTCTACCTATTCTTATATTAGTTCTAAAGTAATACTCGAAACAAATATTCCGTTAGAACCAATTTCTAGTGAGGTAGTTGCTATTAATCCAATAGGACAAAGCGCCAAAGTAGGTCGAATATGCAAAAAGTGTCCTATAAAGATTCAAGAAAATGAATTTCCAGCTGACCTTATGGAATTACCCTTCCAAAAGTTTGAAGTCATTCTTGGAATGAATTGGTTATCGCCATATAATGCTATGGTTAAATGCCGATTGAAATGGTTAATTTTAAAAGGACCAGACGGCTCAAAAATAATATTTATAGGAGAAAGGCAAAATTATATGAGTAATGTGATATCGGCTGTAACTTCTATAAAGTTATTATCACGTGGGTGGGAAGCATATTTATCGCATATGATAAATAATCAGGAAGCAAAGATGAATCTAGAAAATATACCCACGGTACGGGAATTTCCAAATGTTTTCCCAGATGAATTATCGGGATTTCCTCCAGATCGAGAGGTGGAATTTGGTATTAATGTGCTTCCTGTAACAGCACCAATATCAATGGGACCTTACAGGATGGCTCCTACAGAATTTAGAGAGCTGAAGGCTCAATTTCTAGAATTGTTAGATCGAGGTTTTATATGACCTAGTATATCACCTTGGGGAGCTCCACTCGTGTTTGTGAAAAAGAAAGCTGGATCAATGAGGTTATGTGTGGATTATCGTCAACTTCATAAAGTAACAACAAAGAATAAATATCCTTTGCCAACGATTGATGATCTCTTTGATCAACTTAAAGGAGCAACCTACTTACCTGCAAATTATTGGGGAGTAAGCTATAAGGCTCAGTGTGTAAGAGAAAACTATTGGGGAGTAAGCTATAAGGCTCAGTGTGTCTCTAAAGTGCAAGAAATCACAAACTCAATGTCACACAATTTCTAGGGTTTTGAATTTAGGGATTTTAAAATTAGGGTTTTAAATTTGGGGCAAAAATTTAGGGTGTTACAACTCTCCAACCCTTAAAAGAAATTTCATCCTCGAAATTTTTAGACCTATTGGCAGATTCCCAAAAGCATGGATGTTTCCCAATAATAATAATAAACAAGACTTAAAAGTAATATAGTTAATACTGAAGATAAAATAAAAATCGATAAAACAAAGAGATCCTCCAGGTACCAAGTCACCTAGAGTCCAAGATATCTGTAAGATAAAACTATTGGGGAGTAAGCTATAAGGCTTAGTGTGTCTCTAAAGTGCAAGCAATCACAAACTCAGTTTCACACAATTTTCACAAAATTATTTTTAAAGCACAAATCTTGTATAAACACAGTTTTATGAAAATCGCAATGCAATGCAATGAAGCCATACTGCATAGTCACCAAAAATAGTAGGTTCCCCAGAACCCCTCACTACGTAGTCACCAACACAAGTGGTATAAAACCACTGAACTTACGTCGTACAATCCCAACCCATGATAACACAATAAAAAGATGTCATAATTTTTTGTACAGTCTCAACACAGTCCGATAATAAATCACAATTTTATTCACAGTGAAAATATTATGCACAAGAAACATAATTTAAAATCACAACAAAATAAAGAAAAATCACTCAAGTGTAAAACACATAATTAAAATCATTTATTTATAGCACCGGAAGAAAACACACCTTAGCCAAAGCAAACTCAACCTACAGAATGACGAGTATCTCATAATCGAAAGTACAAGGTCCAACTGTATGGGTACCTATGAGAAAAATCTTACGATAACACTATTACTATTATCACTATGATCAAAGAATTATTCCTAAATACTAATCTAAAAAAATTTAATGAATACTTATCTGATTCGAATATTTGATCTTCAAATCAGCCGAAGACATAATTGAGTTGAGCGGTGCCAGAGACTCAGTGGGGTTTGATCGAATTAAATAAAAAAATAGCAAGGGGATACATTTCGAACAGTTTGAGAAAGGGAGAAAGTGCGGCAGAGGTGAAGAAAAACAAATCAACTGTAATATGTATATATAAACAAATCTTTGGTTAAATTACAAGGCAAGCCCTTATTATTTTCTAGGGTTTACAAAGTAGGTTCCTAATATTAATTCTTTATAAAAAGGTCACTAAATTTGTTTAAAATTCAATTAATTCTCAAATTTCGTAATTAGGGTTTCCTATTTAAATTCTCAATTTCTAGGGTTTTGAATTTAGGGATTTTAAAATTAGGGTTTTAAATTTGGGGCAAAAATTCAAGGTGTTACAACTCTCCCACCCTTAAAAGAAATTTCGTCCTCGAAATTTTCAGACCTAGCGACAGATTCCCAAAAGCATGGATGTTTAAATAGAAACTTAAAAGAGCATTTCAAATCATGTCACAAATGACAACATATAGTTTTTAGAGAGGTTTTGATTTAAAATTCGTGGGAACAGGTATAGTCACGATCATTTGTTCAATTAACCGAAGTTCGGGTCCTTGATTAGGATTCGAGTTATGATCTCTAATGGTTACTCAAAAGAACATAGCTCAAGGATTCACGTGGCTCGAAAGAATACCTATTGATAAAACGAGGTGGAAAGATTACGAGTAATTCTATGTTTGGAGTACCAGTCACTATTTACGGTTATTACATCGCGTAAATTCAATTACAAATTTATAAAACCATCAATTTAAACTCATTTTCAGGCAGCAACTTGGCAGTTTACAACTACACTATATAATTAACAAAAATGCCTAAAAACTGTCTAAAATAAAAATAATTTTGATTACTCTAAAATTTCATTATTATAATCTTACCCGATTTTCATTACTACCAATTTCTTTAAACTAGCATCCATTTAAAACAAAACACAATATCATATACTAACCACTTATCTAGATATTAATATTATAATCCATATCTATGCTAGTTTAAAAGAGCTACTATTCATTTATACATGCCAACTAGAAAATATCAAAATACATCAAGGATGTAATTACCAATACTGTATATATATTCCCTTTGATAGTGATGCCGTACTCCTTACTACGAACTCGGTTTCCTACCTACGCGTGAAAAACTATCACAAGCTAAGTATATACTTAGTGAGGCATTATATATATATATATATATTCAATATAAATCAATATGCTTAAATTATAGCAATAATATAATAATCACGCAGTTTGATCACTAATCATTTATCTCCCTTATGTTAATCACATATTAACATAATATAATCCGGATTTACAATTATGTTAACTTCCTTTCCATTTCTTGAGAGTTTATCTACTCTCTAACTATAATACCATTTATTACACAGTAATTTATAGACCGAAATAACTTGATGACTTGAGTACACGAGTCAAAAACTATACTAAAGTACTAAAGAACCTCACCTATGTGCTAAATAACCTCACCTATGTGCTAAATAACCGCACCTAAGTGCTAATATACTGCACCAAAGTGCTAGACCGCTGGACTCTATGGCATGCCAACTATACTCTATACCTCAATAACTTATTTGGGCATACTTTTCAATTTTTGTAATTAAATCATCCATGTCAATAACAATCGAATACTTGGGCAATTTATACCCTAAATATCACATAAATATATTATAATCAAATTACATGTGATCAACGCATGTAATCCTTCTACCTTTGACAATTTATACTATGTCAAATATCATGATAAATATAATCATCAAACTTTATAAGTTGCCAATATGTACTTAGCCTCACTAAGCTTTAGCTTTGATCTATGTCCTTTCCTCGAATGTTAGCTCGATCTCGGTTTTGATCACGATCTACATGTGTATTAACATGTCAAAAATACATTTCAAATTATATGTTAGTATCATACTAACACATAAATACAATAGGAATAATTTTCCTACAATTATTCCTATAATTGTTTAATCTTAGTTCTATGACATAAGTCATTATACCTTTAATACCTTGAATTTTCTTCAACATTTAATCAAAGAATGATCAAAACTCCATTCTAATAACAATTTAAGCATAAAGCTTCCATGAAAACAATTTTTGACTTTAGTCCTTAATTTCCTCTAAAATGCGAATTGGTCCCCAATTTTTCCAAGATTTTTGAATTGGTCCTTATGTTTTTACAAACTTCTAAAATGGTCCAAATAATATCTTAAAGCTTGTAACACTTCAGGCGTACTATTCTGGTACGCGGGCAAGCATTTCGATGCGGGCTTAGGCCAACTGTGGCTAGTGTTTCAATACGCGAGGAACCGTTTCGATACAAGCCAACTTTTTTGGGCAAGGCGTATCGGTACACGTAAGCGTATCGATACGGTATTGAGCTATTAGAATTTGGGGATTTTAAATCATGTAAAGCGTATCGATACACCCCCTAGTGTACCGATACGGGTAGCAGTTTTTTCAATTATTTGGATGTTTTGAAGTTTTGTTTTCTTACATTTTAGTCACTGAATACTGTGGATGCAATCGAATGAGTATGGATGATTGTATTGAGCCGAGTTTCGACATGTATGCATGAAACCAGACTAATTAAAGGTTGGTAGCATTAAAAGGGGTTAAGTCATTGTAATTTTTTGGAATTGCAATTTGGTCCCCAAATTACAATTGTACCAAATTGGATGTCAATTTGATGCCCGATTGAGTTGAGTTTTCACCCGCTGTCAATATGAACACATAGGATAATAATTTGCATCTAGCTAATATTAAAGAAAATAAATTATATGCATTTTGGTTTCATCTTCACGATTTAGCTCGGTAAACCTAATGTAACTCGCTCAGTTCGGTCTCGGGACTAGGCCGGGTCGAGGGGTTACATTTGATGGTATTAGAGACAGGTTTATGATAATTGCGAGTTTGTATGGTTGATGTAATGTTGTTGTGGGTTGTAATATGTTGTTTGCTATGCACGGTGGTTGTAAAATGCACGATGATTGCTTTATGCTTGTTGGGGGGAATTTAGGGAAACTCATTGCCTTGTTATTATAGTCTGAAATGTTTTGGTTTTGAAATGGAAGTCTTGGATCCTTTCTTTAAGCTGGCATGATTGTTTTATTTTGGTGAAATTTAATGCCTTAGATATATTTTTAGCACGATAGGACCAAGGAGAGAGTTACGATCTGGTATGATTGTTGCTGCCGTAAGGCATAGAAATGAGGAGGATATCGTACCTCCTGAAGGGTTGCCACCGCCTCTACCTAATCCACCTGAGGCAGTAGAGCAAGTACCGCCTGTGCTAGTTGGGCCAGGGATGGGTGACATGATGCCGTTGATTCAGGCCATGACTAGTGCCTTCCAAGCAACAGTTGTGGGTGTTAATGTGCCAGCACCAGTGGTTGGGCAGACAGGTTTGTTGTTAGAGAGTCTTCGCAGTCTAGGCAGAGTTGAGTTTCGTGGTCTAGCACTAGAGGCTTCTGAGGATTGGTTGGACAGTACAAAGAGGATACTAGGCCAGATGGGTTGTACGGATGGCCGTAAGTTGGGTTGTACTGTGTCCCTATTGTAGGGAGATGCATATAGCTGGTGGATTACTGTGATATCTGGGATGGAATCTAAGGATGTATCCTGGGAGTTATTTTGTGTTGCTTGTCAAAAAGATACTTGGGGGACCGGTATCTAGACGAAAGGACTTAACACCTAGCTTCATGCTACTATAGCTACCGTCATCTGGCCCCACGCTGCTATGGCTACCGTCATCTGGCCCTACGCTACTATGGTTGCTGTCATCTTTCTTCAATAAAATCTACTTCTTAAAACTCTTTGATAATTCTTCAAATACCTGTCTAAAACAAGCAAAAATAATGGCATACCACTATCTGTATGATGCATGCAATGTAATGCTTTCTTTTCCTTCTTCTTCTTCTTCTTCTTCTTTTCTTCTTTTTCTTTTTTTTCTCCTCATTTTTTTCCTATTCTTTTTTTTTCCTCCTCTTTTTTTCTTCTTCTTCCTCTCTTTCCTTTTTGTTCTTTCTCTCTTCCTTTTTCTCTCTTTTCTTCTTTCTTTCTTTCTTTTTCTTTTTCTCTTTTTTCTTCTCTCGCTCTCTCTTCTCCTTTCCTTTTCCCCCTTTTTTCTTTTTTTTCTTTTCTTTCTTTTTTTTTCTTTTAAACATGTTTTAAAATTCTATGCCATGAAAAGTCATTTTTCGGATTTTTCTATTCCCTTTCTTTTTGCAATATGCTCAGTTTTGGTCTTCATCAATCCTTCCTTCACCAATTGAATACCTACTCTTGCTCTTTTGCACAAGCAACTCTCTTATTCTTTGGGATCTCTACCCATTTCACAAATAAGCTCAATCTATTCTCTATATCATTCTAGTGTAGGGATTTTTACCATTCTTCATGTTCTGCATTGCCCTGCTCAACCATGAGCTCGGCTATCTTCCAATTCTTTGACCCAACATTCAGAGTATTTGTCAGTTTCATCATCGGGGCAAGCAAAATACTTCCATACTCTTCTAAATTCAATCTTCTTGTTGCTTCTTG
Organism: Hibiscus mutabilis; assembly: GCA_019671005.1. Classification (NCBI taxonomy): domain Eukaryota; kingdom Viridiplantae; phylum Streptophyta; class Magnoliopsida; order Malvales; family Malvaceae; genus Hibiscus; species Hibiscus mutabilis. Next base: position 21,656,443 of record CM033744.1, on the reverse strand, counting down.
ACGGGAACCATCTCTCGATCCCTATTATCTAACTCTTTGGAGAATCAATGTTTATCTCTTATCTTTCCCCGTATTTTGCAACCTCATTCTCGTCCCATTTCGTTCTTCATTTTCTTGAACCAACCAAAGCATCATAGCTGAAACCCGCTTCCTGCTCTTGAGCTGTCTGACATATATTCTTTTCATCATCTTCATCTTATACATTAGGGGGTCGTTTCTCTGGTTAGGTGCCCAATAATATTCGCGACCTTGTGTTATGGATCTCATCTCTGAAGCAATACATGGAAATCTTTGCTGCTTTAAATTGTCAATTTGTTGATTGGCATTCCACTGAAGAGTGTCATTTATATTAACATACAGGATCTTGAAATCAACAGAATAGGAACTCTGGATATCAAGTGCAAGAGCGTCTTATATTCAACCGTTCAACGATCATTTCAAGCATAGCTTGAGTCCATAAGGATTTCGAATGTTGCGGCAATTCAAGGCTGTGAAGTCCTCCAGATGACTTGGTTCATCCTCATGATTACCGCATTGATGCAGAATACTACTCTTTCTCAATTCTCAATATTTGCTCTGCCCTTAAAAAGGGTGGACTTGTTTGACCACTCGAGTGCAGAAATATCATTCTAAGAATTAAGTTCTTGGTGGGTGTGTTTTTTAATTATATTTATCCTATTGTCCATTTTTCTCTCTCTCTCTTTTCTTTCATTCTTCTTCTTTTTTTCCTTTTTATTTTTTCTCTCTTTTTTCTTTCTCTTTTTTCATTTTTTTATCCTTATTTTTGAGGAAATCAACTCGTCACAGTCCTTTGTCTTGAAGACAATGATGGAGCAAACAACATTACCCCAAGTTACTCGGCATAGTCATGATTTGAAAATATTACCATCACTAATGAAGCTAAGGTTTCTTGACTTGAAGGGTGTATTGCAACCTTATTGCTTCAGCGGAGTGCCCTAAAAATTCCACACTCTTATCCGAGCAAGCCTATTACCAGGTTTCGAACATAAGAGTGCTTTTTATTTAATCCACCTAATATTGTTATTTTCTTTAATTCCACACACATGTGTCCTGTTTTGATTGTCAACTCTTTAGTGCATAGAAAATTACGCTTAGAGTTTCAATTTCAAGCAACTCCACATGGTTAACATTTGGAGCTTTTTCGTCCTTGAACGTCATCGAACGAGTAGTAGTCTTTCTTTACTGACTAGAGTCTGTTAGAGAGATCACACCTCATCGTTATCACAATATCTAACTAATGTCACATCTTGCAATTGATATCCAGTGACCTACAACAACGAGAAAAGATACACATCTATGTGCTTTTCAAGAATATTGTATGTTAAGAAAAATGAGTTCTTCATTGAAATGGAAATCAACAAACATGACGCATGCTCCTTCAAAAAAGTTCTTTACCACATGTGGGCTACAGGTAGTAAAGTTGATTCCTTGTATTACTTCAAGAAAGTCTTCTAACGCAGAGACATCTCTGACTTTCTTAGCACTATACAAACTTGCCCCCCATCTTTGGTTCTCCACTGTTGGATCAGTTCTTGTGTCAAGGTCCCATTATTGATTAGCTTCTTGATCTCCTCCAGTAAAGGCATACGCTTTCTAGTGGGATGCCCTGGTGCCCCCATGTGGAATTCACATGTGCTAATCGAGTCGAAGTTGTGGGCAGATGGATCAGGTGTAATCTTCATTGGTCTAGGAGCAAGATAGCGACCTTCTACCAAATGAGGCCATATGTCCGAGATGGATAATCCAAATACTTCTAAATTTGCACTCGTCCGAGGAATTTTCCTTGATGACCCCGAAGTGTCATTCTGTCTTCTTCTTTTACGGCCACCAGAACCTTGGAGGTGATACTCATTCACTTATTTGTCTTTATCTGCCTTCTCTTCAGTTTGGTCCTTCGACTTCGACCCTAATTTTCCTTCTTGGATTGCATTTCTATCCTCTCTCCAATCGTCAAAAAACCCTCGAATCTGCTTCTTGATTTCTCCAACATCATATCAAATAAAGGAGAGGGAAGCGTTGCATGGAACAGGGGAGTCAACTCTTCTTCTACTATAGGAGGTTGAACTTGGGTTGCCGAACATCGCCACCGTAGTGCATATTCCCTGAAGCTTTCATTTGGTCTCATTTTCTCGTTTTGAAGAAACTGACGACAGAGTGCCAAGTCTAAAGCATATTTGTACTGACTCAATAAGGCATTAGCATGGTTACCCTATGGCCGAGCTTGGTTTTTGCTCAAACGATTATACCACACTACTGCAGGTCCCGTTAGGCTATCATGGAAGTAGTGGATCAACAACTCTTCATTCTTCATGTATCCCTCCATTTTTCTACAAAACATGGTCAAGTGAACCTTCAGGCAGCTAGTTCCATCATACTGCACAAATCTGGGAATCTTGAAATCCAGAGGAATAACCAAATCAGAGCTTAGGAAGAGTTCCCTCGTATTGAAAACACCTATTTTTCTTTTTTCTTTAGTTTCTTCTCGATTATTTCTTCTAATATGTCAAGCCTCAACTCCTTAGTTCATTCCATTTTCTCAACCAGTTCTGCCATCGAACCCTAGAAATTAAATGATGAAGTGCCATGCAATGATAAAATCATTAAACAATGCAAAGTATGTGATGCAAATGCAATGCAAGAATGCAATAAGGTATTGATTTCGCAAGTGATTTGTCCTCATAGAACATCTTTCATTAAGACCAAAAGCTTTCATTACATCATGTATTAGGAGTTTACAGATAGGGGTGAGCTCTAACTCCTAATTTATTGACCTCATTCAATAGTCTCGTTATCTTTCCTTCGCGGTCCAACGCTGCGTCCATATTCTGGCTTATCGGTGCTGCTGTGTTAGCTAAATCTACTACTTGTTAGGCCACTTGTCGCGCTTGAGTCATAAAAATCTCCATGTCATGGTCTTTCTCCTGTATTTTCTGCTCGGCCTTTTGTAGCTTGACAGTTACTTCTTTGAAACTTTCATACCCGGCCTCCTTATACGCTTAAGCACAAATCTCGCTAGTACGTAAAGAAGTCTTGAGCCTTTCTATCTATTCTTTGAGTACATCGTTTTCCATTTGAAGGGCTTGAGATTCCTCCCCTTTCTGTTGCAGACTTGATTTCATGATCTCATCCATAGCCAGGCTTCTTTCCAACTCACTTTGGAGGTTGTCACGTTGGCTCTCAGCTTCTTTCATCTTTTGTGACAATGATCTGGCTTTATTCTTACTAGTCTTGCATTTTTTGCTTCCACCGCTCCAAATCGTTCTTCATCTGAATCATGCCATTAACCCAATCTTCAGAGCTCTCAACCAGATTGGCATTCTTGAATTCAAAGTGCAAGTTTTGGTACTCATCTTGTATACTCTTCGGTTTTTTGCTCATATCATACCTCTCCTGCTCGAGCTGGCCGTACTCGAATGCAAGTTCATCTTCTGAGTTGCTTTTACTATTGGCCCTTAATTTTGTCTCACTTGAGTGACCCGCTTCTGTGTTACCCAGACCTTGGACTGGGCATTGACCCTTCTTTGACTTTGCCCCTTGGGCAATGGCTCACTCATTGTAGAATCGGGCTGTCTGTCTTCAAAACCCAAAACATCATCCTAATAAGATCTTGAACTCTATTCTTTATGGCTCCGCAGTTCTTAGTGTAATGACCCGAACCCCCTATGTGGTAGTTGCACCAGATACGACTGTTGTAACCCTTCGGATAAGGATGTCTCTTTGGTACAGACTTCACCAGTATGATAAGATTTCTTTCAATGAGCAACGGAAGCAGCCCGGGTATCTGGCCCAGATATGGCACCTGCTTGTTTCTTGAGATTGACCACTAAAGGGTTCAACTTATCATATTTAACGGTGGTGTCTATCTTAACATTCTGACCATTATGTTCTATATTCTGATCCTTGATCGATATCAAAACGTCTCCCTGAGTACCAAAACACTTGCCAAAATTGCCTAGACCTATACCGAAACAGTTGCCCATGTACCGATATGCTAAGCCTAGAATGGATTACTCGTATCGAAACAGGGACACCCGTATCGATACGCCTGGACCTAAAATGTCCATTTTTGCTGGTTTAACATGCTTTTGATCAAATCAAACCATCTTAACATGCCCCTAACACACATCCAACATATTCAAGGATCAAACCACACCAAGACAACCTAACTCCAACATCAATTCATGGCATTATATTTCAAATGGAAATCTAGAGGCAAGCTTCCTAGAAAACCAACCAAGCAAAGCATGAAACTTCAAACCATCACTACAAACAAACATTAATGGCCATTTACAAACCAAGAGCAACAGAACAAACTTGCTCAAATAGAGAGTTCTAGAAAATACCTCCCAAAACAACAACGGAACCCCCTTATTACTTATAGTCTATGCCAAAAAAACATACTTTAGTTACCAAGTCTTGTTGTGATCCCTTGATTCCCACTGTCTTTCAATCTTTTAATTCTCTGCATTGTTGGAAAAAGAGAGCGTAAGCACACTAGTCTTAGTGAGGAGTGCTCAAAACAACACACCATCAATGAATTAAAACCATTTCTCAACACTACATTGAAATCTCATTTCAATCATCATTAAAAATATTATCGTGCCTTGAATACCATGCACTTAGCCTCTTTAAAAACCAACATATTAAACCATATGCAACATGTATCATTAATCAATAGCAGATCCCATTGCTCAACCTCAATTTAAGCCTTCACATGCATAACAACCATATGTAAAGCTTAAAGAGTAAACATGTATAAATCACATTATACAACATAAACCTTTCAATGATACATCAACAATTTTATTGGCTTGCAAGTGATCATTAACCAAGTTCCTTTACGAAAAGAGTTCATCGGATACACGAATTCAAACAAGTGTTCTTCCAACACTTCAAGCCATCTCAACCGGAATAGCGATACAATCACAATCGCGGTACCTAAACAATCGGGTACACTTTCAACCCACGAGGACACCAACCCCTTACCTCGGTTAGATGCGTAAACCATTAACTAGAGTATTGTAACCCCCTCGACCCAGCCTAGTCGTAAGACCAAACCGAACAAGTTACATTAGGTTTACCGAAGTAAACCGGGAAGATGAAACCAAAAACGTGACCATTTTTTTATCCTGTCTAGATGCATTGTCACTTTCCTACATGTACATACTGTTCACAGGTAAGAACTCATCTTAATGGGGCATCAAAATGATATCCAATTGTACACAAACAAAAATTAGGGACTAAATTGCAATTTCAACAATATACAGGGACTTTTCCAGTTTTAAGTTACCAACCTTTAACTAAATATATTTCATGCTTACATGTAAAAAATCAGCTCAATACGATCAACCATGCTCATTCAATTGATAAAACAAGACCAAGGGACTAAAATGAAAGAAACCCAAAACAGCCTTTCCATGACATTCACAGAATTAACGATCCCCATATCGATATGATATGGTATGTATCGATACGGTGTAGCAGTCTCATTTCGGTATGCCCTGTACCGTACCGGTACACTTTTTCGTTTACAAAACTCCCTAATACTTTTACTAAATACTGTACTGATACGGTAAGTAAGGGTTTCGGTACGCGGGCTTGGTTTCGAAAAGAAGGATTTCCAGTAACAACATACTGAACCGAATCATCACCCCCGTACCGAAACGATTGCCCCAATTTGCCTAGCTGTACCAACACGATCCCCCGCGTATCGGTACGCCTAGCTTGTAATGTCAAATTTAGCTGGTTTTTCACTCGAATCTAGATGCATTTGGGTCCTAGAAACTTGCATACATGCATACAAAAAACCATAAATATATAAACTCACATCTATACTAAGATTAAACACCCCAAAAGCAACTCATGTTTCTAAAAGATAACTCTAGATGCATGCTTCTTAAACCACTTCGCCAAACATACCAAAATGCACAAATAAACCATTCTCAGCATATGCAACATGCCAACACAACCAACACATCATAATAAACTTGTTCAAACCATCACAACATGGCATTCAACAAGGAAGCTCTAGATGCATACCTAAGCAACCATTCATCCACAACTATAAGCAAAGATTAAGATTAAACTTAGCAAAATCAACCCATCCTCAAAACCCAACGTAGAAACACACCCAAAATCCATAAGGAAACGGAATTACAACTCACAAAAACCATGGTGAACACATTGCCTTATTAATCGAAATATAAACCGAGTTCATACTCAAACTTGTAAATGTCCTTGAATCACTTAGCCTTGCCTCTTGCTGCCTGGAAACCTTAATGCTCTGCATCATTAGAAAAAAGTGAGCGTAAGCACACTTGCTTAGTGAAGATGCTCATACAACAATAATGCATTAAAACCATTTGAAAAACATATGCTTGTTTTCCAAAAACATGCTTACAACCAAAGCATTTTTTCATGATTCCAACCAAATCAAACATAATAACCTTATGCAACATCATGCATGTAACACCCCCTTCGCGTGATCGTACACAATACACGAGTTAGAAATGTCACAACTTTTTAAAAATAGTCTTTTAATTAAAAACTGGGATAATTTAAAAATTTAAAATAACTTCCAGTGGTCACCCATCCTAAGATTTCTCTAATCCAAGCACGCTTAACTGTGTCTAATTCAAAAATAAAATATTAACTTATTACCCGATAATAAAACTTTTTACATAAATAATATATTTATATCAAATCATGTAATAATACACAGTATACATGTTTAACATCTATAAAGGGTTTATAAAACTAGTACATACCCGGTTAAAGTATTTTAACAAAATAGACAGGTTTATTTAGTACAAGCCACTTCTAAATACACAAAACATGGATGTCATAAGTACTGAAAATAACCTGTCGACTATTATTTTCAAAATAGCAAATAATGCAAAAGTCGTTCGCTCCTAATCTCAATCACCTACGTGCATAACAAAAATACACGATAAGTATAACTTAGTGAGGTATAAAGTAAATCTATTAATATCATATAATCGGTAATACCAGATTAATGAAGAAGGAACTATAAAGTGATTATTATGTACTGTAAAGACATGTAATTTATGCTGTAAAATCACTTAGCCCAAAGCAAATATCAAGAAACAAGTAAATGAGTCTTGTATTCCAATAGTACTAGCCAATTCCCTTAGGTGAAAATTGTGGACACAATTGAGTGCCAGATAACGGTAGACACAATTAAGTGCCAGATAACAGTAGACAAAATTAAGTGTCAGATAACGATAGACACAACTAAGTGCCAGATAACGGTAGACACAACTAAGTGTCAGGTAAAGGTAGACACAACTAAGTGCCAGATAACGGTAGACACAACTAAGTGTCAGATAACGGTAGACACAATTAAGTGTCAAATAACGGTAGACACAATTAAGTGTCAGATAACAATATAAAATATATATATCATGCTATAAATCATTTGTAAGTATAATAATATGCCATAGACTTTAAGTCAAATAATTAATTTATGATGCAAAAACATGATGCACTTACGTTAGCCTTGTATTGAGGTCGACTTTATTACTGGATATCACTCCCGCCCTTTTCTTTCCCTTTTCTACTAGTACGATCTCAGTTTGTATCGGAAACTACATAAAAAATAACATATACCATTTCAAGTATATGTTAGTACATATTCACTAAAAATATAATAATGGAAAGTAAATAAAATACTAGCCATTAAATATAAAATTGATACGATAAGGCTTCCAATATTCGAATCACAATTTCTCACATTTTTCCTTAAATCTTAATTTTTTTACCAAAGTACTTATTTTAGTCACTAAGGACTCTCTCTCAAGCTTCCAATAGTAAATTTTGAACTTAATCCCTACATTTTTCATCCTTTACACATTAGGACCCCAAACTTTACAATTTATTCATTTTGGTCCCTAATACTATTTAATTAGGGATTTTCATTCCAATCACCATAAATCAACACATAAAACTATTCATCCTCCATTCATGTTCTAAATTCCAAACTTTAACATAAACCCTATTTCTTCTCTTCAAGAACATGAACAATTCTTCATCCAAACAACATAATCAAGCATGTCAAACATCATTCTTATCATTTCCATCATCAAAATATTTTTTGCAATATTTCCCCTAACTTTTCTCCACTTAGCCGAATGGTCCCTATACCATATATCATATAATTTTCATCACCTTAAGCATAGAAACAACATCACAAACTTATTTCCAACATGAAAAAACCTTAAAACATGTGATTTTAACATGTTATTTTTCCACCATAATCATCCATACCAACTTAGAAGCATGGAAACTATGTAAAACTTGTACCAAATGAAAGAGAATTCCATGAAGAACAAACTTTTATTTCATATCTAAGCCTTATTTCCAATCATATAAGCACAAAATTTGAAAAGAAAATCTTCCTACCCTTACCTTGAAACTCACGGCTATGGAGAAAAAGATGAGAGAAAAGTCCACCCTTTTCTAGTTCTTTATTTCATGCCAAATGGCATTTCAATTTACCTTTTTAATATAAAAATCCTTTTAATAGTCAAATGACTATTTTACCCCTTAATCTCATCCAATAATATGTTGCCACCTATGTTCTTCACTTTTCCATAACATAAAATATACTCAAAATGACCATTTTGCCATTAATGAATCAACTTAGTTTCAAAATTGCCATTTTCATCTACTACACCAAATACTGCAAAAAATCAAATTTAATCAAATAAAAACGATTCAAAAACCACAATATCATACTCTTCGGGTCTCCCTAAGATTTCCATAAAATTTCCATAATATTATGACTTCAAATAATCATTCAAACTAAATACCGAACTTATCCTTTTTTATAGCTTTTCACACAAATCTCGTATTAAAAATCTGATTCCCACCAAAATTCTTATACCGAGATATACTATTCATTTATGGAATATAAAATAATTGTAGCACCCTCAACGTATACTCATAGTATGAATATGCATTAAGGATGTCACAATATTATTTAATAGAGTTCTAGACTCGTATATGTTTTTTAGAATATCTGACATAAAACTAGTTTATAAAATAACCATTTTTCGACTTTCAAAGTATTCATAACCTATTTGCATATTGCTAGTTTTGACCCTCAATTGATTTATAAAACATGTTAATCAGTTACTAAAATAAGTATATAACTCAGCGAGAAGACTAGGTATACTACCTAGGCCCTTTCTTAAATTTTTAAATCATTACGTGATAAACGATAATTCAAAATTTTACCTTTAAAACAAATCGCAAATAAATTGATACATGCCCACTAGAGAATATCATAAATTAGAATGTATTACTGATGTTTGGCAGATTGCAGCTTGATTAACATGCTTGACTCCTCTTCCGGTAAGTTTCCAATAATTGACGTATGAAACAACACACGCTAAGTATTCACTTAGTGAAGCAACTATAATTTAAAGTAACGCATTTCAACGTGTAGAAATAACATAAATAACCAAATTTCTGTGTATATTATATAAAAATATAGAATCGTATAAATTTGACTTATCAAAGTCATTCCTATGTCATGTAACAGTACAATACAGTTCATGCAAAATGGCAAGCGAGTCCCAATTGCAGTTTATATCATATCATCAAACCTATATTTTATTAATCAAATATATGTTAAACTTTTTAACTTAACTGCCTGCATAAATGCATTTCATGTATTATAGCCTGAAGTACAATATAATGTGATACTTTGGTACACAAGTCATCATAACCGACACTGTAGTGTATACAACGCCATAGCGTCTAATGATGAGTACGTACTTGAGGATGCCCTTTGCTCCTCATACTCGCACATTTTGTGTCGTGTAACACCGTAGTGTTTGAACTGACTCTGTAGAGTCTAAATCGATTGCGTAGAGTCTATCTCAACCCCGAATAGTCTATCTCGCAACATAGTGCTATGACACAGCTGCTATGACTCTATGGATATCCAACTATACCAAAGACTTCACGATAGTACTTGGGTAAACTCAGCACTATAATCAACATTCCATGTTTAAAGCATCAATATAAATCATAATTGTATGTATATATATCCAAAGTCATGATATCATTCTTACTTTATCAGTAGGAAATACGATAGACTTACTGACCTATCCACCTGCATAAAAGCATTTTATGAATTATAGCCCAAAGTACAATTTCATGTGAACCTATGGTATACGAGTCATCATAACGACACCGTAGTGTCTGCAACGCCGTAGTGTCTGATTGTGAGTACGTACTCGAGGATGCCCTTTGCTCCTCATTATCACACCTTTTGTTCTAATAGACACCGAAGTGTCTATACAGCACCGTAGTGTCTGAAGTCAACACCGAAGTGTCTGTAACGCGTGCTGGAACGCAAATGCTAAGACTCTATGGATATCCAATTATACCAAAGACTCTCATACTAGTACTCGGACATAACAATATAATATTTTCATATTCAATATCCAATCCATCAATACTATCATCCATAATTCGATAATGGGCGGTTCATACTCAAAATCTAAAAGTTTGATTTATCTTAGATAAATCTATAAACTATGGCAATGTATCATACATGTCATATTATTAATTCATAACATTCATACAATTATTAATTAACATGCATTTTAATTAATATCAAGGTCGACTTGTCGCAAGTCGTCCTATTTGTAACATACCATACATACATATAATGCACTCACCTTGGCCACTTAACATGATGCCTTACTAAGTCCTAGTTCGATGCTTTCTTTCATAGTACCTCAAACCTTCTCTGAATTGGACTTGACTCCATTAATCACATACATACAATAAAATATTGTTAGATTCAAATCTAACAATACCTTAAACATGATGTTTAACATAATCATTTGAAAATAAAATTTTCAATTATTTTCCTTTATTCCTTATACTATTCGAAAACTCATTATGGTCCTTAGTGACCAATTTGAACTTCCATTAACTCTTCCGAGCTTGCTAACTAACACTTAAATACAAAATGTTTCAAATTCCATTTTTTTGACAGGTTGCATTACCTTAAAATATTTACTTGTACATGGTAGAATAGATAATGGATCTCAATTTCCTTTGTACTGAAGAAACTAGATTCGATAATGGTTCTAACGGTATAAGCCACATAAATTAATAAGATCTACAAAAATTATGAAAACTCCTTACATTCACGTCACAAAGTTGTCCAGGCAGAAACTACTCTGTAATTTTTCTGACATTCATTCGATTAAAAATTCATATCTTTTAACTCGGAACTCGAAATCAGTTTTCGTTTGTTGGAAACAAAACTAGACTAACAATCTTTACAACGTTATAAAATTCATCATCTAACCATTTTTGTAGAATTTATGACAAATTTTAAAACTTGCTGCCATAATTAAAATTCCAACATAACTTTCCTTGAGTAACTTCTAATTTACACCAACATCTCATTATTTCTCTACTTGTCAATTTAGTCCCATCACTTTACTCCAAATGGTTAGAATAAAGCTTGCATTCATATGTTCTCTTTACATCCTTCATTAAATAAGCTTAAACCTTTACTCCTCTAATTTATCTTGATTTGTCAAAATGGTCATCAAATTTCCAATATAAGAATTCAAGCTTCTTAACTTTGCAAATTAGTCCTCAAATCAACATTACTAACTTAATTCGATCATTTTAACTAAAAATCAGATTTACTCCTTCTACATATCCTCTTTGCACAATAGACCATTCAAGATTGACAAATTGTCAAGATGGTCACTAATGTGATTAATCATCGGTTTAGCATTCTAACTTCATTTTCATGTCTCTAACATCATTAATAATATAGATACACATCAAATTCATAAAAAATCAGATTTGGTCTCTTTGTTTTAAAGCTTGCCGAAATGGTCCTTATGTATTTAACTTAGGGTTTTGCTTCCAAACAACAAATCATGTAACACCCTTAACGTATCCTCGTAAATAGAATATACATTAAAGATTTTACAGAGTCATTTAAAGAAAACTCAACTTATAAATTTACTTTTACAAGTATTTACAAATTTTAATTTGTAAATCTAACCCTTTCTCGATTTTCTTGAAAACACAACCTATGTGCAGTTAGCTAGTTTCAACCCTGAATTAATTATTTTAAAACATATTTGGCAATTATTAAAACAAAAGTCTAATTCAGGGTAAAAACTAGGTTCGCTATCTAGGCCTTTTCCTGACTTTAAAATCTTTATGCGATTATCGATTATTCTTATTAGCAAAGTAACTATCCTTTCTACCTTAGCTTTATTATGTTACAATGATAATGTCTTATTTTGCTTTATCCATAGACGATTCATCGTCAAAACTGATTATTTATCTATCCTTTAGTCTAATTTAATGCATCATACTCTACTAGCAATTAAATAATTACATGCCCACTACAGATTATCATAAACTAGAATATCTTACTGATGTTTTGCAAATTGAAGCTTGATCAGCATGCTCGACTCCTCTTCAAATACTCCATCTTAATCTACGTGTGAAACAAACACACGCTAAGTACGAACTTAGTGAGGCAAAACTTATAAATCAAAGAAAGCACTTTAATTTTAAAAAAAATTGCATAATAAATAAAATACTAAATATAACATATAAGAATTTAGAATCGTATAGAATGACTTATTGAAGTTGTTCCCCTGTCATGTAACCTGTAACAATCAACATATCATATACATATATAAGTCAATGCCATGTCAAATCAAATATCCAGTAAATCACTTATTTTCATTTGAATCATATCACTTTTCACTTTCCTTTAGATCACTTGTACTTGTTACTTTTTTTCATTTCATAGCCCAATGTAATGTAATTGAGAATGCATGGTATGCGAGTCACTATTGAGTATGCACATGTGCGGCATCTACTAATATGTTGTGCCATAATAAATCATTGTATCACTGTATCACTATACCACTGCTATAATTTAACAGCATCACTTTATCACTAGGTCATAGCTGTAGAACACTGCATCACTATTTCATTGTATAACTATTGTACACTTATACAACAACACTGTATCACTAGGTCATAGCCGTAGAACACAGCGTCACTGTATCACTATACTCCACCTCATTGGTATACCAATTATACCAAGAATCTCAATAATCATACAAAGGGCTTTTAACATCAATATCTTGTAAAGATCATTCTAAACCATTTAAAAATTATTGTAAAATATATCAATTTACGATTCAAATTCTTTTTCTTCCAAATCATTCTAGGTTGATAAATTATATTTCTTTCTCATATTATATATATAAATATGTAATTGAGAATGCATGGTATGCGAGTCACTATTGAGCATGCACATGTGCGGCATCAACTAATATGTTGTGCCATAATAAATCACTGTATCATTGTATCACTATACCACTGCTGTAATTTAACAGTATCACTGTATCACGAGATCATAGCTATAGAACACAGCATCACTGTTTCACTAAATAACTATTGTACACTTATACAATATCACTGTATCAGTAGGTCATAGCTGTAGAACACAGTGTCACATATCACTATACTCTACCTCATTGGCATGCCAATTATACCAAGAATCTCAATAATCATACAAAGGGCTTTTAACATCAATATCTTGTAAAGATCATTATAAAACATTTAAAAATTATTGTAAAATATATCAATTTACGATTCAAATTCTTTTTCTTTCAAATCATTCTAGGTTGACATATTATATTTCTTTCTCATATTATATATATAAATATGTAAAAATGTACTCACATTGGCCATTTATTAGCTTGCCTCACTAAGCTCCACTTGATCATTTCATGCATAATACCTCGACCCTTCATTTGATCCAAATCAGACTTCATTGATCATATAAATATGAATAACATTCGTTAGATTAAAATCTAACAATACTTTAAACATGCTATCGAATCTAGTCATTCAAATATACAAAATTTCCAAAAGTTTTTCCTTCCTACCTTATATTGTCCAAAACCTTTTTTGTCTTTAATGACCATTTAGAACTTCCATTAACCCCTTTCAATCTTAGTAATTAACCTTAGATACAAAATGCATCAATTCTCATTTTTTGACAGATTGCACTACCTTCAAAGAAATATTTCTATAAAAAATCTATAACTCAGAATTCAATTCCGTTTGTTCTAAAAGAAACTAGATTCAATAAGATTTTTAACCATATAAATTAATAGCCCAAATTCAATATGTACGATTTATGGTAAATTTTCAAAGTCAATTACAATGCTGGAATTCGGAATAGACTGGTGCTATATTTTCTGACCTTTCGTCACTTAAAAATTCACATATTTTGACTCGGAACTCGAAATAAGTTTCCGTTTGTTGGAGGCAAAACTAGACGAACAAATATTTACATGGGTATAAAATTCACCTTCTAACCATTTTTGTATAATATATTGTGAATTTTCAAACTTACTGCCAAAACCAGTCTTCTACATAGCTTTCCATAATAAACTTCTAATTTATACTAACTTCTTGTTATTTTTCTTCTTGTCAATTTAGCCCCATCACTTGCTTCAAACCACTAATGTATCACTTTCTTCATCAAATAAATATTCAAAAATAATTCCCTTTAATTTTTTGTTCTTTCTGAAATAGTCACTAAAAATTCAAAGATAAGGATTCAAACTTCTTAACTTTGCAAATTAGTCCTCAAATCAACATTACTACTTGAATTATATTATTTCAACTAAAAATCAGATTTAATCCTTATCAAAAACCTCATCTCCGAATTGGTCACTTAACTTTGACAATTTGTCAAAATGATCACTAACTCGATTTAACATCGGTTTTGCATTCTAACTTCAATTTCACATCTCCAACTTCAATAATAATAAAACATACACTTCAAAATCATAAAAATTCAGATTAGTCCTTTAACTTTTAGAATTGCCGAAATGGTCCTTGTACCTTTAATTTAGTGTTTTGCTTCCAAATAACAAATTCAAGCTTACTAGATCATTTATCCAACATCACAAACCCTAAATCAAACTTGAATCCATAAACCCTAATCATCTTCATACAAACTAAAATATTTAGGGCTTAAATCCCAACTAAATGACATGATTTTAACATCACACAAACTTGGTTTCAACTTGAATTTCATCATGAAATCATAAAATCTCAAACCCCCCAATTTAGTCCATAAACCCTAATTTTTTTCTCATGAAAAGTATCATCAATCAAGCATGTATTTCATGAACCATTTACACCAAAAGATAGAGCTTGAAGAGTATAACAACTTTGTAGTTGGTGAGATTACCTAAAAATCGAGTTTCGGGGCTTGAATCGAACTTGGAAAAATTTTCTCCATTTTTCTTTCTTTCTCCCCCTCATATTTCGAAATTTTAATATGAAGAATGGTCTTCGTATTTTATTTTTCATCCAATTTGGCCACATGTCTTGTATAAATGAATTTTAAATTCATTTAGATATTGAAATTACTAAAATGACCTTTTAATCCAATGGTTGAGATTGATCTTATCATCAATCAAGGGCCAAGATTAAATCTCCCATTTCCTCTTTCCAAAATTTCCCTTATAAATTTTTAAATATTTCAAAAGTGCCATTGGGGCCAAATGACCAATTTACCCTCCAACTAGTTTTTATTTACTAGTTTGCCATTCTTGTAAAAATTCAACTAAATCTAGATGGAATCCAACCAAATATAATAAAATATTCATAAAATATTATTTTATTACTTTTCCATGTCTTTTGGGTCAGCCTCTGAAATTCTAGTTTGATCAGATTTCCTGATATTCATAAAATACTTCTACTATGATTTTACCTTTTCTGAGCTATTGGATTTATTCTAAAAATTCTATATTTCCATATTCGGGAAACAAACTCTATTATCCCATAAAAACTTCATTTTCCAAGGACTTAAACTAAATTTTCTTAACTGAGTCTATTTTCCTGATACTTATCGAAAATCTTCATAGAATAAAATTTCTCTTAGAATTCCTTTATCGATAATCCATATGAATTTTCTCTACTCTTACTGAGTCCAAAATATCAGTCAAAAACACTTTGATGGGACCTTCTCCAAGGTCACCCATCCTTGTATTTCTCTGGCCTGAGCACGCTTAACAATTTATTCGATCCAAATTCGGTACCTTTTTCTGCATCTTAATTCTTAAAACTGATATCAAGGTACCTATTTTAATCTGATTTGCTCTTATACTGAATAAAGTTACTTGTTGGTGAAATTTACACATTAGTCCCCAAACTTTTCCAAAGTTTATACTTTAACCCCAAAACTTTCAAAAATACATTTTGGTCACTAGCCAAAATTTGGGATATTACAATTCCTCCCCCTTAAGAAAATTCATCCTCGAATTTTCAAAACATACGTGTTTCAAACAATTGCATATATTACTCCCTCATTTTCTTCTCAAACTTTCATATGGCTTCTTCGACCTTGTGATTTCTTCTTAGGACCTTAACCAATGTGATTTTTCGTATTCCTTACTTCTTTAACTCTATAAACCAGTATTTCTACTAACACCTCTTCATGTATCAAGTCTAATTGCATTTCTTTTTTTCTCATGAGTGATGACACATGAATAATCCAATCAATATCTCCAAAACATAAATACATATACTATAAACTTTTGCTCACTTCTGAGGATAAGATCCATTAATATGCCCTTGGTACAACTCTTTCATGATTTCTTGAGGTATAATAATTCTGAAACCAAGTTTTTCCCTTTTTGACTTGCACAAATCATATTCTCTTGAAGTGGTACTTTTCCTCATTTTCTCCTCCTTTAGCCTTTAACTGATACTATCTTGACTAAAGATCAACCTTCCATTTACATCTTACTTCTATGTTAGTCATAGGTAACCAATTTATCTTAAAATTGGTCTTATATTCTCAGATCTTCTACATGAGTTAACTTTCATACTTATTTCACTGTATCATATCCACTATGTGAGTCCTTTCTTAACCTCCAAGATTCGTAGACTGACGAATTACATCATCGTCTTACTTCCCTTATTCTAGTCTCGTTACTAATGAGGAGCAGCATCAAGTCATACAATCAACACATCAGTAATATGATATCCTAGGGGCATGTATTTACTGATAAAAATCATATACAAACTTGGTTTAGCATCCAGAACCGGCTCAACCTTTGCTCTAATACCATTAAATGTAACACCCTTAACGTACACTCCTAAATCGAATATACATTAACGATGTTGCGAAGTCGTTTAAAGAAATATCGACTTATAAATTTATTTTTACAAGTATTTACAAATTTTAGTTTGTAAATCTAACCCTTTCTCAGTTTTCTTGAAAACACAACCTACGTGTAGTTAGCTAGTTTCAACCCTGAATTAATTATTTTAAAACATATTTGGCAATTATTAAAAACAACAGTCCAATTTAATCCATCTTAATGCGATTATCGATTATTCTTATTAGCAAAGTAATTATCCTTTCTACCTTAGCTTTATTCTGTT
Source organism: Hibiscus mutabilis (assembly GCA_019671005.1). Taxonomy (NCBI): domain Eukaryota; kingdom Viridiplantae; phylum Streptophyta; class Magnoliopsida; order Malvales; family Malvaceae; genus Hibiscus; species Hibiscus mutabilis. The sequence goes on along the minus strand of CM033744.1, from coordinate 21,638,914 downwards.
ACAATGCTAATGTCTTATTTTCCTTTATCCATATACGATTCATCGTCAAAACTGATTATTTATCTATCCTTTAGTCTAATTTAATGCATCATACTCTACTAGCAATTAAATAATTACATGACCACTAGAGATTATCATAAGCTAGAATATCTTACTGATGTTTTGCATATTGAAGCTTGATCAGCATGCTCGACTCCTTTTCAAATAATCCATCTTAATCTACGTGTGAAAAAAACACACGCTAAGTACGAACTTAGTGAGGCAAAAATTATAAATCAAAGAAAAGCACTTTAATTTTAATAAAAATTGCATAATCAATAAAATACTAAATATAGCAGATAAGAATTTAGAATCGTATAGAATAACTTATCGAAGTCGTTCCTCTGTCATGTAACCTGTAACAATCAACATCTCATATACATATATAAGGCAATGTCATGTCAAATCAAATATCCAATAAATCACTTATTTTCATTTGAATCATATCACTTTCACTTTTCACTTTCCTTTAGATCACTTGTACTTGTTACTTTTTTCATTCCATAGCCCAATGTAATGTAATTGGGAATGCATGGTATGCGAGTCACTATTGAGTATGCATATGTGCGGCATCAACTAATATGTTGTGCCATAAAAAATCATTGTATCACTATACCACTGCTGTAATTTAACAGCATCATTGCATCACTAGGTCATAGCTGTAGAACACAGCGTCACTGTTTCATTATATAACTGTTGTACACTTATACAATATCATTGTATCACTAGGTCATAGCTATCACTATACTCCACCTCATTGGCATGCCAATTATACCAAAAATCTCAATAATCAAAAAAGGGCTTTTAACATCAATATCTTGTAAAGATCATTATAAACGATTTTAAAATTATTGTAAAGTATATCACTTTACGATTCAAATTCTTTTTCTTTCAAATCATTCTAGGTTGACATAATATATTTCTTTCTTATATTATATATAAATATGTAAAAATGCACTCACCTAGGCCGTTTATTTGCTTGCCTCACTAAGCTCTACTTGATCCTTTCCTTCATAATACATCGACCCTTCTTTTGATCCAAATCAGACTTCATTGATCATATAAATACGAATAACATTCGTTAGACTCAAATATAACAATACTTTAAACATGCTATCGAATCTAGTCATTCGAATATACAAAATTTTCAAAAGTTTTTCCTTCCTTCCTTATACTGTCCAAAACCCATTTTTTGTCTTTAATGACCATTTAGAACTTCCATTAACCCTTTTCAAGCTTAGTAATTAACCTTAGGTACAAAATGCATCAATTCTCATTTTCTAACAGATTGCACTACCTTCGAAGAAATATTTCTATAAAATAATCTATAACTCATAATTCAATTTCCTGTGTTCTGAAAGAAACTATATTCAATAAGATTTTCAACCATATAAATTAATAGCCCAAATTCAACATGTACGCTTTATGGCGAATTTTCAAAGTCAATTAGAATGTTGGAATTCGGAACAGACTGGTGCTATATTTTATGACCTTTAGTCACTTAAAAATTCATATCTTTTGACTCGGAACTCGAAATCCGTTTTCATTTGTTGGAGGCAAAACTAGACGAACAAATCTTTACATCGGTGTAAAACTCACCTTCTAACCATTTTTTTTGTAGAATTTATGGTGAATTTTCAAACTTACTGCCAAAACTAGTCTTCTACATAGTTTCCATAATAAACTTCTAATTTATACTAACTTCTTCTTATTTTTCTTGTCAATTTAGTCCCATCACTTGCTTCAAACCACTAATGTATCACTTTCTTCATCAAATAAATATTCAAAAATAATTCCCTTTATTTTTTTTTCTTTCCGAAATAGTGACTAAAAATGCAAAGATAAGGATTCAAACTTCTTAACTTTGCAAAGTAGTCCTCAAATCAACATTACTACTTGAATTCTATTATTTCAACTAAAAATCAGTTTTAATCCTTATCAAAAACCTCATCCACGAATTGGTCACTTAACTTTGACAATTTGTCAAAATGGTCACTAACTCGATTTAACATCGGTTTTGCATTCTAACTTCAATTTCACATCTCCAACTTCAATAATAATATAAATACACTTCAAAATCATAAAAATTCATATTATTACTTTAACTTTCAGAATTGTTGAAACGGTCCCTATACCTTTAATTTAGGGTTTTGCTTCCAAATAACAAATTCAAGCTTACTATATCATTTATCCAACATCACAAACCCTAAATCAAACTTGAATCCATCAACCCTAATCATCTTCATACAAACTAAAATATTTAGGGTTTAAATCCCAACCCAATAACATGATATTAACATCGCACAAACTTGGTTTCAACTTGAATTTCATCACGAAATCATAAAATCGCAAAACCCCTAATTTAGTCCATAAACCCTAATTTCTTTCTCATAAAAATTATCATCAATCAAGCATGTATTTCATGAATTATTTACACCAAAAGATAGATCTTGAAGAGTATAACAACTTTGTAGTTGATGAGATTATGTGAAAATCGAGTTTCGGGCCTTGAATCGAACTTGGAAATTTTTATCCATTGTTTTCTTTCTCCCCTCATATTTCGAAATTTTAAGATGAAGAATGGTCTTCATCTTTTATTTTTCATCCGATTTGGCCACGTGTCTTGTATAAATGAATTTTAAAATCATTTAGATAGTGAAATTACTAAAATGCCCTTTTAATCTAATGGTTGAGATTGATCTTATCATCAATCAAGTGCCAAGATTAAATCTCCCATTTTCTCTTTCTAAAATCGGCCTTATATCTTTTTAAATATTTCAAAATTGCCATTGGGGCCAAATGACCAATTTACCCTCCAATTAGTTTTTATTTACTAGTTTGCCATTCTTGTAAAAATTCAACTAAATCTAGATGGAATCCAACCAAATATAATAAAATATTCATAAAACAATATTTTATTACTTTTCCATGGCTTCTGGACCAGCCTCTGAAATTCCAATTCGATCTGATTTCCCGATATTCATAAAATACTTCTACTACGATTTTACCTTTTCAAAGCTATTGGATTTATTTAAAAAATTCTATATTTCCATATTCGGGAAATAAACTATATTATCCCATAAAAGCTTCCTTTTCCAAGGACTTAGACTAAATTTTCTTAACTCAGTCTATTTTCACGATACTTATCGAAAATCTTCATAGAATAAAATTTCTCTTAGAATTCTTTTATCGATAATCCATACGAATTTTCTCTAATCTTACTGAGTCCAAAATATCGATCAAAAAGAGTTTGATGGGACCTTCCCGAAGGTCACCCATCCTTGTATTTCTCTCGCCTGATCATGCTTAACAATTTCATTCGATCCAAATTCGGTACCTTTTCTGCATCTTAATTCTTAAAACTGATATCAAGTTACCTATTTTAATCTGATTCAATCTTATACTAAATAAAATTACTTGTTGGGGAAATTTACACTTTAGTCCCTAAACTTTTTGAATGTTTATACTTTAACCCCAAAACTTTCAAAATTTACAGTTTGGTCACTAGACAAAATTTGGGATATTACAAATCAAGATTGTAAAATTTGTAGTTCGAAAGATTACCTGAAAACCAAGATTCGGGGTTTAAATCGAGCTTGTAAAATTTCTCTTTTTTTCACCAGGGTTTTGGAGGGGATTTGGCTGATAGTTCCTTTATATTTCATGCATTTAAGATACTTGTATTATGAAAAAATGAATTTTTAATTTAATAAATTCCACTTTGCAAAAATACCCTCCAACTATATCTATATTTCTAATTTGCCATTTTGTAACATTCCAACTAGAATTAGTTGGATTCTAATCAGACACTATTCATCAATAAAAGAAATCTAACAATTCTGTCCATGTCCCTTTTGGGCAAAGTGACCAAAATGCCCTTTACTGATCAACTTATTCACAAAATTGCCATTCCATGTCATTTCAGTTGATTTAAAATTTCCCCAATCTTTTTAACATCCAAATATTTATAAAATGATATTTTATGACTCTTCTAAGGTCCATGGAACTATCTCTAAAATTTTAGCTTGATCTCATTATCAGAATATTTTTTCAAACTTTATTGCTTTATAGCCATTAATACAAACTCCGTACGAACAATCTGAGTAACACGAAAACATCATTCTTGGGGGTAAACTATTCATTTATGGGGTTAAAATACATAACTTTTGAAAATTGCACTTTTATCCCTAAACTTTTCCAAAGTTTATATTTTAGCCACAAAACTTTCAAAATTTACATTTTGGTCACTAGCCAAAAATTGGGATATTACAATTCTCTCCCCCTTAAGAAAATTCATCCTCAAATTTTCAACACATACCTGGTTCAAAAAGGTGAGGAAACTACTTTCTCATATATTTTTTTCTTTTCCAAGTCGTTTCCTCAACTTTATGATTTCGTCAAAGAACTTTAACAAGCGAAATTAACTTATTTCCTTAGTTCTTTGACTCCATGTTTTATTATCTTTACCTTATCTTTACCTTCTTTAATTTACTCAGGGCCAACTACATCTCGATCCTTTGAATTCAATCACACATGCCTTTAACATATCCTCTAAAATCTAAATAGTCTGCTCTACTTGTCCATCTATTTGAGGATGAAAAGTTGTGCTAACATTGAGTCAAATATCCAAGGCTATATGTAAAGACTTCAAAAATTTTAAAGAAAACCTCAGATCTCTATTAGATACTATCGAGGCCGGTACTCCATGTAGTCAAACTATTTCCTTAATATACAACTCAACATACTTATCCCTAGAGTAATCTGTTCGAACATGGATAAAGTGTGCTAACTTAGTCAATCTATTAACAATCACCTAGATTGAATCCTTCTTATTCGATGTCAAAGAGAGTCCAAATACAAAATCCATCGTCACTCATTTTCATTTCCATTGAGAAATGGAAATCAGTTACGATAATTCAGAAGGTACCTGAAGTTTTTCTTTTACTTGTTGACATGTCAGATATGTAGAAACAAACTCAGTTATAACTCTTTTCATGCGTGGCCACCAATATCGACTCTTTAAATCTTGATACATCTGGTTTCCACCTGGATGTACAATCAAAGGACTATAACGTACCTAGAAGATAAGTTGTTTCCACCAATATCAACGTTTGAAAAATAGATTTTTTCGATAATACAAGCATCCATCATATTAACTTCAAAGTCTTCAGTTTCACCTTCTTCCACTTATTTGAACCTTAACAAACACTTTTCATATTTTCTTTAAAAATATTTTATTCAATCTTATAAAGTAGACTTTATTCTTAACACAAAAATTAGAGCGTCATCTTCTTTTAATGCCAGTCTCGCATTCATAGCTCTTAAGGCAACAAATGTCTTTCGACTGAATGATGTCACCTACCACATTAGCTTTTCCTGAATGATAGTCAATGATCACATCATCATCCTTAAGAAGCTCGATCCACCTTCTTTGTCTCAGGTTTAACTCCTTTTTAGTTAACAGATACTTTAAACTTCTATAATCTTTGTAAATACAACATCATTTACCATATAAATAACGATGCTATATACTTAAAGCAAATACAACCATTGCCAGCTCCAAATCATGAGTAGGATAATTCCTCTCATGCATCTTAAGTTGTATCGAAGCATATGCCACTACTTTTCCTTTTTACTTAAGTACACTTCCCAAACCTTTATGAGAAGCATCGTTATAAACCATATAATCTTTGCCCGATTCTGGTTGTACTAATACCAGGGCTTCGATTAATATCTTCTTTAATGTCTCGAAGTTTTATTGACACTTATCTGTCCAACAGAATGGCATATCTTTCCTCAATAGCTTGGTCAGTGGGGAGGCAATCATTGAGAAATTCTTTACAAACTTTTGATAATAACCAACAAGTCCCAAGAAACTTCGAACCTCGGAAACATTCTTCAGAGGTTTCCATTCAACTATAGTTGGTACTTTCTTGGGATTTACTCTTATCTCTTATGCCAAAGCCACATGACCAAGAAAAGCAACTTCCGGCAACCAAGATTTACACTTTGACAGCTTAGCATTTAACTTATTTTCTTGGAGAGTCTGAAGAACAATTCAAAGATAGGCATCATGTTCTTCCTTTGTCTTCAAATTGAATACCTTTTTCTTTCAAGTCTGCATAAGACTTCTGTCTATCATTAGTCTTTTTAAGATTATCTTGTATAATATGTACCTTTTCTTCCATTTCTTGTAATAGATCTGACTTAATTAATTTATGATCTTCAACTCATACCAATTTAATAGTGATTTACACTTTCGACCATAGAGAGCTTCGTAGGGTGCCATTTGTATACTTTCTTGATAACTATTATTATAAGCAATTTCTACTAATGGCATATATCTTTTCCATGATCTCAAACTCAATTATACAAGCTCATAACATATCCTCAAGAAATCGTTCACAGACCTTCGATCATAACCAATAAGTCTTAAGAAACTGCGAACCTCTATAATATTTTTGGGAATTTTTCCACTCCACAATAGATAGTATATTTTTAAGAACGACTCGGATCCCTACAACTAAAGTAATATGACCTAAGAAAGCCACTTTTAAAAACCAAAACTCACGTCAAGTCTTTTTGGTTCAGGTTAATTGACAATCCTGATAGAAAATATATCATTTCCTTTTTCTTATTTCTTTCTATAAATAATCACTACATGGTCGTAAAGAATTATCTTCCTTCTTTACGAATAATTTTGGAGCTCCTCACAATAGTACACTGGATTGATTATAACTCCAGTCTAACATTTCTTACAGCTGAGCTTTCAGCTTTTTTAATTCCTTTTAGGAAATTTTCCAGGTCACTTCTAATGTAAGTACTACTCTGTGGCATTAGTCCACACAAATACAAACATGTTCCCTTAGTAACAAAATTACTTCTTCTGACTTTTCAATTTTCATATCTTTCAGACCTTCCAATATGATTTTTATCATCCTTTAACTTTAGATAAGTAGTCATCAATTCACCTTTACTATAAAATTTAGGGCACTCAAAAACTTAAAGTTTTAACAATCAATGCCTAACAAATACAGATCCCAGAGGTTTAAACCTCTCATGTATTTCTTCTAATATTTAAAATAGTATTCCCTGCTCTTGTGCTTGAGCTCCCTACTACACAAGTAGCTCAACCAAGTCAGAAGTAAACAATGCTACATACTTTAATTCATTTTACTTGTTGTGAGTCCTTTCTTGACTTCTAATATTTGTCGATTGACGAAATCTGATAGCGCCTTACGTTTCTTACTATAATCTTATTTTATCCTATACTAATGAGGAGCATCTTCAAATTATACAATCAACACATCAGTAATGTGACATTCTAGGGGCAGATATTTACTGACAAACTTATAACAAACTTGGTTTAGCATCCAGAACCGGCTAAACCTGTAGCTCTGATACCACTAATACTTTCACATTCAATATAATATTTTCACATTCAATATCCAATCCATCAATACTATCATCCATAATTCGATAATGGGCAGTTCATACCCAAAATCTAAAAATTGGATTTATCTTAGATAAATTTACAAATTATGACAATGTATCATACATGTCACATTATTAATTCATAACATTCATACAATTATTAATTAACATGCATTTTAATTAATATTAAGGTCGACTTGTCGCAAGTCGTCCTATTTATAACATGCCATACATATATATAATACACTCACCTTGGCCACTTAACACGATACCTCACTAAGTCCTAGTTTGATCCTTTCTTTCATAGTACCTCGAAGCTTAAAATATTTGTTAGATTCAAATCTAACAATACCTTAAACATGATGTTTAACATAATCATTTGAAAATAAAATACAAAATATTTCAAATTCCATTAACAAAGTATTTGTTAGACTCATTATGGTCCTTAGTGACCAATTTGAACTTCCATTAACTCTTCCGAGCTTGTTAACTAACATTTAAATACAAAATATTTCAAATTCCATTTTTTTGACATATTGCACCACCTTCAAAGATTTACTTGTACATGGTAGTATAAATACTGGATATCAATTTCCTTTGTATCGAAGAAACTAGATTCAATAACGATTCTAAATGTATAAGCCACATAAATTAATAAAATCTACAAAAAGTTTGAAAATTCCATACATTCACGTCACAGAGTTGTCCAGGCATAAATGCTCTGTAATTTTTCTGACCTTCATTTGATTAAAAATTCATATCTTTTAACTCGGAACTCGAAATCAGTTTTCGTTTGTTTGAAACAAAACTAGACTAACAAATCTTTACAATGGCATAAAATTCGTCATCTAACCATTTTTGTAGAATTTATGGGGAATTTTAAAACTTACTGTCATAATTCAAATTCCAACATAACTTTCCATGAATAACTTCTAATTTACACCAACTTCTCCTTATTTCTCTACTTGTCAATTTAGTCCCATCACTTTACTACAAATGGAATAAAGCTTGTATTCATATGTTCTCTTTACATCCTTCATTAAAATAAGCTTAAACCTTTGCTCCTCTAATTTCTCTTGATTTGTCAAAATGGTCGTCAAATTTCCAATATAAGGATTCAAGCTTCTTAACTTTGCAAATTAGTCCTCAAATCCATATTACTACCTTAATTCCATCATTTTAACTAAAAATCAAATTTACTCCTTATACATATCCTCTTTGCAGAGTAGACCATTCAAGTTTGACAAATTGTCAAAATGGTCACTAATGCAATTAATCATCGGTTTAGCATTCTAACTTCATTTTCATGTCTCTAATATCATTAATAATATAGATACACATCAAATTCATAAAAAAATCAGATCTGGTCCCTTAGTTTTAAAGCTTGCTGAAATGGTCCATATGTATTTAACTTAGGGTTTTACTTCCAAACAACAAATCAAGCTTACTAGATCATGAATCCAAAAAACCCTAAGTTAGACTTGAATCCATAAACCCTAATATTCTCTATATAAAAGAAATATGTAGGGTTTAAATCTCAACTCAATAACATGATTCTAACATCATACAAGTATGATTCTAACTTAAAATCAACCATGGATTCATAAAATCATAAAAGCCCCAACTTGTTCATAAACCCTAATTTCTTCCTCATATCAAATCTCATAAACCAAACAAGTATTCTATGAATTATTTACATCAAAAGATAGAGCTCAAAGAGTAGAACAACTTTGTAGTTCGAAAGATTACCTGAAAATCGAGATTCGGGGCTTAAATTGAGCTTGTAAAATTTTTCTCTTCACCACGGTTTTGGAGGGTATTTGGCTGATAATTCCTTCATATTTCATGTATTTAAGACAAATGTATTATGAAAAAATAAAATTTCATTCAAAAGATTCCACTTTCCAAAAATACCCTCAAACTAGATCTATATTTCTAATTTTCCATTTTGTAACATTCCAACTAGACTTAGTTGGATTCTAATCAGCCACTATTCATGTAACCCGCTTGACCTGGCCTAGACGCTTGACTGAACGGAGAGTGCCACAATAGGTTTGCCGAAGCAAACCGGAGAAAGGTTATGAAAAGTCGGTCTATTTTTTCTTTTATCTTGTCTAAATGCAAATTAATATTCATACATGTTCATACTCGCAGCAGATTGGTTCGCGAATGAAACGAGCCACAAAAGACAATCAATTGCATCATAAATAGAATTGGGGACTAAAACATAAATAATTAAAATTACAAAACCAAAATTGAATTTAAGGTTAGCAATCCTCAATTAGTCCACTTACATGCCAACATGATGAATTCCAGATCAATTTAATCTTCCCAACTCATACAATTGCATTCTCAAAACTCAAAGACCAAAATGAAAGAACCAAAAACCTTCAAGATTCGGAAATAACCAACTTAATGGTACGCGTATCGGTACGCGTACTCGTGTTTTGATATGCCCTTATGTTCTAAAAAACTCATAATCCAATAGCTAAAATTTGTACCGAAATGCTTGTTCGCATATCAGTACGCTTGGCAAAAATGCCTATAACCGTATCGAAACACTTGCTCGAGTACTAAAACGCTAAGCCTGGAAAGGAAGGATCGTATCGAAACATCCTCCCACGTATCGAAATGCTATGCCTTAAATGCCCTAGCCGTACCGATATGAGGACACCTGTTTCGATACGCCTGGACCTACAATGGCATTTTAACCGGTTTTTCACACAAAATCTAGATGCATTTAGGTCCTAGCAAATTTCATACATACATATAAGCATCCAACATCACATTTAACAACAATTGCACTAAGTTTTAACTACAACACAAGATTATGCCACCCAAAAGATTGGTCTAACGGCATGCTCCCTATAACTCACCACTAAACATACCAAAATGCCTAACTAAGAAAATATCAGCAAGAACGCCATACCAACAACACATCAATACCATACTCAACAAGATTAGCTCTTCAAAACATGTCATCCAAGAAAAAACCATCAGATGCATACCTAGGAAACCATATAACATCAACCATAGGTAACGGTGCATGATAAGCGAAACATCAACAATCAAACTCCAAATTCATAGCATTACACATTCTCAAAACTAGGAAAAACTAAATTACAAATCCCAAAAACCCATGGCGAACAAATTGCCCTATTAACCGAAAACTAAAACTGAGTTCATACTCAAATAGTCTTGTCTTTGGATCACTTAATCCTTGCCTTTGCTGCCTCCGAGCTTTAATGCTCTGCATCATTAGAGAAAAGAGAGTGTAAGCACACTTGCTTAGTGAGGATGCTCTTAAATGATGATGCATTTAAAAAACCCTTGAAAACCAACACTTGTTTTCAAACCATGCTTACGACCTTCGTAACATAGATACATGGAATACATCATGTATTTTCTCTAGCTCGGGAGGCAACCTCAACCTCGTACGTTCCAATAAACCTTGGACTAAGCTTACCCTTACGTCTAAATCTCATCACCTTTTTCAATGGTGACATTTTCACTAATACACTATCACCCACCACATATTCAATTTCTCTATGTTTCAAATCCGCGTAAGACTTCTGTCTATCCGTATCTGCTTTCAAGCGGTCACGCACATGCTTTACTTTTTCATTCGTGTCCTTTAACACATTCAATAAGGTACCATGCTTTTCTCCTACCTCAGCCCAACATAAGGGTGTATGACACCTCCAGCCATACAACGCCTCATATGGTGCCATCCTAATACTCGCTAGGTAGCTATTGTTATATGCAAACTCAACTAAAGGTAAATGCTTCTCCCAAGTTCCTTGAAATTCAACAATACAACACCTCAACATATCCTCCAAAACTTGGATAACCCGCTCAGACTGTCCATCCGTCTAAGGGTGATACGCGATGTTGAAACTCAACCTCGAACCCAAAGCCTAGTGTAAACTTCTCCAGAACCTTTCCATAAACCTCGGATCTCTATCAGACATAATAGACTTAGGTACCCCGTGCAAGCGCACAATATCAGTAATGTACATATTTACCAATTTGTCCAAGGTATTCGTCGTGTGCTCTGGAAAGAAATGTGCACACTTCGTAAACCGATCAACAATCACCCAAATGGAATCCTTTTTAGCTTGTGTCAATGGTAGCCCCATCACAAAATCCATGGTGATCCTCTCTCATTTCCACTCTAGAATTTTTAGTGGTTGCAACAACCTGGATGGAAACTGATGTTCAGCCTTGACCCACTGACACACCATACACTTGGAAACAAACTCAGCCACATCCTTTTTCAACCTAACCCAGTAGTATGCCTGATTCAACCCACGATACATCTTAACACTACCGGGGTTCATAGAAAAAGGACTAGAATATACCTTCGTCAAAATACTGTGCCTCAACTCCGGGTCATCCGGTACCACTATTCGACCTTTGAAACATAAAACTCCATCATCATCAAAATGAAAATCCGTCGGATTACCATCAGATATGTTCTTAACATTCTCAACCAAAAAATCAACGTAGGCTTAACTTGCAACTCAGCTAACAAACCACATTCCCGTGTCGCATTCAACCTTGCAAACATAGCTCTAAGCTCAACTGCAACCTTACGACCCAATGCATCTGCAACCACATTGGCTTTACCAGGATGATACTCAATTGTCAAGTTGTAATCCTTAAGCAACTCCAACCTCCTACGTTGCCTAAGATTCAAAACCTTTTGAGACATTATTGATGATCAAGAAGGGGTCTTTTGCCTTCTTGATCCGAGATAGCCCGACTCTGTGATGGAGAAAATCTAAGTTATGAGAGACTTTCTTAATATATTCCCGAAAGAATTGCATGGTGTTCCGCCTAAGCGTGATGAGATTGAGTTTGATATTAAAGTTTATCTGGGCACAACTCCTGTGTCTATGGCGCCTTATCGGATGGCACCGAAGGAGCTTAAAAAATTAAAAGTTCAGTTGCAAGAACGACTAGACAGGGGATTTATCCGACCCAGTATTTCTCCGTGGTGAGCCCCTGTTTTTTTTGTTAAGAAGAAGAATGGGACACTTCGGTTGTGTATCGATTATCGGAAGCTAAACAAGCTGACGATCAAGAACAAGTATCCCATTCCTTGTATTGATGATATTTTTGATTAGTTTTGGGGAGATACGGTGTTCTCTAAGATAGACCTGAGATATGGTTATTACCAACTCAAGGTTAAGGATTCTGATGTATTCAAAATAGCTTTCTGGACACGTTATGGTCATTACGAGTTCCTCGTGATGCCCTTTGGGTTGACTAACGCTCATGTCGCTTTCATGGATATGATGAATAGAGTGTTTCAATCCTATCTCGACCAGTTTGTTGTGGTCTTTATAGATGATATCGTAGTTTACTATTTATCTGAGGATGAGCATGGGGAACATCTTCAGATTGTTTTAGAGACTCTATGGGAGAAATAGCGTTATGCAAAATTTGGCAAGTGTGAATCCTAGCTTTTAAAGGTGATGTTTTTGGGGTATATTGTTTCTGTTGAGGGTATTCGGGTTGTTTCGAAGAAGATTGATGCTATCATGAGTTCGAAGCAACCCAAGAATGTTCTTGAGATCTGAAGTTTCTTGGGTTTAGTCGACTGTTATTAGAGGTTTGTTGAGGGTTTCTCGATTATCGCAGCTATGTTGACTAAACTTCTGAGAAACAATGTTATTTTTATCTCGTCTGAGGCTTAGCAGAATAGTTTTGAGAAGCTTAAGACTGTGTTGACTGAAGCACTGGTCCTGATTCAGCCTAAACCGGGGAAGGCTTACACCGTCTACAGTGAGGCTTCTCACATTGGATTGGGGTGTGTTCTAATGCAAGATGGTAAGGTAGTAGCCTATGCATCCTGATAGTTAAAACCGCATGCGTGTAACTATTCTACCCATGACCTGGAGCTTGCTGCTGTGATCTTTGCTCTCAAGATCTAGAGACACTATCTCTATAGAGAGAAGTGTTATATCTTCACAAACCATAAGAGTCTGAAATATCTTCTCACTCAGAAGGAGTTGAACCTGAGACAATGTCGTTGGTTAGAGCTTCTTAAAGACTATGACTGTGAAATTGTGTATCATCCAGGAAAGGCCAATGTTGTTGTCGACGCCTTGAGTCGTAATGCCATATCAGATTTGAGAGCCATGTTTTCTAGGATGAGTTTATATGAGGATGACAGTCTTTTGGCAGAACTTCGGGTTATTCCTACTCTGATTTCTGATATTCGAGCTGAGTAACCTAGTGATCCGTTCTAGATGCACCGTATAAGAGAGGTTGAAGAAGGAACATCTTAGGATTATTCGATCGATCAAGATGGTGTTCTGTGTTTTCGGGGTCAGTATTGTATTCTGAGGAATTTTGGCTTGAAGCAAGTTATCCTTCGTGAAGCTTATGACAGTTCTTATTCTATGCATCTCGGTGGGGACAAGATGTATAAGAATCTTCGTGAGGGATACTGGTAGAAGGGCCTAAAAAGGGATGTAGTTGGGTTTGTGTCAAAGTGTCTGACTTGTCAGAAGGTAAAAGCAGAGCATGAGCGTCCGTCTGGGTTACTTCAGAACATTGAGATTCCTCAGTGGAAATGGGAGCGTGTGATGATGGATTTTGTTAGTGGTCTTCCTTTGACCCCCTCAATGAAAGACTCTATCTGGGTTATTGTTGACCGGTTGACTAAGTTTGCACGCTTATTTCATGTTCGGGTTAACTATTCTTTGAGTAGGTTAGCTAAGCTCTACATCTCAGAGATTGTTAGACTTTATGGAGTACCTATGTCTATCATTTCTAATCGAGACCTAAGGTTCACAGCGAAGTTCTGGAGGTCACTTCACACTTCTTTGGGTACTCAGTTGAATTTTAGCACTACTTATCATCCGTAGACCGATGGCTAGTCTGAGCGGGTAATCCAAATTCTTGAGGATATGTTGAGGGGTTGTGTTGTGGATTACAGAGGTAGTTGGGAGGATTTCTTACCACTTGCGGAGTTTGCCTACAATAATAGCTACTAGGCTAGTATCTAGATGGTATCGTATGAGGCTTTGTGTGGGCGTAAGTGTCGTACACCTATTGGCTGGACTAAGCTTAATGAGCACAGATTGTTGGGACCAGATATTGTACATGAGGCTGAGCAGACTGTTAGATTGATTCAGGATTGACTTAAGGCTGCTTTTGACAGACATAAGTCTTATGCTGATTTGAGACGTCGGGGTTTTAGTTTGATGTGGAAGATGAGGTTTTCTTGAAAGTATCTCAGTGGAGGAAGGTACTTCGTTTCGGTCGGAAAAGAAAGCTGAGTCCTCGTTTCATTGGTCCTTATCAGATTATTCGTCAGATTGGACCAATTGCCTATCAGCTCGAGTTACCACCTAAGCTCAACCGTATTCAAGATGTCTTCCATGTCTCAATGTTGAGACGCTATCATGCTGATCCATCTCATATTATTCGTGTGGAGGAGGTTGAGATTCATCTCGATTTGCGTTTCGAGGAGGAGCCAGTTGAGATTCTTGCTCAGGACAAGAAAGTTCTTGGGAGGAAGACCATTAAGATGGTCAACATCTTGTGGCGTCATCGTGGTCATGATGAGGCTACATGGGAGCCCAAGGCTGTTGTCAAATGTAAATATCCACATCTTTTTGACCTAGGTATATTTCAAGGCCAAAATTTCTTTCAAGGAGGAGAGAGTTGTAATACCCCAATTTATAAAATCCCTAATTTTTGGGAATTTAAATCCAAATTCTTAATTAAGTTTCAGTGACCAAATTGGAAAAACTCAAAAGTTTTGTGGCCATTCTGTTAAGCTTAACCCTATTATTTTGTCTATACTGACTCTTCAAATCTCATTTTTGATATTCATCAGCCACCCAAACTCTCATCTCCCTCAACATCTCTCTCGAAATTTTAACAACCATTTTCCCTTGTTTTTCTGGCGAAGCTCTGTTCGACCCCTAAACATCGTCTAATTGCCAAATCGAACCCGTCAATTGTCTTCCCTTTTTGTCCCGTCCCGAAGCCGCTTAACCGTCATACTCAAAAAATAGCTTAGAACCTATTCGAAACCCTTGCACCACCATGCCTTCTTCCACACTCTATCGTTTCCTCTGCCATACTCCTCAGTGTTTTGTTGAATCCATGCCTGTGGGTAAGATGCAGACCCATTTATGTGTTGTTTTGGAAATTTTGGTTGTGGTTCGTGGTTGGTGTGCCATCGAAAATTCGTTTCACCACCGTTTTGTATCGTCACCGCCGCCGCGCGATATCAATTTGATTTTGCCCTCAAGGGTTGAGAACCCTAGGGTTTCGGTTGCTGTGACAAGGGAGAATGCACAGGGGTGTGGCGTATGGACTATGTGTGGGGGGTATGAACTGTTGGGCTAAAGCCAAATCCTAAACCAAACCAGCAAGCTTAAGTGTTGAGCCCATTTTTGAGTGAACCGGACCAAAATCCATTACCTGAACCAGGTCAAATTTTAAACTGAACCAGTGGACCAAACCTGATAAGTTTACCGACCCGTTGACTATTGACTCGACTCATTGACCGTTGACTGGCTGACGTTAGTGTTGACTTTTTATGATGACGTCAGCATTGACTTTTTGACGATGTTAGTGTTAACTTTTTCTGACCCAAGTTGACTATATGTTTTTCGACGTTCTAATTCTAAATCAGCTGCCCATTTTCCAAAATTCAAACCTGAAAAACCGTTTTCCTATCTGAAATTTATTATCGTTAGTAGTTTAAGAATTTTGAATATCAGAATCTAATTGGATATAATTGTGTTTAGGTGACGTTGACTCGGAGCCTGAGAATCATCCTCCCCCTCCACCAGTTCGACCTTCTTCTGATGAGCCTGCGAGTTCTGCACGTGAGTATGGTTTCGTTTAGTGATTAAGTTAGTTTGGCATAGTAGTAGTGATTAATTGATTTTTGTTGGCCTTGTAGGTGTTGACTCTGTCCGACCGAATACTGGAGCTGAGCATAGGAGACGTCACTCTCGACGTTGACTTATTAGCTGCCTAAGGTGTGTCTCTTCTTGTGCTATATCATTTTTGTGCTCTATGTTATGCGTGCATTTGTATATGTGATTGATTGAATGATCTGTG
Source organism: Hibiscus mutabilis (assembly GCA_019671005.1). NCBI lineage: Eukaryota > Viridiplantae > Streptophyta > Magnoliopsida > Malvales > Malvaceae > Hibiscus > Hibiscus mutabilis. The sequence continues at coordinate 21,622,345 of CM033744.1, read as the reverse complement.
ATTCATGGTATACTTTGTATGATGGAATAACACGCATCAGATATTAGAATCAGACTAAAATAATATCAAACATATATCGTATGCACTCAGACTAAATTATTGGATCGGATATACTCTCGGAATTAGAAAATATAAATTGAAATATGTCATATCATTTGGGTTGGGAAATTGTACGGGAAAGTTCAGTCGGTTCACCCTTCGGGCTGAATTCCACTTCAGATCAGTGGTTCCACCTTCGGTTCGTTCCACTTCGGATGGTGATGATGTAGTTAGAGTGGTTCTGGGGAACCTTACTCTTCGGACGGTGCATGGAGATGGGTGCATAACATTACATTATATGACTCAGATTGTATGCATATGTATATTGAGATGACTATTGAGCTATGCTTGTTGTTCGGATTTCTGTTATGTGTTTTTATCTGCACTTTAGAGATACACTGAGCTTTATAGCTTACTCCCCCTTAGCTTTTCTTTCAGATACTCAGGCTTAGGCGTACGGTACTTGGAGGATTTTCATATCATTAGACTTTACCCTATTTTACAGTATGATTATTCAAACATTTGAATTTTCCTATTATTATTATTTTGGACAATTTTGTATTTGGGACATTATTATTTTTATTTTGGAGACTTAATGGTTTGTCATGCATTATCGAATTTCTTTCGAATTTTATAATAACTTTTGGAAATTTTACTAAACGCCTACGTTTTAATTAAATGAGTAGTTTCGATCTTTTATAACTAAATGGTGATCTAAATTATTAAACCTATTAACCTTTCTTGAGGGACAAGTTTTTCAAACATAACTTCCAAGATTCGACTTAACAAATTAGGTCAAATTTAGGAGGTTACAGATTCTAAGAATTTGACCCTTTTCATTTTAGTCACCTTTAAAAGCAATTTTTAAAACTTGCATTTTGGTCACCAGCCAAAATGTCTAATTTCAAAATCTTATTTTCCAAAATTGATTTCACCATTATCCTTACTATAATTAATAATGATTTTAGAATATTTTTCCTCAATTTTATCACCTTCAAAAACATTTAAACCAATTTAATCCTGAAACCGACCCAAAACTCTAATACCGGTCCACTGGACCTTCGAACCAACCTTTAAAACATCTAAGCCCAAAATCGAGGTGTTACAAGTATACAGTATTGTATAACCCCCCTATCATTAGGATACTCGGATGGAGTTTTTGGTACACGAATATAAGCCCCTCAACATCCAAGGCGACTTATTATATTGCACTATCAATCCTATGGTCGACCAACTATATATGATAACAATGTTAAAAACACATCACTTGCCAACATAATTAACTCTTTACCATTTTCTTACAAGGATCACTTACCATGTGCATCCTTCAACATTTCATGCTTAAAAACAGTATCTCAAATACTCTAAATCATGCTTAAATAGTAGGTACAATGTAAATCAAAACAAGTGCATAAAATTATTTTACACTAGCACGACCGAGAGAGAAAACCACATTTTACTTACTTCCGAGTTTAAGCCAGCGTATCAAGCTAATTTTAAACTCCCATGAACCACCTTTAAAACATTCCAAAGATGGAATCCACGTTCTCTCTCACTAATACGCGAAAGTTCGATTCGCCGACGCGAAATCAAGTGTCTGAAGCCTCTAGAGCTTCGCCGATCACTTTCGGATCAACCTCCCTTATTTTAATCACATTACAACAGAGGACTCAATACATTCAAAACACTACAACAACAAATCCTCACAGACTTCCACAATCCTCTATAAAAATTACCCAACCACAGCAACCGAAATCATCATCTAGTCCTTTCCAAACACAACCAGCCACAATCCAACAATCTAACACTTCCATAATCATCAATTAACACTCAAAAACAAGATTAATTCATCCAAATACTTCCAGCAACTACACAGCCACCACAACTCCACAAAACACAAATCTAACAACCTAAAAAACTAGGGATTCAAGAGTTTCGGGATTCCATTGTTAAAAAAATTATCAACATAATAATACATCCAAAATATGATTAAAACCAATCTTCAACACTAGAAAACAGATCCAATACGGATCTCTCACTATTTCATCAAATTCACCCAATTAAATCAATTAATTCAATATAAAAACACAAAATTAGATTGTAAACCATAAATCAAGGATCAAACACTTGGGAATATCAACAAATAACCATTCAATAGAGGAGATCACGGACCTTACCCTTATTGTGTGATTTCTCCCTCAATTGGCTTGTTTAAAGCTAGGAAAACACAAGATTTCAATGAGGTTTTATAAATCAAAGTTAAAGAATCAATTACAAATCAATAATCTGAGTAAAATGATCTCTCACCTATGGTTTTTAATGAAATCTTGAGTGTTTGGCAGAAGAGAAGTGGAGAGAAACGTTGAGAGAAAAGTTACGTCAATTTTCCTTAAAGTGATAAATAAATTTTAATTGTAATATCCCAAAATATAGCCTAAAAGTATGTTGCTAATTGTTTGTAAATCAAACATATGAAAAGATATTATTGGATTAGATAATTAAATGAGTAAGGACTAATTAGTAAATTTTGGGAAGTTTGCTAGCTATTATGACAGATTAAATTGAAATCATAAATTAGTGGAATGTTTACATGCTAAGCTATTAAGAATTAGAGGACTAGCATATGTGTCAATTTGAGAATTTATCATGTGTAAATGGAAGAGGAGAAACCGGCCATGTAAGGATAGATAACCAAATTCTTGGTTATCATCTTCCTCTTCTTCGTAAAATTGAATGATTTTAAAGAAAGATGAGGGAGAGAAAGTTTAATTTGGTTTTGCTATCTATTGTGTGACTTTAAGTTCGAAGGGAGTTTTAGAGTAAGAGCAAGAAGGAGCTAGGAAAAGATTTGGATAAGTAGCAAAATATGATTAAGGATCCAAGTATCATGTAACTCTAGGATAAAAGGTGAGTGTAGTTTAAAGTCTTGGGATTGGTTAAAACCTTCCTGAGAACCTTCTCAATTTAATTACATTTCATTATGCTTGTGTTAGACGATGCTTAAGCTAAGCTTGGATCTAAGGTAAGTGGTTACTTGTCAAAGTATCTTATACTAAGCAAATATTTGATAATAAGTATGTTTAAATTGAGGATTGAACTTGTGATTGTATTTATGTGGAAGTTAAAACTAGAAGAAAATCAAGATATGACCTATTGGTTAAATGACCTTAAAATTATAAGCATGATGAAATCTATATGTGTATTTATGCAAATCATAAGTTAAGTAATATGAAATGTGATACGATATTCTGATAATGAGCAATGCTCATTTGTTTATGCTATGATAGGATTATAACATGTACACGATTACATAAATATAGAGCTAAGCTCAATTTTGATATGATAAAATAAGATGTGAAAAGCATTAGTCTCAAGTCCGTCTTAGGTATAGTTGGCATGCCATAGAGTCCATAGAGCTCATGTTTAGGGTGGACTACGGTCCTTATTTAGCGATAGTAGGAGGGAAGTGTTATGGTCACTTGGCGACAATAGGAGGGATTGACTGGTAGTGTGAGTACTTATAAACTAAATAAATATTTGTGTATTAAGTAATTAACGTTTGACTGAAAGTTACGTATAATTGGCTTAAGAATTTGTGTCGTGTTTGAAACTTTGTAGTTATGATTAAAGAATTTATGAAAAACTTATAAACTAAATAAATGGCTTGGTGTATAATTACATACATGAATTATGGACAGAGTTGGATAAAATCCAAGTATGTCTTGGACAGATTTGAAACTATATTTGTTTACATACAATTTAAGGACCGTTTTGCTATGTATCTTTGTGTATACATTTCAAGTGGACTGTTTTGACATAAATGAGTATAATCTGGAGTGTTTTGCTACGTATCTTTGTGTATACATTTCAAGTGGACTATTTTAACATAAATGAATATAATCTGGACTGTTTTGCAATGTATCTTTGTGTATACATTTCAAGTGGACTGTTTTGACATAAATAAATATAATCTGGACTGTTTTGCAATGTATCTTTGTATATACATTTCAAGTGGACTGTTTTGACATAAATAAATATAATCTGGACTGTTTTGCATTGTATCTTTGTGTATACATTTCAAGTGGACTGTTACGACATAAATGAATATAATATGGATTGTTTTGCTATGTATCTTTGTGTATACATCTCAAGTGGGCTGTTTTGACATAAATGGGTATAATCTGGACTATTTTGCAATGTATCTTTGTGTATATATATACCAAGAGGACTATTTCGAATCTATAATGTATATGAATGTTTGATAGACAGTTTTGAATAAAATACAAGAATACAATGGCTAATTGAATCTATAAATATATATATATTCAAGTGAAATAATTGGAATGAATTACAAGGTTATGATAAAAGAGAATTTATATGATAGTATTGAGTCATGATAAAGACTTACATAGTAAATAATGTCTATTTTGAGTATACACTTGGTTGATTAGCTATGCTTTATTCGAAGACCTATATGTATATGTGAATATACTTAAGCTCGAATTACTCAAGTATAAGTGTAACTTCTTGAGTGAATCTCTTGACCTTGAATAGTTAATTTTTTGTCCAAGTTTAGAATTTTATGTGCATTAGTAAAGGATCTATGTGAAAGAATAGATTATTGTTCCATGCTTAAGATACTTCAAGCTACCTCACTAAGTATGTTGGATTAAAATCCGCAATTGTGGGCACATATGTAAAAGGTATGATGCTATTATAAAGTATGACACAAAATCAAGTGACCAATTATGTTAGGCGTGTTATAGGTATTAAAGTGTCATGGAAATAAAAGTGTAGATACCGTAAGATATATTTATAATTCAATGAGGGGCAGAGTTGTAAATATTTAATAATCCAATGAGGGACAGAGTTATAAATATTTAATAGTTGATTTAATAATCAACTATATAAAGAGGTAGTGGTTCCCAAGAAACAGGTTAACTTGTTTTTCTCTCCTTCCCAGTCAGAGAGTTTTACATCAAGAGAAAACCTATCTTCTTGGACGATCAATACCAAAGATTTGGGATTTCAACATCAAGATTCAAGGTTTTTAGTCTATCGATTAATTCAGGTACGCTTTCGTAATTTAGTTTATTCGGTTTTATTGTTCTTGATGATTTGACATGATAGATCCTGAGTTTAGATTTCATATCTATTATGTTTAGTTCTATCAAGTGGCATCAAAGACTCGTCATGTTAAATCATTGAGAACCAACTAATTTTTTATAAAAAATAAGAATTGTAAATTCTTTTTTGTTGTTTAGCTTCGCATTAATGTTCCATTATTTTTTCCTTGGAATTTAGGGTTAGTTTTTACATTAATCTTGTTTATGCAGCAATTAATTTAGGGTTTCTCAAAAAAAATTTGATTAATTTTTGTTTTCCCTTTGAAATTTTGTGCAATGGAGACTTTTGGGTTTTATTTTTGGTTTACGCATGAATTAAGATTTTCCTTATTTTACGTTTTGGAATTCTTTAAATGAATTAACATTCCTTTTGGTTCTATCTTGTGCGTTGACTTTTTCTTATAATGGTTGAATTTTGAATTTTCACAGTTATGAATATGCATGCCATATATCAAATTTTTAAGGAATTCATTAGTACTGTAACAACTTAAATATGAATTCACCTTTAAACTTTGATATTGTTCGTAACACCCTTAACGTATACTCGTATACCGAATATACACTAAATATGTTACTGAATTATTAAGAAAACTTGACTTGAAAAATATCTTTTACCAAGCTTTATCTTGTTGTTTAACCCTTTCTTTGTTTAAATTAAAAACTACATCAGTTTATAGCAGCTAGTTTCAACCCTGGATTATTTTATAAAATTTTAAATATGTTATTGAAATAAAAATATTATTTAGGGTGAAATCTAGGTACCTTGCCAAGACCATTTCTTGATTTAAAAATTATTACACGATTACGGTTAAACAATATTTAACTATGTCATAAATTATAATCATTTGTAGTAAACCATATTCTAAGTCCATACATCTGTAATAGTACGTAAACACATTATAGACTTAAGTTTACAAAACAATTATACTTTAAACTTACATACATATGAGTACATGCCCTCTAGACATCAAAATTATAACTTAAAATGTAGATACCCTGAACTACGATTATAACTTGATTTAACAAAATACTGCTCCTTCTCACTTTACTTCAGAGAACCTACATGTGAAATAAACACACGCTAAGTACGAACTTAGTGAGGCATAATTTCATTTAACAAACATAAAGTAAAATAGTACTTGTCATATGATATCATATCAGGTTCTCTACCTAAAATAGGATAGTACTATAAAGGTTTCCATAGTCACTAGATATTAATGTGCATGTCACAAATTTCTAACTTAATAATGGTTCCAATACTCTATCATCATCAAGTAAATTATATGCATAGCATAGATCATATATATAAAATTTTTCATATATATAACATAATTCACTTACATAACATGATTCACATTCATGACATGGTTCATATATGTAACATGAATCATATTCATGGCATGATCCATTTATATAACATGATTCTCATACGTGGCATATTTCATTTACATGACTTGAATTTCATACGTGGCATGATTCATGTACGTGATATCATTCGTATACATGACATGATTTAATTACATAACATATTTCATATATGTGACATGATTCATTTACCATTGCCTAAAGTACACTATATGAGACTGAGGTACGCGAGTCATCTTTAAATGACACCGTAGTGTCAAACATAACGTGAAGATGAGTACGTACTCGGGGACGCTCTTTGCTCCCCATAAACATGAAGAACATCGACAGTGCACTCGGGCACAGTGGGCGTAGATCCCCAGGGTGCATGTGACACATTCATTTTGTCACAAAACATGAATTTATAACATAACGCGAATAATGCATCTGCTAGGGACTCTATGGCATGCCAACTATACCGTGGAATCTCATACATAATACTTGGGCATTCCTTTTATCATCAATCCATAATCATGATGAATCATATAAATAATCATTCATATCACATATTTCATCATATATATATATATATATTCATGGCAACATAGATCAACATATATACATATCATGTAAGACTATTTATAGTTAAGGTTGACTATTCGCTAGTCTTCCTATTTATAAATTAAACATGTAAATGCACTCACCTGTTTTAGTGCAGTACATCCTCACTAAGCTTTACTCGCGATTCTTATCCTTCTTTTTGTCACTTGGGTCTCCTTCGTTTTCTTTTGAAACTGAATAAAACCAATTGACATATACATCATCATTCTTGTGTTCAACTTAAATGTAACACTTCTAATTTAATTCTTAAACATGAATATTTGAATATAAAAAATTTTCTGAAAATTTCCCTAATACTTTACAAGTTTTCGTATTAGTCCCTAGATCTTTATTGACCAATTTGGACATTAAGCCATAACTCCAAACCTTATTTGGACAATTTCCATAATTAATTACTTATTTTGGACTATTTCCTTTTTAGTCCTCAAACTTTATAAAAGTGACATGTTGATCACTACATTGCTTTTGTACATTAAATTAATGTACAATTAAACCTTTCACTTAATTCTAACATCCTTATACATTTTGCATTAACTTCCAAACTTTATTCACTTTGGTCCTTCACTAATTCTTTATTTCAAAAAGTCCCTTATCTTTCCTTTCTTGACATTTCAATCCTTTAACTTTAATAACATGCTTGAATCTTCAATTCTATCATTTTTTCATAAATTCAAAACCAATCCTTAATTTTTCCTAAATTGCAGAATTGGTCCTTGAATTTCCAAAAATTCTCATTTCGGTCCCTAACCACCAATTCAAGCTACTTTCACCATAATTCAATGATTCCAATGCTAAAATAAAATTTACAATAATTTCCCCTAATTTTCCAAAATTTTGAAATAGTCCCTAAATTTACAACTTGGGGAAATTATTCAACATATCATAAAAATAGGTGTCGTCCTATCATAATTCAATTAATTCCATCCTTAATTTAACTTCCTAACCAAAATGCCCAAATTTTAGGGTTAGGGTTTATAATCTCAAACATGGAATTTATCTAATTTCAACATTAATTCCATGTTTAAATCATCAATTTAACTAACTACAAGTCTAATTCCATCATCAACTTCAATTTCCACAACCAATATTCATCCATATCATAACTCATACTTGACTTTTATCATGCAAAAATACTATCAAATTAAAGAGAATCAAGTGTAGAACAATTTACCTAAATAAATTTTCCTTGAAACTTGTCTTGATTTCTTTAAAATTGGCTTGAAAGTTTGAAAATTATTTCTCCTTCTTTGTTGCTGGGTTTCGAACAGCCTTTGGGAAATTAAGATGATTTTTTATCATCTTTTAATCTATTTAATCCATGTGTAATATTAAATGAATTTAAAATTCATTTAATTAGTGTAATTACCATCTTGACTTTTTAATCTAATGGCCATGATTCAATCTCATCAAAATCAATGGCCATGATTTAATCCATGTGTAAATCTTCTTCCAAAATTGCCCTCAAAGTTTCAAAATATTTAAAAAATGCCATTCAAGGCAAATGTCCAATTTTCCCTCCAACTAAACTTTATTTACTATCAAGACTTGAAAATTGCCATTCCATTAAAATCTAACTAAATCTAGTTAGAATCCAACCAAATGTAATAAAATATTCATAAAAATATTTTATGAATTTTACATAATTTCTTGGAACTGTCTTTAAAAGTTCAGTTGGATTCGATATACCGATAATTACCGATAAATTTTATTAGATACATTTCCTCTTAGAAATCTTATCTCCACAATCCATTTCGAATATTATTGACTTAAAATGAATCCTTTTTATCAGTCAAAATATTGAATATGGTACCTTCCCATTAGGTCAGCCATCCCTGAACTGCTCTGGTTTGAGCACACTTAACAATTTTCATTCGATCCAAAAATTCTAATAATATAAGCCTCGTATGAAAAATTTGAGTAACACGAAAATGCCACTCTCGGGGGTGAACTATTCATTTACGGGGTTAACTTACAAAACTTTTAAAAATTACACTTTGGTCCCCGAACTTTTCCAAAGTTCACATTTTAACCTCTAAACTTTCAAAAATTTCATTTTAGTCACTAAACAAAAATTGGGATACTACAATTCCTCCCCTTAAGAAAATTCGCCCTCAAAATTTTCAACGTACATTCCTTTCAAACAATTTTGGATACTACTCTTTCATTCTCTTTTCGGTTTCCCAAGTGGCTTCCTCAACTTTATGATTATTCCAAAGGATTTTAACTAGTGGAATTTTCTTGTTTCTTAATTCTTTAACTCCATATGCTAGGATTTTCACTGGTTCTTCTTCATATGTCAGATCCGGTTGTAGCTCGATTTCCTCAGAAGTAATTACATGTGAAGGTCTGATCGATACCTCTGTAGCATGGATACGTGAAACACATCATGAATCTTACTCATATCTAGAGGCAATGCCAATTGGTAAGCCACTGGTCCAACTCTTTTTAAAATTTCATATGGTCCAATAAATCTAGGACTAAGCTTTCCTTTTTGCCCGAACCTTAGTACTTTCTTCCAAGGAGAAACCTTCAGGAACACTTTTTCTCCCACTTCATACTCAATATCTTTTCTTTTCTTATCGGCATAAGCTTTTTGTCGATATGCTGTGGCCTTGAGATTATGTTGTATAATCCTTACTTTATCTTCTGTGTCTTGCATTAAGTCAACTCCTCCAATGTTTGAGTCATTTTGAACATTTCGATCTTGCAATTCAAACCAATTAAGAGGAGTTCGGCACTTTCTTCCATATAATGCTTTAAAAGGTGCCATCTTAATACTTGCTTGATAACTATTATTATAAGCAAATTCAGCCAAAGGTAAGTACTTTTCCTACGATCCCGCAAATTCGATCATACAAGCCCGTAGCATATCTTCCAAAATCTATATGACTCTTTCAGATTGTCCATCTATTTGTGGATGAAAGGATGTACTAAAATTTAATTTAGTACCTAACTCTTCATGTAATGTGCCCCAAAACCTTAAAGTAAATCTTGGATCTATGTCCGATACTACCGATATTGGAACACCATGCAGTCGTAGTATCTCACGAATATAAAGTTCTGCATATTTATCTAGTGAATAATCTATTAGAACTGGGATAAAATGAGCAGACTTTGTCAGTCGATCCACAATAATCCATATTGAATCCTTTTTGCTTGGTTTAGTTGGCAATCCAGATATAAAATCTATCGTTACTCGCTCCCATTTCCATGAGAGCAATCCAAAAGGTACTTGATGCTTAGCTTTTATTTGTTTACATGTTAAATACTTTGCCGTGAATTCTGAGATTGCTCTTTTCATACCTGGCCACTAGTATCGAGTCTTCAAATCTTGATACATCCTGTTACTTCCTAGGTGCATAGTCAATGGACTATAATGGGCTTCTGTTAATATCTCTTTCTTTAGATTGTTGTCGTCAGGAACATATACTTTACCTCGATAATATTGACAACCATTAGGCTTGATCTCATAATCTCGTACTTCTCCTACTTTAGCTTGTCTCCTCCTTTCGAGACATTTTTCATCTGTAGTCTGCAAATCCTTAATTTAATCCAATAAAGTTGGCCTTATCTGAAATTATGCTATCATGGAACCATCTTGTCTCACCGATAACTGTGCATTCATCATGCACAGAGCAGAAAATGTCTTCCGACTAAGAGCATCTACGACTACATTAGCCTTTCCAAGGTGGTAATCGATAACCACATCATAATCCTTTAAAAATTCAATCCACCTTCGTTGTTGCAGATTCAGATCCTTTTGCATCATCAGATACTTTAACCTCTTATGATCCGTGTAAATGTGACACTTTTCACCATACAAATAATGTCGCCAGATTTTCAAAGCAAAAATCACAGCTGCCATTTCCAAATCATGTGTTGGATAGTTTTATTCATGAGTTTTGAGCTACCTTGATGCATAGGCTGCCACACGACCTTCTTGCATCAACACGCAACCCAAACCACAATGAAATGCATCACTGTACAGAGTATATTCTCTTCCTGGTTCTGGTTGGATTAGAATTGGTGCTTCAGTGAGGATTTTCTTTAATCTTTCAAAATTTTCCTGGCACCTCTCTGTCTATACAAATAGAATACCCTTTCGTAGCAGCTGGGTAAGAGGCATAATAATAATGGAAAAATTCTGCATAAAGTGCTTGTAATATCCAACTAATCCTAAGAAACACCAAAATTTAGAGACATTTTTCGATGCTTCCCATTCAAGAATAGCTTATATTTTCTTGGGATCAACTCTTATTCCTTCTGATGACACTACATGCCCAAGAAAAGTTATCTTTGACAACCATAACTCACATTTCAAGAACTTGGCATAAAGTTGCTTATCTCTTAAAGTTTGTAATACCACTCGAAGATGATGATCATGCTCAGCTTCGGTCTTCGAATAAACCAAAATATAATCTATGAAGACTACAACAAACTAATCCAAATAGGGTTGGAATGCCCTATTCATCATGTCCATGAATGCAGTAGGGGCATTCATCAGTCCAAAATGCGTCACTAGAAACTCGTAGTGTCCATAACGAGTTTTGAATGTTGTCTTTGGTACATCTTCTTCTTTAACTTTGAGCTGATAATACCATGATCGAAGATCTATCTTCAAGAACACCGATGCACCTCTAAGCTGGTCAAATAGATCTTCAATAATTGGTAGGAATACTTGTTCTTAATGGTTACTTTATTCAACTGCCGGTAATCTATACATAATCGTAGGGAACCATCTTTCTTCTTTACAAATAGCACCGGAGAACCCCATGATGATACACTCGGTCGAATATAACCCCGGTCTAGCAATTCTTGTAATTGAGCCTTTAGTTCTCTTGACTCCGTTGGTGCCATTGATACTGGCTCAGTTATAGGATAAACATCAATCCCATATTTCCCTATCTGGAGGCAACCTTGGTAACTCATCCGAAAATAAATTAGGAAATTCCCTCACAGTTGAGATTTCTTCAATCTTCTTAGGAGACTTTTGAGTATCCACCACATAAACCAAACATGCTTCACATCCATTACATAACAGCCTTTGAGCCGTCGTTGCAGAAATTACTGACTCTAAACAGTCAGTTCTTTCTCCCAGAAAGATTACTTCAGAACCATTGGGACCCTAAAGTATCAACCTTTCTTCTTATATTTTACAACTGCATCATATGCAGATAACCAATCCATTCCAATAATGACTTCAAATTCATGGAATGGAAGTTCCATTAAGTATGCTGGGAACTTAATCCTTTGAATTTCTAGAGGACAATTCTTACATATTCTAGTCACTCGTGCACTATATCCAAGAGGATTACTGACAATCACATCACTAGATATTTTCTCGATAGGAATCTTTCTTTGTTATACTATTTTAGTGCTAATGTATGAATGAGTCGAACCTGAATCAATTAAAGTAAATATTGGTTCACCCAAGAGTAGGAGCGTACCTACAATAATGTCAGGGTGATCCTTTTATTCATATGTGCGAATGTTGTACACTCGAGCTGAGGTCCTGAATTCTATATTTGATGTAACTTCAGAGGCTCCCTGAGTCGATGTCATGTGTTGGCCACCACCTCGACCCCGACCTCGGGGATGAGCAGCTATATATATTTTTTTAGACTAGCTAGATTTCTTTGCCTGCTCCTCTGGACAATCTCTAATAAAGTGTTCAGTGCTACCATATCTGTAGCAAACTCCTGAACCCACTCGGTAAATTTCTATATGCCACTTTCTACAAGTTTCACATTCTAGAATCGAAGGTCTGCTTGACCCGACAGCTGAAGTTTGAACATTTTGCCAATTCTTTGATGAAGGATTCTTTCGAGTAAATCCTAACTCATTTCTGCCTTAAGATCTATTACTTCTACCTCATTTATATTGTGTTGAGGTAAAAGTCTCGCTGGACCTCTTGGAAGATCGAGAAGACTAAGCTTTGACTCGTTCCATATAACCTCTTTCCATAGCCTTCACTCCATTCACAGCTTCTTGGAAGTTTGGCAGATGCATGCCCAATAAAATCTCCTTGGGCCTTGGGTGTAGCTTTTCTATAAACCAATCACATCTAGACTTTTCAGTCGGCATCAACTCAGTTGCGTACCGACTCAGTCTATTAAAATTTAACTCGTACTCATAAACTATACGAGTATCTTGTTTAAGATCCAAGAACTGCTGTAGCATTTCTCTTTTGAATTGTTCCCCAATATACTTATCTTTGAAAGCCTCCTGGAAAAATGTCCAATTTATTTCAACAGCGAGTACTAACTCCGTGGCATTAGTCCACCAGATTCGAGCATGTCCTCTCAGTAAGGAAACAACTCCTTCCAACTTTTCAGCATTGGTGCAACCAATCCCTTCCGTTAGGATCTTAACATCATTTAACCATAGGTTGGTAGCCATCGGCCCACCTTCTCCATAAAATTATGGGGCTCCGAGCTTTTTAAGTTCCTTCGTTGTTGATGCTTTAACTGGCACAGGTGCCTGAGCTGGTACTGGTGATGGGGGCTAAAGTCTATTTACCATAACTTCAATAGCTTGTACTAATGCCCCATATTCTTGGGCCGGAGCTCTTTGTTGCACCGGTGGGTCTGCTGGGGAAGGAGCATGAGGTGGAGCCTGCTGAACATCATTGCTCCTACTCTGAACCTCCTCCTGATCCCCGCAATCTCTTGCTTGATGTGACGTAGGAGTACTCAATATTATTGTATACTACGATAACCTATTCATATATATAAGGAGCAAAATCAAGTTACACCGATAGTACATCAGTGATATTAACATTCTACCAGCATATATTTAATAACAAATCTCTTTTAACTCTGTTTAACCTCCAGAATCGGCTAAACCTATAGCTCTGATACCAATAAAATTGTAACACCCTTAAAGTATACTCGTATACCGAATATACACTAAAGGTGTTACTGAATTGTTATGAAAACTTGAATTGAAAAATATTTTTTTACCAAGCTTTATCTTGTTGTTTAACCCTTTCTTAGTTTAAATTGAAAACTACATCAGTCTATAGCTGCTAGTTTTGACCCAGAATTATTTTATAAAATTTATAAATATGTTATTGAAATAAAAATATTATCCAAGGTGAAAACTAGGTACCCTGCCTACACCTTTTCTTGATTTGTAGTAAAATTATTACGCGATTAGGGTTAAACAATATTTAACTATGTCATAAATCATAATCATTTGTAGTAAACCATATTCTAAGTCCATACATTCGCAATAGTACGTAAACACATTATAGACTTAAGTTTACATAGCAGTTATACTTTAAACTTACATACATACGAGTACATGCCTCTAGACATCAAAATTATAACTTAAAATGTACATACCGTGAACTACAATTATAACTTGATTTAACAAAATACTGCTCCTTCTCGCTACTTTACTTTGGAGAACCTACGTGTGAAATAAACACAAGCTAGGCACGAACTTAGTGAGGCATAATTTCATTTAACAAACTTAAAGTAAAATAATACTTGTCATATGATATAATATCAGGTTCTCTACCTAAAATAGGATTGTACTATCAAGGATTCCATAGTCACTAGATATTAATGTGCATGTCAAAAATTTCTAACTTAATAATGATTCCAATACTCTATCATCATCAAGTAGATTATATACATAGCATAGATCATACATATAACATTTTTCGTATACATAACATAATTCACTTACATAACATGATTCGCATTCATGACATGGTTCATATATGTAACATGATTCATATTCATGGCATGATCCATTTATATAACATGATTCTCATATGTGGCATATTTCATTTACATGACTCAAATTTCATACGGGGCATGATTCATATACGCGATATCATTCGTATACATGACATGATTTAATTACATAACATGTTTCATATACGTGGCATGATTCATTTACCATTGCCCAAAGTACACTATATGAGATCGAGGTACGCCAGTCATCTTTAAATGTCATCGTAGTGTCACACATAACGGGAAGATGAGTATGTACTTAGGGACGCTCTTTGCTCCCCATAAACATGAAGCACTGGGGCATAGTGGGCGTGGATCCCCAGGGTGCATGTGACACATTCATTTTGTCACAAAACATGAATTTATGACATAACGTTAATAATGCAGCTGCTAGGGACTCTATGGCATGCAAACTATACCATGGACTCTCATACATAATACTTGGGCATTCCTTTTATCATCAATCCATCATCATGATCAATCATATAAATAATCATTCATATCACATACTTCATCATATATATATATATATATTCATGGCAACATAGATCAACATACATACATATCATGTAACACTATTTATAGTTAAGGTTGACTATTCGCTAGTCTTCCTATTTATAAACTAAACATGTAAATGCACTCACCTGTTTTAGTGCAGTACAGCCTCACTAAGCTTTACTCATGATTCTTATCCTTCTTTTTGTCACTTGAGTCTCATTCATTTTCTTTTGAGACTGAATAAAACCAATTGACATATACATCATCATTCTCGTGTTCGACTTAAATCTAACACTGCTAATTTAATTCTTAAACATTACTATTTGAATATAAAAAATTTTCTAAAAATTTACCCAATACTTTACAAGTTACCGAATTAGTCCCTAGATCTTTAGTGACCAATTTGGACATTAAACAATTGTCTAAACCTTATTTGGACAATTTCCATAATTAATTGCTTATTTTGGACTACTTCCTTTTTAGTCCTCAAACTCTATAAAAGTAACATTTTGATCACTACATTGCTTTTGTACATTAAATTAATGTACAATTAAACCTTTCACTTAATTCTAACATCCTTATACATTTTCCTTTAACTTCAAACTTTATTCACTTTAGTCCTTCACAAATTTTTTATTTCGAAAAAGTCCCTTATATTTCCTTTCTTGACATTTCAACCCTTTAACTTTCATAACATGGTTGAATCTTCAATTCTATCAATTTTCCATAAATTCAAAACCAATCCCTAATTTTTCCAAAATTGCAGAATTGGTCCTTGAATTTCCAAAAAAAATTCATTTTGGTCCCTAATCACCAATTCAAGCTACTTTCACCATAATTCAATGATTACAATGGTAAAATAAATTTTACAATAATTTCCCCTAATTTTCCAAATTTTCAAAATAGTCCCTAAATTTACAACTTGTGGAAATTATTCAACATATCATCAAAATAGGTCTCGCACTATCATAATTCAATCAATTCCATCCTTAATTTAACTTCCTAACCAAACCCCCTAAATTTTAGGGTTAGGGTTTATAATCTCAAACATGGAATTTATCCAATTTCAACCTTAATTCCATGTTTAAATATCAATTTAACTAACTACAACTCTAATTCCATCGTTAACTTCAATTTCCACAACCAATCTTCATCCATATCATAACTCATACTTGATTTTTATCATGCAAAAATACTATCAAATTGAAGAGAATCAAGTGTAGAACAATTTACCTAAATAAATTTCCTTGAAACTTGTCTTGATTTCTTCAAAATTGGCTTGAAAGTTTGAAACTTCTTTCTCCTTCTGTGTTGCTGAGTTTCGAACAACCATTGGGAAAGTAAGATGATTTTTTATCATCTTTTAATCTATTTAATCCAAGTGTAATATTAAATGAATTTAAAATTCATTTAATTAGGGTAATTACCATCTTGCCCTTTTAATCTAATGGCCATGATTCAATCTCATGAAAATCAATGGCCATGATTTAATCCATGTGTAAATATTCTTCCAAAATTGCCCTCAAAGTTTCAAAATATTTCAAAAATGCAATCCATGGCAAATGTCCAATTTGCCATCCAACTAAACTCTATTTACTAACAAGACTTGAAAATTGTCATTCCTTTTAAAATCTAACTAAATCTAGTTAGAATCCAACCAAATGTAATAAAATATTCGTAAAATAATATTTTATGAATTTCCCATTATTTCTTGGAACTGTCTTTAAAATTTCAGTTTGATCCGATATACCGATAATTACCGGGAAGTTTTATCGGATCATTTTCTCTTAGAATCTTATCTCTACAATCCATTTAGAATATTATTGACTTAAAATGAATCCTTTTTATCAGTCAAAATATTGAATATGAGACATTCCCATTAGGTCACCCATCCCTGAACTGCTCTAGTTTGAGCACACTTAACATTTTTCATTCCATCCAAAAATTCTAATAATATAAACCTCGTATGAATAATATGGGTAACACGGAAATTCCACCCCCGGGGGTGAGCTATTCATTTACAGGGTTAACTTACACAACTTTTAAAAATTACACTTTGGTCCCTAAACTTTTCCAAAGTTCAAACTTTTACCCCTAAACTTTCAAAAATTATATTTTAGTCACTAAACAAAAATTGGGATATTACATTGTTTTTGCTATAATAGTATATGGTAACTCAAGTTATGAGATATATATTTGATTTAAAATATATATTCAATTTGATTGGATCAAAATTTTAGTTTTGAGCATTGGGTATTAAGACAAATATTTAGATGATAAAACATAAGATTCTAACCTTTTGTAGATTTGAATTTAGAATAAATCCAGTCATGAGTTATGCTTAATATAGTTAAGGATTGTATTGGTTTATATATTTGGTTTTGGTTTTTTAGCATACGAAGTTAATAATCTTTTTGGTTGTTTTGATGTTATTACATAAAATTACAGTAAGCTTTTGATTATTAAATTATGATTGAATGTTTTTTAGCATGCTACTTTTAAAGAATACTTCTACTTTATGTAGTTATTTGGAGTTGAATCATTATTTAGTATTTATTTTTGATCACATATTATTATTATGGATTATAAAATATATATTTGGCATTGATGTATATTCGATTTAGTTTGATTAGACATTTCAATTTTCATCGTTAAGTTATTATGAATATATTCAATTTTCATGTGATCATTATATGAAATATTTATCTATATGATATTTATGATTTTGACTTTTAGTTAAAGATTGATTGTTCTAGATTCATGTTTTATTTTGGTAAATGCATGCTTAAGGAATTTTTTGAGAAACAATCAAAGATTTCGGTTTTTTCGATTTCTGATAGCCCCATATAGACAACCTTATTTCAGGTTATTTTATAAACTTAAGTGTTATTAGAAACTTCAGTTTTGACTATTATAAAATTTTAAATTTGAATATCGGTATATTTATATTATACATTTTAAGATAAATTAATTGACACATTAAGTCGCCAAAGTGACCTCTATTGTAGAAATTATTTTATTTTAATATATAGAAGATTTTGTGCATGTAAGTCGGATTATGTTAGTATTAATCGGCCCAAAGGAAGGTTAATAATTAATATTATTACATGTGCAACTGTGGCAATAAACATGTGATAATTATTCACTTTTATATGTAAACAATAAATCGGCCCAAAGGACGATTTTTGTTTGACATGTTCTTATTATCAATGTTTGATTATTGTACAAAGAAATCACTTGCAAGTTAATGTTTTGTCCAAAGATGAAATATTAATGGAGTTTCCGGTATCTTGATATGAGGTTTACCTTTATTCAAATTTATTATTATTTTGGTTATCTTTAAATTTGATTGAAAAATAACATTAAGACAAATATTCTGAAACAATTAAATTCATATTTTAGCTTCGGATGTCTAATATTTTAATAGATTAATTGAAACATAATGTCACCAAAGTGACTGCTTTTGTGTAGATTAGTTTATTTAAAATATTAAGATAAATTTGGGTTTTTGTAATTAATGCGTTTATTAATTGGCACAAAGGAAAGTTAATATTTGGTAGAATTACAACGACAAATGTGGTGATAATCGTGTGACAATTATAAGGTATTTTATGTAAGCAATACGTTAATCCAAAGATTAATCTATTGTTTGACATAGTTTATTGTCAATATTTGATTGCTACAACAAGAGCACCGCTTACAGTTAATATTACTGTCCAAAGACTTGATATTAATGTTGAGCTTGGCATCTTGAGGGGAACTATCCATTATTTTGAATTTATTTGTTTACTTATGAATATTTATGTGAGCTTGTTTTTATTTTATTTACTCAAATTTGTTCTATATTTAAGTAATTTATCTTTGTTGTCACAATATCTGTTAAATACATTCTACACTCATGTTTAGTGAAACGAGCTTCAAGGAATAGAAAAGACACTTACGTATAAGATTTGGCTGTATGAACATACACTTTGCACTAAGGGAAGAATAACTTGCATCTCTCACCGCAGTAATCACGCATAAAAGGGATTTTGAGAGGTGGTTTTGTTCAAACCGCATGAGCCTAATGATTATAATAACATTCTATAAGTCTTTATGAGTAAACAAAATCTAAAGAGATTACTCATATTATGGGTTTCCTTGACGAAATTAAGAAATGTTTTACCCAAAACATTAAGGTTAAGATGACATCACTTATGCCTTCTATGATGTCTATGAAGTATAAGGGTTAAGGAAATGTAAGGGAGTATATTATGAAAATGTTTAATATTACTTTAAAATTTAAGGCACATAAGTTCAAACTTTCTAACAATTGTTTGTTCTTATGGTTGGCACCGTTTCCTATACAGTTTAACCAATTCAAGTTAGAATTGTCAAAGGGAAAAATAAACTCTATTTGGGCTTATTTCTCATTGTATTCAAGAGGAATAAAGGTTGAAGCATTATAAGTGTAAAATAATCATTTGGTCAGTGCTTATTTAGTTAGTGTCTTTAAGAATAAGAGCAATAAAAAATATTTGAATAAAGTTGCTAAGGTCTAACTCAAAAGAAATAACAATAAGTTACAAATGGTTGATTTCTTTTGTAACAAGTTAGGACACATGTGAAATAATTAAACTTCAAAAGTGAGCAACTACTTCGGTTATTTTGAGTGATCCATGGGCTATAAATTTTATGATCCCACAATTAAGATTATTTTAAGCAGAGATTTATAACTTTTTTAGGATGTTGAGTTTGGAGGGAGAAATAAGGTTAGATGCATTGCTATCGAGGAGGAATGGATTATAATTTAATTCATACTATCACTTTTGACAATGTTTAGGTTTTCACACCTATCATTATCAAGAAGTGAATCAAGTACCTTAGCAAAACAATGTTGAACAACTCTCATTCAAGATAAGATAATTGTTTCAAAAGAACAAACTCAACAACCACAAAAGAAAAAAACAAGTGTCATTAAAGAGGTCCAGTAGAAGAAGGAGAAATACTATTCAAGTTTATTATATTGTATTTCCTCAAGAAAATAAGGATAGAAAGTAACTCAGTTATTTTTTATCAGACTATAAAAGTTCTAACTCTCAAAAGTTGATTGATGTCATTCAAGAAGAGTATAATTTTATACAAGACAATAAAGTTTAGGAACTTGTCTCATCACTTTAAGGTGTAAACCAATTGGTTGTAAATGGATATTTAAAACCAATAGGGATGGAAATAGTAATGTGGATAAGTATAAAGCACGTCATGTATCTAAAGGATATACTCTAAAAGAAGATATTAAATTTGTAAAGACTTTCTCTCAAGTTTCATTGAAATAATATTTTAAGATAATTATTACACTTGTTGGTCGTTTTAGTCTTAAGCTACAATAGATAGATGTTAAACTTGTTTTTTCCAATGGCGACATTGAAGAAACTATTTATATGGTACAATCATAGAATTGTGTCTTATGATACAATATAAATGATTTGTAAATTAAAGAAATCCATCTATAAGCTTAAGTAGAACTCTCATTAATGAAATTATAAATTTCATATTGATTATCTCATTTGGTTTTGAGATAAATTTGGTTGACAATTATATGTACTATAAGTTCAATGGGAGTAAACCAGGTGATACTCATATTGATAAAGAAGACAAATATTGTCTTACTCAATGCCTTAAAAGTAACCTTGAAATTTAAAAAATACAAATGATTCCATATGCATAAGCTATAGAGAATCTAATTTATGTTCAAGTATGTATGCGTTCGGATATTGCGTACTTTTTTGGAATGTTAGATATTTAAGCAATTCTAGTATGAACCATTAGATAGCAGCTGATAGAGTTATGAGATATTTTTAGAGAACAAAAATTACATGCTCGCATATCGGAGTTCTGGTAAGTTAGAGATCATCAGATTTACAGACTTTGATTCTATTAGAATATTGGTGCAAAAGATTTTGTCACATGAGCTGCTAATTATAGATTGAATAGAAAGAGAACTTAAGTTATTTTGTGACAATAAATATGCATTCATTTATTCTATAAACAATAGGAACACTTTAAATTTGAAGCATATAAATATTAAGTTCCTAGTTGTTAAAGAAAATTTAGAGTGGTTATGTGTCTATAGAGCATATTGGTACAAACTCCATAATTGTGCACTTATTAAGAAATTATCACCCTAGGTCTTTCATGAGCACAATACTCATGTGGGTGTAATGTTATTTAATGATATTCAGTTTTAGAGGGAGATTGTAATTTAAAAAAAATGCTCTTTCGATTCAAACACAATTTTGGTTACTTTAGTTTAAGGATATTTTAAGATTATTTTCCGCAAAAAATGAAGTTCTTTTGGTTTATGTACACGCTGAATTCAGTAAAGATTGATCTCACTAAGGTTTAGGAGGACCAATTGGAAATATACATGTTCGGTTCATATTTCATGTAATTTTCCATGCTACGCATCCACGATTGATCTATGCCATTTGACTATAATTGTATACGAGACCATTGATGGGTCTAGTCATGATTGACATGGCAAAGGATGCTTTGATCCTATATGGATATAGTTGATGGACGAGATTGTTATAAAATACCTATTATATAATAGCAAATTTTTGAGCTCACAAGGTTGTACATTTATCATGAAACATATGTTGCCCAAGTGGGAGATTGTTGGATTAAAACCCGTGATTGTGGGCACATATGTAAAATGTATGATGCTGTTATAAAGTATGACACAAAATCAAGTGACCAATTATGTTAGGCGTCTTATAGGTATTAAAGTATCATGGAAATAAAAGTGTAGATACTGTAAGATATATTTATAATTCAATGAGGGGCAGAGTTCTAAATAGTTGATTTAATAATCAACTATATAAAGAGCTAGTGGTCCCCAAGAAACAGGTTAACTTGTTTTTCTCTCCTTGGAAGATCAATACCAAAGATTTGGGATTTCAACATCAAGATTCAAGGTTTTCAGTCTATCGATTAATTCATGTATGCTTTCGCAATTCAGTTTATTCAGTTTATTGTTCTTGATGATTTAACATGATAGATCCTGAGTTTAGATTGCATATCTATTATGTTTGGTTCTATCAAAGTAATCATACTTATACATCTTTTCACTGTCTTTTAGGTTAAGTTCGTTTTTGGTTAGATATGAGCTTGGCAAGATCACTGGAAGTTGAGATAGTATGTCTTGAATTTCTTTAAAGAACTCCTAGATGGTGGCACATAGTTGTTAAGTTGCACAATGCATCAAGATTTTATTTTAGCTGTATATATGTATATAAGTTTGGTAAGTATTCAAAGTTTTGTATGTGCCTTTAATTATTTTCTTTATGGGTGCTTGCATTATATGCTTTAATAATTAGTAAGATTGAGTAGATGCTGATAGTTGAGCTATACTAGAGTTAAAATTCAAAATGTTTATTTGTCAAAATAATTAAGTGAGTTTTGATGCTTTATTGGTTTGAGATCATGAATGTTTGGTAGGAAACTTTATATTCGAATAAGATTAAAGGTTATAAATAAAACATTTGTTATGCTAAGAAACCAGTGATTGATGTGTATTATATATGATAGGTTGATTAATTAACCGTAAGAGTTATGTTGATAGATCATTTTGATGTCTTGTGGGATGTAAATTTAAACGTATATATAATCATGAGTTAAACCCAACAAAAAAAGTGGTGTTTTCAAATGGACAATTTAATGGTTATAATAAGTAAGTGGTTAGATGTCAATGAATTCGGCATTTTGGTTATTCTATGCATAGGATATATGTGTCTGGCCAGGTTTGGGTTAAACCTAGAATTGATTTAATATTAGTAATTGAAGGTATCTATCATATTTGTAAATGGTTATGTGTTGGGTTGTATTAAACTTTATGAATTGGATTTGTTGGTTAGAGACGTGTAAACTATTAGATAGGTTATCCAACTATTGTAAATATTATCTTATCAAGTAATTTAAATGTAAAGTAACTCTATCTTAGTTTAGATAAGGATTAACACTAGAAGTAGACTACTTAAAATTATACTCTATGTATCCAGTCTATTTAAAAAGACTGTCTGTGCAAATCTTTTTTTAATGAAAAAAAGAAATCAACAGAGAATACTCTTCTCTTCTCTGCAAATACCTATTATCTACATGGTATCAGTTTAGGTTTTTTCAATCCTACCTACAAACCCTAATAATCATGGATACACCAGAAAATTTAGAAATTAGTTCCCATTTTGACCATCGTGCATTTGCTTACAGTAAACAACAGATAAAGGAATTACAATAATTTTTTGGCTGCAAGTCTCTTAAGCCAGACCCACCTTCTGTATATACTGCTACTGAAAGTATCTCTTTATTCGCTAAATGCTCCTCTTCCAGTTGGGTTGTAGACTCTAGAGCATCCGACCACATGACAGGAAATTTTAGTTTTTTTAATATATTCAGAGCAGTGCAATCTACAACATCAGTCAGAACAGCAGATGGTTCATTGTCAATTATTGAAGGGAGTGGTTCAGTTCAACTCATTGACCATATTTTCTTACCTACTGTTCTCTATGTTCCGAAACTTGCTTGCAATTTATTATCTGTCAGCAAACTGTCCAATGATTTAAGATGCGATATTAAGTTTGCTTTGAATGTTTGTGAATTTCATGCACGAGATTCAGGGACAGTGATTGGCAATGCTAGGCTGAATAATGGACTTTACATCTTTGAAGGGGTATCTTCGTATAAACAAGTTCATTCAAGTTGTTTTCACTCCACTTTTTTATCTTCTTCTACTTTATCTAGTGATGTTATGTTGTGGCATTTTAGGCTAGGGCACCCAAACTTTCACTACCTATCAAAATTGTTTCCCAACTTATTTGTGCATAAAAGTCCACAATCGTTTGTTTGTGACATATGCCAGCTTGCTAAACATACTAGACACACTTATTCTCCATCCAAATTTACATCTTCTTCACCTTTCCCATTATACACAATGACATTTGGGGTCCTTCTAAGGTTAAAACTTTTAATGGCTCGAGATGGTTCATATCTTTTATTGATGACCACTCTCGAACAAAATGGACATATTTAATGAAAGAAAAGTCAGAAGGTGAGAGTATCTTTCAAACCTTCCATAAAATGATAGAAAACCAAATTAATGGTACTATTAAAATTTTCAAATCTGACAATGGCAGTGAATATTTTACTAAAACTTTAGGTTCATACTTCAAAGACAAAGGGATTTTACACCTTAGTTCTTGCGTTAATACCCCTAAAAAATGGGGTGGCTGAGAGAAAAAGTAGTCACCTTTTGGAGATCGCTAGATCCCTTCTTTTTTTTTCTAATGTATCTAAACACTTTTGGTGGGAGGCAATTCTTACTGCCACCTATCTAATCAATAGGATGCCTAGTAAACCATTGTATTTCACAATACCGATATATGTTCTTCTTGCTGCCTTTCCTCATTTTAAGCCTTTGTCATATTCTCTTCCTTTTCGAGTGTTTGGCAACACCTCCTTTGCCCACGTTCATAGTCACTCCCGAGGAAAACTTGATCCTAGATCTCTTAAATGTATTTTTCTAGGTTATTCCTCTAGTCAGAAGGGCTACAAATGTTACTCACCCGCTACAAAAAGACTTTACACCTCCATGGATCTCACTTTCTTTGAAACTAGACCATATTTCTATCACCCTGAAATTCAGGGGGAGAGTTTAAGGGAATTTCAGTCCCTTGATAATATCCAGTCTACTCAATTTTCTCCACTCCAATATGCTCAACTTTCACCTCCACAATCTATCTTTGATATTTTTCTGCCACAACAATATATCCAATCCTTTCAAACACCTTTATTCCAGCCTATTGCTGGTTTAAGTCCAACAAATATGCCTTCACCAGATCCTAAGACTCCCAGCACCTCTCACTTTCCGATTCCAACACCTACATCTTTACCAAAGACTCCTCAAACCTTAACTCCACAACTTGAAAGTAAATAACTCAGTGTTTATAAAAGAAGGAAAAAGATCTATTCTATAAGCTATTAATCAGCCTAACATTTACCGAGAGCTGGAACTGGATTCTGCGGCTTTGGAAACTCTAGAAGGTAATGATATCTCTCAAATTTCCGCTCCTATTGTTGACATAACAGACCTTCCTATTGCCCAAAGGAAAGGTGTTAGAAATTGTACAAACCATCCAATTGAAAGGTTTGTAGCTTATGGAAAATTGATGCCTGGTTTTAAAGCTTTTACAACCAAGGTGGACAGTATAAACATTCCAAAAATAGTAGAGGAAGCACTAGAGGATCCCCGGTGGAGAAAGGTAGTGGAAGAAGAGATTAAAGGACTTCAATCTAATCAAACATGGAGTTTGACTGAGCTACCACGAGGGAAGAAAGTTGTTGGCTGCAAGTGGGTATTCATAGTTAAATGCAACTCAGATGGGAGTGTAGAGAGATTCAGAGCTCGTTTGGTGGCTAAAGGGTTTACCCAATCTTATGGGATAGACTACCATGAAACTTTTACTCATGTGGACAAATTAAATACAATAAGGGTGTTACTTTCCTTAGCTGCAAATAAGGATTGGAAACTACATTAGTTAGACATCAAGAATGCATTATTTAATGGAACACTTGAAGATGAAGTGTACATGCAAATTCCTCTAGGGATGGAAAATTACTCAACCAATCAGAAGGTATGCAAGCTAAACAAATCCCTATATGGTTTAAAACAGTCTCTAAGAGCCTGGTTTGACAGGCTCACGAAAGCAGTTGTGAGGTGTGGCTACAAGCAATGCCAAATAGATCATACACTCTTTACAAAAGTGACATCAAATAAAAAAGGCTTTTTGATTGTGTATGTTGATGAAATAATAAACACGTGTGACAACACTAAAGAAATTGAGAGATTGAAGAAATTCTCGGTAAGGGAGTTTAAAACTAAAGATCTCGGGAGTCTCAGATATTTTTTGGGAAATGGAAGTTGCAAGATCAACTGATAGGATTGTGATTAACTAGAGGAAATCCATTCTGGATTTGCTCTCTAAAACTGGAATGCTAGGTTGCAAACCAGCATATACCCCTATGGAAACGAACTTGAAATTAAAGAGGGATGAAATGGGAAGTCCTGTCAATAGAGAGTTATAGCAAAGACTTGTGGGCAAACTAATCTATCTCTCTCTTACACAGCCAGATATAGCCTACTCAGTGAGCATAGTCAGTCAGTATATGAGTGATCCTAGCGAATAACACTTGGAGGCAGTCTACAGGATTCTGAGGTATCTGAAGTTCACTCATGGTTATGGCCTAATTTTTAGAAAAAATGAGGAAAGATCCGTGAAAATATACACTAATTCTAGCTGGTCAGGAGAGTTAACTGATAGGAAGTCTACCAGCGAATATTGCTCATTTGTATGGGTAACTTAGTCACTTGGAGAAGTAAAAAGCAACCTGTGTTTTTTCGAAGCAGTGCAGAATCTGAGTATAGGGCAATGGCCCTTGGAATTTGTGAAGAAATATGGTTAACAAGACTCCTATCAGAACTAGAACTAGATAACAGTCAAGGTTTTGAGTTATTTAGTTATAGTTAGTCAGCAATCAGTATATCCAAGAATCCTGTCCATCATGACAGAACCAAGCATGTGGAGATTGATAGATATTTTATCTCCGAGAAGGTGAATAATGGGGTTGCAAAGCTTCATTACGTTCCAACCAAAGATCAACTTGTTGATGTTCTCACCAAGGCACTACCTAGAGTAACCTTTGATGAATTAACATCCAAGCTAGGAGTCTATAACATATACTCGCCAGCTTGAGGGGGAGTGTTGGTTAGAGACGTGTAAACTATTAGATAGGTTATCCAACTATTGTAAATATTATCTTATCAAGTAGTTTAAATGTATAGTAACTCTATCCTAGTTTAGATAAAGATTAACACTAGAAGTAGAGTACTTAGAATTAAACTCTATGTATACAGTTTATTTAAAAAGTCTGTTTGTGCAAATCTTTTTTAATGAAAAAAATCGATAGAGAATACTCTTCTCTTCTCTGCAAATACCTATTATCTACAGGATTACCTTAAAGATAAGGGCATACTACGAATTAGTGGATGAAGTGCTTTGCGTAATGTATGTATAGTCTATGGTATGTAAATATATGATTGTATATGATTGAAACATTAGGTTAGATCTTTGAAACAATTTAAAAAGTTTTAAATTACTCTATTTTTCGGACGTAAGTTCAGTTGACTATGCTGTAGCAATTTTTTTTTCTTTCGCTAAAAAAGGGGTTCAAGGTGTTTGGGGTCTTTCGGGTATTAAAACATTTATTTCGTGGGGTTTTAGAAAAACTGTGTTGCATTTGAAAAATGGAGTCGCCACCGGCCACTTAGGTCGGTCGAACGCCATAAAACTAAAGATTTCAAAAATGTTGGGTTCGAGAGTCGGTTACGGATGGGGAAGGATTAGCACCCCCCACACCGCCCAAAATTAGTACTTTAATAATTACCGCTTTTATTGCTATTGAGCTTTTCCGATTAAAGTGACGATTAAATTAAAATTCGGTTATAAGTGCGAGTAAATTTTAAGGGCCTCGTTATTCAAGACTAAACTGATTGACCACCATCACTGCGCTTGATACTGGCCACGTTTACGCTCGAATAAAAGGGCACCGCATTGACAAAAAATATTCCATTGCAATCTTAGAAAACAAATTCTAAAACAAAAATTCACAAAGACATGGAACTAAAAAACATTAAAAACATAAATATAGTAATATTAAATATAAAATGCGTGAACAAAAACAACATAACAAGTCATAATAATAAAACAAAAATATAAATATAAATATGCAAAAAGATCATGTTTCCACAACTAAATTAATTAATTCTAACATGTTTAAATACATTAATGTGAACCAAAACTATAGCACATGCATGACATATACACATGACAAAGTACGAGACTAAATTAACAAAATAACATATAAACATAAAAACTAGAACTTAAAATGTAACACAATATATGCATACACAATATAAATACGTCATGGCAAAATTAACAAACTTTCACACTAACATATAGCCTCAGAAACAAAGCAAACCTAACAAAGCTAACACTTATCGTGACCAAACAAAGCTAAACATATGATAATGCACATAAAAGAAAATATGCATGAATAAACATGACCAAGATAATACTCATATAAAAAACGTAAAGAATGAAATGGACAAAAAACTAAACATGCTATAAATTAATATGTAACATAACAGACGAAACAAATAAACGAAAAGCAAGCTAATGAGAACACAAATTAAAATAAGGCACAACATGTAAAAAGACATATAATACGATCAAATAGATCAAGGTATAAAAAGGATATAACCCCTAAAAAACATAAATTGGCATGATAAATAAAACATATGTAAATGTTATGTACAACATAACATGCTGAAAAACAATTAAAAAAGCAAGAGACATGAATGTTTAAAGCACCAAAGGGACTAAAATAAAAATAGAAACAAAATCCAAAAAATAGAAATTAAATAAACAAATGACTTATTTAGGGACTTAATTAAAAGCTAAAATAAACTTTAAAGGACCTGTTGTGTACTATGACCAAGGGGCAAGCTCGAAGTGCAAAAATCAAAAATGCGGAGTGGCTAAGTGTGTAATTTCACCATTTGAAAACTAATTTGGTGGCTAAATCGAAGGATTTTGAAAAGGAAAAGGGATTGGGGTTGTGATTATACCATGCGACGTGCCCAAATCAAAAATAGAGCTGGGAAAGGGGATTTATGTAGTAATTACACCATTTGAAAACCTTAAATGTCTATAAAAAAGGCTTAACCGGTTACCTTTTCCCTTTTTTGCCATTTTAAAAAATCAACTTAAAAATATAACCCTCTCCTCTCATCTTACCCCCTTAAATCAAAACCCCAAAAACACCTAGAATCCCTTGGCAACCGCCTGTCCCGCAACCGGTTGCCGCTGGTCGACACTGGAAAGACCTAAAAGAAACCACCAAAACCCCAATATAGCCTTAGATTTTAGGGAAAACCCCAATCTTTCCCTAGATCTGAAAACACTAAACCTAAAAACATTTTTTAAACCCATTATGAACTGACCCCAAGACGTTCCCTCCCCTACCGGCTCACCATATGAGGCTTGTTACTAGTAAGAGGAGATCCGCCGGCATGAGGGGGTAAGGCTCGTATGTTTTTATTTTTTTGGTTACCTTCACATCTATAGCCATTTTTATTTAAAAAAACATGCAAGAGAAGAAGCAATATACCACTGAAAGTCTATCTTTTTATTTCTGAAAAGTTAAGTTTTCTCTCATGATGTGATTACATCCAATTATATATCAATGTTTATGATTTTTCTTTGTTTACGCAAACAAGTCACAATAAATGGAAACATTGTTTTTTGATGTTCTGATCTAATTCTTTATGTGTTTTTGGCATGTCTGGAAGGTACAGACGGTGAGGGTGGTGTGTACGGCGGCAGATGGTGGTTGGAGCGTAATCAGCCAAATTGATCATTGGCCGTTGGATCAGATCTGATCCAACGACTGTGATTGCACGAGGAATAGACGGCTCAAATGTGACCTTGGATGGGCAGGACTGCATGAGATGGTGAGAAGTGACATGTAATAGTAGAATAGTCCCGCATGTGTGCTGCACGCGTGCGTGAAAGGCAGACAGCCTCGAGCGTGAATCACACGTGGCCAGCTGGAAAGGCATCTTGCTTTGATCTCGACCTTTGGATCAAGATCTGATCCAACGGTCTAAGAGTGGCTGCGCAGAGGAGAATAAATGATATTAGATATGAGATAGGGTTTTAGGGTTTTGAGGATATTGGGTCTAGGTTGGTTTGGGCCCAATGTACTTAATTATGGGTTTTTTTCTTCAAAATGGACTAGACTTTTATATTATCATAGCTTTATATATTTTAGATATGTTATATACATATGTATTACAATTAATATTAATAATAAAGCTAATAATTAACACACACACATATATATTACTACATACATACATATATAATTAGACACACACATAAGTAATAAACAGGTGCACATACGTATACTATAACACATACAGTATTAATGTATATACATAATAATAATAACATATATAATATTAATGTATATATTCATATATGCACCCGTACTTATACTTAATAACTAATAAGATAAACATTCATACATGCAAGCACATTAACATGCATAGACACATACGAAAAATACATACACATTATAATACATACAACATTAATAATTATACATTCGCACACCTACACATATTTGTATATAAACACATATACAAATTAACATATGCAAACATATGGTACATACGTAATACCCGCATACATTTATACAAACATATAATGCATGGATAACTAGTAATAATATTTATACATACACATCAAAATATATAATTTTACAACCATATGCACTTATATACCACACTAACACATGGACTCACATATACATATTATCACACGTACATATAGACATTAATGCATACACACATAATTATTACTACGATTATTTAATATACTATAATATTTACAACCCGGACAAAAATGAGTGATTACAGCTGCCCCTCTTTGCTTGTTCTTGTGAAACGAGAACAAAGCAAAGACCAAAAAACACATTTTTGTCCTACTTTCCTGTCCTCGGCTTTGGAATCACAGGTTCTTCTAGAACTTTCTGCTCTTCCTCGACTAACTCTTCAAGCTTTATTCTCTTCAATGCCCCAATTTGTACTCATCTCGCCATTCAAAAGGAAAGTTTGACATCTTTGACATCATGCCCGAAGGTCTTACTGATGGCCTAAAAGTCTTATAACCATGCTCAAGAGACTTACCGGTGGCTCGAAGGACTTATTGATGGCCCGAAGGACTTAATATCTGGCTTCACGCTACTATAGCTATCGTCATCTGGCCTCATGCTACTATGGTTGCCTCATCATGCCTAAAGGTCTTATTAATGGCCCGAAGGACTTATCACCTTGCTCGAAAGACTTATCGGTGGCTCAAAGGACTTATCATCATGCCAAAGGACTTACTAATGGCCCGAAGGACTTAACATCTGGCTTCACGCTACTATGGCTACCATCATCTGCCCTCTCGCTACTACGGCTGCCTCATCATGCTCGAAGGTCTTATTAATGGCCCAAAGGACTTATCATCTTGTCCGAAGGACTTACTAATGGCCCAAAGGACTTAAAATCTAGCTTCATGCTACTATGGCTACCGTCATCTGGCCTCACGCTACTATGGCTACATCATCATGCCCAAAGGTCTTATTGATGGCCCAAAGCACTTATCACAATGCTCAATAGACTTACCGGTGGCCTAAAGGACTTATCATCATGCTCGAATGACTTACTGATGGCCCAAATGACTTAATATCTAGCTTCATGCTACTATGGCTATCGTCATCTGGCCTCACGCTACTATGGATGCCGTCCTCTTTCTTTCTTTAAAATCTACTTATTAAAACTCTTTGATAATTCTTCAAATAACTGCCAAAAAACAATCAAAAATTGACTGCCTCTATCCACATGATGCATGCAATGTAAAGCTTTCTTTTTCTTCTCCTCATACTTCTTCTTTTTTCTTTCTTTTTTTCTCTTCTTCCATTTTTTTCCTCTTCTTTCTTTCTTTTTCTTCTTTTGTCTCTCTTCTTTACTCTCTTTCTTATCTTTTCCTCTTTTCTCCTCTCTCTCTTTTAAATATGTTTTAAAATCCTATACCCTAAAATGTCATTTTTAGACTTCTTTATCTCATTTCTTTTTGCAATATTCTCAGTTTTGATCTTCACCTTCGTTAATCTTTCCTTATTTATTTGCATACCCACTATTACTCTCTTGCACAAGCAATTGTCTTTCTTCTTTAGGGTCTGTATCCATTTCACAAATAAGCTCATTCTAATCTCGATATCATTCTCGTGTAGGGATTCTTCCAATTCTTTGACCCAACATTCGGAGCATTTGTCAGTTTCATCATCGGGGCGAGCAAAATGCTTCATTGCTCTGAACTTAATTTCCAAGTTCAATCCTTTTGTTGCCTCTTGAAGGGAACCATCTCTCAATCCCTATGCTCTAAATTTTTGGAGAATCAATGTTTATTTCTTACCTTTCCCTGTATTTTGCGACCCCATTCTCATCCCGGTTTGTTCTTCATTTTCTTGAACCAGCCAAGGCATCACGACTGAAACCTGCTTCCTGCTCTTGAACTGTTTGACACATATATTCTTGTCATCATCTTCATCTTATACATTGAGGGGTCGTTTCTCCGATTAGGTGCCCAATAACATCCACGACCTTGTGTTCTAGATCTTATCTTTGAAGCAATACATGGAAATCTTTGTTGCTTTAAATTGTCAAATTGTTGATTGGCATTCCACTAAAGAGTGTCATTTGGATTAACATACAAGATATTGAAATCAACATCTTATTATAATAAGCAACAAAATAGGAGCTCTAGATATCAAGTGCAAGAACGTCTTAGATCCAACCGTTCAACGATCATCTCAAGCATAGCTTGGATCTGAATGTTGCGGTGATTCAAGGCTGAGAAATCTTCTCGGATGACCCAGTTCATCCTCATGATTACCGTGTTGCTGTCGAATACAACTATTTCTCAATTCTCATTATTTGCTCTGCCCTAAAAGGATGGACTTGTTTGACCACTCGAGCGCATAAATATCATTCTACGAATAAAGTTCTAGGTGGGCGTGCGTTTTTTATACTTATACTATTTTTCTTTCCTTCTTCCTTTTTTCTGTTCATTTTTTTCTTCCCTTTTTCATTCTTCTTTTTTTACGCATTTATCATTATTTTTAAGGAAATCAACTCGTCATAGTCTTTTGTCTTGAAGATAACGATGGAGCAAACAACATTATCCCAAATTACTCGACATAGTCACGATTTGAAAATATTACCATCACTCATGAAGCTATGTTGTATTGCAACTTTATTGCTTTAGCGGAGTGCCCCAAAATTTCCACTTTTATCCGAATAATCCTATTACCAAGCTTCGAACATAGGAGTGCTTTTTATTTAATCCACCTAATATTGTTATTTTCTTTTATTCCATATACATGAGTCCTATTTTGATTGTTAACTCTTTAGTGCGTAGAAGTTTACGCTTAGAGTTTCAATTTCAAGAAACTCTACATGGTTAACATTTGGAGCTTTTTCGTCCTTGAATGTCATCGAAAGAGTAGTAGTCTTGCTTTGCTAATCAGAGTCTGTTGGGGAGATCACACGTCATCGTTATCAGAACATCCAACTAATATCACCTCTTGCAATTGATATCTAGTGTCCTATAACGGCGATAAAAAATACCCATCTATGTGCTTTCAAGATCATTGTATGTTAAGCGAAATAGGTTCTCCATTGGAATGAGAATCAACATACATGACGCATGCCCCTTGACAAAAGATCTTTACCACATGTGGGCCACATGTAGTAAAGTTGATTTCTTTGTATTACTTCAAGAAAGTCTTCTAATACAGAGACATCCCTGGCTTTCTTAGTACTATACAAATTTGCCCCCCATCCTTGGTTCTCCACTGCTGGACCAGTTCTTGTGTCAAGGTACCATCATTGGTCAGCTTCTTGATCTCCTCCAGTAAATGTTTACACTTTCTGGTGGGATGCCCTGTTGCCCCCATATGGAATTCACATGTGCTACTCGAGTCGAACCTGTAGGTAGATGGATCAGGTGTAATCTTCATCAGTCTGGAGTAAGATAGCAACCTTCTACCAAACAAGGCCATATGTCTGAAATGGATACTCCAAACACTTCCAAATTGGCACTCGTTTGAACCTTGATGACCACGAAGTGTCAGTCAGTCTTTTTCTTTTACGGCCACAGGAACTTTGGGGTGACACTTGTTTATTTCCCTATCTTCATCTGCCTTTTCTTCAGTTCGGTCCTTAGACTTAGACCTAATTTTCCTTCTTGGAGCACGTATTCTATCCTCTCTCCAATCGTCATAAAATCCTTGAATCTGCTTCTTGATTTCTCTAACAACATATAGAAGAAAAGAGAGGGAAGTGTCGCATGAAACATGGGAGTTAACTCTTCTTCTGCTATAGAAGGCTGAACTTGGGTTGCCAAACATTGCCACCTTAGTGCATATTCCTTGAAGCTTTCATTTGATCTCATTTTCTCATTCTGAAGAAACTGTTGACAGGGTGCTTAGTCCAAAGCATATATATACTGACTCAAAAAGGCATTAGCTAGGTCACCCAATGATCGAACTTGGTTTCTAGTCAAACGGTTATACCACACTGCTGTTGGTCCCGTCAGGCTACCGTTGAAGTTGTGGATCAACAACTCTTCATTCTTCATATATCCTTCCATTTTTCTGTAAAACATGGTCAAGTAAACCTTCGGGCATCTAGTTTCGTCATACTGCACAATTCGGGGAATCTTGAAATATGGAGGAATGACAAAATCATGGACTAGGCAGAGTTCCCTCGTATTGAAAACATTTATTTTTTCTTTCTTCTTTAGCTCCTTCTCGATTCTTTCTTCTAGCAGGTCAAGCCTCGACTCCTTATTTTGTTCCATTTTCTCAACTTGTTCTGCCATCGAACTCCATAAATTAAATTATGAAGTGCTATGCAATGATAAAATTATTAAACAATGCAAAGGATGTGATGCAAATGCATTGTGTGAATGCAATAAGGTATTGATTCCGCAAGTGATTTGTCCCCAAAGAACATCTTTCATTCAGACCAAAAGCTTTTATTATACTAGATACTAGTATTTTACATATAGCGGTAAGCTCTAGCTCCTAACTTTTTTACCTCATTTAATAGTCCTGTCAGCTTTCCCTCGCGGTCCAACACTGGATCCATATTTTAGCTTATCGGCGCAGCTACGTCAGCTAAATCTGCTACCTGTTGGGCCACTTGTTGCGCTTGAGTCATAACAATCTTCATGTCTTTGTCTTTCTCATGCATTTTCTGCTCGGCTTTTTGTAGCTTGACTGTTACTTCTTTGAAACTTTCATACCCGGCCTGCTTGTATGATTCGGCATGAATCTCGCTAATACGTAAAGAAGTCTTGAGCTTTTCCATCTATTCTTTGAGTGTTGCGTTTTCCATTTGAAGGGTCTGAGATTCCTCCCCTTTCTACTGCAAACTTGATTTCAAGATCTCGTCCATAGCCAGACTGCTTTCCAACTCACTTTGGAGGATGTCGCGTTGACTCTCAGCTTCTGTGACAATGATCTGGCTTTATTTTTACTAGTCTTGCATTTCTGTTCCAACGTTCTAAGTCGTTCTCCAGCTGAATCACGCCATTAACCCATTCTTTAGAGGTGTCACCCAAACCAGCATTCTTGAATTCAAAGTGCAACTTCTGTACTCGTCTTGTATACTCTTCGGGTTTTTTTCTCAGATCATACCTCTCCTGCTTGAGCTGGCCGTACTCGAATGCATGTTCATCTTCTGAGATACTTTTACTTTATGCTCTTGAATTGGTCTCACTTGAGTGACCCACTTCTGTGTTACCCGAACCTTGGACTGGGCATTAACCTTTCTTCAACTTTG
The DNA here is from genome assembly GCA_019671005.1 of Hibiscus mutabilis. Lineage (NCBI taxonomy): Eukaryota > Viridiplantae > Streptophyta > Magnoliopsida > Malvales > Malvaceae > Hibiscus > Hibiscus mutabilis. The sequence continues at coordinate 21,586,421 of CM033744.1, read as the reverse complement.
CCCTTCGGGCAATGGCTGGCTCGTTGTAGACTCCCATCCTGATAAGATCTTGAACTCTATTCTTTAGGGCCCCACAGTTCTCAATGTGATTACCCGAACCCCCTATGTGGTAGTTACACCAAATACGACTGTTGTAACCCTTCGGATAAGGAGGTATTTTTGGTACAAACTTCACCTGTATGATAAGATTCATTTCAATGAGCAAGGGAAGCAGCTCAGTGTATCTCATAGGTATAGGACAATGCCCCTTCACGTCAGTTGATTCTCGGGCTTCTCCTAGTTTTGCCTCTGCTTCCTGGGTATCTGCCCTAGCTATGTTGCATGTCTTTTTCTTAAGATTGATCACAAAAGGATTCAACTTGACTTATTTAACAGTGTTTTCTATCTTGACATTCTGACCATTATGTTCTACATTCTAATCCTTGATTGATTCTTCTCTAAGTTCGACAGGTTGCTTACCTTTCATCATAGCATTTATCTGGTTCATCATCTCAGCCATTTTCTTTTTTAACTCTTGTAATCCACCTCGCTCGTTACCAAAACTGACACTGCTTGTCGATTCTGACTCGAAGTCTCTGAACGATCCTTCTTCTACTGTCCCTGATCTAGCCTTGGGATGGAAATCTAGATTGTGGTAACCTTCATAGGCCCAGTTTAGGGTGTTACATAAGTAACTCATCTAATAGGGATGAGTTAGCCTTGTTCTTCCTTGTAATGTACATTAGTAACGCTACCGAACCGGTTTGCTGCCAACCTGGGGTAGGGGTGTTACAAAAGAACTCCAGAAGCAAATCCAGGAACTACAAGACAAGGGTTTCATTAGGCCTAGCTCGTTTCCTTGGGGTGCTCCAATCTTGTTCGTGAAGAAGAAAGACAGGACCATGAGACTCTATATTGACTACATACAATTAACAAGCTGACTATCAATAATCGATATCCTCTCCCAAAGATTAAAGATTTTTTCGATCAACTCAAGGATGCAACAATATTCTCAAATATCGATCTACGATAGAGATACTACCAAATGAAGGTAAAAGAAGAAGATGTACCCAAGACAGCCTTTCATAGTCGATATGGCTATTTTGAATTCCTTGTAATGCCATTCGGGATAACGAATGCTATGGCTGCTTTCATAGATCTCATGAACCGTGTATTCAAGCCCTATCTTAACAAGTTTGTGGTCATTTTTATTTATGACATTTTAGTGTATTCTCGGAATAAGGAATAACATTTTGAACACCTTCAAATTGTATTGCAAACTCTCCGAGAATGTCAATTGTTTGCAAAGTTCTCTAAATGCAAATTTTTGCTATCAGAAGTGTTGTTTCTTGGACATGTTATCTCGGCAGAAGGGATCAAAGTAGATACAAGAAAGATTCAATCCATCCTGGATTGGAGACCTCCAAGGAATGTTGGTGAAGTCAGAAGCTTTCTCGATTTAGCCGGGTATTATCGGCGTTTTGTCAAAGGATTCTCATCCATTGCCGCAAGTTTGGCTAAGCTAACTCGCAAAGATACACCCTTTGTTTGATCGGAGAACCAACAACGAAGCTTCGATCAACTTAAACAAGCCCTGACTCACGCACCGGTTCTTATCCAACTAGTATCGGACAAGGAGTACATTGTTTACAGTGATGCATCTCAATTGGGACTAGGATGTGTCTTAATGCAAGGTGGAAACGTGGTAGCTTACGCTTCAAGGCAAATAAAACCACACGAGTCAAACTACCCTACTCATGATCTAGAATTGGCAGCTATCTTGTTTGCACTGAAAGTCTGGAGACATTACTTGTACGGGGAGAAATGCAACTTGTTCACAGACCACAAGAGCGTCAAATACCTTCTAACTCAGAAATACTTGAACTTGAGGCAAAGGAGATGGCTAGAGTTACTTAAAGATTAGGATTTTGTTATCAACTACCATCCGGGGAAAGCAAACGTGGTCGTTGATGCCCTTGGTCGCAGACCATACTCGGGTAAACCCTTAAATCTAAATCCTAGAATAATTCATCAAAGTAACATTTCAATTTAGACCTTTCTTGACTTACAAGTAACTATTCGAAAATCTTCCTCAATGATTTTTTCCATTCGTTTATAGCTTCCTTGGCTATCAATGCTTATTTTCGTTTATCCAAAGGATGAAAATCTTGTATGATCTTCAAGTTCAATCTAGTCAAATCTCGAGAATCAAAGAACTCCAACAAATTGATCTAGATCTTCAGAAGATCATATCCAAGCTAGACTCTGAGTCTAATTCTGACTTCTCCCTCAAGTCGAATGGACTGCTCTATTTCAAAGATAGAGTATGTGTTCCTAACAACAAAGAACTAAGACACAAGATGTTACAAGAAACTCATCAAAGCTCATTCTCGATTCACCTTGGATCGGTTAAGATGTACAAGGACCTAAAGCCACTATACTGGTGGCCAGGCATAAAATCGGCTATCACAGACTTTGTTTCAAAGTGCTTAACTTCTCAGAGTGTCAAAGGCAAGCATCAAGTCCCCACTGGGTTGCTCCAACCAATCGAATTCCCTCAGTGGAAATGGGATCGGATTACAATGGACTTCGTTACTAGTATTCCTTCCACTCCAAGAAAGAATGATGTTGTATGGGTGATTGTTGATAGATTCACAAAGTCTACTCCTTTAATCCCTGTTTGAATGAACATGAGCTTGGAAACCTTAGCCGAGCTATACATCCGTGAAGTGATTCAATTACATGGTGTACCTACAGCTATAATCTCTGATCGAGACCCCAGATTTGTATCTCGATTTTGGAATTCCTTGCAAAAAGCCCTTGGAACAAAAGTGCATTTGAGCACAGCCTTTCATCCTCAATCAGATGGCCAAGCTGAAAAATCATCCATGTACTTGAAGACATGTTACGAGCTTGTGTTATAGACTTAGGAAAGAACTGGGTGAAATCTCTACCTCTAGTAGAGTTTGCTTACAACAATAGCTAACAGACATCTATCCAGATGTCCCCCTTTGAAGCTCTGTACGGGAGGAAATGCAGAACTCCCTTGTGTTGGTCTGAATTAGGAGAAAACAAAGTATTGGGACCTCAATTACTTAGAGAAACTGAGGAACAAGTTTAAATCATACACGATCGATTGAAGCAAGTTTCGATAGACAAAAAGCCTATGCAGACTTGAAGAGGAGAGACATCCAATGTAATAGAGTTGAAAACAAGTTCTTCCTAAAAGTGTCCCCTTCGAAAAAGAGTCTTTTAGTTTGGAAGAAAAGGGAAACTCAATCCCCGATTCATTGGTTTATTTGAAATCATTGAAAGGATAGGGTCAATGGCTTATCGATTGGCACTCCCTAGTGAATTTGATAAGATCCACATTGTCTTACATGTCTCCATGCTCCAAAGATATAGATCTGATCCATCTCATGTTTTAGAGCCTGAAGAAATAGAGTTGAATCCCGACCTATCATATGAATAAGAGCCAATACGAATACTTGACAAAGAAGTTAGAAGACTTCGAAACAAAAATGCTCCCTTGGTGAAAGTGTTATGGAGGACTCATAAAATGGAAGAGCCAACTTGGGAACCTGAGGCTACGATGAGAGATCAATATCCTCACTTGTTCAACTCAGGTAAATTCAAGGACGAATTTATTTTTAAGGGTGGGAGAATTGTAACACCCTAAATCGGGCTTAGGAAGGTTACCATTATCTAAGCTAATGACTAATTGAGTCATGTGCTAATCAAATTGAAAGAATTAGGAGTATGTAACACAGAGCTATTAGTTAAATTGTTATAGAATTACCCTTATTAGGCTAATTAAGTCTAGGATCAAATTGAAATAAAAGGAAGAAAAGATAGCTAATGACTAAAGGACTAAAATGTTATAGCTAACAAGTTAGAGTGCCAAATTAAAAGGACCAAGTTGGAACAAGAGTGAAACAACAAACTTGCATGTGTAATTAGACCATTATTCTATAATGGAATACACATGGCAAGGATTATATACATGTGGCAATTAAGTAAGAATAACAGCCGGCCATGTTCGTGAATGAAAGAGAAAAACAAAATCATCTTCTTCCTTCCTTCATCCTCCACAGCCGATTCTTGAGAGAATATTGAGAGAGAGTTTCTTGTTTGATAAAATTAGCTTAATTGAAGGATTTAGTTTGAATAGCTTCTTGTTAGGAAGGTAAAATGCTTGATTCTTCTCTTCAATTTCATGTTGAATCTTGAATTTTTGATGTTCTTGATGCCTAGTTTGAATAGGATAATTGTAATATGTGTACAAACAAGCTTCCTGTCTAGATTTGAATTCATGTATATATATATATATAGATATAGATATAGATATGTATCTTGATTTTAGAATGTGTATGGTTTCTGGAAAATTTATGTACTAAAATGGTATGACGTGAAAGTAACATGGCATGAAAACTGTTTCGATCACATTGCTAGTGAATATTGTGTAAACATGCTTGATTATATAAAATGCTCTATTTTAATCACATTGGTAGGTGAATAAAACTGATGAGTATGTATATAAGTTGAATTAATATGTTAGGAGTACCATCCAAGTGATTAAAGAAGCTAGAAACTCAAACTAGTGTAATCTGCCCAGAATACTCTGTTTTGGGCAGTAACTTTGAAAAATTACCATAAATTGTACAAAGAGAATTTAAGGTTGGAAATTTTGTGGATAATTACTTAACATGTCTAAATTCATTAGGAGAAAATATAATTGAATTCTGGATTTTAGAATGAAATGCAGAGAAGAAACACTAAGGATAGTGCAAATTGTCCAGTGTTGTAAATTGCCCTATCTTTAAACTAAAAACTTTATTAATTGACACTTAATTAAAATGCAAGGCCTATATGGTTAGAAATATAATTAAGTTGGCTTTCCAACGGTGAAAACAATCGAAATTCTGACGTATGGAATGACAGATGTGAATATTTAAGAAAGTAATGCACATGCTGCCAGGTAGTAGCAGCAGGAGCCTTACTGTTTTGAAATGAATGAATTATGTATTGTTGCCTTGTTTTGAAGAAATGAATGTATCTTGTCTTGACCTTGATTTACTTGTATGAATTGTTAGAGCAAGGAGTAAACCTTTTGGAAGAAGAAAGGAGTGGCCAAGCTAGTGGCAAACACAAAGGAGTTTGGATCCAGGACTAGCTAAGCTTGGAGTATTGTGAGTGTAGTTTAATATAGGGTTATGACTTAGGTCCTAACCAAAGATGTATGTTTACTTCTTGTTATTTTATGCTATGTTAATATACTTGATTTAAGCTTGGTTGTGATCAAAAAGGGGAAGAATGGATTAAGCTAAAAAAAACTTGAGATCTAATAGTAATATGTATGTTGTTAAACCATCTAGGAAGAAAAGTGAAAATAAATGTTTGAACCTTGATGCCTTGATTGTGATCATTTCGAATGAGTGCCTAAATGTACTTTTATGATCTAATTACTTGTTAACCTGATATAAATCATGAATTAAAGATCTTGCTTGATGCCTAAGAGATGGCATATGTTAATTGCTTGCTTGAATGACAAGAATAAATAGCAAAGTGTAGAGCTAAGGCTCAATTGGCCTAAGGGCTATGTATATGAACATGATATTGCAATGTATCACTTGAATTGATCCTTGAATAAGCTATTTCTTGTCATAAACATGTAATACTTGAATAAGTGATTCATAATTGAACAAAGCCCTGGTTGTTAGTGGTCATAGGTAGAAGGACATGTCTTAAAGTCTAGAGCTCATTATGTCAGGGTGGACTACGGTCCAGGGCTAAAGCCCCTAATTGGTGACAGACGGAGGGCAAGATTGTGTGGTCTTTGGAGACAGTAGGAGGGTTGACCAGTACTATGGTACAATACTACGATACATTTTGCGTACTACGGTACATCTTGTGGTGACAGTTGGTTGGAGACTCGATTACCTAGACAACTAAATACCAAAGGCATAAACTAAAGAAAGCAAATGAGAAATAATTAAAGAATAAAGCTTACTTGATACTTAAAATTACATGATACTTGATTAAAGAGTAAAGCTTACTTGATACTTGAATATCTTGCTACATGAGTACTATTGTAAACTTGTCTTGAATGTTAAGCTTGAAAAGAAAAGTGGTTATATTTGACTTGAGATGTATGTATATTGCTTGAATATGTAATTGTCTTGAATTGAAATGTGTATATTGCTTGAGTTTGTTACTTGACTTGACATGAAGATTTAGCAAAGCTTGAGTTCGAATGATTCAACCTTGATTAAGTTCAAACTTAGTTAATTGATTCAAGTCTTATAAATTTGTTAGAACTATTTACTGCCTCACTAAGTACAGTCTTGTATTTATCACTCTCATTTGCACTATTCCCAAACTAAAGGTTAGTGATTTGAAGCATTTTCCTGATTTTGAAGCTTCTTTCTTGCGCCCGAAGCAAAGTACAAGCCAAGTTAGAGTATGGATCCACACATATACTTTGTAATGCTCCTAGTTGGTGGCACCTAGTCCTGTATATAGTTAAACTAGGTCATGCATTTTGCTACTTGAATGTTTGTATATATGAATGATTATGGCTTCTAATGTTTTGAATGGGCTTATCATGCTATGAACTTGTTGGTTAATGTGAAACCAAACAGTGAACTCTAATTGTATGTATTGGAAGTATTTTGTTGCGTATAATGATATATGTATATTGAATGTTCAAAGACAATTGATATAGCCTTGTACCATTTGAATAACTTGTGAAATATGACAGTCTTGTATGATCATACCATGTGTATATGTAGTTTTATAAGTTGAATGGTAAATTGTCGAATGGTAAGGTTGGTATATTGCTTGCTTGGAATCAAGGTATGTTCAATTGAACATGTTTAATATATTATGTATCAAGATATGAAACAATGAAATGAAAAGGAAGCATGTTGCTCTTAAGCTATTCGAATGATGATGTAAATTGAAATTTTTGGTAACCTATAATGCAAGTAAAGGTAATTGCTTATATGTTAAGTAATGAATGTTTGGTTACTTGTTAGATAAGTAGCTCATCTAATAGGGATGAGTTAGCCTTGTTCTTGCTTGTAATGTACTTGGTAACGCTCCTGAACCGATTTACTACTAACCCAGGGTAGGGGTGTTACACTAGATCTTAATTTCCTTTATACTGGAGAAACTAGATTCGATAACAGTTCTAACGGTATAAGCCACGTAAATTAATAAAATCTACGAAAATTATGAAAATTCCTTACATTCACGTCACAGGCTGTCCAGGCAGAAATTGCTCTATAATTTTTCTGACCTTCATTCGATTAAAAATTCATATCTTTTAACTCGAAACTCGAAATCAGTTTCCGTTTGTTGGCAAAGAAACTAGACTAACAAATCTTTACAACGGTATAAAACTCATCATCTATCCATTTTTTTAGAATTTATGGCGAATTTTAAAACTTATTACCATAATTCAAATTCCAACATAACTTTCCATGAATAACTTCTAATTTACACCAACTTCTTATTTCTCTACTTGTCAATTTAGTTTCATTACTTTACTTCAAATGGCTAGAGTAAAGCTTGTATTCATATGTTCTCTTTACATCCTTCATTAAAATAAGCTTAAACCTTTACTCCTCTAATTTCTCTTAATTTGTCAAAATGGTCACCAAATTTCCAATATAAGGGTTCAAGCTTCTTAACTTTGCAAATTAGTCCTCAAATAAGCATTACTACCTTAATTCCATCATTTTAACTAAGAAAATCAGATTTACTCCTTCTACATATCCTCTTTGCCGAATAGACCATTCAAGTTTGACAAATTGTCAAAATGGTCACTAATGCGATTAATCATCGGTTTAGCATTCTAACTCCATTTTCATGTCTCTAACATAATTAATAATATAGATACACATCAAATTCATAAAAATAAGATCTGGTCCCTTAATTTTAAAGCTTGCCAAAATGGTCCCTATGTATTTAACTTAGGGTTTTGCTTCCAAACAACAAATCAAGCTTACTAGATTATTAATCCAACATCACAAACCCTAAGTTAGACTTGAATCCATAAACCCTAATCTTCTTTATACAAACCAAAATATGTAGGGTTTAAATCCCAACTCAATAACATGATTCTAACATCATACAAGCATGATTCTAACTTAAAATCAACCATGGATTCATAAATCATAAAACCCCAATTTGTTCATAAACCCTAATTTCTCCATCATATCAAATTTCATCAACAAAGAAAGTATTCTATGAATTATTTACATCAAAAGATAGAGCTCAATGAGTATAACAACTTTGTAGTTCGAAAGATTAACTAAAAACTGAGATTCGAGGCTTAAATCGAGCTTGTAAAAACTTTCTCTTATTTTTCTCTTCACCACGATTTTGGAGGGTATTTGGCTGATAATTCCTTCATATTTCATGTATTTAAGACACTTTTATTATGGAAAAAATGAATTTTTAATTCAATAAATTCCACTTTCCAAAAATACCCTCTAACTAGATATATATTTCTAATTTGCCATTTTGTAACATTCTAACTAGACTTAGTTGGATTCTAATCAGCCACTATTCATCAATAAAAGAAATCTCAAAATTCCTTCCAAGTCCCTTTTGGGCAAAATGCCCTTTACCTATCAACTTATTCACAAAATTGCCATTCTATGACATTTCAATCGATTTAAATTTTTACCGATCTTTTTAACATCCAAATTTTCGTAAAATAATATTTTATGACTCTTCTAAGGTCCATGAAACTATCTTTGAAATTTTAGCCCGATTCGATTATCAGAATATTTTTTCAAACTTTATCGCTATATAGCCATTAATACAAACTCTGTACGAAAAATTCGGATAACATAGAAATGTCAATTTTTGGGGTAACTATTCATTTAAGGGGTTAAAATACATAACTTTTGAAATTGGCACTTCAATCCTTAAACTTTTCTAAAGTTTATACTTTAGCCACAAAACTTTCAAAATTTACATTTTAGTCACTAGCCAAAAGTTGGGATATTACAAGTGTCTTTCTTTTTGACCATTTTGAACATCAGTAAAATAATACATAGAGGGATGGTCATAGATTGGGTTGGGTCGAGTTTTTAAATGATCCGTATTCGATATAAAAATTTAACACATCCACTCGATCCAAACCAACCCAACATTTTATGTTGTTTAATCTGGTTCAAATTTGACACAAATTTGTAGTAAAAAATCGAACCCAACCCAATCCAACCTGGCATAAATTTAAAAATTATTGTTTCATTTTTATTCAATAAAATAGGGAGTTATAGAGAGACATTATAATAATTATTCTATTTTTATTAGATAAAATAGGAGATAATTGAAAAAATATATAAAGAGATGGTCATTATAGAATTTATACCTAAATATTTAGAATAAAATTAAACTATTATATCGGGTTAGGTCAGGTCGAGTATTTTTTACCACAAACCAGAATCTGATCCAACCCGGCCCAACCTTATCTTAAAAAAATCCCAACCTAAACCTAAAATTTTCTTTTAAATTTTGATTTTTTAAGGTTGATTCGGGTCGAAAAATTTGTCAAGTACGGGTCAAATGACCATCCCTTACTTTATAGGATGGGAGAAAGAGGTCTTGTACAAAATTTAAACTATGTAGTACAACATCCATTGACGGAGGCACCTTAATAGTGGGAGGGGATATTGCCACGCCCCCCCCCAAAAAAATGCTCTTTTTCCTTTTAGCTTATATATTAAATTTAAAAATTTTATACCCTATTTTCAAAAATATTATACTTTCCCCCCTCAAGATAGAATTCTGACTCCATCCCTAACAACATCAATACCATCCTGCTTGTTTAAGACAATTAACATTTTAATCAAATCTATTTGTTTAAGGGAGCTTTTGGTTCGCAAAAAAGATTATTATCAAGGGTAATAATTTTTTTTCTGAAATTTTATTCTCATGTTTGGTTTGAAGTGAATCTCACCAGGGCGAAAAAGATTATTACCAACAGTAGTACTACTCGATCAAAATGGTGTGAATGTGATTCTCTCCATTTCATTAGGTATTTGTGAATTCCCACCAAAATGGACACTATTTCCCCTAAAATAATAAATTTCTTCATTTAACTTTTTTATATCATATTTTTTAAAACTAGATAGCTAATTATTTATAGTTTAAACTTATTACATATTTTTATTTCTTGTTAATTTAATATTTGAATGGTTTTAAATATATTTAAGAAATTTAATATTTATTTTTATTAATTTTATCTTTATAATATCTCTAATATTATTTTTAAATATATTATCTAAGGATGCTTGTTCAGAAATATGCTAATTATTTATAGTTTAAACTTATTAAATTATTTATACTTTACACTATTTCCTTTGTATTTTGTGTTCATTGATCTTAGGATGCTTGTTCAGAAATATGTTTTTGCTCAATGCTCCTCTACTCGTCCAGCCTTATAGAAAACCAAGAGATCGATGCATATTCGAATCTATAAATTTTGTGCTGTCATTTTTCTACATACATTTAAATTAATATAAATATATATTGTGGTGTCATTTTTCGTGATAAAAACTTGGTTGTATTTAAAGATTATTTAATATATTAATTATATTAATAATATGTTAAGTATATTTTTCTTTGTAAAATTTGAATAGTGTAACGGAAATAGTTACAATCCGGAACAATTTAATGTAACAAAACTTTCATGCAAATATTTTCAATTTAACATTGAACGTTTAACACGCTAAAAATAAAATATACCACAAGGACAAAAAGTAATAATATATTCCCCCAACCAAACATTGTACTCTTATAATTCTTTCAAACAAACCAAAAGGCAATATAAAATTCTATGTAATGTTATAGTCCAATAATTTTATTATAAAAGATAATCTTACATCTCGTGAACTAAACGGCCTCTAAAATGTCTCTAATATCAATCCAAAGTTCATGGTTAGAAAGATAACCCGACACTTAATCTACATGAGAAGATTTAGTAATTCCCTAACATTACTGCAAACAATTCATCATTAATATCTTTATTTTAAAAAGCGTGCCTTAGGCACGCGTAAGGTACAAGCGTCATGAGGCGATGAAAAAATCTCTTTTACTGAGGCAGGAGAAAAAACCTACGTGAGACGCGTTGAGGCGCAAGGCGTGCGACTTTCTCACCTGAAGGAATTGAAGAGAATAAGGATTTGGATTGAAGAGAATTTGACAGTTTACAGTGAAAAAAAAACGACAAACTTGTTGACTCAAAATAGAAGAAGAACCATAGAATTATCTAATATGATTGAACGGAGTATTATTGAGGGAAAGAAGAATTATCTAATATGAGGCTCTTTTGTTTGAAATGTGATTGAGCAAAATATTGAAAAGAAGATTTGCTATATTGACGAATATGTTAAAAACAACATCCTCTTAGAAAACAACATTGTATACCGAAAACATGTTGTACTGTATAGAATTTTATTAGGTTGAAAGCTAAAAATGATAAATAGTTTGAAGAGGGTAAAATAGAAAATAGACAAGAACTTGATGATACAGGAGCAACTTCTTCTGGTAGTTGCTTTCGGTTCAAACGAAGAGCACGTCACATTTAATATGTGACAAACTGTTGAAACGACTCCAGTTAGAGATAAAATTATAACATCATTATAGACTAATTATAGGCATAATTAAAAATAAAAAAAATAATTAAGAACACATTTCATATTATTCTTATAAGAGTAAAAATTATTTTTTATTAATTTTAAAACTTGTCTATATTATTATATTTTAATTTTAATTTATTAAATTTGATAAATACTTGTTCATTTTTATTTTCAAGAAATAGATACCGAATAGAATTTTACTATTTTATTTTTTAAAAACAAGTTTTCACTTATATTAATCAAACATGTTTTTCCATTTTTTTGAAAACTCAAAAATAAAATGATTTTTTGGAAATGAAAATATAATCCACGTTTTTGCTTATGTGGCATGATCGTAGAAAGATGATGTTGACGAAGCACGCCTTTGTTGGATTTTTTGTGATACGTAGGCAAGCTGACAATGCTAAGGATTAAAATAAAGAAAATGAAAAGTGACGAGAGAAATTTAAATGAATTCTGTGTAATACCTCAATCATGGATTACATTTTATAAGTTAGTTTGGGGACAAAATTGAAAAAGAAACAAGTTTGAGGGTTTAACTGTGCAATTTTTGAAGAAGGGGTTATGTGAACACGGGTGAATTGTTGTGGGAGTTATTGTTCAATTTCCCCCTATTCTTGGTATTTATATACCATGTTAATAATCCCTAGGGCCATTTTGCTAAAGCATCAATCGTTCCCTTACCCCCCCCACTTTCCCTGAACTCTCTCTCTTCCCAAGCCGCACCATTTGTTTTCTCATCAAGCCATCAATTTATGCTCTGGTCGATCATGGACTTTGGCCTTTTCATCGCCATTTTTCTTCTGTTTTGTGTTAGATTTTCATGTTTCCTCGTCTCCCAATCTTATTTGAAGGCTGGTGCGTGTGTGAAGGTTTTATCTTGGCTGAGGAGTTTATGAGGGTTCGTGCTGGGTTGTTGTGTTTGTGGGTGGATTGGTTGGTGGTTGTCATTGTGTTTGGTTTGAGTCTTCTGTGGGGGTGGACGGAGCATTTTTCCTATGTCGTGTCTCTTCGTCGTCTTGTTCATGGCAGTGTGTGAATAGATAAGGCTTCGTTTTGCTTATTTTTCTTGTTTTTGATTCGTATTTGTGGCCGTCGTTTGTAATACCCATCATCCGGTTCAGAAGGATTAGACCCAAGTGATGGATGTCACATTGATCACCAAAGTGATCCAAATTCGAACGGATCAAAAATGCAAATAATTTAGAATCTTTTCACTTATATTACGAATAGCAAGTCTAGATGCATAATTAGGTCACACATTATTTAAATCGGCATCGTATAAAATTTCATTGCAATTGGATTCCTTAAACATGCTCAATTTTGTAATATGAAAATTTTAGGGACTAAATCATAAAAATAGAAAGTTGATGGTGTAAAACAAAAATCAATCATACCAATATACAATTCAATCATACGCATGTTTTCCTATAAAAATCATCTCAATCGAGGCTAAGAAACTCATCTAATTAGAACATGGAGATAGGGGACCAAAATGTAAGAAAATAAAACTTCTGAATACCTCACAACTAACATACCTACCGTCGGTGTAACACCCTTGACCCATCCTAGATGCCAGACCGAACCAAGCAAGTTACATTAGGTTTGCCAAGACAAACCCGATCGATTTACTTAGAAAATAGTCCATTTTTTCATTGTCTTTTCTAAATGCATAATTAAGTCCTAAGGTGATCATACTGGCAGCGGTGAAATTTATAATTAAATCGGGCGTCAAATTGACATCCAATTGGTCAAAAATGCAAGGACCAAATTGAAATTTTATAAAATTAAGAGGACTTACTTGAATCTAAAGTTACCAAACCTTAATTAATCATATTACATGCAAGCTGGTTAATTTCCAACTTAAAATAACCGCCCAAACTCATTTAATTGCATGATCAAGAAACACGGACTAAACCATAAAGATTCAAACTTTAACAAGGCATATTACCATAAATAACAGACATTGTACCCATACACCCTTTGCTCGTATCGATACGAGTATATTTTGGAAAGAGTATCGGTACGGTCCTCAGGCGTACCGATACCAGTTGTTCGATTTCAAAAATAGGGGATTCTAGTAGCTTAAGGGCGCACCGATACGGTTGCCTTTGTACCAACACCTAGTGTATTTTCTGATGGGTGTACCAATACGGTTGTCAGGCGTACTAATACGCTTGTGCAATTTTGTATAGTTTTGAGCCGAGACATATCCCGTGTTATGATCCCTGAGGACCCGTACTGATACGGCCTGGTTTGTAATGACCTCTTGGTCGAACATATGATACTTTGGCTCAATCTAACACACTTTAAACATCTCACAAACATTAGATAACATTCTAACCAACATTTCTCAATCTAAAATAGGCAATGTTCCAAAACCTTAATTAATCATATTACATGCAAGCCGGTTAAATTTTAACCTAAAATAATCATCCAAACTCATTTAATTGCATGATCAAGAAACAAGGACTAAACTGCAATGATTCAAACTTCAGCAAAGCATATTACCAAAAATAACTAACCAGGTACCGGTACACTCCCTTTACGTATCGATACGAGTATAATTTACAAAGGGTATCAGCACGGTTCTCAGGCGTAGCAATACGGTTGTTCGATATAAAAATCATGGGATTCCAGTAGCTAAAGGGCGTATTGATATTGTTGCCTGTGTACCAACACGTAGTAGATTTTATTGGGATGCATACTGATACGGTTACTAGGCGTATCGATATGCTGTGCAATTTTGCCTAGATTTGAGCTGAGACAGACCCCGCATACTAATCCTCGAGGACCCATACTATAATGCCTTGGTTTTAGGGCTTAGCGGTTTTGAGGTTTATTAGATGGTCCGGTGGACCAGGTTAGAGATTCGAATCGGATTTAGGACCGTATATTTTTTTGGCAAGATAAAAATGTGGAAAGTAGTTAAAAATAATATTTTAATATATATTGATTTTTGGTGGAATCAATTTTGGAAAATGGAATTTAGAACTGTGACATTTTGGTTAGTGACCAAAATACAATTTTTAAAAACTGTTTTGAAGTAACTAAAAGGAAAAGGGTCAAATTCTTAGAATCCTTAAGGAGCTAATTTTACCAAGTTTTGCTGGTGGTTTCTCCCTTCAATTAAATCATTTTAAACATGTGTTTTAAAGGGTGATTAAGAGGGATTAAAATATCTAAGTTAGTTATTTGCTTTTAAAGAAAATTTACGTAACTTTTTCCTAAACCTTTTCTCTCAACTTCTTTTCTCCCAAACACTCAGAATTTCATCAAAATCCGGAGGTGAAAGATTCTTTTCACTCAGAATATTGTTTCTAACTTGATTCTTTAACTTTGTTTTACAAAATCTCATTGAAATCTTATGTTTTCTTAGCTTTAAACAAGCCATTTGAGGGAGAAAATATATAACAGGGGTAAGGTCCGTGATCTTCTCTATTAAATGGTTCTTTATCGATATTCCCAAGTATTTGATCCTTGATTTATGGTTTATAATCTGATTTTATGTTTTTATATATATTTAATTGGGTAAAATTGATGAAATGATGAAAGATTCGAATTGAATATGATTTCTAGTGTTATGGGTTGTTTTTTTAACATATTTTGGATGTTTAATGATGTTGATAAGTCAATTTTATTAATAGAATATGAAGCTCTTGAATCTCTAATTGTTTAGGTTGCTAGTTTTGTGTTTTTGAGGTGTCATGGTGGATGTGTGTTTGCTGGAGGTGTTAGGTTGATTTGATTCTATTTCTATATGTTAATTGTTGATAAAAGTGGTGTTAGATTGTTACGTTGTGGCTAGGTTGTGTTTGGAAAGGATTAGTTGGGGTTTTTGATTGTTGTGGTTGGGTAATTGTGAGGCGAATGCAAGAATCCGTGAGGATATGTTGTTGCAGTGTTGTAAATGCATGGAGATGCATTAATCATATGTTGTTATGTGGTTTAAACAAGAGGTTGTTTTGGAAGCGAACGGTGTAGCATTTGAGGCTTCAAACGTTTGATTTCGCATCGGCAAATCAAGGCTTCGTGTATCGATGAGTGGGAACGTGGATTCTAGCATTGGAATGCTTTAAAGGTGGTTTATGGGAGTTTAAACTTAGCTTGATACGCTAGTTTAAACTCAAAAGTAAGTAAAAGTGAATTTTCTCTCTCAGTCATGCTAGTGTTAAATGGTTTTATGCACTTGTTTTGATTTACATGTTACCTACTGTTAAGCATGTTTTAAAGTATTTGATATACTGTTTTTGAGCACGAAATGCTGAGGGATGCACATGGTAAGTGGTCCTTGAAGGTATATGGATTATACTTGTGGTTTAAAGCATGGTTGTTACTTTGGAAAAATGGTTTGGTTAATGCTTGTTAAAAACAGTAAGGTAAATGCTAAATGGTTAATTATATTGGCAAGTGATGTGGTTTTAAAATTGTTATCGTATATAGTTGGCCGACCATAGGATTGAGTGCACTGTAATAAGCCGCCTTGGATGTTGAGGGGTTTAGATCTGTGTACCGAAAACTCCACACGAGTACCCTAACGGTAGAGGGGTTAAACAGTACCGTAGACTCCCGTTAATGGATTAAGCGTCTAACTGATGATTAGGGTTGGTGTCCCCATGGGTTGAAAGGTGTACCTGGTTGGTAATGTATTGTGATTGTTATTGTATCGATATTTCGGTTGAGATGGTTTGAAGTGTTGGTTGAACACTTGTTGAATCCATGTATCTGATGAACTCTTTTGTTAATGGACTTGTTAAATGATTACTTGTAAGACAATATAATTGTTGATGTATCATTGGAAAGTCTATGTTGTATAATGTGATTTATACATGTTTACTCTTTAAGCTTTGCATATGGTTGTTATGCATGGGAAGGCTTAAGTTGAGGTTGAGCAATGGGACTTGGTGTTGGTTAATGATACATGTTGCATATGATTTAATATGTTGGTTTTAAAGCTGTTAAGTGCATGGTTAGAAAGCATGATGCTGTTTTAAATGTTGTTGAAACACGATTTTGAAATGGGATTTCAATGAGTTATTAAGATATGATTTTAAATGCATTGATGGTGCTTTGTTTGTGAGCGCTTCTTACTAAGCATTGTGTGCTTACGCTCTTAATGTCCATCAATGCAGAGAATTGAGGGCTTTTGAGGCAGCAATGAGAAAGGGATCCTAGCAAGACTTGTTTATCAAAGTATGTTTGGATTAGACTATAAGTAATAAGGGCAATGGGGTACTCGTTTTGGTTTTGGGAGATGTTTTGATAAACTCCCTATTTGAGCAAGTTTGTTAGGTTGCTCTAAAGTTGTAAATGGCCTTTATGGTTTGGTTTTGGTGATGGTTTGGAGTTTCATGTTTTACTTGAATGATTTTCTAGGTTGCATGTCTATAGATTTACGTTTGATGCAAAATGCCATGAATTGATGTTGAATCTGTGATGCTATGCTGTGAATTGTACCCTAATATGTTGTATGTATGTAGAAGAATAATAGGGTGATTTGGATAGGCTAAAAGCTTGTTAAACCAGCTAAATCAAGCATGGTGTTTTGATACAGGCTTAGGTGTACCGGTACGGATTTACTTTACTGGAATCTATTTTTTGGAACAAAACTCGCATACCGAAACATTACCATACCATATCGGTACAGGTGCCAAATATTCACGAACTGCCAGTTAGGTGTATCGTAATAGATTGCAGTGCTTGGAAACAGTATTGGCTTGTGAAAGGCACCGTATCAATACGGTGGTACACGTATCGGTACGGTTGTCTGTTATTTCAGTTAATGTCATGGAAGTGAAGTTCTGTTTTCTTGCATTTTGGTCCCAGAATATTGTGGATGCAACCCCTTGAATTTGGATGATCGAATCGAGTAGATTTTCAGCATGAGAATATGAAACCCGCTATATTAAAGGTTGGTAACTTAAAAATGTGCTAAGTCCCTATAGTTTGATCACATTGCAATTTGGTCTCTAAATTGCAATTGAGCCAATTAGATGTCAAATTGATGCCCGATTGAGTTGAGTTTTCACCTGATGATAGTATGAACATATAGGTTATTTTTTTTGCATCTAGACAATATATAAGAAAAAATGGTCGCGTTTCAGTTTCTTTCTTTATGGTTTACCTCGGTAAACCTAAAGTAGCTCGCTCGGTTCGGTCTTGCGACTAGGCCGGGTCGAGGGGGTTTCATTTGGTGGTATCAGAGCCAGGTTTACGAAAGGTTTGAATGTTGTATTTGATCGTTTTTTGTTGCTTGATATGCGTGGTGATTGTCTGCTATGTTTTGTGATAATTGGGAGTTGGTATGATTGTTGTGATGTTGTTATGACTTATATTCTGATGTTGCTTTGCACGGTGGTTGAAATATGGACCCTGATTTCTTATGACATGTTGGGGGAAAAATTGGGAACCCATTACCCTATTATTATAGTATGGAAAGTTTTGATTTTTGAAATGGAAGTCTTGGATCCTTGCTTGAAGCTGGCCTGACTGTTTTGTTTTGAAATGATTATTATGCCTTAGATATATTTTAGCACGATAGGACCGAGGAGAGAGTTGTGATATGGTACAATTTTTACTGCCACTGGGCATGATGTTGAGGGAGATGTTGTACCTTCTAGAGGGTTGCCACCGCCCCTACCTATTCCACCTGAGGAAGTGGAGCAAGTACCAACTGGGCCAGGGATGGGTGATATGGCACCGTTAATTCAGGCTATGACCGGTGCTTTCCAGGCAGCAGTTGTGGGTGTTCATGTGCCGGCACCACCGGTTGCTGGGAAGGGATTGCCGCTTGAGCGTCTTCGTAGTTTGGGCAGAGTTGAGTTTTGAGGTTTTTCGCCCGAGGCTCCTAAGGGATGGTTGACCAGTATTGAGAGGATATTGGGCCAAATGGGGTGTACCGATGCCTGTAAGCTGGGCTGTGCTGTTTCCCTGTTACAAGGTGATGGCTATACATAGTGGACTAACGCAATTTTCGGTATGACGATCGATGATGTGACCTGGGAGTTCTTCTATGGTAGTTTCAGGAAAAGGTATATGGGAATCCGATATCAGGACGATAGGAAGCGGGAGTTCATGGCTTTGGTGTAGGGCAGTATGTCTGTGGAAGAGTATGAAGTGCAGTTTGTGAGGCTGAGTCAATACGCACCTGAGTTGGTCCCTGACGAGTGCCAGTGATGTGATCGTTTTCACTACGGGCTCGTGTAGGAGGTTAAGACATACATGCTTCCTGCTGATTACACCAATTTTGATGTGTTGGTTTCGTGGCCAAGGATGTGGAGCAGAATCGTGTAGGAGGTTAAGACATACGGGCTCGGGTAAGAGAGCTGCTGATTCAAGTTATAGTGGTAGTTAGGCTAAGAGACACCGTAACAGGAGGTTTCAGCCGGAGCCAAGGCATGGAAGAGGTGTTGTGGGATGTGGAGTCCAGGGGCAGGGTGCCCATGTTACAGTGCCGTTTAACACCTGTTGGGTTTGTGGATCCCGAGATCACTTGAGGCGAGATTGTCCGCGTCTGGCCTGGGAGGGTCAGTCACCTATGCCTGTTGTGGCCAATGCTTGTTGGAGTTGTGGGTCTTGCGACCATCAGAGTCATGATTGTCCATTGTTGGCCCAAGGTGGTCAGGGTGCTGCACCTGTTGTTACTCCGCAGCGAGGCCGTGGGCCGTTTCAGCGTCGAGATGGTAGGCAGTGGACTGTGGCTTATACCATTGCTATCCAGCCTGAGGGAGGTGGACCGGCTAGGGTGTATGCGCACCGTGAGGGTCGCAATGACACCGATGTGATTGCAAGTACTTTCTCTTTATAGTCCTTGCCGTTGTAATATCCCAATTTTTTGCTAGTGAACAAGTTTTAAATTTTGAAAGTTTTATGGCTAAAGTATACAGTTGGAAAAGTTTAGGGACAAAAGTGTAATTTTCAAAAGTTATGTATTTTAACCCCGTAAATGAATAGTTTACCCCCAAGAATGATGTTTTTGTGTTTACCGAATTTTTTGTATGGAGTTTGTATTAATGGCTATAAAGCGATAAAGTTTAGAAAAATATTCGGATAATCAGAACGAATTTAATATCTAGGATATTTTAATGGATTATAAGCCAAGGTTGATTATTTCATTTTACATGTCTAAGATATTTTCTTTGTGTTGGAAGAATATGAACCATTGGATTAAAGTTGATTTTCCATGTTAAATATGAGTTGTTGGATGAAAATGGCAAGATCGTAATTTTGGAAAATTACAACGACAAAGTTTGTAACTACTAACTCAAGATTAAACCTAGACCATTGGATGAAGGATGATGACATGAGATACATTATGGAAATATAGAATTTTCGGAATAGATCCGATAGCTCGGTAAAGGTAAAATCGTAGTAGAAGAATTTAGTGAATATCGGGAAATCAGATTGAATTGAAATTTCAGAGACTGTTCCATAAGCCATGGAAAATCATAAAATGATATTTATGGAATAGTGGCCGGTTGAGAAGGAACTAATTTAGTTAGATTATAATGGAATGACAATTTTGAAACAAACTAGTAAATAAATACTAGTTAGAGGGCAAATTGGTCATTTGGCAAGGATGAGAATTTTGAAATATTTTTGAAATGTTGAGCACATTTTTGGAAGATGAAATATACATGGATTTAATCTTGGCCCTTGATTTTAGATGAGTTAAACTAGCCATTGGATTTAAAGTCTAAATTGGTAATTTTACTATTTAAATGAATTTAAAATTCATTTAAAAGTTACAAATAGTTAAAAGATGAACAAATGTTCATCTTTTCCAGCCTTGAACCATGGAGAAAGAGGGGAAAGAAGAAGAAAATTTTCCAAACTCGATTTAAGCCCCAAATCTTGGTTTTAAGGTAATCTTCCGAACTACAAAGTTGTTCTAGTCTTCGAGCTCTATCTTTTGATGTAAATAATTCATAGAATACTTGCTTGGTTGATGAGATTTGATATGAGGAAGAAATTAGGGTTATGTGAATTTTGAAGATTTAAGAAACTATATTTGATCTTATGTTGTTTCCATGCTTAGGACTAAATTGGATTGATGTATAAAGCTAAGGGACTATTTTGTCCAGCATTTAAAGGTTAGGGGCTGGTGTTTAAATCTGAAATTTCAAGAGTATTTATAGATTTGATGAATATTGAAGCTTGAATTTAATGTTTGGAGGATGAAAATCTAGTTATTTCAACTAGTGACTAAATCGGCAATTTGGAAATCTTTATGGAGCTATTCAGTTTGATTGATTAATATTAGGGGCTGATGTTTTTTTTTGTATTTAATAAGTTGTTATTGATTATATAAAGTTTTTCTAGGCATGAAAATGAAGTTAGAATGCTAAATCGACGATTAATTTCTTTAGTGACTATTTTGACAATTTGTCAAACTTGAATGGTCTATTCGGCAAAGAGGATATGTAGAAGGAGTAAACCTGATTTTTAGTTAAAATGATGGAATTAAGGTAGTAATGTTGATTTGAAGACTAATTTTTAAAGTTAAGAAGCTTGAATTCTTATATTGGAAATATGGTGACCATTTTGACAAATCAAGAGAAATTAGAGAAGTAATGGTTTTAGCCTATTTTGAAGAAGGATGTAAAGAGAACTTACGAATACAAGATTCATTTAGTCATTTGGAGTAAAGTGACGGGACTAAATTGTCAAGTAGAGAAATAAGGAGAAGTCGGTGTAAATTAGAAGTTATTTATGGAACGTTATGTTGGAACTTAAATTATGGCAATAAGTTTAGAAATTCACCCTAAATTCTATAAAAAGGGTTAGATGGTCAATTTTATATCTATATAAAGGTATGTCAGTCTAGTTTCGTTTCCAACAAACATAAAACTGATTTCGAGTACCGTGTTAAAAAATATGAAATTTTATTCGAATGAAGGTCAAAAAAATTATAGAGAAGTTTTCTGCCTAGAAAGTCTGTGACGTGAATTTAGTGATTTTTCATAATTTTTGTAGATTTTATTAATTTATGTGGCTTATAGCGTTAGAACCGCTATCGAATCTAGTTTCTCCAGTATAAAGGAAATTAAGATCAAGTATGTATTCTGCCTTGTATAAGTAAATCTTTGAAGGTAGCGCAAGCTGTCAGAAAATGGAATTTGAAACATTTTGGATTTAAATGTTAGTAAGCAAGCTCGGAAGAATTAAGGGAAGTTCAAATTGGGTCACTAAGGACCGCAATGAGTTTCTGAACAGTACAAGGAAGAAAGGAAAAATATTTGGAAATTTTATATTCGAAAAATTATATTAGACAACATGTTTAAGGTATTGTTATATTTGAATCTAACAAATATTTTATTTTATTCAAGTGATTAACGAAGTCAAGTCCGAATCAAAGAAGATTTGAGGTTCTATGAAAGAAATGATCAAACTATGGCTTAGTGAGGCATTATGTTAAGTGGCCAAGGTGAGTGCAATTGCATACATATCATGACACATTGATGTTTTATACATCATTGGGATGGCTTGCTATGAGCCTACCCAAATTTTATTGTCATTATATTTATGTCATGGAGCATATGATTGATATATTTTAAATATGTCAAAAGTTGAATATAAATGCATGGATCACTAGTTATATATGATGTTGTATTATGAATGTTATTTCGGGTATGAACTGCCCAATGTTAAATTATGTTGATATACATTGTCGTGGATGGAATAAATACAAAAATTATGCCCAAATAAGTCATTGAGGGACAGGGTATAGTTGGCATGCCATAGAGTCCAGCAGCATACTGCATATTCGGTTATCCGGTTTAGCACTATAGTGTATATAAAGTACACTTAGTGTATATGGTTAGCACAGCCTTATAAATGTGCGGATGGTGGGGATGACCTTATGTCTATTATGGTTGGCACAACCTTATAAATGTGCGGATGGTGGGCACGACCTTATTTGTATTAGCATTTCGGTGCATATTTGACTCGCGTACCCAGGGTCGTCAAGGTTTATTTTGGGATATAAATTAATGGATAATAAATGGTAAACAGGTTAGGGAGTATATGAACCCTCGGAGTAAATGGCAAGTATATTGGTAAGAAATTTATATTCAGTTTATACTCATGATGCATTTATGCATATAAGGTACATTATGACAAATGGACAAGCATGAAAATCTTATGTCATTGGCATATAGTAAAAAATTACTAATGCAATGTGAATGTTGATGCATTGGCATATATCATGCTACATAAATGTAGCCATGAAGTTGAATAAAGTTTAAATGATTGTTATTAACTTCCTTTACTGCCTCACTAAGCTCGTACTTAGTGTGTGTTTGATTGTACACACGTAGGTAAATCAAGACGAGAGGAGAAGAGCATTGCATCAATATTGGAAAGCTCAACAGGTAATCACAGTAACAACATCCTAATTGAGGTTTGATTATTATAGTGGCATGTATACTAGCAAAACCTATTTTAGTTGTGATTGACCTTTAAAGTTCGTTACGGTTTCAAAGTAATTGGCATTTCAGAAAAGATTCAAGGTTAAGAATAACCTTAGGCGGTGAGTTGCATGCTAAGATAATTGATTTATGGTTGGAACTCAAATAAATAATTTATATCAGTTTTAAATAAAATTAAGCGTGCTTAGGCTAGAGAAATTTGAGGATGGGTGACCATTGAGAAGTTTTCTAAAAATTTTAAATTGCCCTGATTTTTTATTAAAGAAGTCATAACATTTCCGACCCCTACCCAGTGTACGGATACGGGAAAGGGGTGTTACATTTATTGGTATTAGAGCTATAGGTTTAGCCGGTTCTGGAACTAAACGAAGTGTGGTAAAAGTCAAAAGTGTATACATGCCACTAGGATGTCAGAATTACTGATGATTTTACATGTTTGAATGGATGCAATTGCTCACTTCATTATGATAATAATGTTAAATTTCAATGTGTGTGGGTAAAAGAATCGTGTCAGGTGTTCAGGCTTGTGAATCAATAAGAGATTCATAAGCATGATAAGGTTAATGATAAGATTCTACCCTTAGTTTAACATGGTGCAGAGGCACCTGAGTGGCATGATATGCATGTTATGGATTAAGAGCTTTTCTTCCAGATATTAGATGCGATCATAACTCAGCCTACTTAGGCACCGATAGCAAAAGAATTGAGAGTTCTGGCATACTAGATTTTCAGAGAGATATTAATGGAGATCCTATGATTGTTAAATTATGGTTTAAAGATATAAAAGTTATGTCGAAGGAACTTTGTATTGATGATCAGATGAGACTCAAAGAAAAAGTATTATCTAGTATGAAAGGATTAGACCAGTATTTGATAAAGTAATGTTACAGTACATATTCAAGAGTTTATTAGCTAGAAGTTCTTTCTTTGAGGGTTCCATAACACAGTTTATCTTAGAGATGCAACAAAGTTTCTTGCATCTTTATTAGGACAATAGGATTATTTACGTGTATGAGTGCAAGTTTAATAAATTGAGCTGATTTGCTTCTAAACTGCTTCCTACAGACATAAAGAGAGCATGTTATGACAACTCATATAGGGCTAGAGGTCAGGTACAAAGAAGTACTGACTGCCTATGTATTTCAAAATTCTATGAAGTAGTAAATTATGCCAAATGCAATGCAAAGGGTTTAGAATGAGAAAATATCTAAACAGCGGTCACAGCTCGTAAAGAGGAATAGTGAATCATTATGCATTTCACCACTTCTAAAAAGTAGTGAGGATTCCCGGCAAAGATATCAAGCTAAATTTATTACATAGTTCCCCTAAGAGATCAAGACAAGGAAAATTAAGAACTCTCTGACATTTATAATTAATGTTGGAGATTCAAGAAAACCATAAAACCAATCATGTGAGTGTTGTAGTAATTGGCATGCATGAGCCAAGGTTGATTATGTCATTTTACATGTCTAAGATATTTTTTTGTGTTGGAAGAATATGAACCCTTGGATTTAAGCTGATTTTCAATGTTAAATATGAGCCGTTGGATGAAAAATGGCAAGATCGTAATTTTGGAAAATTATAAGTGCAATGTTTGTAACTACTAACTCAAGAAATCTAGAACATTGGATGAAGGATGATGGCATGAGGTACATTATCGAAATATAAAAATTTTGGAATAGATCCGATAGCTCGGTAAAGGTAAAACGTAGTAGAAGTATTTAGTGAATATCGGGAAATTAGATTTAATTGAAATTTTGAAGACTGTTCCATAAGCCATGGAAAATCATAAAATGATATTTATGGAATAGTGGCTGGTTGAGGAGGAACTAATTTAGTTAGATTATAATGGAATGGCAATTTTGAAACAAACTAGTAAATAAAGACTAGTTGGAGGGAAAATTGGTCATTTGGCAAGGATGGCAATTTTGAAATATTTTTTAAATGTTGAGGACATTTTTGGAAGATGAAATATACATGGATTTAATCTTGGCCCTTGATTTTAGATGAGATTAAATTGGCCATTGGATTTAAAGGCTAAATTGGTAATTTCACTATCTAAATGAATTTAAAATTCATTTAATAGTGACAAATAGTTAAAAGATGAACAAATGTTCATCTTTTCCATCCTTGAACCATGGATAAAGAGGGGAAAGAAGAAGAAAATTTTCCAAGCTCGATTTAAGCCCCAAATCTTGGTTTTAAGGTAATCTTCCGAACTACAAAGTTGTTCTACTCTTCGAGCTCTATATTTTGATGTAAATAATTCATAGAATACTTTATTGGTTGATGAAATTTGATATGAGGAAGAAATTAGGGTTATGTGAATTTTGGGAATTTTGAAGATTTAAGAAACTATGTTTGATTTTATGTTGTTTCCATGCTTAGGACTAAATTGGATTAATGTATAAAGTTAAGGGACTATTTTGTCCATCATTTAAAGGTTAGGGGCTGGTGTTTAAATCTGAAATTTTAAGAGTATCTATAGATTTGATGAAGATTGAAGCTTGAATTTGATGTTTGGAGGATGAAAATCTAGTTATTTCAACTAGTGACTAAATCGACAGTTTGGAAATCTTTATGGACCTATTCGGTTTGATTGATTAATATTAGGGGCTGATTTTGTTTTGTATTTAATAAGTTGTTTGTAATACCCCAAAATTTACAGTACTATTTAAGGGTCATTTAGTGCTAAGATAATTGCTTAAAAGCTTACTTAGTGACTAAAATGGCAAAAATGCAAAAGTTAGGATTTTCTCAATTATGGATTATAAAGAAATTTCTGAGGTTTTAAGGTGTCATGTGATAGAGAATGAGTAAAACAGGATACTCGCAACATTGGTTAAAATCCAAGGAAAATTGAATTGGGAATTCAAGGTTAAAGTTTAGTGACCAAAATGATATGTTTTTAAAACTTGGGTGGTACAAGTTGAAATATGAAAAGTTGAAGGACCAAAGTTGTAATTTCCCAAAAGTTAGGTTTTTTATTTCATAAATAGATAGAGCACCTATTGGTGTGGATCAAATAAGGAATTACTAGTTTGAACCGATATTTCAATTATTAGAAAAATCACAGTCAAAGTTTAAGTGGAATTCGAATATCCGGATCGATTGGAAAAATTATTAAATTTTATCATAATATAGAGAAAGGTTACAAAAGTCATTTCCATGTGTTAGAAATATTTTAGTTCGATTCGGGATGAATCCTATAATTATTTTGAATAAGGAATTTAATTAGTTATCGATAAAATTCTCAGCATTTATCGGTAAATCGGATCAAGTTAAATTTCGGAGATGATTCCATAGACTTTGGAAGAGTTATAAAATATTATTTTATGGATATTTGGAGAATTTAACAGCAATTATTTCATCTGTATATGGATTAAACAGATCATGGAGAAAAATGCAGTATAAGATATCAAATTTTGATTGAACTGTAAAGTTATGCGTGCCCAGGGCATAGGATGGGTGACCTATTGGGAAGGTCTTATGTCAGTACTTGAGATTGATAAAAAGGAATCAGTTCAAGTTAATATTATTCATATGGATATCTGATAAAGGATTATTAAGAGAATTTTATCCGATAAAGATTTCGGGTAAATTATCAGTATATTGGACCGAGTCAAAATTTTAAGTTTGACTTCATAAATATAGAGTATTTATTTGATAATATTATTTATTTTTCAGATAAGGAAATAAGGAATTTTTAGAATTTATTTGATAGCCCGGTGAAGGGGAAATTGTAGTAGAAGCAGTAAGTGAATATCGGGAAATCGGATTGAATCGAAATTTTAAAGGTTGTTCCATAAGTCACCAAAAATTCATAAAATATTATTTTATGAGTAAATTATTAATTGGTTGATTGTGATCTAACTATAATAGTTGGATTTTTACAAAATAGCAAAATTTGTGATTTAAGTGACTAGTTTTGGTAATTTGGTCACAATGGCAATTTTGAAAGTACCATGGGCAATATAGAAATTTCCCATGTGAAAGCATTACTCTATTTTGGTTAGTTGAATGGGATTTGGCTGGAATTGAACTAGAATGGCAACTAGTAACTATGAATTTAGTTGGGGGACATTTTGGTAAATTTGAATAAAATGAATTAAAAATTCATTTTTATTTCTACATGTGGCATAAATTAATAAAAGATGAACAAAAAAGTTCATCTTATCCTCTTCCAATTCGAAATACAAAAAATAGGGGAAAAATACACAAAATTTTGTCCAAGCATTTTGAAGGCTCCCGAGTAAGATTCAAGGTATGTTTTGGTAGAAAATTGATCTATTTTCAAATCCCTTTCATTTGATAGTAATTTTATCAAGAGTTATGAAGATTTGATTATGTTCTTGAAGAAAGAGAAAATAGGGTTTCATGTTCCATGTTTAGATTGAAGCTTGATCGATGCAAATCTAGTGTTGTAGAGATGAAATTAAGCTTAGATTGTGATTAATTTCATGTTAAAGGTTAAAAACCTTAACCCTAAAATTTGGGATTTTATTTAGGGTTTTGAAATTAAGGATGAATATGGAAGATTTATGATTTTACAAGCTTGATTTTGATGTTAGAATGGAAAATTTTCAACTAGTTTTCTAAGTGACTATTTGGAATGTTTGGTAAATTAGGGAAAATATTGTGAAAATTATCCTAGTGAATGGATTTGAAGAGATTATGAATTTAGAAGCTTGATTATGGCATTTGGATTAAAATAAAGTCCTTGAAAAGTTTAGACACCCAAAATTTGCAAGTAGGAATAAATTGGGGATTTAAATGTTAATTTTTGGAAATAAAGAATATATGTTGGAAAATTTATTTAAGCATGTTAGAATGTTGTTTGGATGAAAAATGAGACTAGAGAAGTCAAGTGACCAATTCTGCCACATGGAAGAATGATGGGAAAATTTTATGGAAATTATGATTATGAGATTTTATGGATCGAATATGTTGTACGAAGTTAGAATTAAAATTAGAATATATAGGGACCAATTCAGCAAGCTTCAAAGTTAAGGGACCGAATCTGAATTTTTATGAAATTGGAGTGTAATTATGTAATTAATGATGTTGGATATGTGAAAATGATGTTAGAATGCTAAACCGATGTTGAATAGAATTAGTGACCATTTTGACAACTTGTCAAAATCAATAGACTAAATAGAAAAATGAATTATTGGATGGGGATTAAATATGATTTTTTAGATAAAATAATAGAATTAAGGTATTAATGTTGATTTGAGGACTAAATTGCAAAGTTAAGAAGTTTGAAACCTTACCTTTGCATTTTAGTGACTATTTTGGCAAAGAAAGAAAATTAGAGAGAATTATTTTGAGTAACTATTTGATGAAGAAGATGATGAATTGGTGGTTTGAAGTAATGGGAATAAATTGACAAGTAGAAAAAAGAGAAGAAGTTAGTATAAATTAGAAGTTAATTATGGAAATTTTATGTTAAATGATTAGATAGCTTGATCTAATTATTGTTAAGACTGAATCTAACAAATGTTTGTTTATATTTATGTGGTTAATGAAATTAAATCCGAATCAAAGAAGATTCGAGGTGCTATGAAGAAAAGGATAGAGTAGAATTTTGTGAGGCATGCTAATAAATGGCCCAGGTGAGTGCATTTTTACTTATTTAGTATATATATGATATGAATGAGTGTTTTATTTATTTATTTTATATATATGACATGAGAGAGACTTGCGAGAAGTCGATCTTAATATTAATGAAAATGTAAGTGGATCAAAGTTATGTAAATGGTATGAAATATTAAATGGCATATGTGATACACATATATGACATAATGATTTATCTAAGATAAATCAGATTTTAGATATTTGAGTATGAACTACCCATTATCGAATATTGCATGATATTACTCAAGGATTGGATATTGAATAACGAATTATTACACTGCTATGCTCATGTACTAGTGTGAGAGTCTATGGTATAACTGGATATCCAAAAAGAGTCCTAGCAACTGCTCCAAACCACTACGGTGCGAGATAGACTCTTCGAGGTCGAGATAGACTCTATAGAGTAGGATTAAACACTACAGTGTTACATAGCACAAAAAGTGCAAGTATGGGGGGCAAAGGGAGTCCTCGAGTACATACTCACCATCACACGCTACAGCGTTATAGACACTAAAGTGTCAAGATGACTCGTATACCATAGGTTCACCTGAGAATCATTGGTATAGTTGGATATCCATAGAGTCTTAGCGGTTGCGTTATAGTTACTACAGTGCTAAGATAATGTAGGCACTACGGTGCTGAGATAATGTAGGCACTTCGGTGCTGATATAGACACTAAGGTGTTGCATGAGGAGCAAAGGACATCCTCGAGTACGTACTCCTCTTAGTCGCTTCGGCGATGCAGATGCTAAGGCGTCGTAGACACTACGGTGTCGTAATGACTCGCGTACCATGACATCACATGATTTTGTACTTTGGGTTATGATAAAGGAAATGATATGCAAATTATTGTCTAATGAAAGCATGACTATGATAAAGGAAATGATATGCAAATGATTGCATGAGGAAAATATGACCATGTTGCATAATATAATATGCAATTGATTACGTGATGACAACATGACTACTTGATGATCATGAACTATAGATATCATGATTTTATGACAAAATTAATAGATGATATGAATCATATTGAAATGAATTTATGCAAGTAGTTAATCTAAAAAGCTTAATTTACACAAGACTGGTAAGACAAACCGAATCCTATGATTTAAATATTATATTGGTTAAATGAACTATACAAGTAAAATAGTTCTATTCACGATAAACTGTTGTCAACTGCAATTTGAAGTCGTTGGTCATTTTGCAAAACTGAGTTATTTATAATCATTGTTTTATATTGTTATGATTATGCCTCATTATGTTATAATTAACGTGTGTTTTGTATCACAAGTAGGTACCTCGAATTAGATAGCAGAGGAGGAGCTGCACATCATTGAATCAAGTTAACCTGTATTATCAGTAAGTATCACCACATCCTAGTCTAGTGGGGCATGTATAGATATTAAATAGGTAATTATTCTATATGATCTAGCATCACGATTAGTTTGAAGAATAAAAAACATTAGAAAAGATGCTTTAAATGGTTTTAAACTTAATTGGTCATTTATCGTGTAGTGATTTTGAAATCAAGAAAGGTTCTAGGCAACATACATAGTTTTCACCCTGAATTACATTCTCATTTAAAATCTGCTTAAAGTATTTTTCAAACCAATTCAGGTTCAAAACTAGCTGCGGTTGCTAGACATAGTTTTGTTTGAGAACTGAAAAAGGCCAGCTACTAAACTACTTTGTTGAGATAAAAAAATTACGAGTCTGAAAAATCAGTGTAAATCAGTTAGTAACATCTTTAATGTTTATTTGAATATCGAATATACGTTGAGGGTGTTACATTGTTATTGATTATATAAGGTTTTGCTAAGCATGAAAATGAAGTTAGAATGCTAAACCAACGATTAATTGCTTTAGTGACTATTTTGACAATTTGTCAAACTTGAATGGTCTATTCAGTAAAGAGGATATGTAGAAGGAGTAAACCTGATTTTTAATTAAAATGATGGAATTAAGGTAGTAATGTTGATTTGAGGACTAATTTGTAAAGTTAAGAAGCTTGAATTCTTATATTGGAAATTTGGTGACCATTTTGATAAATCAAGAGAACTTAGAGAAGTAAAGGTTTAAGCCTATTTTTCTGAAGGATGTAAAGAGAACTTATGAATACAAGCTTCATTTAGGCATTTGGAGTAAAGTGATGGGACTAAATTGACAAGTAGAGCAATAAGGAGAAGTTGGTGTAATTTAGAAGTTATTTATGGAAAGTTATGTTGGAATTTAAATTAGGGTAGTAAGTTTAGAAATTCACCATAAATTCTTTAAAAAAAGGTTAGATGATGGATTTTATATCGATATAAAGGTATGTCAGTCTAGTTTCATTTCCAACAAACGGAAACTGATTTTGAGTATCGTGTTAAAAGATATGAATTTTTATTCGAATGAAGGTCATAAAAATTATAGAGCAGTTTTCTGCCTGAAAAGTCCGTGACGTGAATTTACTGATTTTTCATAAATTTTGTAGATTTTATTAAATTGCGTGGCTTATACCGTTAGAACCGCTATCAAATCTAGTTTCTCCAATATAAAGGAAATTAAGATCCAATATTTATTCTGCCCTGTATAAGTAAATCTTTGAAGGTAGCGCAAGTTGTCAGAAAATGGAATTTGAAACATTTTGTATTTAAATGTTAGTCAGCAAGCTCAGAAGAATTAAGAGAAGTTCAAATTGGTCACTAAGGACCATAATGAGTTTCTGAACAGTACAAGGAAGAAATGAGAAATATTTGGCAATTTTATATTCGAATGATTATATTAGACAACATGTTTAAGGTATTGTAAGATTTGAATCTAACAAATATTTTATTTTATTCGCGTGATTAATGAAGCCAAGTATGAATCAAAGAAGATTCAAGGTTCTATGAAAGAAAGGATCAAACTATGACTTAGTGAGGCATTATGTTAAGTGGCCAAGGTGAGTGCAATTGCATACATATCATGGCACATTGATGTTTTATACATCATTGGGATGCTTGCAATGAGCCAACCCAAATTTTATTGTCATTATATTTATGTCATAGAGCATATGATTGACATATTTTAAATATGTCAAAAATTGAATATAAATGCATGGATCACTAGTTATATATGATGTCGTATTATGAATGTTATTTCGGGTATGAACTACCCAATGTTAAATTATGTTGATATACATTGCCATGGATGGAATAAATACGAAAATTATGCCCAAATAAGTCTTTGAGGGATAGGGTATAGTTGGAATGCCATAGAGTCCAGCAACACACTACATATTCGGCTATCCGGTTTAGCACTATAGTTTATATAAAGGACACTTAGTGTATATGGTTAGCACAGCCTTGAAAATGTGAGGATGGTGGGCACGACCTTATATGTATTAGCACTTCGGTGCATATTTGACTTGCATACCTAGGGTCCTCATGGTTTATTTTGGGATATAAATTAATGAATAAAATATGGTAAATAGGTTAGGGAGTATATGCACTCTCAGAGTAAATGGCAAGTATATCGGTAAGAAATTTATATCCGATTTATATTATGTTGATGTATGGTTAATATGGTGGTATACTTATCTAGTGATAATGATGCATTTATGCATATAAGGCACATTATGACAAATGGACAAATATGAAAATCTTATGACATTGGTATATAGTAAATAATTACTATTGCAATGTGAAAGTTGATGCATTGGCATATATCATGCTACATAAATGTAGACATGAAGTTGAATAAAGTTTAAATTATTGTTATTAACTTCTTTTACTGCCTCACTAAGTGTGTGTTTGATTGTACACACGTAGGTAAATCAAGATGAGAGTGAGAAGAGCATTGCATCAATACTGGAAAGCTTAACAGGTAATCACAGTAATGACATTCTAATTGAGGTTTGATTATTATAGTGGCATGTATACTTGCTAAACCTATTTGAGTTGTGATTGGCCTTTAAAGTTCGTTATGGTTTCAAAGTAATTGGCGTTTCTAGAAAGATTCAAGGTTAAGAATAACCTTAGGTGGCGAGTTGCATGCTAAGATGATTGATTTATGATTAGAACTCGAATAAATAATTTATGTCAGGTTTAAATAAAGTTAAGCATGCTTAGGCTAGAGAAATTTGAGGATGGGTGACCATTGATAAGTTTTCTAAATATTTTAAATTACCCTGATTTTTTATTAAAGAAGTCGTAACATTTCTGACTCATACTCGGTGTACGGATAGGAGAAAGGGGTGTTACTGCCGTTGTATTTGTTGGTTGATTCTGGTTCTACCCATTCATACGTCTTGTGTAAGCATGCCCAGATGCTTGATATACCTATTGAAATTATAAATGTGGGTGTTAGAGTGACCAGTTCTCTTGGGGAGATAGTTGTAGTTAGGAAGTTGTATCGTAGGTGCTCGTTGATGGTTCAAGCCTATGTTTTTGTTGTGGATCTGATGGAGTTGCCATTCCATGGCTTTGATGTTATTTTGAGCATGGATTGGTTGACCGAGCATCGAGCAGTGGTGGATTTTAAGACCAAACAAATATCTTTGAGGTTGTAGGATGATTTTGAGGTGGTGGTTGTTGGCGAGAATGCCAAGTTCTTGTTTAATGCTATGTCAGCTTTGGAAGCGAGTCGGATGTTGGACTCTGGATGTTAGGCTTTCTTACCATATGTGATGAACCTTGGTTCAAAGGAGTTGTGGGTGCAGGATATTCACACGGTATGTGAGTTTCAGGAAGAATTGTCAGGTTTGCCACCTGACCGTGAGGTAGAGTTTGGCATTGAAACCTATGCAGATACGGCACTGGTGTGTATTGCTCCGTACAACATGGCCCCGAAGGAGTTAAAGACGTAATTGTAGGAGTTGCTTGATCGTGGGTTCATTAGACCGAGTATTCACCGTGGGGTGCACCGGTGTTGTTCATAAAGAAGAAGGATGGTACGTTGCAGATGTGTATAGATTATCGGTAGTTGAACATGTTGACGATAAAGAACAAGTATCCGTTTCTGCGGATAGATGATCTGTTCTGAGGTGCATCAGTGTTTTCTAAAATCGATTTGAGGTCTGGGTACTATCAGTTGAAGGTGAAGGATGTAAATGTACCCAAGATAGCTTTTTGTACGAGGTACGAGCATTATGAGTTTCTTGTTATGCCGTTTGGTTTGACCAACGTCCGAGCTGTTTTCATGGACATGATGAACCGGGTGTTCCATGAGTTTTTGGATCAGTTTGTGGTAGTGTTTATTGATGATATCCTAGTGTATTCTCGTACTGAGGAGGATCATGATAGACATTTGTGGATCGTGCTTCAGACGTTGTTGGCTAATCAATTGTATTCCAAGTTAAGCAAATGTGAGTTTTGGCTTAGGGAGGTTGTGTTTCGCGGGCATGTAGTGTCGGCCAAGGGAATTCGTGTGGACCTGCACAAGGTTGAGGCTACGATGAGTTGGAGAGGATTCATGATGTGTTTCATGTTTTGATGTTACAAAAGTATCAGTCAAATCCGTCGTACGTTATACCTATAGAAAATATCGAGTTGAGACCAAATTTGTCGTATGATGAGGAGCCGGTCGAGGTCCTTGATATCAGCAGTAAAGTTCTTCGTGGCAAGACGGTTGAGCCAGTTAAAGTGTTGTGGAGGCACCACAGAGTTGAGGAAGCCACGTGGGAATGTAAGTCAGAGATGCTAGAGCAGTTTCCGCATCTGTTTCCTCCAGATAAATTTTGAGGACGAAATTTATTAAGGGGGAGAGTTATGGATTGTTTTTGAACATATTTTTGATGTTTAATGATGTTGATAAGTTGATTTTATTAATGGAATCCTGAAACTCTTGAATCTCTAATTGTTTAGGTTGCTAGTCTTGTATTTTTGAGGTGTTATGGTGGTTGTGTTTTTGCTGGAGGTGTTAGGTTGATTTGATTCTGTTACTAGATGTCAGTTGATGATAAAAGTGGTGTTGGATTGTTAGGTTGTGGCTGGGTTGTGTTTGGAAAGGATTAGTTGAGGTTTTCGGTTGTTGTGGTTGGGTAATTGTGATGTGAATGGAAGAATCCATGAGGGTCTATTGTTACAGTGTTGTAAATGCATGGAGATGCATTAATCCTATGTTGTCATATGGTTTAAATAGGGGAGGTTGTTTTAGAAGTGAACGGTGTAGCATTAGAGGCTTTGAATGTTTGATTTTGCATCGGTAAATCAAGGCTTCGTGTATCGATGAGTGAGAAAATGGATTCTAGCATTGGAATATTTTAAAGGTGGTTTATGGGAGTTTAAACTTAGCTTGATATGCTGGTTTAAACTTGGAAGTAAGTAAAAGTGGATTTTCTCTCTCGGTCATGCTAGTGTTAAATGGTTTTATGCACTTGTTTTGATTTACATGTTACCTATTGTTTAAGAATGTTTTAAAGTATTTGATATATTGTTTTTGAGCATGAAATGCTGATGGATGCACATGGTAAGTGGTCCTTGAAGGTATATGGATTATACTTGTGGTTTAAAGCACGGTTGTTGCTTTGGAAAAATGGTTTGGTTAATGCTTGTTAAAAATAATGAGGTAAATGCTAAATGGTTAATTATATTGGCAAGTGATGTGGTTTTAAAATTGTTATTGGATATAGTTGGTTGCCCATAGGATTAAGTGCAGTATAATAAGTTGCCTTGGATGTTGAGGGGTTTAGATCCGTGTATCGAAAACTCCATTCGAGTACCCTAATGGTATAGGGGTTAAACAGTACTGTAGACTCTCGTTAATGGATTAATCGTCTAACCGATGATTAGGGTTGGTGTCCCCATGGGTTGAAAGGTGTACCCGGTTGGTAATGTACCGCGATTGTTATTGTATCGCTATTCCAGTTGAGATGGCTTGAAGTGTTGGTTGAACACTTGTTGAATCCTTGCATCCGATGAACTCTTTTGTTAATCTAATTGTTAAATGATCACTTGTAAGCCACTATAATTGTTGATGTATCATTGGAAGGTTTATGTTGTATAATGTGATTTATACATGTTTACCTTTTAAGATTTGCATATGGTTGTTATGCATGGGAAGGCTTAAATTGAGGTTGAGCAATGGGACTTGCTGTTGGTTAATGAAACATGTTGCATACGGTTGAATATGTTGTTTTTAAAGATGTTAAGTGCATGGTTAGAAGGCATGATGATATTTTAAATGTTGTTGAAACACGATTTTGAAGTAGGACTTCAGTAAGTTATTAAGATATGTTTTAAATGCACTGATGGTGCTTTGTTTGTGAGCGCACCTTACTAAGCCTTGTGTGCTTACGCTCTTAATGTCTATCAATGCAGAGAATTGAGGGCTTTGGAGGCAGCAATGAGAAAGGGATCCTAGCAAGACTTGTTTATCAAAGTATGTTTGGATTAGACTATAAGTAATAAGGGCAATGAGGTACTCGTTTTGGTTTTGGGAGATGTTTTGATAAACTCCCTGTTTGAGCAAGTTTGTTAGGTTGCTCTAAAGTTGTAAATGGCTTTTACGGTTTGGTTTTGGTGATGGTTTGGAGTTTCATGTTTTACTTGAATGGTTTTCTAGGTTGTATGCCTATAGATTTACATTTGATGCAAAATGCCATAAATTGATGTTGAATCTATGATGATATTCTGTGAATTGTATCCTGAATATGTTGGATGTATGTAGAAGAATGTTAGGGTGATTTGGATAGGCTAAAAGCTTGTTAAACCAGCTAAATGTGACATTACAGGCCCAAGCGTACCGATATGTTAGGGACCGTATCAGTACGACTAGGCAAAATCAATCATGGTGTTTCGATACGGGCTTAGGTGTACTAGTACGGATTTTCTTTACTAGAATATGTTTTTGGGACAAAACCCGCGTACCGAAAGATTACCATACCGTATCGGCAAGGGTGCCAAATATTCACGAACTGTCAGCTAGGCGTATCGAAATGGATTGCAGTGTATCGAAATAGTATTAGCTTGTGAAAGGCATCTTATTGATACGGTGGCACGCGTATTGGTACGGTTGCCTGTTATTTTAGTTAATGTTATGGAAATGAAGTTCTGTTTTCTTGCATTTTGGTCCCGAAATGTTGTGGATGCAAGTGGTTGAGTTTGGATGATCGAATTGAGCTAATTTTTGACATGAAAATATGAAACCTTACTAATTAAAGTTTGGTAACTTAAAAATGTTCTAAGTCCCTGTAGTTTGATCAAACTGCAATTTGGTCCCTAAATTGCAATTGAGCCAATTGGATGTCAAATCGATGACTGATTGAGTTGAGTTTTCACCTGATGATAGTATGAACATATAGGTTAATGTTTTTGCATCTAGACAAGATATAATAAAAAATAGTCGCGTTTCGATTTATTTCTTTATGCTTTACCTCGGTAAACCTAATGTAGCTCGCTCGGCCAAGTCTTGCGACCAGGCCAGGTCGAGGGGGTTACACGTACCGGTACGACCTAGCCTGTAATGACCTCTTGGTCGAACATATGACATTTTGCCTCAATCTGACATGCCTCAGACATTACACAAACATCATATAAAAGTCTAGAAACATTTCCAAAATCATAAAGGCATGATCATTCACATCATAGCAAAGCCAAATGAAGATCCTATAGGCATGAACTCTACCCAAGCATGAAAATCATATCCCAACCCCTCAAAGCAAGACTTAAAACCTCGTACAAGTCCAAAATACCAAAATAAAAATGTACAAACTAGGAGTAAACAGGTCAACCCTCCCAATTACAACTTGGTCACATTGCCTCTTATTACTACAAAGTATTTATAAAACCATACTTGAAATAGCCTCGCCCTTGGATTACTTCTTGCTTGTTTGCTGACCAAAATGTTCACTATTCTACATTGATGAGAAAGGAGAGCTTAAGCGTATAAAACTTAGTTAGGGAATCTCAAAAACACTCATCAATGCATTTAAACCCATTTGCCTTCAAATAAGTATTAAAGCTTATGCCAAAACATCTCATGCTTCTATAGTCTTGAAAAATATGAACTTTTAAACATTTGCAACACATGAATCATGGATTTCTAGCATAAACCTTGCTTTAAGCTTTCTCATTGTAACCCCCTCGACCCGGTCTAGTCGTAAGACCGAACCGAGCAAGCTACATTAGGTTTACCGAAGTAACCCAAGAAGATTTAACCTAAAACACGCCCATTTTTTTCCTTTCATATTGTCTAGATTCATTTACGCTTTCCCACATGATCATACTATTCATAGGTGAGCACTCATCTCAATCGGGCATCGTAACAACATCCAATTGGCCACAACACTATTTAGGGACCAAAACGTAAATTTAGCAAAATAGAGGGGCTTGTCCACTCTTTAGCCAACCTTTAATTAGGTTTATTTCATGCTTGTATGTCAAATATCAGCCTCAAACGATCATCCATGTTTAAATTATTAACTAAGCAAGACATAGGGACTAAAACGAAAGAAATCATAACTTCACTAAGACCATTAACTAACTTAACTGCCACGGGTATCGGTAAGCTCACTTGGGTATCGGTACGCTCACTTGAGTATTGGTATGCCCTTTCCATTTTGAATTCCAAAAATTCCAGTAGCCAACTTTCGTACGGGTACGATCCTGCGTACCGATACGCCTTACCAAAACCAAAGGCACATACCGATCCTCAAACCTGAGTACCGAACCCCCAAGCCAAACTCAGGCTTCCCTTACCGATACGCAAACCCGTGTATCGGTATGTTACTCTAAAGATACATTTCTGTATCGCAATGCCTAGCCCGCGTACTGGTACCACAAGCCCAAAATAGCTTCCCATACCGATACGTGAACACGGGTAGCGATACGCCTGGACCAGAATGGTCACAAATTGCTGATATAACATGCTTATTTCTAAACCAAACCATTACATCATGCCACAAACTCTTATACAACACTACATAGATGCAATAGAAACCTAAACATCACAAGCTCAGTAACCAATTGGCATGCTTACATCCCATGACATTCTAAAGGCATGCTTCCTAAAAACACTTTGTAAAACATCCCAAACTACACAAATAAGCCATTCTCATCATATGCATCATAACAACACAACCCATACATAGTAAACTTGCTCAAACCATCTCAAGAAGGCAATCATCAAGGAAGCTCTATAGCATTACCTAAGCCACCAATCATCTACAACTACAAACAAGTATTAACATCAAGCTTAGCAAAATCAACCATCCACCAAATCCAACATAGAAGCATACTCAAAATCCACGAGAAAACAGAGCTACAAATCACTAAAACTTTGGTGGACACATTGCCTTATTAACCGGAAACATAAACCGAGTTCATACTCAAAAGTAGTTTATCCCTTGGATCCTTGCAAACCTTTCCTTTGCTTCCCGTACTTTAATGCTCTGTATCATTAGGAAAAAGGGAGCGTAAGCACACATGCTTAGTGAGGAGGCTTATAAACAATGGTGCATTAAAATTCATTTTAAAGCCACATGCTTGCTTTTCCCAAAACATGCTTACTACCAAAGCATTTTCTCGTGATACCAACCGAATCAAAACATAATAGTCTCTGTATAATATCATAAACATTTCATGCTTAAATCACAAAGCATTTTAGTCAAACCATGCTTAAATACCAAAGCATTTCATACAAGATTCAACACATGATCTTTCTCACATATTGGCATTTATAGTGACCCGGATATACTACCTCTATCCTATACACATATCAGATACACGTATCTCTCATACCATGCCTAGTTAGACCGCATGATATCCCAAACATTGCCTAGTTAAAACGCAAGATTTGACACCCTCACCTAGTTAAACCGCGAGATCTCACCCTTGCCTAGTTAAACCAAAAGTATATCGACCTTGCCTTGTTAATCTACAAGATCACCATCAATTTGGGTTGCCCAGTTAAACCAAAAATCCCCAAATAAGGTTCCCAACAGTTCGAATGGCCTCGTTACACCGCCATACCTCAAGGACCCATGGCCATGATCGATTTTGTTTATATTTTATAGTACACTCTTAATCCTATGGCATGGCAACTATATCCGATTGTATTCTCATGTTGTCACATAGACAATATACCATTTACAAAACCATTTACTTATTGTTTTACAATGCATTCCATAAAACACCACACATGCATATCTCATTGTCAATGCAATAATTGTAACACCCACTACCCCGGGTTAGCAACAAACCGGTTTGGGAGCGTTACTAACGTACAATACAAGCATGAACAAGGCAAGGATAGGCTAACTCATCCCTATTAGATGAGTTACTTAACTAACAAGTGAACAAACATACATTACTTAACATGTAAGTAATATTATTTACATACATTATAGGTTACCAAAAATTTCATTTAACATAATCATACAATCATCATCATTCGAATAGCTTAAGGACAATGCTTCCATTTAATTTCATTTCATTATTTCTTAACTTGATGCATGTAACATTCAATTGTACATACCTTGTCTCCAAGCAAGCAATATGCCAACCTTACCATTCGGCATTTACCATTCAATCTCATAAAAATACATATACATCATGATATGATCATACAAGTGATTAACTCACAAGACATTCAAATGGTATAAGACTAGATCAATTACTTTGGTCAAATCAATATATACATAACCATATGCGCATCAAATACTTACAATACATAGAATTTTAGTTCATTACTTAATTCATATTAATAACCAAGTTCACAAAGTAATAGGCCCATTCAAGACATATATACATATACAAGTTCAAGTATTCAAAATGCATGCACTAGACATTATATACAAACTAAATGCCACCAACTAGGGGAGTACAAAACAAGTATGAACCATACTTTAACTATGCTTGTGTCTCGCTTCGAGCTCAAGAATTCAGGCTTCAGGATCAAGCAACGATCGAATCCTTTGTCCTGTGGTTGGGAAGAATGAAAACAAGAGTGATAAGTACAAGAATGTACTTATTGAGGTAGCAACTAGTTCTAACCCATTTGTTATATGAAGTCAAGTGTCAATTAATCAAGAAGGATCCTAGCTAAGGATTTCAAGGAAATCGAATAGTATAAGAAGCAAGAGACAATGAATCATAATTCATGCTTTATCCATTTCAAGAAATCAAGCTATTCATGGACACATATCAAGTAGTCAAGCAATTCATACTTATATATCATGAAATCAATCAATTTAAACTTTCATTCAAGACAAGTTTACAATTAGAACTCATGAATTTAAGTAAGGTCAAGGTCTATTTCAAGCAATAATCATGTAGCAAGAAATTCGAGTATACAAGTCAAGTGACAAATAATTCAAGTTTACATGTTTGTCATTTCAAGAATACATGTCAAGTAATCCAAGTAGCAAGTCATACAATACAAGGTCCAAGTATAGGCAATTATCATTTTAAGAGTTTCATGTCAAAAATCAAGCATTACATGTCAAGCAATTCGAGTATTTCAAGCTTACATATCAAGTGATTGAAGTATCAAGTAATTCAAGAATCATATAATTCAAGTATCAAATGAGCTTTATTCTTTAATTATTTCTCATTTGCTTTCTTTAGTTTATGCCTTTGGTATTTAGTTGTCTAGGTAATTGAGTCTCCAACCAACTGTTGCCACAAGATGTACCGTAGTACGCAAGATGTACCGTAGTACTGGTCAACCCTCCTACTATCGCCAAAGTCCAAAAAAATGTACCCTCCATCTGTTGCCAATTAGGGGCCTTAGCCCTGGATCGTAGTCCACCCTACACAATGAGCTCTATACTCTAAGGCATGCCCTTCTACCTATGACCATTAACAACCAAGGTTTTGTTCAATTATGAATCACTTATTCAAGTATTACATGTTTATGTCATGCAATAACTTATTCAAGGATCAATTCAAGTGATACACTTGAAGATCATGTTCATATACACAACCCTTAGGCCAATTGAGCCTTAGCTCTACACTTTACAATTTAATCTTGCCTTTAAAGCAAGCAATTAACATATGCCATCTCTTAGGCATCAAGCAAGATCTTTAATTCATGATTTATATCATGTTAACAAGTAATTAGATCATAAAAGTACATTTGGGCACTCATTCGAAATGATCACAATCAAGGCATCAAGGTTCAAGCATTTGTTTTAACTTTTCTTCCTAGATAATTTAACAAAATAAATGTTTCAATTAGATCTCAAGTTTTAGCTTAAATCATTCTTCCAGTTTTTCATCACAACCAAGCCTAAATCAAATATATTAACATGGCATAAAATACCAATAAGTAGACATGCATCTTTGGTTAGGACCTAAGTCCTAACCCTATATTAAACTACACTCAAAATACTCCAAGCTTAGCTAGTCTTGGATCCAAAATCCTTTCTGTTTACGACTAGCTTGGCCACTCCTTTCTTCTTCCAAAAGGTTTTCTCCTTGCTCTAACAATTCATACAAGTAAATCAAGGTCAAGACAAGGTACATTCATTTCATCAAAACAAGGCAACAATACATAATTCATTCATTTCAAAACATCAAGGCTGCTGCTGCTACTGCCTGGCAGCATGTGCACTGTTTACTAAAACATGCATAACTTTCTTTTCGTATGTCAGAATTTAAATTGGTCTACACCATTGGAAAGCTAACTTAATTATATTTCTAACCATATAGGCCTTGCATTTTAATTATTTTCCAATTAATACAGTTTGTAACTTAAAGACAGGTCAAGTTACACCACAAGACAGTTTGCACTATCCCTAGAGTTTCATTTCTACAATTCATTCTATAATCCAGAATTCAGTTATGTTTTCTCCTAATGAATTTAGTCATGTTAAGGAATTTCCCATAAAATTTTCATCCTTAAATTCCTTTTATACAATTTATAGTGATTTTTCAAATTTATTGCCCAAAACAAAGTATTCTGGGCAGCTTACACAAGTTTAAGTTTCTAGCTTCTTTAATCACTTGGATGGTACTTATAACATACTAATTCAACTTATATACATACTCATACAAGTCTAGGTCAGTTTTATCCACCTACCAATGTGATCAAAATAGGACATTTTATAAAATCAATCATGTTTACACAATCTTCCCTAGCAACGTGATCAAAACAGTTTCATGACATGATACATTCAAATCATACCAATTTAGTACCTAAATTTCCAGCAAATTTCTAGCATGTACAGTCAAGTTTCCAGCAACCATATACATTATACAATCAAGACACACACACAAACACACACACACACACACACACACACATATATATATATATATATATATGGATTCAAATCTGGACAGCAAGCTTGTTTGTACACATATTACAATCATCCTATTTCATTCGATGGCCATGCAAACATATTCACAGAAATCATAGAAACTTAAGATTACAAACACAAACATGCTTTCATGACATTCAATCAATTCTAATTCATAATGACAGCCTTTATCAATTTTTTGCTTAAGTTACCACAATCGAAATTCATGCAATCAACCATTGATCTACTTGAAAGCTCAAAACCAAAACTATCCTATCATTCTCAATTTCAATCAAAATTCAGCACTTAACTAATCAATTACCCACAAAATGTAAGATTCATCATACAAGCATTCAAATTCATAACATATACAATAGCCTAACTTACAACAAAGTCACATAGGAAGAGAACAAAGAATCTACCTTCCAAACACTAACATTCGAACAAAGCTTAATCCATGTTGAGATGATAACTAAAAATTTCCCTTATTCTCACTATAATCGGATGCTATGAAGGGTAAGAGAGTAAGATGATGATTCACTTGTTTCTTCTCTCCTAAAGATACAATTTCCGTGAACCCCACTTACTACTAACACCTTGCTTGGTTTTCCAATTAACAAGTGTCCAATGCCAATGTTTTAAGTTTCTTTACATGCAAAATACAAACATCCATATTGATTCGGTTAGGTCCCTTCCTCGAAAGCATATATAATTACTCTTTATTTTAATTTGCTCCATTCTACAATAGCTATAATACTATGCATGCTTCACACTTTGGTCCTTTTAATTTGGCACTCTAACGTGTTGGTTATAACATCTTAGTCCTTTAGTTATTTCAATTTAGCTAACAAGCTATTCAATTTTCATAGTAGGTCCTTAATTCATTTAATTATCTACTTCAAATATTTCTCCAATCAATTTAAAACATACTCGAATTGGTGTCATACTCCTTGGCCACATTTTGGGGTATTACAATTCTCCCCCCTTAAACTAAATTTACCCTCGAATTTAACTAAGTTGAACAAGTGAGGTCATTGATCTCTCATCGCAGCCTCTGGTTCCTAAGTTGCCTCTTCCATTTTATGATTCCTCCATAACACTTTCACCAAGGGAACATTCTTGTTTTGGAGTCTTCTAACTTCTTTGTCAAGTATCCGTATTGGCTCTTCTCCATATGATAGGTCGGGATTTAACTCTACTTCTTCAGGCT
The DNA here is from genome assembly GCA_019671005.1 of Hibiscus mutabilis. NCBI lineage: Eukaryota > Viridiplantae > Streptophyta > Magnoliopsida > Malvales > Malvaceae > Hibiscus > Hibiscus mutabilis. The sequence goes on along the minus strand of CM033744.1, from coordinate 21,542,303 downwards.
CGAGGACATGGGATAGGTCAGATCTATATCTTCTAGCCATGGAAACATGAAAGACATTGTGGATTTTATCAAATTTACTAGGGAGTGCCAATCGATAAGCCACTGGCCCTATCCTTTCAATGATTTCGAATGGTCCAATGAATCGGGGACTGAGTTCCCTTTTCTTCCAAACCGAAAAACTTTCTTCCAAGGGGACACTTTCAAGAAGACCTTGTCTGCAACATTGTATTGGATGTCTCTCGTTTTCAAGTCTGCATAGGCTTTCTATCGATCAATGGCTTGCTTCAATCGATCATGTATGATTTGAACTTGTTCCTCGGTTTCTTTGATTAATTGAGATCCCAATACTTTGTTTTCTCCCAATTCATACCAGCACAAGGGAGTTCTACATTTCCTTCGGTATAGAGCTTTGAAGGGAGCAATATGGATAGATGTCTGGTAGCTATTGTTGTAAGAAAACTCTACTAGGGGTAGAGATTTCTCCCAGTTCTTTTCGAAGTCTATAACACAAGCACGTAGCATGTCTTCAAGTACTTGTATCACCCTTTTTGATTGGCCATCACTTTGTGGATGAAAAGTTGTGCTCAAATGCACTTTGATTCCAAGGGCTTTTTGCAAAGAATTCTAGAATCGAGAAGCAAATCAGGGGTCTCGATCAGAGATTATAGTTGTAGGTACACCATGAAATCGAATCACTTAATGGATGTATAGCACGCTAAGGTTTCCAAACTCATGTTCATTCGAACATGGGTGAAATGAGTAGACTTTGTGAATCTATCAACAATTACCCATACAAAATTATTCTTTATTGAGTGGAAGGAATACCAGTAACGAAGTCCATTGTAATCTGATCCCATTTCAACTGAGGAAATTTGATTGGTTGGAGTAATCTAGTAGGGACTTGATGCTCGGCTTTGACCCTCTGACAAGTTAAGCACTTCGAAACAAAGTGTGTGATAGCCGATTTCATGTCTGGCCTCCAATATAGTGGCTTTAGGTCCTTGTAAATCTTAACCGATCCAAGGTGAATCGAGAAAGAGCTTTGGTGAGCTTCTTGTAACATCTCGTGTCTTAGTTCTTCATTGTTAGAAACACATACTCTATCTTTGAAATAAAGGAGTCCATTCGACTTGAGGGAGAAGTCAGAATTATACTCAGAGTCTAGCTTGGACTTGATCTTATAAAGATCTGGATCAATTTTTTGGAGTTATTTGATTCTCGAGATTAGGCTAAATTGAACTTGAAGTTCAGACAAGAATTTTCGTCCTTTGGATAAACGAAAATGAACATTGATAGCCAAGGAAGCTATAAATGAAAGGAAAAGATCATTAAGGAAGATTTTCGAATAGTTACTTGTAAGTCAAGAAAGGCCTAATTCGAATGGATTATTCTAGGATTTAGATTTAAGGGTTTACCCGAGTATGGTCTACGAGTAAGGGCATCAACAACTACGTTTGCTTTCCTCATATGGTAGTCGATAACCAAATCGTAATCTTTAAGTAACTCTAGCCACCTCATTTGCCTCAAGTTCAAGTCTTTCTGAGTTAGGAGGTATTTGAGGCTCTTGTGGTTTGTGAACAAGTTGCATTTCTCCCCGTACAAGTAATGTCTCCAGACTTTGAGTGCAAACACGATAGCTGCCAATTCCATATCGTGAGTAGGGTAGTTTGACTCGTGTGGTTTTAGTTGCCTTAAAGCGTAAGCTACCACGTTTCCATCTTGTATCAGGACACATCCTAGTCCTAAATGAGATACATCACTGTAAATAGTGTACTCCTTGCCCGATACCGGTTCGATGAGAACTGGAGCGTGAGTCAAAGCTTGTTTGAGTTGATCGTAGCTTTGTTGTTGGTTCTCTGACCAAACAAAGAGTGTATCTTTGTGAGTTAGCTTAGTCAAACTTGCGACAATGGATGAGAATCCCTTGACAAAACATCGATAATACCTGGCTAAATTGAGAAAGCTTCTAACCTCACCAACATTCCTCGGAGGTCTCCAATCCAGGATGGATTGAATTTTCCTTGGATCTACTTTGATCCCTTCTGCCGAGATAACATGTCCAAGAAACGACACTTTCGATAGCCAAAGTTCACATTTAGAGAACTTTGCAAACAATTAACGTTCTTGGAGAGTTTGCAATACAGTTAGAAGGTGTTCAGAATGTTCTTCCTTATTTCGAGAAAACACCAAAATGTCATCAATGAAGACGACTACACACTTATCAAGATAGGGATTGAATACACGGTTCATGAGATCCATGAAAGCAGCTGGACCATTCGTTAATCCGAATGGCATTACAAGGAATTCAAAATGGTCATATTGAGTATGAAAGGCTATCTTGGGTACATCTCCTTCTTTTACCCTCATTTCGTAGTATCCAGATCGTAGATCGATCTTTAAGAACACTGTGGCATTTTTGAGTTGATCTAAAAGATTTTTAATCCTTGGGAGAGGATATCGATTCAAAGATCTTCAATCTTTGGGAGAGGATACCGATTCTTGATAGTAAGCTTGTTCAATTGTTTGTAGTCAATACAGAGTCTCATAGTCCCATCTTTCTTCTTAAAGAACAAGATTTGATCTCCCCAGGGAGATGAACTAGGCCTAATGAAACCCTTGTCTTGTAGCTCTTGGAATTGCTTCATGAGTTCTTTCAACTCAACAGGTGCCATTCGATAAGGTGTGATGGACACTGGTGTTGTTCCAGGTTAGACATCGATCCTAAACTCTACTTCTCTGGTTGGAGGGAGACCAGGGAGTTCCTCAGGAAAAACGTCGAGATATTCAGATACGATAGGCACACTAGGTAAGCCAAATTCAAGTTCATCTTGTAAGACCATAGTAGCGAATATTAAGGTCGGTTTCTTGTCAATTAGAAGAATTGATTCCTTTCCTAAACCCCAGAGGTTAAGTCTCCTATTTAGGCAATCTACCCAGGCTTCATGCTTGCTTAACCAATCTAGTTCAGTACTAGACCAATCTCACAAGTTGGTAGTACATATAGATTAACAAGAAAGGGTACATTTCGAATGAATAGGGGACAATTTCTATAGATAAGACTTATGTTTGTAATTCCCCCTATAGGGTTCGAAACTACAAAGCTTTGTTTTACAATTTTAGGCTTTATGTTCAACTTCTCAATCAAGGTTGAGCATACAAAAGAATGAGTGGATCCTTAGTCTATTAAAGCATAAACATGAGTCAAATTTAACTCAACGGTACCTGCTATAACATCAGGTGATTCTTCATCTTCTTTTCCTCGGATATGATAGATTCGTGCAGGAGCCCGAGATTCCTGGTGAGTAGGGCAATTTAAATGTTGTCCATTGACCTTCGCTTGATTTCCAGACTAAGCTTGTCTAGGACCTTTGTTTCGAATGGAAGTAGCCAAGCTAGAATTTGCATGAGTTCGAATCGGAACCTTGTTAGGATTCTGAGGAAAATCCCTGATATAGTGATTGGAGGCTCCACATCAGTAACATAGGTTCTATTGAGTTCTACACTGACTAGTGTGGTGTTTCTGGCAAAACTTGCAAGTAGGATATTGAGCAACTTTACCAAAATTCCCCATACTATTAATATAGATGATCGGGGCTGAAAACTTGGTTACCGATTGGGGTCTCAGTATGAAGTTGCTTTTCTGAGCAGGAGTGTAATTTGAAGAGTGATCCTTCGAATATTTGGACTTCTTTGACTGCTAGTGAGGCTTGTTATCATTCCTTGACTAATTTGAAGGGTACTGTTCACTAATGTATTTCTTGTTGAATTCCTTGAGGAAGAATTTACAAGTTATAGCTTCAGTAGGAGCAGTCAGGGTAGTGGTTTCCCACCAGCTCAGAGCTTCATCTGCCAACAGTGCTATAGCACATTCAAGTTTGTGTTCATCAGAACAGGGCAGTTGTTTGGTCAATATTTGAGTAGTGGCCTCTAACCAATACTCATCGATTTTGGGATTGGCTTCATTAGTACCCGTGAAGGTATAAGTCCAGTTTTGAGCCAGTTTGTCAATAGGGGCTCTAGTTGGAGCAATAGCTTGAGGAGGAATAGCATGGTCTCGTTTCAAGGTAGTTACAAGATGATTGAACATATCCTTCATGCTCAAGAGACATTCCTGCTGCACAGGATTTACAGTAGGAGCTTCCTGTTGAGCAGCAGCTTGGGCTCTAGGTTCAGCTCGTTGCTGTGAAGGATTCTGCTCCATCCTCACACTATCTCCTTCATTAAGGAGCCTACAAGTCTTTCATCATCCTGAGCGAGCCTTGTTTCAGACATTCTATGTTCAAATAAAACAATTAGGAATTCGGTTTATTTAAGTAAAGACACAAGCTATACAATACAAGTCTCCTAGGTGGAACAAGTATCCTATATGATGTAAGAGAGCTTGGTTTAGTCCTAGAACCAACTAAAAAGTTTTGATTACCAATAAAATGTAACGCCTCTACCCCGGGTTGGCAGCAAACCAGTTCAGGAGCGTTACTAATGTACAATACAAGCATGAACAAGGCAAGGTTAGGCTAACTCATCCCTATTAGATGAGTTACTTAACTAACAAGTAACCAAACATGCATTACTTAACATGTAAGCAATCTTATTTACATACATTATAGGTTACCAAAAATTTCAATTAACATAATCATATAATCATCATCATTCGAATAGCTTAAGGACAAACATGCTTCCATTTCATTTCATTGTTTCTTAACTTGATACATGTAACATTCAATTGTACATACCTTGTCACCAAGCAAGCAATATGCCAACCTTACCATTCAACATTTACCATTCAATCTTATAAAAATACATATACATCATGATATGATCACACAAGTGATTAACTCACAAGACATTTGAATGGTACAAAACTAGATCAATTACTTTGGTCAAATCAATATATATAACCATATGCGCAGCAAATACTTACAATACATAGAATTTTAGTTCATTACTTAATTCATATTAATAGCCAAGTTCACAAAATAATAGGCCCATTCAATACATATAAACATATACAAGTTCAAGTATTCAAAATGCATGCACTAGACATTATATTGTAATCACTCATTTTTATCATGTAAATACATATTAGTGTTGCATGTATACATATTATATTATATGTTTATTAGGTACATGAGTGTTGCTAATATATATAAGGTGCGTGTGTGCATGTATATTATAAGCTATGTATGTATATGTATTAATGGTGTAGGTGTGTCGCATACGTATCTATTTAGTACGAGTGTATTTGTTTAATGTGTATAGATGTTAAGTCAATTATGTGTATGATTATACGTACGTATGCTAGTATGTTATGTTATATACGTATGTATGTGTATTGTTGTTATAATACTATTACTATTATTATTGGGCTAATATATAAAATGAAATCCAAAAAAATTATATATTAAACCAAATAAATAAATTACAGTCCAAGTCCAATTACAAATAATTACAAGGCCCGGTTGGCCCAAACCCAAACCCTATCTAATTACATTTATTGTGTGCAGGTGACTGTGGGCCGTTGGATCTTGATCCAACGGCCACGATCAAACCAAGGACCAAAATATCTGCCAGCCGCGTGCTTCACACGTATGGACCGTTCGAGTGCCACGCGCGCGTGCGGTCCACGCGCAGACGCTTTGATATCCCACGCGTGCGTGAGCCCCAAGCGCTCTGACTCCTCGACTGCTGAGCTCCACGTGGAACGATTTGGAGCCGTTTCACCAAATCGAGGCTTCATCCAGGCCTCATCCTTCAAGCCATCTCGACCGTTAGATCAGATCTGATCTAACGGCCGAGAACACGTCTGGCCGCTGGCAGAACCCCCACACCGCCACCATGCTGATCTTCAACCACCACGCTCAGAACATGTCAAACACAAAAAGAAAGAAGTTTGTTAGTCCAGATCTGAAAAAGCAAGTAATATGCAACTTGCACCAAAACAAAAGACAAGCATATATATGTACGAAACAAATATTTTGTAAAAGAGAAGGTTGTAACGAGAGACAAGAACAGAGAGTTGTAATCAAAAGAACAAGTTGTAATTGAACTAGAAGTTACAATCGAAATACAAAAGTCAGTCCAGTGGTAAATACTCGTTTCCCCTTTTTTTTATTTTTTTGCATGCATACACAAAAGAAAAGAAAAAAGAGAGAGTTAGAGGTCTTACCGTCGCCGTCAGTGGGTCTCCCCTCCTCAGTGACAAGCCTTTCGGCTTCCCCAAGCCAGATACGGTGAACTGAAGGGAAGGGGAGACCCCTTGTAGTTTTGTTTTGGGTTTAAAATGGGTTTTTTTCGTTTCGTATTTCCTAGATCTAGGGCAAATAGAGGCGTATCCTCTGAATCCAACCTCGGATTCGTGTCGAGGGTGAGACGGGGGTTATTTTGGTAGGTTTTTGAGGCTCACCGGCGCCGGTTAGCGGCGGCCAGCGGCGGAGAACACGGCGGCCGGCCGCGAGATTCTGGGTTTCATGGGGGAGAGTAGAGAAAAAAATAAGAATGAAGATGGTATAAAAACTAAAAATGAAACGAAAGAGGGAAAATTTGGTCCCGGCCAAAAAAGGGGTATTTATAGGCGTTATTATTTTGTGAAATGGGTAAATTACATACTAAATCCCCTCGCGTTCCCAATATTTTCACTTTTGTCTTGCCGCATGGTATATTTACAACTCTGATCCCTCTTGTATTTCAAAATCTTGCAATCTAGTCCCTAAATTACACCGAATCAGTTTTCAAATGGTAAAATTACGCCTTTAACCATCCCACGTTTTTGAACTTTTCATTTTGGGTCTGCCCCTTGGTCTAATTACATTTTTGATCCTTTTAGGTTTCGTTTACTTCGCATTTTCGTCCCTAAATTACATATTATTGTTCTTGAATTTCTGCCACTGACTTTTATTTTTCTTTCATTTCAGTCCAGTTTCTTTGTAAATACTCATATTCGTATTATAATCGTATATGTTAATGTATTCTTTTGTCTTATTTTATATCCCTCGTATATGCCTCCTATTTTTATGTTTACATGTATATGTGTATTAAGTTTATAATGATTATGTATCTTTTTATTCGGTTATTCGTATTAAGCATGTTATGTTCTAGTTGACTCGTATACGACATGTTTTGTATTTTCGTATATGTGTATGTTCTCTTGACCTTTAGGTTACGTGTTAGTGTGTCTTCTTTTTATGTATGATATATTGTCCCATATATGTTGAAATATGTTTTATTACTAGTATGTATGTCTTTTTGAAATATATGTTCGTCTATATATGTATTTATTCCTACCTTGTTATTGTGGTATGTTAAGTTTGCGTATATCTGATATTAAGCTTGGTATGTATATGTGTATTTTAATTACGTATTTCATATATGTTAGATTAGTATTCTATTATGTGAATATTTATTGTTCTTAAATTATCTGCTATGTCTTATATTTTTGTCGCTAAAATTGCATATGGTATATAAATTGTTAATGCGGTGCCCTTTTATCCGAGCGTAAACGGGGCCAGTATCAGGCGTAGTGATAGTGGTTGGGCGTTTATTCTCGGATAACGAGGCCCTTAAAATTTACTCACAATTATGACCGAATTTTAAAATAATCGTCACTTTAACCCGGAAAATCCAATATTAATAAAGCGGTAATTATTAAAGTACCAATTTTGGGCGGTGTGTGGGTGCTAATCCTTCCCCATCCGTAACCGACTCCCGAACCCAATCTTTTTGAATCTCTGGTTTTATGGTGTCCGGCCTACCTAAGTGGCCGGTTGCGACTCCATTTTTTAAAATGCGGTTTCTTTTAAAACCCCACGGAATAAATATTTTATATCCAAAAGAATCACAAACACCTTTCAAAAACACTTCGAAAATCCTCATTTTTCTAGCGATAAAAAAAGGGACATCGCTACAGATGGCGACTCCGCTGGGGACTATTTTTTTTGTTTTTGTTTTTTTCAAAAACAAATGAGAGTCAAGCTTTTAAAATAATTACTGCTTTACTAACATTGGAAGTTCCGGATTAAAGTGACTATTAAATTAACATTCGGTCATAATTGCGCGTTTATTTTAACGCATTTAAAATATGGCATATAAACCCGTCTTTTTAAGTGGGGGGGAAACGCTAATGCTTTTCGTGGAGATATCGTTCTCTCCGTATGGGCCTAGCAAGTACCTTGGGGCTCAAGTACCTTATGCTTTCGTAAGGATATCGTTCCTTTCATACGGGCATAGCGAATGGGTCCCCCCGAATTGAACCGGTTGAAAGGAGCCTATAATGGGTGATGATCGGGGCCTTGCTACTCTTAGTAGAGGACAACAAGGACAATTCGGGTACCTCCTAGCACCAACACTGCATGTAGAGAACATAGAAACCCACCTGTTAGAGCCATGCGGATAACCTTAGGTGTTTTAGACGGGATAAATAGGGTTGTTTTTGTGTGTTTATTCATTTAATTTTGTCCTTTTATTTACATATTCATTAATTTTATCTGGTATTGACTTGTTTTCTTTTCGCTTTTTTTTTTTTTTCATACATCATACATTTGCATCACATAAAGGTCTTGGATCAAGTGGTTTGCCTGATCGTAAAGTCTTTCACCATGGAAAAAGGTGTCTTAGGAAAGAAGAGCTTAATTTGTCGATCGGACATTGGTCGAGGTCAACCAGAAAATCCAAGGGGACAGTTTGCGAGCTAACGCATAATAGCGGTGGTACACCTATGTGAGTCTCCAAGTAGCGACCTATGGGATCTTCAAAGCATTTGGGAAAGATGGGACCGAAGACTACAAGACTTGTTCTGCGATAGTTATGGCGACATTGCACAGTTGTTATATGTTCAGGTTAACCAACCCCTACTCCGAGCTATAGTCCAGTTCTGGAATCCGGCTTTTTGCTGCTTCACCTTCAATGGGCAGGACATGAAGCCTACGATAGAAGAATACACTGCTTTACTTAACCAGAAAAATATTCAGGAAGATTGGATCTACGCGAAGCCTCCGAGGAATCAGAATTACACTGCGAAACTCAAAACCTTTGCGGGAATGAGTGATGATTGGGTTAATGGCCTCCTTCAGATCCGAGGAGACAATACAGTCTTTGCATGGGAAAGTATTCGGGACATCATACCGACACATCCAGACGAGGCAAAGAAAATGGACTTGTTCGCCTTAGGAATATATGGCTTGGTGATCTTTCCAAGAGTACTCGGGAATATTGACATAGCCATTCTGGATTTGTTTGAGCGGGTGAAACGGAAAGCAAACCTAGTACCAGCAATCTTGGTCGAGACTTTCATTTCCTTAAATGCTAGCCGGAAATATGAAGAAGGACGTTTTCGAGGATGCGCACAGCTGTTACAAGTATGGATTCAGAGTCACATGTGGAAGACACCGACGAGGGTCCTGCCGGGGATATCCTTCCAAGGTTTTTCGCCTTTACGGGAGTACTTAGCAAAGGAATGGTGAGTGGATTTGAAAACAAAAATGTGGACCAGTTTTTTTCAGGAACATTCAAGATGAAGACATAGCATGGAGGGTCCCAAGGCTCGGTAAAGTTAAATATTTTCTATACAGTTGTGGTGACTTCAACTGGCTGATGATGTTGGGATTGCATTGAGGGATCGTCTGTGCTCCGCTTTTAGTGTCTCGACAGTTTGGATCACGACAGTTCATTCCCAATACCGCCGGATTAAGCCAAACTGAATTTCTTTTTAAAGGGGAGTTCAAAGGAAAAATTCAGACCATCATGAGGGCCTGGGACCATTGCTACCGGATCAGGGTGGAAGGAGATACCGAGCACATGACTACCCCAGACTACGATCTTTGGAGACGTTTGAGGGTTAATAATGTGATTCCCGAATCTGATCAAGGACCAGCAGTATCACTCGAAGAGCTTACAAGGGTGGTACCGTCTGAAGGTGACATCTTAAGGAATGAACTCCAAGAAGTTAAAAGGAAAATGGACATCCAACAGACCCAACATGCGAGCGAGCTCTATAAGGCAAGCTTAGAGGTTGACGAGGGGGACGGGATCATTAGGCAGTTAAAGAAATTAAATGCAGATTTGAACGACAAGAATGCTCTTTATCAAAAAGATGCCCTTCTACTACAAGCAAAAATACAGAATGCCAGCCAGAGTCAATTCATAGTCGTGGAAAGAGAAAGGATGAATGGTATCCATTTGGTGGAAGAAGAACGAGAAATCAGCCAGAAGACAATCGAGAAAGAGATAGAAAGCTGCTGGTTGGCTATGGAAGAAGAAAAACGGTCCTCCAAGAAGGCCATTGATCAGGAAAAGGAAAGACTCTGGCAAGAAATCAGCAAGGGAAAACAAGCTGTCCATCATGAGAAAGAAAGCATCGCCGTATGGAAAAGAAAGTCTATGAGTAGCCGAAATAGACTGTTAGAAATGCAAAAGTTGTACGATGACACTATTCAAAGTCTGGAGCGAAGCCAAAGTCAGAATGGCGAATTAAAAGGAAAGGTGGCGGAAGTTGAACTCTCACTTCGAATGTACTACCACAGAAATGGTTTCACTGAGCTTTAAGAAAGACAGCGCGAAGCAAGCCTGTTACGAGCACGAATTGAGTCCCTCGAAGCAACTGTTGAGGATTACAAGGAAAGAATTAGTGTGTTCGAGGAAGCTGCAGTCGGAGGGGACACCTATTGGAAAAAGAGACTGCGCGACGCTGCCCGGATGGTACAGGACAAGGACCATTATTACGCAAACCTAATGGTGGACATACAGCGAGTCGCCAGACATGTGAATGATTTAGCTGTCGAGGCTGAGACACTCCGACCTTTCATAGCCCCGGGAATGGAAGAAGCTCCCAGGTTCCTCAAGCTGCTCAGGGTAATTGGAAAATTAGGAGATAGAGCTAGAGCCTATCTATAGGACTCGGTGTTGTAATTAGATCTTTTGTATTAGGGATCTTTATTTTGTAACACGAACTCTGTTGTAATCCAGACCCTTTAATTCCCGTGGAAGTAGTTCAAAAGGGTGATTACCAGCGGAATCAGTACCTTATCTGCATACATTCTTGCATTGCATCAGGACATTCACATCATTATACATGCATATATTTTCTTGCAACCATATTAACATTATGAACATTGTGGCGTTGTGTAGTTAACCCGCAATCATTCATCACCCATACTTTACCCGGTTAGAAAGCAAGCTCATGGAAGACAGGATAATCAGTCTAGAAAAAGAGCAAAAAGAGCTCGAGACAAGACTTGAAGGGGCTCAGAGAAGCCTCAGTGATCAGATTGCGCAGTCGCAAGCATCTATAGTATCCGACATAACCGCATTATTGGCTAAGAGTCTTGGAAAAAGAATTGAAGGAGAAACCATTCAAGAGCCAGAGGGTACCCCAGCTCACTACAAGGTTCAACCAACTACACCAAACCTGGCTAGGAAGGTGTATATTGAAGGAGAAACCATTCAAGAGCCAGAGGGTACCCTCGATGCTGAAGCACTCTATGAAGAAGAAGTGCCGGACTTGAACATGGTTGAAAGAATCAGGAATGAGGTAGAGAAAGAGTGGGAGGAAAGATTTCGCCTCATGGAGGAAAAATTTAAAGCGTTACAATCAAATGAAGAATCAGGAAATGACGCTAGTGACTTAAGTCTGGTGTCCGATCTTGTCCTACCGCCAAAATTTAAAACGCCAGAGTTCGACAAATACGATTGAACCACATGTCCTTCCGCACACATAACAATGTACTGTCGAAAGATGGTGACCTACCATAAGGACGAAAAGCTACTGATCCATTGTTTCCAGGACAGCCTAACTAGAGCGGCGTTACGGTGGTACACCCAGTTGAGCAAGGCAAATGTTAAGACATGGAAAGATCTGTCAAGAGCATTTACTGAGCAATACAAGCACGTAACAGATATGACCCCCAATAGAATTATGTTGGAAAATATGGGGCAGAAGTCCAACGAAAGCCTGCGGCAATACTCCCAAAGGTGGAGAGAAGTGGCCGCCCAAATTCAGCCACCCATCCCGGAGCATGAAATTACGCCGTTATTTGTCAATACTCTGAAAGGGGCACTCTTTGATCGTCTCATTAATAACACAATGCAGTGCTTTGCTGACTTAATCAGGACTGGGGAGTCCCTTGAACTGGCAATTAAGAGTGGTAGAATTGATGGCGGGGAAGGGTCTCGGAAGTATAGCAAGAGAAATGAAGTAAACACCACCAGTACTTATACCGCCCCGAAGAACTTCACAGTCTCACAGCCACAAGCACTTGTGGGAAAAACACAAAACTTGAATCAAAGAGATGAGAGAATCACCAGAAAAGAGAAAAAAAGAAGAACTTTCACTCCCTTGCCTGTTTCGTACTGAGAACTTTATTCCCAGTTGTATGAAGCAGACCTAGTCCGTCCATACATCGTTAGTCCTGTCAATCTGCCCTTCCCGTCTTGGTATAATCCGAACGTGCATTGCGACTATCACGGCGGAACCCCTGGACATCCCACTGAGAAATGCCTTGCTTTCAAAAAACTTGTGCAGAACTTAATCGATTCCGGGATATTGAAGTTTGAAGAGCCGAGTGTAGCCAACAACCCGCTGCCTAATCATGGGAGCAAAGGGGTAAATGTTATCGAAGAATTCTTTACCCGGAGGATTAAGGATGATGTGTCAGAAATCAAGTGATCGACAAAGGCATGATAACAAGGCAGAAGAGATGCGGAGTGTATTGCGAATTCCACCAGACTGAAGGGCATGATATCCAAGAATGTGATGAGTTCAAGAAATTGGTGCAGCAATTGATGAATGAAAAACAAATAGAATTCTTCGAGGAGCCCATGGGGAAGAAGGGGTCGGACGTACACATGACATATAGCCCCAAATCTAAATACGGGAAGGATAGACCTTGTATCATCTCTCCCAGGCCAGGGAATGCAGGTGCCTCCCAGGGAGAAACCAACAAGATAAATCCCAAGATCATCATTTAAGCACCATCTCCATTCCCATTCAAAGATATGCGGAAAACTCCCTGGAATTATGCTCTAAATGTGACCACGCTAGAAAAGCCAGAACACGGTCAGGTAAAAGAGCCTACGCTGAAAGACCAACAAAGCCAGAACGATGTGAACGTTGGTGAGGCAGGCCATTTCACAAGGAGCGGCCGATGTTATTCCTCCGAGGCTTTGAAAGTAGCTGAAAAAGATAAGGGGAAGAATACAACAGTTAGCCCCACGCAGATATTTGGAGAATAACCTCCCCCAAAGATAAATGAACTGGTAACTGAGGCCTAGGCCAAAGAATTTCTAAAGTTCTTGAGACATAACGAGTACAGCGTAGTGGAACAACTACGAAAGCAACCGGCTAGGATCATTGTACTGGAATTACTCTTGAGTTCAGAAAAGCACCAGGAGACGTTACTAAAAGTGCTGAATCAAACTTTTGTGCCCCATGACATTTCTGTAACAAACCTGGACATGATAGTGGGGCATATCACTGCCTATAATCATATAACGTTCAGTGATGATGAGATCCCTGAGGGAGGAATGGGGTCTACCAAAGCCCTTAACATCACTACCCACTGCAAAGGGTATGTAGTACCAGGCGTACTGATCGACAACGGGTCAGCATTGAATGTCTTGCCTATGGTGACCCTGCAAAAACTGCCAATAGATGGTTCGCACCTAAAGCCCTGCCACAATTCCGTAAGAGCCTTTGATGGTACACAAAGAGGAACAATGAGGAAAATTGAGGTACCCCTATTGATCGGACCAACTGAATATGTGATCGATTTTGTGGTGATGAACATAAAACCATCTTACAGCTGCTTGTTGGGAAGACCATGGATCCACTACGCAGGAGTTGTCCCCTCATCATTGCATTAGAAATTAAAATTTTTAGTCGAAGGCAAATTGGTCACAGTAGAGGCAGAGCAGGAATTTGTTACTTTAGTGACATCAGACGCCCCCTACATTCAAAATGATTAAGATACTGCAGAATGCTCGTTCCGAGCATTGGAACTAGTAAATGCCACATTCGTTTCGGAGGGAAGTCAGATCCCATACCCCAGGTTATCTAACTGTACCAAGATGACCGTCGCAGAAACTTTGGGCCGAGGAGCCAAAGTAGGAAAAGGGCTAGGGAAGAAATTACAAGGAAACCTGAGACCCAAGAAGGATCGTTTCGGGCTGGGTTACCAACCAAGTGTCCAACAGAAGAAAGAGGAATATAAGAGGAAGGAGGAGCAAAGAAAAGCCAGATCTAAAGGAGAAGACATTCCGTGGAGACCGATGTCCTTTCCTAGTTTGAAAACCACTTTTGTCTCCGGAGGGTTCTACCAGCCAGGTCAAGATGTTGGAGAGGCAATGAAGAAAAATGAGGTACTCAACCAGGAGGAGATACTCAGTGAATCATTTGAAGGGATGTACATCAACATGATAACTGAAAAGGACCGAGGCAGCAAAATGTTGACCAACATCCGCCTTTGCCGTCTGGGGGAAACACTCGATAACTGGAGCTGCATTGATCTACCTGTAGTTTTTAGGAATAGATTAGAGTAATGCTCCGAACCAACCTTTTGTTTTTGCCCGTAAACAATGGGGATCTCTTGTACGAGGCACCTATGTTAACTTTTTGATTGAAATAAAAATATCCCCACTTTCTTAAAATGACCAAAGTTTCATTTATTTCATTCATGCATTCTTCATGTTCATTCCCTTCATATAAAGTCGTCTCTTTCCCAATACAATTCATTCTCATTTAATGCAGGTTGCTCATGGTTGATGATATGAATGATACCGGATCCGATCCTGGAGTGAATTTTGAATGCCCTGAGGTCTCAGAGGGAATTGAGGAAGGATATGATGAGATAGAAAGTGAGGTCCCGAAAGAGTTAAAGAGAATGGTGGACAACGAAGAAAGGCAGATCATGCCCCACCAATAAGAAACAGAAATTGTCAACTTGGGGACTGAAGAAGAGAGAAAAGAAATAAAAGTAGGAACGACGATTTCCTCAAAAACCAAGCACGAATTGATAACCCTACTTCAGGAATTCAAGGATGTTTTTGCCTGGACTTATCAAGATATGCCAGGGTTGAATACCGACATAGTGGTGCACAAATTGCCAACAAAATCGGAATACAAACCAATACAGCAAAAACTTCGAAGAATGAGACCAGATATGTTGTTAATGATCCGAGAGGAAGTGAAAAAGCAGTTTGATGCTGGATTCTTGGAGGTAGCCAAATACCTCGAATGGGTTGCAAACATTGTACCAGTACCAAAGAAAGACGGGAAAGTTCGTATGTGTGTAGATTATAGGGATCTGAATCGAGCCAGCCCTAAAGACAACTTCCCTTTACCACATATTGACACGCTGATTGACAACACCGCAGGACATTCATGGTTTTCCTTCATGGACGGCTTCTCAGGGTACAACCAGATAAAGATGGACCCTAACGACATGGAGAAGACCACATTCATAACCATGTGGGGCACTTTTTGTTATCGAGTGATGCCGTTTGGGCTAAAGAACGCAGGGCAACATACCAAAGAGCCATGGTGACTCTTTTCCATGACATGATGCACAAAGAAATAGAAGTGTACGTGGACGATATGATTGCCAAGTCCCGAACAGAGGAAGAGCACCTACAAAACTTGAGAAAACTATTCCAAAGACTACAGAAGTACCAACTGAGGCTCAATCCTGCCAAGTGTACCTTCGTCGTTACTTCTGGAAAACTCCTAGGGTTCGTGGTAAGCAGAAGTGGGATTGAAATTGATCCAGATAAAGTGAAAGCCATCCAGGACCTCTCACCACCCCGCACTCAGAAGGAAGTCCGCAGTTTCCTGGGGAGGCTGAATTATATCTCTCGTTTCATTTCCCAATTAAACCGACCAATGTGACCCGGTCTTCAGACTTCTTAGAAAGAATATTCCTAGCGTGTGGGATGAAGAATGTCAAAGAGCCCTAGAAAAGATCAAAAAGTACCTGACAAATGCTCCAATTTTAGTTGCACCAGTACCTGGTCGACCTCTAATTCTCTACTTGACAGTTTTTGAGAATTCAATGGGATGCGTACTGGGGCAACACGATGAGTCAAGAAAAAAAGAGCAAGCCATCTATTACCTAAGCAGGAAATTCAATGATTGTGAAACGCAGTACCCGCCAGTGCAGAAGCTGTGTTGTGCTCTAGTTTGGGCTACCAAGCGGCTTAGACAGTACATGTTGTACCATACTACCTGGTTGATATCCAAGCTAGATCCATTGAAGTTCTTAATGGAAGCGCCAGCACTAACGGGAAGGATGGCCCGATGGCAGATGCTCTTATCCGAATTTGACATCGTATACGTTAACCAGAAAGTCGTAAAGGGGAGTGCCGTAGCAGATTTCCTAGCTAGTCGTGCTTCGGATGACTATGAGGCATTGAACTTTAATTTCCCAGATGAAGACTTGATGTGCATTACAACCGAATAAGAGGTTTCAGATGATAAATCATGGAAACTTTACTTCGATGGAGCCTCTAACGCCCTCGGACATGGGATAGGGGCAGTGCTAATTTCTCCTTAGGACGTCTATTATCCTTTCACCAGCATATTAGAATTCTTGTGCACAAACAATATAGCTGAATACGAAGCTTGCGTTATGGGACTAAAATCAGCTATTGAGAGTAAGGTTAAGGAACTTCGAGTGTTCGGAGATTCGTCCTTAGTCATTTACCAATTGCGCGGGGAATGGGAAACCAGGTACCCGAAGTTGGTCAAATATTACGAATTGATCCAAGAGCTCACCAAAGAGTTCGAAAAGGTCAGCTTCAATTACCTGCCCCGAGAAGAAAATCAGATGGCAGATGCATTGGCAACCTTGGCATCCATATTTTAAACAAACATCGGGGCAGAAATGAAACCGATTAAGATGCAGACGTTTGAAAGGCCTGCTCATTGTTGTAATGTACAGGAAGAGATTGATGGAAACCCATGGTACTATGACATCTTGCAATATGTCAAGCTTCGAAAGTATACAGAAGGGGCAAACGACAATGACAGAAAAACGCTCAGAAAAATGGCAACAAAGCACGATCTCATGCAGCCAAAAACCATTAGGCATCGCAACTAGGACGACAACAAGCAAGCCATTCAACCCTCTTCCAAACTGAACTACCAAAATTAAGATTCCCCTGGCAACATGTCTTCCAAGGCGGTTAATACTTTAACATCTCCTTTCAAAACTTACCCCACTCCTACCTAACGAAACAACGTGTCAACATCATCAAGTTCCTACTAGCCATCATCACCAATGACTTAATGACATACCTTTAGTGTAACCCCCTTGACTTGGTCTAGCCGAAAGACTAAACCGAACGAGCTACATTAGGGTTTATTGGAATAAACCCTAAAGAGATTACGAATAAACCAATCCATTTTTTCCTTTTATCTTATCTAAATGCATTATTAGGTCCTATAGTGTTCTCACATGCCATGGTTAAAATTACATCTCAATCGGGCGTCATTTCAACATCCAATTACTCAAAAATGCTTTATGGAGACTAAAATGTAATTTACAATATTTACAAGGACTTTCATGAACTTAAAATTACCAATCCTCAATTAATCATGTTACATGCCTTCATGTTAAATATCAACCCAAAATGATCATTCATACACATTTAATTGCACATTTAATAAACAAGGACCAAAATGCAAAGATTTCAAACTACATATGCTTATATAACTGAATTAACGGTCAGCGTACCGGTACGAGTGACTTGCATTTTGGTACAACACAAAAAGACAAATTCGTACCAATACAGTCCCTAGGCGTATCGGTACGGGCTTGTATATTTTAAAAATTAGAATTCTAGTAGTTAAGCATCGTATCGATACGGTAACCCGTGTACTAAAATGATTATTGTTGTATCACTGTGCGTACCGATATGGTTACCAGGTGTATCGGTACTCCTAAGCTATTTTAAATGTAACACCCTTAACGTATACTCGTAGACCGAATATACACTAAGGATATTACTAAATTATTAAGAAAAGTTAACTTGAATTTTTTTACCAAACTTTGTCTTGTTGTTTAACCCTTCCTCGGTTTTAAATTGAACTACATCAGTCTATAGTAGCTAGTTTCAACACTGAATTGTTTTATAAAATTTATAAATGTGTTATTGAAATAAAAATATAATTTAGGGAGAAAACTATGTACCCTGCCTAGACCATTTCTTGATTTTAAAATTATTACGCGATTAAGGGTTAAACTATACTTAATTATTTCATAAAGCATAATCATTTGTAGTAAACCATATTCTAATGTTCATACATTCGTAATAGTATGTAAACACACTATAACTTAAGTTTACAAAAGAATTTTGTCTCTTTAGAAATCACATATATACATGTACATATTATAAGTTCCTAGCTTGTTCATGGTTCCAATGCATTATCATCGTAAAATAAATCATATACATGGTATGTTTCATATACATAACATAATTCACATACATGGTATAATTCACACAAGCAACATGATACACATACATGACATGATTTACATACATAACATGATTTATATACATGACATGGTTCATATATGTAACATGATTAATAATCATGGCATGATCCATTTATATAACATAATTCTTATACGTGACATATTTCATTTGCATGACATAATTCTCATGCGTGGTATATTTCATTTACTTGACATGATCCTCATACATGGCATGATTCATATACGTGTTTTCGTTTATATACATAACATGATACGTGTACATAACACAATTCATATGCATAGCATATTTCTTATATATGCGACATACTTCGTATACGTGTCATAATTCATGTACTTGGCATGATTCATATACATGTCATGATTCATGTACGTGGCATAATTCGTATACTTGCCATATTTCATATACATAACATGTTTCGTATTCATGACATGTTTCATATACGTAACATGATTCATTTGCATGACATGATTCTTTTATCATTGGCCAAAGTATGCTACATGAGATCGAGGTACGCGAGTCATCTTGAAATGACATCGAAGTGTCAAACGTGAAAGTCAAGATGAGTATGTACTCGAGGACACTCTTTGCTCCCCATAAACATGAAGCACCTCGACAGTGCACTCGGGCATAGTGGGCGTAGATCCCCAGTGTGCATGTGGCACAATCATTTTGTCACAATATCCTTTTTGATAACATGAACATGAGGGTGCAGTTGCTATGGACTATATGGCATGCCAACTATACCGTGGACTCTCATACATAAGACTTAGGCATTTCTTTTCATCAATCTATTATCATAATCAATCGTATAAATAGACATTTCATATTTCATGTTTCATCATAAATAGTCATGGAAAACATAGATCATCATCATTTCTCAGAAAAATAATTCATACTTCATATTCCATGTAATCTACCTTTATTACAACATGCAGTAGCTCAACATATATATAAGGCAATACTATTTTTTAGGTGTACCTTGTTCCATTTTAACTTGTTTCATTTTAATCTTGTCATTTTCCATATCTCATGTATGCATAATGCATCATCATTTATGCAAACAATCATTCGTACCTGGTATTCCATCAATCTTGCCATATCGAGCAATGTGTTATATCATGTATTATAGAGAAATATAATGCCATTTTCAATAGAATGAAATCATATAGAGATGCAATATCATTTTAATTTTAAGGTCGACTACTCGCAAGTCTTCATAATTGCAATTTTAAACATATAGATGCACTCACCTGGGCCATGAATAGTATGCCTCACTAAGCTTACTCGAGGTTCTTATCTGTCTTTTTATCACTGGTTCTCTTTCGATCTATTTTGGAATTGTATAAGATCAATCGAACATATACATTACCATTATCGCATTTGACTTATATCTAACATTGCTAACTTGATTCTTAAACATATTCTATTTGAATATAAAATTTTCTGAAAATTTCCCCAATATTTCACATCATTGCCGAATGGTCTTTAAGTCTCTAGTGACCATTTTGAACATTAAATAATTGTTCAAACCCATTTTTGAAAATTTTCCATAGTTAATTACTCATTTTGGACTATTTCCTTTTCAGTCCTTAAACTTTATAAAAGTGACATTTTAGTCACTAATTCACTTTTGTACATAAATTCATGTACAATTAACTTATCTTTCCTTTCTTAACATTTTAATCCTTTAACTTTCATAACATGCTTGAATCTTCAATTCTATCAATTTTCCATAAGTTCAAGACCAATCCTTACTTTTTCCTAAATTGTTGAATTGGTCCTTCAACTTCTAATTTTTTTTCATTTTGGTCCCTAATCACCAATTCAATCTACTTTCACCATAATTCAATGATCCCAATGCTAAAATAAAATTTACAATAACTTCCTCTATTTTTTTCCAAATTTTTGAAATGGTCCCCAAATTTACAACTTGGGAAATTATTCAACTTAACATCAAAATAAGTCCCCTAACATCATAATTCAATCAATTTCATCCTTAATTTAGCTTCCTAATCAAACCCCTCAAATCTTAGGGTTAGGGTTTATAACTTCAAACAAGTCTTGAAAATTGCCATTCCATAAAAATTGAACCAAATTGGTTCCATTCTAACCATCCTCCTTCCCAAAATTTATGATATTTATTCGACCCAAATATTTGAATTTCATTCAATACGATTTCCAAATTTTCTTTCTTTGAGCTTTATAACCACTCCATCACATTCTAACTAAATCTAGTTAGAATCTCACCAAAATTAACAAAATATTCATAAAATAATAATTCATGAATTTTCCATAATCTTTGGAACTGTATTTAAAATTTCAATTCGATCCGATATACCGATATCCATAAAATACTTCTACTGCAATTTTACCTTTTTTTGAACTATTGATTTATTTTGAAAATTCTATATTTACATATTCTAAAAATAAACTCTATTATCCCATAGAACTTCCTTTTTCCAATGACTTAGACTAAATTTTCCTAACTTAGTCTATTATTCCGATAAATATCGAAAATCTTCATAGAATAAAATTTCTCTTAGAATAACTTTATCGATAATCCATACGAATTTTCTCTACTCTTATTGAGTCCAAAATATCAATCAAAAACACTTTTATGGGACCTTCTCGGAGGTCACCGATACTAATATTTCCCTGGCCTAAGCACGCTTAACAATTTTATCTGATCCAAATTCGTATAATCTAAGCCTCGTATGAAAAATCTGGTAACATAGGAATATCACTATTGGGGTGAACTATCCATTTACGGGGTTAAATTACATAACTTTTCAAAATTACACTTTGGTCCCTAAACTTTTCCAAAGTTTACACTTTAGCCCCTAAACTTTCAAAAAGTACATTTTAGTCACTAAGCAAGAATTGGTATATTACAATTCCTACCCCTTAAGAAAATTCATCTTCGAATTTTCAACGTATATTCTTTTCAAACAATTTCATATTTTGCTTATTCATTATCTCTTCAATTTTCCAAATGACTTTCTCTATTTTATGATTTCTCTGGAGGACTTTAACCAGCAGAACTTTCTTGTCCTTTAATTCTTTAACTTTGTATGCTAGGATTTTCAGTAGTTCTTCTTTATACATCAAACTTGGTTGCAATTCAATCTCCTCAAAAGTAATTACATGTGAAGAATCCGATCAATACCTCCAAAGCATGAATACGTGAAACACATAATGAGTCTTATTCCTATCTGGAGGTAAAGCCATTGGTTCCTTTCTTTTTAAAATCTCACACGGCTCAATAAATCTGAGACTAATATTTCCATTTCAGCCAAAATGTAACACCTTCTTCCAAGGTGAAATCTTTAAAAGCACTTTTTCTCTAATTTCATATACAATCTCTTTTTTCTTCTTATTTGCATAGGCCTTTTGTCAATCCACGGTGGCCTTAAAATTTTGTTGAATAATCTTTACTTTATTCTGCATGTCTTGTGTTAATTCAACTCCTCCAACTTTTGAGTTATACTATACATTTTTATCTTGTAACCTAAACCGATTTAGAGAAGTTCGGTATTTTATTCCATATACCATCTTGGTACTTGCTTGATAACTATTGTTGTAAGCAATTCAGCCAAACGCAAATACTTTTCCCATGATTCCGCAAACTCAAGTACACAAGCTCGTAACATATCCTCTAGAATCTGTATAATCCACTCAGATTGCCCATCTGTTTACAGATGAAAACGTACTAAAATTTAATTTAGTACCTAAAGCTTCAAATAACGTGCCCCAATACCTTGAAGCAAACCTTGGGTCTCTATTTGAAACTATCGATGCTGAGACACCATGCAGTCTTACTGTCTCTCGAACATAAAGTTTTGCATATTTATCCAGCGAATAATCCCTTCAAACTCAATAATATAATCAACCATTTAGCTTAATTTCATAGTCTTGTACTTTTATAGTTTTAGCTTGTCTTCTCCTTTCAAGACATCTTTCATCCATAGACTGCAAATCCTTTATTTGATCCAATAAAGTTGACTTTAACTAACATTATGCTGTTAAGGAACCATCTCGTCCCATAGACAATAGTGCATTCATCTTACCCGAGATAGACAATGTCTTTTGGCTAAAAACATTTGCGACTACATTAGCCTTTTCAGGGTGGTAATCGATAACCATGTCATAATCCTTTAAAATTCAACCCACCTTCGTAGTCGCAGATTCACATCCTTTTGTGTCATCAAATATTTCAAACTTTTGTGATCTGTATAAATATGACATTTTTCACCATACAGATAGGGTCACCAGATTTTTAAAACAAAAATCATAGCTGCCATTTTCAAATCATGTGTTGAATAGTTCGTTTCATAATTTTTGAGCTGCCTTGATGCATAAGCTATGGCACGACCTTTTTGCATCAATACACAACTTAAACCGTAAAAAGGTACATCATTATACAGAGTATATCCTTTTCCTAGTTCTGGTTGAATTAGAACTGGTGCTTCAATTTAGAAAACTTGGCATAAAGCTGCTAATCTTTTAAAAATTTTGGTACCACACGAAGATGGTAATCATGCTCAACTTTGGTCTTTCAATAAACCTAAATATCATCTATGAAAACAATGGCAATCCAAATAGGGTTGGGATACCCTGTTCATCAATTCTATGAGTACAACAGGAGTATTTGTATATCCAATCAGCATCACCAGAAACTCATAATGTCCATAACGAGTCCTGAATGTTGTCTTTGGTATATCTTTTTCCTTGACCTTAATTTGATAATAACCTTAATCGAAGATTTTTCTTTGAAAATACTACTATATCTTTAAACTGATCAAATAAATCCCCAATCCTTAGTAAGGGATACTTATTTTTAATGATTACTTTATTCCATTGTCGATAATATATACATGTTCATAGGGAACCATCTTTCTTCTTTACAATTAATACAAGAGCACCCCATGGTAATACACTCGGTCGAATGTAACCCCGATCTAGCAATTCTTGTAATTGAGCCTTCAATTCCCTTAACTCAGTTGGTGTCATCCTATATAGTACCATTAAACGTTCTAAGCCTGGACAGGTCCCCACGTACCGAAACCTGAGGGGTCTGTACCGGTATGGTAAAACCTGTAACACCCTTACCAGTATTTATTACTCAATACTAGTATAAAGTGTCACATGATGTTTAAACCACATTTATGCTATCCGTACAAGTTAAAAATGACGATTTTGAATTTTTCCTTTTAATTGCGTAAAATTTATTTCCAATTTTTAATCCATCAGATAGACCCCGATTTCAGGCAGCAACTTGGCAATTTATAACTATACTTTACGATTAACAAAACTACCAAAAAACTACTTAAAATAAAAATCATTTTTATTACTCTAAAATTTCATTTTTATAACGTTACCCGATTTTCAATACTAATAATTTCTTTAAACTAGCATCAAGTTTAACAAAATCCAACATCATATACTAACCACTTATCTAGATGTTAATATTACAATCCACATCTAGACTATTTTAAAAGAGCTAATATTCATTCATACATGCCAACTAGAAAATACCCAAATACATCAAAGATGTAGTTACCGATACTGTGTATGTATCATTCTTTGATGGTGATGCCTTACTCCTTACTCCGACCTGGGTTTCCTACCTACGAGTGAAAAATCATCACACGCTAAGTATATACCTAGTGAGGCATTATATATATATATTCAATATAAATCAATATGCTTAAATTATAACAATAGTGAGATAATCATGCAGTTTGATCACTAATCCTTTATTTCCCTTATGTTAATCACATATTAACATAATATAATCCGAATTTACAATCTTGTTAACTTCCTTGCCATTTCCTGAGAGTTTATCTACTCTCTAACCAATATACCATTTATTATACAATAAATTATAGCCCAAATTAACTTGAGGACTTGAGTACATGAGTAAAAAACTGTACCGAAGTACTAAAGAACTGCACTTAAGTGCTAAATAACCTCACCTATGTGCTAAATAACTGCACCTAAGTGCTAATATACTGCACCGAAATGCTAAACCGCTAGGCTCTATGGCATGCCAACTATACTCCATACCTCAATAACTTACTTGTGCATACTTTTCAATTTTTGTAATTAATTCATCCATGGCAATTATAATCGAATACTTGGGTAGTTTATACCCTAAATATCACATAAACATATCATAATCAATTTACCTGTGATCAATGCTTGTAATGCTTCTACCTTTGACATTTTCTACTATGTCAAATATCAAAATCAATATAATCTTCAAGCATATAATTATATCAGACTTGTCACAAGTCTTTCAAATCAAGCATAATATTTTCCATGCATGTAATTCACACACCTTGACACTTTATAAGTTGCCAATATGTACTTAGCATCACTAAGCTTCAGCTTGATTTATGTCCTTTCCTCGATTGGTAGTTCGATCTCAGTTTTGATCACGATCTATATGTACATCAACATGTCATAAATACATTTCAAATTATATGTTAGAATCATACTAACTCATAAATACAATAGGAATAATTTTCCTACAATTATTCCTATAATTGTCCAATCTTAGATCCATGACATAAGTCATTATACCTTTAATACCTTGAATTCTCTTCAACTTTTAATCAAAGAATGATCAAAATTTCATTCTAATATCAATTTAAGCATAATGCTTCCATGAAAATAAATTTTCACTTTAGTTCTAAATTTTCCCAACATGTCGAATTGGTCCCCAATCTTTCTAAGATTTTTGAATTGATCCTTATGTTTTTACAAACTTCTAAAATGGTCCAAATGAAATTTTAAAGCTTGTAAAATCATAGTTTCATCATATCCAATCTCATGGAAAATTTTCCATAATTTCCTCTAATTTCTCTTCCTTGACCGAAATGGTCCTTTACTTTCCAATATTTCCATTTTGCTCCTAAATTATCAAATAAAGCTAATTTGATCATAATCTCATCATTTCTAATACTAGACTAATTTTGACAATAATTTCCCCTTTATTTCCAATTCTAACCGAATTGGTCCTTTATTCTTCCTAAGGGAAAATTATCATTCTAACATCAATTTAGGGCTTCTAATATCACAAATCATTCATTTCCATCCTTTATTCAATTCCCTAACCAAATCCCTAAATTCTAGGGTTAGGGTTTATAACCTTGAACATAGAATTAAACTAAATTAAAGCTTGTTTTCATGTTTACAACACTTGAATTACTTAAATCAAGCCTTAATTCTAACATGGTTCATGAAATTCCAATTTCTCTCCCTTCAAGAACATGAACTATTCTTCATATCACCATGCAAAATTACTATCAAAAGAAAGAGCATGAAGCATAGATCAATTTTTTTCAAAACAACATACCTTGATTATAACTTTAGAACCTTCAAAATTGCCAAAGAAAATTTCTCCCTTTATTTCTCTTGCTTTTCGAAATTCTCCAAGAAAGATGAGTAATTTTTGTTCATCTTTTTCCTTTTAAGCCACATGTGATAATTAAAATGAATTTTGAATTCATTTAATTAGTGGAATTTCTAATTTAGCCTTCAAATCTAATGGCTAAATTTAATCTTATCATAAACCGAGGGTAACATTAAATCCATGTGTTCTTCATCTTCTAAAAATTCCCTCAACATTTCAAAATATTTCAAAAATGCCATCCATGGCAAATGTCAATTTTGCCTTCCAACTAGACTTTATTTGCTAACAAGACTGGAAAATTGCCATTCCATCACTATCTAACTAAATCTAGTTAGAATCCAACCAAATGTAATAAAATATTCATAAAATAATATTTTATGAATTTTCCATAATCCTTGGAACTGTCTTTAAAATTTCAATTCGATTCGATTACCCGATATTCACTTTCTACAATTTTTCCAATTTCCAAACTATCGGGTAAAATCTGAAATTCTCATAATTCTGATCTATATATGTAAATATTTTTGACATACAAAATATTACGTAATTTTGTAAAAATAAAAATCTTGAAATTTTGACTCGGTCTAATATACTGATATTTTACTCAAAATCTTTATCGGATAAATTTCTCTTAATAATCCTTTTATCAGATATCCATAAAAAAATTCAACTCGAACTAATTCCCCTTTTTATCAGTCTCATCTACTTACATGAGACCTTCCCATAAGGTCACCCATCCTAATGCTACTCTGGCTTGAGTACGCTTAACTTGGCAGTTCGATCCAAATTCGAATAATATAAGCCTCGTATGAAAAATTCAGGTAACACGGAAATATCTCTCTTGGGAGTAAACTATCAATTTACGAGGTTAAATTACATAATGTTTTAAAATTAAACTTTGATCCTTGCA
The DNA here is from genome assembly GCA_019671005.1 of Hibiscus mutabilis. Classification (NCBI taxonomy): domain Eukaryota; kingdom Viridiplantae; phylum Streptophyta; class Magnoliopsida; order Malvales; family Malvaceae; genus Hibiscus; species Hibiscus mutabilis. Next base: position 21,515,496 of record CM033744.1, on the reverse strand, counting down.
CTTTCCAAATTCACACTTTAACCCCTAAACTTTCAAAAATTACATTTTGGTCCCTACTCCAAAAATTGGGATTTACAATTCCTCCCCTTAAGAAAATTTGTCCTCAATTTTTCAATGTTTACCCTTCTCAAACAACTTCGGGTATTGCTCTTTCATTCTCTGTTTTTTTCCCGAAGTGGCTTCCTCTATTTTTGTGATTTGTCCATAAAACTTTGACTAGAGGAATCTTTTTATTTCTTATATGCTTTTCTCTCCGAGCTAAGATCCTTACAGGTTCTTCTTCGTATGTCAAATTCGGTTGAATTTTGATTTTTTCCGGTGTAATAACATGCGAAGGATCGGATCTATACCTCCTCAACATGGATACATGAAATACATCATGGATCTTATTCATCTCGGGTGGCAATTCTAGTTGATATGCCACTGGTCCAAATCTCTTTAGAACTTCATAAGAGCCAATGAACCTTGGACTAAGTTTACCTTTCCATCCGAATGAATGAAATATCCTTTCATAACAGCCTGGTTAGTGGAGTGGCATTTATTGAAAAATCTTTCACGAACCGCCGATAATAACCAGCTAATCCTAAGAAGCTTCTCACTTCGGAGACATTCTTAGGGACTTTTCATTCAAGGGTTGCTTGAACCTTCTTAAGGTCGATTCAAATTCCTTCGGCTGAAACTATATGCCTAAAGAAAATTACTTCCAATAATCATAATTCACATTTTTGACATTTTTGCATACAACTTCTTTTCTCTTAGAATCTAGAAAATTACTCAAAGATGATTATCATACTTCTCCTTGATTTTAGAATAAACCAATATATTATCAATTCTCGGCAAAGGATACTTATTCTTTATTGTCACTTTATTAAGCTAATGATAATCTACACATAATTTCATTGATCCGTCTTTCTTCTTTACAAATACGACTGGGGTTCCCTAATGTGATATACTAAGCCATATAAAACCTCAGTCTGATAATTCTTGTAATTGAGCTTTTAACTCTTTAAGCTCTGTAGGAGACATCCCATCAGATGCTATCGACATTGGTGTTGTTCTAGAAAGCACCTCAATACCGAATTCCACCTCTCGATCGAGAGGTAATCTGATAGTTCATCGGGAAAAACATCTGGAAATATTGTACCATTGGTACATTTTCCAGATTTATTTTTGTTTCTAAAGCACTAATCACATTGCTCAGATTATCCGGTCTTTTGCCTACAAATACCATCTTTGAGCCATCTGGCTTCTTTAAGATCAACCCTTTATACCGGCATTCAATAATAGCATCATATGCCGATAACCAATCTATTCCAAGAATAATCTCCAATTCTTGGAAAGGTAATTCCATAAGACCAGCAAGAAATTCTACTATTTGAATCTTTAGAGGATATTTCTTGCATATTGTACTCGCTTTGGCACTTTGTCCTATTGGATTAACTGCAACTACTTCACTCGAAATGAGATAATCATGAAGTTTGATCACTAATCCTTTATTTCCCTTATGTTAATCACATATTAACATAATATAATCCGAATTTACGATCATGTTAACTTCCTTGACATTTCCTAAGAGTTTATCTACTCTCTAACCAATATACCATTTATTATATAAAAAATTCTAGCCCAAATTAACTTTAGGACTTGAGTACACAAGTCAAAAACTGTACCGAAGTACTAAAGAACTACACATAAGTGCTAAATAACCGCACCTATGTGCTAAATAACCGCACCTAAGTGCTAATATACTGCATCGAAGTGCTAAACCGCTGGACTCTATGGCATGCCAACTATACTCCATACCTCAATAACTTACTTGGACATACTTTTCAATTTTTGTAATTAATTCATCCATGGCAATTATAATCGAATACTTGGGTAGTTTATACCCTAAATATCACATAAACATATCATAATCAATTTACATGTTATCAATGAATGTAATCCTTCTACCTTTGACATTTTCTACTATGTCAAATATCAAAATAAATATAATCTTCAAGCATATAATTATATCAGACTTGTCACAAGTCTTTCAAATCAAACATAATATTTTCCATGCATGTAATGCACTCACCTTGAAACTTTATAAGTTGGCAATATGTACTTATCCTCACTAAACTTCAGCTAGATCTATGTCATTTCCTCGATTGGTAGTTCGATCTTAGTTTGATCACGATCTATATGTACATAAACATGCCATAAATAAATTTCAAATTATATGTTAGTATCATACTAACACATAAATACAATAGGAATAATTTTCCTACAATTATTCCTATAATTGTCTAATCTTAGATCCATGGCATAAGTCATTATACCTTTAATACCTTGAATTCTCTTCAACTTTTAATCAGAGAATGTTCAAAATTTCATTCTAATAATAATTTAAGCATAATGTTTCCATGAAAACAATTTTTCACTTTAGTCCAAAATTTTCCCAAAATGTCAAATTGGTTCCCAATCTTTCCAAGATTTTTTAATTGATCCTTATGTTTTTTCAAACTTCTAAAATGGTCTAAATGAAATTTTAAAGCTTGTAAAATCATAATTTCATCATATCCAATCTTATGGAAAATTTTCCATAATTTCCTCTAATTTCTCTTCCTTGACCGAAATGTTCCTTTACTTTCCAATATTTCCATTTTGGTCATAAATTATCCAATCAAGCTGATTTGATCATAATCTCATCATTTCTAATACTAGAATAATTTTCACAATAATTTCCCCTTTATTTCCAATTCTAACCGAATTGGTCCTTTATTCTTCATAAGGGAAAATTTTCATTCTAACATCAATTTAGGGCTTCTAATATCACAAATCATTCTTTTCCATCCTTTATTCAATTCCCTAACCAAATCCCAAAATTCTAGGGTTCGGGTTTATAACCTTGAACATAGAATTAAACTAAATTCAAGCTTGTTTTCATGTTTACAACACTTGAATTACTTAAATCAAGCCTTATTTCTAACATGGTTCATGAAATTCCAATTTCTCTCTCTTCAAGAACATGAACTATTCTTCATATCACCATGCAAAATTACTATCAAAAGAAAGAGCATGAAGCATAGATCAATTTATTTCAAAGCAACATACCTTGATTCTAACTTTAGAACCTTCAAAATTGCCAAAGAAAATTTCTCCCTTTATTTCTATTGCTTTTCAAAATTCTCCAAGAAAGATGAGCAATTTTTGTTTATCTTTTTCCTTTTAATCCACACGTGATAACTAATGAATTTTAAATTCATTTAATTAGGGAAATTACTAATTTAGCCTTCAAATCCAATGGCTAAATTTAATCTTATCATAAACCAAGGGCCATAATTAAATCCATGTGTTTTTCATCTTCTAAAAATGCCCTCAACATTTCAAATATTTCAAAAATGCCATCCATGGAAAATGTCCATTTTGCCCTCTAACTAGACTTTATTTACTAACAAGACTGGAAAATTGCCATTCCATCACTATCAAACTAAATCTAGTTAGAATCCAGCCAAATGTAATAATATATTCATAAAATAATATTTTATGAATTATTCATAATCCTTGGAATTGTCTTTAAAATTTCAATTATATTTGATTACTCGATATTCACTTTCTAATATTTTTCCAATTTCCAAACTATTGGGTAAAATCTGAAATTCTCATAATTCTGATCTCCATATGTAAATATTTTTTACATACAAAATATTCCATAATTTTGTAAAAATCAAAATCTTGAAATTTTGACTCGGTCTTATATACTGATAATTTGCCCGAAATCTTTATCTGATAAAATTCTCTTAATAATCCTTTATCAGATATCCATAAAAATTTTCAACTCGAACTGGTTCCCCTTTTTATTAGTCTCATATACTGACATGAGACCTTCCCATAAGGTCACCCACCTAATGCTACTCTGGCTTGAGCACGCTTAACTTGGCAGTTTGATCCAAATTCGAATAATGTAAGCCTCGTATAAAAAATTTGGGTAATACGGAAATATCACTATTAGGGGTAAACTATCCATTTATGGGGTTAAATTACATAACTTTTTAAAATTACACTTTGATCCTTTGACTTTTCCAAAGTTCACACTTTAACCCCTAAACTTTCCAAAATTACATTTTGGTCCCTAGTCAAAACATTGGGATATTACAAGACCTGTATTGACCTCTAGGTCCAACATATGACACTTTGGCTCAATCTAACACTATCTATTCAACCTCTAATCATCATATGACATCATAAACATTCAATTATCAAACATAACAACATTGATTGAGTCTTCACTAAGCATGGCATAATCAAGCAATTTCCTATGAGCATGATTTCTACCCAAGTATGCCAAAACATCAAACAAGTCCAAAATATTAATCCAAACTATTACAACAGGGAGTAACTCAAAAACACATATCCCAAAACAACCCTGTCACATTGCCTTCTTATTATTACTTAACGTATATAAAACCATACTTTGTTATGAAATGTTCCTTGGATCCTCCCTTGCTCACGAGCTGTCCAAGAAGGCTATTTCTATGCATTGATGAAGAAAAGTGAGCGTAAGCTATAAGCTTAGTGAGGGAATTCGCATAAACACTCATCAATGCGTTTAAACCATTTGATTCAAATCTCATGTAAATATCTTATGGCAAAACATAATGCTTTTCATATCATCTCAAATATGCATATTTAAATCATTTTCAGCACATGTATCATGGATTCAATCTCTACCTCAATTTAAGCTTCACACCACAACACCTTTATAATAAGCTTAAAGACTAACACATGTATAAATCCCATTATACAAACATAATCCATTTCACATGATAAATTATCTCATATATTGGCTTTCAAGTAACTCAAAACCAGCAAGCTTTAATTTCACAAAACTTATCGGATACACGAATTTCTCAAGTGGCTCCTATAACCATTTCACATACATACCTCAATCGGAGCAACGACACACTTGCCCACCTTAATGGTTCAAATCGAAGTAACGAAACATTTACCCACCTCTACGGTTTGGATATATAAATCCACCAGCGGGAGAAGATGGAACATTTTCTCACCTCAACCACTCCGGTTCTCATATCAGAGATTACAGACACTTAACACCCCTCGACAAATTTGATGCGACTTTTTATCGTGCACTCTAAACCCTATGGCATATAAACTATATCCAATATCATTTTAAACACAACCACTTGCCAATATATTCAATAAACAACATTACCTCACTGGTTTACATATGCATCAAATTAATCTAACACAAATACATTAAGCCGTGTATTTTAACAATCTCAAAAACAAATTTATAAACCATATGACATTCTCATGAATCATCACCTATGATCATTTACCACATCCTTCACTTTCAAAACATGCATAATACAATGAGTAATTAAAACCAACAACATGTGTATGAGATTTCATTTTGCAAAACCGAAATTGAGAGAAAGCTCAATCGATACCTACTTTCGAGCTTAGATAAGTGTATCGAACTTTATCTAAACTGCCACAACTCCTTTTCAATCCTTTTAACAGCAGTAAAACACTTTTCCCCTCACTAACAATCCAGTGCTTGCTTGTCGATGCACGAATCAAGCTTCCGAATCTTTCTTGCCTTTTTCAAAAGCCAAAGGATTCAACTCCCCTATTTTACCCAATCAAAAACAGAGGATTAAAACACATATATGTACCTCAGACCTCCAGCAACCAACAAACACAACATTGACTCACAAGAATCCACTCAACACTCTCCTAAAACCATCAAGAACACCACCAAACCTTACCTAAACAAAGCCCAGCCAACATCTAAAGATTCTAACACATTAACAACATCAATTAACATCCAAAAACACCTTAAACACGTCCTTATACCTCCAACAACACTACAACAACATAATCACCCCAAAAACCAACTACATCCAACCTAGAAAACTAAAAATTCACATAGTTTCAGGATTACATTGATTAATCAACTCTTTCAACATTAAAATACATCTAAATGGAGATCTAAATCCATTAGATGCATCACCAAAACAGATCCAAATCAATTTCCAACAATTTTCCAAGACAACTCAATTTAACCAATAAATCCATATTAAAATCTTAATTTCTTAACATAAATCAACAACAAAGGATCAAGAACTTGGGAATTTCAGTAGAGAACCTTTAATTAGAGGAGAGAAACAAAAATCACCTTTAATTGCTGATTTCTCCCTTAATTGGCCAAGCTTTGATGAAATCCAAAGAGATTTTGCAATAGGATTTAGAGAAATCAAAAAGGAAATCAATATGAATTGATTCCTGGAATTTTTAGAGTATAAATCCTAGTTGGTTGCTGAGAAAGTTGAGAGAAAAAGGTTGGGTGAAAAGTAGTTACGTAAGAAAGTGAATTAATAATTAAAAATCTTTTTAATAAATTCCCTTTTTATTTAATTATAAACCATTTAAAATATCTTTTAAAATAACCTAAATTAAAAGAGAAATATGTTGAAAAAAATTGGTCAAATAGCTCCTTAAAGATTCGAAGTTTTGACCCTTTTTTCGATTTAGTCACCAAAAATAGTTTTGAAATCTTTCGATTTAGTCACTAGACCAAATTGCCTTAAAATCATACTTAATTACCTCAAATTGAATTTTAAATTTACGTAATTTCTATTTTTTCCATATTTTATTTTACCCAAAATCAATTTTACAGAATAAAATTTCTGAAACTATTTCAATTGCCTAAACTGGTTCTCCCGAGCCACCTACATGGTCTGGCCCACATCTAATCCCAATTTCAGGGCGTTACAACTCTCCCCCTCTTAAGAAATTTCATCCTCAAAATTTACCTGGCAGAAAAAGATGGGGGAATTGTTTCATCATGTCTGTTTTTCTCTAGGTAGCTTTCTCTACACAGCGGTGCCGCCACAGCACATTTAAAACTCTATGGCCTTCCCGCGGAGAACTTTGCTACTCGAATCTAGAATTCTCACCGGTTCCTCATCATAGGTCAAATTTGGATTCAACTCAATCTCCTCAATAGGCATTACATGTGAAGGATCCGATCTATACCTCCGAAGCATCGATACATGGAAAACATCATCTATCTTTTCTAGATCAGTCGGCAACCTCAATCTATACGCAACTGGACTAATGTGCTCCAACACCTTATACGGTCCAATAAACCTAGGGCTCAACTTACCCTTTTCCCCCAAACGTCATCACCTTTTTCCAAGGCGAAACCTTTAAGAACACGCGATCACCAACTGCATACTCAATCTCCCTTCGCTTCAAGTCAGCATATGACTTTTTTCGATCCAAAGTAGCTTTCAACCGATCACTAATAAGCTTTACTTTCTCATTGGTATCCTTTAACATATCTGGCAATGGTATATACTTCTCCCCTGCCTTCGCCCAACAAAGTGGCATACGACATCTTCTACCATACAAAGCCTCATATGGTGCCATTTGGGTACTAGCTTGATAACTATTATTATAAGTAAACTTTACCAACGATAACCGCTTTTCCCATGATCCCAAAAAATCTATGATGCAGCACCACAACATTTCCTACAACACTTGGATAACATGCTCAAACTGACCATTCGTTTGAGGATGATACGAAGTACTAAAGTTCAGCTATGTACCCAAGGCCCTATGCAAACACTCCCAAAACCTTGCGGTGAAACGCAGATCCCTATCTGACACAATTGACTTCAGCACTCCATGCAACCTCCCAACTTCAACAATATACAACTCTGCCAACTTATCCAAAGTATACGGCGTATGCACAACCAGAAAATGTCCACACTTCGTAAACTTGTCCACAATCACCCGAACAGAGTTATTCTTTGATGGCGTCAAAGGTAAACTGGATACAAAATCTATGGTAATTTTTTCCCATTTCCACTCGAGAACCCTTAATGGTTGCAACAACCCCGAAAGAAACTGATGCTCCACCTTAACACGTTGACAAACCATGCAGTGAGCAATAAAATCCGCGACATCCTTTTTTAAGCCGACCATAAATACTATTTCTTCATATCTTGGTACATCTTGTACTCCCTAGATGCATAGCAAAAGGACTCGAATGTGCCTCAGTCAAGATAGTGTGCCTCAACTCTTCATCCATCGGCACCGCCACCCTACTCTTTAATACAATATTTCGTCCTCATCAAAACAAAAAATCGTCTGATTCCCATCCAAGATATCCTTAACGTGAGGCACCAACGTCTCATCGTAGGGTTGCTTCTCTTTTATCATCTGCAACATCGAAGGCTTCACTTGCAACTCCGCTAATAACCCACCATCTCGTGTAAAGCTAAACTGCTCAAACATTGCCCTTAACTCCACCGTGACCTTTCTACTCAAGGCATCCGCTACCACGTTTGCTTTTCCCAGATGATACTCAATTGTTAAGTCATAATCCTTAAGCAACTCCAACCATCTACGTTGCCTAAGATTTGACTCTTTCTACGACATTAAATACTTCAAACTTTTATGATCCGTGTACACAATACACTTCTCACCGTACAGATAATGTCGCCAAATCTTCAAAGCAAACACCACCGCATCCAACTCAATGTCGTGCATATGGTAGTTGTGCTTGTGCACCTTCAACTGCCTAGATGCATAACCTACCACCCTTCCTTCCTGCATCAGCACACACCCTAAACTCACGTACAATGCATCACTATATACGACAAACTCCTTCCCTGACTCAGGTTGAATCAAGATTAGAACATGCGTCAAAGCTTCCTTTAACTTGTCGAAAGCTTGCTACCTAGCTTCCGTCCATTCAAAACTCACATCCTTCTGCAACAACTTCGTCAAAGGGGTAGCAGTCTTTGAAAACCAATCTACGAAGCGTCGATAATATCCTGCCAACCCTAGGAAACTATGGACTTCCAAAATAGACTTCGGTTTCTTCCAATTCACAATGGCCTCAACTTTTTGCGGATCCACATAAATACCCTTGGTCGAAACAACATGTCCAAGGAAAACCACCTGATTGATCCAGAACTAACATTTACTTAGCTTGGCATGAAGCTTGTTGTCCAACAGAACTTGCAACACAATTCGGAGATGTCGATCGTGATCTTTCTCGGTACGCAATCGATGAACACTACCATGAATTGGTCCAAAAACTCAAGGAATACCCTATTCATCATATCCATAAACGCTACCGGTGCATTTGTTAAACCAAACAGCTTCACTAAGAACTTGTAATAACTATAACGTGTATGAAAAGTTATCTTTGGCACATCATTATCCTTCACCTTCAACTAATAATACCCTGACCGCAGATTAATCTTAGAAAACACTGTAGCACCCATGAATTGATCAAACAGATCATCAATCATCGGCAAAGGATACTTGTTTTTAATCGTCAACTTGTTCAGTTGTCGATAATCAATGCACATTCTCATCGTGCCATCTTTCTTCTTCACAAACAACACCGATGCTCCCCACGGTGATATACTTGGCCGAATGAACGCATGATCCAGCAACTCTTGCAACTATATCTTTAACTTCTTCAACTCTTTCGGTGCCATACGATACGAAGCAATCAACAGCGGAGCCATAACCGCGTACGTCTCAATGCAAAACTCCACCCCCTATCCAGTGGCAAACCAGGCAACTCTTCCGAAAACACTCTTGGAAAGTCGCAAGCTGTGCGAATATCCTGGGCACGTGCTTCCTTCACCTTTAGATTCGTAACATAGGCTAGGTATGCTTGACCCCCAAACTCTAACAACTTTTGTGCCTCTAAAGCAGAAACCACATTTGACATGAACTTTACATTCTCACCCACAACCACAACTTCTTAATCCTCGACAAGTTTCAAAGAAACCCACTTGGATTCAAAATCCACTACATCCTTGTGTCGAGATAACCAATCTATAACCAATATCACATCGAATCCTTAAAATGGTAACTCCATCAGATCAACCTCAAACACATGCCCTTGAACCATCAAGGGACAACTACTATACAACTTCCTAGCTACAACCATCTCACCAAAGGAACTTGTTACCCGCATACCAACATCTAACAACTCTACAGATAAATCCAACAAACATGCATGATCGTGCAAAATGTAGGAATATGTTGAACCGAAATCAATATAAGATAACAAAGGTATGGATTGCATGGTAATGGTACTTGCGATCACATCAGTATCATTCCTCCCTACACAGTGAGCAAATACCCTCACCGATCCATCCTCCTCTGGCTGAACCACCACGGTATGCTCTACCACTCTCTGTCTATCATCATTGCACTGGAAATGTCCACGACCGCGCCCACCACCCCTTTATGCCACAACAACTGGTACATGAGCCTGACCTTTTCTGGCCAACTGCGGACAATCCCTCCTAAGATGATCCCTCTATCCATAACTCTAACATGTGCCTATAACACCCCCAACATTCCCTAAAATGATTCCTTCTGCATCTACTACACTCAGGAACTCCAACAAAGGTATTATGACCTTAAAAATCACGCCCAACACCATTTCCTCCCCACCTTTGATCTAGATGGTACCATTTATCTCTATGCCTCTTATATCGATCTTTACCAACATCTGACTCCGCACTCCTCTTTCCAACTAAATAACTCCCGGAACAAGCAAACAAACCCAAATTCTGTTCTATGTCTTTTGCTTGAAAAACCAGAACATCAAACTCTATGTAGTCGGTGGCTAGCATGTATGTCTTCACCTCCTTGATCAACCTATAATAGAATCATTCACACCTCTATTGCTCATTCCAAATGAACTCAGAAGCATACTTACTTAACCATACAATCTAGATCTCACACTCGGAAACAGACATGTTTCATTGCTCTAAAGCCATGAATTCCTTTTTCTTTTCATAATACACCCTAGTTTGCGTATACCTGTACACTATATCTGGCCAAGGATTTTGTCAGTAATAGCAAACCATTCCTTGTCTGTTTCAAGAATCAAACCTCTGAACTCAACACCACTAAGGCTACGCAAACACTCCAAAGGTAACATAGTATTAACAGTTGTAGGCGCTAGTACAGGTACATGCATTCCAGCTATGGCCGCTTGGAAAGCTCTCGTCATCACCTGGACTAACTCTAACAGCCTGATTTTGGGCCTAGCGATTTGTGGCTTGTTAGACGGTCTAGTGGACCAGGTTAGGGATTCGAGTTGAACTTGGGAGTAAATATTTTTTGGTAAGATAAAAATGTGGAAAAATGGTTAGAAATCATATTTTAGTATATGGTTAATACTGGTGAAAACAATTTTGTAAAATGGGTTTTGAAAGTGTGACATTTTGGTTAGTAACCAAAATGCAATTTTTGAAAACTGGTTTTTTAAAGGTGGCTACAATGAAAGGGATCAAACTCTTAGAATCCTTAAGGAGCTATTTTACCAAGTTTTTTCTGGTGATTTCTCCTATCAATTAAACCTTTTTAACATGTGTTTTAAAAGTTAATTAACAGGGGATTTGGTTATTAAAAAGTTAGTTATCATTTTCAAGAAAATTGACGTAACTTTTCTCTCCACTTTTCTTCTGCCAAACACTCAAGTTTTCATCAAAAATCAGAGGTGGGAAATCATTTTACTCAGTTTATTGATTTGTAATTGATTCTTTAACTTTGATTTGCAAAACCTCATTGAAATCTTGTGTTTTCTTAGCTTTAAACAAACCAATTGAGGGAGAAATCACACAATAGGGGTAAGGTCCATGATCTCCTCTATTGAATGGTTCTTTATTGATATTCCCAAGTGTTTGATCCTTGATTTATGGTTTCTAATCTAATTTTGTGTTTTTATATTGAATTAATTGATTTAATTGGGTGAAATTGATGAAATAGTGAAAGTTTCATTTTAGACCTATTTTCTGATGTTGCAGATTAGTTTTAATCCCTAAACTATTTAACAATGTAATCCCTAAACTATTGAATCCCTAGTTGGTTAGGTTGTTAGATTGGTGCTTTTGTGGAGTTGTGGTGGTTGTTTAATTGCTAGAAGTATATGAATCAATTAATCCTATTTTTGAGTTTTAATTGATGATTTTTGGAGTGTTATGTTGTTAGATTATGGCTGGATTGTGTTTGGAAAGGATTAGGTGATGATTTCGGTTGTTGTGGTTAGGTAATTTTGAGAGGTTTGTGGAAGTACGTGAGGAATTGTTGTGGCAGTGTTTTGAATGCATTTAGATGCATTAATCCTCTTTTGTAATGTGGTTAAAACATGGGAGGTTGATTTGAAAGTGATCGGTGAAGATTTGGAGGCTTCAGACGCTTAATTTCATGTCGGCGAATCGAGGTTTCGCGTATTGGTTGCGAACGTGGATTCCAGCTTTGGAATGTTTTAAAGGTGGTTTATAGGAGTTTAAACAAGCTTGATACACTGGTTTAAACTCGAAAGTAAGTAAATGTGGTTTTTCTCTCTTGGTCGTGCTAGTGTGAAATGGTTTTTATGCACTTGTTTTAATTTACATTGAGCCTATTGTTTAAGCATGATTTAAAGTATATGAGAAACTGTTTATGAGCATGAAATGCTAAAGGATGCACATGGTAAGCGATCCTTGTAAGTATATGGTTTATACTTGTATTTTAAAGCATGGTTGTTGCTTCATAAAATTGGTTTGATTAATGCTTGTTAAAAACAATGAGGTAAATGGCTAATTATATTGGCAAGTGACACGGTTTTAAACTTTTTATCGGATATAGTTGGCCTGTAATATCCCAATTTTTGCTTAGTGACTAACTTGTAACTTTTGAAAGTTAGAGGTTAAAGTGTAAACTTTGGAAAAGTTTAGGGACCAAAGTGTAATTTTTATAAAAAAAGTTATGCAATTTAACCTCGTAGATGGGTAGTCCAAGAGTGGTATTTCCGTGCTACCGGAGTTTTTCATACGAGGCTTATATTATTCAAATTTTGGATCGAATAAAAATTGTTTAGCGTGCTTAGACCAGAGTAGCACAGGGATGGGTGACCTATTGAGAAGGTTCCATATTCAATATTTTGATTGATAAAAAGGATTCAATTTAAGTCAATAATATTCGTAATGGATTGTTGAGATAAGATCTCTAAGAGGAAACGTACCCGAAAAAAATTATCGATAATTATCGGTATATCAGATCGAATTGAAATTTTAAAGACAAATCCAAAGATTATGTGAAATTCATAAAATATTATTTTATGAATATTTTATTAATGTTCATGGAATTCTAACTAGATTTAGTTACAATATGACGGAGTGGTTATAAAGCTCAAAGAAAGGAATTTTGGAAATCGTATTGAGTGAAATTCGAATAATTAGATCGAATAAATATCATAAATTAAACTTTATGATATTTTGGGAAGAAGGCTGGTTAGGTTCAATTTTTATGGAATGGCAATTTTAAGTCATGTAAGTAAATAAAGTCAAGTTGCAGGGCAAATTGGTCATTTGCCATGGATGGCATTTTTGAAATATTTTGGAACTTTGAGGGCAATTTTGGAAGAGGAATAACACTTGGATTAAATTATGTCCATTGATTTTTGATGACATTGAATCTTGGTCATTGGATTAAAAGGGCAAATTTGTAAATTCACTAGTTAAATGAATTTAAAATTCATTTAACATTACTCATGGATTAAAAATAATTAAAATATGAGAAATATCTTTCTCATCTATTTTCATGCATTTCGAAAGAAAGAAAGAAAGGGGGAGAAAGGAAAATTTTCAATTTCAAGTCCCAAATTGAAGAAATCAAGGTTAGTTTCAAGCAAATTTGTTTTAGGTAAATTGTTCTACAATTGATTCTCTTCGTTTTGATAGTTTTTTTGCATGATAAAAGTCAAGTTGGTTCATGTTTATGGATGAAGATTGATTGTGGAAATTGAAGTTGATGATGGAATTAGACTTGTAGATAGTTAAATTGATGATTTAAACATGGAATTAAGGTTGAAATTGGATAATTCCATGTTAGAGATTATAAACCGTAACCCTAAAATTTGGGGGATTTGGTTATGAAGCTAAATTAAGGATGGAATTGAATTAATTATGAAGTTATGGGTCCTATTTTGATGACATGTTGAATAATTTCCCAAGTTGTAAATTTGGGGACATATTTTGAAAATTTAGAAAATTAGGGGAAATTATTGTAAATTTTATTTTAGCATTGGAATCATTGAATTATGGTGAAAGTAACTTGAATTGGTGATTAGGGATCAAAATGAAAAATTTTGGAAGTTGAAGGACTAATTCGTCAATTTAGAAAAAAAATAGGGATTGGTCTTGAATTTATGGAAAATTGATAGAATTGAAGATGCAACATGTTATGAAAGTTAAGGGATTGAAATGACAAGAAAGGAAAATTTAAGGAACTATTCGAAAATAAAGAATTTAGTGAAGGATCAAGTTGAATAAAGTTGAATGTTGAAGGAAAATTTCTAAGGATGTTAGACATAAATAAATGGTTAATTGTACATGAATTTATGTACAAAAGTGAAGTAGTGACTAAAATGTCACTTCTATAAAGTTTGAGGACTAAAAAGGTAATAGTCCAAAATGAGTAATTAATTATGGAAATTGTTCAAATTATGCTTGAACAATTGTTTAATTTTCAAAACTGGTCACTAAGGACCAATTCAGAAACTTTGAAGAATATTGGGGAATTTTTTAGAAAAATTTTATATTCGAATAGTTATGTTTAAGAATCAAGCTAGCAATGTTAGATTTAAGTTTATCGCAAGAGAAATGATGAATATGCTCGATTGGTTTTATACAGTTCCAAAAGAGATTGAAGGAGAACCAAATGATAAAAAAAGAAAGATAAGAACCTCGAGTAAGCTTAGTGAGGCATACTATTCATGGCCCATGTGAGTGCGTTTATATGTTTTAAATTGCAATTAGGAAGACTAGCGAATACTCGACCTTAATTTAAAAATAGTATTGCCTTATACATATATATGTTGAGCTATTGCATGTTGCAATAAAGGTAGATTAAATGAAATATGAAGTATGAATTATTATTCTGAGAAATGATGATGATCTATGTTTGCCATGACTGTTTATAATCAAGCATGAAACATGAAATGTTTATTTATATGATTGATTACGATGATTGAATGATGATAAAAGAAATGCCCAAGTATTGTGTATGAGAGTCTATGGTATAGTTGGCATGCCATAGAGTCTTTAGCAGCTGCACCCTTATGTTAATGTTATTAGAAAGATATTGTGACAAAATGATTGTGTCACATGCACCCTGGGGATCTACGTCCACTGTGCCCAAGTGTACTGTCGAGGTGCTTTATGTTATGGGGAGCAAAGAGCGTCCCTAGTACGTATTCATCTTCACATTATGTTTGACACTACGGTGTCATTTCAAGATGACTCGCGTACCTCGATCTCATATAGCGTACTATGGGCAATGATAAATGAAATATGTCATGTATATGAACCATGCCATGAATACGGAGCATGCTATGTATATGATTTAAATCACGTATATGAATCATGTCAGGTAAAAGAATCATGTTATGTAAATGAATCAAGTCATGTATATGAATCATGCCACGTATGAAAACCATGTCATGCAAATGAAATATGCCACGTATGAGAATCAAGTTATAAATGAATTATGCCATGAATATGAATCATGTTTCGTATATGAACCATGTCATGAATGTGAATCATGTTATGTATATAAACTAAGTTACGTATATGAATTATGCCATGTGTACGTATTATGTCATGTATATGAATCATGTCATGTAAATGAATTATACCACGTATGTGAATCATGCCATGTATGTGAATCATGCCATGTATATGAAATATGCTATATATGATCTATGTCATGTATATGATTTATTTGTTGATGATAGAGTATATAAAACATGTCGAATATAGAAGAATATGACAAGCACATGAATATTTACTGGTTAGGGAATCTTAATAGTACAATTTTACCTTAGACAAAAACTATGCTAGGTTAATGTATAACATGTATTGCTTTATTTTATGTTTTGATAAATAAGATTATTGTCTCACTAAGTTCATACTTAGCGAGTGTTATTTCACACGTAGCTTCTCTGAAAATAGACTAGCAAGGGGGAGCTGTTAATTGGGAAGATAAAGTTACTATCTGTAAGTACAGTACGTACATCTTTACGAAATTTGATAGACTAGCGGGCATGTAATATTTTAAGTGGGTAAACTATTTTGTAAGTCTAAGTTTATAATGTACTTATACATTGTCATTGGAAGTATGTACTTAGAGAAATGGTTTGCTAATAATAACTATGAATTTTTGACGTAGTTAAGTGTTGTTTAACCTTGATCGGGTAAAAATTTTAAAATTAAGAAAGGGTCTAGGTAGTGTACATAGTTTTCATCTTGAATTATATTTTCATTTTAATAACTCAATTATGAATTTTATTAACCAATTTAGGGTCAAAACTAGCTGCTATAGACTGACGTAGTTTTTCATTTAAAACTGAGAAAGGGTTAAACTACAAGATAAAGTTTGGTATAAAAGTTTCAAGCCAAGATTTCTTTTAAGGACTCCGTAAACATCTTTAATGTATATTTGGCTTACGAGTATACGTTAAGGGTGTTACATTTATTGGTATTAGAGCTACAAGTTTAGTTGATTCAGGAGATTAAATCGAGTTTAATATGATTTAATGTTAAGTACGTGCCCCTAGGATGTCATGTTACTGATGTATTACTGTTTAACTTGATTATGCTCCCCAATAACATGAATAAGTTTCAGTATAAATAGATGATGTTAAGTATTGATGGATTGCGATACATGTTTAATTATGGGAATCAAAAGAAGGAAGAAGAATGTTTAAAGCCAAGTATGTTGGCTACTAGTTAAAAGAGAAATGTGCAACAGTCCTAAGTTTAAAACAATGTACTCGTACTGTCTATGAGTACGAGTTAGATTTTAATAGACTGAGTTGGTACACAGTTAAATAGATGCTGATCAAAAGGTCTCGATGTGAATGGTGGTTTATAGAGAAGCTATGTCCAAGGCCCAAGGAGATTCTATTGGGCATGGATTTATAAAATTTCCAAGAGGCTATGAACAAAGCGAAGGCTATGGAAAGAACCTGTAATTGTTCTAATTAATTCGGGTTCGATTAATATATATATTGGTACTAAGATAGTAGCACAAAGAAAGATTTCTATGGAGAATATATAATAATGTAATTGCCATTAATCCGCTTGGATATAGTGCACACGTAACTAGCATATGCAAGAAATGTTCTTTAGAAATTCAAGGAATTAAGTTCCCGACAGATTTAATAGAACTTCCATTCCATGAATTTGAAGTCATTATTGGAATGGATTGGTTATTTGCATATGATGCAAATATGAAGTATAAGAAGAAAAGGTTGGTACTTCATGGACCCGATGGTTTTGAAGTAACCCTTGTGGGAGAAAGAACTAACTGTTTAGAGTTAGAAATCTCTACAATGACAACTCAAAGGCTGTTATGCAATGCATGTGAAACTTGTTTGGTTTGTATGGAAGATACACAAAAGTTACCTAAAAAGATTTAAGACATCCCGACTGTAGTGGAATTTCTTGATATATTTTCGGATGAGTTATTAGGATTACATTCAGATAGGGAAATGCAGTTTAGGATTGATATTTATCCTAGAACTGAACCGATATCAATGGTACCATATAGGATGACACCAACTGAGTTAAGGGAATTAAAAGTTCAATTACAAGAATTGCTGGACTGGAGTTACATTTAACTGAATGTATCATCATAAGGTGCTCCGGTATTATTTCTAAAGAAGAAAGTTGGTTTCTTATGATCATGTATAGATTACTGGCAGTTAAATAAAGTAACTATTAAGAACAAGTATTCCCTACCAAGAATTGAGGATTTATTGGATCAACTTAAAGATGCAGTAGTATATTTAAAGATAGATCTTCAATCAGGATTATTATTAGCTCAAGGTCAAGGAAGAAAATGTATCGAAGACAGGATTCAGAACTCGTTATAGACATTTCGAGTTTCTAGTGATGCTATTTGAACTTACAAATGCCTTATTTGTATTCATGGATTTGATGGATAGGGTATTTTAACCCTATCAGGATTGTTTTGGTCTTTATAGATGATATTTTGGTTTATTCAAAGACCGAAGCTGAGTAAGATTTCCATCTTCGAGTGGTATTATAAACTTTAAGAGATAAGTAACTATATGCCAAGTTTTTGAAATGTGAGTTCTGGTTGTCAGGAAAGTTTCGAAAGATTAAAAAAGTTTGGATTGAAGCACCCTTTCTAATTCAACCAGAACCAGGAAAAGAATATATTTTGTACAATGATGTATCTCATTGCACTTTGGGTTGCATGCTAACGCAAGAAGGTCGAGTAGTAGCCTATGCATCAAGGTAGCTCAAAACTCATGAAAGGCACTATTCAACATAACTTGGAGATGGCAACTATGATTTGCTTTAAAAATCTGGCGATATTATTTATATGGTAAAAAGTGTTATATTTACATGGATCATAAAAGTATAAGTATATAATGATACAAAAGATTGTATCTGAATCTGCGACAATGAAAATGGATTAAATTTTAAAAAGGATTATGATGTGGTTATCGATGATCACCTAGAAAGGCTAATGAAATGACAGATACTTTTAGCCAAAAGACATTGTATGTGGATGAAAGATCTATTGGAGAGAGGAGACAAGCTGAAACTGGAGAAAACACAGGACTACGAGATTAAGTTTAATGGTTGTTTATATTACTGAGGTAAAGTATATATTCCTGATGATGATAACATGAAGAAAGAGATATTAACATAGACCCGTTATAGTCCATTGACTATGCACTCAAGGAGTAATAAGATGTATCAAGATTTGAAAACATGAAATTGTGATCAAGAATGGAAAGAGCAATCATGGAATTTGTGGTAAAGTGTTTAGCATGTCAACAAGTAAAAGCTAAACACCAATTACCTTCTAGATTACTTTAGCCTATCTCTATTCCCCAATGGAAGTGGGAACAAGTAACGATGGATTTTACAACGAGATTGTCAGCTACATCAAGTAAAAAAAAGAATTCAATATGAGTCATTATGTGTAACACTCGTACCAGTATTTATTACCCAATACTAGTATAGAGTGTAACACGATGTTTAAACCGTATTTTTTTGCGTAAAAGTTATTTCAAATTTTTTTTGCGTCGGCAAATCAAGGCTTCGTGTATCGGTGAGTGAGAACGTGGATTAAAGTTTGGAACGTTAAAGGTGGTTTATGGGATTTTAAACTTAGCTTGATACACTGGTTTAAACTTGGAAGTAAGTAAATGTGGGTTTACTCTCTTGGTCGTGCTAATGTTAAATGGTTTTATGCACTTGTTTTGATTTACATGTTACCTATTGTTTAATCATGTTTTAAAGTATTTGATATACTGTTGTTGAGCATGAAATGATGAAGGAAGCACATGGTAAGTGGTCCTAGAAGGTATATGGATTATACTTGTGGTTTAAAGCATGGTTGTTGCTTTGGAAAAATGATTTGGTTAATGCTTGTTAAAAACAGTGAGATAAATGCTAAATTGTTAATTATATTGGCCAGTGATACGGTTTTAAAATTGTTATCGGATATAGTTGGCCGGCCATAGGATTGAGTGCACTATAATAAGTCACATAGGATGTTGAGGGGTTTAGATCCATGTACCGAAAACTTCATCCGAGTACCCTAACGGTAGAGGGGTTAAACAGTACCGTATACTCTCATTAGTGGATTAAGCGTGTAACCGATGATTGGGGTTGGTGTCCCCATGGGTTGAAGGTGTACCCGGTTGGTAGTGTAATGCGATAGTTATTGTATCACTATTTCGGTTGAGATGGCTTGAAGTGTTGGTTGAACACTTGTTGAATCCGTGTATCTGATGAACTCTTTTTTTAATGGACTTGTTTAATGATCACTTGTAAGCCAATATAATTTTTGACGTATCATTGGAAAGTTTAACCCCCTCGACTCGGCCTAGTCGCAAGACCGATTCCAGCAAGCTACATTAGGTTTACCGAAGTAAATCGGAAAGATTAAACCTAAAACACGTCCATTTTTTCCTTTTTATCTTGCCTAGATGCATTAACACTTTCCTACATGATCATACTGTTCATAGGTGAGCACTCATCTCAATCGGGCATCGTAACGACATCTAATTGGACATAACACAATTTAGGGGCCAAATTGCAAATTTAGCAATATAAAAGGTCTTTTCCAATTTTAAAGTTACCAGCCTTTAATTAAGTTCGTTTCATGCTTACATGTCAAAAATCAGCTCCAGACAATCATCCATGCTCAAATAATTGACAAAACAAGAATCAGGGACTAAAACGAAATAAAACAGAACTGGCCTTCCTTAATATTAACAGATTTAACGAAATTCGTATTGATGCGCTGAGGCCCGCATCGATACAGTTGTGAACAGATCATTTTGATACGGTGAGACTCGTACCGGTATGCTACTTCAAGTTTAAAAACGGTTTGAAATTATTTCTCATCGTACCGATACGGTACCTTGGTGTTTCGGTACACGACCTCATCTCCAAAAAGTAAAATTCTAGTGACCACTAGGCGTACCAAAACGCCCCTGCCTATATCGATACACTCTGGCCTTGTTTTAATGTCTGTACCGAAACACCACTGCCTGTACCGAAATGCCTTGGCCTTAATTGCGTAGCCCTACCAATACAGTCCATCGCGTATCCGTACGCCTCGGCCTGTAATGTCAAGATTAGCTGGTTTTTCACGCAACTCTAGATACAATTGGCCCCTATCAACTTTCAAACATGCATATCAACACATCAATATACATAATCTAACATTTATACCAATATTAGGCAAGCAAAACAACATCATGCTTCCAAATGACCACTCTAGAGACATGCTTCCTAGACCACTTTGCAAAACATAACAAAATGCACAATTAGGCCATTCTCAGTATAAGCAACATGCCAACACTCTTAACATAGAATACTAAACTTGGTCAAACCAGCACGACATAGCAATCCACAAGGAACCTCTAGATGCATACCTACTCAACCATTCAACCTCAACCATGGGCAAGCAATATCATCAAGCTAAACAACATATAACCATCATAAAAAACCAGCATAGAATCATTTTAAGAAACCACAATGCAATGGATTTACAACTACAAAAAACCTTGACGAAGAAATTGCCTTATTAACTGAAAACATAAACTGAGTTCACACTCAAAAGTAGTTTATCTCTTGGATCCTTGCAAACTTTGCTTTCCCTGCCCCGAACTTTAATGTTCTGCATCATTAGGAAAAAGAAAACGTAAGAACACATGCTTAGCGAGGATGCTCATAAACAATGATGCCTAAAACCATTTAAAATCTACATGCTTGCTTTTCCCAAAACATGCTTACAACCTAAGCATTTTTCCATGATTCCAACCGAATCAAAAACATAACAATCATCATTTAACATCATATGCAATCCATGCTTAAATCCCAAAGCATTACAAATAAGGTTCAACACATGAACTTTATCATATATTGGCATTTATAGTGACCCAGATAGACTACCTCTATCCTATACACATATCGGATACATGAATATCTCATAGCATGCCTAGTTAAACCACATGATATCCCAAACCTTGCCTAGTTAAACGGCAAGATTTGACCCCTCGCCTAGTTAAACTGCGAGATCTTACCCTTTCCTAGTTAAACTGCAAATATACCAATCTCGCCTAGTTAATCCGCAAGATCACCATCAATTTGGGATGCTTAGTTAAACCGCAAATCCCCAAATAAGGTCCCCAACAGTCCAAGTGGCCTTGTTACACCGCCATACCTCAAGGACCCATGGGAACAACCATTTTTTCTCATATTTTATAGTGCACTTTTAATCCTATGGCATGCCAACTATATCCGATTGTTTTCTCACTTTGTCACATAAGCAATATATCATTTACAAAGCCACTTACTTATTGTTTTACAACGCATTTCATAAAACACCACATATGCAAATCTCATTGCCAATGCAATAATACCATTCCCAACCAGAATGAAAACCAATGCTCATTAGCATTTAATATACTTTCAAACCACTGCATTTGTACTCAAAATCATGCATTTACAGTAAGTGAATCATACCATGTTTGTCACCAAAACATGCAAACAACATGCTCAAATCCAAGGTGATATTCAAGAACAAAATAACAGAAACTTACTTTCGAGCTTAGGTAAGTGTCTCATGCTTAGCCTAAACTCCCAACAGCCTTTACAAACCTTTTTAAAGCATTTAAAACTAGTTTCCACTCACTGATACGCCTCGCCTTCCTAGGCAATGCAAATCAAGCTCCCGGCAAGCCACCAAACAATGTCAAGCTTCATCGCATTGACTATCCCCTATTTTTAACACATAAAACCAGAGGAAAAATGCATTAAAATGCATTCAAACCATTGCCTAACAGAAATCTCCTGCAACTCCCAAGTTGCCCACTCGAAAACCATCTAAAACATACCGAAATCAACATCAAACGTTTATGGAACTTAACCCAGGCATAAAAAACAATTCAAGTCATCAACCAACATCTAATAACAACCAAAAACCCTTTCCTAACATCCTTTTATCTCCAACAAAGATTAAACTCAATTATTTCCACAAAACCTCTAAACTAGCATCCTAAACAATTAGAGATTCAGGAGTTTCAGGATTCTATTGATAAAAACAACTTATCAAAATCAAAACACATCTAAAACATTTATTAAATCAATCTCAAAGACTGGAAATCAGATCAACTTCGAAAATCACCATGTTTCATCAATATTTCCAAAAAAACTGAAATAAACATGGATAAAACATTAGAATCACATTACAACTTATAAAATAAAGGATCAAATGCTTCTGGATATCAATAAATAACCATTTAACAGAGGAGATAATGGACCTTACCCCTGTTATGTGATTTCTCCCTCAATTGTCTTGTTTAAATCTAAGAAAATCTAAGATTTCAATGAGATTTTGCAAAACAAAGTTAAAGAATCAAATTGAAATCAATAATCTGAGTGAAAAGAGTTCCTTACCTCTGGATTTTGATGAAATTATGAGTGTTTGGAAGAAAAGAAATTGAGAGAAAAGGTTTAGGAAAAAGTTACGTGAATTTCTTTTAAAAGCTAATGACTAACTTTAGATATTTAATCCTTATTAACACCCTTTTAAAACACATCTTTAAAATGTTTTAATTGAAGAGAGAAACCACCATCAAACACTTGGTAGATTAGCTCCTTAAGGATTATAAGGATTTGACCCTTTTGATTTTAGTCACTTTAAACAGTTTTCCAAAAATCACATTTTGGTCACTAACCCAAAATGTCATATTTCCAAATTCCTTTTTTCTAAAATTGATTACACCAAAAATCAATATATATTAAAAGATGATTTTTCACTATTTTTCCATATTTTTATCTTACCGAAAAATATACGGTCCCAAATTTGACTTGAACCTCTAACCCGGTCCACCAGACCGTCTAAAAAACCTCAAAACTGCTAAACCCAAAACCGGGGTGTTACAACTCTCCCCCACTTAAGAAATTCCATCCCCAAAATTACCTAGAGGAAACAGATGCAGAAATTGCTCCCTCATATCTACCTTGCTTTCCCAAGTAGCTTCCTCAACACCTCGGTGTCGCCATAAGACTTTCACAAGCTCTATCATCTTACGACGTAAAATTTTCTTCTTGGTATCGAGGATCTCTACGGTTTCCTCATTAAGGGTTAAATACAGCCTCAACTCCACATCTTCCACCGGCATAACATGCGATGGATCAGATCAATATCTCCTCAACATCAAAACATGGAACACATTATGAATTTTCTCCAACTCGGGAGGCAACCTCAACCGGTATGTCACAGGACCTACACGCTCAATAACCTCGTATGGTCCAATGAACCTCGAACTAAGCTTACCCTTTCGTCGAAATTTCATCACCTTTTCCAATGGTGACTCTTTCAAGAATACGCGATCACCCACCACATATTCAACCACCTTACGCTTTAAATTCGCGTAAGATTTCTATCAATCCGTAGTCGCTTTCAATCAGACGCATACAAGCTTAACCTTTTCATCTGTGTCTTTCAACACATTCGGTAGGATAACATGCTTTCCCCCCACCTCAACCCAAAACAAGGGCGTACGACATCTCTGGTCATATAATGCCTCAAAAGGTGCCATCTGTATACTTGCCTGATAACTATTGTTGTAAGCAAACTCAACTAAAGGCTAGTGTTTCTCCCAGGTTCCTTGGAACTCTATAATGCAGCATCTCAACCTATCCTCCAAAACCTGGATAACCTGCTTAGACTGCTCATCCGACTAAGGATGATATGCAGTGCTAAAACTCAACCTCGAACCCAAGGGTCAAATCCTTAAAATCCTTAAGGAGCTAATCAACCAAGTGTTTGCTGGTGGTTTCTCCCTTCATTCAAATCATTTTAATCATGTGTTTTAAAAGGTTGTTAAAATGGATTAAATATCTAAAGTTAGTTATTAGCTTTTAAAAGAATTTCACGTAACTTTTCCCTAAACTTTTTCTCTCGACTTTTTTTCTTCCAAACACTCAGAGTTTTATCAAAATCTAGTGGTAACGAACTCATTTCACTCAGATTATTGATTTTAATTTGTTCCTTTAACTTTGTTTTGCAAAATCTCATTGAAATCTTGTATTTTCTTAGCTTTTAACAATCCAAATGAGGGAGAAATCACATAACAGGGATAAGGCCCATGATCTCCTCTGTTAAATGGTTCTTTATTGATATTCCCAAGTATTTGATCCTTGATTTATAAGTTGTAATGTAGTTTTAATGTTTTATCCATGTTTAATTAGTTATTTTGGAAATTTGGATGAATCATGGTGATTTCCGAAGTGGATTTGATTTCCAGTAATTAAGATGGATTTAATATCTGTTTCGGATGTATTTTGATGTTGATAAGTTTTTTTATCAATAGAATCCTGAAACTTTTGAATCTCTAATTAGTTAGGTTGCTAGTTTTGAGTTATTGTGGTGATTTTCGAGTTTTATCTTTGCTGGAGGTAAAAGGAAGTTAGGAAAGGGTTTTTGGATGTTGTTAGATGTTGATTGAAGGCTTGAATCGTTGTTTTATGGCTGGGTTGAGTTTTGGAAACGTTTGATGGTGTTTTCGGTATGTTTTGGATGGTTTTGGAGTGGGCAACTTGGGAGTTGCGGGAGATTGTTGTTAGGTAATGGTTTTAATTCATTTTAATGCATTTATCCTCTGGTTGTATGTGTTTAAAATAGGGGATAATCAAGGCGACAAAGCTTGACATTGTTTGGTTGCTTGTCAGGAGCTTGTTTCGCGTTGGCAAGGAAGGCGAAGCGTATCGGTGAGTGGAAACTTGTTTTAATTACTTTACAAAGGGTTGTAAAGGTTGTTAGGAGTTTAGAGTAAGCGTGAGACTCTTACCTAAGCTCGAAAGTAAGTTTCCCTTATTTTGATCTTGAATATCGGTTTAGATATAAGCATGTTGTTTGCATGTTTTGGTGATAAACATGGTATGATTTACTTACTGGTAAAACAAGATCTTGAGTACATATGCAGGGGTTTAAAAGTATATTAAATGCTTGTTAGCATTGGCTTTCATTCCGGATGGGAATGGTGTTATTGCATTGGCAATGAGATGTGCATATGTGGTATTTTATGAAATGCATTGTAAGCTGTAAGTAAATGGTTTTGTAAATGATATATTGGCTATGTGACAAGGTGAGAAAATAATCAGATATAGTTGGCAAGCCATAAAATTAAAAGTGTACTATAAAATCTGAACAAAATCGATTGTGGTCATGAGTCTTTGAAGTATGGTGGTTTGCCATGTTGTGCGGATTGGACCAAGTTCAATATGCTATGTTGAGTGTGTTGGTATGTTGCTTATGCTGAGAATGGCTTAATCGTGCATTTTGGGTCCCAAGGCAAAGTGTTTTTAGGAAGCATGCCTTTAGGATATCATTGGATGAGTGGAAGCCAATTGGTTGCTGAGTTTATGTTGTTAGGTTGCTTTTGCATTTAGATATTGTTGTATGAAAGTTTATGGCTTAGTGAAGTGGTAAAGTATTAAGGTAAGCATGCTAAATCAGCCAATTGTGACCATTCAGGTCTAGGTGTATCGGTACGCTTGTTCACGTATCGGTACGTGAAGCCATTTCTGGCTTGTGGTACCGGTATGCAGACTAGGCATTGCGTTACGTATGTGTATCATTAGAGTAGCATACCGATACACGAACCCGTGTATCGGTATGGGAAGGCTGAATTTAGCTTGGGGATCAGTACGAGCCTTTAGTTTTGGTAAGGCATATCAGTACGTAGGGCTGTACCGGTACGGGAGTTGGTTACTAGAATTTTTGGAATTCAAATTGGAGAGGCCGTACCGATACTCGTATGGGCGTACCGATACCCATGGTAGTTAAGTTAGTTAATGGCTTTAGTAAAGTTCTATTTTCTTTCATTTTAGTCCATGAATGTTGTAGAAGCAATTAAATGGGTTTGGATGATCGTATTGGGCTAATTTTGGCATGTAAGCATGGAATATGTTTAATTAAGGGTTGGTAACATAAAAATTGGTAAAGTCTCTATTTTTTGGTCAAAATTGCGTTTTGGTCCCTAATCAGTGTTATGGCCAATCGAATATCGTTATGATGCCTGATTGAGATAAGTACTCACCAACAAATAGTATGAACATATAGCAAAGCTTTAATGCGTCTAGACAAGTTAAAAGAAAAAAAATGGATGATTTTTTTGTTGAACCTTTTTGGTTTGCTTCGGTAAACCTAATGTAGCTTTCTCGGATGAGTAATGCGACTAGGCCAGGTCGAGAGGGTTACAACAACTGCAGAGTTGCTTGATTGTGGGTTCATTAGACCGAGTATTTCACCATGGGGTGCACCGTTGTTTTTTGTAAAGAAGAAAGATGGTACATTACGGATGTGTATAAAATATTGACAATTGAACAAGTTGACGATAAAGAACAAGTATCCATTATCGTGGATAAATGACCTGTTTGATCAGTTTCGAGGTTCATTGGTGTTTTTTAAAATCGATTTGAGGTCTGCGTACTATCAATTGAAGGTGAAGGATGTGGATGTACCCAAGACAGCTTTTTCTACGAGGTACGAGCATTATGAGTTTCTTGTGATACCATTTGGTTTGACTAATGCAAAGACTGCTTTCATGGACACGATGAACCAGATGTTCCATGAGTTTTTAGATCAGTTTGTGGTGGTGTTTATCGATGATATCCTAGTGTACTCTCGTACGGAGGAAGAGCATGATAAACATTATGGTTTGTGCTTTAGACGCTGATGGCTAATCAGTTGTATGCTAAGCTAAGGAAGTGTGAGTTTTGGCTTAGGGGGGTTGTTTTCCTTGGGCATGTTGTATCGGCCGAGGGAATTTGAGTTTATCCACATAAGGTTGAGGCTGTGATGGGTTAGAAGGTGCCTAAGTCGGTAATAGAAGTCTAGAGTTTTCTTGGTTTGGCTAGTTATTATCGTTGATTTGTGGAAGGGTTCTCCAGTTTGGCTACTCCTTTCACCAAGTTGTTGTAGAAGAATGTTTGTTTGAGTGGATGGAGGATAGGCAGCGAGCGTTTGAGAAGTTGAAGGAAGCTTTGACGCGTGCTCCAGTCTTGGTTCAGCCTGAATCGGGAAGGAGTTCGTTGTTTATAGTGATGCATCTTAGGTTGGACTTGGTTGTGTGTTGATGAGGGAGGGTAAGGTAGTTGCGTATGCATCTGGGAAATTGAAGGTGCATGAGCATAATTACCTTACTCATGACCTTTAGCTTGCTGCAGTCGTGTTTTCCTTGAAAATCTGGAGGTATTACCTTTATGGCGAGAAATGTGTGGTTTACATGGATCACAAGAGCTTGAAATACCTAATGTCGCAGAAGGAGTTGAACCTTAGGCAACAAAGATGTTTGGAGTTGCTTAAGGATTATGATCTGACCATTGAATGTCATCCGAGAAAATCCAACGTTGTGGCAGATGCTTTGAGTAGGAAAGCAGCTGTGGAGTTGAGAGCTATGTTTGCTCGCTTGATTGTGACGGGTGATGGAGGGTTGTTAGTGAAGTTCCAGATGAATTTGTCCTTGTTACAATTGATTAAGGAGAGGCAGTCGTATGATGATGGTTTGGTACCGCATGTGAAGGATATCATGGATGGAAATCCAACGAATTTTCATTTTAATAATGATGGAGTATTATGTTTCAAGGGTCGAGTGGTTGTGCCAGAGGATGATGAGTTGAGGCTTACCATTTTGATCAAGGCACATGCTAGTCCATTTGCCATGCATCCTAGTAGTACTAAAATGTATTGGGGGTTTAGGGAAGAGTACTATTGGGTTGGTCTGAAGAAATATGTGGCTGATTTTGTTGGTCGATGCATGGTTTGTCAGCGGGTAAAGGTTAAGCATAAGTTTCCTTCTGGGTTGTTGCAACCGTTGAGGATACCGAGATGGAAGTGAGAAAGGATCACCATGGATTTTGTGTCTGGATTGCCTTTGACACCGACCAAGATGGATTCCATTTGGGTGATTGCGATCGATTTACGAAGTGTGCACATTTTGTGCTTGTGCATACGACATATACTTTGGATGAGTTGGTTGAGCTGTATATCTCTACGATTGTGCGTTTGCACGGGGTGCGCAAGTCTATAGTTTCGGATAGAGATTCACGTTTTATTGTGAGGTTTTGGTTGCGTTTGCATCGTGCTATGGGAACTCAACTGAATTTCAGTACTTCGTATCATCCTCAAAAGGATGGTCAGTCGGAGCGTGTGATTTAGGTTTTGGAGGATATGCTGAGATGTTGTATCATTGAGTTCCAGGGAATGTGGGAGAAGCAGCTGCCTTTGGTGGAGTTCGTTTATAATAACAGTTCTCAGGCTAGTATACAGATGGCACCGTACGAGGCGTTGCATGGTAGGAAGTGTCGTACACCCGTGTGTTGGGCTGAAGTTGGGGAGAAGCACATTTCTTTGCTTGATGTGTTGAAAGACTGCAATGAAAAGGTTAAGTTGGTTTGTGAGTGCCTGAAAGCGGGTGCAGATTTTCAGAAAACTTAAGCGGATTTAAAGCGTAGAGATATAGAGTATATCGTTCGTGACCAAGTGTTTTTTAAAGGTGTCACCTTGGAAAAAGGTGATGCATTTTGGACAGAAGAGAAAGCTTAGCCCAAGGTTTATTGGAAAATATGAGGTTGTTGAGCGTGTGGGTCCTGTTTCTTATCGGTTGAGGTTACCTCCCGAGCTGGAGAAGATACATGATGTGTTCCATGTTTCGATGTTGCGAAAGTATCGGTCGAATTCGTCGCATGTTATGCTGGTACAAGATATCGAGTTGA
The DNA here is from genome assembly GCA_019671005.1 of Hibiscus mutabilis. Classification (NCBI taxonomy): domain Eukaryota; kingdom Viridiplantae; phylum Streptophyta; class Magnoliopsida; order Malvales; family Malvaceae; genus Hibiscus; species Hibiscus mutabilis. The sequence continues at coordinate 21,486,118 of CM033744.1, read as the reverse complement.
GACCATATTTGTCGTATGATAAGGAACTGGTGGAGGTCCTTGATACCAGCAGTAAGGTTCTTCGTGGCAAGACGGTTGAGCTAGTTAAGGTGTTATGGAGGCACCGCGGAGTTGAGGAAGCCACGTGGGAACATATGTCGGAGATGTTGGAGCAGTTTCCGCATCTAATTCCTCCAGGTAAATTTCGAGGACGAAATTTCTTAAGGGGGAGATTTTTAACGCCCCGGTTTTAGAGCTTAGTGGTTTTGAGGTTTATTAGACAGTTTGGTGGACCAGGTTAGAGATTCGAGTCAGATTCGGGACTCTATATTTTTTGGTAAGATAAAAATATAGAAAAATAGTTAAAATCATCTTTTAATATATATTGATTTTTTGTGGAATCAATTTTGGAAAATGGAATTTGGAAATGTGACATTTTGGTTAGTGACCAAAATTTTATTTTTGAAAACTGTTTTGAAGTGACTAAAATGAAAAGGGTCAAATTCTTATAATCCTTAAGGAGCTAATTTTACCGAGTTTTGCTGGTGGTTTCCCCCTTCAATTAAATCATTTTAAACATGTGTTTTAAAGGGTGGTTAAGAGGGATTAAAATATCTAAGTTAGTTATTTGCTTTTAAATAAAATTTACTTAACTTTTTCCTAAACCTTTTATCTCAACTTCTTTTCTGTCAAACACTCAGAATTTCATCAAAATTTAGAGGTGAGAGATTCTTTTCACTTAGATTATTGATTCTAACTTGATTCTTTAACTTTGTTTTACAAAATCTCATTGAAATCTTATGTTTTCTTAGCTTTAAGCAAGCCAATTGAGGGAGAAATCACATATGTAATACCCCAAAATTTGCTATGTTGATTAAGGGTCATTTAGTATTGAGATAAGGGCTTCAAAGATAACTTACTGACTAAAATGACAACAAGTCAAAAGTTGGTGTCTAGAGTCTAAAGAAGGAAAAAATATAGGCACCTGATGCATAATTTTACCATTAATAAATTTTATTCCACATATAAGTAATACATGTTGCATGAGAATGATCTGTATAGTCAGATTTCTCGTATAAGATTTATATAGAAATTTATTCCCGATCGAACAATTAGGGGAATGAGCAGATATTTGATTCGAATAAAATTACATGGAGAACTTATGTGTAATTATTTTATACTATACATGGATTAAACAGATCATGGAGAAAAGTCTGATATAGATTTCAGGAATAAAAATGCAGTATAATATAACGAATTTCGATCGAACTGCAAAGTTAAGCGTGCTCAGGCTTGAATAGAACTAGGATGGGTGACCTCCTAGGAAGGTCCCATGTCGATGCTTTAGACTGATAAAAAGGAATCAGTCCTAGTTAATATTATTCATATGGATAGCCGATTAAGAAATATTAAGAGAAATTGTATTCGATAAAGATTTTGGATAATTATCGGTATATTTGGACCGAGTCAAAAATGTTAGTTTGACTTCATAAATATGGAATATTTTATTTGATAGCCCGGTGAAAGGGAAATCGCAGTAGAAGTAGTAAGTGAATATCGAGAAATGGAATCAAATCCAAATTTCAAAGGCTGTTCCGTAAGTCACAAAAAATTCATAAAATATTATTTTATGAATAAATTATTAATTGGTTGACTGTGATCTAACTAGAATAGTTGTTTTTTTTTTACAAAATGGCAAAATTAGTGATTTAAGTGACTAGTTTTGGTAATTTGGTCACAATGGCAATTTTGAAATATTTTGAAAGTACCATGGGTAATATGGTAATTTCCCATGTGGAAGCATTACTCTAGTTTGGTTAGAGTTGAATGGAATTTGGTTGGAATTGAACTAGAATGGCAACTTATAAATTATGATTAATTTGGAGGTTATTTTTGAAATAAGTACTGAGTTGAGTAAAAAATTCAATTTATCATTTACATGTGGCATAAATAAATAAAAGATGAACAAAATGTTCATCCTCTTCAATCTTATTTTCGAACACCATGGGAAAGGGAGAGAAAAATACACAAAATTTTCTTCAAGCATTTTGAAGGCTCCCGAACAAGATTCAAGGTATGTTTTTGGTAGAAAGTTTATCTATTTTCAATTCTTTTTCATTTGATAGTAATTTTATCAAGAGTTATGAAGATTTGATTATGTTCTTGAAGAGAGACAAAATAGGTTTTCATGTTCCATGTTTAGATTGAAGCTTGATCTCTGCAAATCTAGTGTTGTAGAGATGAAATCAAGCTTAGATTGTGATTAATTTCATGTTTAAGGATTAAAAACCCTAACCCTAGAATTTAGGATTTTATTTAGGGTTTTGAAATTGATGATGAAAATGAAAGATTGATGATATTAGAAGCTTTATTTTGATGTTAGAATGAAAAATCCTCAACTAGTCCTTTAAGTGACCATTTCGACATACATGGGGAAATTTGGAGAAATATTGTGAAAATTATCCTATTGATGGATTTGAAGAGATTATGAACTTAGAAACTTGATTGTGGCATTTGGACTAAAATAAAGTCATTAGAAAATATAAATACCCTTTCCGGCTTGTAGAGAAATTATGGGAAAATATTTTGAAATTATTACGATTATGAGATTTTATGATTCGAATATGTTGTACAAAGTTAGAATTGAAATTAGAATCCAAGGGATTAAATTGACAGAATGGAAATGGCAAGGGACCATTTCGACAACCCTAATTAGTTCAAGGACCAATTCAGCTTTAGTCTAAAAGTAGTGGAAATGTGAGAAAAATATAGAAATGTTGGATTAATTATTCGATACAAGTTGCAGGTTTATGCGTAAAATTAGTCACTAAAATGTCACTTTAGTAAAAGATAGCGGATGAAGGGTATTGAATAAAAGTTAGTGAAAAATGATAGAATTATTGAATAATTGTGATTCGAATTTGAATAAATTGCAAAATGTGCAAAATGATCACTAGGGACTATAATGAACAATTCGACATTATTAAAGGAAAAAGTGAAAAATTTTGGAAATATTTTATATTCGGATAATTATACTAGTATAGTATAGTTAAGCAATGTTAGATGAAAAATCTAACATGAATATTGCTATGTATGTTCAAATGGTACTGTACAGCTATTGACGAGGCTAAGGGTACCAGATCAAAAGAAAGAAAAGAAAAAGTATCGAAATAGCTTAGTGAAGCTAATATCATGCATGGCCCAGGTGAGTGCATTATATGTATTTATGACATGTTGTTAAATAGGACGACTTGCGATGAGTCGGCCTTGATAAAAATAAAAATCTACGATGGCTTATTTATGCAAATAGCATGAAATATTAAATGGCATATTGATACAATGATTGTAGCATAATGATTTACTCAAGGTAAATCGAATTTTAGATATTTGGGTATGAACTGCCCATTATCGAATTATGCATGATTTACTCATGGACTGGATATTGAATAATGAATTATTACACTGCTATGCATGAGTACTAATGTGAGAGTCTTTGGTATAGTTGGATATCCATAGAGTCTTAGCAGCTGCGTCCTAGCACTACGATGCGTTTCAGTCACTTCGGTGATGTTTAGACACTTCAGTGTCGACTTAGACGCTACGGTGTTGTTCAGACACTTAAGTGTTGTTAGCACAAAATGTGGGATTATGAGGAGCAAACAGCATCCTCGAGTACGTACTCATCTCAGTCGCTTTGGCGATGCAGATGTTACAGCATAGTAGACACTACGGTGTCGTGATGACTCGCGTACCATAGCATCACATGATTTTGTACTTTAGGCTATAATACTTAAAATGCATTTATGTAGGTAGTTAAGCTAAAAAGCTTAGTGTACACAATACTGGTAAGAAAGATCAAATCCTATGATTTGAATATTATATTTGTTTACTGAACTATACATGTAAGGTAGTTCTATGTATGATAAAATGTTATCAATTGCAATTGGAAATCGCTTGCCATTTTGCAGTGTTGTGTTATTTATGATCATTGTTTTACATTGTTATGCTTATGCCTCACTAAGTTATACTTAGCGTGTGTTTCGTATTACACGTAGGTACTTCATACTAGATAGCAGATGAGGAGCTGCACATCGTTGGATCAAGTTAGCATGTATTATTAGTAAATATCACGACATCCTAGTCTAGTTGGGCATGTATAGATATTAAATAAGTAGCTACTTTGTATGATCTAGAAACATGACTTAGTTTGAGGAATTAAGAATATTAGAAAAGTTGCTTCAAACGATTTTAAACTTAGTTGGTTGTTTATCGCATAGCAATTTTAAAATCAAGAAAGGGTCTAGGCAGCACACATAGTTTTCACCCTAAATTATATTTTCATTTTAATAACTGCTTAAAGTAATTTATAAACCAATTCAGGGTCGAAACTAGGTAACTCTAGACAAATTTGTAATTTGGTGAAAACCGAGAAAGGGTTGTTTAATCAAATTAGTTTTGCATCAAATAAAAAAATTACAAGTCTGAAAATCAGTGTAAATCAGTTAGTAACATCTTTCATGTGTATTCGAATATCGAATATACGTTGAGGATGTTACAGGTAAGGTCCGTGATCTCCTCTGTTAAATGATTCTTTATTGATATTTCTAAGTATTTGATCCTTGATTTATGGTTTATAATATGATTTTGTGTTTTTATATATATTTAATCGGGTAAAATTGATGAAATGATGAAAGATTCGAATTGAATCTGATTTCCAGTGTTATAGATTGTTTTTGAACATATTTTGGATGTTTAATGATGTTGATAAGTCGATTTTATCAATGGAATCTCGAAACTCTTGTCTCTCGAATTGTTTACGTTGCTAAATTTATGTTTTTGAGGTGTTATGGTGGTTTTGTGTTTGTTGGAGGTTTTAGGTTGATTTCATTTTGTTTCTAGGTGTTAATTGATGATAAAAGTGGTGTTAGATTGTTAGGTTGTGGCTGGGTTGTGTTTGGAAAGGATTAGTTGAAGTTTTCGGTAGTTGTGGTTGGGTAATTTTGAGAGGATTGTGGAATCCGTGAGGATCTATTTTTGCAGTGTTGTAAATGCATGGAGATGCATTAATCCTCCGTTGTTATGTGGTTTAAACAGGGGAGGCTGTTTTGGAAACGAACGATGTAGCATTGGAGGCTTCGGATGCTTGATTTCACGTTTGTAAATCGAGGCTTCGTGTATCGGTGAGTGAGAATGTGGATTATAGCCCTGGAATGTTAAAGGTGGTTTATGAGAGTTTAAACTTAGCTTGATATGCTGGTTTAAACTCAGAAGTAAGTAAATGTGGATTTTCTATCTCGGTCATGCTAGTGTTAAATGGTTTTATGCACTTGTTTTGGTTTACATGTTACCTACTATTTAAGCATGTTTTAACGTATTTGATATACTGTTGTTGACCATGAAATGCTGAAGGATGCACATGGTAAGTGGTCCTTGAAGGTATATGGATTATACTTGTGGTTTAAAGCATGGTTGTTGCTTTGGAAAAATAGTTTGGTTAATGCTTGTTAAAAACAGTGAGGTAAATACTAAATGGTTAATTATATTGGCAAGTGATGCAGTCTTAAAATTGTTATTACATATAGCTGGCCGGCCATAGGATTGAGTGCACTATAATAAGCCGCCTTGGATGTTGAGGGGTTTACATCCGTGTACCGAAAACTCTATCCGAGTACCCTAATGGCAGAGGGGTTAAATAGTATCGTAGACTCCCGTTAGTGGATTAAGCTTCTAACCGATGATTGGGGTTGGTGTCCTCGTGGGTTGAAAGGTATACCCGGTTGGTAGTGTACAACGATTGTTATTGTATTGCTATTTCGGTTGAGATGGCTTGAAGTGTTGGTTGAAAGCTTATTGAATCCGTGTATCCGATGAACTCTTTTGTTAATGGACTTTTTAATGATCACTTGTAAGCCAATATACCTGTGGACGTATCATTGGAAAGTTTATGTTGTATAATGTGATTTATACATGTTTACTCTTTAAGCTTTGCATATGGTTATTGTAACACCCTAATCAGTTTTTTGTAATAAATACCAATTAGAGTATCAGAATTTTTTATCGTGTAAAATTATTTACCGAATTTTTATCCTATCGAATTAAGTCCAATTTCAGGCCGCAACTTAACAATTCTAATCTATAAAGTATATAGAATATAATTGTCTAAAAAATGGCTAAAACAAAAATCTGCCCGATTGATTAATTTATCTCTATTTGGTTATTGTCCGATTTTAATTTTAATATGATTACTCTTCATCTACTATAAACATAAACTAGTCTATATAATATTACAAACCATATATAAACTAGTATGTAACCGGGAAATTTTAACATATACATGCCATCTAGAAACATCAAAATACATCAAATGATGTTATTACGGATACCGTTAATATACTCCGGATAGTAGGATGCCCGCTCCTTACTCTGATTTCTATCTTTTACCTACGCGTGAAAACCATCACACGCTAAGTATATACTTAGTGAGGCAATAATAAAATTCAGTGCAAACAACATAACAACAACTAATAATATTTAACCGTTTCAATGCATTTAAATCAGTAGATATGACTTACCATCATGTTAATCATACATAAATATGATATAAACCTAATATGCATTTTTTTACCAATATACTTGCCATAATTTTAAGAGTTTATAAACTCTTTAATCCATTTATAAAACATTTACCGATTTCATAACCCGTTTTCATAGCCCATTTCATATCCCGATTTCATAGCCCGATTTTATAACCCAAATATAAACCTATGAAGACCCTGGATACACGAGCAAAAAATACACTGAACTGCTAATTCCCGCACATTTATAAGGTTGTACTAACCATACACTAAGTGACCTTTAGGTACACTATAGTGTTATCACGAATACCCGATTATGCAGCGTGATGCTGGACTCTATGGCATGCACAATTGACTTATTTAGGCATAATTTCCATATTTATTCCATCCATGGCAATGTATATCAATATAGTTTAATCTTGGGCAGTTCATACCCGAAATAACATTCATAGCATACCATCGTCAATAACTAGTTATCAATGCATTTGTTTTCAATCTTTGACATATTTAAAATATGTCAAATATATGATCAATGACATAAATATTATGCCAATATATAAACTAGGTAGACTCATCGCAAGTCTTACCAGTGATGTATAAAACGTCAATGTATCAAGTTATGTATGCATTGCACTCACCTTATGCCTCTCCAGTAAACCTTACTATAGCTTGTAGCTTTACTCTTGAACTTTTTCCATAGCTTTAGACTTGCTCACAAAACGATCTTGATCACGTTCACGATCTATAAAATCATCGTTTCCCAAACACATACATTTCAAAGTGTATGTTAGTATCATTCAAACATAAGCACATATTAGGAAAAAAATTCCTAAAAATAACCATAAAGTGAATTCTTTTAGATTTCACCTCAACTTTCCAAATTATTCAAAATGGTCCTTTGCCATTAAACTTTAAATTCAATCATTAAACAACAATTCTAAGTATTCCAAAATACTTTCAAGCTTAATATGTAGCTTTCTAACCAATTTCCATTTCAATCCCCTATTTTCCTTAATTTGCCATTTGATCCTCAACACTTTGAAAACTTCCAAAATGATCTAATTGAATCTTCTAACATTAAAATTTCAGCATAATACCTCAACTTTCCAACATTTGCATATTAACCCTTAATTTTCTCAAAGTATACAAAAATGTCCTTATAATTTAACAAAGTTCCAAATTGGTCCGCACAACATTATAAGCATTGTAACATCATTTTCCCATCATTTCTAACCTTAGGAAATTTTTCCATAATTTCCTCTAATTTTTCCCTATAGGCCGAATATGAAGGGTCTCTACATCCAAATTTTCCAACTTCATCAAGCATGAATTCAACTTTTAAACCTCATTTCCAAGCTTCTATAATTATTCCCATATCAAAATCAATCCAAATTCAACTTCTTATCAAATACCTAACTTAAACCAAATTAGGATTTAGCTACTTCCAAGAAGTTTCAATCATAGTATAAGCTTGGATATGATTCTACAACATCAAATACAACAAAATCTAACCTTAACTCATCATTTTTAAACATCCCCTTCATCCAACCAAATCACAAAACTAAGGTTCCAAGCAAGGAAAACATGAACAAATGGTACCAAAAGATAGAGAATTTCATAGAGATCAATTTCATGTTTCATGCTTTCATCAAAATTCCAACTAAATAAGCTTGAAAATCAAGAAGAAAAAAATTTCTTCCTTACCTTGGAGGTTTCGAACAAGGGGCTGAAAATGGGAGAAAAATCTTGAATTTTCCATTTCTTTTAATTTAGCCATTTGTCTTTAATATAATTAAAATGACTTTAAAATTCATTTTAATGTCTAATGACCTTTTTACCCTTGAAATCTAATGCTCCACAACTTGCCACATGTCTACCTACCAATCCAAGGGTCAACAATAATCCAAGTAGTTAGTGATTACCAGCTTTACCCTTGAAATTTCACAAAATTACCATCTTGCCATTTTCATCTAATGGCTCATATTTAACATGGAAACCTACTTTAAATCCAATGGTCCATGTTAAATCCTACCATTTTAAGACATGGAAATGACATTTTTAACCTTGCCTTATCATCCTTTAAAATATCTTGAATATCTAATTTGATCGATTATCCGAATATTTTTCCAAACTTATTGCTTTATAGCAAAAAATACAAACTCAATACGAAAAATTCGGGTAACACGAAAATGTCATTCTTGGGGTGAACTATTCATTTATGGGACTAAAATACATAACTTTTGAAAATTACACTTTAGTCCCTAAACTTTTCCAAAGTTTATACTTTGACCACCAAACTTTTAAAATTTTCATTTTGGTCACTAACCAAAAATTTGGGATATTACAATTCTCCCCGTAAGAAAATTTGTCCTTAATTTTTCCTTACTTACTTGGTTCAAAAAGGAACGGGTACTGCTTTTTCATTGTTTCTCCTGTCTCCCAAGTAGCTTTCTCCATTTTGTGATTTCTCCATAGAACTTTAACTAAAGGAATCTTCTTGTTCCTTAATTTCTTTTCTCCTTGAGCAAAAATTTTCACTGGCTCTTTATCTTATGTCATCCGATTGAATCTCGGTATCTTCTGGTGTAATAACATGTGAAGGGCCCGATCGATATCTTTGAAGCATGGACACACGAATACGTCATGAACCTTACTCAACTCCGGTGGTAAAGCTAGTTGATACACCACAGGATCAACCCCACTTTAAGATTTCATAAGGAACAATATATATTGGACTAAGCTTTCCTTTTCGTCCAAAGCGTAATATCTTTTTCCAGGGTAAAACCTTTAAGAATACTTTATCTCCAACATCGAACTCAATATATTTTCTTTTAAGATCTGGCTACAACTTTTGTCTGTTAGAAGCAGCCTTGAGATTATCTTGAATTATCTTTACTTTATTCTCTGTCTATTGAAGAAGATCTAGTCTGATGATTTTTCAATCCTCCAACTCGAACCAATTCAACGGTGTTCACCATTTTCTTCCATATAATGCCTCATAAGGTGTCATTTTTATACTTGATTGATAACTCTTGTTATAAGCAAACTCAGCTATTGGAAGATATTTTCCCCATGAACCTGCAAAATTAATTAAGCATGCTCTGATCATATCTTTGAGTATCTAGATAGTTCTTTCCGATTGTCCATATGTTTGGAGATAGAAAGCAGTGCTGAAATATAGCCAAGTTCCTAATGTTTCATGTAGAGCATTCCAAAACCTCAAAGTAAACCTTGGATCTCTATCAAAAATGATAAACATAGGAACTCCATTAAAAATCTAACAATCTTCTTAATATATAACTACGCCAACTTGTTCAAAGAGTAGTTTGTTCGAACTGGTATAAAATGTACCATCTTTGTCAATCGGTCCACAATCGCCCAAATCGAATCTTTCTTACCTGGCGTTAATGGTAAACCTGTTACAAAATTCATTGTAACTTTTTCCCATTTCCATTATGGAATTGAGATCGGTTGGAGCAACCTTGATGGAACTTGATGTTTTGCCTTTACTTGTTGACATGTTAAGCATTTAGCAACAAACTCAGAGATAGCTCGTTTCATGCCGGGCCACCAAAATCGACTCTTTACATCTCGATACATTTTGTTGCCTCCCGAATGCATAGTTAAAGGACTGAAATGTGCCTCCGAAAGTATTTCCCTAAACTGCAATTTGTTCCTTAAATTGCAATTGAGCCGATTGGATGTCAAATCGATGACCGATCGAGTTGAGTTTTCACCTGATGACAATATGAACATATAGGTTAACGATTTTGCATTTAGACAAGATAAAAGAAAAAAATGGTCGTGTTTCAGTTACTTTCTTTATGGTTTTCCTCGGTAAACTTAATGTGGCTCGCTTGGTTCGGTCTTACGACTAGGCCGGGTCGAGGGGGTTACACTTTACCTCTTGGATCACTACGACTTTGCCTTAATGCTCTGCATCATTAGAAAAAAAAAGAGCGTAAGCACACTTGCTTAGCGAGGATGCTCTTAAAACAATGATGCATTAAAACCCTTGAAAACCAACACTTATTTCCAAAACATGCTTACAACCTAAGCAAGTTCCAATGATTCCAATTCAAAACATTCATATCGACTATATGCAAAATAATATATATTCCACATGCTTATATCCCAAAGCATTAAATACAAAACCATTATTAAATCCCAAAGCATTAAATATAAAACCATGCTTAAATCCCAAAGCATTAAAAATAGATTCAACAATAGAATTCTCATATATTGGCAATTATAGTGACCTCGGATAGTCGACCACTATCCTTGATTAGCCAACCGCTAATCTTTAGTTAACCGACAGTTAACTTTACACATCGGATACACAGATCTTCTTTAATAACTGACCATCATCAAAACTACCCCATGCCGACCGCATGACTTTACAACCATGCCGACCGCAAGCTTTACATCAACAAGGGGAACCGACCGCTCAACCCAAGTGGTAGCAGCATAGTCCGGATAGCCGACCGCCATACCTCAAGGACTTTTAACCACGATCAATTTTTGACATATTATAGTGCACTTTATCCTATGGCATGCCAACTATATCCGAATGTTTTCTCACCTTGTCACATAGCCAATATATCCTTTACAAAACCATATACTCATTGTTTTACAATGCATTACACAAAATCCCTACATATGCAAAACACATTGCCATAACAATATTATATTCCCGACTAGAATCAAAACCAATACTTCCTAGCATTTTGCATACTTTTAAAACACTGCATATGTACTTAAAATAATGCATTTACACTAAGTAAAAACCAACCATGTTTACAACTAAATCATGAACCACATATGCTTATATTCAAACCGATATTTAAGAGCAAAGGAGGAAGACTTACTTCCAAGCTTAGGTAAGTGTTTCAAACTTAACCTAAACTTCCAAAACCACTTTCAATCATTTGAACGACTTTTAACACCGTTTCCACTCACCGATTTCACTTCGCCTTGCTTGCTACCGCAAAACAAGCTCCCGGCAAGCCACAAACCACCTGAATATGCCACGCCTTGATTATCCCCTGCTTTGGCCACACAAAACCAGAGGAACCATGCATTAATTTGCATCCAACTCTCTATTTCAAATCAAAATCCCGCAGCTCTCAAGATGCCCACTCAAAACTCATCCGAAATATACCGAAATCAACCTCAAACACTTCTCAAACTTAACCCAGCCATAATATAACGATTCAAACTTCATCAAATAACATCTAAAAACCCTTTTACAACATCCTTTTACTTCCAGCAATGACTAAACTCCAAAAACAACCCAAAAACCATTAACTAACAACATAACAAATAGAGATTCAACCAATTTCGGGATTCCATTGTTAAAAACAACTTATCCACAATATAACACATCCAAAATAAGATTAAAATCAATCCTTAACACTGGAAAAATAGTTCCACTTCGAAAATCACAAGATTCCATCATTTAACCCTCAATTAAGCAAAATTCCATAATTAATCAATTAAAATCCATTAGAAAACATATATAAAGAGTCAAGAACTTGGGAATTTCAGTAAAGAACCTTTCATTAGAGGAGGAGAACGAAACTTACCTTCAATGAGTGAGTTTCCCTTAATTGGACATTTTCCTCTAGAAAAACAATGAGAATCAATATGATTTTTGAGAAAACAAGTTAAAGAATAATTTAGGAAATCAAAGGATAAAGAAACAAGATCATTACTGATAAGTGTTCAAAAGTACTATTTTTCTTACCCTTTTTACTCATATTATTGTTAGACTTAGGCTCATATTAGTTGCATAGTTAGCCATTCATGCATTAATCCATGTTTGCAGGATCACTTGCCAAAGCAATGCCGAGCTAGTTGCCAGGGCAATGCATGAAGGATATGCCGAGCTAGTTGCCAGGGCAATGCATGAAGGAGACGCCGAGCCAGTTGCCATGGCATTTGTCGACAAAGACCAAAAGCAATATGGATGTCGAAATTCATGACTTTACAAGCCCAAGATGACATGGAGCAAGGCCTAAGCCCAAAGGAATTTGACTGCGATGCAGAGATTAAAGAAGAATTAAATTCCAAGAAGATAGGAGAAGTTCTAATAGGAATAAAATTATAATAAAGAATTATATTCTTTAAAGATAATTTAATTCCAACTCAAACTCCTCCTCAAAGAAGGACTTTGGCCTAGCCCTATAAATAGCAAGGAAATTCGACAAATCCAAGGGAGGAGAGCAAGAGGGAATTTCGACAAGACCAAGAGAGGAAGCAAAGGGGAATTTTCGACAAGCTTCATCTTTTCTTCCTTGTTCGATTGGGTTCATGCTAGGGATTGTTTATCTTGTGTTTCTTTGGAACCTAGCCATGAACTAAATTTACTTGGCTATGGTTATTGTGTTTTGTGGTTGTGAGAAACTATTGGTTTTTGTTTAGGTAATAAGAGTTTGCACTTTTCTATTTCAAGGTTTATTCATTCTTGGTTCTTATTATTTTTTTCGAGTGAATTGGGAGAGGATCTCGTGATTTCATCCATTTATCTAATATCGGGAGAGTTAGATTCAAGAAACGAATGAATATGATCTTTATTCAATCCAATGATGGTGAAGATTAATCCGGCTTAGGAATAAGTTAAGGATTTCAACGGCTAAGAGGAGCGCAAGATTGGTTGTTGTTCACCCTTGATTCACGCAGGGATGTATTATCAAGGCATGCACAAGTAGCTAGAGTTTCGACTTAGGGATAAGAAGAAACCATTGAAGAACGCTCCGCCGAACCTTGAAGTTGCTGCCCGATCGCCCAAGTAGTTGCCCAACTAGTCGCCCAAGCAACCATCAATTAGTTGCCACGGCACCCCCGTCGTGCAAGTTGCCACGGCAAACTGAGTTGCCCGTGCACTCTTTTACCAAGACAATCCAATCGGCTATCACACCTCAACTCACGATAACCTAGCCTATCTCTCTCATTCGAATTCATCTTTTCATTTACTTAATTGCTTTCTAGATTAGTTATTAGTTAAAACTTCTATAATCCTTTACTTGTGTTTTTACTTTTTACGATTGCAAGAGACTAGATTCTTGAAGTGGCACCAATCCCTCGTGGAGACGATATCTTTTATACTATAACTTGCGGCGTGTATACTTGCACATTTGCGTAGCACTTATTACGCGCAACAAGTTTTTTGGCGCCGTTGTCGGGATTGGCAATAGCGACTTTGTTTTTACTTTCATGCACTTTCTTTTTATTTTTCTTGTTTAAAATTCAAAGGGCTAACAAACTTTGGTTTTGCATTGGTATATGACCGGGCGAGACCAACTTCAGTGAGAATATCCCTTTGATCCGTAAATCGAACGAACCTTACAAAGACTTAGACGAAGGATAAGATAAGCAATGGCAAATCAAGACGGCAATATGAATCAAGATGTTCGAGCAGGAGGAGGAGTGATTCTTGCACGAAAAGAACTATTCGAGACTATCTTGAAGAAGATCTTGATGGACTTAACCAGAGAGTTGTCGACTGAAATTGAATCCGACCACTTTGAGTTGAAACCGATAATGTTTAATATGATCAACACAATAGGTCAATTTGGCGGCTCAAAGAATCAAGATGCACGACAACATCTGAAATCTTTCCTTGAGATTTGCAACTCGTTCAAGATACACGGAGTCACCCCGATGTCTTACGATTAAGATTATTCCCTATTCACCGAGGGATAGGGCGAAAGCATGGCTGAATAGCATTCTGCCGGATCCATAGCATCTTGGACTGATCTTTGTCGTGATTTCCTTGCTAGATTTAATCCTACAAATTTAATCGATAAGCTTCAGAACGACATTACTTCTTTTTTCGGCAGCGGATGATGAATCCATGTACGAGGTTTGGGAGCGATATAGAGAACTTCTACACAAATGCCCTTTACACGGATTCCCGGTGTGGACTCAAGTAACAATGTTTTACAACGCCGTGAATACACCAACAAGGATGATGCTAGATGCCTCGGCAAACGACATACTCCTAGATAAGTCGCCGGAAGAAGCAATGCAAATTTTAAACAGGCTGGCCAAGAATGATTATCAATTCCCATCTACTAGAAGAGGAGGAGTTAGACGCCAAGCCACAATACATGAACTAGGATCATCATATTCAATTTCGGCACAATTGGCCACTTTGACCAAGATGGTCCAGAACATGCAAAAACCAAACAACACACATGAAGTCAAGGTAATGGATTCTTTTTGTGAGTTATGTGGCGATAACCATAATTCTTCTGAATGTATGCAGAATTCGGAATCTAGCTTCTATGTAGGGAATTACAATCGGAGCAACAACATGATGTCAAATACATACAATCCAGCTTGAAAGAAGCACCCGAATTTTTCATGGAGTAATCCCAACAATTCTCTAAACCAGAACAATCAGAATGCACAAGCATCGGGATTCCAGCAGAATATGCCACGGCAACAGATGCCGCAGCAACAACCGACAACATCTAGTTCTTTGGAAAATTCTCTAAATGCTTTTATGATGAAAACTGAATCTTATATGGCTAAGAATAGTAATTCATAAAAAGAACTGGTGCTTTTATTAACAGGACCGAGATGAGATTGCAAAACCAAGAGGCGGCAATCAAATCTTTGGAAAATCAAGTCGGACAGTTTGCTCAAAATCTGAACACCAGACCACAAGGAGGTTTACCTAGCGATACTGAAGTCGCAAGAGGAACTGGCCATGAGCAATGTAAGGCAATCACCACCAGAAGTGGCCAACAACTTAGAGAGGTTCAAACCCGCCCGTCAAACAAAACTACACAAAAAGATCAAGATGAACCTAGCGGCAAGGCCTCAGATGCTGAACCAGGAATTGCCGCGGCAACCGGCAATAAACATGTCTCGATAACCGACGACGCCTCGGCAACCTGCGATAAACATGCCTCGGCAACCCCAGTTGATAATGCCTCGGCAACTCCAGATGTCTCGGCAATGCCGTCAATCAGGTTTCAAACCAATGAAAGGATCGAAGATATCCGACTTCCACCACCATTCCCACAAAGGTTGAAGCGACAAAAGCAAGAATACCAATTCAAAAAGTTTCTTGATATCCTAAATCAAGTCCACATCAACTTGCCATTGGTGGATGCAATTGAACAAATGCCAAACTATGCCAAGTTCCTTAAAGACATTGTGTCCAAAAGAACAAGGCTAGGAGAGTTTGAAACAGTTGTCGCGACAGAGGGATGCATGGCAATGTTGCACAATCGTATGCCGCCCAAGTTGAAGGATCCCAGAAGTTTCACAATACCCTGTTCTATTGGAAATCACTATGTCGAGAAAGCACTATGCGACCTAGGGGCTAGCATAAACTTGATGCCTAAATCGGTTTTCCAGAAACTAGGAATCGGGAAGGCAAGACCTACAATGATTATATGCTGCAGCTAGCCGCCAGATCCTATGGGCATCCAGAGGAAAAATCGAGGACATCTTGGTAAAAGTTGATAAATTCATTTTTCCCGCTGACTTTATTGTTTTGGATTGTGAAGCAGATGAGCATGCACCTATCATTCTCGGGAGACCATTCCTAGCGACAGGGAGAACTTTGATTGATGTTGAAAAGGGAGAACTCACAATGAGGGTGAATGACCAGCAGGTAAAACTAAATGTGTTCCAAACACTAAGGCATGCCGATGATCCGAAGAATGCCAACTACTTCATGCCACGGCAGAGTTTAACCGATGAGGAATTTAGTTGCCTCGGCAACTACATTGCCGATCACGAGGAACATGAGGAGTATGAAGAACCGGTCGATGAGGAACAACAGAGAAGAGGAAAATTGGCTAGTCAATCGACCGGTACATACTTTGAACCACTTTGGACTACTCGGGTAAGGAAGGTAAGATCGAAAAACCCTCTATCGAAAATCCACCAATTCTTGAGTTGAAACAATTGCCAGAGCAGCTGAAATATGTATACTTAGGGATCGATAATACATTACCTGTAATTATTTCCTCTAAGTTACAGACTGAGCAGAAAAGAAGCTGATCAACATGTTGAAGCTACATAAAAGGCAATAGGGTGGACAATTGCCGACTTGAAGGGAATTAGCCCGGTGGTGTGCATGCACAAGATCTTGTTGGAAGATGATCACAAACCTTCAATTGAGGCCCAGAGGAGACTGAATCATGCCATGAAAGGGGTTGTAATGAAAGAAATCATCAAGTGGCTTGACGCCGTTATTATATACCCTATCTCCGATAGTAGTGCGTGGGTAAGTCGGTACAATGTGTACCAAAAAAGGGAGGTATAACGGTGGAAAGCAATGAAAATAATGAACTTATCCCAACCAGGTGTGACGGTTGGAGGGTTTGTATGGACTATCGAAAGCTAAACAAAGCCACTAGGAAAGATCACTTCCCATTACCCTTTATTGATCAAATGCTTGACCGTCTTGCAGGTAAACCCTTTTATTGTTTTCTTGATGGTTATTCAGGTTACAATCAGATTGCCATAGCACCAGAAGATCAAGAAAAGACAACCTTCACATGCCCATACGGTACTTATGCCTTCCGAAGGATGCCGTTCGGATTGTGTAACGCCCCGGCAACCTTCCAAAGATGCATGATGGCGCTCTTTTCAGACATGGTCGAAGACTTTCTTGAGATCTTCATGGATGATTTTTCGGTTTTTGGTAATGACTTCGACGGCTGTCTCGGCAATTTAGAGAGGGTGTTAGCAAGATGTGAAGAAACGGATTTAGTCCTCAATTGGGAGAAATGCCACTTTATGGTAGATGAAGGAATAGTGCTCGGCCACAAGATTTCATCCAAGGGAATTGAAGTAGACAAAGCCGAGGTGGATGTGATCGAGAGATTACCCCCACCAAATTCGGTTAAAGGAATTCGAAGTTTTCTCGGACATGCAGGTTTTTACAGGAGGTTCATTCATAATTTTTCTAAAATCACTAAACCTTTGTGTAATCTGCTTGAACAGGATAAAGTCTTCGATTTTGATGATTCTTGCACTCAAGCATTCGAAACCCTAAAGAAAAAGCTTACCTCGGCACCCATTGTCGTTCCACCAGATTGGACACTACCTTTTGAGCTCATGTGTGATGCAAGTGATTTCACGGTAGGAGCAGTCCTAGGCTAACGCACAGGTAAGACCTTCCATGTGATATACTACGCTAGTAAAACTCTTAATGGTGCTCAAGTGAATTACACAACAACGGAGAAATAGTTACTAGCTGTAGTTTTCGCATTTGAAAAGTTCCGATCCTATTTAATTGGTACAAAGGTAATTGTTCATACTGACCATTCGGCAATCAAATACTTATTTGCTAAAAAGGATGCTAAACCTCGTTTGATTCATTGGATAATACTTTTACAAGAATTTGATATTGAAATTAAGGATAGGAAAGGAACAGAAAATCAAGTGGCCGATCACTTATCACGTTTGGAACGCAATAGGGAGAAGGACGCAGATCTAGAGATATGCGATGCATTCCCAGATGAACAAATTCTAATTGCCTCGACAACCCTCAACGCCTCGGCAACCCCTGATGCCTCGGTAACCTATGACGTCTCGGCAACCATGGATGCACACGCCTCGGCAACTCTCGACGCCGCAGCAGTCTTTGACGCGCACGCCTCGGCAATTTTGGGAGCAGACACTACGGTAGCACATGCCTCGGCAATACCCTGGTACGCAGATTTAGTTAACTTCCTTGTTTGTGGTATTTTTCCGTATGGCATTACTCACCAAGGGAAGAAGCGGTTCCGCCATGATGCTAAGCATTACTTTTGGGACGAGCCTCTTTTGTTTAAACAATGTGCAGATCAGGTTATACGCCGATGTGTCCCTGAAGAAGAGCAACAGAATGTATTCCGGCAATGCCATTCTTCACCCTATGGAGGACATTTTGGAGGAACTCGTACCGCGGCTAAAGTCTTGCAATCCGGTTTGTATTGGCCAACATTGTACAAAGATGCCCAAGACTTTTACAAGCAATGTGATCGTTGCCAGAGGATGGGCAATATCTCTAGGCGACATGAGATGCCACTCCAGAACATCATCGTGGTGGAACTGTTCGATGTATGGGGGATCGATTTTATGGGACCTTTCCCATCTTCATTCGGCAACCTTTACATCTTACTCGCCGTCGACTATGTGTCTAAATGGGTAGAGGCAGCTGCAGTTCCCAACGAGGATTCCAAGACCGTGCACGATTCTGCAGAAAAACATATTTACACGGTTTGGGATGCCGAGAGCAATTATCAGCGACGGGGGCAAGCATTTTGACAACAGAATAATTGCCAAGATGTTGCAACGCTTCGGCATATCACACAAGATCGCCACGGAATATCACCCACAAACCAACGGGCAAGCAGAAATTTCCAACCGGGAGTTGAAGGGAATACTCGAGAAAGTTGTAAATCCCTCAAGGAAGGATTGGTCATTAAGACTAGATGACGCACTTTGGGCATATCGCACTGCATTCAAAACACCATTAGGTATGTCCCTCTTTCGGCTTGTCTATGGTAAAACATGTCATCTACCGGTGGAAATCGAGCACAAGGCGTACTGGGCAATCAAGACCGTGAATATGGATTGGGAAAGTGCCGAACAAAAGCGTTTGATGGATCTCAATGAGATAGAAGAATTTTGTGCACTCGCCTATAACAATGCACGAATCTACAAGGAGAAAACAAAGCGATGGCACGACAAGAAACTATTGCCACGGCAATTCACGCCAGGGCAACTAGTTCTCCTATTCAATTCTCGGCTAAAACTTTTCCCGGGAAAGCTAAAATCAAGATGGTCGGGACCATTTGAAGTCGTCAAACCATTCTCCCATGGCGCCGTGATAATCAAGTCCATCTCTGACAACCATGAATTCAAAGTTAATGGACAAAGATTGAAGCACTACAATGGTGCCCATGTGGAACGTAACAAGAAAGTGGTCAACTTAGGAGATGCATGAGCATGCTCTCCTCTCAGTATTTCCTTTTTCTTTTTCTTTTTATTTTCATTTTTATTTTTAGGAGATATTTTATTTTTTCTTCATTATCTTTAGTTTTCAGGTTTTCTTTGTTTTCTTTTTCACAACAAGACTCACAACTACTATACTAAGGAAATTTACTGCCAAGATCCTTGCCCCGACAATCAATGAAGAAGATGTCGCGGCAACCTACATCGTGCCTGCACAAGCTGATGCCACGGCAACCAACCCTGAAGATGCCACGGCAACCAAAGCTAAAGACATCCCAGCAACAAGAAAACAACCATCGCGCTCAAGCATTAAGACACCGACTAGAAGGAAACTAATCATCTACGATGACGAACTCTCGGAGTAAGTCCTCGTATGCATTTTTTTTATTATTATTTTTTTATTTTTAATTTTTTGATATTTTTATGCTTGCATTGAGGACAATGCCTCACTCGAGTTTGGGGGGATTGTTATTAGTAGTTACCATGTTTAATTACATTCATCTTAAGTATTACATTTAGGATACCTAAATTGCTTGCCATGCCTTTAATTGAAACAAGAATTGCTTATATTTGATGAATATTCGATGATGACTTTGCCAATGCACTTAATTGATAGAATTTTTCTTCTAGGATAACCATGGAAAAACTTAGAATTTTACTATGATGCTAAATTTGATGAAACACTGTTGTGGTTTGATTGATTTAAGGAGTTCTAGTAAACTTAGGTTGATAATTAACAAATTGGGGGATTAGAATAAAAATTGGATGAATGCTAGAGGTGCCCGAAATTGGCTCTAGCATGTGCTAAAAAAATTTGATCACTAGAGGTGCCCGAAACTGGCTCTAGGATGTGTTAAAAATTTTTAACTAGAGGTGCCCGAAACCGGCTCTAGTCGAATAAATTAACCTAATTAAACTAAAAACAAAACACTAGAGGTGCCCAAAACTGGCTCTAGTTAAAACATGTTAAAAAGAACCCAATGAAGTAATTTGAAAACCTATTGTTTGCATAGAATCCGAAAAATCAACTTGCACACAACTCCGCACACACTCACAAGCATTATAGTTTGATTCCGAGTAACTCCTCAGTTTTCCAAAAAATAAAAAGCCAGTCATACTTTGTGCCCCGGTTCAGAGAATTGAAATCAAGTTCAAAGCTAAGTTTGTGAAAATTTGAAGTCTTGGCAGGTAATTATGAGTTTGCATTGCTTGAGGACAAGCAATAGTTCGAGTTTGGGGGTGTGTGATAAGTGTTCAAAAGTACTATTTTTCTTACCCTTTTTACTCATATTAAAGTTAGACTTAGGCTCATATTAGTTGCATAGTTAGCCATTCATGCATTAATCCATGTTTCCTTCAATCGTTGAGCTTGATTACATAACTTGGTGATTTTTGTGGAAATAGATGCTGCTTTGGTGTGTTTTTGTGTGTGTATGTGCAGGATCACTTGCCAAAGCAATGCCGAGCTAGTTGCCAGGGCAATGCATGAAGGATATGCCGAGCTAGTTGCCAGGACAATGCATGAAGGAGACACCGAGCCAGTTGCCATGGCATTTGTCGACAAAGACCAAAAGCAATAGGGATGTCGAAATTCATGACTTTACAAGCCCAAGATGACATGGAGCAAGGCCCAAGCCCAAAGGAATTTGATTGCCATGCAGAGATTAAAGAAGAATTAAATTCCAAGAAGATAGGAGAAGTTCTAATAGGAATAAAATTATAATAAAGAATTATATTCTTTAAAGATAATTTAATTCCAACTCAAACTCCTCCTCAAAGAAGGACTTTGGCCTAGCCCTATAAATAGCAAGGAAATTCGACAAATCCAAGGGAGGAGAGCAAGAGGGAATTTCGACAAGACCAAGAGAGGAAGCAAAGGGGAATTTTCGACAAGCTTCATCTTTTCTTCCTTGTTCGATTGGGTTCATGCTAGGGATTGTTTATCTTGTGTTTCTTTGGAACCTAGCCATGAACTAAATTTACTTGGCTATGGTTATTGTGTTTTGTGGTTGTGAGAAACTATTGGTTTTTGTTTAGGTAATAAGAGTTTGCACTTTTCTATTTCAAGGTTTATTCATTCTTGGTTCTTATTATTGTTTGCGAGTGAATTGGGAGAGGATCTCGTGATTTCATCCATTTATCTAATATCGGGAGAGTTAGATTCAAGAAACGAATGAATATGATCTTTATTCAATCCAATGATGGTGAAGATTAATCCGGCTTAGGAATAAGTTAAGGATTTCAACGGCTAAGAGGAGCGCAAGATTGGTTGTTGTTCACCCTTGACTCACGCAGGGATGTATTATCAAGGCATGCACAAGTAGCTAGAGTTTCGACTTAGGGATAAGAAGAAACCATTGAAGAACGCTCCGCCGAACCTTGAAGTTGCTGCCCAGTCGCCCAAGTAGTTGCCCAGCTAGTCGCCCAAGCAACCATCAATTAGTTGCCACGGCAACCCCGTCGTGCAAGTTGCCACGACAACTGAGTTGCCTGTGCACTCTTTTACCAAGACAATCCAATCGGCTATCACACCTCAACTCACGATAACCTAGCCTATCTCTCTCATTCGAATTCATCTTTTCATTTACTTAATTGCTTTCTAGATTAGTTATTAGTTAAAACTTCTATAATCCTTTACTTGTGTTTTTACTTTTTCTGATTGCAAGAGACTAGATTCTTGAAGTGGCACCAATCCCTGTGGAGACGATATCTTTTATACTATAACTTGCGACGTGTATACTTGCACATTTGTGTAGCACTTATTACGCGCAACAATTGCCTTGAATTTCTGATAGGAAAAAGAGTGTTTGGCTAAGAGTATTTTGAAAGAAATTATGAGAGAAAGAAAGTTACGTCAAATTGTAATTTGGAAAAAATAACTACCTTTTTAACTAAATCTTTATTAATTCCTTTAATTAAAACCCTTTTATAAATAATACCAATTAAGGGAAAACTCAGATTAGACCAAATGGTAAAATAGCTCCTTAAAGATTCAAAGTTTTGACTCTTTACAAAGTAGTCACCTTTTAAAAATAGTTTTCAAAAATTGCATTTTGGTCACTAGCCAAAATGTCACCCTTCCAAAGCTTATTTTCCAAAATTGCTTTCACCAATATTTTTAATATATTAAAATAGGATTTTTAAACATCTTTCCATATTTTTATCTTTCAAAAAAATATCTGCTCCTGAATCCAACTTGAATCTCTAACCCGGTCCATCAGACCATCTAACTAGCCTTAAAACTGCTAGGCCCAAAACTGGGGCGTTACATAGACATTTGCGGATTGTACTTCAGATGTTGTTGGCTAATTAGTATATGCCAAGTTAAGCAAATATGAGTTTTGGCTTAGGGAGGTTGTTTTCCTTGGGCATGTTGTGTGGGCCGAGGGAATTCTTGTTGATCCGTACAAGGTTGAGGCTGTGATGAGTTAGAAGGTGCCTAAACCTGTGACAGAAGTTTGAAGTTTCCTTGGATTGGATGGTTATTACCGTAGGTTCGTGGAAGGGTTCCCTAGTTTGGCGGCTACTTTAACCAAATTGTTGCAAAAGAATGTTCAGTTTGAGTGGACGGATGATAGGAAGTGGACTTTTGAAAGATTGAAGGAAGCTTTGACATGAGCTCCAGTCTTGGTTCAACTTGAATCGGGAAAAGAGTTTGTTGTTTACAGTGATGCATCATATGTTGGGCTTGGTTGCGTGTTGATGCAGGAGGGTAAGGTAGTTGCGTATGCATCTAAACAGTTCAAGGCGCGTGAACGTAATTACCCTACTCATGATCTTGAGCTTACCGCAGTTGTGTTTGCTTTGAAAATATGGAGGCATTACCTTTATGGCGAGAAATGTGTGGTTTATACAGATCATAATAGTCTGAAGTATTTGATGTCCTAGAAGGAGCTTAATCTTAGGCAACAGAGGTGGTTGGAGTTGCTTAAGGATTGTGATTTGAACATTGAGTATCATCCGGGCAAAGCTAATGTTGTAGCGGATGCTATGAGTAGGAAGGATGCTGTGGAGTTAAGAGCTATGTTCGCTCGGTTGAGTGTGGCGTGTGACGGTGGGTTGATTGCAAGTGAAACCGTCCTTGTCACAATTGATTAAGGAGAGACAACCACATGATGAGAGTTTGGTGTTGCATTTGAAGGATATCATGGATGGGAATCCTACGGATTTTCATTTTAATGAAGATGGGGTGTTGTGTTTTAAAGGTCGAATTGTGGTGCATGAAGATGAAGAGTTAAGGCGTACCATTCTGACCGAAGCGTATGCTAGATATTTTGCTATGCATCCCGGTAGTACTAAGATTTATCGTGGGTTGAAAGAGGAGTACTATTGGGTGGGACTGAAGAAAAATGTGTCTGATTTTGTTTCTCGATGCTTGGTATGTCAGCGGGTGAAAGTTGAGCATCAGTTTCCATCCAGGTTGTTGCAACCATTGAGGATACCAGAATAGAAGTGGGAAAAGGTCACCATGGGTTTTGTGACTGGGTTTCTTGTGACGCCGACCAAAAAGGCTTCCATTTGGGTGATTGTTGATCGATTTACGAAGTGTGTGCATTTTGTGCCAATGTATACTATGTATAACTTAGATAGGTTGGCCGATTTGTACCTCTCCGAGATTGTGCATTTGCATAGAATGCCAAAATCCATAGTTTCAGATAGAGATCCGTGTTTCACGGTGAGGTTTTGGGTGTACTTGCATCGTGCTCTGGGAACTCGACTAAATTTCAGAACTTCGTATTATCCCCAGACGGATGGTCAGTCGGAGCGCGTGATTCAGGTTCTCAAAGATATGTTGAGATGCTACATTATTGAGTTCTAGGGAACGTGGGAGAAGCAATTGCCTTTGGTGGAGTTTGCTTATAACAACAGTTACCAGGATAGTATACAGATGGCACCGTATAAGGCATTGTACGGTAGGAAGTGTCGTACGCCTGTGTGTTGGGTAGAAGTTATGGAAAAGCAACTATCCTTGCCTGATGTTTTGAAAGGCACGAACGAGAAAGTGAAGTTGATATGTGAGTGCTTGAAAGTAGCTTCGGATCGTCAGAAATCCTATGTGGATTTGAAGCGTAGGGATGTTGAGTATGATGTTGGCGACCGAGTGTTTTTAAAGGTATCACCTTGGAATACGGTGATGAGTTTCAGGCAGAAAGGGAAACTTAGCCTAAGGTTTATTGGACCATACGAGGTTGTTGAGCGTGCGGGTCCTGTTGCTTACCATCTGAGATTACCTCCTAAGTTGGAGAGGATTCATGATGTGTTTCATGCTTCGATGTTGCGGAGGTACCGGTCGGATCCCTCACATGTTATGCCAGTGGAGGATATTGAGTTGAGACCGGATCTATCTTATGATGAGGAACCAGTAGAGGTTCTGGATACTAGCAGTAAGGTTCTGTGTGGCAAGACGTTCGAGCTTGTTAAGGTGTTGTGGAGGCACCGCGGTGTTGAGGAGGCCATGTGGGAACGCAAGTCGAATATGCTGGAACAGTTTTCGCACCTATTTCCTTCAGGTAAAATTTTGAGGATGAAATTTCTTTGGTGGGGAAGAGTTGCAATGCCCCTATTTTGGGCCTAGTGGTTTTATGGCTTGTTAGATGGTCTAGTGGATCGGGTTATGGATTCGAGTCGGATTCGGAGTATACATTTTTTTGGTAAGATAAAAATGTGGAAAAATGGTTAAAAAACATATTTTAATATATGGTTAATATTAGTGAAAATAATTTTGGAAAATGGATTTTGAAAGTGTGACATTTTAGTTAGTGACCATGATGCAATTTTTTGAAAATTGGTTTTTTAATGGTGACTAAAATGAAAGGGATCAAACTCTTAGAATCCTTAAGGAGCTATTTTAACAAGTTTTTTTTCTGGTGATTTCTTGTAACACCCCAGTTTTGGGCTTAGATGTTTTAAAGGTTGGTTTGAGGGTCCGATGGACTAGGATTAGAGATTCGAGTCGGTTCGAGATTAAATCAAACTAAATATTTTTGAAGGTGATAAAATGGTGGAAAATATTCTAAAATCATTATTAATTATATTAAGGATAATTGTGAAATCAATTTTGGAAAAAGGGTTTGGAAATCGGACATTTTGTCTAGTGACCAAAATGCAAGTTTTTTAAACTGTTTTTAAAGGTGACTAAATTGAAAAGAGTCAAATTCTTAGAATCTTTAAGGAGCTATTTTACGAAGTTTTTTCTGATGATTTCTCCCTTAATTAAATATGTTTTATCATGTGTTTTAAAATTAAAAAAGGGATTTTAGTTAAAAAAATGTTAGTTAATCTCTTTAAAGAAAATTCACGTAACTTTTCTTTCAACTTTTCTCTCCACTCTCTGCTCAGCCAAACACTCAAGTTTTCATCAAAATCCAGAGGAGAAGTCTTTTAACTTGTATTTATGATTTGTAATTGATTAATTAACATTGTTTTTACAAAATCTCATCTAAATCTTGCGTTTTCTTAGCTTTTATCAAACCAATTGAGGGAGAAATCTCACAATAGGGGTAAGGTCCATGATCTACTCTATTGTATGGTTCTTTACTAAAATTCCCAAGTATTTGATCCCTGATTTATTGATTATAAACTGACTTTAATGGTTTATCAATGTTTGATTGAGCAAATTGAGTAAAATTGATGTAACAAGGTAATTTTCGAAGTGGATCTGATTTCCAGTGATCAAGATTGATTTAATACATATTTTGGATGTATTATGATGTTGATAAGTTGTTTTTATCAATAGGATCCTGAAACTCTTGGATCTCTAATTGTTTAGGTTGATAGATTTGAGTTTTTGTGATGATACTCGAGTTTAATCTTTGATGGAAGTAAAAGGTTGTTGGGAAAGGGTTTTTGGATGTTATATGATATTGATTGATGGGCTGAATTGTTGTTTTATGGCTGAGTTAAGTTTCGAAACGTTTGATGATGATTTCGGTTTATTTCGGATGGTTTCTAAGTGGGCAACCTGAGAGTTGCAGGGTTTTACTTTGAGACAATGGTTTGAATGCATAATGATGCATATATCCTCTGGTTTTATGTTTTGAAATAGGGGATAATCAATGCGTCGAAGCTTGACGTTGTTTTGTTGCTTACTAGGGGCGTGTATCGCATTGGCAAGGAAAGCGAAGCATATCGGTGAGTGGAAACTAGTTTCAATTGCTTTACAAAGGTTTGTAAAGGTTGTTGGGAGTTTAGGGTAAGCGTGAGACACTTACCTAAGCTCGGAAGTAAGTTTCCCTTATTTTGCTCTTGAATATCGGCATAGATATGAGAATGTTGTTTGCATGTTTTGGTGATAAACATGGCATGATTTACTTACTGGTAATGCATGATTTTGAGTACATATGAAGGGGTTTGAAAGTATATTAAATGCTATTGAGCATTGGTTTTCATTCAGTTGGGAATGGTGTTATTGCATTGACAATGAGATTTGCATATGAGGTGTTTTATGTAATGCATTGTAAAACAATAAGTAAATGGTTTTGTAGATGATATATTGGCTATGTGACAAGGTGAGAAAACAATCGGATATAGTTGGCATGCCATAGAATTAAAAATGCACTATAAAATATGAACAAAATCGATCGTGGCCATGGGCCCTTAAGGTATGGCGGTTTAACAAGGCCACTTGGACTATTGGAAACCTCATTGGGGCATGTGGTTTAACTAGGCAACCCAATTTGATGGTGATCTTGTGGTATAATTAGGCAAGGTCAGTACGCTTGCGGTTTAACTAGGCAAGGGTGGAATCTCGCGGTTTAACTAGGCGAGAATACCAAATATTACAATTTAACTAGGCAAGGTTTGGGATATCATGTGGTTTAACTAGGCATGGTAAGAGAGATCCGTGTATCCGATATGTATAGGATAGAGGTAGTCTATCCGGGTCACTATAAGTGCCAATACATGTGATAGTTCATGTGTTGAAACCATTTTTAATGCTTTGGAATTTTGTAGTCACTCATTTTTATCCGGTTTGTGAATATTGTTAATATAATAATTAAAGGGTATTATTATTGCACGTGGGCATGTTATACTATGTGTTTATATGTACGTGTGACTAGTGTATATGAGGTATGTGTGTGTGATGTGTGAATGCATGTATAACATATGTAGTGTATATATGAACGTGTTTATAATGTTGTACGTAGCGTGTGTGCTTACATTTTATGTCACGCCGGTTTTGTATTATATATGTGTTCTAATGTATATGTTTATATCAATTGTGTGTAAATATATATAGATGTGTTTTTGCATTTAAATGTATGTGGTATATGTAAATATTTGAACATAAGTGTGTGTTATATGTTTGGGTTCCCGTATATGTGTACATGCATGTGTATGTGGTATCGTATTATTATTATTATTAGCTATATATATATATATATATATAAGTCTGAAAATAAAAACCCAATTAGGTTAAGTCCAATCCATAATATTACAAAACCCACATAAGTTGTTATAGCAGTCCAGTTACATATGGGGCCCAATATATTTACCACCCCCAAACAAATGATCCAATATCCTAAAACCCTATCTAATAATCTATATTTTCCTTAAGCAACCCAAGATCTGATCGTTGGATCAGATCTGATCCAACGGTCCTGATTGAAGCTAAGAGACCCTTCATCTGTCACGCGTGCAACGCACCCCCGGGCTGCTCATCTCCCACTCGCGCGTGTAACGCACGCGCGAGACCGTTCGATCTCCTTTGCCACGTGTCGAGATCAGAGGCAGCTTTGCTCATTCCAGGACCAGATCTAGGCCATTCATTTTCCATGCAATCACAGTTGTTGGATCAGATATGATCCAACGGCTGTGAGTGAATCTGACAAGACGGACAACGCTACCATGCTCCCTCTGCCGCCGTACGCGCCGTCCCTCACCGGCTCTCACAAATCGGGGGGATATATATAAACCAAAAAAAAATTGTAACAACAATCAATTTTTGAGGAGGAATGCAAAAAGTTTCCAGTGGTACTCTCTACTTCCTTTTCTTTCTTGCATGTTGGTTTCGAGAATATAATACTAAAAAAGAGAATACACAAAGAGTTTAGAATTTACCCAAACCACCGGCAAATCTCCTTTGGTCGACGATAAGCCCTCATGGGGTGAGCTGATCGAGGGGGGGATGTCTCTGGTCGGGGTGTTTTTTTAAAACAATGTTTCTTTTGCTTCAGGTTTTCCTAGATCTATGTTAATAAGGGGTTGATCCCTAAAATCCAAGGTTGGATTCAGGCTTAGATGAAAGGATGGAATCGTTTAGGGTGTTTTTCGTAGTCGCCGGCACCGGTGAGCTGCAGTCGGCGACGGTGTGCACAGCGGAAACTCACCGGTTTTGGAAAGAAAGGTGGCCGGAGTTTCTTTTTTGGGTGGTTATTTGGTTCAGTTGAGAGAATAAAGAGAGGGAGAGGTTTTTTTCTAGATCCAACAATTTTAAATGCCTAAAATCTGAAAATCGAGCTAATTAGGTTGTTCTATAGAGGTTTAATGTTTTAAAAGTGGGCTAATTAATTCATAAACCCCCCGCATTTTTACACTTTTCAAAATGAGTCTCCCCCTTGGTTAAATTACAAACCCAGTCCCCCTGTGTTTTTGAAATTTCTCAGTCTAGTCCCTAAATTAAACGAGTTTCGAATTCAAATGCTAAAATTACATGTTTAGCCACCTCGCGTTTTTGAAGTTTTCATTTTGAACTCGCCTCTTGGGTTAATCACATCTCCAATCCTTGTAGCTTCATTTCAGTTTTTAATTGGGCCCCTGAATGCTCCTTTTGTTCACTTAAATTTGGTTTAATAATTTTTTTTCTTTCATTTCGGTCCCCATTGTCATTTAAATGTTTATGTTTTATTATTGCTCCCTAGTATTTACATGTTTTTATATTTTATGTTTTTACATACGTATTTTTTTCTGATATCATGCTTTTGTGATTTACTAGATTTTTTTGATATTATATACATGTTTAGGTTATGTTTTGTTTTAATTTACATTATGTTTATACGGTTTGTCATGTTTTTATGTATTTTGGTTGGCATATATGTGTATTTATTTATGTTTTCGTAACATGTGCATCATCATATTAATTTATTATTTAACTCTTTGTTAATGTTAGCATGCACATCCATTTTATATGTGATATTTAGTTTAATCTGAATATTAGGTTTATATGTTAGCTTTTTTTATATATTCGTTTTATGCATTTTGTTTTATTTTAATTGGTACACTATGTTTACGTTTTCTTATGATCGTCTTCACATCTTTAGTCATATGTGAGTTTTTGGGTAATTTGTTTAGCATGTGATAGGTTTTTTTTAGAATTGTTTAAATGTGTATCATGTTCTTTTTGCTTTTGTCATGTTATTTATTTTATGCATGTTTTCTTTTTTATTCGAATAACATGAGATTTTTCTAAAATAATTTATATGTTCATGTGTTTTGATCTATGTTTGATTCTCACCGTGACCATATTAATATTTGGAAACATTTATGATGCAGATAATTAGTGTGTTGTTCGATAAGGTTTTAGTGTAATATCTTAATATTTTGCTTTTCTTGCCTAGTATCATATTATTTTACGTCATGCATATGTTGCATTGTGTTTTTTTTACATAGTTTAACATGTATATATGTGACTAATTAATTCTTGAAGTATGATCTTTCCTTTTTATTCTTGTTTTAGTTTAGGTCTTGTCGTTATTTATCATGATATGTTATGTTTTTATGTTCATGCATTTATTTATTTTGTTTAAATTTCGTAATATTCATATGATATATTTTTTTTAGTATCATGTCAATACGAATTATATGTTATGTCTTGCTTTCTAAGGTTGCACAATGGAATAATATTTGTCAATGCGGTGCCCTTTTATCCGAGCGTAAACGGGGCCAGTATCAGGCGTAGTGATGGTGGTTAGGCGTTTACTCTCCAATAACGGGGGCTTTTAAAATTTATTCGCACTTATAACCAAATTTTAATTTAATCGTCACTTCAATTTGGAAAGTTTAATATTAATAAAATACTAATTATTAAAGTACCAATTTTGGGCGGTGTGGGGCTGCTAATCCTTCCCCATCCGTAACCGACTCCCGAACCCAACAATTTTTAAATCTCTGGTTTTATGGTGTCCGGCCTACCTAAGTGGCTGGTGGCGACTCCAATTTCTTAAATAAAATATGGTTTTTCTAAAAACCCCACGGAATAAATATTTTAATACCCGAAAAACCACAAACACATTGAAACCTCATTTTTTAGCGTAAGTAAAAAAGGGCATATCGCTACAGATGGCGACTCCGCTGGGGACATTTTTTGTTTTTTCAAAGAAAAATAAAGTGAGTCGAGCTTTTTAAAAAATTACCGCTTTACTAATATCGGAATTTCCAGATTAAAGTGACTATTAAATTAACATTCGGTTATAATTGCGCGTTTGTTTTAACGCATTTAAAATTTGGCATATAAACCCGTCCTTTTAAGTGGGGGAGAACGCTAATGCTCTCGTGGAGATATCATTCTCCCGTATGGGCCCTAACAAGTATCCTTTGGGGCTCGAGTACCTTATGCTTTCGTAAGGATATCGTTCCTACGTGTAGGCATAAGCAAATGGATCCCCCTGAATGGAACCCGGTTGAAAGGAGTCTATAATGGGTGATGAGCGAGGGCCTTGCTACTCTTAGTAGGGGATAGCAAGGACAGTTCGGGTACCTCTTAGCACCAAAACTGCATATAGAGAACATAGAAACCCACCCTGTTAGAGCCATGCGGATAACCTAGGTGTCTTAGACGAGATGTAAATAGGATTGCTTTGTTTGTTTATCGCATTTAATTTGCCCTTTTTATTGTGTACTTATTGTTTTTGTCCGGTACTAACTTGTTTCCTTTTTTGTTTTGTTTTTGCATATATCATCGCATTCGCATTACATAGGGTATTGATTCCTGAGTGGTTTCTCCCATAATAGAAGATTGTTCTTGATGGACCAAAGGTTCTTTGACCTAAAGAAAGGGGGTCCAGTTCCAGAGTTCCATCCCGAGACTAGGCCAGGGACAGTAGAAGAAGGATCGTTCAGGGACTCCAGAATAGATTCGATAAGCAGTGTCAGTTCTAGTAACAAGCGAGATGAAGTACAAGAATTAAAGAAGCAAAT
The DNA here is from genome assembly GCA_019671005.1 of Hibiscus mutabilis. Taxonomy (NCBI): domain Eukaryota; kingdom Viridiplantae; phylum Streptophyta; class Magnoliopsida; order Malvales; family Malvaceae; genus Hibiscus; species Hibiscus mutabilis. The sequence continues at coordinate 21,454,460 of CM033744.1, read as the reverse complement.
GGACGAGATGATGGACCAGATGAATGCTATGATGAAAGGCAATCAGTCTGTCGAACTCAGAAAATAATCGATCAAGGATCAGAATGTGGAACAGAATGGTCAGAATGTCAAGACAGACAACACCGTTAAATACGATAAATCAAATACCTTTGTGATCAATCTCAAGAAATATACAAGCGGCATATATGGGGTAGATACCAAGGGACCAGAGGCAAGACCAGGGGAAGCTCGAGAATCCAATGACATTAGAAGGCATTATCCTATACCCATGAGATACACCGAGCTACTTCTGTTGCTTATTGAAAGGAGCCTTATCGTACTGGCAAAGTCTGTACCAAAGAGACCTCCTTATCCGAAGGGTTACAACAGTTGAGTCTAGTGCAGCTACCACATAGGCGATTCAAGTTATCACACTGAAAATTGTAGATCCTGAAGGACAGAGTTCAAGATCTTATCAGAATGGGAGTTTTGGTTTTGAAGATGGACAACCCCGATTCTACAGCGAACCAGCCGTTGCCCGAGGGGCAAAGTCGAAAGAGGGTCAACGCCCAGCCCAAGGTTCGGGTAACACAGAAGTGGGTCACTCAAGCAAGATAAATTTAGGAGTCAAGAATAAAAGCGTCTCAAAAGATGAACTTGCATGCAAGTACGGCCAGCTCGAGCATGAGAGGCACGATCTGACCAAGAAATTGAAGAGCATACAAGACGAGTACCAGAAGCTGCACTTTGAACTCAAAAATGTCGGTCTGGGTGAGACCGCTGAAGGGTGGATTAATGGTATGATTTGGTTGAGGAACGATTTAGAACGCTGGAGGCAGAAATGCAAAACTAATAAAAATAAAGCCAAATCATTGTCATAAAAGATGAAAGAAGCTTAGTGCCAACACGACAGTCTCCAAAGTGAGTTGGAAAGTAGTCTGGCCATGGACGATATCCTGAAATCAAGTCTGCAGCAGGAAAGAGAGGTATCACAAGCCTTTTAGATGGAAAAAGCAACACTCAAAGAACACATAGCAAGGCTCAAGACTTCTTTACGTACCAGCGAGATTCTAGCTTAGGCAGTGACCGTCAAGGTACAAAAGGCGGAGCAGAAAATACAGGAAAATGACCGGGACATGAAGATCATTATGACTCAAGCCCGACAAGTAGCTCAACAAGTAGCAGATTTAGTTGATGCAGCAACTCTAATAAGCCAGAATATGGATCCAGCGTTGGATCGAGAAGAAAAGTTGATGGGGCTATTGAACGAGGTTAAGAAATTAGGTGCTAGGGCTCAACGCTATCTGTAAACCCCTAAGACCATATTTAATGAAATCTTTTGGTCTGAATGAAAGATGTCCTATAGGGACAAATCACTTGCAGAATCGATACCTTATTGCATTCATGCATTGCATTTGCATCACGTCCTTTGCATTGTTTACTAGTTTTATCATCGCATGGCACTTCATCATTTAATACTTGGGGTTCGGTGACAGAATTAGTTGGAAAATAGAATTAACTAAAGAGTCGAGGCTTGACCAGCTAGAAGAAAGAATCGGGAAAGAGCTGAAGAAGAAAGAAAAGATAAATGTTTTCAATACGAGGAAACTCTGTCTAATCCCTGATTTGGTCATTCCTTCGAATTTCAAGATTCCCAGCTTTGCGCAGTATGACAGAACCAACTGCCTGAAGATTCACTTGACCATGTTTTGTAAAAAAATGGAGAGATACATGAAGAATGAAGAGTTGTTGATCCACTACTTCCACGATAGCCTGACGTGACCTACAATAGTGTAGTATAATTGTTTGAACATAAACCAAGTTAGGTCATGGGGTGACCTTGCTAATGCCTTCTTGTGTCAATACTGATGTGCTTTAGATTTAGCGCCCTATCGTCAGTTTCTTCAGAATGAGAAAATGAGACCAAATGAAAGCTTCGGGGAATATGCACTAAGGTGGCGATGTTTGGCGACCCAAGTCCAGCCTCCTATAGCGGAAGAAGAGTTGACTCCCCTATTCCATGGAACACTTCCCTCTCCTTTCTTTGATGTGATGTTGGAGAAATTGAGAAACAGATTTGAAGATTTCATGATGATTGGAGAGAGGATAGAATACGCAATCAAAGAAGGAAAAATAGGGTCTAAGTCCAAGGACCGAATCGAAGATAAGATAGATAAAGATGGAGAGGTAAATGTGTGTCATCTCCAGGGTTCACGTGGCCGTAAAAGAAGACAGACTGACTGACACCTAAGGGTCATCAAGGAAAATTCCTTGGACGAGCGCAAATTTGGAAGTGTTCGAAGCATCCATCTCAGACATATGGCCTCATTTAGTAGGAGGTCACTATCTTGCTCATAGACTGATGAAGATTTCATCTGATCCAGCTGCCCATAGTTTTGACTCGAGTAGCACATGCGAATTCCATATGGGGCACCGGGGCATCCCACCAGAAAATGTAGACATTTATTGGAGGAGATCAAGAAGCTTATCAATGATGGGACCTTGACACAAGAGCTGATCCAGCAGTGGAGGACCAAGGATGAGGGGCAAGTCTGCATAGTGCTGAGGAAGCTAGAGATGTCTCTACATTAAAAGACTTTACTGAAGTAATACAAGGAATCAACTGTACTACCTGTGGCCCACATGTAGTAAAGATCTTTTGTGAAGGGGCATGTTGATTTTTATTCCAATGAATAACACATTTCGCTTAACATACAATGTTCTTGAAAGCACATAGATGTATATTTTCTCGCCGTTGTAGGACACTGGATATCAATTGCAAGATGTGACATTAGATGGATGTTGTGACAACGATGAATGTGATCTTCCCTACCAGACTATGGTCAGCAAAGCGAGATTACTACTCTTTCGATGAAGTTCAAGGACGAAAAAGCTCCAGATGTCAACCATGTAGAGTTGCTTGAAATTGAAACTCTAGGCATAATTTTTTAGGTAGTAAAGAATTAAAAATAAGAATTAAAAAAAAAGGGAAGAATTAAAGGAAAAAAGAAGAGAAAAAAAGGGAAGAAAAAGAAAGAAAGAAAGGGAAAAGAATAATAAAAAACACTCCTATGTTCGAAACCTGGTAATAGGCTTGCTCGGATAAGAGTGTGGGAATTTTGGGGCACTCCGCTGAAGCGATAAGGTGGCAATACACCATCCAATTCAAGAAACCTTAGCTTCATGAGTGATGGTAATATTTTGAAATCGTGACTATGCCGAGTAACTTGGGGCAATGTTGTTTGCTCCATCGTTGTCCTCAAGTCAAAGGACTGTGACGAATTGATTTCCTCAAATAATGATAAAAGCGTCAAAAAAGAAGAGAAAAAAAGAAGAGAAAAAAGATAAAAAGAAGAAAATAAAAAAAGAAAATGAAGAAAAGGGGGAAAAGAAAAAGGAGAAAGGAAGAGAAGAGAAAAGAAAAGAGAGAAAAATAAATGATAGCATAGGTAAAATTAAAACTCGCACCACCTAGAACTCTATTCTTAAAGTAATATTTCTGCGCTCGAGTGGTCATACAAGCCCACCCTTTTTGGGGGCGGAACAGATGATGAGAATTGAGAAAGAGTAGTATTCTACATCAATGCGGTAATCATGAGGATGAACCGAGTCACCTGGGAAGATTTCACAGCCTTGAATTACTGAATGGTTGAATCTAAGACGCTCTTGCAGTTGATATCCATAACTCCTATTCTGTTATTTCAAGATCCTGTATGTTAATCTAAATGATACCCTTCAGTGGAATGCCAATCAACAAATTGACAAGTTAAAGCAACAAAGATTTCCATGTATTACTTCATAGATAAGATCCAAAACACAAGGTTGCGGATATTATTGGAGCACCTAACCAGAAATGACCCCACAATGTATAGGATGAAGATGATGACAAGAGCATATATGTCAGACATCTCAAGAACAAGAAGCGGGTTTCAGGCATGATGACTTGGTTGGTTCTAGAAAATGAAGGACGAACCAGGACGAGAATGAGATTACAAAATACGGGGGCCGATAAGAGGTACACATTGAGTCTCCAAAGAATTAAACACAGGGATCAAGAAATGGTTCCCGTCAAGAGGCAGCAAGAAGATTGAGATTAAGTTCAGAACATAGAAGCATTTTGCTCACCCCTATGACGAAACTAACAAATACTCATAATGTTGGGTCAAAGGAGTTAGAAGGTAGCCGAGCTCATGATCGACTAGGGCAATGCAGAACATGAAAAATGGTAAGAATCTCTGCACATGCATGATATAGAGTTTGTTTGTGGTGCGGGCAGAGACCCCGAAGAAGAAAGGCAAGTGCTCGTGCAAAAGAACTAGAGCGAGTACTCATTTAACAAAAATTAACAAAAATGAAGATCAAAACTGAGCATACTGCAAAAAAGAAAGGAAACAGAGAAATTCAAAGAATGACTTTTCAGGGCATAAGATTTTAAAACATGTCTAAAAATAAAAAGAAAAAGAGAAAGAGAAAGAAAAAAGAAAAAAGAGAGAGAATTATATCGCGAAAGGGTTAAAAGACATGAATCAGATAAATAACTTATCAAAGGCCATACTGCAACAGAAGAGAAGAAAGGAAGTCTGAGAAATAACGTTCCAGAGCGTAAGACTTTAGAACAAAAAAAAGAGAAGAAATAAGAAAAAGAAAGAAAAGCGAGTGAGAGAAAAATGATGATAAAAAGGGAAGAAGAAGGAATAGGTAAAAGAGAGAAGAAAAAAAAATAGAGAAAAAAGAAAAGAAAAAGAGAAGAAGAAAAAGAAAGCACGACATTGCATGCATCATATAGATAGAGGCATGTCAATTTTTTCTTGTTTTTAGACAAGTATTTGAAGAATTGTCAAAGAATTTACTAAAGAAAGAAAAGATCGGCAGCCATAGCAGCGTGAGGTTAGATGTTAAATCCTTCGAGTCATCGGTAAGTCCTTCGGGCACGGTGTTAAGTCCTTTAGGCCACCATTAAGTCTTTCGAGCATGGTGATAAGTCCTTCGGGCATGATGCGATAGCCATAATAGCGTGAGGCCAGACGACAGTAGCCATAGTAGCGTGAAGCTAGATGTTAAATCCTTTGGGTCATTGGTAAGTCCTTCGAGCACGGTGTTAAGTTCTTCGGGCCACCGTTAAGTCTTTTGAGCATGGTGTTAAGTCCTTTGGGCTATCAGTAAGTCCTTCGGGCATGATGCGACAGCCAGAGTAGCGTGAAGCCAGATGTTAAGTCCTTCGGGCCATCAGTAAGCCCTTCGAGCATGATGGTAAGACCTTCAGGCCACCAGTAAGTCTTTCGAGCATGGTGATAAGTCCTTCAGGCCATCAATAAGTCCTTCGGGCATGATGCGGTAGCCTTAGTAGTATGAGTCCAAAGATATCAATAGCCTTGTAAAAAAAGAGAGAGAAAGAAAAAAATATAGAAAAAAGAGAGAAGAGTAAAAGAAGAAAAAAAGAGAAAAAGAAAAGGAAAAAATTAGCAAAAAAATAGGGAAAAGGAAAAAAAAGGAAAAAAAGAAAAAAAAAAGAAAAAATCGAAGATAAAGGTTATACAAAGGAGAAGCCTATGTTTTAGAGCCCCTAGTGAAAGGCTCCATATAGGAAGAGCCCTAACTCTATAATCTCAAAGAAGAACCAAAGGTGAAGAAGTTCTATACAGGGAGAACTTACGAGTCTAAAGATTCGGCCGAGGAAAAGCGGAGAGTTCCAGAAGAACACGTGACTCTGAGGTCGTGAGTAGGGAAGTCGGATAAAAATGAGTGCTTTTGGTCTTTGCTTTGTCCTCGTTTCACAAGAACAAGCAAAGAGGGGCAACTGTAATCACTCATTTTTATCTGGTTTGTGAATATTGTTAATACAATAATTAAAGGGTATTTTTATTGCATGTGGGCGTGTTATACTATGTGTTTATATGTACGTGTGACTAGTGTATATGAGGTATGTGTGTGTGATGTGTGAATGCATGTATAACATATGTAGTGTATATACGAATGCATTTATAATGTTGTACGTAGCGTGTGTGTTTACATTTTATGTCACGCCGGTTTTGTATTATATATGTGTACTAATGTATATGTTTATATCAATTGTGTGTAAATATATATAGATGTGTGTTTGCATTTAAATGTATGCGGTATATGTAAATATTTGGACATATGTGTGTGTTATATGTTTGGGTGTCCGTATATGTGTACATGCATGTGTATGTGGTATCATATTATTATTATTATCAGCTATATATATATATATAAACAAGTCTAAAAACAAAAACCCAATTAAATTAAGTCCAATCCATAATATTACAAAACCCACATAGGTTGTTATAGTAGTCCAGTCCAGTTACATATGGGGCCCAAAATAATTACCGGCCCAAAACAAATGATCCAATATCCTAAAACCCTAAAATCCTATCTAATATCCTATATTTTCCTTATAGTCGCCCAAGATCTGACCGTTGGATCAGATCTGATCCAACGGTCCTTATTGAAGCCAGGAGTCCTTTCATCTGTCTTGCGTGGAACGCACCCCCGCGCTGCTCATCTCCCACTCGCGTGTGTAACGCACACGCGAGACCGTTCGATCTCCTCTGCCACGTGTCGATATTAGAGGCAACATTGCTCATTCCAAGAGCAGATCTAGGCCATTCATTTCCCATGCAATCACAGCCGTTGGATCAAATCTAATCCAACAGCCGTGAGTGAATCTGACAAGACGGACAACGCTACCATGCTCCCTCTGCCGCCATACATGCCATCCCTCACCGGCTCTCACCAAACTGACATGCACCAGACAGGAAAAATAAAAACAAAATAGATTTTGTCAGTACCAAAATTTTTATATCTTATTTCAACCAAAACAAATCGGGGGGGATATATGTAAACCCAAAAAAATTGTAACAACAATCAATTTTTGAGGAGGAATACAAAAAGTTTCCAGTGGCACTCTCTACTTCTTTTTCTTTATTGCATGTTGGTTTCGAGAATGTAATATTAAAAATAGAAGACACAAAAAGTTTAGAATTTACCTAAACCACCAACGAATCTCTTCTGGTCAGCGATAAGCCCTCATGGGTTGTGCTGATCGAGATGGGTATGTCTCTGGTCGAGGTGTTTTTTTTAAAACAATGTTTCTTTTGCTTTGGGTTTTCCTAGATCTAGGTTAATAAGGGGTTGATCCCTAAAATCCAAGGTTGGATTCAGGCTTAGATGAAAGGGAGGAATCATTTAGGGTGTTTTTTGTAGTCGCCGACACCGGTGAGCGGCAACCGGCGATGGTGTGCACGATAGAAACTCGTCGGTTTCGGAAAGCAAGGTGGCCGGAGTTTCTTTTTTGGGTGGTTATTTGGTTCAGTTGAGAGAATAAAGAGAGGGAGAGGTTTTTTTCTTGGGTTAATCACGTCTCCAGTCCTTCTATCTTCATTTAAGTTTTTAATTGGGTCCCTGAATGCTCCTTTTGTTCACTTAAATTTGGTTTTATGACTTTGTTTTTCTTTCATTTCTGTCCCTGTTGTGATTTAAATGTTTATGTTTTATTATTGCTCCCTAGTATTTACATGTTTTTATATTTTATGTTTTTACATGTGTATTTTTTTGTGATATCATGCTTTTGTGATTTACTATATTTTGTTGATATTATATACATGTTTAGGATATGTTTTGTTTTAATTTACATTATGTTTATACGGTTCATCATGTTTTTATGCATTTTGGTTGGCATATATGTGTATTTATTTATGTTTTTGTAACATGTGCATCATCATATTAATTTATTATTTAACTCTTTGTTCATGTTAACATGCACATCCATTTTATATGTGATATTTAGTTTAATGTGAATATTAGGTTTATATGTTTGTTTTTTTATATATTCGTTTTATGCATTTTGTTTTATATTAATTGGTACACTATGTTTACGTTTTTTATGATCGTCTTCGCATCTTTAGTCATATGTGAGTTTTTGGGTAATTTGTTTAGCATGTGATAGGTTTTTTTTAGCATTGTTTAAATGTGTATCATGTTACTTTTGCTTTTGTCATGCTATTTTATGCATGTTTTATTTTTTATTCGAATAACATGAGAGTTTTTCTAAAGTAATTTATATGTTCATGTGTTTTAATCTATGTTTGATTCTCAACGTGACCATGTTAATATTTGGAAACATTTATGATGCAGATAATTTGTGTGTTGTTTGATAAGGTTTTAGTGTAATATCTTAATATTTTGCTTTTCTTGTCTAGTATCATATTATTTCTACGTCATGCATATGTTTCCTTGTGTTTTCCTTTTTTTTACATATCTTAACATGTATATATGTGACTAAATAATTCTTGAAGTATGATCTTTCCTTTTTATTCTTGCCTTAGTTTAGGTATTGTCGTTATTTATCATGATATGTTATGTTTTTATGTTCATGCATTTATTTATTTTGTTTAAATTTCGTATTATTCATATGATATGTTTTTTTAGTATCATGTCAATACGAATTGTATGTTATGTCTTGCTTTCTAAGGTTGCACAATGGAATAATATTTGTCAATGCGGTGCCCTTTTATCCGAGCGTAAACAGGGCCAGTATCAGGCGTAGTGATGGTGGTTAGGCGTTTAATCTCGGATAACGGGGGCTTTTAAAATTTACTCGCACTTATAACCAAATTTTAATTTAATCGTTACTTCAATCCGAAAAGTTTAATATTAATAAAACGGTAATTATTAAAGTACCAATTTTGGGCGGTGTGGGGGTGCTAATCCTTCCCCATCATAACCGACTCCCGAACCCAACAATTTTTAAATCTCTAGTTTTACGGTGTTTGGCCTACCTAAGTGGCTGGTGGCGACTCCAATTTCTTAAATAAAATACAGTTTTTCTAAAAATCCCACGGAATAAATATTTTAATACCCGAAAAACCACAAATACGTTGAAACCTCATTTTTTTAGCGTAAGTAAAAAATGGGATATCGCTACAGATATAAGCATGGTTTATGATTTAATGCTTTGGGATTTAAGCATGTTCTATGATTTAATGCTTTGGGATTTAAGCATGAAATGTGTAAAATGTTGCATAAGGTTGTTAGGCATTGATTCGGTTGGAATCTTGAGAAATGCTTTGGTTGTAAGATGTTTTTGGAAAACACAAAGATAACAATGACAAGGATTGCAAAGTAAATGTAACTGAGATCACATACGTGTCATTGCGACCCTCACGGTGAGCAAAGACCTGAGCCAGTCCACCACCCTTCGGTCTCGTCGCTGCGGCATGAGCCATACCCCTTTGACCATCCTCACGCCTTAGAAAAATACCCCTGACACGGCCTCGGCCCCTAGCAGGTGCAGCAACCTGCGCTGGTGCATCCCTCACAACCCGAGGACAATCACGCTTTAGGTGATCCGATGATCAACAAATCCAACAAACTTCAGCATTACCCTAGCACATACCCGTGTGGCGCCTACCGCATCGCTCACACTCCGCTACAACACGAGCTCCTTGAGCACCTTGGCCAACTCCAACACCACGCCTATGATCTGGCTTATATCTCTTGCCCCTAAACTTCCTATTCTACCTCCTAGAATAGCTAGAGCCAGCCACTCTCTTACCCAAGCTCGCACCCGTGGCCTAAACTGGTGCACCCAAGGACTGCTCAATATCCTTGGTCCGGATGACCAACACATCAAAATCCATGTAATCCACAGCCAAGAGATACGTCTTAATGTCCTTAACAAGACCATATCGAAACCTGTCACATCTCTGCTGGTCATCAGGAACCAACTCCAGAGCATACTAACTCAAGCGTACAAACTTTACCTCGTACTCAGCAATAGACATGCAATCTTGTGTCGCGCTATGAACTCGCGTTTCTTCATATCCAAATATTGGGTACAAAGGTACTTCCTCTTGAAAGCTCTCCGAAAGAGCTCCCAAGTAACATCAGCCTCCAGAACGCCAGTAATTTTGGTCACCCACCAATGATATGCATTACCTTGCAATAATGACACAATGCAACCCAACTTGAGCTTCTCATTACATTTCATCTGATTCAAAATGCGAATCGTCTTTTCCAACCAACCCTCAGCTGCCTCAGGACTCAAACCCTAAAATTCCTCACCTTCTAAACTCCTTAAACGCTCCAAAGGTAACCCCTAATTTGCCACTACAGCCGGTACGGTGCTTGTGCCTGCACTCTAGCCACCACTGCTTGGAAAGCTCTCGTTATTGCCTGAACTAACTGAATCAAATCACCATATACAGGCACTTGTAAACCTAGGGTACTTTACCCGCCCCAACATCAACTGGAGGAACCATCGGAGGAGGTAAAACATTAGGGAGATTCTCTTCTATTTCATTATTCTGCCCTACCCCGGCAGTATTAGCCATCGATCGCGTCTCATGTCGAGCCATGCTAACAAAAGCATCAAAACACATTAAAGTTAGGCTAGGATCAGGCAAAGAATCCAAGACAACTTTTAAACACATTTTAAAACCTAGGTAATAGGCAATGTGTTCCCACTTCCTACCCTAACATGTTGTTAAACAATCACCGTGCAATTCATACAACATTAGTTAACCAAACAATAACATCCCAACTTTTTGCAACCTGGCTTTGATACCAACAAATGTAACTCTCTCGATCCGGCCTAGACGCCCGATCGAACCAAGAGAACTACATTAGTTTTGCCGAAGCAAATCGGTGAAAGGTTACAAAAAGTTTATCCATTTTTTTCCTTTTATCTTGTCTAGTTGCAAATTATTAAGCTTACATGACCATACATGCTGCAAGTGAATTTTTAAAGGAAACGAATCTCAAAAATACGATCAATTGCATCACATTCTTTACGAGGACTAAAATGCAAAAACCTTAAGTTATTGGACCAAAATTGAAATTAAGTTTACCAATCCTCAATTAGTTAGGTTACATGCTCACATGACAAAAATCAGCTCAAAACGATCCTCCATACTCATGCAATTGATTCCACAACAACCAAGGACTAAAATGAATGAAAATAGAACTTCATCGAAGCCATTAACTAACTTAACTGCCTCGGGTATCGGTACCCACACTTGAGTATCGGTACACCCTTACCATTTCAAATCCTAAAAATTCCAGTAGCCAAATCTCGTAACGGTACGACCCTGCGTACCGATACGCCTTACCAAAACCAAAGGCTCGTACCGATCCTCAAACCTATGTACCGAAACCCTATTCCAAACTCATCCTTCTCGTACTGATACACAAACTCGAGTATCTGTAATACCTCAAAATTATGGTTAGTAACAAAAATGTAAACTTTTGAAAAGTTTGGTGCCAAAGTGTAAATTTCAAAAAGTTGAGGGACTAAGTTGTAATTTTCAAAAGTTATGTAATTTAGTCCAGTAAATGAATAGTTCACCCTAAGAGTTGTATTTTCATGTAACCTGGATTTTTGATATGGAGCTTTTATTAAGAGCTATACAGCTTTAAAGTTAGGGGAAAATTTGGATAATCGAATAAATGAGAAATCTTTTATGAGATATTTTAGGATATATTTTATTAAAATAAGGCAAGGGTAAAAGGGTCATTTTCATGTCTTATTTTAATGGAAATTAATATGGACCATTGGGTTAAAGATTACTTTTACATGTTTAATCTTAGCTATTGGATGAAAATGGCAAGATGGACATTTTTGGAGATGGCAAGGGTAAAGTTGGTAATCACTATCTCCTTGAATTGTTTTGAACCCTTGGATTGGTAGGTAGACATGTGGAAAAATTTGAAACATTGGATTAAGAGGGCAACTTGGTCATTTCTATCATAAAAGAGATTTTTTAGGATTATTAAATTAGTGACAAATAACCAAATTGGAATTAAGTGAAATTTCAAGACAACTCTCCATCATTTTTCTCTTGTTCAAACCAAGTATCCAAGGTAAGTGGAAATTTTATTTTGCTTTTTCAAGCTTATTTCTTAGGATTTTGGATGAAAGCATGAAAGAAAGAATTGATCTTCATGAAATTCTCTATCTCTTGGTACCATTTATTCATGTTTTCCTTACTTAAAACCTTAGTTTTGAGGAATTGATGGATGAAGGGGATGTTGATTTAGGATGAATTAAGGTTAGTTTTTGATGAATATGATGTTTTGGAATCATATTAAAGCTTGTGTGATGATTGAAATTACATGGAAATAGCTAAACCATAAATTGTTTAAAGTTAGGTTTTGGTAGAAAAGTTGAATTTGGATTTATTTTGATTTGAGAATGAATGTAAAAGCTTGGAAGTGACGTTTAAGTGTTAATTGGACATATTTGGAAACTTGGAAAATCATAAGGATGAATTCGGTAAATTGAAAGAATTAGGGGAAATTATGGAAAAAATTCCATAAATTTGGAAATGTTGAAATTATGATTTTAAAAGCTTTAGAATGTCATTTGGACCATTTTAGAAGTTTGTAAAAACCTAGGGATCAATTTAGAAATCTTGAAAAGATTGGGGACCAATTCGGCAATTTGGAAGAATTTAAGGACTAATGTGAAAAATTATTTTCATGGAAGCATTATGCTAGAATAAATGTTAGAATGAGTTATAAATCGTTCTTTGAGTAAATTTTTTGAAGAAATACAAAGTATTGAGGATGAATTGTCTTATGTCATGAAACTAATATTTGGAAATTATTAGGGTGTTTATAGGAAAATTGTTCCTATATTTTATTTATGTGTTAGTACGATACTAACATATAATTTGGAGTATACTTATGGTATTTTAATACACTTGTAGACTGTGAACAAAATCAAGATCGAATTACAGTCGAGGAAAGGAAGGGGACCAAAGTTGAACTTGGTGAGGCTAGTTGGATATTGACAAAGTATAAAGTTTAAAGGTGTGTACATTATATGCATAGAAAAATATTATGTTCAATTTGAAAGACTTGTGATAAGTCTGTTATAATTACATGCTTGATGATTATAATAATCTTTATATTTGACATAGTAGAAATTGTCAAGGGTAGAAGAATTACATGCATTGATCACAAGTAATTTAATTTTAATATATTTATGTTATATTTAGGGTATAAACTGCCTAGTATTTAATTTATATTGCCATGGATGAATCGAATATGGAATTGGAAAGTATGCCCAAATAAGTAATTGAGGTATAGAGTATAGTTGGCATTCCATAGAGTCCAGCGGTTTAGCACTTCGGTGCGGTTTATTAACACTTAGGTGTGTTCTTTAGCACTTATGTGCGGTTTCTTAGCACTTAGGTGCGGTTTATTAGCACTTCAGTGCAGTTTGACTCGTGTACTCAAGTCCCCAAACTATGTTGGGCAATAATTTATTTGATAATAAATGGTTAATAAATTAGAGAGTGATTAAACTCTCAGATAATGGCAAGGATATTAATAGGATTTACGAATCTGAATTATATTATGTTAACATTTGATTAACATAAGGAAAATAAATAAATAGTGATAAAATTGCCTGTTTATTTTATTATCGTTGTAATTCAAGCATGTTGAATTATGTTAAGTAATTGTAATGCCTCACTAAGTATATACTTAACGTGTGATGGTTTTCACGCGTAGGTAGAAATACTGAACAGGAGTAAGGAGTATCGGTATCATCATTCTGAGAGATAAGAGTCGTATCGGTAATTTAAATCTTTGATGTATTTTGATTATCTCTAATTGGCATGTATAAAATATTAGTAGCTCGCTTTAACTAGTCTAGATATGGTTTGCAATATTAATATTAATATTAATATCTAGATAAGTGGTTACCTTATAATGTGGATTATATTAGTTTTAATAAAATTACTAGTAATGGAAATCGGGTAAAGTTATCAATTTGATTTTTATAGTAATCAAGATCATTTTAATTTAGGCGGTTTTCTTAATTAAGATGTGTAGTTACAAACTGCTAAGTTGCTGCCTGAAAATAGAAGATATTTGACGGGTTAAAAATTAATAATTGGTTATACGCGATAAATTTAAATTTTTTAAAATTTCTATTTTTTATTAAATTGAGTAGTATAAAATACGGTTAAATTTTAGGTGACATCCCTTACTAGTATTAAGAAATAAATATTGGTAAGGGTGTTATTTTTATTGGTATCAAAGCTATAGGTTTAGCCGGTTCTGGATAGTAAATGAGCCTATGTAGAAAGAGTTATATACATGCCACTAGGATATCTAAAATTACTGATATTGTATGGGACTACGATGATGCCTGATATTAGGTACATTAATCCTTACTTATTTTAGATAATTGTGACATGAACAGATGTCAGATTATCAAGAATCTCGACAGGCTGTTGAGCAGGATGTGCATGCTCAAAGCGGAAGTAATAAGGTGAATTAGAATCCACCTCAGGTTCAGCAGAATGTCGAGCAACAGGCTCGGGAACAAAGAAATATGTTGGTGCAAGATCAAGGCTTATTTATGCAATCCTTGGATGTGATTATAAATCGGTGAGCACCAGTATCAGTCCCTAAGGAGTTAAGAAAAATCAGAGCACCAGAATTTCGAGGTGATACTGATGCAGATCTGATGGTTGTTGATTACTGCTTAAATGATGTCAAGATCATGTTAAGCATAATCCCTTGTGATAATCAAGGAAAATTGGAAGGAGTGGTATCCATTTTGATGGGACAAGCCAGTGTATGGTGGAACGTGATAACTGTAAAAGTACCTCTGGAGCGGGTTACTTGGGAATTCTTTCTTCAAGAATTCAAAGAAGAGTATATTGGAGACGTATTTGTTGAAGATATGAGACAACAATTTTTGTAGCTAAAACAACATGGCATATCGGTTTATGAATATGAATGCAAATTCAATAGATTAAGCCAGTTTACAATAGAGCTCCTTCCAACAGAAAAGTCTAGAATTGATAAATTTATTGCTGGTTTGGATTCTCAATATAAGAGGGTACTGGTTTCTCGTAACTTTGCTATCTTTCAAGAAATGGTGAACTGAGCCAAGGCTATAGAAAAAATGGACCTCGAAGAGAAGGCCGAAAGGCAGATTCAGACCGGGAAAAGGTCTGGAGGTTCATTTGCTGCGTCATCGTTTAAATGCAGTAAAGGAATGTCACAGCAGCATCCTGCAGCATCAGCCTCTTTAGTTAAAAAGGGGTATGCAGGAGGAAAATTGAAGCAGTCTCAGATGAATACTGCGGGTATTCGAGGTTCTGGAATTCACCTGATTACAGAGTGTGAGCATTGTGGCAAGAGGCATCCTGATCAATGCTGGTTGGTCGGGGCATGTTTCCATTGTGGACAAGCTGGACATTTCAAGAAAAAATGTATGGAGCTTCATCCACACAAGTTTGTTGCAGTGCCTCAAAGGGGCAAGGTAAACAAAGGTGGAAAACCAGGAACATCTGTATCAACACCAATCAATAAAGTAGAGCTACAATTCGGGTATACAACATCAAAACTATTGATGATCGAAATGATGTAGAGATTGTTGCATGTATGATCGAACTCTTTGGCATATCTATTTTTACCTTGATTGATCCATGCAATACTCATTCATATATTAGTTCTAAAGTAATATTTGAAAGAAACATCCAAGTAGAACTAATTTCGAGTGAGATAGTTGCTGTAAACCCAATAGGCAAAGTGTAGAGTGAGTAGAATATGCAGGAAATGTCCTTTAAAAATTCAAGCAGTAGAATTTCCTGCCGATCTTATGGAATTGCCTTTCTAATATTTGAAATTATTCTTGGAATGGATTGGTTTTCGGCATATGATGCTATAGTTGAATGCCAATTAAAAATACTAGTCTTAAAAGGACTAGAGGGTTCGAAAATAGTATTTGAGGGAGAAAGGCAGAATTATTTGAGCCATGAGATTGCAGCTGTAGCTGCTGGAAAGTTGTTATCATGTGAATATGAAGCTTATTTAGCTAATGTGATAAGTAATCCGAAAACTAAGATAGATCTAGAAAACATACCCATGATGCGGGAATTTCCAGATGTCTTTCCGAATGAATTACTAGGTCTACCCCCTGATTGAGAGGTGGAATTTGGTATTGATGTGCTTTCTGGAACAACACCAATATCAATAGCACCTTACAGGATGGCCCCTACAGAGCTTAGAGAGTTAAAAGTTCAATTGAAAGAATTATCAGACCGAGATTTTATACGGCCCAGTATATCACCTTGGGAAGCACCCGTCTTGTTTGTAAAGAAGAAAGATAGATCAATGAGACTATGTGTGGATTATCATCAACTTAATAAATTGATGATAAAAAATAAATATCCTTTTATCGAGGATTGACGATATTTTTTATCAACTTAAGGGAGCAACGATGTTCTCTAAGATTGATCTTCGATAGGGGTATCATCAATTAAAAATTAAGGAAGCGGATATACAAAAGACAACTTTCAGAACTAGATATGGGCATTACGAGTTTTTAGTAATGCAATTCGGACTTACAAATGCACCATCGACGTTTATGGATTTAATGAATCGAATCTTCCAGCCGTATTTGGATCGATTCGTGGTAGTATTTATTGATGACATATTGGTTTACTCTAAAACTAAGGAGGAACACAATACTCATCTTCGAGTTGTTCTCCATATCTTACGAGAAAAGAAGTTGTATGCAAAGCTGTCAAAGTGTGAATTATGGTTATTAGAAGTAAATTTCCTTGGGCATATAGTTTCAGCATAAGGAATTCGAGTTGGTCCTAAGAAGGTTCAAGCAATCCTTGAATGGAAAGTTCCTAAGAATATCTCCAAAGTGAGAAGTTGGTTACTATCGACGACTTGTGAAAGATTTTTCAATGATTGCCTCTCCGATAACCAAGTTGTTAAGAAAAGATGTACCGTTCGTCTAGATCAAAAAATGTCAAGAAAGCTTTGATCAATTAAAGAAGGTTCTGACAGAAGCTCCTGTTTTAGTGCAACCAGAACCTGGAAAAGAATTTGTAATATATAGCAATGCATCCCATAATGGTCTGGGATGTGTGCTGATGCAAGAAATAAAGGTAGTAGCTTATGATTCATGCCAACTCAAAACTCATGAGAGAAATTATCCCACTCGTGATTTAGAGTTGGCTGCAGTGGCGTTTGCTCTAAAAATTTGGCGACACTACTTATATGGTGAAAAATGCTATATTTTCACTGACCATAAAAATTTGAAGTACTTGTTATCCCAAAAGGAGCTCAATTTGAGCCAAAGAAGATGGATAGAGTTAATCAAGGATTATGATGTAATTATCGATTATAATCCGTGAAAGGATAATGTGGTAGCAGACGCACTTAGTCGGAAAAACATTTTCTACCTTGAGAGCCCTGAATGTTGTAATAGCCCAAGATTTGCATAGTGACTAAATTGCAAAGAATTAAAGTTTGGTGGTTTTAGTTCGGTGACTAAAACATAAAAGTTCAAAGTTTGGTGTTCAAAATGGAAAGTTGGGAAAAGTTCAAGGACCAACATGGTAATTTTCCCAATAATTATTTTTATGGAAAAATGAATGATTTATCCCGGTATAAGAATTTTGGTTTGAATCAGATTTTTGGTACGAGATATGTGTGAAAAGCTATAAAAAGGATAAGTTTTAGAAATTAATTCGAATGATATTCGAATTCAGAAAATTATAAAAATTTTATGGAAGTCTTAGAAAGACTAGAAGAACACGATATTATGGTTTTTGAATCATTTTTATTCAATTTAAATTCGATTCTATGCGGAATTGGGTGAAATAGGTGAAAATGGCATTTTTGATTATAAGTTGGTTTAGTAAGGGCAAAATGGTCATTTCACCATTACTTTTTGATTATTTATGATTATTATGGATAAGAATAAATAAGTGTTGGCTAGTGATTGGTTATAACTGAAAGGTATAATGGTCTTTTGACTATTAAAGGATTTCTATTATTTAATTTGGTGTAAATTAAGCCATTTGGCATAATTAAAGAACAAAAACTTGGAAAATATCATCTCATCTTCTCCTCCAAGCTGCCGAAACCTCTCAAGCATATAGGTGAGAATTTTCAATTCAATTTTTAAGCTTCCATGGTTAGATTTGAGCTTGAGACATGAAACAAGAAATTGTTCTCTATTAAATTCTCTATCTTTTGGTATAAGTTTTGTATAGTTTTCATGTCTCTAAGTTAAGTTTGGGGTTTAAGGTTGATCAAGAGCATGATGAAATATTAAGTTTTAATGGTTTTTCTTGTAGGAAACATTTTTGTGATGTTGTTTTCATGGTACAAATAATGAAAATTCCATGAATTGTGTTATAGGTTGATTATGTGAAAATTGAAAAATTAGGGAAATTCTTGCAAATTTTTTATTTGAAGTGGAAATGATTTTAGAAGCTTGAATATGATGTTTGGAGGTTGAATTTGTGCTTGAATCCAGTTGAGAAAATTGGTCAAGGTGACCTTTCATATTCGGCTAGTAGAAGAAAATTGGGGAAAATCATGGAAAATTTTTCCTAAGGTTGAGAATGGTTTGGAATGATAATATAAGTTGATTGGAATGAAAATCCTTAATTATTTTGCATTATGGACCAAAATGTAAATTTTGGAAAGTTTAGTGACTTGATTGTCAAGCTTTGTTTTTGAAGTATGTTATGTTGGAAAATTAAGTTAAATGATTGGAATGATGATTTTGAAGTTTATATTAACTTTGGGACCACTTTATAATTTTTGGTAATCTTCAGGACCAATATGTAAATTTCTAATGTTTGGGTCCTAAAGCGTAAGGAATGAGAAATGAAAGGATTAAATTTGAAAATGATGGTTAGAAGCTCGAAAGAGTCCTTAGTGACTAAATTGGGTATTTTGGAAAAAAGTTGGAGAGTTATGGAAAAGTGTAAAGAAATGTGATTCGAATATAGAAAGTTTTATAATAATCAACTTATGCATAATGGATAGTTATTTTAGTTACTTTCCATTATTTGTATTCTATGAGTATGTACTGAACAATTGCTTGGGTTATGTATTTAATATACATACAGATAACAAGCAAGCTCGTGATCGAAACAAGTTGAAGGACAAAGAAGGAGTTTCAGAATAGATACGTTTTGGTATAAGTAGCTAGTGAGGCATATAAGGTGAGTTCATTCATATGTTTCAAAATATGTTTAGCAATCTTGAAACAAATGGAAAGTGGTGAAGTCAAAGGCTATACAGTTAAAACTAATGGATGCCTTTATTATCGAGATAGAGTATATATCCCTGGTAGTGAAGAATTGAAACGAGAATTGTTATAGGAAGCTCATTATAGCCCATTAGCAATGCATCTTGGAGGTAATAAGATGTATCAAGTCCTGAAAAGCAGATATTGGTGGCCAGGTATGAAAAGAACAATGACAGAATTTGTTGCTAAATGCTTGACATGTCAACAACTAAAAGCCGAACACCAAGTGCCATCGGGATTACTACAGCCGATAGCTATTCCACAGTGGAAATGGGAAAATATCACTATGGATTTCGTAACTGGGTTACCAATGACTCCGAGAAAAAAGGATTCTATCTGGGTGATAGTTGATAGATTGACTAAGTCTGCCCATTTCATTCCCGTTCGGACAGATTACACGATGAATAAGTATGCCAATTTGTATATCAAATAGATTGTGCAGTTGCATGGTGTGCCTGTTTCTATCGTATCAGATAGAGATCTGAAGTTTACTTCAAGATTTTGGAGTTCTTTACACGAGGCATTGGGAACTCGATTGAATTTTAACACTTCTTTTCACCCCCAAACAGATGGCCAATCTAAAAGAATTATTCAAATTCTTGAAGATATGCTTAGAGCTTGTGTACTCGAGTTCAAAGGTTCATGGGAGAAATATTTGCCACTTGCTGAATTTGCTTATAATAATAGTTATCAAGCAAGTATAAAGATGGCTCCTTATGAAGCTTTATATGGTAGACGATGCAGAACACCTTAGAATTGGTTTGAACTCGAAGAACCTAAAGTCATTGGACCTGATCTGGTTAGAGATGTTGAGGATAAGGTAAGGGTAATACAAGACAACCTCAAGAAAGCTTCAGATCGGCAGAAATCTTATGTAGATTTGAAAAGAAAAGATATAGAGTTTAAAGTTGGTGAAAAAGTATTTCTGAAAGTTTCACTATGGAAAAATGTGTTATGCTTCGGACGTAAAGGGAAATTAAGTCTGAGGTTTATTGGCCCTTGTGAAATCTTGAAGAAAGTTGGTCCTGTGGCTTTTCAACTAGCTTTGCCTCCAGAGTTGAGCAAGATTCATAATGTATTTCATGTCTCGATGCTTAGAAGGTATGGATCTGATCCTTCTCATGTAATATCACCGCTAGAGATTGAAATTCAGGCAAATTTGACTTATGAGGAGGAACCGTTAAAGATTCTTGCTCACGGAACTAAACAATTGAGGAATAAGAATATTCCATTGGTGAAAGTTATTTGGCGAAATCATAAAGTGGAAGAATCCACTTGGGAGGCAAACGACGCAATGGAAAAGCAATATCCACATATTTTTAAATTAGGTATGTTCTAAAATTCGAGGACAAAATTTCTTAAGGGGGAGAATTGTAACACCCCAATATTTGCATAGTGACTAAATTGCACAGAATTAAAGTTGGGTGGTTTTAGTTCAGAGACTAAAAAGTAAAATTTCAAAGTTTGGTGGTCAAAGTGGAATGTTAGGAAAAGTTCAAGGACCAACATGTTAATTTTCCCAATAATTATTTTTATGGCAAAAATGAATGGTTTATCCTGGTATAAGAATTTTGGTGGGAATCAGATTTTTGGTACGAGATTTGTGTGAAAAGCTATAAAAAGGATAAGTTTCAAAAATTAATTTGAATGAATATTCAAATTCAGAAAATTATGAAAATTTTTATTCAATTTAAATTTTATTCTATGTATAATTGGGTGAAATAGGTGAGAATGGCATTTTTGAAGATAAGTTGGTTCAGTAAGGGCAAAATGGTCATTTCACCCTTACTTTTTGATTATTTATGAGTATTATGGATAAGAATAAATAAGTGTTGGCTAGTGATTGGTTATAAATCAAGGGTATAATGGTCTTTTGACTATTAAAGGATTTTTATTATTTAATTTGGTGTAAATTATGCCATTTGGCATAATTAAAGAACAAAAATTTGGAAAAAAATAATCTCATCTTCTCCTCCAAGCTGCCGAAACCTCTCAAGCATATAAGGGAGAATTTTCAATTCAATTTTTAAGCTTCCATGGTTAGATTTGAGCTTGAGACATGAAACAATAAATTGTGCTCTATTAAATCATCTATCTTTTGGTATAAGTTTTGTATAGTTTTCATGTCTCTAAGTTAAGTTTGGGGTTTAGGGTTGATGAAGAGCATGATGGAATATTGAGTTTTAATGGATTTTCTTGTTGGAAACATGCTTTTGTTGTTGTTTTCATGGTACAAACAATGAAAATTCCATGAAATGTGTTATAGGTTGATTATGGGAAAATTGGAAAATTAGGGGAAATTCTTGCAAAATTTTTATTTGAAGTGGAAATGATTTTAGAAGGTTGAATATGATGTTTGGACGTTGAATTTGTGCTTGAATCAAGTTGAGAAAATAGGTCAAGGTGACCTTTCATATTCAGCTAGTAAAAGAAAATTGGGGAAAATTATGGGAAAAATTTCCTAAGGATAAGAATGGTTCAGAATGATAATATAAGTTGATTGGAATGAAAATCCCTAATTATTTTGCATTAGGGACTAAAATGTAAATTTTGGAAAGTTTAGGGACTTGATTGTCAAGCTTGTTTTTGAAGTATGTTATGTTGGAAAATTAAGTTAAATGATTGGAATGATGATTTTGAAGTTTATATTGACTTTAGGACCATTTCAGAATTTTTGGTAATATTCAGGATCAATATGTAAATTTCTAAAGTTTGGGTCCTAAAACATAAGGAATGAGAAATGAAAGGATTAAATTTGAAAATGATGGTTAGAAGCTCAAAAGAGTCCTTAGTGAATAAATTGGGTATTTTGGAAAAAGTTGGAGAGTTATGGAAAAGTGTAAAGAAATGTGATTCAAATATAGAAAGTTTTATAGGAATCAAGTTATGCATAATGGATAGTTATTTTAGTTACTTTCCATTATTTGTATAGTATGACTATGTACTAAAAAATTGTTTGTGTTATGTATTTAATATACATACAGATATCAAGCAAGCTCGTGATCGAAACATGTTGAAGGACAAAGAAGGAGTTTCAGAATAGATACGTTTTGGTATAAGTAGCTAGTGAGGCATATAAGGTGACTGCATTCATATGTTTCAAAATATGTTTTGATTGATTTCAATAATTCTATTTACTTGATTTTATTAAAATGATAACATGGTTTTCGTTAAGTTATATAGTATTTTACAGGTAAAGAAAAAGGTTAGTACATAATGGGGTATGAACTGCTCTATTATGTTTTGTTATCGCAAATTGTTATTGAATAATGGTGATATATGAATTGTTTATACATGATGATTTACAAGTATATGATATGGAATTTACTCCCAAAGTAATGATAGATAGTTACAGTGTAGTGGCATGCCATTAGAGGTCCAGTAGTCAAGGACTACGTGTAGCTACACACTGATCTTTGGATCCTATATGTTTATCAGCACATATGTGCCTATATGATGCTGACACTTATGTGTCTATATGTTTATCGTGACTTTGGTGACCAATGCTCAAGGAGTACAGACCTTGCATACTTTACTTTCTCTATATACAATTCTTGGGCCAATTACTCAGTTAAAGTATATAAAAATCACCATTTTCTTACATATGATTGTTTTGAACTAAAAGAAGATTTATTATGATCTTGTTTAACCATGTTTTCATTTGTTTTATTTCTTGATTTTATGATTACTTATAATGCCTCACTAAGTTATGCTTAGCGTGTGTATTATGCTTGTGCACACATAGGTTGATCACGTGGTTCGTAAGCAGGAACGTTTTGGCATCACCCCGAGATCGAAGGGAAATTAAGGTTATCTTAGTAATACTTTGACATTCGATATCATATTTTGAGTAGTGGCATGTATATAATGAATTTGCATATTTTGTGTAAAAGAGACATTAAAGTACTCCTTAGTTAGTTATGTTTTTAGCTAAAACATGGTTTAGTATTATTAATATGTGGATTTGAATGATTTTTTACTAGTCAATGGACTTATATTGGAAATAAGTTGAAGCTGTCCAGAAACTCTATTTTAGGCTGTGAGTTTGAAAAATTGCCATAAATTACATAGATTGAATTAGGAAATGAAACTTATATGTATGAACTAAAAATTGAGTATAGTTTCTTTTAAAACAAATGGTGGCTGATTTCGAGTTCTGTGTAAAAGATATGAATTTTTATTCGATGCAAGGTCAGAATTTCCAGACAGCAGATTTGCACTATAGTGCATATTTAACAAAATTTCTGCACTTATGTGCCATGAATTAAGATCTCTAATTTATATGGATTGATAGTATAATGAATCTAATTGAATAGGAATTTTTCCAAATGAAGTTTTGAAATTTACAAAAATTTATAAAAAATTTAGTTTAGAGACTCAGCAAGCTACTAGTTTTTGTTTCAAATGGTGAAAATTGTTTAATCTTGTTTTGTGACATCATCGACTCGTGCTTGGTAACAAATACGGGAAAGGGTGCTTCAAATGCCCAGTTGAAAATGTAGGAAAATGGTGCATTAGTGGCAGAATTTCAACTCAAGCCAACTTTGATATAAAGAATTAAAGAGTTACAAGCCAAAGATAAAAGGTGCTTGGAAAGAATAAAACAAATAGAAAAGGGTAAATTTAAAGACTTTGAAATAAAGTCTAATGGGTGCTTATATTATAAAGGACGTTTATACGTTCTTGAGGATGATGAGCTGAAGAAAGAAATACTTTCTAAAGCCCATTATAGCCCTTTAACTATGCACCCAGGTGGTAACAAAATGTATCAAGATGTGAAAAGTAGTTTTTGGTGGCCTGGCATGAAGCGAGCCATTACAGAATTTGTTGCCAAGTGTTTGACTTGCCAATAAGTAAAAGCAGAACATCAGGTACCATTCGGATTACTTCAACCAATTTTCATTCCACAATGGAAATGGGAAAGAGTTACTATGGATTTTGTAACAGGCTTACCTTTGACGCTAAGTAAAGAGGATGCAATTGGGGTGATCGTGGATTGATTGACTAAATTGGCACACTTCACACTAGTTCGCACGGATTATTCCTTGACAAGCTGGCAGAATTATATATCAAGGAGATTGTTAGGTTGCATGGTGTTCCTATGTCTATTATATCAGACAGGGATCCCAGGTTCACTTCAAGATTTTGGAGTTCTTTACACGAGTCATTGAGAACTAAACTACATTTTAGTTCTCACGGATTATTCATTGACAAGCTGGCAGAATTATATATCAATGAGATTGTTAGGTTGCATGGTGTTCCTATGTCTATTATATCAGACAGGGATCCCAGGTTCACTTCAAGATTTTGGAGTTCTTTACACGAGGCATTGAGAACTAAACTACATTTCAGTATTACTTTTCATCCCCAAACGGACGGCCAGTCAGAGAGAACTATCCAAGTATTGGAGGATATGCTTAGAGAGTGTGTAATAAATTTGTGGGTTCTTGGGAAAAATATCTCCCATTGGCAGAATTCGCATATAACAATAGCTATCAATCAAGTATAAAGATGGCTCCTTATGAAGCATTATATGGGAGGAAAAGGATAACACCATTAAATTGGTTTGAGCTCGAGGATCGAAAGGTTATTGGACCAGATCTTGTTCAAGAGGTGGAAGATAAGGTAAGAATCATTCAAAATAATCTCAAAGCTGCCTCAGACAAACAAAAATCTTACTCAGATCTTAAAAGAAAAGATATTGAGTTTGAAGTCAGAGATAAGGTATTTTTAAAAGTATCACCCTGGAAAAAACTGTTACGCCTTGGACGAAAAGGCAAACTTAGTCCAAGATTTATCGGCCCTTATGAGATTCTAAAAAGGGTTGGACCAGTGGCATATCAGTTAGCATTGCCACCCGAGATGAGTAAGATCCATAATGTTTTCATGTATCCATGCTGTGGAAGTATTGATCAGATCCTTCGCGTGTCATTACACCGAAAGAAATCGAGATTCAATAGGATCTGACATATGAGGAGGAACCTGTGAGGATTTTAGCTTGCAGAGAAAAACAGCTAAGAAATAAAAAGATTCATCTAGTCAAAGTGTTATGGAGAAATCACAAAGTAGAGGAAGCTACTTGGGAACCTGAGGAATCAATGAAAAAGCAGTATCCGCATCTTTTTCAACCTAGTACTTAGGAAAATTTGAGGACAAATTTTCTTAAGGGGAGAACTGTAATACCTCAAAATTTTGGTTAGTGACCAAAAAGTAAAATATCGAAAAGTTTGGTGCCAAAGTGTAAATTTTGAAAAGTTTAGGGACTAAGTTGTAGTTTTCAAAAGTTATGTAATTTAATCCCATAAATAAATAGTTCATCCCTAAGAATGGCATTTTCGAGTTACCCGGATTTTTGATATGGAGTTTGTATTAAGAGCTATACAGTTTAAAGTTCGGGAAAAATTCAGATAATTGGATTAAATCAAATAAATAAGAAATCTTTTATGAGATGTTTTATTAAAATAAGGCAAGGGTAAAATGGTCATTTTCATGTCTTATTTTAATGGAAATTAATATGGACCATTGGATTAAAGATTACTTTTCCATGTTTAATCTTAGCCATTGGATGAAAAATGGCAAGATGGAAATTTTTGAAGATGGCAAGGGCAAAGTTGGTAATCACTAACTCCTTGCATGGTTTTGAACCCTTGGATTGGTAGGTAGACATGTGGAAAAATTTGAAACATTGGATTAAGAGGGCAACTTGGTCATTTCTATCATAAAATAGATTTTTTTAGGATTATTAAATTAGTGGACAAATGGCCAAATTGGAATTAAGTGAAATTTCAACACAACTCTCCATCATTTTTATATTCTTCGAACCAAGCATCTAAGGTAAGAGGAAATTTTATTTTGCTTTTTTAAGCTTATTTCTTTGGATTTTGGATGAAAGCATGAAACAAAGAATTGATCTTCAAGAAATTCTCTATCTCTTGGTACCATTTATTCATGTTTTCCTTACTTAAAACCTTAGTTTTGAGGAATTGATGGATGAAGGGGATGTTGATTTAGGATGAATTAATGTTCGTTTTTGATGAATATGATGTTGTGGGATCATATTAAAGCTTGTGTGATGATTGAAATTACATGAAAATAGCTAAACCCTAAATTGTTTAAAGTTAGGGTTTTGCTAGAAAAGTTGAATTTGGATTAATTTTGATTTGGGAATGAATGTAAAAGCTTGGAAGTGACGTTTAAGTTTTAATTGGACTGATTTTGAAACTTGGAAAATCATAGGGATGAATTCGACAAATTGAAAGAATTAGGGGAAATTATGGACAAGTTTCCATAAATTTGGAAATGTTTAAATTGTGATTTTACAATATCTAAAATGTCATTTGGTCCATTTTAGAAGTTTGTAAAAACCTAGGGATCAATTCAAAAATCTTGAAAAGATTGGGGACCAATTCGGTAATTTGGAAGAATTTAAGGACTAAAGTGAAAAATTATTTTCATGGAAGCATTATGCTAGAATAGATGTTAGAATGAGTTATAAATCATTTTTTGAGTAACTGTTTGAAGAAATACAAAGTATTGGGGATGAATTGACTTATGTCATGAAACTAATATTTGGAAATTATTAGGGTGTTTATAGGAAAATTATTCCTATATTGTTTACGTGTTAGTAAGATACTAACATATAATTTGGAGTATACTTATGGTATTTTAATACACTTGTAGAATGTGAACAAAATCAAGATCGAATTAGCAATCGAGGAAAGGAACGGGACCAAAGTTGAAATTAGTGAGGCTAGTTGGATATTGACAAAGTATAAAGTGTCAAGGTGAGTGCATTATATGCATATAAAAATATTATTTTCAATTTGAAAGACTTGTGATAAGTCTGTTATAATTACATGCTTGACGATTATATTAATCTTTATATTTTACATAGTAGAAATTTTCAAAGGTAGAAGAATTACATGCATTGATCACAGGTAACTTAATTTTAATATATTTATGTTATATTTAGGGTATGAACTGTCCAATATTTAATTTATATTGCCATGGATGAATCGAGTATGGAATTGGAAAGTATGCCCAAATAAGTAATTCAGGTATATAGTATAGTTGGCATGCCATAGAGTCCTGTGGTTTAGCACTTCGGTGTGGTTTATTAACACTTAGGTGTGGTTGTTTAGCACTTATGTGCGGTCTCTTAGCACTTAGGTGCGGTTTATTAGCACTTTAGTGTAGTTTGACTCGTGTACTCAAGTCCTCAAACTATGTTGGGCAATAATTTATGTGATAATAAATGGTTAATAAATTAGAGAGTGGGTAAACTCTCGGATAATGGCAAGGATATTAATAGGATTTATGAATTTGGATTATATGATGTTAATATTTGATTAACATAAGGAAAATAAATAAAAAGTGATCAAATTGCATGTTTATTTTATTATCGTTATAATTCAAGCATGTTGATTTATGTTATGTAATTATAATGCCTCACTAAGTACATGCTTAACGTGTGATGGTTTTCACGCGTAGGTAGAAAACCCGGACAGGAGTAAGGAGTATCGGTATCATCATTTTGAGAGATAATAGTCGTATCGGTAATTTACATCTTTGATGTATTTTGATTATGTCTAATTGGCATGTATAAAATATTAGTAGCTCGCTTTAACTAGTCTAGATATGGTTTGTAATATTAATATTAATATCTAGAAAAGTGGTTACCTTATAAAGTGGATTATATTAGTTTAAAAAAAACTACTAGTAATGGAAATCGGCTAAAGTTATAAATTTGACTTTTAGAGTAATCAAGATCATTTTAATTTAGGCAAGACAGTTTTCTTAATTAAGATGTGTAGTTACAAACTGCCAAGTTGCTGCCTGAAATTGGAAGATATTTGACGGATTAAAAATTAATAATTGGTTATACGAGATAAATTGAAATTTTTGAAAATTGTTGTTTTTGATTAAATTGAATAGTATAAAATACGGTTAAATTTTATGTGACATCCCTTACAAGTATTAAGAAATAAATACTGGTAAGGGTGTTACAGTATCGGTACGCTACTTTTAAAAAGCATATCCGTATCGAAATGCCTAGCTCGCGTACTGGTACCACAAGCCTAAAATGGCTTCCCGAACGAATACGTGAACACCCGTACTGGTACGCCTGGACCTGAATGGTCACAAATGACTGGTTTAACATGTTTATTTCAAATCTAAACCATTCCATCATACCACAAACTCACATACAACACTACCAAGATGCAACAACAACCTAAACATCATAAGTTCAGCAACCAATTAGCATTCATACATCCCATAATATTCTAAAGGCATGCTTCCTAAAACCACTTTGCTAAACATCCCAAAATACACAAATAGGCCAATCTCAGCATATGCATCATAACAACACAACCCACACAGCCAAATAAACTTGCTCAAACCATCACAACATGACAATCAACAAGGAAGCTCTAGATGCATACCTAAGCAACCATTCATCCACAACTATAAGCAAGTATTAGTATCAAGCTTAACATCACCAAACTATCATCAAAACCCAGCATAGTAAAATACTTAAAAGCAATAGGAAAATAGAATTACAATTCCCAAAAATTCATGGCGAACACATTGCCTTATTAACCGTAAACATAAACTGAGTTCATAGTCAAAAGTAGTTTATCATTTGGATCCATTCAAACCTTGCTTTTGCTGCCCCAAACATTAAATGCATCATTATTTTACGAGCATCCTCACTAAGCATGTGTACTTACGCTCTCTTTTTCTTAATGATGTAGAGCATTAAGTTTTGGGGCAGCAAAGGCAAGGTTTGAAGGGATCCAAGTGATAAACGAATTTTGAGTATGAACTCAGTTTATGTTTTTGGTTAATAAGGCAATGTGTTCACCATGGTTTTTTGGGAATTGTAATTCTGTTTTCCTATGGCTTTTAAGTATGTTACTATGTTGGGTTTTGAGGATGGTTTGGTGGTGTTAAGCTTGATGCTAATAGTTGCTTATAGCTGTGGATGAATGGTTGCTTAGGTATGCATCTAGAGCTTCCTTGTTGATTGCCATGTTGTGATGGTTTTAGCAAGTTTATTTTGCTGTGTGGGTTGTGTTGTTATGATGCATATGCTGAGATTGACCTATTTGTGAATTTTGGGATGTTTGGGAAATTGCCTTTAGGAAGCATGTCTTCAAAATATCATGGGATGTATGAATGCTAATTGGTTGCTGAACTTATGATGTTTAGGTTGTTGTTGCATCTTGGTAGTGTTGTATGTGAGTTTGTGGTATGATGGAATGGTTTAGATTTGAAATAAACATGTTAAACCAATCGTTTGTGACCATTTCAGGTTTGTGGTACCGGTACGCGAGCTAGGTGTTATGATACCGATATGCTTTTTAAGAGTAGCGTACCAATACTCAGGTTTGTGTATTGGTACGGGAAGGCTGAGTTTGGCATGGGGTTTCAGTACACGGTTTTGATGATCAGTACGAGCCTTTGGTTATGGTAAGGCATATCAGTATGCAGGGTCGTATCGGTACGGGAGTTGGCTACTAGAATTTTTAGGATTTGAAATGGCAAAAGCATATTGATACTCAAGTGTCGGTACCGATACTCGGGGCAGTTAAGTTAGTTAATGGCTTTGGTGAAGTTCTATTTTCTTTCATTTTAGTCCTTGGTTGTTGTGGAATCAATTGCATGAGTATGGAGGATCTTTTTGAGCTGATTTTTGTCATGTGAGCATGTAACCTGACTAATTGAGGATTGGTAAACTTAATTTCAATTTTGGTCCTATAACTTAAGGTTTTTGTATTTTAGTCCTCGTAAAGAATGTGTTGCAATTGATCGTATTTCTGAGATTCATTTCCTTTCAAAATTCACTCGCAACATGTATGGTCATGTAAGTTTAATAATTTTCATCAAGACAAGATAGAAGGAAAAAAATAGATCAACTTTTCGTAACCTTTCACCGGTTTGCTTCGGCAAACCTAATGTAGTTCTCTCAGTTCGGTCAGGCGTCTAGGCTGGGTTGAGGGGGTTACATTTGTCCTATCAATTAAACCTTTTTAACATGCATTTTAAAAGTTAATTAAAATGGGGATTTGGCTATTAAAAAGTTAGTTATCATTTTCAAGAAAATTGACGTAACTTTTCTCTCCACTTCTCTTCTACCAAACACTCAAGTTTTCATCAAAAATCAGAGGTGAGAGATCATTTTACTTAGTTTATTATTTTGTAATTGATTCTTTAACTTTGATTTACAAAACCTCATTGAAATCTTGTGTTTTCTTAGCTTTAAACAAGCCAATTGAGGGAGAAATCACATAATAGGGGTAAGGTCCGTGATCTCCTCTATTGAATGGTTCTTTATTGATATTACCAAGTGTTTGATCCTTGATTTATGGTTTCTAATCTGATTTTGTGTTTTTACATTGAATAAATTGATTTAATTGGGTGAAATTGATGAAATAGTTAAAGTTTCATTTTGGATCTTTTTTTTGATGTTGGATATTGGTTTTAATCATATTTTGGATGTATTATTATGTTGATAAGTTGTCTTTAACAATGGAATCCCGAAACTCTTGAATCCCTAGTTGGTTAGGTTGTTAGATTGGTGCTTTTGTGGAGTTGTGGTGGCTGTTTAATTGTTGGAAGTATATGAATGAATTAATCGTATTTTTTGTGTTAATTGATGATTTTGGGAGTGTTAGATTGTGGCTGGGTTGTGTTTGGAAAGGATTAGGTGATGATTTTGGTTGTTGTGGTTGGCTAATTTTGAGAGGTTTGTGGAAGTACGTGCAGAATTGTTGTGGCAATGTTTTGAATGCATTGAGATGCATTAATCCTCTGTTGTAATGTGATTAAAATAGGGGAGGTTGATCTGGAAGTGATCGGTGAAGCTTTGGAGGCTTCAGACGCTTCATTTCGCGTTGGCGAATGGAGGTTTCGCATATTGGTGAGTGAGAACATGGCTTCCAGCTTTGGAATGTTTTGAATGTGGTCTATGAGAGTTTAAACTTAGCTTAACATGCTGGTTTAAACTCAAAAGTAAGTAAATGTGGTTTTTCTCTCTTGGTCGTGCTAGTGTAAAATGGTTTTTATGCACTTGTTTTAATTTACATTGAGCCTACTGTTTAAGCATAATTTAAAGTATATGAGATACTGTTTATGAGCATAAAATGCTGAATGATGCACATGGTAATTGATCCTTGTAAGTATATGGTTTATACTTGTGTTTTAAAGTATGGTTGTTGCTTTGGAAAATTGGTTTGATTAATGCTTGTTAAAAACAGTAAGGTAAATGGTTAGTTATACTGGCAAGCGATGTGGTTTTAAAATTGTTATCGGATATAGTTGGCCGACCATAGGATTGATAGTGCACTATAATAAGTCACCTTGGATGTTGAGGGGTTTAGATCCGTGTACTGAAAACTCCATCCAATTACCCTAACGGTAGAGGGGTTTTATAGACCGTATACTCTCCTTAGCGGATTAAGCATCTAACCGAGGTAAGGGGTTGGCATCCCCGTGGGTTGAAAGTGTACCCAGTTGTTTAGGTACCGCGATTGTGATTATATCGCTATTCCGGTTAAGATGGCTTGAAGTGTTGGGTAAACACTTATTGAATCTGTGTATCCGATGAACTATTTTGGTAAAGGAACTTGGTTAATGATCACTTGTGAACCAATATAATTGTTGATGTATCATTGAAAAGTTTATGTGGTATAATGTGATTTATACATGTTACTCTTTAAGCTTTGCATATGGTTGTTATGCATGGGAAGGCTTAAATTGAGGTTGAGCAATGGGAATTGTTGTTGGTTAATGATACATGTTGCATATGAGTTAATATGCTGGCTCTAAAGATGTTAAGTGCATGTTTTAAAGTCATGATAATGTTTTAAAGGATGTTTGAAATGAGTTTCTAATGTAATGTTGAGAAATGTTTTTTCATGCATTGATGGTGTGTAGTTTTTGAGCATTCCTCACTAAGCCTAGTGTGCTTACGCTCGTTTTGTCCATCAATACAGAGGATTAAAAGCTTGGAAGGCAGCGGGAAGCAAGGGATCGGTACAAGAATTGGTAACCAAGGTATGTTTTGAGTTAGATTATAAGCAACAAGGGCAATGGGGGTTTCCGTTGTTATTTGGGAGATGTTTTGTGGAACTCCCTATCTTAGAAAGTTTGTTTAGCTGCTCTTGAGTTGTAAATGGCCTTTATAGTTTGATTTTGGTGATGGTATGGAGTTTCATGCTCTACTTGAATGGTTTTCTAGGTAGCATGCCTATAGATTTACATGTGATGCAAGATGCCATGAAATGATGTTCAATTTGTGACCTTATGTTGTGGTCTGATTTTAAATTGTGTTGGTTGTGTTTTAGGAGCATGTTAGAATGTTTTGGTAAGGTTGAAAGCATGTTAAACCAGTAGAAAATGACATTACAGGCCTATGCATACCGATACGCAAGGAACCATATCAGTACGGATAGGCAAAATAGAACGTTCAACATCGGTACTGGTATGTGCGTATTGGTATAGTTAAGCAATTTAAGCTTGGCGTACTGATATGGGATAAGGTGTATCGGTACGGGGACTCATTACTAGAAAGTTACTTTTTGAGGAAAAACCTGTGTATTGGAACACCGAGGGCTCATACAAGTACAATTTTAATATTTACAGGCTGACATGGCATACCGATACAGTGCACTGTGTACCAGTACAGGTAGCCTACCCGTATCGGTACGACTGAGATCGTATTGGTACTAGTGGCTGTTTTTACAGGTAAAGTCATAGATTTCAGCTTCTCCTCTTTTGCGTTTTGATCCCTAAATTTTGTAGATACAATTGAATAAGTTCGGATGATAATTTTGAGCTGATTTTTGACATGTAAGCATATAAACTATCTAATTAAAGGTTGTTAACTTAAAATTGGGCTAAGACCTCGTAATTTTTAGAATCTGCAGTTTGGTCCCTAAATCGTATATATGACCAATTGGATGTCAATTCGACGCCCGATTGAGTTAGGTTTACACTAGGAATCAGTATCCACATATAGGATAACTATGTTGCATCTAGATAAGATAAAAGGAACAAAAAATTGTTGGTTTTAGGGCTTAATTCTTTACGGTTTACTTTGATAAACCTAATGTAGCTCGCTCGGTTCGGTCTTGTGACTAGGACAGGTCGAGGGGGTTACACTAACAATGCCATATAACCAAAAATAGGTGCTTGGGGTGCCTGAGGCGCCTCTCCCTCTACTCCAACACCAGCAGGAGGATTCGGTGGGGGAGGAGGCAACTCATCATCGTGTGTATCCACCACACTACCCATGTGAACTCTAAACTCTCGTCTCGGTCCCACACGCGAAAATATGAGTCTAAACATGATAATGCAACAAAACAAAACAATTAGGCCTCCTCGCAGCAAGAATCCAAGTCATTTTTTTATCAAACAAAATCATTTAACTCAAGTAGTAATAAGGCAATATGTCCCAAGTTTAAACACCCCAAACATATTACATATTGAATACAATTTCACAAATTCAATCACCGTACATGTCAAACAACTTATTCATACAACATCAACCAACCAAACAACCATGACCCACCTCCCAACAATCATAACATGGCTTTGATATCACCAAATGTAACCCCTTTGACCCGGTCTTGCCGAAACACCGAACCGAGCCAGCTACATTAGGGTATTATGAATAAAACGGCCCATTTTTACCTTTTATCTTATCTAAATGCATTATTAGGTCCTATGGTGTTCTCACATGCCATGGTTAAAATTACATCTCAATTGGGCGTCATTTCGACATCAAATTGCACGAATACGCTTTACGGGGACTAAACTATAATTTCCAATATTTACAAGGACTTTCATGAAGTTAAAGTTACCAATCCTCAATTAATCATGTTACATGCCTCATGCTAAATCTCAACCCAAAATGATCATTCATACATATTTAATTGCACATTTAAGAAACAAGGACCAAAATACAAAGATTTTAAACTACATATGCTTATACAACTGAATTAACGGTGAGCGTACCAATACAGGTGACTTGCGTTTTGATACGGCACAAAAAGACAAAGACCTGCTGTTACGGTCCCTAGGTGTATCAATACAGGCTTATATATTTCGAAAATCAGAATTCAAGTAGCTAAGCAACGTATCGATACGGTAACCCGTGTACCAACACGATTACTGTTGCATCACTGTGTGTACCAATACGGTTACCAGGCGTATCAATAAGCCTAGGCTATTTTGAACGTTCTGAGCCTGGACAGGTCCCCACGTACTAAAACCTGAGGGGTCTGTACCGATACGGTAAGACTTGTATTAACCTCTAGGCTTAACATATGACACTTTGGCTCAATCTAACACTATCCATTCAACCTCTAATCATCATATGACAACATAAACATTCAATCATCAAACATAGCAACATAGATTGAGACTTCACTAAGCATGGCATAATCAAGCAATCTCCTATGAGAATGATTTCTACCCAAGCATGCTTATTGTCTCCCAACCCTCAAGACCACATACCAAAACATGAAACAAGTCGAAAACATTAATCCAAAGTATTACAACAGGGAGTAACTCAAAACACATCTCCCAAAACAACTCGGTCACATTGCCTTCTTATTACTACTTAACGTATATAAAACCATACTTTGTAATGAAATGTCCCTTGGATCCTCCCTTGCTCATGAGCCGTCCGAGAAGGCTATTTCTCTGCATTGATGATGAAAAGGGAGCGTAAGCTATAAGCTTAGTGAGGGAATTGGCATAGATACTCATCAATTCATTAAAACCATTTGATTAAAATCTCATGTAAATATATCATGGAAAAACATCTCACGCTTTTCATAGCATCTCAAATATGCACATTTAAATCATTTTGAGGACATTTAAATTTCTCAAGTGGTTCCCACAACCACTTCACATACATACCTCAACCGGAGAAATGACACACTTGCCCACCTCAACGGTTCAAGCTGGAGTAACGGAACATTTAACCATCTCTACGGTTGGGATGTATAAATCCACCAGCGGGAGAAAATGGAACATTTACCCACCTAAACTGCTATGGTTCTCATGTTGGAGATTGTGGACACTTAACACCCCTCAACAAACATGAGGCAACTTTTATAGTGCAATCTAAAACCTATGGCATGCCAACTATATCAGATATCATTTTAAACACAGCCACTTGCCAATATATTCAATAAACAACATTACCTCATTGTTTTACATATGCATCAAATCAATCTAACACAAATACATTAAGCAATGTATTTTAACAATCTCAAAAACACATTTATAAACCATATGCTATTCTCATGAATCATCATCTATGATCATTTACCATATCCTTCGCTTTCAAAACATGCATAATACAGTGAGTAATTAAAACCAACAACAAGTGCATGAGATTTCATTTTGCAAAACTGAAATCGAGAGAAAGCTCAACTGATACTTACTTTCGAGCTTAGATAAGTGTATCAAACTTAATCTAAACTCACACAACCCTTTTCAAACCTTTTAATAGCAGTAAAAAAACTTTTCCACTCACTAACAACCCAACTCTTGCATGCCGATGCACGAATGAAGCTTTCGAAGCTTTCGCGCCTTGTTCAAAAGCCAAATGATTCAACTCCCCTGCTTTACCCAATCAAAAACTAATCCCATGCTTTAACCAATCAAAAACAGAGGATTAAAACACATCTTTTAACCTCAAACCTCCAGCAACCAACAAACACAACATCGCCTCACAAGAATCCACTCAACACCCTCCTAAAACCATCAAGAACACCACCAAACCTTACCTAAAAGCCCAGCCAACAGCTAATGATTCTGACATATTAACAACATCAATTAACATCCAAAAACACCTTAAACACGTCCTTATACCTCCAGCAACACTACAAAAACATAATCACCCCAAAAACCAACTACATCCAACCTAGAAAAGTAACAATTCACATATTTGCGGGATTACATTGATTAATAAAATCATTCAACATTAAAATACATCCAAATGGAGATCTAAATCCATTAGATTCATCACCAAAATAGATCCAAATCAATTTCCAACAATTTTACAAGAGAACTCAATTTAACCAAGAAATCCATATTAAAATCATAATTTATTAACATAAATCAACAACAAAGGATCAAGAACTTGGGAATTTCAATAAATAACCTTTAATTAGAGGGGAGAAATGAAAATCACCTCTAATTGTTGATTTCTCCCTTAATTGGCCAAGCTTTGATGAAATCCAAAGAGATTTTGCAACAAGATTTAGAGAAATCAATTAGAAATCAAAAAAGGAAATCAATATGGATTGATTCCTGGAATTTTAGAGTAGAAATCCTAGTTTGGTTGTCGTGAAAGTTGAGAGAAAAAGGTTGGGTGAAAAATAGTTATGTGCGAAAGTGAATTAGCAATTAAAAATCGTTTTAATAAATTCCCTTTTTTATTTAATTATAAAGCATTTAAAATATCTTATAAAATAGCCTAAATTAAGAGAGAAATCTGTTGAAAAAGATTGGTCAAATAGCTCCTTAAAGATTCTAAGTTTTGACCCTTTTACGATTTAGTCACCAAAAACAATTTTGAAATCTTTCGATTTAGTTACTAGACCAAATTGTCTTAAAATCAGACTTCATTACCTCAAATTGAATTCTCCACTTTACTTAAAATATTAATTAAGTAATTTATAGTATTTTTCCATATTTTATTTTACCCAAAAACAATTTTATAAAATAAAATTCTTGAAACTATTCGAATTGCCTAAACTGGTTCTTTCGAACCACCTACCCGGTCCGACCTACATCTAAGCCCAATTTTAGGGTGTTACATTTAGCAAAAGTTTAACACTTATATCTTGACCATAACATCAACATCAATCTCATACCCAACCACAAGCCTCCTCATTCATTGCTTGGTTCGATTTCCATGCTCGCAACATCCGCATACCCGAACAACCAATCCTTACACAACACCTTATTAACCCATAAAACGACAACTTCAACAAATTCTCGGCAACCCCATGGTCTTAACCATCAAGGAACATCTACGGTACAACTTCCATACCACTTCATCCCATCCAAAACTAATTACTCGAACACCACATTAAGGATTTCAACACGCGTATCAAACAACCTTACATGCTCATACAAGGTGCAAGAATTCGTTGAACCAAAATCTACCCAAGGAAAACAACGACAAGGATTCGAATATAAAAATACCTGCAAGCACATTGATGTTATTACATCCCTCGCGATGTGTACACACCCTCACGAAACCTCTTTCCCCAAACTAGTCAGCAATGGCAGGCATTTCAATCCTTTAACCCTCATCACTATGCTGATAGTAACCCTGATCGTGTCCACAGCCTCCCAACAGCTCCACAACAGGTGCAGGAGCCCGCGCACCTTTAACTAGCAATGGACAAGCATGCCTCAGGTGATCTCTTGAACCATATCTCCAGCAAGCATCAACAACTATAGGTACAGACGTTTGTCCACCCTCAGTCCACTTTAAGCAGTCACGCTTCATATGACCTCGCATCCCACAACTTCAACACATCATTGGAATTTTCTAACACACTCCTGGATGACTTTTCCATAATGCGCACATCCAAGCGTCTTAGCAGTGGAATCATGGCCAAAATGTCCTAACTAAACACTGCCCCCAACACTTCTAACATTAGGTTGATGCCTTCTGTCACTTCACCTCTTGCATCCAGCTTTCCCAACATCAGTTATAACAACCCGTTTTGAGAACCACTAGCTTCCAAGACGATTAGATATTCCTTGATTCTGCTCTAAACTTGTAATTCTCACTTTCGACGTCACTGGTGCCAACCCTCTGAACTCAACCCTTCTCAACTTCTCCAAGTCCTCCATCAGGGTCTTGAACACACAACTCCAATAGGTGTGGATATAGGTACATGTATCCCAGCCACAACTGTTCAAAAAGCTTTGACTATCGCCTGCTCTACCGGCGTCAAATCACCATACCCTGACCCAACTAATATGGGTAATACATGCTCCACTCCATCGAGAGTATTCGACAGAGGAGGCGGCAACATTTCGAGAAGCACAACACTATCCTCGATTCCCTGCCCCTTGACAACGGTCGTACTCGACCCTAACTCTCTTTTCGGTGGCATTGTATAAAAAGTATCTAAGTCATGATAATTACACCAAAACAAAAATAGTTAGGCCAGCTTCAAGCAAGGATCCAAGACTTCCATTTCAAACCAAAATCATTTTATAACTGTAGTAATAAGGCAATGTGTTCCCAATTACACAACATCATGGCATATATAAAACACCATACATA
This sequence comes from Hibiscus mutabilis, assembly GCA_019671005.1. Classification (NCBI taxonomy): domain Eukaryota; kingdom Viridiplantae; phylum Streptophyta; class Magnoliopsida; order Malvales; family Malvaceae; genus Hibiscus; species Hibiscus mutabilis. The sequence continues at coordinate 21,416,043 of CM033744.1, read as the reverse complement.
TAAACAATCATCGTGCATAGCAAACAACATTAAACAATCATCAACAACATACCAATTATTCATAAACACATAAAAAATACACCAAAACCATCTCACTTTTTAAACATGGCTCTAGTACCACCAAATGTAACCCACTTAGCCCAGCCTAGCTGAAACTGAACTAAAAGGACCACATTAGGTTTGCCAAAGCAAACCCGAGCTAATAACCTAAACTGGATCCAATTTTCTTTTTACCTTGTCTAAATGCATCAAATTAATTTCCTAAGGTGAACATGCTTCAACAAAAATGTTACATTGAAATTAGATTTAAAAACAGGGTTCAATTGCTCAAAAATGCACATTAGGGACCAAAATGTAATTTTCACAAATTATAGGGTCTTTATTAAAATTTAGGTTATTGCCACTTTATTAGTCCTATTGCATGCTCATATGTTACATTCTAGCTCAAAATAATCATTCAAACTCATTCAATTGCATACAAATCATTTTGGGACTAAACTACAAGATTTCCAAACTTCAGCAACTGATATACACAAAATCAATAGGGGGTATCGATATGGGCAAGCCCCTATCGATACAAATTAACAAACTTAATGTCTACACATACCGATACACGTACGTTCGTATCGGTAGGGTGTGTTGACCAACCTGTACCGATAGAGCCTTGACCTCGTACTGATCCCCCTTATAATTTCTCTAAAACTCAAAATTCCAGTGGCCAAAATGCGTACCGATATCGTACCCCGCATATCGATACGGTTCTTTAAAATCGAAGGGATCGTACAAGTACATGAACCTGTATACCGACACCAATACAAATTTTTTCTCATGGTGTACCGATACGGTTGCTAAGCGTACCGATACCCTTTATTAAATTTTGATGGATTGAGCCTTCCCAGACCTCATGTACCAATCCTTCGGTACTCGTACCAATACACAAAGGCCTGTAATGACTTCTAGGTCTAACATATGACTCTTTAGCTCACTCTAATCAACTTTAAACATCTCCTATACAATATATAGCATCAAAAACATGCTTGACAACCACAATCCAACATTTTAAGCAATCCTAACAAGTCTAACACATTCATCCAAATCGTCTAAAGGCGTGCTCCCTACTTAACATTCAAACATAGTTTCCAAACACATTTCAAGTACTTTAGGCCTATTACAAAACCAAACCAACATTTAAAACTTGCACAAACAGGGAGTTCTGCAAACAACCCTCCCGAACAACAACTGACCATATTGCCTTTATTAGTACAAGTCTTTATCGAAGTCATACTTTTGTAAACACAAGTCCTTGGTTTTCCCTTTGCTTGCCCACTGCCTCCAACCTTTAATTCTATGCATTGATGGAAAAAGAGAGCGTAAGCACACTAGGCTTAGTGAGGAGTGCTCTAAAACAAAACACCATCAATGCATTTAAAACCATTTACAATCTTTTTTAAAAAAACACTTTCCAAACCATTTTACAAACATCATTTCAACATCATGCCTTATCAAAACCATGCACTTAACATTTCCAAAATAGCATATTAAACCATATGCAACATGTATCATGAATTCAACAGCAAAGTCCTATTTGCTACCCTCAATTTAATATTTTACATGCATACTACAAATGCAAGGCTTAAAGAGTAAAACATGTTTAAACCAACACTAAACATCATAGTCCATCTCATGATACATCATCAATTATATTGGCTTACAACTTATCACTATTCAAATTTCTCTCTACAAGACATAACATCGGATACGTAGATTCAAGAAGTGTTCAGTACTCATAGTCCATCTCAAAGTTTACACCCCGGGAGTTTTCGGTACCTATAAGCCCCTCTACCACTGTGACACCCGTGGCGGAGTCTTCGGTACACATAAGCCCCTCAACACCACTCATCGGCTAGATGTATAGCCCACTAACGGGAGTCTTTGGTACAAAGATTAAAACCCCTCAACCGTTAGGGTACGTGGATGGAGTTTTCGGTACTCTGGATCTAAACCCCACAACATCCAAGTCAATTTTTTACAGTGCACTATCAATCCTATGGCCGGCCAACTATATCTGGTGACATTTACAAAACCTTTTCATACCATCACTTGCCAATATAATTCGTTTCATTAACATCAACTCACTATTTTCATATGCATCATCAAAATCATTTATCCAATGCATCAACCATGCATTAATCAATGTTCAAAAACATTATCAAAACATGAATTAACTCACAATGCATCATCATCATTATTTAATCGATTTCCAACATTAAACCATGCTCAAAACATGAATATACAATGAGTAATTAAACCATTAAAACAAGTGCACAAAAACCAATTGCCAAACTGAGTTCGAGAGAGAATTCATCCTTTACTTATTTCCGAACTTAGACCGGCATTTCAAGCTTGATGTAAACTCCCAAAAACAACTTTCTAACCTTTGCAAAGTTGTAAAACACGTTCTCACTCGCCGACATACAAAGCCTCGCTTGCCGATACAATAAACATGCCTCCAAAGCTCCCAAAACGTCAGTTCAAGCTTGAGGACCAACCTCCCCTGTTTTAACCATCACACAACATAGGTTTCAATGCATTCAACATCCCAACAACATCAAATTGCAACAATCCTTATCAATTTCTCAAACAATTACCCTTTCATACTAACCAAAAACATCACCAAACAACTCACAAACTTTACCCAGCCACAACCTAAGGACTTCATCCATCAATTAACATCCAAAAACACATTAACCATCCTTATTTCTCCAGCATTCATTAAACATCCACAACTCCTCAAAAACTCCTAACTAACAACCTAGAAAATTAAAGATTCATATAGTTTTGGGATTCCAATGTTAAAACCCACTTATTAACATTATAAAACATCAAAATCACGTTCCAATACAATTAAGAACATAGCAAATTAGATCCAATTCGAAATCTCATCAATTTCCACATTTAAACTTCAATCAAACCAATTAATTCCATTTTAACCATAAAAACTCATTAGAAACCACATGTAAAGGACCAATAACTTGGGAATTTCAGTAAAGAACCTTGTATTAGAGGAGGGGGATTAACCTCACCTGTAATTGATGACTTTCCTCTTAATTGGATGGATTTGCACAAGAAAACAATGAGAAAATAATAAGATTTGATAAGAAAATCATTATAAAACCACTTGAAAATTAAAAGATTAATTAAAATAAGATATTGCCTGAAGATTTTGAAGAAGGAAAAAGTGTTTAGCATGGGAGAATTGGAGAGAAAATATTTTGGAGAAAAGTTAGCTACACCAAATTTGTTTTAAACTTTAATTATCCAATTAATTCTCCAAGCCTATTTATTGCATTTTAAAATCATTTAAAGTAGCCAGTTTAAGGGAAAAAGTCTAATATTAGACTTTGGGTAAATATCTCCTTAAAGATTCAAAGTTTTAACCCTTTACATTTTAGTCACTAAAAATATATTTTATAATCTTTACATTTTGGTCATTACCACAAAATGTCTTACTTCTAAACCTCATTTTCCAAAATTGATTTCACCATATATATTTAAATATTAAATAAATATTTTAAAACATTTCCCACATTTTTAACTCCTTTAAAATATTTGTTATGAATTAATATCGAAACTGACTCGAATCCTCTAATCTAGTTCCTTGAACCGTCTATCTGACCTAGTTAACATCTAGGCCCAAAACCGGAGCGTTACAATCATGATCTTCCTCGGTACGAGAGTACAAGAGAATGTCATCGATGAACACTACCATAAATTGATCCAAGAATTTATGGAATACCCGATTCATCATATCCATGAAAGCTATGGTCACATTAGTCAACCCAAACATCATCACCAAGAACACATAATGCCCATAACGCATGCAAAAAGTTGTCTTCGGCAAGTATTTATCCTTGACCTTCAACTAATAATACCCAGATCTCAAATCAATCTTAGAAAACACAGTATCACCCCAAAATTGATCAAACAAATTGTCAATCCTCGGCAAAGGAAACTTATTCTTAATCGTCAACTTGTTCAGTTGCCAATAATCAAAGCACATTCTTATCGTGACATCCTTATTTTTCACAAACAACACTGGTGCTCCCCATGATGACACACTAGGTCATTCGAAAACACGATCTAACAACTCCTTAAGTTGCACCTTCAACTCCTTCGGTGCCATATGCTACGGAGCAATCGACACCAGAGTTGTATCCACATACGTCTTGATATAGAACTCTACCTCCCTATCCGGTGGTAATCCAAGAAACTCATCTGAAAACATCCTTGGCAAATCACAAACGGTACAGACATCCTGTGTAATACCCCAAAATTTACTAAGTTGATTAAGAATCATTTAGTACTAAGATAACAGCTTAAAAGCTAACTTAGTGACTAAAATGACAAAAATGAAAAAGTTAGGATTTCTCTAATTATGGGTTTTTAAAAGGAAATTTCTAAGGTTTAAAGGTCTCATGCGATAGATAGTGAATTAAATAAGGTATTCTTAAAGTTTGGTTGAATTCCAAAAATGTAAATTTTGAAAATTTTATGGCTAAAATATAAACTTTGGAAAAGTTTGGGGACTAAAGTTGTAATTCCATAAAAGTTAAGGGTTTTTTTATTTTATAAATAAATATATCATATAAGGGTGTGAATCGAATGCGAAATTATTGGTTCGATCTGAGACTTCGATTATTGGGAAAATCACAGTTAAAGTTTAAGTGGAATTTGGATACCCAGATCGAACTGGAAGGTTTTGAAATTTTGCCATATGATATAGAAAGGTTACAAAAGTCATTTCTATGTGTTGGAAATATTTTTAGTTTGATTCAAGATTAATCCTACAGTTTATTTCTAAGTAAAGGATTATTTATCGGTATATTGGATCAAATGAACATTTTGGAGACTGATCCAAAAGCTATGGAAAAGTCATAAAATTTTATTTTATGAATATTTTATTATGGTTGGTTGAATTCTAACTAGATTTAGTTAGATTGTAATGGAATGGCAATTTTGGAACAAACTAGTAAGGCAAATTGGTCTTTTGGCAAGGATGGTGATTTTGAAATATTTGAAAGTTATAAAGGGAAATTTTGGAAGAAGGGAATTGAAGATTAAATCTTAGCCCTTGATTCATGATAAAATCAATCTCAACCGTTGGATAAAGGGGCAATTTGGTAATTTCACTATTTGAATGAAATTTAAATTCATTTTTAAGATACATGTGGCATAAGTTGGAGGAAATAAAAGTAAATGGTCAAAAAGATGAATAAAATTCATCTTGGATTTAAAATTTGAAGGGAGGAATAAAGAAAAAATGGAGAAAAATTTCCAAGTTCGATTCAAGCCCCGAAACTCGATTTTCAGGTAATCTTTTCAACTACAAAGTTGTTCTTCTCTTCAAGCTCTATCTTTTGATATCAATAATCATGGAATCCATTATTGATTGATTAGAATTTACATGAGAAAGAAATTAGGGTTTATGGATGAAATAGAGGCTTTTGAGATTTTATGATTCCATTGTTGAATTCAATTTGAAATCAAGTTAGTATGGTGTTAAAATCCTGATATTGAGTTGGGATTTAAGTTTTACATGTTTTGATTATTATGAAGATGATTAGGTTTATGGATTTAAGTTTAATTTAATTTAGGGTTTGTGATGTTGAAATAATGATCTAGTAAGCTTGAATTGTTGTTTGGAAGCAAAACCTTAGTTAAATTGTGTATGGACCATTTTGGCAACTTGAAAATATGAAGGACCAAATCTGAATTTTTAGAGTTTGGAGTGTACTTGTGTTATTAATGATGTTAGAAATAAGAAAATGAAGTTATAATGCCAAATTGATGTTGAATTGAATTAGTGACCATTTTGACAATTTGTCAAAGTTAAGTGACCAAATCGAAATGGAAATTTTAGTGATGTTAGAAATGGAAATGAAATCTGATTTTTAGTTTTAATGATGGAATTAAGGTAGTAATGTTGAATTGACGACTAATTTGCAAAGTTAAGAAGATTGAATCCTTATATTTGATTTTAGTGACTATTTCGGTAAAGAAGGAAAATTAAGGATAGTTATTGTGAATAATTATTTGATGAAGAAGGTCATAAGATGATGGTTTATAGCAAGTAATTGGACTAAATTGAAAAGTAGAGAAGTAAGTATAAAAGTTGAAGTTGTTTATGCAAGTTGCGTAAAAAAACTGGTTTATGGCATTAACTTTGAAAATTCACCATAAAATATACAAAAATGGTTATATGGTGAATTTTACACCGATGTAAATATTTGTTCGTGTAGTTTCATGTCCAACAAACATAAACTGATTTCGAGTTCCGAGTAAAAAGATATGAATTTTTAAGTGGTGAAAGGTCATAAAACAGTATAGCAGGCTGTTCCGAAATTCAATTATGGAAATTGACTTTGAAAATTCGCCATAAATCATACAAGTTGAATTTGGGCTATTAATTTATATAGTTGAAAAGCTTATTCAATCTAGTTTCTTTCAGAATAAACAGAATTGAATTTCTAGTTGTAGATTATTTTATAGAAATATTTCTTTGGAGGTACTGCAAACTGCCAGAAAATGAGAATTGATACACTTTGTATCTAAGGTTGAATAGTAAGCTTGAAAGGGATTAATGGAAGTTTAAATTGGTACTAAGGACCACAATGAGTTTTTGAACAATATAAGGAAGAAGAGAAAACATTTGGAGATTTTGTATTCGAATGATTATTTTGGACAATATGTCTAAGATATTGTTAGACTGAGATCTAACAAATATTTTACTTATTTGAATTATGAAGTTAAGTTCGAATCAAGGGACGTTCGAGGTACGATGAAGGAAAGGATCAAAGAGGACTTATGACGCATACTAATACATGGCCCAGGTGAGTGCAATTGCCTACATGTCATACTACATTGATATTTTATACATGATTGGGATGGCTTGCGATGAGCCTACCCTAAATTATTGTTGCTATGATATTTATGTCATTGGGTATATGATTGACATATCGTAATATGTCAAGAATTGAATTATAAAATGCATTGATCATATGATTACTTACATTGGTGAGATTGAAATTTTATTTCTAGTATAAACTGGCAAATGTTGATATATATTTATTAATATATGTTGCCACTGATGACATAAATGATGAAATAAAGCCCAGTGTATGATATAAAGGTTCGATGGTATAGTTGGATATCCATAGGGTCATAAACAGCTGTATAAATATTCTAAGCACTTCGGTGCAATATTCATAAATACTCATTGAGGGTATACTCATGCAAGGTTTGGGTATACGGAAACACTTAGGGTGTTAAGCACTACGATGCAATTTTTATTAATACTCAATGAGGGTATACTCATGCAACAATTAGGTATACAGAAGCACTTAGGGTGCTAAGAACTACGGTGCAAATAATATACATACTCAAGAAAGGTTGGGTATGGGGGGATGACTCGTGTACATAGAATCTCTTAATTCAATAATTTAGGCTAAGTAAATTGAAATGAAATCAAAGAAATAGAATGATAAGCTTGAAAGCTTGCAGATAGAAATGGAAAAAGGTAGTTGTAAGCATTAGAAGCTTATAGATAGAAATGGCAATGGTATTGGTAAGATCTAATCTTATCTGTTTGGTATACACATATGCTATTATATATTTATTTATGTTAACGAGCATGTAATGATGAGGTGATCATATGCATTGTTAATCATTAATACTTACATTATGACAATTGCACTTAAATTTGAATTATTGCCTCACTAAGTAAATACTTAGCGTGTAACTGTTTTACATGTAGGAAAGAAGAAATGGTTAGAGTAAAGAGCATAAACAGACATCATCAATCAATAATAGGTACATCAGTATCAATAAGATATCTTTTGACACTATTTGGTATTTACTAGTTGGCATGTATATTAAAATGCTATGCTTGCTCTGATAGAATTTGTAATTTATTTGGAATTTGGATAAATTTTAAATTAGGCAGTTTTTAGGCAGTTTTACTAATTATATAAAAGAAAAATTAAATTGATAAGTTGCTGCCTGAAAATAAACTCGATTTGAAGATGAAAATATTATTTTTAAACTTTACACGAATAACTAAATTTGTAAATAAAATCTAAATACATTGTAATATTTTTAAAGAAACAAAATTTTACCGAATTGCAAATGTAGAGGGTTTTATGAAATCTATGTCTTTTATTCAATGATGGATACGAGAAAGGGGTGTTACATCCTGGACATGGACTTCCTTTATATTTGGGTTCATAACATAAGCTAGAAATGCTTGACACCCAAGCTTTAACAACTTTTGTGTTTCCAATGCAGAGACTACATTGGACAAGAATTTAACATTCTCGCCCACAACCACCACTTCGTAATACTCAGCAAGTTTCAACGAAACTTACTTGGTCTTAAACTTGACCACAACCCTATGCTCAAACAACCAATCCATCCCTAAGATTACATCAAAACATTAAAATGACAAAATCCATCAAATTGGCCATAAACACATGACCTTGAACCATCAAAAAGACATCTCCTATATAACCTATTAGCAACTACTATCTCTCCAAAAAAACTAGTTACCCACATACCCACATCTAACACTTCTACAGGTAAATCAAGCAAACGCACACGTTCGTGCAAGATGTATGAATGTGTAGAACCATAATCTATCAAAGAAAGTAATGATATGGGCTGCAAAGTAAAAGTATATGTAATCACATCTGTGTCATTCCTTCCCACGCGATACGCATAGATCCTCATCGGTCCACCACCCTTAGGTTAAACTGCCATGGTATGAGAAACATTCCTCTAAACTTTCTCCCTATGCTAAAAATTTCCTCAACCGCGCTCACGACCTCTCTATGGTACAACAACAGATGGAGGAGCCTATCCATCCCTAGCAAACTGTGGACAATCACACCTTATGTGATCTCGCAAACCATAGTTCCATTATGTACCAACAGTACCCCAACACTCACCTGAATGTCGCCTACCACACCATCTACACTCAGGTGCTTGAACATAGGTGTTCTGACTATGTTGTCCATGCCCAACACCACATTTACCATATCTCTAATTAGAGATATACCTTTTATCCTGAAGCCTCTTATACCGATCTCTACTTGCATCTGACTCGGTAATCATCTTTCTAACACTTGAACTCCCCAAACGTGAGGAAAATCCCAAATTTTGCTGTATATCCTTAGATCGAGAAACCAAAACATCAAACTCAGTGTAATCTATAGCCAACATATAAGTCTTCACTTCCTTAATTAGCCTATATTGGAAGCGATCACATCGTTTACAATCATTAGGAACTAGTTCATGTACATACTGGCTTAACCGACCAATGCCATAAACTCTCGCAACCCAGATACTTCTTCTGGAAAACAACACAGAAGAACTCCCACATGACATCTACAGGTGTCGTACTCGTAATAGAAGTCATCCACAGCTATAAGCATCTCCCTAAAGCAAAGATACTATACAACCCAACTAACAAGCATCCGTACACTCCATCTATCCAAGAATCCTCTCGGTACTTATGAACCGCTCTTCAGCTACCTCTGAAACTAAACCCCTAAACTCAGTACCTCACAAACTAAGGAAATGCTCCAACGGAAGTCTTGTGTTAACAATTATTGTAGGTGCTACTGTAGGTGCTTGTACTCCAGCCGTAGCTGCCAGAAACGCTCCAGTCATCGCCTAGATCAACGGTGTTATATCCCCAAAACTGGTCTTTGCGCTGCTTGAGCCACACCACCCTCAACTCTAGCACCAACAGGAGGAATCTATGGAGGAGGAGCTAACTCATTGTTATGCCCATCCACAACACTACCATATGAGCTCTCGTCTCTTGTCTCGGTCTCATTTCTCGAAAATATGAGTCTAAAGCATGATAATGCAACAAAACAAAACAATTAGGCCAACTTGAAGCAAGAATCCAAGACTCTCATGTTTCAAAACAAAAACCACTTTGCACTCGTAGTAATAAGGCAATGTGTCCCCAAGCTTTTAACCCAACATTGCACATTTCAAACATAGAAACACAAAAATTCATACACCATGCATGCTATTCAGCATATTCATACAACAACAATACCCCAAACAACCATAACCCACCTCCCAACAATCATAACTGGCTCTGATACCACCAAATGTAACCCTCTTGACCCAGCCTATACGCTAAACCGAATCGAGCAAGCTATATTGAGTTTATCAAGACAATCCTGATCAATTTACCCAAAAAATGGTTCATTTTTTCATTTTGTATTTTCTAAATGCATAATTAAGTGCTAAGGTGATCATGCTAGAAGCGGTGAAATTTATAATTAAATTAGGCGTTGAATTGACATCCAATTGGTCGACAATGCACTCTAAGGACCAAATTGTAATTTTGGAAAACTAAGAGGACTTAATTGAATCCAAAGTTATTGAGCCTTAATTAATCATATTACATACAAGCCGGTTAAATTCCAACTTAAAATAATCACCCAAACTCATTTAATTACATGATCAAGAAACATGGACTAAATTGCAAAGATTTAAACTTCAACAAGGCATATTACCAGAAATAACAGACAACGTACCCATACACCCCTTGCCCTTTGTACATTATTGCTAACTCTTGGCAAATGATTGAATATTCAGTGTAAAAGTGCAAAAAAAATAATGCCAAGATGAGTCTTATACGTACAAGTATACACGGTCAACAAGTAATACAACAGTAAGCTGAGTATCGAATCCACAGGGATTAACCAAGAAATTATTTGCTTAATATTTACTTGTTTTTAAGAAAATAAAATCTTTTGAAATGATTTGGATTTTTGATTGAAATGATAGCGAAAACAAAGAAGTGAAAATGGAAAAAATCTTTTAACGAAAGTGTATTCGAATGAATGATGAGCGTTGGCAAGGGATGCCTGGATTTTACGCTACTTATGCTAGCCTTTAATAATATCTTGCCTTGGTTTTATTGCCAATAAAATTAAAGGTAGTATTGCCTCTGTCAATGGCAATACCCTAAGTTAACCATGATAAAACCACTATATATCTATAGTAAAGCTTTTCATTAATTAACTCGATTAAGTGTTAACCTTTACTCCTAAGGGGTAGACTCGCTTCCCAAGTAAGTTCATCTACTTGAACATGTTCTGTCGAAGCTTCTCGCCTTAGTATCTGGTAACTGATCATTGACCCTTAAGTCTGTTAAGATATTAAGGTACAATAAGCACACTATGCCAACTATAGTATGACAAAGGATTTGAGAAAATTAAGTACGAGCATATAGAAAATAATGCCAAGGCATTTAGATTATTAAAAACGAAACATAAAACCAACGTTAATCGCAAGCATCCCCCAACCAACTGCAAAAGCTTAGTTTATGGTTGGGGGTCCATCCATAGAACATCATCGTTTCTCGTCATCATTTCGAAATAAAAACAAATAAGAATAAGAGAATGGGCAAGAAAGAGAACTGTCAATGCAGCCTTTCAAATGATCTAGAGCTCTCGGTCTTAGCTGGTCAAACCATATTGCCTCTCGATTCACCATAGTGCAGCCTCTCTTCAATCCCCCTCTCAAGTGGTGGCTTAAGCTCCTTTAAATAGGATTGCATGGAAACCCTATGATAAGCTTTTGAGTTTGAATTTTGAATGCGCAAAGAGATAAGACACGTTATCCTCTTATCTCGATTTGAATCTAGGGCTGACGTGTACAAGGTCCAACAGCTGCCTTGACCGATCATCGAACGTCAATCCTTTACCAGCTAAGCTTGACATTATTTCATCCATCTATTCCAACTACTACTTAGCAATTCTCTTGCTTCATTTTTATGTGTTCTCTACCAGTGCCTTTTTGCCATGCTTTCTTATCTGTGTCCTGCATCAAAACTAGCAAAACAACCCTTCAGACTGGCAACAGAATAGCTCTTAACTCCTTATTCAAATGCATGAATTTAACAACTAAATGTAAACATATCTACTTAAAGTCAAGCAAAAGCATTGTGAAGTAACATAAAAATCAGTACTTTTGGGGAGTTAACACCCCCCAAACCTAGCTTATTTCTTATCCTCGAGTAATGCAACTAAAAATCTATAAAAATAGAAAAATAGGAAAAGTACCTCAGCAAAAATTTTCATGGTTCCCAACACCTACCAGCTAGCAAAATATCATCCTAGGTCTGTCCTCAAATATTCAGTGTATCAATGCCAAGCAAATAAGCAAATTCAAGTGTAACAATATAGTTCTAGTCTAAGGTCATCAAGTTTGCATGAAGTGCTGGTAATATGCATCAAATTTACTCAACTCCCTTAGTCAACTTTACTACCCAAACTCAAAATTTTTATTTTTATATAAATATTTTTTCTTTATTTGCAAAGGGTGTTTTTTTGCTGGCATTTGATTAGGGTCGCGTCATGAACTGTTTGGCATGAGACATAAGAGGGAGTAAACCACAAATACCCATGTTAATCCAGATTACATCACTAAGCTAACTAGTACACTCATACCCTAATGTTATGTTGGCTTTAGAACTAAGAGGAAGCATAACACGTAGACCCAAGCTAATTATTTTCCCTAAGGTAGAGGAGTGTTCTCAAGTTTTTTTCAGCTTTTGGCAAAACATTGCTGCCTTATTCTTTCTTTCTACCCTGGCATTATTTTTTTTAGTTCAGTTTCAAGCGAACCTAAGATTGTTTTGCAGACTAGATGCAACCTTGTGTAGAGTGAAACTAAAGATCCCTAAACTAGAGTTCAATTCCCAAGATACTTGGCAGTGATAACCTACTGTCATAGAAGGTCTAGATTCTAGTTTCTTCATCAGACATCTAATCTAGCTTAAATTCTCCTAAGCTAGTAGTGTTGGCAAAAATTATATGTACAAAATTGATCAAGGTAATTTTTTTAGTGGTTTGGTATGCAATTTAAACATGAATGGAATGGCAAACTTAATGTGAGGATACACCCCCCAAACCAAAGGTGTACAATGTCATCAATGCATGCAAACAACATATAAAAAAGACAGTAAAAGTAACAAACTACATGATCATGTGAAATGCAATAAAATGAAATGTAAAGGATTTTAGAAAGAGAATGACTCTCTTTTAGAGCTTTTCAGCCTTGATATGTGGTTCATTCTTTTGATAAAGCTCTCTCGGCTGGGAGCCATATGCTTCTTCCGTTTTAGGTTGGGATTTAATGCGGTTGTGGAAGCTCCAAGGTCGTAGAGAACTTCCTCAACAATTTTCACCAGCTCAGAAGCAGCTGGGACTTTAGTGACAACAGATATGGCATGTGTTACAAGTGTGACAGCAGCCTTGGCTTGGCTTTGGAATCCTTTATCTTCATATTTAGGTGGTGTGTTAGTTCTGGCATATTCAACTTGTACTTGAGAGAATGGGACGGTGGCATCAGATTGTGTAGGAGTGTGGACAAAATGAGGACTAGCTGGCATGTCATCCTTGGCAAGGAGGTCAATAAGGAACTCAGGGAATGCTGGCAATGTATGCACGGGCATGCCTTCAAGTGATTTTTTCATGGCACAGTCCTTGGCATGAACATACTGCCTGAACATAGAGTTCTGATCCTCAGCTTTCTCTATCTTTTAGAGGATGATCTATTGTCGTTGGTAGATCTGGGAAAGCATTGCCACTAATCCAGCTAGCATCATAGTCATAGGTTTTGCCCTCGGCACCTTGGCCTTTGGCATAGTGTAATACCTCGATTTTGGGCTTAGCAATTTTGTGGTTTATTAGACGGTCTGATAGATCGAGTTAGAGATTCGAGACCGTATATTTTTTGGTAAGATAAAAATATGGAAAAATAGTCAAAAATCATATTTTAATATATATTGATTTTTGTGGAATCAATTTTAGAAAAAAGGAATTTGGAAATATGACATTTTGGGTTAGTGACCAAAATGTGATTTTTGAAAACTGTTTTAAAGTGACTAAAATCAAAAGGGTCAAATCCTTAGAATCCATAAGGAGCTAATCTACAAGTGTTTGCTGGTGGTTTCTCTCTTCAATTAAAACATTTTAAACATGTGTTTTAAAAGGGTGTTATTAATGATTAAATATCTAAGTTAGTTACTAGATTTTAAAAGAAATTTACGTAACTTTTTCCTAAATCTTTTCTCTCAACTTCTTTTATTCCAAACAATCAAAATTTCATCAAATCTAGAGGTAAGGAACTCTTTTCACTCAGAGTATTGATTTTAATTTGATTTCTTAACTTTGTTTTGCAAAATCTCATTGGAATTTTATGTTTTCTTAGCGTTAAAGAAGCCAATTGAGGGAGAAATCAAATAACAGGGGCAAGGTCCATGATCTCCTCTGTTAAATGGTTCTTTATTGATATTCCCAAGTATTTGATCATTGACTTATAAGTTGTAATGTGATTTTAATGTTTTATCAATGTTTAATTGAGTTATTTTGGAAATATTGATGAAACATGGTGATTTTTGAAGTGGATCTGATTTCCAGTATTTGAGATTGATTTAATATATGTTTTGGATGTTTTTTGATGTTGATAAGTTGTTTTATCAATAGGATCCCGAAACTTTTGAATCTCTAATTATTTAGATTGCTAGTTTTGAGTTGTTGTGGAGATAATCGAGCTTGATCTTTGCTGGAGGTAAAAGGACATTAGGAAAGGGTTTTTGGATGTTATTAGATGTTGGTTGATGGCTTGAATTGTTGTTTTATAGCTGGGTTAAGTTTTGGAAACGTTTGATGATGATTTCAGTTTGTTTCAGATGGTTTTTGAGTGGGCAACTTGGGAGTTGCGGGAGATTGTTGTTAGGCAATGGTTTGAATGCAATTTAATGCATTTATCCTATGGTTTTATGTGTTGAAAATAGGGGATACTCAAGGTGACAAAGTTTGACGTTGGTTGGTGGCTTGCCGGGAGCTTGATTCGTGTTGGCAAGGAAGGCGAGGCGTATCGGTGAGTGGAAACTGGTTTTAAATGCTTTACAAAGGTTTGTAAAGGTTGTTGGGAGTTTAGGGTAAGCACAAGACACTTACCTAAGCTCGGAAGTAAGTTTCCCTTATACTACTCTTGAATATCAGCTTAGATATGAGCATGTTGCTGCATGTGTTTGTGATAAACATGGTATGATTTACTTACGTGTAATGCATGATTTTGAGTACATATGTAGGGGTTTGAAAGTATATTAAATGCTATTGAGCATTGTTTTCATTCCGGTTGGGAATAGTGTTATTGAATTGGCAATGAGATTTGCATATGTGGTGTTTTATGAAATGCATTGTAGAACAATAAGTAAATGGTTTTGTAAATGATATATTGGCTATGTGACAAGATGAGGAAACAATCGGATGTAGTTGGCATGCCATAGGATTAAAAGTGCATTATAAAATATAAACAAAATCGATCGTGGCCATGGGTCCTTGAGGTACGGAGGTGTAACGAGACCACTCGGACCTTGGGGACCTCATTTGGGACTTGCGGATTAACTAGGCAACCCAAATTGATAGTGATCATGAGGATTAACTAGGCAAGGTCGGTATACTTGTGGTTTAACTAGGTAAGGTTTGGGATATCATGCGGTTTAACTAGGCATGGTATGAGAGATCCGTGTATCCGATATGTGTATAGGATAGAGGTAGTCTATCCGGGTCACTATAAATGCCAATATATGTGATAGATCATGTGTTTGAATCTTGTACATAATGCTCTGGGACTTAAGCATGGTTTGGTTAAAATGCTTTGGGATTTAAGCATGGATTTTATATGATATTATATAAAGGTTATTATGTTTTGATTCGGATGGAATCATGGAAAATGCTTAGGTTATAAGCATGTTTTGGGAAATGCAAGCATGCAATTTTTAAATGGTTTTTAATGCATCATTGTTTATGAGCATCCTCACTAAGCATGTGTGCTTACGCTCAGTTTTTCCTAATGATGCAGAGAATTAAAGTTCGGGGCAGCAAAGGCAAGGTTTGCAAGGATCCATGGGATAAAGTACTTTTAAGTATGAAGTTGGTTTACTTTTTCGGTTAATAAGGCAATGCGTTCGCCATGGTTTTTGGGAGTTGTAAATATGTTGCTTGTTGGTTCTTTAGAATGATTCTAAACTGGTTTTTGA
Organism: Hibiscus mutabilis; assembly: GCA_019671005.1. NCBI lineage: Eukaryota > Viridiplantae > Streptophyta > Magnoliopsida > Malvales > Malvaceae > Hibiscus > Hibiscus mutabilis. The sequence goes on along the minus strand of CM033744.1, from coordinate 21,399,908 downwards.
TGCTGGTTATATGTTGTTTAGCTTGACGTTGATATTTGCCCATGGTTGAGGTTAAATGGATGTGTAGGTATGCGTTTAGAGTTTCCTTGTGGATTGCTATGTCGTGCTGGTTTGACCAAGTTTAGTATGCTATGATAGGTGTGCTGGCATGTTGCTTATGCTGTGAATGGCCTAATTGTGCATTTCGGTATGTTTGGCAAAGGGGTCTAGGAAGCATGCCTCTAGAGTGGTCCTTTGGAAGCTTGATGTTGCTTTGCTTGCCTAATCTTGGTATAAATGTTAGATTATGCGTATTGAAGTGTTGATATGCATGTTTGAAAGTTAATAGGGTCCAATTGAATCTAGAAATGTGTGAAAACCAGCTAATTTGACATTACAGGCCTAGGCACACCGATACGCGGGGGACCATATCGGTACGGCTAGGCAATTAAGGCTAAGGTGTTTCCGTACAGACATAGGTGTTTCGGTACAAATAGGCAATCAAAGCCAAAGTGTATTGAAAGAGGCAGGGCGTTTTGGTATGCATAATGGTCACTGAAATTCTACTTTTTGGAGATGAGGTCGCGTACCGAAACACCAAGGTATGGTATCAGTATGGTGAGAAATGGTTTTAAACCGTATTTTAAACTCAAAGTAGCATACCGATACGAGCCTCACTGTATCGAAATAATGTGTTCACAACTGTATCGATACGTGACTCGGCGTATCGATATGGATGTCGTTAATTTTGTTAATGTCATGGAAGGCCAGTTCTATTTTCCTTCGTTTTAGTCCCTTAATCTTGTTTTGCCAATTATTTGAGAATGGATGATCGTCTGAAGCAGATTTTTGACATATAAGCATGGAATGAACCTAAATAAAGGTTGGTAACTTTAAAAGTGAAAAAGTCCTTTTGTGTTGTTGAATTTACATTTTGGTCCCTAAGTTGAGTTGGCCAATTGGATGTCGTTACAATGCCCGATTGAGATTAGTGCTCACCTATGAACAATATGATCATGTAGGAAAGCATTAATACATCTAGACAAGATAAAAGAAAAAAGGAACGTGTTTTAGGTTTAATCTTACCAGTTTACTTCGGTAAACCTAATGTAGCTTGTTCGGACCGGTCTTGCGACTAGGCTAGGTCGAGGGGGTTACATTTGTTGGTATCAGAGTTAGGTTTGCGAAAGGTTGGGATGTTGTTGCTTGGTTAGTTGATGCTGTTTGAACTGCACGGCGATTGTGTATATGTTTGGTGATTGTTTAATGTTCTATTGGGATATGTTTGGGAACACATTGCCTATTACTGAGGATTTTAAAAGCGTTTTAAAGTTGACTTGGATCCTTTACCTGACGCTAGCCTAACTCTAATGTGTTTTGATGCTTTTGTTAGCGTGGCTCGACGCGAGACACGATCTATGGCTAATAATGTTTTACCTCCTCCACCTTCAGTGGCTCTTCCAATTGACGTTGGGGCGGGTGAAGCACCCAAGGTTTACCAAGTGCCATTATATGGTGATTTGACTTTGTTAGTTTAGGGGATAATGTGAGCTTTTTAGGCAGCGATGGCTTGAATACAGGCACCGGCACCTGCTGTGGTGGCAAATCAAGGTTTACCCTTAGAGCATTTGAGGAGTTTGGGAGGTAAGGAGCTTTAGGGTTTAAGCCCGGAGGCATCTGAGGGTTCGCTGGAAAACACGGTTCGCATCATGAATCAGATGGGATGTAACGAGGAGCGCAAGTTGGGTTGCACTGTATCTCTACTGCAAGGGGATGTATATCAATGGTGGGTGACCACAATTGCTGGCATTCCTGAGGCGGAAGTTACTTGGGAGTTCGTTTAGAGAGCTTTCAAAATGAAGTATCTTGGTACCTAGTACCTGGATATAAGAAGCGCGAGTTTATGTCGCTATCTCAATGAGGCATGTTTGTTGCTGAATACGAGGTGAAGTTTGTCCGGCTAAGTCAGTATGCTCTAGAGTTGGTTCTAGATGACTGGAAAAGATGTGACAGGTTTTGTTATGTTCTTGTTAAGGACACTAAGACGTACCACCAAGCTACGAATTACATGAATTTCGATATGTTAGTCAATCAGGCCAAGGATATCGAGCAGTCATTGGGTGCACCAGTTCAGGCCGCATGTGTGAACTTGGGGAAGAGAGTGGCGGACTCTAGCTATTCTGGGAGGTATGATAGGAGGTTCAGGGACAAGGGTATAAGCCAGATCATAGATGTGGTGGTGGATTTGGCCAGGGTGTTAAGGGAGCTCGTGTTACACCAGAGTGTGAGCGATGCGGTAGGCGCCATGCGGGTATATGCTCGGGTAATGCTGGAGCTTGTTGGATTGTGGTTCATTTGATCACTTGAAGCTTGATTTTTCTCGGGCTACGATAGATGTAATAGCACAGGTTGTCGCACCTACTAGGGGCCGAGGCCGTGGAAGGGGCAATTTTCAGAGACGCAAGGATGGTTAGAAGGGTTTGGCTCATGCTGCAGCGGTGAGACCTGAAGGTGGTGGACCGGCTCGGGTCTTTGCTTATTGCGAGGGTCATAATGACATGGATGTGATCGCATGTACTTTTACTTTTCAATCCTTGTCATTGTTAACTTTAATTGATCCGGGGTCTATGCATTCATATATCTTGAGTGAACATGAATCTTTGTTGAATGTTCCTGTTGAGATCTTAGATGTTGGTATGCTAGTTACAAGTTCTTTTGGGGAGACAGTTACAACAAGAAGGTTGTATCGACGTTATCCTTTGGGAATAGTGTTATTGCATTCGTAATGAGATTTGCATATGTGGTGTTTTATGAAATGCATTGTAAAACATTAAGTTAGTGGTTTTGTAAATGATATATTGGCTATGTAACAAGATGAGGAAACAATCAGATATAGTTGGGATGCCATAGGATTAAAACTGCACTATAAAACATAAACAAAATCGATCGTAGCCATAGATCCTTGAGGTATGGCGGTGTAATAAGGCCACTTGGACTGTTGGGGACCTCATTTGGGACTTGCAGATTAACAAGGCAACCCAAATTGATGGTGATCTTGCAGATTAACTAGGCGAGAGTGAGATCTCGCGGTTAAACTAGGCGAGGGTGTCAAATCTTGCGGTTTAACTAGGCAAGGTTTGGGATATCATGCGTTTTAACTAGGCATGGTATGAGAGATCCGTGCATTCGATATGTATATAGGATAAATGTACTCTATTCGGGTCACTATAAATGCCAATATATGTGAAAGATCGTGTGTTTGAATCTTGTACATAATGCTTTGGGACTTAAGCATGGTTTGGTTAAAATGCTTTCGAATTTAGGCATAGATTGTATATGATATTATATAAAGGTTATTATGCTTTGATTCGGATGGAAAATGCTTAGGTTATAAGCATGTTTTGGGAAATGCAAGCATGTGATTTTTAAATGGTTTTTAATGCATCATTGTTTACGAGCATTCTCGTTAAGCATGTGTGCTTGCTCTCTCTTTTTCCTAATGGTGCAGAGCATTAAAGTACGGGGCAGCAAAGGCAAGGTTTGCAAGGATCCGAGAGATAAACTACTTTTGAGTATGAACTTGGTTTACGTTTCCCGTTAATAAGGCAATGTGTTCGCCATGGTTTTTGGGAGTTGTAAATCCGTTGCTTGTTGGTTTTTTAGAATGATTCTATGCTAGTTTTTTATGTTGGTTATATGTTGTTTAGCTTGACATTGTTATTTGCCCATGGTTGAGGTTAAATGGATGTGTAGGTATGCATCTAGAGTTTCCTTGTGGATTGTTATGTTGTGCTGGTTTGACCAAGTTTACTATGCTATGATAGGTGTGTTCGCATGTTGCTTATGCTGTGAATGGCCTAATTGTGCATTTTGGTATGTTTGGCAAAAGGGTCTAGGAAGCATGCTTCTAGAGTGGTCCTTTGGAAGCTTGATGTTACTTTGCTTGCCTAATCTTGGTATAAATGTTAGATTATGTATATTGAAGTGTTGATATGAATGTTTGAAAGTTAATAGGGGCTAATTGCATCTAGAAATGTGTGAAAACCCACCTAATATTGACATTACAAGCCCAAGTGTACCCATACGCGGCGACCGTATCAGTACGACTAGGAAATTAAGGCTAATGTGTTTCGGTACAGACAAGAAATAAAAGCCAATGTGTCTCGAAATAGGCAGGGGCGTTTCGATACGCCTAATGGTCACTGGAATTCTACATTTTGGAGATGAGGTCATGTACTGAAACACCAAGGTACCGTATCGGTACGGTGAGAAATGATTTTAAACCGTACTTTAAACTCAAAGTAGCGTACCGGTATGGGCCTCACTGTATCGAAACGATGTGTTCACAAACGTATCGATACGTGACTCCGTGTATCGATACGAATTTCGTTAATTCTGTTAATGTCATGGAAGGGCAGTTCTGTTTTCCTTCGTTTTAGTCCCTGAATCTTGTTTTGTCAATTATTTGAGAATGGATGATTGTCTAAAGGTGATTTTTGACATATAAGCATGAAATGAACATAATTAAAGGTTGGTAACTTTAAAAGTAGAAAAGACCTTTTGTGTTGCTGAATTTACATTTTGGTCCATAAGTTGAGTTGTGGGTAATTGGATGTCGTTACGATGCCCGATTGAGCTGAGTGCTAATCTATGAACAATATGATCATGTAGGAAAGCATTAATGCATCTAGACAAGATAAAAGAAAAAAAGGGACACATTTTAGGTTTAATATTCTCGGTTTTCTTCGGTAAACCTAATGTAGCTTGCTCGGACCGATCTTGTGACTAGGACGGGTCGAGTGAGTTACACACATACTTGGCAGTCTTTTGCTTGCCCTTCTTCTTTGCCTATATGGCAGTCAACTGCTTCTACAGGGCAGGAGTTATGGTGTTCCCCTTACTCTTTTAAATGCTATCTGAATTGAGTCATGGCACGCTATGCTGCATGCAAATGGTGGAGATTAGAAAAGGAAAAATTAAACTTCCATTGCTCTTACCAGTACACTTAAAGGTCTCTTCGATGATGAGCCATCCAACATTAATCTTTCGGCCAGTCATGATAGAGTGCCGCAGTGCGAATCTTTCCTTCAAAACTATCTTATTATGGGTGGTCGACATAAATTTTGCTTTCAAGAAGTCATTCTAACCACGTGGTTGAGACTTTGGTGCCAACCGTTACATAGTCCAATGGCCTTTTGATGAAACGTTCCATTTAGTGCCCTCATATAGTTCTTTCAACATCGTCTTCCTCTTGGCATAGTCCAAGGATTCTGCAAACTTGGTTTTTCTCCCTCTGTTCCATCCAAAGAAAACATATCATTTATATAAACTTCATCAAAATGAATGCACTTATCTCGCACCATCAAGAAAGGCGAGTCTTTGTGTAACACCCCTTCCCAGTCTGGTAGGAATCTGGGTCAGGATGGGGGTGTTACATTTGTGGTATCAAAGTTAGAGTTTAGTCAATTATAGGACTAAACTGAGTTTATTGCATTTTCATTACATTGCATTATGCCACCTAGGAGTTATTTATTGTATATTGTGACTTATCGACTAACACGATATCTTTATTTATAGATGTATGACTCTAATGAGGCTTGTATAGATGAGTATGTCACCGACTCCTCAACTCATGGTGATGATATTAGGGGGAGACCCTCTAATTCTGCAAAATCCTCTAGCATAGGACCCTAAGCCTGAGGTACAGTCTGCTCAAGCTGAATGCTATAGGAACATGGCTGACATGTTCAAGATTTTTATAACCTCGATGAAGGTTGAGTAGATTTCCCAAACCCCTATTGTTGTTGTTTCGAAAGCCCGAGCTATTATTGGTAAGCTACCTCAACATTAGACCTACTCTTTTACCTGTCGTGATGATGATGATCCTAAAATTACTGAGTATTGGCTGGACAATACTTTAAGAATCCTAACTAAGCAGCTTCAATGTTCTGATGAACATAAGCTTGAGTGTGCACTTGCCCTATATAGCCCCCTCAACCCGGCCTAGACGCCCGATCAAATCGAGTGAGCTACATTAAGTTTACCAAAACAAACCGGAGAAGGGTTACGATCCGTCGATTTTTTTTCCTTTTATCTTGTCTAGATTCAAGTTATTAATCCTATATGTCCATACTCACGGCAGGTGAAATTTAGAAGGATATGAATCACAAATAGATGGCCAAATGCATCACATTCATTACGAGGACTAAAATGTAAATACTTTAAATTATTGGTATAACCCCCTTGACCCGGCCTAGAGGCCCAACCGAACCAAGAAGGCTACATTAGGTTTGCCATAGCAAACCGAAGAGATACAACTAAACCCGGTCCATTTTTTCCTTTTTAACTTATCTATATGCCAATTATTAACCCTACATGTTCATGCAGACATTAAGTGCAACCCCAACTCAATCGGGCATCTATTTGACATCCAATTGATCACATATGCGATTTAGGGACCAATTTGTAAATACAAAAAATTTCAGGATTAAAGCTCACTTTTAAGATACTAACTTTTAACTAGACAGATTCTAGACATTCAACTCAAATTTCAGCTCAATCCGAACATTCTATCACATACAATTGCATTGGCAAGATCTAGGGACTAAAATGCAAAGAAATAAAAATTACCCCAATGTGACAATAACTGAATTAACGGTCATCCGTACCGATACAGGTAAACCCATATCGATGCGGTGGTGCTCCGCTATGCTGGAACTACCTATTAACCTGCAAACGGAAACAACAATTCCAATCGCTGAGCTAACAAAGCTCAGTGGATACACAACCACTCGACCATGCTTCAGGTGAATCATAATTAAGAGCATGTTATGAAATATGATGTCAAGATTGGATAAAGCAATGGCGCTACCATAACCGCCTAAACACATGCTATAGAACAACAGCACCTCAACAATATCAACATAAAAATAAACAAACTAAGAGTGAGACCCAATGTCACCCGACACTGGGAAACCCACCCATGCTCGGAATCTTACATCGAGCTGCTCGGAATCTCACGTTGAGCGATATACTCAAAATCTCACATCGAGTCTTCCCTCGAAATCTCGCATCAAGCGGGACTTGGAATCTCGCATCGAGCAATATCATCACACAGAATCTCACATCGGATGGCATTCATTTCATCACCCGAAATCTCACATCGGATGGCCTTCATGTGTTGCAACACTCACTCACTCAGTATCCAAATCCCACCAAAAAATACTCAAACCAAACAAGTGCCCTTACCTAGCACAACCTCAAATGATCTACCAAGGATCTCTAAAATTTGCTAACCCAGCAATTTACTTTCATTTCGATACTCAGTTAGCCATCTAATACATATAATCAAAAAAAACACACATTCTTGGTTTTTATCAGTCATTTTATATCATAAGGGACCCATTAGAACCTTTATCACAATTTATAGAACCCCAAACTCAAAACGTAAAAACTTGCAGATTGCCCAACGAGTATTGATACTCTTAGGTAAGTATCGGTACTCCCCTCTAGGTATCGACACTCTCAATAAGTAGGATACCATTTATAATAGAAAGAATTTGGCCCGCTTGCTAACCGACACGCTTTGTTATAAGATCAAACAACATCTCTTTGGGATAGCAACATAAACGATACACCTACCTTAGCGTACCGATACACAAAGCCTTTCCAAGCAATGTAACAATGAGTATCGATACGCCCCTAGTGTACCAGTTCGCCAAAGAGCTACTCAGAATCTCACGTTGAGCGGTATACTCAAAATCTCACATCGAGTCTTCCCTCGAAATCTCACATCAAGAGGGGCTCAGAATCTCGCGTCGAGCAATATCATCACCCAAAATCTCACATCGGATGGCATTCATTTCATTACCCGAAATCTCACATCGGATGGTCTTCATGTGTTGCAACACTCACTCACTCAGTATCCAAATCCCACCAAAAAATACTCAAACCAAACAAGTGCCCTTACCTAGCACAACCTCAAATGATCTACCAAGGATCTCTAAAATTTGCTAACCCAGCAATTTACTTTCATTTCGATACTCAGTTAGCCATCTAATCTACATAAGAAAGAAAAAACACACATTCTTGGTTTTACCAGTCATTTTATATCATAAGGGACCCATTAGAACCTTAGCCGCAATTTATAGAACCCCCAAACTCAAAACGTAAAAACTTGCACAGATTGCCCAACGAGTATTGATACTCTTAGGTAAGTATCAGTACTCCCCTCTAGGTATCGACACTCTCCAATAAGTACTGATACCATTTATAATAGAAAGAATTTGGCCCCCTTGCTATACCGATACGCTTTGTTCTGTATCGGTACTCCACATCGGTACTGGGATCGCCCCATACGATACACCTACCTTAGCGTACCGATACACAAAGCCTTTCCAAGCAATGTAACAATGAGTATCGATACGCCCCTAGTGTACCAGTTCGCCAAAGAGCTACTCAGAATCTCACGTTGAGCGGTATACTCAAAATCTCACATCGAGTCTTCCCTCGAAATCTCACATCAAGAGGGGCTCAGAATCTCGCGTCGAGCAATATCATCACCCAAAATCTCACATCGGATGGCATTCATTTCATTACCCGAAATCTCACATCGGATGGTCTTCATGTGTTGCAACACTCACTCACACTCGATATCAAATCCCACAAAAAATACTCAAACCAAACAAGTGCCCTTACCTAGCACAACCTCAAATGATCGACCAAGGATCTCTAAAATTTGCTAACCCAGCAATTTACTTTCATTTCGATACTCAATTAGCCATCTAATCTACATAAGAAAGAAAAAAACACACATTCTTGGTTTTACCAGTCATTTTATATCATAAGGTACCCATTAGAACCTTAGCCGCAATTTATAGAACCCCCGAACTCAAAACGTAAAAACTTGCACAGATTGCCCAACGAGTATTGATACTCTTAGGTAAGTATCAGTACTCCCCTCTAGGTATCGACACTCTCCAATAAGTACTGATACTCCATTTATAATCGAAAGAATTTGGCCCCTTGCTATACCGATACGCTTCGTTCTGTATCGGTACTCCACATCGGTACTGGGATCGCCCCGTACGATACACCTACCGTAGCGAACCGGTACACAAAGCCTTTCCAAGCAATGTAACAATGGGTATCGATACGCCCATAGTGTAACAGTTCGCCAAAGAGCTGCTCAGAATCTCACGTTGAGCGGTATACTCAAAATCTCACATCGAGTCTTCCCTTGAAATCTCGCATCAAGCGGGGCTCAGAATCTCGCATCGAGCAATATCATCACCCAAAATCTCACATCGGATGACATTCATTTCATCACCCGGAATCTCACATCGGATGGCCTTCATGTGTTGCAACACTCACTCACTCACTCAGTATCTAAATCCCACCAAAAAATACTCAAACCAAACAAGTGCTCTTACTTAGCACAACCTCAAATGATCTACTAAGGATCTCTAAAATTTACTAACCCAGCAATTTACTTTCATTTCGATACTCAATTAGCCATTTAATCTACATAAGCAAGAAAAAACACACATTCTTGGTTTTACCAGTCATTTTATATCATAAAGGACCCATTAGAACCTTAGCCGCAAATTATAGAACCCCCGAACTCAAAACGTAAAAACTTGCACAGATTGCCCAACGAGTATTGATACTCTTAGGTAAGTATCGGTACTCCCCTCTAGGTATCGACACTCTCCAATAAGTACTGATACTCCATTTATAATCGAAAGAATTTGGCCCCCTTGCTATACCGATACGCTTCGTTCCGTATCGGTACTCTACATCGGTACTGGATCGCCCTGTACGATACACCCACCTTAGCGTACCGGTGCACAAAGCCTTTCCAAGCAATGTAACAAAGGGGTATCGATACGCCCCTAGTGTACCGGTTCGCCAAAGAGTTACTAGAATTCTAATCAAGCGAGGGGTACCAATACACGAGAAGGCGTACCGGTATGCCCTTCACAACCCACCCTCCAAAATACAAAGGAGTACCGATATGCGGCCACCCCGTACCAGTACTCGAGCCCCAATTTTGAAACTTGGAGTTCAAGAATTCATCAAACCCTCCCTTAACCTCCATGGTTAAGTACCAAAACGTTCCTACCAATTATGAAGAGTTATTAACTTAGTTTCTAACCATTTTTACTCTTAAACATCAACAATTACAAGTTTTGCCATAGATCACCAACCAAGCTCTAACTTATCCGAAACATCACAAATCAAGAAAGCATAGCAAAATGATGATGCACATGAACACACAGAAGTTAGAAGTGCACTAACCTCAAATTTCAAGCTAAAAGGAACCCCAACCTCCACCTTAAGCTTTCATATTTTCTTGAGCCTTTGAATGTTCTCCAACCTCTTTAACTACAATGAGGTTTTGTAAACGAATTACAGCATAGTTGAGAGATTAAAAGAAGCTTAAAGGATGATTCAACAACAAGAAGTGGGATTAAAAAACCATTCCCGTTCTCACAGTAAAACCCCTTTCTCCACCATTTCCAATAAAACTTACCTTGGATTGTAGATGCTTGGATTCCTAACAACTTTCCCTTCTACACCAATCCGGGATTTCAAAACTAACAAAGATGGATTTTTTCTTTGAACCCAATTGAAGAGAAGATGATGGGAGAAGCTTTTTGGAGACAAAATGACCTCATGGCTTACAAAAATCTGCAGCCTCCATTACTTCTCTACTCTCATCTTTACTTCAATTATGTTTTTACCATGGTGTCCCTCTCAAAAGCCCATGACTCAAACCCAAAACCAAGCCCAACAAGGTTTAATAGGCCCAACAACATCATTTTACAACATCCTTTTACTTCCAGCAATGATTAAACTCCAACAACAACCCAAAAACCATTAACTAACAACCTAACAATTAAAGATTTAACCAATTTCAGGATTCCATGTTAAAAACAACTTATCCACAATATACCACATCCAAAATAAGATTGACATCAATCCTTAACACTGGAAAAACATATCCACTTCGAAAATCAGAAGATTCCATCAATTAACCCTCAATTAAGAAAAATTCCATAATTAATCAATTAAAATCCATTAGAAAACATATATAAAGAGTCAAGAACTTGGGAATTTCAGTAAAGAACCTTTCATTAGAGGTGAATAACGAAACTTACATCTAATGAGTGAGTTTCCCCTTAATTAGATTTTTCCTCTTGAAAAACAATGAGATTCAATAAGATTTTTGAGAAAACAAGTTAAAGAATCATTTAGAAAATCAAAGGATAAAGAAACAAGTTCATTACCTTGAATCTCCGGTAGGAAAAAAAGTGTTTGGCTGAGAGTATTTTGAGAGAAAATATGAGAGAAAGAAAGTTACGTCAAATTGTGATTTGAAAAAAAAATAACTACCTTTTAACTAAATCCTTATTAATTCCTTTAATTAAAACTCTTTTAAAAATAATCCTAATTAAGAGAAAACTTAGATTAGACCAAATGGTAAAATAACTCCTTAAAGATTCAAAGTTTTGACTCTTTACAAAACAATCACCTTTTAAAAATAGTTTTCAAAAATTACATTTTGGTCACTAACCATAATGTCACCCTTCCAAGGCGTATTTTCCAAAATTGCTTTCACCAATATTTTTAATATATTAAAATAGGATTTTAAAACATTTTTCCATATTTTTATATTTCAAAAAAATATCTGCTCCCGAATTCAACTTGAATCTCTAACCTGGTCCACTAGACCGTCTAACTAGCCTTAAAACCACTAGGCCCAAAACCAGGGCATTACAACTCTCCCCGTCTTAAGAAATTTTTTCTACGGAATTTACCTGGAGGAAAAAGATGTGGAAATTGCTCCAACATATCCACCTTACTTTCCCAAGTGGCTTCCTCGACACCTCGATGTCGCCACAAGACTTTGACCAATTCTATCGTCTTACCACGTAGAACCTTGCTGCTGTAATCAAGGATTTCCACCAGCTCCTCATCAAAGGATAAATCTGGTCTCAACTCAATATTCTCCACCGGCAAAACATGCGAAGGATCCGACCAATACCTCAGTAGCATAGTTACATGGAAATCATCATGTATTTTCTGAAGCTCCGGAGGCAGCCTCAACCGATAAGCCACAAGACCAACACACTCCATGATCTCATACGGTACAATAAGTCTCGGACTAAGCTTACCTTTATGTCTAAATCGCACCACTTTTTTCCACAGTGACACTTTCAAGAACACACGACCACCCACCGCGTATTCAATTTCCCCACGCTTCAAATTTGCGTAATATTTATGGCGATCCATAACCACCTTCAAGCGTTGACACACAAGCTTAACCTTCTCATCCGTGTCTTTCAACACATGTGGCAAGGAAACATGCTTTTCCCCTACCTCGGCCCAACACAAGGGCGTACGACACCTCCGGCCATACAACGCTTTGTATGGTGCCATCTAAATACTCACTTGATAGCTGTTATTATAAGCATATTCGACCAATGGTTAATGCTTCTCCCAGGTTCCTTGGAACTCAATAATACAACACCTCAGCATATCCTCCAAGACCTAGATAACACGTCAGACTGCCCATCCGCTTAAGGATGATACGCAGTGCTAAAACTCAATCTCGAACCCAAAGCCTAATGTAAATATCTCCAAAACCTTGCTGTGAATCTCAAATCCCTATTTGAAACAATAAACTTTGGTACCGGTGCAAATGCACAATATCAGCTATATACAAATCCCCTGGCTTGCCAAGGTGTACAACGTATGCACTGGTAGAAAATGCTCACACTTTGTAAACAGATCAAAAATCACCCAAATGGAATCCTTTTTACCAGTGTCAACGGCAACACTTTCACAAAGTCTATGGTGATTCTATCCCATTTCTATTTCGAAATTTTTAGCGATTGCAACAACCCAGATGGAAACTGATGTTCAGCCTTGACCCGCTGAGACACCATACACTTGGAAACAAACTCAGCCACACCCTTTTTCAACCCAACCCAGTAGTATTTTCCTTCAAATCACGATACATTATGGTACTACCCGGATACTTAGAAAAAGAATTAGAATGTGCTTTTGCCAAAATAGTGTGCCCTAGCTTCGAAACTTCCGGCACCACTATTCGGCCCTTAAAGCACAAAACACCATCATCATCAAAATGGAAATCCGTCTGATTACCATCTGCTATGTCCTTAACACGAGGAACCAAAGAATCATCAAACGGTTGCTTATCCTTAATCATCTGTGACAATGTAGGCTTAATTTTCAATTCAGCCAACAACCCACCTTCCCGTGTCACAGTCAACTTTGCAAACATCGCCCTAAGCTCAACCGCTACCTTACGACTCCATGCATCCGCAACAACATTTACTTTTCCAGGATGATACTCAATTGTCAAGTCATAATCCTTAAGCAAATCCAATCACCTTCGTTGCCTAAGGTTAAAATCCTTTTGAGACATCAAATATTTCAAACTCTTATGATCCGTGAAAGCCACACACTTCTCACCATAAAGGTAGTGTCGCCAAATCTTCAAGGCAAACACCACAACTGCAAGCTCCAAATTATGAGTTGGACAATTGCGCTCATTAACCTTCAACTGCCTTGATGCATAGGCCACAACCTTTCCATCTTGCATCAGCACACAACCCAAGCCAACATACAACGCATCACTATAAACCACAAACTCCTTTTCGGTTGAATTAACACAGGAGCATGTGTCAAAACCTCCTTCAACTTCTCAAAACTCGGATGCTGCTTCTCCGTCCACACGAAAGGAATGCTCTTCTGCAGCAACTTTGTCAACGAAGCTGCGATACTAGAAAACCCCTCCACAAAGCGACGATAATAACCAGCAAACCCAAGAAAACAACGTATCTCCGATATGGTCTTAGGTTGTTTCCAATTCAGAATAGCCTGAATTTTCTATGGATCAACACGAATACCCTCCGCGGGAACCACATGTCCAAGAAACATCACCTCCTTGAGCCAAAACTCGCACTCGCTCAACTTAGCATACAACTGATTATCCTTCAATACTTGCATCACAATCCACAAATGTTGATCATGCTCTTCCTCGGTATGAGAGTACACGAGTATATTATCGATAAAACCACCACAAACCGATCAAGGTACTCATGGAACACCCTCGTACGAAATGTCGTACCTCGTACGAAATGCCATCTTATGCGCATCTACATCCTTTACCTTCAACTGGTAATACCCTGACCTTAAATAAACCTTCAAAAACACCGTTACCCCACGAAACTGGTCAAAGAAGTCATCAATCTACGGTAACGGATATATGTTCTTCACCGCCAGCTTATTCAACTCACGATAATCAATGCACATACGCATTGATCCATCATTCTTCTTCACAAAAAGAACCAGTGCACCCCAAGGAGAAACACTTGGCCAAATGAACCCATGATCTAGCAACTTCTGGATCTAAGACTTTAACTCTTTCAACTCATTTAGTGCCATTCGATGAGGAGAAATAGACACCAGAGTTGTACCTTTGTATGTCTCAATACGAATTTCCACATCCTTATCTGGAGGTAAACCCGGTAACTCTTCAGGAAAAACTTCTAGATAATCACATACAACCCAAACATCCTGCACCCGAACACCCTTGGCTTCTTGATTCATAGCAATAGCCAGATAGGCTTGACAACCATCAAACATCATTCTCTCCGCTTGAGAAGGCAACACAACATTGGACAGGAATTTCACATTCTTACCAACCACCACAACTTCATAATCATCGGCCAACTTCAGATAAATCCTTTTAGACTCACAATCCACCACCGTCTTGTGCTCACTTAACCAATCCATTCCCAAGATAACGTCAAAACCATGAAACAACAACTCCATCAAATCTACAGCAAATTCATGACCTTACACTATCAAAGGACAACGACTATACAACCTTCTCGTTAAAAGTGTATCCCCAAAAGAACTAGTTACCAACATGCCAATATCCAAAATCTCAATAGGAATATTCAGCAATGATGCATGCTCACTTAAAATATATGAATTAGTAGACCCTGAATCAATCAAAGAAAACAACGACAAAGATTGCACAGTGAAACTACTTGCGATCACATTAGTGTCGTTGCATCCCTCCCGATGAGCATAGATTTGCGTTGTCCTACCATTCTCTGGTTGTACAACAACAAGATGAGCCATAACTCTCCAACCATCTTCGCGCCTCTAAAAATTACCACTACCACGGACTCGGCCCCTAGCAAGTATAATAGCATGAACTGGTGCATCACCCATAGCTCGAGGACAGTCACGCTTCATGTGACCAGAAGATCCACATATCCAGCAACTCATGCTATTTCCCCAACACTCACATGTGTGGCGTCTACCACAACGCTCACACTGAGGCATAATATGAACACCTTGGTTACCATGGCCAACAGCGTCACCTCACCTATGATCCAACTTATGCCTCTTATCACGGAACCTCCTATTGTACTTCCCAGAATTGCCAAAATCAGCCCTACGCTTGTTCAAGCTCATACTCGAACCTTGTCCTACTACCTTCAAGGACTACTTAATATCCTTAGCACGGTTCATCAAAATTTGTATAGTCCGCAGCCAACAGGTATGTTTTGATATCTTTCACCAACCCATAGCGAAACCTGTTTGTCCAACTTCCATGTTTGTAGCTTCGGAATCACGTGTTCTTCTAGAACTCTCCATTTTTCCTCGGCTGATTCTTCAGGCTCGTAAGTTCTTCCTATATATAACTTCTTCACCTTCTGATCTTGGAGCTACAGGCTCCCCCTATATAGAGCCTTTCACTTTCAAGCCTCGAGTTACTATTCCCTCCTATATAGAACTTTTCATTCTAAGATGGTGGAGCTCGGAGTTCTTCCTATATAGAACTCTTCACCGTCAACGCGGGTTTTTCCTATATAAAACCCTTTGCGTCACGGATGGATTTTCGGCTGGGAGTTATTCCTATATAGAACTGCTAGTGTTCAAACCCTAAAGCCACAAGTCCTTTCTATACAGAATTTTTATCTTCTAAAATCTTAGAGCTGTGGGTTCTTCCTATATAGAACCTCTCGTTGCGAGTGCTCGAAAACATAGGCCCTTCCTATATAGAACCTTTATCTTCCCATTTGGGATTCAGCTACCGATATTTCTGGACTCACGCTACTAAGGCTGCCAAAATATTTCTTCAAATTTGGGGATTCACGCTGAGAACGACTACCGACCCTTTTGGACTCACGCTACTAAGGCTGCTAAAATATTTCTTCAAATTTGGGGATTCACACCGAGAATGGCTATCGACCTTTCTGGACTCATGCTACTAAGGCTGCCAACATCTTTCTTCAAATAAATCCACCTCTTCACTACTAAGGGCAGATCAAAAGTCAATGGAAATCTACAAATACCTGTTTAAAATGGACAAAATGTTATGAGTGAGTATGTTCCTAATGCTAGGGATGCCTAACTATTCATGATGCATGAATGTCAACATTCCGATGTATCTGCTTCCACAGTCAGTCAATCTCGACTCTCTGCTTTGCTTTCTCTTCCTTTTCTCCTTCTGGTGACGGTACCCCCATCTCACTGTTTGGTTCAACCACTTCACCCTTTCTTTTCTGAGTTTGCAGTTCGAAGTTCTAAAGTGCCCTTTAGGGTTTTCACTTTACAGCTTTTTTTAGGTGCCCTTACGGGTTTTCACCTAGGATACCTCTATTGTCATCTTGAATATTTCCCCAGATTGGTATGAGTGGTGCATTACATTAGTTATCTCATTCTGATATTCGAAGTCTTCAACTTGTTGTGTCTCGACATACATTATGTGGGAAGCTCGAGATCAAAGTTAATTATATTCTCTAATCACCTGCATTCTCAGAGTTAGATCACAGTAATGCTCAGAAATCTTTTGCTTATCATAAGTCTATGTTAACTTGTCTGCATGATGTTTATGAAAATAATGAGGAAACAAGAAAGGGAAGGCACAAAAGTATGATTTTATTATCATTAAGGACTTGGAACAGTTTTAGAAAAGTCATGGCAAACACGAGGAAAAGCGAAAAGCAAAACATGAAATGCAAAACCCCCAAATATCCATTGTATGAATGATACGTGATACTGTCAACCGGAGTAGAATCTTTGCCTAGAGCTCATTCTTCTGGTACTCGAGGGGATGACTCTACTTATCGGAGGCCTAATCTCAAAATTTATCTGAGCCGCCCTTAATGGGTTTTCAACTCAGATCCTTCATTTGCTTCCTCTTTCGAGTTTTCACCTCGAGCTCTCCACACACCTTTTTTGGATGAAACGCCTTTTCAGGTTTTTGCTTTATCTTTCTTCTCTTTCTTTCTTTTTTGTTTGTTGTTGTTTTTTTTAAACATAGTACTTCTTAACTGAATCGGAATTCACTTGTTTTTTTCAATTCTTCTCCGTCCATTTCAGTTAAAATCAACACTTCTCCCGAAAAGGCCTTCTTAACAATATATGGCCCTTTCCAGTTAGGCATCCACTTTCCTCGAGCATCTTTCTAAATTGGGAGGATCTTCTTGAGCACCAGATCTCCCTCTCAGAATTATCATGGGTGCACCTTCTTATCATATGCCTGCATCATTCGCTTTTGATACATCTAACCATGGCAGATAGCTTTCAGCCTCTTTTCTTTGATAAAGTTTAACTGGTTGAATCTGGCTTGCACCCATTCTGATTCTTCCAACTTCACTTCATTTAGGACCCGGAGTGATGGAATCTCAACCTCGATAGGGAGTACTGCCTCTGTACCATACACTAGAGAATAGGGTGTTGCCCTTGTTGATGTGCGAACAGATGTCCTGTAGGCGAACAGAGCGAATGACAACTTCTCATGCCAATCTTTGTATATGTTTGTCATCTTCGTAATGATTTTCTTTATGTTCTTATTTGCCGCTTCCACCGCCCCATTCATCTTAGGGTGGTAGGCCATGGAATTATGGTGTGTTGTCGTGAACTGGTTACACACCTCAGTCATCAATTTTTTGTTCAGATTGGAATCATTGTCGGTGATGATCCTTTCCGGCAAATTGTATCAAAAAATGATCTCCTTCTTCAAGAATTTGATAATTGTTGTCCTTGTGATGTTGGCACAAGATACTGCCTTCACCCATTTAGTGAAGTAATCGATGGCAACCAAAATAAAACAGTGCCCGTTGGAAGCCTTCGGATGAATCTGGCCAATTACATCCATGCCCCATGCTACTAAAGGCCACGGTACGTTCATGGTGTGTAACGGTAACGGAGGAGCGTGGATCATGTCGGCATAAATTTGGCACTTGTGGTACTTCCTGGCATAATCGATGCAGTCTCTCTCTATAGTCGACCAGAAATATCCATATCTCATAATTTTTTGGGCTATAGACAGACCATTGGCGTGTGTTCTACATAAACCATCATGCACTTCGACCAAAATTTCTTTCGCCTCCCAAGAATCTACACATCTCAATAATGTCTGGTCATGGCTTCTTTTATATAAAATCTTCCCATCCATAACATATCCTGCTGCTATTTTTCTGAGTGTTTTTTGGTCATTTTCATTTGCTCATTCAGGATACTTTTGAAACTTGATATATTGCAAGATGTCATAGTACCACGGGTTTCCATCTATTTCTTCTTGCACGTTACAATAGTGAGCTGGTCTTTCAAAAGTCTGCATCTCTATTGGCTTTATTTCTGCTCTCGTATTTGCTTTGAACATGGAGGCCAGGGTTGCCAATACATCTACCATTTGGTTTTCTTCTTTAGGAAGGTAAGTGAAATTGACCTTTTGAAATTCCTTAATGAGCTCCTGGATCAACTCATAATATTTAACCAGCTTCGGATCCCTAATCTCCCATTCTCCTCGTAACTAATAGACCACTAAGGATGAATCCCCTAATATTCGAAGTTCTTTAATCTTTCTTTCAATGGCAGCATTCAATCCCATAACACATGCTTCATATTCAACTATGTTGTTTGTGCAGAAGAATTCTAGTCTACTGGTGAAGGGATAGTAGATATCTTCTAGGGAAATTAGCTCGGCTTCTATCCCGTAACCAAGGGCATTGGAGGCTCCATCGAAGTAAAGCGTCCACGAACCGTCATCTGAAATACCGTCTTTCTCAGTTGTAATGCACATCAAGTCCTCATCCGAGAAATTGAAGTTCAACGACTCATAATCATCCAAAGCACGGCTAGCTACGAAATTTGCCAGCGGGCCATCCTTCCCGTCAATGTCGGTGCTTCCATTAGAAACTTCAAAGGATCCAATTTGGATATCAACTAGGTAGTATGGTATAACATGTACTGCCTAAGCCTTTTGGTAGCCCAAACCAAAGCACAACATAGCTTCTAAATTGGTGGGTACCGCATTTCACAGTTAGTGAACTTCTTACTCAGATAATATAAGGCTCTTTCTTTCTTCCCAGACTCATCATGTTGCCCCAACACGCAACCCATGGAGTTTTCAAAAACCGTCAAGTAAAGGATCAAAGGTCTGCCTGGGACTGGCGTGACTAAAATTGGAGCATTCGTTAAGTACTTTTCGATTCACTCTAGAGCTTCCTAACATTCCTCATCCCAGACCCTGGGTTATTCTTTCTGAATAGTCTGAAGATAGGGTCGCACTTATCCGTCAACTGAAAGATGAAACGGGAGATGTAGTTTAACCTTCCTAGGAAACCTAGAACTTCTTTCTGAGTATGAGGTGGTGGTAGGTCCTGGATAGCCTTTACTTTTTCTAGATCTATCTCAATCCCCTTTCTGCTTACTACAAACCCTAAGAGTTTTCCCGAAGTGACCGCGAAGGTGCACTTAGTTGGGTTGAGCTTCAGCTGGTACTTTCGGAGCCTTTGGAATAGCTTTCTCAGGTTTTGAAGGTGCTCTTTCTCGATTCAGGACTTAGCGATCATATCATCCAGGTATACCTCTATCTTTGATAAGTCGCCCATGCGTTCTTGAGTCCAAAGGACATCACCTTATAACAAAACGTACCCCACGTGGTTACAAATGTGGTATTCTCTATGTCATCCGGGTCCATCTTTCTGATTGTATCCCGAGAAACCATCCATGAACGAGAACCAGGAGTGTCCCGAAGTATTATCAACCAATGTGTCGATGTGTGGCAGAGGGAAATTGTTTTTAGGACTTACGTGATTGAGATCCCTGTATTCTACACACTTACGGACCTTCCCATCCTTCTTTGACACCGGTATGATGTTTGCAACCCATTCAGGGTATTTGGCCACTTCGAGAAAACTAGCATCAAACTACTTTTTCACCTTTCCCTGATCTTTAGCAGCATGTCTAACCTAATTCTTCTAAGCTTTTACTAGATTGGTTTGCATTATGGCCTCGTTGGCAGCTTGTGCACCACTATGTCTGTATTTAATCCGGGCATATCTTGATAAGTCCAAGCAAAGACGTCCGTGAACTCCTCGAGCACGGCTATCAGTTCGCACCTGGTTTCTGAGGAAAATATAGATCCGATTTTCATTTATTTTCTATCCTCATCTATTCCCAAATTCACAATTTCTGTTTCTTCTTGGTGGGGAATGATTTGCCTTTCTTCACTGGCCATCATCCTTACCAACTCTTCAGAGACCTCGCATTATGCCCCGTCGTCCTCTTCTTCAATTTCTACCAAGATCTCGGGGCATTCGAAATCTACCTCAAGATTGGATTTTGAATCATTCATACAGTTAATTATGGGGACCCTACATGAAATGAGAACGAATGTATTGGGAAGATAATGATTTTAAATGAAGTGAATGAATATGAATAAAGAATGAATGAATGAAGTAAATGAGATGTTTGCCATTTGAGAAAGTGAGGAACATATTCTTTCATTGCAAACAAAAAGTTAACATAGGCGCCCTATACAAGAGATCCCCATTGCTTATGGGCAAAAACAAAAAGGGCTAATTTGGAGCATTACTCTGAACTGGCCCTAAAGACAACAAGTAGATCAACATAGCTCTAGTTATCAAGAGTTTCCCCAGGATGGCAAGGGCGGGTGCTGGTTAAGACACTGCTGCTATTGTCATCTTCAGCTATCATGTTGATGGACATCCCTTCAAGAGATTCATTGAACATCTCATTCTCATTGATTATGTCATTTTCTGTAATTGCTTCTTCAACTCTATATCATGTATAGTCGAATCCTCCAGAGACAAAAACATTCTTTACATGAGGGAAAGACATCGATCTCCATGGAATGTCTTCTCCCTTGAGTCTGGCCCTCCTATGTTCTTCTTTCCTCTTATACTCTTCCCTCCTCTGCTGAATACTTGGTCTGTAGCCAAGCCGAAAATGATCCTTCTTGGTGATGATGGTTCTGGCTCGTAGGCTTCCTTGCAACCTCCTTCCTAGCCATCTTCTGTTCTTGGCTCCTCTGCCTAAAGTTTCGGCAACGGTCATCTTGGTGCAGTTAGATAACTTGAGGCAAGGGATTCTGTTACTATCTACGACAAATGTAGCATTTACCAGTTCCAGCACTCGAAAAGAGCATTCTACAGCATCTTCATCATTCAAGATGGAAGGGGCATATGATGTAACCGATGCGATGATCTCTTGTTCAGCCTCTATGATAACAAATTTACCTTTAATCATAAATGTCAATTTCTAATGAAGTGATGATGGGACGGCTCCAGTAGAGTGAATCATGGTCTTCCCAGCAAGCAACTGTAGGTTGGTTTTATGTCCATCACCATGAAGTCAATCTTGTACTCAGTCAGCCCGATCAACAAGGGTACTTCAACCTTTCCCAATGTTCCCCTTTGTGTACCGTCAAAGGCTCTCATAGAGTTGTGACAGGGTTTTATGTGGGAATCATCTATTGGTAGCTTTTGCAAAGTCACCATAGGTAGTACGTTTAATGCTGACCCATTGTCAATCAGTACTCCTGGTAACACATACCCGTTGCAGTGGGTCGTGATGTTGAGAGCTTTGGTGGGCCCCATACCTCCTTTCGGGATCTCGTCATCGCTAAACGTGATGTGGTTGTATGCGGTGATATGCCCACTATTCTATCTAGCTTTGATATAGAAATATTACCGAGTACGAACGTCTAGTTTAGGACTTTTAACAATGCCTCACGATGCTTCTCCGAACTTCAGAAATTCCTTCGCTTGAGCTTTTGTTGGGGCAAGCTCAAAATGAAAACTTCCAAAATGTGGAGGTCCTTAGGGTGTAATTTTGCCACTGTGAAATTGATTTGGCTAAATTTGGGGATTAAATTGAAAGATTTTGAAAAACGAAAGGGGCTAGAGTTGGAAATATACTGTGCAGCTAGACAATTTTGAAAAGTTGAAGAACACAGGGGTCCTTATGATGGAATTAGGCCATTAAAAAAATTTAGGTCTCTATATAACACATCCGAGAGCCAGACTTTAAACCTTTCATCACCCCATTTTTTTTGGATAACCTCAAATTCTATGTATTTTAAACCAAACCCTCAGCCACTCAAACCTTTCTCAAAACACAATGGTGGCTGGCCACTCCAGCCACCATCAGCCACCACTAGACATCGCACCCGAGCCCAAAAATGAAACGGCTTTCTTTTTCAAAAACAAAATAGTACTTGGGATTTTAGGAAAACGAGCCTACTCTGCCCTAGATCTAGGAAAGAAAGACATAACTTTTGAAAATAAACTCTCCCTTTAAAGCCTATCTTTTGAAACGAGACCCTGAAAACACTACTTTTTTTAGTTCACCATGTTTAGTTTTGGAAACTGATGCGGCTTATCACTGATGATGGGAGGTCGACAGTAAGAAGGTAAAACGTTTAAACCCCTCTCTTAGTATTGTTCTTATTTTGATACATGCAAGAGAAGATAGTAGAGAAAAAATTACCACTCGAAATTGGACCCTTTTTTATTTCTGAAATGGGTTGCTGATAACTGATTATTGTTCTTACAAATTTCTTACTTTATACATGCATTCTAATCTCTAGTCTTTTGGTAGAAAATAGGACATAAAATACATATTTTCCCTGAGATTTGGTACTGAAAAACTATTTTTTGATATTTTTGGTGATACTTGACGCGGTGGTTGGGCTGGTGGTATGGTGGAGTGGTGCTGGCATGGAGATAGTCATGGTGGTGATGTTCTCAGCCAGAGGCGTTCTCGGCCATTGGATCAAATTTGATCCAACAGTTGAGATGACTTGAAGAATAAACGGTTTAGATGAAATCTCAAACGGGTGGGACTGTGCCAAATCGCGACACGTGGAGCTCAGCAGCCGAGGAGTTATGACGTGTGGGATGCACGCGTGCGTGGGAGATCGAAGGGTCTGGGCGTGGATCATACGCACGTGTGGCAACCGAACGGTCTGGGCGTGTGATGCATGCGTGCGTAGGATATCGAAGGGTCCTCTAGGTGATGCTCTAATCGTGATAAATGGTCAGCCACCAAGTTCTCACTCCCCTTCTTGTCTTAAATCTCGAGATCAAATTCTTGTAGCAAGAGTGTCCATCAGATTTGTCTGGGCTTGGCATCCTTCTTTGCCAAGAGATATTTCAATGTCGAGTGATCTATATAGACCAAAACTTTGTTACCTACCAAGTAAGATCTAAAATTGTCAAATGCAAATACAACCGCAAGAAATTCCTTCTCCGTTACGGTGTAGCTGAGTTGGGCTTCATTTAATGTCTGTATGGCATAGTAAATTGTATGAAAAATCTTACCATGCCTCTGTTCCAACACAGCTCCAACAACATAATCGCTGGCATCACACATGAGCTCAAAAGGCTCACTCCAATCTGGTGCCACGACTATGGGGCTTTAATCAATCTGTCCTTAAGTTCCTGAAATGCTTTTAAACAAGATTCATCAAACGCAAAAGTGGCATTTTGTTCTAAAAGCAAGCATAAAGGTTTAGAAATTTTTAAGAAATCTTTAATGAAACGACAATAAAAACCCACATGTCCCAAAAACTTATGATACCTTTTACACTTTTAAGAGGTGGCAATTGTTTGATTACCCCCACTTTGGCCTTGTTTACTTCCAAGCCTCTCTTGGTTACTTTATGACCGAGAACTATGCCTTCCTTCAGCATGAAGTGGCATTTTTGCCAGTTCAAGACCAGGTTAGTCTCAATACATCTTCTCAAAACAAGCTCTAGACTCTGAACACATTCGTTGAATGTTTTTCCAAACACCAAGAAGTCATCCATTAAAACTTCTAGGTTGTTCTTAATCATGTTGGAAAAAATAGACATCATGCAACATTGAAACATTATCGGAGTATTACACAGTCTAAAGGGCATTCTTCTAAAAGTGAATGTCCTCTATGAACTGGTGAATATGGTCTTCTCCTGATCCTCTAGAGCTATGGCAATCTGATTATATCCTAAATAACCATCTAGGAAGCAATAGAATGCCTTACCTGCCAATCTGTCTAATATCTGATCAAAGAAGGGCAGTGGGAATTGGTCTTTCTTGGTGGCATTATTCAGCTTCCTATAGTCCATGCACACTCTCCAACTGATAACAGTTCTCGAAGAAATCAACTCATCTTTGCTATTTTGAACCACGGTCATGCCACCTTTCTTTGGCACACATTGTACCGAGATGACCCATATGCTATCGAAAATGGGATAGATTATCCCAGCATCTAGCCACCTGATAATATCTTTTTTAACTACCTCTTTCATGCTCAAGTTTAATCTTCTCTAGCTCTCAATTGTTTTTCCATGACTTTCCTCTAAGATTATTTTGTGCATAAAAATAGTTGGGGCTTATTCCTTGGATATCAGCCAAGGTCCATCCCAGAGCTTGCTTATAATTGCTTAAAATTTCCAGTAATCTTTCCTCTTGATCATTAGTTAGATCAGCTACAATGAATACTGGTAAGTTGAGTGTTTACCTAAGTAGGCATACTTGAGGTGCTCTGACAACAGTTTCAGTTCCAATTTTGGTCGATCTTCAATGGATAGTTTAGGTGCCTGTTTCTCTACCAGCCAACTCCAATGGCTCTGGCCGTCCAAAGTAATTAACAACTTTATTATTCAAGGTTGGTCCTTTAGTGTCTTCAGTTGTCCCAATTTCATCATCCAGTTCTCTGCATCATCATCTGCTTCTTGGCACAACTGGCCACGTCTATAGGGAAAATGGACTACATCATCTCATGAGCTTGGCATTCCTCAGGTTCATATGCACATTTAAGAGCTTGAAACACATTAAATGTAACATGTTGGTCATTAATATGCACAGTAAGTTCACATTTATGAACATCAATTAAGGCTCTACATGTGGCAAGGAACTGTCAGCCCAATATAATTGGGACATTCACATCTACCTCATAATCTAAAATGATTAAATCAGCTAGAAATATAAATTTATCTACCTTCATCAGCACATCCTCAATATTAACCTTAAGATGTGCAAAAGATCGGTTTGCCAACTAAAGTGTTACAGTGGTAGGCCTTGCTTTGATTCTGAGCTTTTTGAAAATAGGAATTAGCATTATTTTGATGCTGGCTCTCAGGTCACACAGTGCCTTACCCATGAATCTATTGCCAATGGTACAAGGAATAGTAAAACTTTCCGAATCTTTCAGCTTGGATGGCAATCAATTGAGTATCATTGCACTGTATCCCTTAGTGAGAGCTATCTCGAAGTCACCCAATTTTCTTTTTTGGACAAAATGCCCTTCATGAATTTAACATAGTTTGGCATCTGCTTAAGAGCTTCTACTAACACTATGTTGATCTGCAACTGCTTAAGAACTTTTAAGAAGCACTTAAATTGCTAATCATGCTTGTGCTTCTATAGGCTTTATGGAAATGGTGGAGGTGGGTAAGCAAATGTTGACTCTGCTAGCTTTGCCAAGGGTTGCTGGCATTAGACTGAGGTTTGGCATCACTTATGTCTACTTCTTTCTTCTCTACTTTTTTTGGTTCATCTACTGGTCCCTTCTCTTTCTCCTGGTAATTAACTGGCTGCTTTACAGGTAACTTAGCCTCGTATTATTTGCCACTCTAAAAAGTTACAGATGTGCATTGTTCATTGCCTCTCTGCCGAGCATCTTCTTTATCACTTGGTAATTACTGAGTGCATTGGCAGTCTATTCGATCTGAATCTCCAAGTTCCACATAGATGCTGCTAAACTCTGGACAAATGCATCATTCCTCTCCATATATTCTGTCAAAGTCCTCTGGTTGTTCCTTTTTCCTACATAAAAATTGCTTTGTGCCCTCTATGGCATGACATTCTGGTTGAAACCTTGCTGAGCATTGTTATTCTGATGTTGGGCAATGTTTTGGTGCTGGCTTTGTTGTTTTGCTGTTGGGCAATGTTTTGGCGTTGGGCTTTGTTGTTCTGCTGCTGGGAATTGTATTGATTACCTTCTTGATTTTCCTAAGCTAAATTTGGGTGTTGCCTTCATCCTGCATTGCAAGTATTGGAATTTACATTATATTTACAATTGAAATTGCCAACAAAATTTATCGACTCAGAGTTGGCAGGGCAATCTTTCATGTAGTGGTCTTCCCCACATATTGTGCAGAATGAGTCTAATGCCTTAACCTCTTGGGATTCTTTATTCTTTTGCAAAGTTCTCACCATGCTAGTAAGATTGGAAATCTCAGTATGGATGGATGTTATTTCACCTAATACTAATTTCCCACCAGTTTTAGTTGCGGTCCATAGTTTGGTAGTAGGATACTCAAAATCATTAGTTGAGATCCTCTCAAGGATGCCAATTGCCTCTGTATAGTTCTTGTCAAGCAGCGAACCATTTGTCGAAGCATCAACAATAGTCCTAACATGAGCATTGAGTCTATTGTGGAAGGTCTCCATCTGGGTCCAATTTGGGAATCCATAAATGGGACACCTCCTCAACAAGTCCTTGAATCTCTCCCAAGCATCATATAGGGTCTCATCATCAGCTTGCCTAAACGTAATGGTTTCACTCCTCAGCTTGGCAGTGAGTTTAGGTGGCTGGAATTGCAGCAAAAATTTCAGGCATAGAACTCCCCATGAGATGACAGAACCATGTGGCAAAAAAACAAAGCCACGTTTTTGCTCTATCTCTTAGGGAAAATGTGAACAATTTCAGCTTCACTGTATCTTCCGATACTCCAGGCTACTAAAATAGCTGGCAAACTTCCATGAATTGCTTCAATTGTTACCTTGGGTCTCTAGTAGGTGATGCATCAAATTGTCATAATTTCAAAAACGTTTGTATCATCACCAATTAAAGTTCAAAATTCACTGTATTTACCTCTAGACCAATAAGTTCTGACATCAAATTGTCTATGTTCGGTGTTGAGTGTTCTCAGATAAGCTTCTTTTCTCCACATTAACGGTTGGGGTAGTAGGAGTGGTCGGTATCCCATTGTGGATTGGTGGATTTCCCTGATTGTTTGGGTTACCATCGGCTCATTCATTGCCTTGATGTGAACTCTCTCGAGCTTTTCTTTTTAACCTTCTCATGGTTCTTTCAATTTTTGGGTCGTATAGCCAATCTACCATCAAAGGACAGTTTTTGGTCAAACAACACCATTAAAACAAATAAATAAAATGAAATAATAATAAACGAAACAAAATAACTAAAAATCAGAACAATAAATTACCCAATCCCCAGCAGCGGTGCTAAAAATTTGTCGAATGTTACTAACGCTTGGCAAAGATTGAATGTTTAGTGTAAAAGTGCAAGAAAATAATGCCAAGGTGAGTCTTATGCGTGCAAGTATACTCGGTCAGCAAGTAATACAGCAGTAAGCTGAGTATCGAATCCACAGAGATTAGTCAATAACTTATTTGCTTCATGTTTACTTGTTCGTAAGAAAATAAAAGTGTTTGAAATGATTTAGAATTTTGATTGAAAATATAGCGAAACAAAGTAGTGAAAATGGAAACAGTCTGGCAACAAAAGTGTATTCGAATGAATGATGAGTGTTCGCAAGGGATGCCTGGATTTTATGCTACTTATGCCAGCCTTTAATAATATCTTGACTTAGTTTTATTGCCAAGTATATTAAAGGTAGTACTGCCTCTGTCGATGGCAATACCCTAAGTTAACCATGACAAAACCCCTATATGTCTATAGTGAAGCTTTTCATTAATTAACTCGATTAAGTGTCAACCTTTACTCCTAAAGGGTAGACTCACTTCTGAAGTAAGTTCATCTACTTGAACATATTTTGTCGAAGCTTCTCGCCTTAGTCTCTGAAACTGATCGTTGCCTCTTAACTCTGTTAAGATATTAAGGTGCAATATGCATACTATGCCAACTGTCGTATGGAAAAGGATTTGAGAAAATTAAGTACTAGCTGATAGAAAATAATGACAAGGCATTTAGATTATTAAAAATCAAACATAAAACCAGCGTTAATCGCAATCATCCCCCAACCAACTGTAAAAGCTTAGTTCATGGTTGGGAGTCCATCCACAAAACATCATCATTTTTCATCATCATTTTCAAATAAAAACAAATAAGAATAAGGGAATAGGCAAGAAGGAGATTCACTGATACAACCCTTCTAATGCTCTAGAGCTCTCAGTCTTAGCTAGTTAAACCACGTCGCATGTCGGTTCACCATGGTGCAGTATGGGATGAAAAGCAGTACTAAAATGTAATTTAGTTTTCAATGGCTTGTGTAAAGCACTCTAAAATCTCGAAGTGAACCTAGGATCCATGTCCGATATAATAGACATAGGAATACCATGCAATCTAACAATCTCGTTGACATATAATTTTGTCAGTTTGTTCAAGGAATAATATGTGCGAACTGGTATGAAGTGTGCCGATTTAGTCAATCGATCCACGATCAACCAGATTGCATCCTTTTTACTTGGCGTCAAAGGCAAGCTCGTTACAAAATCCATAGTAACTTTTTCCCATTTCCACTGTGGAATGGAAATTTGTTAAAGTAATCCAGATGGTACCTGATGTTCTTTTTTTACTTGTTGACAAGTCAAACACTTGGCACAAACTTTGTGATGGCTCGCTTCATACCAGGCCACCAAAAATGACTATTCACATCTTGATACATTTTGTTACCACCTAGATGCATTGTTAAAGGGCTGTAATGGGCTTCAAAAAGTACTTCTTTCTTCAACTCATCATTCTCAGGAACGTATAAACGTCTTTTATCGTATAAGCACCCATTAGACTTCACTTCAAAGTCCTTAGATTCACCCCTTCTATTTGTTTCATTCTTTTCAAGCACAATTCATCCTTGGCTTGTAACTCTTTAATTCTCTTTATCAAAGTTGGCTTGATTTGAAATTCCGCCACTAATGCCCCATTTTCCTGCATTTTCAACTGCATTCATGGCTCTCAAGGTAAAAAATGTTTTCCGGCTAAGTGCATCAGCTACCACTTAGCCTTCCTCGGATGATAATCAATAATTACATCATAATCCTTGATTAATTCTATACATCTTATCTGCCTCAAATTGAGCTCCTTTTGTTATAACATGTACTTCAAACTTTTATGGTCAGTGAAAATATAGCATTTTTCACCATAAAAGTAGTGTCGCCAAATTTTTAGAGCAAACACCACTGCAGCCAACTCTAAATCATGAGTAGGATAGTTTCTCTAATGAGTTTTGAGTTGCCGTGAAGCATAAACTACCACCTTTCCTTCTTGAATCAGCACACATCCCAAACCATTAGGGAGGCATCGCTATATATTACAAATCATTGAAAAGTCTTTCACAAACCACTGATAGTAACCAGCTAATCCCAAAAAGCTTTTCACTTCGTAGATGTTCTTAGGAATTTTCCATTCAAGAATTGCTTGGACCTTTTTAGGATCAACTCAAATTTCTTCGGCTGAAACTATGTGCCCAAGGAAATTTACTTCTGATAACCAGAATTCACACTTTGACAGCTTTGCATACAACTTCTTTTCTCGTAAAATCTGGAGAACAACTCGAAGATGAGCATCATGCTCCTCCTTGGTTTTAGAGTAAACTAAGATGTCATTAATAAATACTACCACGAATTGATCCAAAAACAGCTCGAAGATTTGATTCATTAAATCCATAAAAGTTGCTGGTGCATTTGTAAGTCTGAATGGCATTACTACAAACTCGTAATGCCCATATCTAGTTCTGAAAGCTATCTTTGGTATGTTTGTCTCCTTAATTTTTAACTAGTGATACCCCGATCAAAGATCAATCTTAGAGAATGCCATTGCTCCCTTAAGTTGATCAAAAAGATCGTCAATCCTTGGTAAAGGAAACTTATTCTTTATCGTCACCTTATTAAGTTGACGATAATCCACACATAGTCTCATTGATCTATCTTTCTTCTTTACAAACAAGACTGGAGCTCCACAAGGTGATATGCTTGGTCGAATGAAGCCTTTATCTAACAATTATTGCAATTGAGCCTTTAACTCTTTGAGCTCTGTAGGATCCATTCTATAAGGTGCTATTGATATTGATGATGTTCCAGGGAGCACAACAATACCAAATTCCACCTAAAGATCTGGGGGTAAGCCCGATAATTCATCCGAAAAAACATCTGGAAATTCCCGCACCGTGGGTATGTTTTCCAAATCTATCTTTGTTTCCGGAGCACTTATCATATGGGCTAAATAAGTTTCATATTCACATGATAACAACTTTCCAGCAGCTACAGCTGCAATCTCTGAGCTCAAATAGTTTCGTTTTTCTCCTTCAAACACTATTTCCTAACCTTCTAGTCCTTTTAAAACTACTCTTTTTAATCGGTATTCAACCGTAGCATCATATGTCAATAGCCAATCCATTCCAAGAATAATTTCAAATTCTTGGAAAGGCAATTCCATAAGATTAGCAGGAAATTCTACTGCTTGAATTTTTAAAGGACATTTCCTGCATATCCTACTCACTCTGGCACTTTGTCCTATTGGGTTGACGATAACTATCTCACTAGAAATTAGTTCTACTGGATGTTTCTTTCAAGTATTATTCTAGAACTAATGTATGAATGAGTAGAGCCTGAATCAATTAAGGTAAAAATAGGCATGCCAAAGAGTTCAATCATATCTACAACGATTTCTGCATCATTTCGATCCTCAATAGTTTTGATGTTGTATACCTGAGCTGTAGCTCTACTTTTCTTGATTGGGTGTTGATGTAGATGTTCCCGGTTTCCTACCTTTGTTTCCCTTGCCCTTATGTGGCACTGCAGCAGACTGATGCAGATGAAGCTCTAGACATTTTTTCTTGAAATGCCCAGCTTGTCCACAATGGAAACATGCTCCGATCAACCAACATTGACCGTGATGCCTCTTTCCACAATGCTCACATTCTGTAATCGAACGACTGCTTCGATTTTCCTCCTGCATACCCCTTCTTAACTGAAGAGACTAATGTTGTAGGATGTTGTTGTGACATTCCTTTGCTGCGTTTAAATGAGGATGCGACAAATGAACCTCCAAACTTTTTTTCTAGTCTGACTCTTCTTTTCTACCTTCTCCTTGAGGTCCACTCTTTCTATAGCCTTGGCTCAATTCACCATTACTTGAAAACTAGTGAAATTACGGGAAACCAATATCCTTTTATATTGTGAATCCAATCCAGACATGAATCTGTTGATTCTAGACCTTTCGGTTGTGAGAAATTCTTTCGAATTGGCTCAATCTATTAAATTTACACTCCTATTCATAAACCGATCTGCCATGTTGTTTAAGCTGTAGAAATTGCTGCCTCATATCTTCAACAAATACATATCCAATGTACTTTTCTTTGAATTCTTGAAGAAAGAATTCCCAAGTAACCCGTTCCAGAGGTACTTGTGCAGTTATCACATTCCACCATATACTGGCTTGTCCCATCAGAAGGGATACTACTCCTTCCAATTTCCCTTGATCATCACAAGGAATTCTGCTTAACATGATCTTGACATCATTTAACCAGTAATCACCATCCATCGGATTTGCATTAGTATCACCTCAGAATTCTGGTGCTCCGATTTTCCTTAGCTCCTTAGGGGCTGATACTAGTGCTCGCCGATTTATAATCGCATCCAAGGATTGTAGAAACAAGCCTTGATCATGTACCGATATATTCCTTTGTTCCTGGGCCTATTGCTCTACATTCTGCTGAGCCGGTTGCTCCATATTTTGTTGATCTTGAGGTGGATTCTAATTCACCTCATTACTTCCGCTTTGAGCAGGCACATCCTGCTCAATAGCCTGTCGCAATTCGTGATAACCCAACATCTGTTCATGTGATGACTATCTTAAATAAGTAAAGAGTAATCTACTCAATATCAGGCAGCATCATAATCCTATACAATATCACCAATTTCTTATATCCTAGTGGCATGTATATAACTCTAACTTTCTACAAAGACTCATTTACCATCCAAAACCGGCTAAACTTGTAGCTCTGATACCAACAAATGTAACACCCTTACCAGTATTTATTAATCCATACTAGTATAGAATGTCACATATATTTAAATGTATTTTTATACTAACCAACTTAATCAAAATCAGTATTTTTTGAAATTTTTTATTTATCACGTAAAATCAATTACTAATTTTATTTCCAGTCAAATAGCTTTCGTTTTCAGGCAGCAACTTGACAGTTTGTAACTACACATTTTAATTAAGTAAATAGCCTAAAAATTGCCTAAACTAAAAATGATCTTAATTACTATAAAAATCAAATTTAGAAATTTACCCAAATTCCATTACTAATAATTTCTTTGAACTAATATAAACGACATTGTATAGTAATCACTTATCTAGATATTAATATTACAACCCATATCTATACCAGTTAAAGTGAGCTACCAATATTTTATACATGCCAACTATAGATAACCAAAATACATTGAAGATGTAAATTACCGATACAACTATTTTTCCTCGGGGTGATGATGTTGATATTCCTTACACCTTCCCGGGATTACTACCTACGCGTGGAAACCATAACACGTTAAGTATACACTTAGTGAGGCATTATAATTATGTAACATAAAATTTACATGCTTGAATTATAACAATAATAAAATAAACATGCAATTTGATCACTACTCTTTTATTTTCCTTATGTTAATCAAATATTAACAAAAATATAGTCCAGATTCATAAATCCTATTAATATCCTTGCCATTATCCGAGAGTTTACCCACTCTCTAAATTATTTACTATATATTATTAAAAAAATTATTGCACAACATAGACTGAGGACTTGAGTAAACGAGTCAAAACCGCACCAAAGTGCTAATAAACCGCATCAAAATGCTAAGAGACCGCTCATAAGTGCTAAGAAACCACACCTAAGTGTTAATAAACCGCTGGACTCTATGGCATGCCAACTATACTTCGTACCTCAATTAATTATTTGGGCATATTTTCCAATTCCATTTTCGATTCATCCATGGCAATATAATTAAAATCTGGGCAGTTCATACACTAAATATAACACAAACATATCAAAATTAAATTACCTGTGATCAATGCATGTAATTCTCCTACCTTTGACAATTCTCGACATGTCAAATATAAATTCATGATATAATTATCAAGCATTTACTAAGAAGGTAGACTTATCTCAAGTCTTTCAAACGATAAATCTTAAAATTTTTCATGCATAAAAATGCATTCACCTTGACACTTTATGCTTTTTCAATATTCACTAGCATCACTAAGTTTAACTTTGATCTCGTTCCTTTCCTCGATTGCTAAATCGATCTTGATTTTATTCACAGTTTACAAGTGTATTAAAAATACCATAAGTACATTTCATTATATGTTAGTATCTTACAAACATATAAACAATATAGGAATAATTTTCCTATAAACACTCTAATATTTTCCAAATATTAGTTTCGTGACATAAGTCATTCCATCCCCAATACATCGTATTTCTTCCAACCTTTACTCAAAGAATGATTTATAATTCATTCTAATATTTATTCTAGCATAATGCTTCCATAAAAATAAATTTTCACTTTAGTCCTTAATTTCTTCAAAATTTTCGAATTGGTCCCTATGTTATTCAAACTGCCAAAATGGTCTAAATGACATTTTAAAGCTTGTAAAATCATAATTTCAACATTTCCAAATTTATGGAAAATTTTCCATAATTTCTCCTTAATTCCATCAAAATGCCGAAATCACCCATATACTTTTCCAAGTTTCCAAATTAGTCCACTTAACACTTAAACATCGTTTCCAAGCTTCACAATCCTTCCTAACTCAAAATCAATCCAAATTCAACTTTTCCACTAAAACCCTAACTTTGAACAATTTAGGGTTTAGTTATTTCCATGTAGTTTCAATCATCATACAGGCTTTAATATGATTCTACAACATCATATTCATCAAAAACTAACCTTAATTCATTCTAAATCAACATCCCCTTCATCGATCAATTTCCCAAAACTAAGGTTTTAAGTAAGAAAAGCATGAACAAATGGTACCAAGAGATAGAAAATTTCATGTAGATTTATTTCATGTTTCATGCCTTCATCAAAATTACAACTAAATAAGCTTAAAAAATCAAGAAGAAAATTTTTTTCATCTTACCTTAGGGTGTTCGAAACTTGGCTGAAAATGGGGGGAGAAATCTTGAAATTTCTTTTCCTCCAAATTAAGCCACTTGTATTCAATTTATTAAAAATGAATTTAAAATTCATTTTAAAGTCTAATGACCTTTTTACCCTTGTAATCCAAAGCTCCATATTGAGCCACATATCTACCTGCCACTCCAAGGGCCCAAAACAATCCAAGGAGTTAGTAATTACCAAATTTGCCCTTGCCATCTTCAAAAATTACCATCTTGCCATTTTTCATCCAATGGTTAAGATTAAACATGGAAAAGTAATCTTTAATCTAATGATCCATATTAATTTTGATTAAAATAAGGAATGGAAATGAGCCTTTCACGCTTGCCTTATTTTAATAAAATATTTCCTAAAATATCTCATAAAAGGTTTCTCATTTATTCGATTAAATCTGATTATCCGAATTTTTCCCGAATTTTAAAGCTTTATAGCTCTTAATACAAACTCCATATCAAAAATCCGTGTATCATGAAAATGCCACTCTTGGGGGTGAACGATTCATTTACGGGACTAAATTACATACTTTTGAAAATTACATCTTGGTCCCTAAACTTTTCAAAGTTTACACTTTGGCACCAAACTTTTGAAATTTTACATTTTGGTCACCAAACTTTTCAAGCCTTTCATTTTGGTCACTAACCAAAATTTTGAGGTATTACAATTTTCTCCTCTTTTTTTTGCCTTTTTTGCTTTTTCTTTTTTTTCACTTAGCTTGCTTTTTCTTTTCTTTTTTCTTTATTTTGCTTTACATGCATATTTTTCCAGAGGAAGAAGATTCTGAATGGCTTTCACTTTATCGAGGTTAATTTCAATTCCACTTTTGATGACTACAAAACCTATGAGTTTCCCAAATGTGGCTCCAAAAGTATATTTGGTGGATTGGGCTTCAAATGATACTTTCTCAATCCTTGGGGAAGCTTTCTTGAATTTTGCTTCAATTTTTATTTTGGTTACCGTGGCCCTCGGATATGTTGCTCAATACTTTCAATCCAAATTGCTTTAGCTTGTAGCAAAACAAGTCTCACATGATTATAAATGTCATTTTGTCTATTTCCTTCTAAGCAAAAGAAAATTGTCTTTCAAGCCCACTTTATTAAAGTCTTGACCATCTTGAGGAATTCAACGTCAAATTTCTTTTATACAACATTTCTAGTCCCATTCTTCTAAAGTTTTGCTGAACGGGCTGGCATTCAGGCCTCATGAGCAACTTGTGCATAAAAATGTATGTATTTACCCCTAGTATATCATGGTATGTCCATGCAAAGATGACTTTGAATTTTTGCATCAATTCAATCAATTCATGCTTGGTTTTAGCTAAAAAAGTTGTATTGATCTTTACTTCTTTTATTTCATCTCGAATCCTCAAATTTAGAATCTCAATTTCTTGCTTGTGAGGAAAAATCTATTTTTCCCATTTTCGACCAGTCTTGATAATTCCTCATGGGAATCAATTTCCTCTTCATCTTCGCATTCATTCACCTCCATCAAGCATATGGACTACTCTATTTTGAGATTAGAGTCTGATTCATTCATACAGTTAATAGTAGGGGCCCTGCAAAGAAATTGGGAATATGTACATATATTTGAAAAGAATGAATATTTTAAGGATGCATGCTTGTCATTTGAGAAAAAAATTATGTAAGAAACAAGCATCGAAAACAAATAAGCTGACATAGTCTCCTTTACAAACGACCCTCAATGCTCACGGACAAAAGCAATTGGGATGGTTCAGGGAACTACTTTGTAACAATCTTAAAACTACAAACAAATCTCATGTGGTCCGGTTGTCAATCATTAATAAATAAAAACCTGACTGAATTTCCACCACTCCAAGTATATAGACAATTCTTTATTTTTTCCTTTACCAACCCAAAGACATGCCCCTTCTTACTTATGTTTTGATGTTCTCATCAAATCTTGATTAAGATCATCCTGCCTACGAGTTTCCTTGTTTCTTCAATCAAATGCTTCCTCTTTTCCATAAAATGTTCAATCACTTTCATGTAGAAATTAGCAGCTTCTTCTGGCTGGCATCAAGATGAACTCTGTTTACAAGATGTTGGCTGGATGTGTTGAAAGTATTAATGGCATGTCTATTTGAGGTTTCTTCCTTGACGGCTGGTGATTCTCAATTAGTTTCACCTTGCTCTTTATTTCTTTCATTTTATTGACGTCTTTCGGCTCTTGATTTCCATGCAGCACAATTGCATTGGTTCCAATCAGGTGACCACCACTTGAGTTACAAATCTTAATGGAATGACCTTTAGTTTTGACTTCCAGAATCCTCTGCTTTAGAAAGTTTGAAACTTGCCGCTTGAAAGCGGAACAATCATCAATGTCATGATCATGAGCTCCATTATGATACTCACAATGATTCCTAGTGATATAACAACTTGGATCATAGAGCTTTGAGGGTTTCACATGATGTGGTAAAGCTTCGAGCAATTTGAAGTTCGGCTCACGATAAAAAACATGAATGAGATCTAATCTAGACTTTGATTTTCCACTTGTAGAAAAATCTTGAACATCTGACTTTGGGGTATCCTTCAGTAAATGAAACTTTGAAGGCATCGATGACAAGATATTACTTTGATTCTGGTAGACCCCAAACTGTAGCAGATTACCCATAAGTGCTTGTTGTGGATTTCGCCTTTCAATTTTATTTCAATTCCTCTAGAAAATAATGATCTTTTATAGAAGTGAGGCTCTTCATTCTCAAAACATAAATGCTCATTCCTGGTGAGATCACTGACTCCGCGTTTCAATTATGGCATAAAAAGATTTATAATACTTCGGGGACTATCATCAAAAGGTGATTCTGCACGAGGTAAGGGAACAAATCCAAATATAGAATTGATATAGGATTAATCATCTTCATTTTCTTACTAAACTCTTCGGCCTCTTGTGCTCTATGCTCTTCTTTTCCCTAATGGAGTCAATTCCCTTGTGAGAAAAATTATATCCTCAACTAAATCATTTAACTTTCATCACCTCAGAAAAATATTTTGCAGATGTATGCAATCCTTCAGCTCTGCTAGAACCATTATGTCCTCTAACTCTCACTGAACCATTGATCAATATGAATTTGGAAGAAACACCAAAGTTTGACTTATTCAATCCTTTTATGTTTGTCTACTTGACTACTTAATTTCAACTTTTTCAAAATCCACCAGTGCATTAAGGTCAAGCACTTTATTATTCAAACTCAGATCTATTGGATTTCATATAGATGCCCAGGCTATATTAATCTAGACTTTTTCCTATTTTCTTTCTTTTTTTACCTTTTTCGTTTTTTGTCTCTTTTTTTACAAGAAGAATCATTTTAGTTTGAACCCTCATGTGAGATGTGATAACTCTTTGCTCATCAATATTAGTACTTCCATATGAAATATTCTTTTTTGGCTTCCCTAATTCCAAGTAATGTGGTAGCTCGAATTATCATCTCGTTCTGTGGCTGGTCAAACCTTTGCTCAATGCTACCCAAGTGGTCCCCAACAACCTTCTGATATTGCTCAACCTAACAAGCATGTTGCCCATACTTCTCAGGATATTGGTTTTCAGCTAATGCAATGTTATTTGAAAAAAATGCAATGTTTAAGCATTGCAATGCATGAATACAAGAATGCAAAACAAAAGTGAAAAAAAACAAAGGAAATGAGTCAGTACAATGAAATGATCGTATAAGCAACAATTAAATTGCTAAAAATTAAAACAATTCATATTAGGCAAATAAATAACCAGAGAAGTGTATTTAAACCAGCATCACTCTAATAGCAGGCTGCCTAATTCTAAGGTTCCTGCCTGGCTTTAGTGGAGTGGGCTCAAAGATTTATAGAATACAGTTTTGTTCTAGACTCTGGGTACCCAAACTATCATTACTGTTTGTCAAACTAATATTCCATTTTGATATAACAAGTATTTTCAAGGTCCAATTTGTAAAATAAGATAAATTTTTAAGGTCTCAAATATACTCACAAAATGACAAGGAATCAAACTTAAAAGTGTTTCTTAGTCAAAAACTAAAGCCTCAAATATTTTCTAAGTGTTTTTGTACTCAAATAGCCAAAATTTGTCTAGGCGTATCGATATACCCTTTCTCGTATTGATACGGTTCTTAGCTACTAGAAATTTTTACGCAAATGGCTATCGCATACCAATACGGCTTGTGCACATTTTGGCACGGATGTTCGACACGCATATGTTCGTTTCAATACGCCATTCAACCTGGGAGATAACAACTATTTGAGTATCGGTATGGTTACTACTCGTACCGACACGAGTTTTAGATTTTCTAAATCTTTTGTATTTAAACTCAACCGTTGTCTTGTCAGTTTATTGGAATAACAAACTTTGAAAATCTGCTATAGCGTGTCGATATGCTTCTATGCGTATCGATACAATTTTGATACTCGAGCAATTAGGATTCCAGTGAGTAAACCCTGTACCGATATGATAAACCTCATACCAGGTACGCCTTTATTAAATTGACAACTCGTACCGATATGTCCTTCTCGCGTATCAATACCCATTTGTACAACGAGTATTTCTTTTTATGGCAGGTACTGATATGAAACCAGGAGTATCGATACCGAGGGTAGGCAAACAACGTTTAATGTGAGAAAATTGCTCTCCAACGACTATAATCAATTCCTCAACCACCAAACGGTTCAAAATCAATGAAGGGGTATAAAATGGAGTCTCCAAAGCTACAACAACTAATCATCAACTTTCAAGCTTTAAAGTAAAAATCCAACATCTTTGAGTCTATTAGAGTCAAATCCTTGTAACCCTCTTGAGTGAGCAAAATTGTAATCTTTATTTTCAAGATTGGGTTCAGTGAACTTGTATTGGGGCAAATTTATTACCTTTGAGAGGATTTTATCATTTGCTAATCATTTATTGTAAAAGAGTGAGTTCATCAAAGCATTGGGTAGAAAGCTTTGATAGTGTAACGATTTCCCCCTAAGCCTAAAAAAGGGGACGAAATTCTTTAGTGAATTTGTGAAAATTCTTAGTAGGAAGCTAAGGTAGTGGATGTAAACCTTGTTAGAAGGTTGAACCACTATAAATCCTTGTGTCCCAATCGTTTTATTTTCCAATTTTCTTTCAAAATTTTAATTACCATCTCACACCCCTCTTGGCCAGTTTCACCATTGATTGATCACCCCAACAATTGGTACTAGAGCCACACTCAATTGAAGGTCTAACCACCGTTGAGACGATCCTAAAGGTGATTCAATCAATCGTTAATCAATCCATGGCCTCTACTTTAGGCAACAACCTTTATGGGTCTCAATCCGTCACAAAACCTCCATATTTCAATGGGGATAACTAGCCCTATTGGAATAATCGTATAAGGCTCTTCATCAAATCCAACAACTACCACTTTTGTGATATAGTAGAAGATGGATTGGCCATTCTGATAATGTGGGAAGGAGACCAAGTCGTTCCAAAGTCCAATCATGAGATGACTGATGAAGATCGAAGGAAGTTACAAATCAATGAAAAAGCTATGCACATGATCTTTTGCGCTCTTGGACCGGATGGGTACTTAAAGATGTCTTATTGCACAAGTGCAAAAGGGGATACGGGATAAGCTAGAAGTGACATACGAGGGCACAAATAAAGTAAAGGAGACCAAGATTGGCCTTCTAAATCTAAGCTACGAGAACTTCAAAATGGAGCCGGATAAAGACATCTAAAATATGTTTAATCGATTCTCTGTCATCGTCAATGGGCTAAAAGGATTTAGAGAAGTCATTTCAGAAGAAAAGCTTGCCTAGAAGGTTATCTACTCTCTTCCTGAGTCATGGGATGGAAAGAGAACCACCATCATCGAAGAAAAGGATCTCAAGACTTTGAAGCTCGATGATCTTATGGGGACTCTTGTCACTCATGAGATAATGAAGAAAAGAAGAGAAAAAAAAAAGAAATAAGAGAAGAAGGAGAGAAGAAGGTAGTGGAGAAGGAAAAGATAGGTATTGCTCTCAAAGCTTCACAAGATGAGAGTGATTCTAGCGAGGAGGAAATCAAGAAATGGCTATGCTAGCCAAAAGGTTCACTCGGTTCATGAAATCCAACCGGGGAAAAAAGTTCCATCGAAGAAGACATTTCAAGAAGAAGAACAAGGAAGAAGAGAAAGACCCTATAGTGTGATATGAATGCAAAAAGCCAAGACACATCAAGGTCGATTGTCCCCAACTCAAGAAGAAATGCTTCGAGAAGAAAAAGAAGTATAAGGCCAATGTAGCCACTTGGGGTGATGAAGAATCTTCAAGTGATGAGGAGCAAGAAGTTGCAAATCTTTACCTCATGACCTTAAAAGATGATCCTAAGGTGACCTCCAACCCATATAATGAGTTGCAAGAGGTTTATGACAAATTAGCTTTGAAATACAAAGAATCACTTTTGAAAAACAAGAAAATAATTTTTTATTTGAAAAATCAAAATGATTCTTTATCCAAAACTAATTCGGAACTTGAGAAGAAGGTTTTTGTTTTACAAGCCAAACAAAATGATTTTGAAAAGAAAAATCAAGATTTAAATAACCCTCTCTCTAAAGTTCATAATGATCTCCAAAAGAAGTTGGTGATCTTAAAGCTTCTTTAAACAAAGTTGGGAATTCCCGTTTTGAAAAAAGAAATTCTTCAAAACCCAACTATGTGACAAGAAACTTTAATAGGTACAAACAAAAAGGCTTCCAAAGGCCCTCTAGAGGTTAGAGGATTAAGAGTGTTTGGGTTCCTAAGGAACTTGTCGCTTCTAATAATATTAAGGCAATTGCTTCTTGGATTGCCAAGGGAACCAAGTTTTTGGGAGCTAATACTCATGGACCCAAAATGATTTTGGGTACCAAAAATCAAGATGTAATTCTTTGTTTGTAGGGGGAACATTGCTACAAAGCCAAAGCTTCTAGTGCAAACTCTTGGTACCTTGATAGTGGATGCTCGAGACACATGACCGGTGACAAGAGTAGATTCTTGGAGCTAAAACTAAAGAGTGGAGGAGCAGTGACGTTTGGTGACAACTCCAAAGGCCACATTGAAGGAATTGGTTCCATTGGTAATCACTCTTCTATACCTATTGAAAATGTCTTTTATGTCAATGGTCTTAAGCATAATTTGCTAAACATAAGCCAACTTTGTGATAAAGGTTTCAATGTGCTTTTTGATTTAAATGGTTGCAAAATTATCAACATTGAAACCAACAAAATTGTGCTTTTTGGTCATCGCATTGGAATCATATATATGGTGCATTTAGATGACATTCATATTTCTAATGCATGTTTTGTTGCCAAAGATGTGCATGATTCATGGTTATGGCATAGAAAACTAGGGCATGCAAGCATCAATGTTTTGGAAAATTGATTTCAAATGATCTTGTAAGATATTTGCCTAAAATAAAGTTTTCACATGACAAAATTTGTGATGCTTGTGCTAAAGGCAAACATAAAAGAGTTTTTTTAAACCTATTAATGATGTTTCTACAAGTAGAGTTTTACAATTGATCCACATGGATCTTTTTTGCCCTATTAGAACAATGAGCTTGGGTGGAAAATAATATGCATTTGTTTTAGATTATGACTATTCTATATATATTTGAGCTCTATTTTTAAGTACCAAGGATGAGGCTTTAGAAAAATTCATCATATTTTCAAAATCAAATCAAAACGATTTTGGTTACTATATTGCACATATTCGAAGTGACCATGAAACCGAATTTTAAAATCTAGGCTTTGAAGAGTTTTGTAACTCAAATGGTATAAGCCAATAATTTTTCAGCTTCTCGAACACCTCGGCAAAATGGGGTTGTTGAGAGAAAAAATCAAACTTTAGAAGAAATGGCTAGAACCATGCTTTGTGAAAATAATTTGCCTAAGTATTTTTAGGCAGAAGTCACTAATACGGCTTCTTATATTGTAAATAGAGTAATGATTATGTAACCCCCTTAACCCGGTCTAGCCGCCAGACTGAACCGAGGAAGCTACATTAGGTTTGCCGAAGCAATCCAGAGAGATACATTGAAAACCCAGTCTTTTTTCTTTTGATCTTATCTAAATGCCAATTACTAATCCTACATGTTTAGGAAGATAATAAGTATAACCCCAACTCAATCGGGCATCAATTTGACATTTAATTGATCACGTTTGCCACTTAGGGACCAAAACGCAAATACAGAAAATTTACATGATTAAACTCACTTTTAAATTACCAACCTCTAATTAGTTACATGCACTAAAATTTACATGAATCAAATACAATTGCATTGACAAGTTACATGGACTAAAATGCAAAGAAAGCAAAACTGCCCAAAAA
The DNA here is from genome assembly GCA_019671005.1 of Hibiscus mutabilis. NCBI lineage: Eukaryota > Viridiplantae > Streptophyta > Magnoliopsida > Malvales > Malvaceae > Hibiscus > Hibiscus mutabilis. The sequence continues at coordinate 21,357,094 of CM033744.1, read as the reverse complement.
TGACATTAACTGAATAAATGGTCATCCGTATCGGTACACTTCTGTAATGTATCGATACGCCTAACTGTATTGCGTAACTTTTGAAACATTTTAAACCGTACCGATAAAGGTGTTTCGATACGCGGGTTCATGTTGAAAAAGTGAATTCTAGAGGCTAAAACTCGTGCCGAAACGCCCATACCCGTATCGGTATGCCAGGCCAAATTTACCTAGGCGTATCGAAACCCACAATACCCGTACTGTTCCCACAAGCCAGAAAATTGCCTAGCCGTATCAATACGGTCCCCCGCGTATCGGTACACCTGGGCCTGTAATGTCGCATTTAGATGGTTTTTTGACCCAAAAGCCTACCATAATCAATCCAACATGCATAAAACACAATACCAACATGCCAAACAAATCAGAAGCCAACTAGCATCACAATCCTAGCAACACAACATGGCTCCATGCTCAAAAGAAAATCTATAGGCATGCTTCCTACTTTTGCATCCAAGCAACATACCAAAAGACAAACCAACACCAAAATCAATCCTTAAAGGCCATTTACAATCCAAGAGCACCTAAAGAAACATCCTCAAATAGGGAGTTCCACAAAAAATCTCCCAAAACACAGCAAGTGCCTCATTGCCCTTATTCATTATAGTCTAGTCCCTAACATACTTTGGAAACAAGTCTCACCAAGATCCCCTTGCTTCTTACTGCCTTCCAAGACCTCAATTATCTACATTGATGGACAATGAGAGCGTAAGCACACAAGGATTAGTGAGGAATGCTAAAAAACAAACACCATCAATGCATTTAAAACCATTCCCTTAACATCATCCTTTAAAACATCATCATGCCCATTTTTAAACATGCACTTTACAACATTTAAACCAGCATATTAAACCATATGCTACATGTATCATTAATCAACAACAAGTCACATTGCTAACCCTCTACTTAAGCCTTCCCATGCATTACTACCAAATGCAAAGCTTAAGGAGAAACATGTATAAATCACATTATACAACATAACACATTTAAATGATACATTAACAATTATATTGGCTTTCAAGTGATCATTACAAGTCCATTAACAAAAGAGTTCATCGGATACACGGATTCAACAAGTGTTAACCCAACACTTCAAGCCATCTCAACCGGAATAACGATACAATTACAATCGCAATACATTAACAAATGGGTACAATATCAACTGTGTACACTTTCAACCCATAGGGACACGAATCACTCTCATCGGTTTGATGCTTAGCGCACTAATGAGAGTATTCGGTACCGTTTAATAGCTCTTCCAAAACTCATTTTTCAAAATTGATTCCACCATTATTAAATAGATAATTAATAATGATTTTTGAGCATTTTCCATAATTTTTCCAATATAAAAAATATTCAATCCCGAAACTGACTCAAATCTCTACTCTGGCCTATCGAATCTTCTAATAAACCACCAAAATGCAAAACCCTAAAACTGGGGCGTTACAACTCTTCCCCACTTAAGAAATTTCATCCCTGAAATTTACCTGGAGGAAATAGGTGCAGAAACTGATTCAACATATCTGACTTCCGCTCCCACGTGGCCTCCTCAACACCGCGGTGCTTCCATAACACCTTAACCAGCTATACTGTTTTGCCACGGAGCACCTTACTCCTGGTATCAAGAATCTCTACTGGTTCTTCATCATAAGATAGATCCGGTCTCAACCCAATCTCTTTCACCGGCATGACATGCGAGGATCCGACCTATACCTCCGCAACACCGAAACATGGAACATATCATGAATCTTTCCAACTACGGAGGTAACCTCAATCGATATGCAACAGGACCCACACACTCCACCACCTCGTATGGTCCAATGAACCCCAGACTAAGCTTCCCTTTCCGCTCAAAATGCAACACCTTCTTCCAGGGCGACACTCTCAAAAACACTTTATCACCCACAACATACTCTATATCTCTACGCTTCAAATCCGCATAGGATTACTGGCGATCTGCAGCTGCTTTTAAGCGCTCACATATCAACTTAACTATTTTAGTTGTGCCTTTCAGAACATTAGGCATCGACACAAACTTTTCCCCCACTTTTGCCCAACACACGGGCGTACGACACTTCCTACCCTACAACGCCTCATAAGGTGCCATTTATATGCTAGCGTGATAATTGTTATTGTAGGCAAATTCCTCCAAGAGTAAATGCTTCTCCTATGTTCCCTGGTACCCAATAACACGATACCTCAACATATCCTCGAGAACCGGAATCACGCACTCCGATTGGCCATTCGTCAGAGGATGATACAATGTACTAAAAGTCAACCAGGTCCCCAAAGCATGATGCAAACTCACCCAAAACCTTGTGGTAAACTGCGGATCCCTATCCCAAACTATAGATTTAGGCACCCCGTGTAAACGCACAATCTAAGAGATGTACAGCTCAGCCAACCTATCCAAGGTATATGTAATATGCACTGGCACAAAATGCGCACACTTCGTAAACCGATCCGTAATAACCCAAATAGAATCCTTTTTGGTCGGCGTCAAAGGCAGCCCAGACACAAATCCATGGTGATTCTTTCCCATTTCCATTATGGTATCCTCAACGGTTGCAACAACCCGGAAGGAAACTGATGTTCAGCCTTTACCCGCTGACAAACCATACACCGAGCAATGAAATCAGCCACATCTTTCTTCAGTCCAACCCAATAGTACTCGTCCTTCAACCCTCGATACATCTTAGTACTACCAGGATGATAGCAAAAGGACTGGCATGGGCCTCAGTTAAAATAGTGTGCCTCAACTCCTCGTCTTTAGGCACCACTATTCGACCTTTGAAACACAACACCCCATCATCGTTGAAATAAAAATCCGTAGGATTTCCATCCCTGATATCTTCAACATGAGGTACCAAAACCCCATCATACGACTGCTTCTCCTTAATCATCATACTCAATGGTCAGATCATAATCTTGCAACAACTCCAACCATCTACGTTGCCTAAGATTCAGCTCCTTCTGTGACATCAAATATTTCAAACTCTTATGATCCGTATAAACTACACATTTCTCACCATAAAGATAATGCCTCCAAATCTTCAAGGCAAACACGACCGTTGCAACATCAAGATCGTGAGTAGGGTAGTTACGTTCATGCACCTTCAACTGCCTAGATGCATACGCCAACACCTTACCCTCCTGCATCAGCACGCAACCAAGCCCAACATACGACGCATCACTATAAACAACGAACTCCTTCCCCGATTCGGGTTGAACCAAGACCGAAGCTAGCGTTAAGGCATCCTTCAACCTTTCGAAAGCTCACTGCCTATCCTCCGTCCACTCAAACCTAGCATTCTTCTGTAACAACTTTGTTAACAGAGCTGCCAAACTGGAGAACCCTTCCACAAATCTTCGGTAGTAACCCACCAAACCGAGGAAACTCTTAACCTCTATCACAGACTTAGGCTCCTACCAACTCATTAAAGCCTAAACCTTATGCGGATCAACACGGATTCCTTCGGCTGACACAACATGCCCGAGAAACACAACTTCCTTAAGCCAGAACTCACATTTGCTTAACTTAGCATACAACTAATTCTCCACCAACTTCTGAAGCACAATCCGTAGATGGCTATCATGATCCTCCTCGGTACGAGAGTACACAAGGATATCATTGATAAACACAACCACAAACTGGTCTAGAAACTTATGAAACACTTGGTTCATAATCTCCATAAAAGCAGTTGGAGCATTGGTCAAACCAAACGGCATCACAAGAAATTTATAATGCTCGTACCTTGTACGGTAAGCTATTTTGGGCACATCCACCTCCTGCACCTTTAACTGATAGTACCCTTACCTCAATTCTATCTGGAAAAACATCGAAGCTCCCCTAAATTGATCAAACATATCATCTATCCGTGGTAAGGGATACTTGTTCTTTACTGCCAACTTAGTCAGCTGCCGGTAATCTATACACATCTGCAACGTACCGGCTTTCTTCTTAACAAACAGCACTAGCGCTCCCATGGTGAGATACTGGGTCTAATAATGCCCCGATCCAACAACTCTTGCAACTGCGTCTTTAATTCCTTTGGAGCCATACGGTGTAGAGCAATAGATACCGGTACCATACCCGCAAAGACATCGATGCCAAACTCTACCTCACGGTCAGGTGGCAACCCTGGTAACTCTTCCGAAAAAGCATCTAGAAACTCATATACAGTGCGAACATCCTGCACCCTCAACTCCGTTGATCTAGGATTCATAACATAGGCCAAATAAGCCTGACATCCTAAATCCAACATTACCTTTCTCCAAAGCCGAAACAACACTAGACAAAAGTTTGGCATTCTTGCCAACAACCACCACCTCATAATCATCTGACAACCTCAAGGATATCTTTTTGGTCTCAAAATCCACCACAGTCCAATGTTTGATCAACCAATCCATACCCAAAATCACATCAAAACCATGGAATGTTAACTCCATGGCAAATACTTGTCCTTGGACCATTAGCGGACACCTACGATACAACCTCCTAACCACGATTGTCTCCCCAAGAGAACTAGTCACTCTAACACCCACGAATCAACCAACGAATCAGTAGAATCAGAATCAACCAACGAATACAATGACAGAGACTGTAAGGTAAAAGTACCTGCAATCACATCAATGTCATTGCGACCCTCACGGTGCGCATACACCTGAGATGGTCCACCTCTCTTAGGCTGGATAACAATAGTATAAGCCACAGTCCTTTGTCTCATATCTCGACGCTAAAATGGTTCACGGCCACGACCACGACCCTGCTGCGGAGCAACAACAGGTGCAGCACCCTGCCCACCTCGAGCCTACAACAGACAATTACGCCTCTGGTGGTCGCCTGACCCACAACTCCAATAAGCATTAGCCATAACAAGCGTAGGTGCCTGACCCTCCTTGGCTAGCCGTGGGCAATCTCACCTCAAATGATCTTGGGATCGACATTCCCAACAAGTGCTAAACGGGGCTCTAACCTGGGCACCCTTCCTCTGGGCTCTATGTCCCACAACACCTCCGCCATGCCTCGGCTCTAGGAGAAACCTCCTATCACGGTGTCTCTTGGCCTGACCACCACCATAACCTAAATCAACAACTCTCTTACCCGAGCTAGAACATCGTGATCCTGAAGCCAAGCCCAAATTGTGCTCCACATCCTTGGCTCGTGAAACCAACACATCAAAATCAGTATAATCTGTAGCAAGTATGTATGTCTTAATATCTTGCACAAGCCCATAACGAAAACAATCACATTGAGTACGCTCATCAAGAACCAACTCAAATGCATATTGACTCAACCTCACGAATTGCACCTCATACTCTTCAACAGACATACTGCCCTGCACTAGAGCCATAAACTCGCGCTTTTTATTGTCCTAATATTGGTCTCTAAAAAACTTCTTCAGAAAAACCAACTTGGACACATCCTCGGTCACCATACCGGATATCGTGGTAGTCCACCATGCATAAGCATCACCTTGCAGCAGGGAAACAACACAGCCTATCTTACGAGCATCAGTACACCCCATATGGCCCAATATCCTCTCAGTACTGGCCAACCAACCCTCAGAGGCCTCAGTGGACAACCCTCAGAACTCAAATCCTCCCAAACCACAAAGATGCTAAAGCAGCAAACCTTGCCCCTCAACCATTGGTGCTGGCACACGAACACCCGCAATTGTTGCCTGAAATGCGGTAATCATGGCCTGTATCAACAGTGCCATATTACCCATCTCTAGCCCAGCCGGCACAGGTGGTACTTGCTCCACTCCCTCAGGTGGATTAGGTGGGGGCGGTGGTAACCCTCCAAGAGGCACAACATCCCCCTCAACATCCTGCCTAGTGGCAACAACAACCGTACCCGATCGCTACTCTCTCCTCGGTCCCATCCTGCTAAAATATATCTAGGGCATGATAATCATTTCAAAACAAAAATAGTCAGGCCAGCCTCAAGCAAGGATCCAACACTTTCTTTTCAAAAATCAAAACTTTCCAGAAAATAATAATAAGTCAATGGGTACCCCAAAAACTTCCCCAACATGATATTTACAACCAACATACATATATCAATCACCGTGCATATCGACCAACGTACATACAACAATCACCATACAAATTAAACACGACAACAATACTACAACCTCCCAAATGAATCAGAACTTGTCTCTGATACCACCTAATGTAACCCCTTTGACCCGGTCTAGCCGCTAGACCGTACCGAGAAAGCTATATTAGGTTTGCCGAAGCAAACCTGAGAGATACATTAAAAACCTAATCTTTTTTTTCTTTTTATGTTGTATAAATGCCAATTACCAATCCTACATGTTCATGCAGATATCAAGTATAACCCCAACTCAATCGGGCATCAATTTGACATCCAATTGATCACGTTTGCCACTTAGGGACCAAAACGCAAATACATAAAATTTACATGATTAAACTCACTTTTAAATTACCAACCTCTAATTAGTCAGGTTTTGAACATATACCTCAAATTTTAGTTCAATCCGATCATTCTATCACATACAATTGCATTGGCAAGTTATAGGGACTAAAATGCAAATAAAGCAAAACCGCCCAAAAGTGACTTTAACAGAAAAAACGGTCATTTGTATCGATACAGGTATGCCCGTACCGATACAGTTTGAAACACCCTATTTCGGTACATTTCCATATTATATCGATATGCCTAACTAAATTACCTAACTTTTTAAATATTTTAAATCGTACCGATACGGCCTCTCAAGTGTTTCGATACGCGGGTTCATGTTAAAAAAGTGAATTCCAGAGGCTAAATCTCGTACCGAAATGCCCATACCCGTATCGGTACGCTAGGCCAAATTTTCCTAGGCATATCAAAACGCACAATACCCGTACCGATCCCACAAGCCAGAAATTGCATAGCCGTACCGATACGGTCCCCCGCGTATCGGTACACGTGGCCTATAATGTCACATTTAGCTGGGTTTTCTACCCAAAAGCCTACCATAATCAATCCAACATGCATAAAACACAATACCAACATGCCAAACATATCACAAGCCAACTAGCATCACAATCCTAGCAACACAACATGGCTCCATGCATCAAAAGAAAATCTATATGCATGCTTCCTACTTTTGCATCCAAGCAACATACCAAAAGACAAACCAACACCAAAATCAATCCGTAAAGGCCATTTACAATCCAAGAGCAACTAAAGAAACATGCTCAAATAGGGAGTTCCACAAAACATCTCCTAAAACACAATAAGTACCCCATTGCCCTTATTCATTATAGTTTAGTCCCTAACATACTTTAGAAACAAGTCTCGCCAAGATCCCCTTGCTTCTTGCTGCCTTCCAAGACCTCAATTATCTACATTGATGGACAATGAGAACGTAAGCACACAAGGCTTGGTGAGGAATGCTCAAAAACAAACACCATCAATGCATTTAAAACCATTCACTTAACATCATCCTTTAAAACATCATCATGCCCCTTGTTAAACATGCACATTACAACATTTAAACCAGCATATTAAACCATATGCTACATGTATCATTAATCACAACAAGTCACATTGCTAACCCTCTACTTAAGCCTTCCCATACATTACTGCCAAATTCAAAGCTTAAGAGAAACATGTATAAATCATATTATACAACATAACACATTTCAATGATACATTAACAATTATATTGGCTTTCAAGTGATCATTACAAGTCCATTAACAAAAGAGTTCATCGAATACACGGATTCAACAAGTGTTAACCCAACACTTCAAGCCATCTCAACCGGAATAACGATACAATCACAATCGCAGTACATTAACAATTGGGTACAATATCAACTAGGTACACTTTCAACCCACAAGGACACGAATCCCTCTCATTGGTTAGATGCTTAACCCTCTCATTTTAGTTCAATCCGATAACAATTTTAAAACCACATCACTTGTCAATATAATTAACCAAATAACATTTACCTCACTGTTTTTAACAAGCATTAAACCATGCCCTTTCCAAATCAACAACCATGCTTTAAAACACAAGTATAAACCATACATACAAGGATCACTTACCATGTGCATCCTTCAGCATAACATGCTTAAAAACAATATATCGAATACTTTAAAACATGATTAAACAGTAGGTACGTGAACATTAAAACCAAGTGCATAAAATCATTCAAATAAGTACGACCAAGAGAGTAAAACTACACTATACTTACACTAAGTCTAGGTAAGCATTTCAAGTTCTACCTTAACTCCCAAACCTCTATTCCAAAACATCAAAACACTTTAAACCACGTTTTCACTCACCGATACGCGAAAACAAGTATCTGAAGCCTCCTACGCTTATTCAATCACTTCCAGATCAACCTCCCCTATTTTTACCACAAAACAACAGAGGATTAATGCATCATAATGCATTCCAAACACAGTAACCACGATCCTTCTCAGATTTCCACAAAACCCATACAAATAACACTCCACAACAGTCAAAAACATAACAAAACACTTCGATTCACAACCCAGCCAACATCTATCAACCTAACATCATTTTCAACATCAAAATACATCTAAAATAGATATAAAACAATCTAACACCTCCAGCAACCTTACAACCACAGAAACACCACAATATCTCGAAACTAACAACCTAAACAAATAAAGATTCTTAAGTTTCAGGATTCCATTGATAAAAATCACTTTTCAACATTATTAAACATCCAAAATATAGATCGAAGCATCATAACTTACTGGAAAGTAGATCCAATCCGCGAATCAACTCACTTTCCCCAAATAACTCAATTAAACATTAGAAAATCATCAACATCGGATTAGAAACACAAAAGCAAGGATCAAATGCTTGGGACTTTCAGTAAAAACCATACAATAGAGGAGATTTCAGACCTTACCCCTAATGTGAAGTTTCTCCCTCAATTGATTTGTGAAAAGCTAAGAAAACACATGATTATTGTAAGATTTTGTGTAACAATATTTATAAAACAATTCGAAACAATAAAATCAAGTTATAAACCACCTCACCTCTGGAAATTTGATGAAAACCTGAGTGTTTGGTTGAGGAGAGAATGGAGAGAAAAAGTTGAGAGAAAATGACGTGATTTTTGTTTTAGAAAGGATAAATAACTTTTTAACAAAATCCTTTTAATTACTAATTAAAAAAATGTTAAAATGAGTTAAATTAAGGGAGAAATCATCATAAACCAATTGGTAAAATAGCTCCTTAAGGATTCTAAGTATTTGACCCTTTTCATCTTAGTCACTAGAAAATCACAATTTTCAAAACTTTCATTTTGGTCACTAACCAAAATGTCCATCTTCCAAAACTCATTTTTCAAAATTGATTCCACCATTATTAAATAGATAATTAATAATTATTTTTGAGCGTTTTTCCATAATTTTTCCAACACCAAAAATATTCGATCCCAAAACTGACTCAAATTTCTACTCCAATCCACCAGACCGTCTAATAAACCACCAAAATGCTAAGCCCTAAAAATGGGGTGTTATAGATTAGGCCTATTTTAAAGAAATCTCTTTATGAACTTTTCAAAAATAAAAAGCCTAACATTAGCTATTTTCATCCATTTGGTTGTAAATGTTTTGTTTTAAACAATGGAAAAGCTAATTTAGGCAAATTTGATGCAAAAAGTGATGGAGCTATTTTTCTAGGCTATTCTTTAAATTCTAAAGCCTATCGTGTATTTAACGAAAGAACATTAGTTGTAGAAGAGTCTATACATGTGGTTTTCGATGATAACCTCCTTTCGAGGAAGGATTCTTGTGATGATGATGATGTAGGAATTTTTTATACTAATGATGGTGGAGGACAATCATCAAAGGTAGATGAAATTAAATCAAAATATGAACCACAAGATCAACCTCTAGAAGCCTTGAAGGATATGACTCTAGAGGAAAAGGAGGTCACCTACTTGAGGGAGTTCAACTATGTCAAAGGTGGTGAAATTTTGGATTATCCATCCAAAGGGGTAACCACTAGATCTTCTCTTAGAAATACATGTAATTATGTTGCATTTATCTCATGCATAGAGCCTAAAAATATCAATGAAGCATTAAATGATGATTATTGGCTATTGGCTATGCAAGAAGAATTAAATCAATTTGAGAGAAGTAAAGTATGGACATTAGTTGATAGGCCTGGTAATAAATATACAATAGGAACTAAATGGGTTTTTAGAAACAAACTAGATGAGAGTGGTAACATAGTGAGAAATAAGGCTAGATTTGTTGCTCAAGGTTACACTCAAGAAAAATTAATTGATTTTGAAGAAACATATGCACCTGTAGCTAGAATATAAGCCATCAGGACGTTGCTTGCATTTGCATGTTATCATGAATTCAAGCTTTTTCAAATGGATGTAAAAACTGCTTTTCTAAATGGTTTTATAAATGAAGAAGTGCATGTAGAACAACCACCCGGTTTTGAAGATCCTAAATACCCAAACCAAGTTTTTAAACTTTCAAAGGCTTTATATGGTTTGAAACAAGCTCCTAGAGATTGGTATGAACTTTATCAAATTATTATTGAAAAAGGTTTTAATAAAAGAAAGGTGGATACTACACTTTTATGTAAAAAAAGAAAAAGACATATTAGTAGTACAAATTTATGTTGATGATATAATTTTTGGTTCTACTAATGAGTTTCTTTGTCAAGAGTTTTCTAAGTTGATGCAAGGTGAGTTTGAAATGAGCATGATATGAGAGCTTTCATTTTTCTTGGAGCTCCAAATCAAACAAAGAAAGGATGGCATCTTCATCAATCAAGCTAAGTACATCAAGGACATTCTCAAGAAGTTTGTCTTGGAGAATGTGAAACCTCAAGCCACACCAATGAGCTCTTCTACAATGCTTGACAAAGATGAAGGAGGTAAGTGTGTTGATTTAAAGCATTATAGATCAATGATAGGATCTTTGCTTTATCTTACCGCAAGTAGACCCGATATCATGTTTAGTGTTTACTTGTGTGCTAGATTTCAAGGTAGTCCTAGAGAATCACACCTCATAGCCGTTAAAAGAATCTTCAGATACTTTAGAGACACTCCTTGTTTATTTCTTTGGTATCCTAGAGACTCTTCCTTTAGTTTACATGCTTTTTGGATGCGGATTATGGGGGTTGTAAGATAGATAGAAATAGTACATCCGTTACTTGTCAATTCTTAGGTAGCATGCTCATCTCATGGTTTTTAAAGAAAAAAATAGTGTAACACTCTCTACCACCGAGGCAGAATACATTTCAGCCGGTAGTTGTTGTGCTCAAGTCCTTTGGATGAAGCAACAACTCCTAGATTATGGAATTGATGTAGATACCACTCCTATTAGGTATGACAATACTAGTGCAATTTGTCTCACTAAGAATCCCATCCAACATTCTAGAACCAATCACGTAGAAATACGACATCAATTCATTAGAGATCATGTCTTGAAAATGATGTAGTTCTAGAGTATGTAGACATCTTGAACCAATTAGCGGATATCTTTACCAAACTATTAGATAAAGAGCATTTTTGGTCTCTTAGGAGAGAGTAAGGTTACTAGCCTTTCATGAACCTTAAAGCCTTTTGGGTGCTTAAAAGTTGCTTGAATTTGATTGATTTCATTGCTTATGTGTTTTTATAATATATGCATTTTTTCATGTTGTTAGGGGGAGTATGCATCTGTTTTTTGCCCATTCATGATGATCTCATATCATTTACCTGCATATCGATTCGAACAAATTTGAATTTTTGGGTCCCTTGCAGCAAAAAATGTCATTTTTGGTCAAGGGTATCGATACGGTTAATCGTGTACCGATGCGGGTGAATCCTGTTTTGGTACGGGTCAAGGATCGGTATGCTTATAAAGCATACCAGAATGCAGTTTAGATACGCGCTTTTAGCATATCGGTACGCATAGCTGTTGAAGCTTTAAATGGGGTTTTAAATAAGGTTTTCCTAATCCAACTAAAATTCTAACTTTTCCTAAAAACCCTAGGTCGGCCCTCTCTATAAAAACCTCTCAAATCTCTTATTTTTTCATCAAATCACTTCAAAATTTTTGAGAGTTTTTGCTTTCTACATCAAACCCAAGCTATCATCATCAACATTAGTGAAAATCATCCTTCATTCATCCTATCTTCCATAACTCAAGGTAAAACTCTATTTTTCTTTATATTTGTATATTGTTTATGTTTCAAAACTATACTTTTCACATGTATATATCATTGTCATCAAATATTTCACAAATATTTTTCAAAAACTCAAAATTTATTATTCGAATATAACAATATACTCTTATATTTTTTAACTTGTTTTCAAAATTTATTTTTACCAAAAATTTTCTTTTTATTTTTATATGTTTTTAAACTATATATACTACCGCCATGACACTCACTTTGGTGAGATAAACACAAGGCTTGACTCGTTTGATGCTCGTTTAACATCTATGGCGAATCGTCAAGCTTCTATGGATATGACACTTACCGCCTTCCATGGTGATTGGCGCTGTCACTCTCTTGGAAACGATGGCGTACAAGATGAGGATGATGAAGATGCTCTGTAGGCTATTGCATTACATAGCATATCATATCATATTTAGGTTTTAAGTTTATGCACCTATGTTTTTATTTAATTTCCTATGTTTTGAATTATGTTGTTAAGTTGGATTTTTATTATGTTGCTTGAATATTTGCTTTGAAGTTTATAATATCTATGATGTTTCTTTATGCTTGGAGCTCTTTATTGTTTTTATATTTGCCTTATTGATTTTGATCTAACAAAAAGGGGGAGAAGTACGAGCTAACTTTTCCAAAATGCTTTTAAACTTAAATGACCTTAATGAAAGGAAGAATGTTATTCAAAAAGACTTAAAATTTATTTTTGGTTTTGTTATATCAAAAAAGGGGAGATTGTAAAACTAATATTTGATTTTGATATAACAAGTATTTTCAAAGACCAATTTGCAAAATAAGATAATTTTTTATGTTCTCAAAAATACTCACAAAATGGCAAGGATTCGAACTTAAAGTGTTTCTTAGTCAAAAACTAAAACCCCAAATATTTTTTTAACTATTTTTGTACACAAATAGCCGTAATTTGTCCAGGCGTATCGATACACCCTTTTCTGTGTCAATACGGTTCTTAGCGACTATAAATTGTTTTTACGCAAATGGCTATCGCGTACCGATACGATTTGTGCACGTTTTAGTACGAATGTTTGATACGCATATGTTCGTTTTGATACGACATTCAACTTGGGAGATAAAGGCTATCTGAGTATCGGTATGGTTACTAGTCGTACCGATACACGGTGTTAGATTTTCTAAATCTTTTGCACTTAAAACTTGACTGTTGCCTTGTCAGTTTACTAGAATCACAAACTTTGAAAATCTGTTATAGCATACCAATACGCTTATATGTGTATCGATACAAGTTTTGATACTCGAGCAATTAGGATTCCAGTGAGTAAACCCTGTACCGATATGGTAAACCCCGTACCAATATGCCTTTGTTAAATTGACAACTCATACCGATACGCCCTTCTCACATATCGATACCCTTTTGTACAACGACTATTTCTTTTTATGGTAGGTACCGATATAGAACCCCGTGTATTGATACCAAGGGTAGGCAAACATCATTTAATGCTGGAAAAATGCTCTTCAACGGCTATAATCAATTCCTCAACCACTCAAACGGTTAGAAATCTATGAAGGGGTATAAAATAGAGTCTCCAAAGCTATAGCAACAACTAATCATCAACTTTCAAGCTTTCAAGCAAAAATCAAACATCTTTTAGCCTATTAGAGTCGAATCCTTGTAACCTTCTTGAGTGAGCAAAATTGTAATCTTTATTTTCAAGATTGGGTTGAGTGAACTTGTATTGGGGAAAATTTATTACCTTTGAGAGGATTTTATCATTTTCCAATCTTTTCTTGTAAAAGAGTCAGTTCATCAAAGCTTTGGGTAGAAAGCTTTGATTGTGTAACGATTTCCTCCTAAGCCTAGAAAAGGGAACGAAATTCTTTAGTGAATTTGTGAAAATCCTTAGTAGGAAGCTAAGGTAGTGGATGTAAACCTTGTTAGAAGGTTGAACCACTATAACTCCTAGTGCCCCAATCTTTTTATTTTCCAATTTGCTTCCAATAGTTTTAATTTCCAATTTACCCCTCTTGGCCACTTTCACCATTGATTGATCATCCCAAGATTATCTACTACAACAAGATATAGGTTTAGGAGTATATTTTCCCTTATAGCGGAGGCATGTACCCACGGTGTATAAAGTTAGTATATATGAAGAAAGACAAAATTCCCGCACGGGGTGGTGAACCCCACGTAAGATCATGTCTCGCTCCCATTTAAAGGAGAAAGTCCGGGTAGAAGGATTATACATGAATGAAAGTTATATCCCACAAATAAAAAGCATATTTCTATTTTTCCTACAAAACCATCCAATAAATAATGGAAAATTGAATTTAAATTACCATTCTAGAAATGCCAAAATGCCACAGAAAATTAATTAAGATGGACTCACGAAGTGATCCCAGCGGACTCGCCAAGCTGTCAAAACCATTTTTAACCGATAAAAAGCTTGGATGATTTATTTTTAAAATTAGGGTTTTCCTTTCTAATTCAATTTTGAAAAGATTTGGAGTCACCGCCGGACACTTTGGTAGACCAAACACCATAAAACAACCAGAGATTCGTTCTTTGTAAAATTGAGGTTCAAAAGTCGATTACGTGTGGGGAAGGATTAGCACCCCCACAAGCGCCCTATATCAGTACCTTTAATTTTTTGTGGCATGTTGGCATTTTAAAATAACAATTCAAATTTAATTTAATGATTGATTATTAACTGGGTTTGTGTTCCAAATGGAAATATTCCTTTTATAAGGAAATATATTTTTGCCTCGAATATGAATTGGAAACACCCCTATATGCTCAGGGCACCTGTATTCATATTCCAAAAATATATCTCCCATATAAAAGTTTTCTATGCATGACTAATTATGATCTTGTTAAGTTTAAGCTCTAACTTAAAAGGCTCCAATTAAATTTATGTGTTTATTAATCTATGAATATTATTTAATTTCAAAGTTTACATGAGACATCACCTTATTCCTTGAGCATCGTCCATATTTAAACTCCAAAATTACATATGATATTCACTATTGATTTAATTTCTATAATTATTTTAAGTATTAGTTCTAATTAAGGCTCTAATTAATTAATCTAAATCATTTACCAATATCTATGGTTTGAAAGGATATTGGGTATTCTACTAAAAAATGTATCTTGAACAACACCTCATTACATTGGGACACCATTCAAACTTGAACTCCAAAGTTTCTCACCCAATGTCCATTAATTTTCTATAATTATCTACCTAATCAAATTATTAAATCCTAATAATGAACCTAAAAGACAAAGGCTCTATGTATTAATTAAATCTAAGTGTTTTAAATTATCTAGCAATTATACTATATGCACTAATTAAAACATGCATAAGTCATATATGCATTTAATTGAATTTAAATTCAACAATTTAATTAAAAATAAAGGAACATGGACCAAATTCAAACAAATTGAAATTGGAACTTGATTTTATTAAAAATAGGGATCGAATTGAAATATTTACAAAATTTGGAGCCCAAATCATGAATGCCCGAGAATAGGGCGCGGGCCGTTTAACCCGACCCGATGAGATTACGCGGGTCCCACCTGACTCGGCACCAAAACAGTGTCATTTCCCATTGCCTATTTAAGGCATTCACCAAGGAAATTTTGACCTTTTATCCCATTTTACTCTCTCTCCTTAATTTGATAAGCCTCATTCTCTCTAAAATCATTTCCCCTAAACACTTGTTTTCCAAATTTCAGTCCCAAAATGGATTAGAAACCATGGTTTTCACATGGTATTCATCTGTGCTCTTCAAGAACTTGAAGAACACAGCCTCAAACCACCACGGGCCACATTGTCATATTCGTTATGGCAAACTTTCGATCAAGCTTCAGTGTGTTTTCCATTTACCGAGAGTTGACTCCTGGCCACCATCGGGTGATTTCTAACTATCGTACCTCTACTACACTGAAACCTTAAATCTCCCAAAAATTCTAATTCTCAACCCTAAAAACCCTAAACTAGTATTGGTTTGACAGAACCACCCAACTTCACCCTCCTAAACTTAAATCTACCATTTCCAAGCCCCTTTTTCAACTCATACAAAATCTAAAGCCAATCTCCAGCCAACACAGCATTTCTGACTGAAACGAACTCTCCATAAATTTTCAAATTTAATCTCTTTTTTCATACCGTATATATGTTTTTTAAAAGCTAATATTTTCTTATTTTTTTATAGATTCGAAATGGTGGCTCAAAAGAAGGAATTAACTTCGATCTTTGTTCATTTCATTCAATTCTAGTGTATCTTCTCCTTCTTCGGTGATAGCTTCAGTGAATAATCATCTGAAGGTGGTTCATCTTCCCATGGCAGTTCGGCTCATGAGGGCAATTCAGGTTGACTTGACCACGTCATTACTGACGTCACGTGAGTGACATCAGCCTCCAGCTGGCACCAACTAAGAAGAGAAAGACCACAATCCAAGCAATCTTTTCCGAGTTAATCTGAGGCTGCTACGTAGACTAGTTTTGGTAGGAATTTGAAAAAAACTAATTATTTGTGCCTGTTGGGTGTTAAAATTGACGGGAAAAGCTAAATTTAATTGAGAATTAAGCTTTGTATTGGGCTTTGGGTATTTGAATGTAAAATGGACATTTAGACTCTATTTATGTATTATAATTGGGTTTATACTATTTATTTATTATTTGGCCTTTATTTATAAATAATTACTAATATAGCACTAACCTCGAACAAAATACGAGTATTACAGCTGCACTAAGGTAAGAACATGCCTTTACATTTACCCCTTTTCATTCACTATTTATTTTCTTCTTCAATCTATAGATTGTTCTCATTCCAAAAGTTAAGATTTTTATTCGAATTCTCCACCACGTTCAAAGCTTTTCTGCAAAAATTTATTTTTTTCGGTTCATATGGCAAAAACAAGATGAGCCTTAAACAAGGGTTCGAAATCAATAGAGAAAACTTAGGCCTCCGACTCTGCACCCAAAGAAGTTGAACAACTTGCTCCAATGGTGAAACCAGGCCATGAAATCTTCTTGACAAATGTGGGTGAGACTCGTTATTCCGACAATATTTTGAAGCAAACAATTCATCTTGAGCAAAGGATCATTTTTTCCCAAGAGCAAGAGAAAGGGCAACAGATTTACAAAACCATCACTCTCCATAGCTGGAATGATTTCTGTACTCGTCCTGGAAACTATAGCCCTCTTTGGTAAGGGAATTCTATTCCAATTGATATGAACCTTCTTTGAAGTTGGTTCCTGCGCGCGAAAGCTCTATTCCTAGGAGTGTTCTAGATATAAACGGCTTGTTCAACACATTTGTAAGCAAGGATGAACAAAGGGTGTTTGTGGAAAATGTTGATAATGTGAAACTCGACTTGTTGGTTAAGGACCTATGCAATGATGGTGCATTTTGGTAGAGGAACAATGCCAAAAATTCCATCGTGCATAGGAAATTTTTCAATATCCATGCAAAGATTTGGTTTCATTTTTGTAAATTGTAGGTTATTGCCATATACCCATAGCACCACAGTAACACTAGAAAGAATGTGTAACCCCCTTAGCCTGGCCTAGCTGAAACCAGACTAAAAGAGTCACATTAGGCTTGCCGAAGCAAACCCGAGCTAAAACCCTAAACCAAGCCCTGTTTTTTTCCTTTTCATCTTGTTTAGATGCATTTCGTTATTGTCCTATGTGAACATGCTTCAACAGTAGCGTTACATTTAGATCAGAATACAGAACAGGGTCTAATTTATCAATGAGTCACGTAAGGGACCAAAATGTAAAGATCACAATTTGTAGGGCCATTACCACAATTAAGATTACCATCCTTTGATTAATCCAATTTCATGCTCTCAGGTTAATTTCTATTCCAAAATAATCATCCAAACTCAATAAATTACATTCATAACAATCAGGGACCAAAATGCAAGATTTCCAAACATCAACAACACCAGATTGCACAAAAATAGCATAGTGCATTGATACAGGCAATGCCTGTATCGATATGGATTAACAAAAATAACAGCTCAGCGTACCGATACACGTCTCTCCATATCAATATGATTTGTTATCCAACACGTACCGATACGGCCTTGACCCCATACTGATCCCATCTTCACAATTTCAAAACTCAAAGTTCCAATAGCTTGAGCCCGTACCGATACGGTACCCCGCTTATCGATACGACAAGCTTAAACTTGAAGGTTCATTTTAATATGTTATCCCAAGTACCGACACCAAGACTATTTTCTCTTAAGGCGTACCGATACGGTGGCTAAGCGTACCGGTACCCTTAGCTTAATTTTGTCATTTTGATCCTTATACAGACCCCGCGTACTGATCCTGAGGTACCAGTACCAGTATGCAGAGGCCTGTAATGACCTCTAGGTCCAACATATGACACTTTGGCTCATTTCAATCAACCTTAACACTTAACAAATCAACATATAACATCATCAACGTGCTTGAACACTAACATATTAGCATAATAAGCCATCCTAACATATCAAGCATATTCAACCACCAAATCTACAAGAATGCTTAGTAGTCCACATCCAAAACATAAAACCAACCACAACCTAACCATATTAAGTCACTTACAACACCATAACAACCAATACAACTTGCCCAAATAGGGAGTTCTTGAAAACCATCTCAAATCATCAATTCGATATATTGCCATTATTACTTATTTTCAACATTCCAAACCGTACATTGAAGACAAGTCCTTGGAATTCCTTTCCTTGCTTCCCCACTGCCTCAAACCTTGATTCTCTGCATTGATGGAAAAGAGAGCGTAAGCACACTAGGCTTAGTGAGGAATGCTCAAACAACAACCATCATCAATGCAAATTAAACCGTTTCACATTTCTTTTGAAATACACTTTTCAAAACTCATTAAAACATCACCGCAACATTATGCCTTATCAAAACCATGCACTTAACATTTTCAAAACATCATATTAAACCATATGCAACATGTATCATGGATTCTACAACAAAGTCCCATTTGCTACCCTCAATTTAAGCTTTCCCATGCATACTACCACTGCAAAGCTTAAAGAGTAAAACATGTTTAAACCACATTAAACAACATAATCCATCTCATGATACATAAACAATTATATTGGCTTCCAAGTGATCATTTACCAAGTTCCCAATTTACAAAACATAACATCAGATACACGGATTCAACAAGTGTTCCCTCAACACTTAACAAACAATCTACCGACAACACAAGGTTCACACACGAAAGTATTCGGTACACATAAACCCCTCCACCATTGTAACACCCGTGGTGGATTCTTCGGTACATATAAACCCCTCAACACCACTCATCGGTATGATATTTAACCTGCTAACGGGAGTCTTCGGTACTTATAAACCCCTAGACCGTTAGGGTACTTGGATGGAGTATACGGTACACATTATAAACCCCTCCACATCCAAGGTGACTTTTTATAATGCACTATCAATCCTATGGCTAGCCAACTATATCCGATTTCATTTTCAAACCTTTTTCATACCATCACTTGTCAATATAATTCATTTTATCATCAACAACTCATTGTTTACATATGCATCATCTGTAATATCCCAAAATATAGCTTAGAAGTATGTTACCAAATTGATAATATATTAATTTGATTTAAGGGTACCTTAAATATGGATTATTAGTTAAGATGAGGACCTATTAATAAGTTTATATAGTTTGCAATTTAAATTATAAAGGACTTATGATGCCCAAAAAAATATCTTGAAAGTATGTTTACAATTCAAGTGACTTATATTAATCTAAAATATTTCATGGTAACTAAATTAAGAGTGTAGGGCTAAAAAGAAAGAAATTAAAGGAAGCATGCTCTTTTGTGCAATGGACTAATTCGAATAATGGTCTAAAATTAGAGTTCTGCATGGTAAAAATTTATTAAATGATCAAGGACTAAATTGTAAAGTTGGGAAGTATTATAGCTTTTATGATAGGTTCAATTAGAATCTTTAAATAATAAGAAGGTTTGCATGTAAAATTTATAGGAATTTGAGGGCTTGATTATGTGGCAATTTATAAGAAAACCATTTGTATTAGAGAAGGGAAAACCGTCCATGTAGAAAAAATTCATTATTTATCATCTTCTTGGAAGGAAAGAACCGGCTACCTTAATAGTTTATAGAGAGAGAAGCTTGGGAGGAATGGTTCTTATATTTTTTAGCCATTCTTGTGTGTTAATGAATAGTTTGGGGGAGAAAGGTGATTACACTCTTCATTCTTCTTATTCAAGTATAATCTAGCTTTTGATTTTATATTTTCATGAATTAGTTGCTGCTATGGATTAGTTGGATTGTTAAAGAATTGTTTTGAAAATATTTTGAAGGATTAATTGCTAACATGAAGTGTAAAATGAGTTGGCTATACATTGAGATTTCTATGTAGGAATTTGAAGCTGTTTGGGGACTATTTTTGTAAGTTTTAATAACATTTGTTGGTTTAATTACCCACCGTATATGCATGATTTGAGCATTGTTTAATGCTGGAAATTGGTTATCCAATGATGTTGATGCATTTGGAAGTAATGCATGTTTTGATAATGTTTTTGAACATTGGTAATTCAAGGTAAAATGCACTGAGTATTGGCTTTGATTGATGCATATGAAAATAGTGAGTTAATGTTTAAGAAATGAATTATATTGGCAAGTGATGGTATGAAATGGTTTTGGAAATGTTATCAGAAATATTTGGCCGGCCATATGATTGATAGTGCACTATAAAAAGTTACCTTGGATGTTGAGGGGTTTTGATTCGGTGTACTGAATATTCCATCCAAGTACCCTAACGGTAAAGGGGTTTTGATCTTTGTACCAAACACTCCCGTTAGTGGGTTATGCATCTAACGATGTGTGGGGTTGTGAATATACCCGATTGTAAATGTACCTTTAATTATGATTGTGATGGCATGAAGTGTTTGGAACACTTGTTGAATCTGTGTATCTGATGTTAGGTTTTGAAAACTAGAACTTTGTTAATGATCACTTGTAACCCAATATAATTGATGATGTATCATGTGATGGATTATGTTGTTAATGTTGGTTTAACATGTTTTACTCTTTAAGCCTTGCACTGGTAGTATGCATAGGAAAGCTTAAATTAAGGGTAACAAATGGGATTTTGCTGTTGAATCTATGATACATGTTGCATATGATTTAATATGTTGTTTTGGAAATGTTATGTGAATGGCTTTGATAAGGCATGATATTGAAATGATGTTTGTAAAGCGATTTGAAAAGTGGTTTTTCTAATGAATGGTTAAATGGTTTTGAATGCATTGATGGTGGTTGGTTTTTTAACATTCCTCACTATGCCTAGTGTGCTTATGCTCTCTTTGTTCCATCAATGCAGAGAATTAAAGGTAAAAGGGCAGCGAGGAAGCAAGGAAGGAATCCAAGAACTTGTTTGCAGAGTATGGTTTGGAACGATATATAGTAGTAATAAGGGCAATGTGTCAATTGTTGTTTTGGGAGGGTTATTTGATGAACTCCCTGTTTGTGCAAGTTTTAATTGTTGGTTTGGACTTGTAAGAGGTTTAAAGTGCTTGAGATGTGGATAGATTTATTTTACGGATGTTAACTTGGGAGCATGCCTATAGACATTGTGATTGATTGTGTTAGACTTGTTAGGATTGCCTAAATTGCTGGTATGTTGATGTCAAGCATGCTTATGATTTTTATGTTGTTTAGGAGATGTATATAGTTGTTTAGAGTGAGCCAAAGAGTTATGTGTTGGACCTAGAGGTCGTTACAGGCCTCTGCGTACTGGTACATGTACCCAAGGATCAATATACGGGGTTTGGAGTGGCTCAAATCATCAAATAATAATAAAGGGTAACGGTGCGTCTAGCCACCATATCGATACGCCTTAAGGAATTTTTATACTAGTGTCGGTACAAGAGTTTGAGTACTAGTATGATCCCTTCATTTTTAAAGTACCGATATTCGGGGTACTGTATTGGTATGTGTTTTGGTCATTGGAAATTTGAGTTTTTGAGAAATCAAAGGGGGATTGGTATGGGGTCAAGGCTGTATAGGTACGGGTGGGTTAACACACTATAACGATATGGATGTACGTGTATCAATAGGAGTAGCTATTATGTTTGTTAAGATGTATCGGTACGGGCTTGCTTGTATCGGTATGCCCTGTTGATTTTGTGCATAATAGTTGTTGAAGTTTGTAAATCTTGCAAATTAGTCCCTGAATATCATGTATGCAATTGAATGAACTTGGATGATTGTTTTCAGCTGAAATTTAACATGGGAGCATGAAACTTGACTAATGAAGGGTTGATAATATTGAATTCTAATTAAGTCCTTATAAAATATGAAAATTACATTTCAGGTCAAATATGAAAATTATGTTTTTGGTCCTCGATGTTCGTATATAAGCAATTGAACCTTGTCTTGTAATGTGGCTTCAATGAGACGTTTCTATTGAGGTATGTTCACGGAGGAGATAATATTGATGCATCTAGACAATATAAAAAAGAAAAAAAATGGACAGCTTTTGTAACCCCCTTGACCCGGCCTAGACGCAAGGCCGGACCGAGCAAGCTATATTAGGTTTGCCGAAGTAAACCGAGGAGATGAAACCTAAAACGTGTCCATTTTTTCTTTTATCTTGTCTAGATGCATTATTACCTTCCTACATGTGCATACTGTCACAGGTGTGAACTCAACTCAATCAGGCATCGAAACGATATCCAATTGGATACAAACGCAATTTAGACTAAATTGCAATTTGATCAAACTATAGGGACTTAGCACATTTTTAAGTTTCCAACCTTTAATTAAGCAGGCTTCATATTCTCATATAAAAAATTCGATCATCCAAACTCAATCAGTTGTATCAACAACATTCAGGGACCAAAACGCAAGAAAACAGAACTTCACTTCCATGACATGAACTAAAATAACATCAACCGTACCGATACGCATGCCACCGTATCGATACGGTGCCTTACACAAGCTAGCTTTGTTTCTATACACTACAGCCCGTTTTGGTACGCCTAGTTGGTAGTACATTTTTACTTGACATCTGTACCGGTATGGTATGGTAGGGTTTCAGTACATGGGTTTTGCCCCAAAAAGCAGATTCTAGTAAATAAAATTCGTACCAGTACACCCAAGCCTGTATTGAAACACCATACTTGATTTTGCCTAGCCGTACCGATACGGTCCCCCATGTATCAGTACGTCTGGGCCTGTAATGTCACATTTAGCTGGTTTAACAAGCTTATAGCCTATCCAAAACACCCTAACATGCTTCTAACATACATCCAGCATACTCAGGGTTCAAACCACATCAAAGCATCACAGATTCAACAACGTTTCATGTTATTTCGCTTCAAATGTAAATCTATAGGCTTACACCCTATAAAACCATTCAAGCAACACATAAAACACCAAACCATCACCAAAACCAAACTATAAAGGCCATTTACAAATCAAGAGCAGCTAAACAAACTTGCTCAAACAGGGAGTTCAACAAAACATCTCCTAAATAATCACGAAAACCCCCATTACCCTTATTACTTATAGTCTAGTTCAAACATATTTGGTTACCAAGTCTTGTACCGATCCCTTCCTTCCCGCTGCCTTTCAAGCTTTTAATTCTTTGCATTGATGGACAAAGAGAGCGTAAGCACACTAGGCTTAGTGAGGAATGCTTAAGAACAAAACACCATCAATGCACTTAAAACCATTTCTCAACACACATTGAAATCTCATTTCAATCAGTCTTTAAACATCATTTAAACATTACCATTGAAACATCATGCCTTGGAAACCATGCACTTTTCATCTTTAAAAACTAGCATATCAAACCATATGCAACATGTTTCATTTTCAATCAGCAAATTCCATTGCTAGACCTCAATTTAAGCCTTCCCATGCATAACCATATGCAAAGCTTAAAGAGTAAACGTACAACATATATCATTAACCAACAACAAGTTCGATTTCTAGATCTCAATTTAAGCCTTCCTATGCATAACCACTATATGCAAAGCTTAAAGATTAAACATGTATAAATCACATTATACAACATAAACTTTCCAATGATATATCAACAATCATATTGGCTTACAAGTGATCATTAAACAAGTCTATTAACAAAAGAGTTCATTGGATACACGGATTCAACAAGTGTTCAACCAACACTTCAAGCTATCGGTATATCAAGCAACATGTTTAACCCCTCTACCGTTAGGTACTCATATGGAGTTTTCGGTACACGGATGTAAACCCCTCAACATCCAAAATGAATTATTATAGTGCACTCAAACCTATGGCCGGCCAACTATATCCGATAACAATTTTAAATCCACATCACTTTCCAATATAATTAACCATTTACCTCACTATTTTCAACAAGCATTAACCAAACCAATTTTCCAAAGCAACAATCATGCTTTAAACACAAGTATAACCATATACTTACAAGGATCACTTACCATGTGCATCCTTCAACATTTCATGCTTAAAAATAGTATTTCACATACTTTTAAACATGCTTTAACAGTAGGTATTATATAAATCAAAACAAGTGCATTAAACCATATCATACCTGCATGACCGAGAGAGAAAACCACTATACTTACTTTCGAGTTTAAACCAATTTATCAAGCTAAGTTTAAACTCCCATAAACCAAATTTAAAGCATTCTAATGCTGGAATCCACGTTCTCACTCACCGATACGTGAAACCTTGATTCGCCGACGCGAAAACAAGCATCTGAAGCCTTAAAATCTTCATCGATCACTCCCAGATACATCTCCCTTATTTTAGCCACATTACAACAAAGGATTAATGCATCTCAATGCATTCAAAACACTACAACAACAAATCCACATTGACTTCCACCATCCTCTCACAGTTACCAACCACAACAAACGAAAACATCATCTAATCCTTTCCACACACAACCCAACCCAACAACAATCTAACAATCTAACCTCATATTTATCATTAATTAACCCCTAAAAATAGAACCAAAGCAATTTTACACCTCACAGCCACCACAACACCACAAAAGCACAATTATAACAACCTAAACAATTAGAGATTCAAGAGTTTCGGGATTCCATTGATAAAATTGACTTATCAACATAATTAAACATCCAAAATATGTTCGAAAATTCCATAACACTGGAAATCAGATTCAATTCTAATCTTTCATCATTTCATCAATTTTCCCTAGTTAAATTTGTATAAAAAACACAAAATCAGGTTATAAACCATAAATCAAGGATCAAATACTTGGTAATATCAATAAAGAACCATTTAACAAAGGAGATCATGGACCTTACCCCTATTATGTGATTTCTCCCTCAATTGGCTTGTTTAAAGCTAAGAAAACATAAGATTTTAATGAGATTTTGTAAAATAAAGTTTAAAAAATCAAGTTATAATCAATAATCTGAGTGAGATTTTGATGAAATTCTGAGTGTTTGGCAGAAAAGAAGTTGAGAGAAAAGGTTTAGGAAAAAAGTTACGTAAATTTTCTTTAAAAGCAAATAACTAACTTAGATATTTTAATCTCTCTTAATCACCCTTTAAAACACATGTTTAAAATGATTTAATTGAAGGGAGAAACCACTAGTAAAACTTGGTAAAATTAGCTCCTTAAGGATTCTAAGAATTTGACCCTTTTCATTTTAGTCACTGTAAAACAGTTCCCAAAAATCGCATTTTGGTCACTAACCAAAATGTCACATTTCCAAATTCCATTTTCCAAAATTGATTCCACCAAAAATCAATATATATTAAAATATGATATTTTTACTATTTTCCATATTTTTATCTTACTGAAAAATATACGGTCCCAAATCTAACTCGAATCTCTAACTTGGTCCATTGGACATCTAACAAGCCTCCAAATTGCTAGGCCCAAAACCAGGGCGTTACAGGTTTAGGTTATTAGCTCAGGTTTGCTTCGGCAAACCTAATGTGATCCTTTTAGTTTATTTTGGCTAGGCCGAGCTAACGGGGTTACATTTGGTTGTATCAAAGCCAAGTTTATGAAAAATTAGGATGTTTTTGATGATTGCTTAATGTTGTTTGCTACACATAGTGATTGTTTATATATACGGTGTTTGAATTATGCCATGTTGGGGGGTTTTTTGGGGACACAATGCCTTATTAATACATTATAAAATGATTTTGGTTTGAAATGAAAGTCTTTGATCCTTGCTTGAAGCTGGCCTGATTATTTTATTTTGGTGTAATTATCATACTTTAGATACACTTTTATACGATGCCACCGAGGAGAGAATTATGATCGAGCAGGAATGCTGTTGTTGAAGGGTATGGAGTTAAAGGCGAGACTATGCATCCTGAGGGATTGCCACCTTATCTGCCTAATCCTCTTGAATGAGTGGAGAAAGTACCACCTGCACCACCTGGTCTAGTATATGGTGACATGACGCCTTTGGTTCAGGTGATGACTAGAGCATTCCAGGCTGTAATGGCTAGAGTTCATGTACCCACACCAGCACCTACTGCTGCTGTTAATCTAGGTTGTTGTTAGAGTAGCTACGCAGTCTTAGAGGAGTTAATTTAGAGGGTTAGCACCCAAGGCATTCGAGGAGTGGTTTGCTAGTATAGAACGGGTCTTAGTTCAAATAAGGTGCAGTGATGACCATAAGTTGGGATGTGTTGTGTCCCTGTTGTTGGCTGATGCATACAGTTGGTGGACCACTATGATTGCGGGCATGGAACCCAGTGATGTAACATGGGAATTCTTCCAAGCTACCTCTAGAATGAAGTATCTGAGAGTTAGATACTTGGATGAGAAGAAATGTGAGTTCATGTCCTTGGTTCAAGGCAGTATAATAGTATCTAAGTATGAGATGCAGTTCGTGAGGCTGAGTTAGTATGCACCAAAGTTAGTGCAGGATGAGAGGCACCGCTGTGATCATTTTCTCTACGGGTTGGTACAGGATGTTAAGACATATATGTTGGCCCCTAACTACACAGATTTTAACGTGTTGGTTACACGGGAAAAAGATATTGAGTAGAGTTTGGGTTTATCTCTTCGTTCTAGAGGCTCTGGCTCGGGCAAGAGAGCTACAAATTTTAGTTCTGGTGGTGGTTAGACTAAGAGGTATCAAGATAGAAGGTTTCGTCCAGATGATAGACATGGTGGAGATGGTGCTGGGTAAGGATCACAAGGGTAGAGTACCCAGGTCAGCGTATAATGTTTGATGGGTTTATAGATCACGAGATCATTTGAGGCGAGACTATCCATGTTTGGCCAGAAAGGGGTAGGCTCATGTAGTTGTGGCTGCAAATTCTTGTTAGATTTGTGGATTTGTAGAGCATATAGGACGTGATTATCTGTTGCTTGCTATAGGTAGGCAAGCACCTGCACCTGTTGTTGCACCACCAAGAGGTCGTGGGCATGGTCGAGGTAATTTCCAACGGAAGGAGGATGGACAGATGACTATAGCGCATACAGTGGCGGTTTAACTTGAGGGTAGTGGACCTGTGAGGATTTATGTATATTGTGAGGGGAGGAATGACACGGATGTGATAGCAGGTACTTTTACCTTGCAGACTATGTCATTACTTTCTCTAATAGATTCTGATTCTATACATTCATATATTTTGCATGAGCATGCACATTTGCTTGATATACTGGTAGAAATGTTAGATATGGGAATGCAAGTAACGAGTTCTTTTGGAGAGACAACTGTTACGAGAAAGTTGTATAGGATAGGTCCTTTGATAGTGCAAGGGTATATGTTTGCGGCTAATTTGATGGAGTTGTCGTTTCATGGTTTTGATGTGATTTTGGGTATAGATTGGTTGTCCGAGCATCGGGCTATGGTTAATTTTAAAATAAAATGAGTTATGTTGAGACTTGCTGATGATTATGAGGTCGTCGTTGTGGGTGAGAATGTTAAGTTCTTGTCCAGTGTGGTTTCAACCTTGAAAGCGTAAAAGGTGCTAGAGTGTGGGTGTCAAGCATATCTAGCTTATGTTATGAACCCGAACATGGAAGAAGTACAGAAAAAGGATATTCGTATTATTTGTGATTTTTTGGGTGTATTTCTGGATGAGTTGCCTGGATGCCATCGGATAGAAAGCTAGAGTTTTGTATTGAGACATTTGCTAATACGACGCCGGTGTCATTTGCATCGTATCAGATGGCACCAAAGGAATTGAAAGAGTTAAAGACACAACTCTAGGAGTTGTTGGACTATGGCTTCATCCAACCTAGTATTTAACTCTTGGGTGTTGTTTATGAAGAAAGAAGGATGGCACTTTGAGGATGTGCATTGACTATAGACAACTGAACAAGTTGATGATTAAGAATAAGTATCCTTTGCCGTAGATTGATAATCTGTTTGATCAGTAGATGGTGCCATGGTGTTTTCCAAGATTGATTTAAGATCGGGATACTATCAGTTGAAGGTTAAAGATAAATATGTGTTGAAGACTAGTTTTCGTATGAGGTACGACCATTATGAGTTCTTGGTGATGCTGTTTGGGTTGACAAATGCGCCTGCAACATTCATAGACATGATGAATCGGGAGTTCCTTGAATTCTTCGATCAATTGGTTGTGGTGTTCATTGATGATATTCTTGTGTACTCTCGTACCGAGGAGGATCATGATCGACACTTGCGAATTGTGTTACAAACCCTACTGGATAATCAACTTTATGCCAAGTTGAGCAAGTGTGAGTTTTGGGTTAAAGAAGTGGTTTTTATTGGCCATGTTGTTTCTTCAAAAGGTATATGGGTGGATCCGAAAAAGGTTGAGGCGATTGTGAGTTACAAACAACCTAAGTCTGTAACAAAAGTTCAAATTTTCTTGGGTTTGGCCGGTTATTATCGATATTTTGTGGATGGGTTCTCAAGGGTTGCTGTTTCGTTAACTAAGTTGTTGCAAAAACATGTATGGTTCGAGTGGACGAAATCTAGACAGCAAGCTTTTGAAAAGTTAAAGGAAGCTTTGACACAAGCTCCAATCTTGATTTAACCTTATTCAGGGAAAGAGTTTGTGGCTTACAATGACGCATCCTATGTTGGTTTGGGTGTGTGTTGATGCAAAGTGGGAAAGTTGTAGCTTATGCATCGAGGTAGCAAGAGCGCAATTACCCTGCTCATGACCTCAAGCTTGTTGTGGTGGTGTTTGTGTTGAAGATTTGGAAAATTACCTTTATGGTGAGAAGTGTGTTGTATACACGTATCATAAGAGTTTGAAGTATTCAATGTCGCAAAAAGAATTGAATCTTAGGCAACGTAGGTGGTTGGAGTTGCTTAAGGATTATGATTTAAC
Source organism: Hibiscus mutabilis (assembly GCA_019671005.1). Classification (NCBI taxonomy): domain Eukaryota; kingdom Viridiplantae; phylum Streptophyta; class Magnoliopsida; order Malvales; family Malvaceae; genus Hibiscus; species Hibiscus mutabilis. Next base: position 21,327,573 of record CM033744.1, on the reverse strand, counting down.
GATTGAGTATCATCTGGACAATGCGAATATTGTGTGCTGATATTTTTAGTAGAAAAGCTATTATAGAGTTGAGGGGCATGTTTGAATGGTTGGGTGTGATGCGTGATGGTGGTTTGTTGGCTGAGTTGCAAGTGAAACCATCTTTTTCGCAGTTGATTAAGGAAAGGCAACCCTATAATGAGGCATTGGAACAGCATGTCAAGGACATCATGGATGGAAATCCTACGGATTTTCACTTTAATGGTGATGGCGTGTTGTGTTTTAAAGATCAGATAGTGGTGCCTAATGATGTGGAGTTGAGGCAGATGATTTTGACTGAGGCACATGCTAGTCCTTTTTCTATGCATCCTGGTAGTACCAAGATGTATCGATATTTGAAGGAAGAGTACTATTGGGTGGGTTTGAAAAGGGATGTGGCTGATTTTGTGGCTAGATGTATGGTATGTCAGCGTATAAAGGTTGAACATCAGTTTCCTTTCGGGTTATTGCAACTGTTGAAAATTTTGGAGTGGAAATGGGAGAGGAACACCATGGATTTTGTGCCTTTGACACCGACTAAAAAGGATTCCATTTGGGTGATTGTTGATCGATTTATGAAGTATGCACATTTTCTGCCACTGCATATGACATATACCTTGGTTAGGTTGGCAGATTTGTATGTTTATGAAATTGTGAGGTTGCACTGGTTACCTAAGTCGATTGTTTCGGATAGGATCAGCTATTTATAGTGAGTTTTTAGGGATGTTTGCATCGAGCTTTAGGTACTCACTTGAATTTTAGTACTTCGTATCATCCTCAGACAAATGCTCAGTCTGAGCGTGTGATACAGATTTTGGAGGATATGTTGAGATGTTGCATCATTGAGTTTTAAGGAACTTGGAAAAAGCAGTTGCGTTTGGTAGAGTTTGCGTACAATAATAGCTATCAGGCAAGTATAAAGATGGCACCGTATGAAGCCTTGTATGGTAGGAGGTGTCTACACCCTTGTGTTGGGCTGAGCCTGGGGAAAAGTATATTTCCATGTCTGATGTGTTGAAAGACATGGATGAGAAAGTAAAGCTTATTTGTGATCGTTTGAAAGTGGCCTCGGATAGGCAGAAATCTTACATGGATTTGAAGCGTAGAGAGGTTGAGTACGTTGTTGGTGAAAAGGTTTTCTTGAAAGTTTCACCTTAGAAGAAGGCGTTGCATTTTGGGCGCAAAGGAAAGTTAGGCCTGAGGTTTATCGGATCGTATGAGGTGTTGGAACGTATGGGTCCTGTAGCTTATTGGTTGAGTTTGCCTCCAGAGTTGGAGGAGATTCATCATGTGTTTCATGTATCCATGTTGCGAAGGTATTGTTCCCGTCACGTGTGATGCCAATTGAGGATGTTGAGTTGCGACCGGATTTGTCTTATGATGAGGAACCAGTGGAGATCCTTAACTCCAGTAGTAAATTTCTTCATGGCATGACGATCGAGCTTGTTAAGGTGTTGTGGCGATATCGCAGTGTTGAGGAGGCCACGCGGGAGAGTAAGTCGGACATGGTTGAGCAATTTCCACATCTGTTCCCATCAGGTAAATTTCGAGGACGAAATTTCTTAAGGGGGAGAGTTGTAACGCCCTAGTTTTGGGCCTAGGAGTTTATAGGTGGTTTAGATGGTCTGATGGATCGGATTAGAGGATTCGAGTCAGTTTCAGGATTTAATTCCAAATAAATATTTTTGGGTAAGAGAAAAATATGGAAAAATGTTCTAAAATCATTATTAAATATGTAAATGATTTTGATAAAATCAATTTTACAAAAAAGGTTTCAAAAGTGACATTTTGGTTAGTGACCAAAATGTAAAGTTTTAAAACTATTTTTAGTGATTGTTTTGTAAAATGGTCAAAACTTAGAATATTTAAGGAGCTATTTGGCCAAAGTCTAATATCAGACTTTTATCTTTTAATTGGATATTTTAAAAAGGTTTTTAATTAGATAAAAAGGTTTGGGGAGATTAATTTCTTAATTAGATTTTAAAGATATTTCACGTAACTAACTTTTCAACAAAAGCTTTTCTCTCAAATTCTCTCCAGCCAAACACTCTTTTTCACTTCAATTTTCTCAGGTAAATACTTGATTTCAACATTTTTTTGATTTCAAATAGATCTTTAATGTTTTCCTAGCAAAACTTATTTGACTTGATCTTGTTTTCTCAAGAAAATTCGTCCAATTAAGAGGAAAGCCAAATTTAGAGGTGAGCTTCATTCTTCTCCTCTAATACAAGGTTCTTTATTGAAACTCCCAAGTTATTGATGCTTTACTTATGTTTTCTAACTTGATTTGATGATTTAATCATGGAAGATTGGTTAAATCAAGGTTTAATTGGTTGGAATGATGAATTTTCGTATAGGCTCAGTTTTATGAGTTCTTGATTGATTTTAATCATGATTTTGATGTTTATTAATTTAATAAGTGGCCTTTAATATTAGAATTCCGAAACTATGTGAATATCTAATTTTCTAGGTTGTTAGTTATGAGTTTTTGGGGAGTTGAGGAGGTTTAATGAATGCTGGAGGTATAAGGATGATGTTGTGTTATTAGATGATAATTGATGTTAATTTATGGTTTAAAACATTAGGTTTTGGTTGGGTTAAGTTTGGAAGATGTTTGATGTTGATTTCGGTTGTTGTGGAGTGAAATTGTGTGGTGGATGTTGAGGATTTATGTGAATTGATGTTGCTGGGCTGTTGAATGCATTTTGATACATTGAATCCTCTGTTTTTGTGTGGATAAATTAGGGAAAGTTGACCCTCATGCTTGAATGATCGTTTCGGAAGCTTTGGAGGCATGTTTACCGTATTGGCAAGCGAGGTTTTGCGTGTCGATGAGTGAGAACATGTTTTACAACTTTTCAAAGGTTTGAAAGTTGTGCTTAGGGTTTTAGATCATGCTTGAAATGCTATTCTAAGCTCGGAAGTAAGTAAATGATGAATTCTCGCTCAAACTCGATTTGGCAATTGGTTTTTATGCACTTGTTTTAATGGTTTAATTACCCACCGTATATGCATGATTTGAGCATGGTTTAATGCTGGAAATTGGTTATCTAATAATGTTGATGCATTTGGAAGTAATGCATGTTTTGGTAGTGTTTTTGAACATTGGTAATGCAAGGTAAAATGCATTGAGTAATGGTTTTGATTGATGCATATGAAAACAATGAGTTAATGTTTAATAAATGAATTATATTGGCAAGTGATGGTATGAAATGTTTTAGAAATTTATCGAATATAGTTGGCCGGCCATAGGATTGATAGTGCACTATAAAAAGTCACATTGGATGTTGAAGGGTTTTGATTCGGTGTACCGAATACTCTATCTAAGTACTCTAACGGTAGAGGGGTTTTGATCTTTGTACCAAAAACTCTCATTAGTGGGTTATGCATCCAAATGATGTGTGGGTTGTAAATGTACCCTGTTGTAAATGTATGTAACACCTCATTTCCCGTATTCGATTACCGAATATGAGTCAGAGATGTCACAGAACAATAAATGATTTTTTTATTCAAAAATTCTATAAATTTAAAACCTTTGCAAATATTTAAATTTAACTTGTACACAAAATCGGAGCTCCTTTACTTTACGAAAAATACATTAACTGCTTGATAAATAAAAGACTCTGAACCAAAATAGACAAAATTATCTTATTTATACATGCCACTAAAATTACTTAAAAACCTCAAGTAGGATGTCATTACAGAAGTAGCTTGATGAAAATTTTCTGAACTTGACGCAACGCCTTACTTACACCCATTGTCTCGAACCACCTACGAGTGCACAGGCAAAACACACCCTAAGTATGAACTTATTGAGGCATTATAAGATAATCATATAATTAAAAAATAATCAGTCTTTAAGTATAACATAGTATAAACAATTCCCTTATAAAACTATTTCAAATCAATATTTCTTTAAAGCAAAGATGAAATATCTATAAAAATCATTTGGTAAAATTTCTTTTATACCAATAGCCCAAGAAATATGTATAGAGAGAAACTAAGTATACGAGATCGTGTACTCCTAGAGTACTAGCCATTTCCCCTAAGGAGAAAGGCAAACATTACATTATTACGAGCTCGTTGTGCTCCCAGAGCACTAGTCATCGAAGTGACGGTAGTCCTAGACTACTAGATCCGAAGATCAATGCATTCCCAGAATGCTAGCCACTATGTGGCAAATGTAGCTACAATGCAGTCCCAGACTGCTAGTCTCTTATGGGATGCCACTATACTGTAACTCTCATGGTAATATTGGGCAATTAAACAATATCATTACCTTTGCAATATATCATTCTATAGATGGTAAATAACTCATTCTCGGTAAGTCAAAATAATAGAGCAGTTCATACTCCATTATACCATAAATCATTCTGTAACAATCATCAATATATGATAATAAATTTATCGTAAACAAAACATAATAAGGTAGTTCATACCCTATCATGTACAAAACCATCTTTTTTTGCCTGTGAAAATATTATCTTTCACATAAAAATCAACATTACCAATTTGGTAAAATCATATAGGTGACTTATGCAAGTCTTCCTAAATACTTTTAAAACATAAATGCACTCACCTTGAGTGTAACACCACCTTCCCGTATTCGTTTCCAAACACGAGTCAGTAATGTTATAAAACATTGTTGATAACATTTCTAATTCTTAAATCTTGTAAATTGGCAATCTGTATTACTTTCAAGGATTTGTTTCTACATAACAACCTAAACATAGAAATTTAACTCTCTTTACACTGAAGAAAACTAGATTTGAATACGATTCTAATGGTATCTTTCACAAAAATTAATAAATAAAAAATCATCATTTAACTCCATTTGTGGAATTTATGGCGATTTTTCAAACACACTGCCTAATGCGGAATTTCAAGACTATTTTCAAATGTTTCAATAATAAGCTTACTGAACTACTTATAATTCTTTCCAATTTACCCCTTACCCTTACTAATTCATGTTTCAACCATGAACATCACCAACCACAAAGTTATTAAAGTTCGAATTATACAAAACAAAAGAGTTTAACTTTATACATGCCACTAATAAAAATACCATGTAGGATGCCAAAATAATACTATGATAACATGTAGTATGTGCTCGTCCCCAAGATAATCCCAAGCTACTGTTGCTTACCACCAGACTGTATCAACCTACGTGTGCACAAGCAAAACACACGCTGAGAATAACTTAGTGAGGCATTATAGGTCATCATAAAATGAATAACAAAATAGATGAAAACATGGTTAAGGAGTCTTAAACCAAAACTTTCTTATACTTTAAAAACATTCAAATACATCATTTATAAGGATAGGTTAGCTTCATATACCTTGTCTTTATCATTGGCCCAAGATTTATATACGAGAAACTTAAGTATGTGAGATTGGTACTCCTAGAGTACTAACCATTTCTTATAAAAAGAAAGGCGACTTTACATTAATACGAGCTCAATGTGCAACCCTAAACCTTCAAATTCATACCCCCTTTCACGTACTAACCTTTATCCTTTTCTTGTAAATCATCATATAGCTTATATAAAACCATGTTATCATTTCAATAAAATCAATAAATAGACTTCATAAAAATTCAAATAAAAATGCATTCAAAAACATATAAATGTACTCACCTTATATGCCTCACTAATTACTTTTAACAAAAAATACGTATTTACTCTGGAACTTTATCCTTATCTCTCGATTTGCTTCGATTTTGTGCTTGTTCGTCTGCTTGTAATCATCAATCCCATAACACATACAATTAATGTACATGTTAGATTTACAATTTCACTAAGTACATTATAAGGAGAAAGTTCATAAATTTCCTTTAATGCACTAATGATAAATAATTACTTTCTGCAATTCAATTTAGACCATCCTAAAAAAATAATTTCCAAGGTAATCCTTTATTTTCTCATTCTTGCCAAAATGATCATTTTTCTTCATTTCAAGATAATTTGATCACATTTTCAACAATTATTTTTAAATCCCACCTTAATTCAAAATTTTCACAATTATCCCTCTAATTTCCTCAAAATACCAAATAGGTCCTCAAAATTTTCATTTTTTCCCAAAATACTAAAATAAGCTTCTGTGGATTATTACGTATAATCCTAGTTGGTGGAACATAGAAGTTATGCATGCATTGAGTAATTCGATTCCTTTTGTGGATTATTACGTATATGAGTCTAATAAGTATTCCAGTTTGTAATGGGCCTTTATTATTTTCTTGGTGATTGCTTGCTGCATATTAATGTTAGTTAGCAAGGATTAGTAGTTGCTTGATAATTGAGTTATGCTACTATAATATTCGAATGTTTAACCATCTTAGAAATTAGATAAACTATAACGCTATAATAGATTATGGTCATGATTAATTGAGTAGGACATTTTATAACTTGAATAAGATTAAAAGTTGTAGCAAAACAATTGTCGAGCTAAAACTAGTAATTATTGTGTTTTGAGTATAATATATTGTTCAAATTTCCTATAAGATTCTTAAGCTGATTAATCATTTTGATGGCATGTGAATTGTAAATTAAATATGTAAATTGTTGAGTTAAGTTTTAAGTAAACGTTTGAACATCAATGAATTCCGTTTTGACCATGCTATGCCAAGAATATATGTATCGGTCTAGGATTGAATTAAACATCGACTTATTTTAAGATTTGTAAATGAAGGAGACTAATACTCTTTGTAGATAGTTTATAAGATCTTGAATGAATATGCATTGATTAAGCTATGTTGTGTATATGATGTTTAAAACTTGTCATGATTGTATAATTGGTAAAAATAATATGTGATAGTCAGAAGTACCTGAATTATAAGAACAAGCTTTGGCCTAGTGATTGAAGTTCCTTTGCTTAATAAATGAATACTTTGTCTGCATGTGAATTAAAATTTAAATCTTACCCAGCTTATAAAAGTTTTAAATTACTCTGAATTCTGTTTGCAAGCTCATTTACGAAATGCTAAGTCGTCATATCTTTGTTTCAATGTTGTATGTTTATTGGATGTTATTCCTAAACACTTCCTAATTCGGTTTACTCGTAAGCTGTGTTAGGGGGTGTTTCAATTTGGTATCAGAGCTTAGGTATAATTGATTCTCAGACAAAAATGGAACTTGCTGCATCATCATAAGTTAATGTACCACCTAGGAGTTAAATTTGATAAGTACTTGTGATCTACGTCTGATAAAAGGGTCCCTTTTATGTGTTATTAGCCTATAGAAATGTTTAAGATGTGTTAGGGTCAGGATATAAGGATCCCAATTGGTTCTTTCGATGGAGGAAGAAGAGTAAGAATGAACAGAGAACAACATAACTCCTAGAATGTTGCTAACAGTAGCAAGAAGCTACTCCTTTTCACCATGTGTAGTGAGGTTGTTTCCTCTGTATAACGAAATCTAAGATGATTATATATGAGTCTTATTCTTAATTGTCCACCTTAGGAAATTCGAGGACGATTTTCTATTAAGGGGGAGAGAATTGTAATACCCCAAACCTTGGCTTAGGATTATATCATGTGTATTACTAGTTAATTGATTAGAATCATTAAATATTGGATTGACTAATCAAATTTGGGACTAAAATTAAAGTTTGAAAATGTAAATTACTAAATGTGGAAGTGACTAAATCAAAAAGTATGACTAACCTCTAGATTGCATACTAAGAAATAAATTGTAGAAGACCTTGGTGTTGTGTCATGTGAGAGAGAGGGGCAAGTGTAGGGGTTTGGTGAAGGGAGGTTTAATCTAAAAAAAATAAATTAACAATCATCCTCCTTCTTCCTTTGGTAACCTGAAACAAAGAGGGAAAGTGAGAGAAGCCATTGTTGGCTAATCTAAGCTATCTATGAGCCTTGTTCGATTGGTACATTGTTAGAAGGCCATGAATTGGTGAAGGAAGCAAGGATACAGGAACATGCATAGCTTGGATTAACTTGAGAGTGTAGTTTAAAGCCTCGTGATAGGTTTGTAGCGTTCCCGAGCATCCTTCCTTGATTTAATTTGTTATCTTTAATTTTGGGCTAAGTTATCCTTTAAATCTAGCTTGGATTCGAGGTAAGTGTTTAAAAATAAGGTACATATGATACACATTATTTGGTTAAGTATTTGGTCTCATGGAAAGTTATGTACGTATTGCTATATATGATCGATATGATAATTCTTAAGTCATGACTAATCGATTAAACCAATATATGTCGTTGACATGTTTTAAAATACAAATATATTTGAAAGCTTAACTTGATTGAAAATGGTTGTTATTATATGAAATGATCTATGATCATTGGTTATAAGTATGTAAAATAACGTTCTATTCAAATTCTGATATGATGCGATAATATATGAACTTAGTTTGTCTGTTGATATTATTATGAACTTAAGCTCATAACTAAATTTATGTCTATTTGATGAGTGATCTTTCTATATTACCATATGTCTAAGAAAAAGGATTATAACATTGGAACGTCATAGGTGAACTATATACATATATATATCATTTAAAATGAACAATTAAAAGCTATCTTCTTTCGATGTCTTAATTGTAGCAAGGTATATTTGAAGTACTAATTATGTTCGAAGGACATATACATATATGGTTGAATTTGTAAATACTATGAAGTATGCCTTGATGGCATGAAAGTAAGAATATGGAACGATACTCAACTTTGTTGAGAATATGACAAGCTCATAAATATATGAATATGGAGCTAAGCTCAACTCTGATTCTGATAAGATAATATTATGTGTAAAGCCTTGGTTTCGAGTCAATCATAGGTATAGTTGGCATGCCATAGAGTCCATAAAGCTCGTATTTGGGGTGGACTATGGTCCTTATTTGGCGATAGTAGGAGGGAAGTGTTGTGGTCACTTGGCGAAAGTAGGAGGGATTGATCGGTACTGTGAGTACCATTTTATTTGGTGACAGTTGGTAGGAGATTCGTGTACCTAGGTTGTAATTCAACTCTCAAGACCATGTTAATACAAATAAGGAAGCTTGTAAACCAAGTTCAAGAATTAATTAAATATTACTAGTCAAGTAGACTATGTTTATATTGTGATATGCTTGATAATTTTTATATTAAGAAACAAGAAATTCTGAAATGATATATTATGTATCTTTGATAACAAGTAGCTTTTGCCTATATGTAGCACATTATGTGACAGACAATGCATATCTATGTTATGTTAGAATAAACATTAATTATGATAAATAACTTTAAGTTTAATATATGCCTTGATTGGTAACTTATATGTTAAGTATCATCTATTATATATATATATATATATATATATATATATATATATATACCAATTGTTATGTTCAAATGGACTAAGGATTATTCTCGAATAAATCTAACTATACTATGGACTGTTTTGATTGTCTAGTTGTGTATATACACGAACAATGGATTATTTGCTAATTGATTAGAGAGTTGATATGCTAGTTTAATAATTTATGAAATAGGTAACAACGTTTGAGAAATACTAAGTTTAAATAACTTGTATGAGAAGTAATTATATCTGTGATATGCTATGTCAAGATAGCTTGTGTGACAAGTATCCCCTACTTATAAAATGATATGGCTTATATGATAAGTATCACACGTCTTGGATACATTAAATTAGATAATTTGTGTGATAACAACCATGATTTTGACATGCTAAATGTGATGTTTTGAATAGCAAATGTTTCATGAATATTATTTGTTATGTTTAAATGCCATGTATGCCAAGAAACTTATGGCATAGTAAAACTATGATTGATGACTTGAAAAAAAAGAAATTATGTGTTAAAAAGGACTATATTGAAAATAAAATCTTAAAGATTTATAAGATAATCCCTGAATTAATGAGATAACTTGCATGCCATGAAATGTATATGCTTGATCGTTAAGTATGAAGATAATTACATGTGAAAATTTGTTTTGAAGCATTTATGCCAGTCAACTCTTTTACGCTCTATGTATCTCCAAGATTGATATATTGTTTTGTTCTAAAAAAATTATTAAGTACTAATTACTCATGCAACTTAGGACTATGCTCAACTTCCAAGATCATAGATAAGAAACAATGGAATTTATTAGTTCAATTAGAAAACCATTTGATAGCTTACAAAATAAGTAACATTGTTCTTAGGGAATCTATTAGTTTGCTTTGCTTTAAGATAATCAAACTATGTTTGATTGGGATAGTTAAAAATTGTTTCCAAGGTCATAAGAAATCTAAGGTGAATAAACACGACTTAAGTGTTCTACTTAATAGGAATGCTTGTGAATGGTGAGATCTGAATAAGTTTAATTTCAATCAATGAATTGAGCTAGGTACTATATAATGGTCTTATTATGATAATAAGCATATTAAGAGTTCGTTAAACCTGAAATATGGATGTAAATGGAATTACTTAATTACAAGGCTTGAGTGTTCGCATTAAATTATCTAGTAAATTGATCCAATAAAGAAATCAATTGATAATTTGTATGATATGTAATGTTTTGCCATAATCTTGTTTGTGTTTTCTTTGAGTAGGGAAATTGGATTATTCTAATGTTTGGAGTAAACTGGCTAATGTCCACTTTAATAACTTACGACAATCAATGGAAGTCTTCATGAAATTGTAATTGCTTATACCGTAATAACCTATGACACGATTGAATAAAGTATTTGTACGAATAGTTGCTTGCTTAATTGAGATCTTCGTATAACCTATGTTGGTTTTAATGTAAAGGTTATATAGACTTTGTTGATAGATAGATGTTCGGTTGTGAATTTCTTTTAACTACCTCGCTAAGCAATTGCTTACCTCACTCCCTTCGCTTTCAAACATTCTAGGGTAATCTTGCCTCCGTTTATCTTAAGAGCTTGGATGAGATCACAAGGACCCGGATGTATGCTTGTAATCCTTTAGTGTACTCCTAGTTGGTGGCACATAGAAGTTATGCTTGCATTGAGTAATTAGATTCCTTTCGTGGCTTATTATGTATATAAGTCTAATAAGTATTCAAGTTTGTAATGGGACTTTATTATTTTCTTGGTGATTGCTTGCTGTATATGAATGTTAGTTAGCAAGGATTAGCAGTTGCTTAATAATTTAGTTACGCTAGTATAATATTCGAATGTTTAACCATCTTAGAAATCAGGTAAATTATAATGCTTTAATAGATTATGGTAATGATTAATTGAGTAGGACATTTTATAACCTGAACAAGATTAAAAGTTGTAACAAAACAATTGTCGAGCTAAAACTAGTAATTATTGTGTTTTGAGTATAATATATTGTTCAAATTTCCTGTAAGATTCTTAAGCTGGTTAATCATTTTGATGGCATGTGAATTGTAAATTAAATATGGAAATTACTGAGTTAAGTTTTAAGTAAACATTTTAACATCAATGAATTCTGTTTTGACCATGCTATGCTAAGAATATATGTATCTGTCTAGGATTGAATTAAGCATCGACTTATTTTTAGATTTGTAAATGAAGGTGACTAATACTCTTTGTAGATAGTTTATAAGATCTTGAATGAATATGCATTGATTAAGCTATGTTGTGTATATGATGTTTAAAACTTGTCATGATTGTATAATTGGTAAAAATAACATGTGATAGTCAAAAGTACTTGAATTATAAGAACAAGCTTTGGCCTAGTGATTGAAGCGTCTTTGCTTAATATATGAATACTTTGTCTGCATGTGAATTAAAATAGAAATCTTATCCAACTTATAAAAAGTTTTAAATTACTCTGAATTCTGTTTGCAAGCTCATTTACGAAATGCTAAGTCATCATATTTTATTTCAATGCTGTATATTTATTAGATGTTGTTCCTAAACACTTCCTAATTCGGTTTACTCCTAAGTCGGGTTAGGGGTGTTTCAGGTTGTGGTTCTATTTAGTGTCCCTTGGATGTTATATGGTCTTTATGGGTGGTGACTACTTTGTGCTTATTGGATGTTTGTCGAGTTGGTTGTTTCGATTTTATTTTATTTATTTTTTGGTATTCTTATTGGTGTGTTTTCTTTTACACTATCATATTGTACTTTTTTTCTGCCCTTTAGGATTAGGGAGGTATTTATTGCGGCACATGATTGTGATGGCTTGTATGATTGACCCTTTAATAAAATCATACTACTTTGTTGATAAAAAAACTCATAAAATTTAAAGAATTTTATAATTTTTTGAACATTTTATAAATTTATTACAACTCTTTAATGATTTTATGAATTTAAAAAATAAAAATAACTATAATTTTTGAAAAAAAATGAATATTAGAGATTTCCTTCTTTTATTGGAATTTTATAATTGTTCAAACTTTTTTAGTTTTTTCTAAATGTGGTAGCTTCTAATTGTACATTGTTGTGTCCACCTCCAGATTCAAGGCCTTCGGAAAAGCAACACCTAACATCCACCTCCCCCAAAAGCTCACCTCTAGAATCTGCAAGCATCCGTTGCAGCTCCTCCGGAGCTCTTAGTCCCCACATCGCTCCTCAGTATGTGAGGTATCATTGCCTTTAGAGCTCTCATTCTCTAGATCACTCTCTATACTCAACTTTCACACCTTGACATGGCAACTGTCAAGTCAATTTAAACCAACAACTCAGCCTATTACTCGACAGTCGAGCCTACTGTGTTAGCCAATCAATTGACATCATGATAATAGGCTTGGCACCCCCACCGATCAAAGTCCACATCTCAATATAAATACCCCCAAATCATCAATAATGAAAAGGAGTTCACACGAGAGAACAATAAGGAGGACAATCGGGGAAAGCTACCATCTCATCTCCTATCTCTTCTCTTGTTCCTTACTTTGACCACCATATTGTTTGCAACTCTCCACCCTAAATCAACTGGGGTGAACCGCATGAAACCACCACCAATCACCATGGTCCTTCTCTCCACCTTCCTTGTTTGGTATCTACTAATTCAGTCAAAATAGTTTTCTCGGTGATACTCCCAACATGTCTGACTTTGACAAGCAATGATGTTGGCCATAAAATCAAAGACAGTGATGGACGTTGGGGACACCACAATCCGTACACAAAACTTCTCTTTTGGAGCTCAAACAAGAGAATCAGCCACGATAATTTCCCCACTCCCAACTATTATGGCCTTAACTAACTTTTTTAGTGACGCTTTTAGCACACTTGATCTTTGTAACCGACGACACGTACGACAAGATCGCCAGAGACGATGGACACTCTGGACGATGGATCCCTCTTTTTTAGAAGGCTATTCAGAATTGAGCGAGATGCGTTCTCTAGGACAACCATCCCAGAATAACCAACCCATATCTAGATCCATCCAGCGTGCCTAGTTTTTTAGATAGCAACAATAAGAAAAAAAATTAAATCTCTCTTAAGTAAATTCAAGGATTCTTTAGGTGTTGGAAGAAGTTACATTTGGTGTCTACCATCAACATCTTTGAAGCACTTCGAGGTCACTCTAAGGGTCCATAAAGCATCTCTATCATCAGCAGCTTTTGCTTGAGTGCTTTAGGGAGAATAATCACATGTCGTCTACTCTAAAATCCCCAGAAATGGCACTATCCTCTGCAATAGCATTATAAGTTTATAAAATCGTCAATGGTATTTGACGTTTTTACTTGAGTGTTGTAGGAAGAAATATTACGACCTCTATACCTTCACATTCTTCAAAACATGCACCAAACATTGTAGATTTATAAGATCATCAAAGGTATTTGACACTTTTGCTTGAATGTTTTAGGGAGGAATACTATGTGCCACGTACTCTGAAATCTTCAGGCACACATCCTCTACAAAACATTGTAAGTTCGGATAATTGCTAAAGGCATCTAACCTAAGGACACACGTCCTCTATAAGAACTCTCGATTTACATAAGCGTTGATCCCCTGCCAGATGGCGTCGAGTTGTCCGTTCCGGCATTAAGCTCTACATAAGCATTACCGTAAATCACTATAAGCCAGTTTCTAGAAAATTTTACATCAAGTGTGCTGAATATCCTAGGAAGGTCTACTGATTACGTTGTTGGAGTATGCCCAAAGAACAATCATAAGATGATTGTAAAATATATTTTTATTTTATCATGTTTATTAATATAGAGCCATTATTATTATCTCAGTCATTATTCTGCACATAAATAAATAAACTAAATTATAATAAAGTCCTTAGAATAATATGGTTATTCTAAAATGTCCTTATTCGAGTATTATTGTGGGCATGGGCAACAATAATGCATTAAGACCAATGTGTAGTTGATTGATGACAAAGTGTTGTCATTGGCATAGAGATGTCAAAATCAATAATAAGTATGTGTTAGAGAACAACATACTAGACTGACCCTCTATGAGCATGTTTCTTGGATTATTATGTGATAGTCACAACATTGCTCATAGTGATAACCACATGTATGATCCTCAGACTTGAGATCATCATTATTTCTACATTGTGAGTGACATATTTTGATACATTCAAATGTGTGTTGTAACTAACTACACTATGAAGACTGATATTGGTTATGGCATAATCTATGGAGCGAGATATGGTTGATCAAGACAGGATTTGTCCCTCTTGCATAATAGGAGTAATATCACAAGCCACTTGATTGAGTGAGACTAGAAATGCATGGCCATGCTCGAATAAATTGATATGAGATATCATAGTTATTCGTTTATTGTAGTCTACTCAAGATATCAAGAAATATTAGACGGACTATACAAGTGTGACTATTCCATGACTTGTGTCCAATCTAGATATAAAGGAAAAAAGGATGTAATACATGAAAAAAAGTTAATCACGAAGAGGTTATGTCGTACCCCAACTTTCTATAACTTAGGAATTGTTCTGGATATTATTGCTAATGTTACATGAACCTATAAGGGTCACACCCTATGTTTGAAAGGAACAAATATCAACTAGATAGCATGTGTGCAGACTTGTTGTGTACAAAATTAGTTAAAACCGAAAATATTATAATTATTGTAATTATAGATAATTTGGGTCATATATATTTTAATACTAGAAAATTATTGTAATTATCAAATAGTATTAAAATAGAATTATCCCTAAAGAAACCTAATTAAAGTAGAATTAGATTCTATATATTTAATTATATTCAGTTAAATATATTGTATATTTAATGAATCCGAATTTAATTAGGATTAAGTTTCTGAATGCTATATAAAGGCATAAGGTCTAGCAGCCAAAATACATGGCTATTGCTAAAACCTCTGTAACAGTTAGAGAAGAAAAATATTTTTTGTTTTATTCGGGTGGACTGCGTAGAGGTCAAAATGCTGTTGTGATGACTTGGACTAGACAGCTTGACTGAAAGAATCAGATTCTCCTACGTCCCTGCAGTTACCAGATTTAATTGAGGTAACGTTTCATCCCTTTTTCTCCCCGAATTCGT
Organism: Hibiscus mutabilis; assembly: GCA_019671005.1. NCBI lineage: Eukaryota > Viridiplantae > Streptophyta > Magnoliopsida > Malvales > Malvaceae > Hibiscus > Hibiscus mutabilis. The sequence goes on along the minus strand of CM033744.1, from coordinate 21,312,155 downwards.
TCCTCGAACATGGATCACTGGCGAAATTCGCCGGATAATTTTTTGCTATGCCATGGTGTGTACCGGCGTTTCCCAACATATGCAAAACACATTAGAAAGTTGACATACGCCATAGGAAGATCTACTCGAAGTGCCTTATAGATAAGTTAGTGTATGGCTTTGAATGAATGAATGCAACTTGCAAATGTTTTTTCTTTTCCAAGATTCAAATACATTCTCGCACTTCTATTTTCCAATAAATATTACCATAGGTCTCCACCCATTCAATGTCTCTGGTATTGCATTTCTCTAACAAGCTCGGAGATGATTGTGTCTATTTGTTATCTGACAACACCGACTCTACAAGGATGTAGAGGATGGATCGCTGATGAGTCTTTAATATAGTCTCATTTTAGTATCTATAGTATGAACATTTGCATTGTTTATTAAGTGTTTTATTGATATTTGTAGGTTTTTTTAGTTATTTCATATTTTGCGGTATGTATTTTAAATATGTTGCGACTTTATTACTTTTGTTATGTTTTAAGTTATTTTTAATAAATTGTATTTTTGTCTTAATTGCAAGATTAGATATGTTGATCTTGGTGATTGCAATTATGACACAAATGAAGTTAAATCCAAAGATTATCCAAGGTGAAAGGAAATTGGGCAAATGCTGAAATTGAGAAAAATAGACTCAATAAACTCGTACTAAAATTCTGCACTCAATATGTTGCACGGTTTTGACTATAACTTGAGCTCCAGAACTCGAAAATTGGCCCGTGAGATACCGTTGGAAAGCTTATTCAGTCTTCTACATTTAAAAAGTAAATGGGAAGTCAAAACAAATCTGGAAATACCCACAAAATGCTGAAAACCGGAATAATGCAAAGTCATCATCAAATAATGCAAAGATTTCTTTCAAGTGGATGAATTTCCAGCCACCATCCTTTGACATTTAGCATCACAAATTTCCTATAAATATGCTTTAGTTTTTCCTTGTGAATCATCTTGGAAGCTTGGTTGTAACCTTGTTGTTAAAAATTCAAGATCACTTTTCTTTCTTTCATCCTTATATTTTTCTTTCATCTTTATATTTTTCTTTCTTATGTTTGGTTTTTGTAAACCAAATTTTATTTTCTTTAAAGTTATGGTGTCTTTCTAAGTCAAGTTGCTGAGGTGAAAGGATGAAGCTCTTGGTATATACTAAAGGTTAGTTTAAAATTCTCAACGTATACTAAAACGTGTTAAATTAGTATATGATGTTAAATTCAGTTGGCTAATATTCATGTTAGTAAATTAGGAACCTTGCTTCATTATAGACAAGTAATTTGGCACAATAAATGCTTGTTATAATTAACTTGATTTATTGTAGACAAAAAAAATTGGCATAATGAACACTTGGACTTGTTTATTAATTTTGATTGCACCAATCCATATAACACCATATGTTATACCTTTGCATTGTTTGGACATTGTTTATTGCACTTTGGACTTTGATTATGGACGTTGGGGAATGGACTTTGAACTTTGGTCTTTCATTGCAGGACCTTCCGATTGGATTTCATTTCATCATATGGACTTCAATTGAGTAATAAGAAGAATAAAAATTAATCTTAGTATAATACCAAGATTGGATTCTCGAAACCTCAACTTCTTTTATTTATGTTGTTGTTTATTTTCTAATCAATTATTCTTTTTGCAGTTTTTTATTTTCTTTTTTATCTTGTAATTTCTAAACAAAACTTCCCTGTGGATTCGACCTCGAACTCCTGAGAATTATTACTTTGCAACAACCTATACTTGGGTATACGACTGAAAAGAGCCGGTCAATCGCCTTCGCCCATTCAATGTCTCTCGAATTGTTTTTTTCTCCAAGGGCGTCGAGATACCCCCACTTCTACGACTTAAATAACTCCTGATCTGGGAAAGTGAGGATGCTTGGCCCAACAAAGGAATGCCTCTAGCCCATTCAATATGCCCGCTATTGAGTTTCCCCATAGGGCACGGAGATACCTGTGTTCATTTGTGTATATCAATGACATCGGCCCTACTAGGACATAGAGGTCATTTTTACTTGTGCAATAGCCCTCGACATTGTTGCTTTAAAAAGTGAGAGATGCCTATACCCATTTTTTTCTATGACTACGACTCTAAAAGGGTATAATTGGCAGTACCAAAAGAGGATTACGTCCGACTTACTCAATGTTATCTACATTATTGTTCGACAAGGGAGAAGATGCTTGTACTTATTTGTGCTATGAAAAAGTCAGCTCTACAAGGGTACAAACAATTGTATGTATTCCTTAACCTCCAAGGGCTCTCACATCTCGAACCACATGAGAAACATATTCACTCCTATGATGATTTCTCGAGGTTGAGTCATGTGCTTATATATTGAATCCCCTAATGGTTTTTAAAATTGAGTCATTCACTTATATATCTAATCCCCAAATGGTTTTTCAAGGTCGAGTCATGTTGTAATGTCCCAATTTTTTATTAGTGACCAAAATATAAATTTTGAAAGTTTAGGGGTTAAAGTGTAAACTTTGGAAAAGTTCAAGGACTAAAGTATAATTTTCAAAAGTTATGTATTTTGACCCTGCAAATGAATAGTTTACCCCCAAGAATGGCATTTCTGTGTTACTCAGATTTTTCGTACGAAGCCTACATTAATGGCTATAAAGCCATAAAGTTCAGAAATTTGGAAATCGTAGTTGGATCGAATGAAAAATTGTTAAGCGTGCTCACACCATAATAGCACAAGGATGGGTGACCTACTGGGAAGGTTCCATGTTAGTATTTTTGACTGATAAAAAGGATTCAGCATGATTCAATAATATTTGTAATGATTATTGTTATAAAATTTCCAAGAGGGACTGTATCCGATAAAACTCCTGGTAATTATCGGTACATTAGATTGAATTGGAATCTTAAAGATATTTCCAAAAGTTATGGAAAATTCATAAAATACTATTTTATGCGTATTTTATTGTAGTTGGTTGGATTCCAACTAGACTTAGTTGAATTTTTACAAGAATGGCAAACTAATAAATAAAGAATAGTTGGAGGGCAAATTAGTCATTTGGCAGGGGTGGCAATTTTGAAATATTTGAAATTACAAGGACCATTTTTGGAAGAAGAAAATTGAAGATTTAAATCTTGTCCCTTGATTGATAATAAAATCAATTTCAACCGTTGGATAAAAGGGCAATTTTGTAATTTCACTATTTGAATGAATTTAAAATATATTTACATAATACAAGTGGCATAATTGGATCAATTTAAAAATTAAAAAGGCCAGAAGGTGAATCATTCTTCATTTTTTTAAATTTCAAAAATTTGAGGGAAAAAGTTAGAAAAATTTCCAAGCTCGATTCAAGCCCCGAAACTCGACTTTTAGGTAATCTTTCGAACTGAAAAGTTGTTCTACCCTTCAAGCACTATATTTTGATGTAATTAATTCATGGAATACATGATTGATTGATGAAAATTTTACATGAGAAGGAAATTAGGGTTTATGAACAAAATTGGGGCTTTTGAAATTTTATGATTCCATGGTTGAATTCAAGTTGGAATCAAGCTTATATGATGTTAAAATCATGTTATTGAGTTAGGATTTAAACCCTACATATTTTGGTTTGTATGGGGAAGATTAGGGTTTATGGAATTAAGTCTAACTTAGGGTTTGTGATGTTGGATTAATGATCTAGTAAGCTTGATTTGTTGTTTGGAAGCAAAACCCTAAGTTAAATATATAGGGACCAATTCGGCAAGCTTCAAAGTTAAGGTACCGAATCTGAATTTTATGAAATTGGAGTGTATTTTTGTAATTAATGATGTTGGAGATGTGAAACTGATGTTAGAATGCTAAACTGATGTTGAATCGAGTTAGTGACTATTTTGACAATTTGTCAAATCAGGTCACCAAATAGGAAATGAATTCTTGGATGGGGATTAAATCTATTTTTTAGTTGAAATAATAGAATTAAGGTTGTAATGTTGATTTGAGGACTAAATTGCAATGTTAAGAAGTTTGAATCATTACCTATGCATTTTAGTGAATATTTTGGCAAAGAAAGAAAATTTGAGGCAATTATTTTGAATAATTATTTGATGAAGAAGATGATAAATTGGTGGCTTGAAGCAAGTGATGGGACTAAATTGACAAGTAGAAAATAAGAAGAAGTTAGTGTAATACCCCAAAATTTACAGTACTGTTTAAGGGTCATTTAGTGCTAAGATAATTGCTGAAAAGCTTACTTAGTGATTAAAATGACAAAAATGCAAAAGTTAGGATTTTCTCAACTATGGACTGTAGAAAAGAAAATTCTGAGGTTTTAAGGTTTTATGTGATAGAGAGTGAGTAAAATAGAGTACTCGTAAAATTTGGTAAAAATCCAAGAAAAATTGGAATGGGAATTCAAGGTTAAAGTTTAGTGATCAAAATGTTAAGTTTCAAAACTTATATGGTACAAGCCAAAAAATTAAAAGTTAAAGGACCAAAGTTGTAATTATTTAAAATTTAGGAGTTTTAACTCATAAATAGATAGAGAATCTAATGATGTGAATCGAATGTGGAATTATTGGTTCGATCTGATATTTCGATTATTGGGAAAATCGTAGTTAAAGTTTAATTGGAATTTGGATACCTGGATCGAACTGGAAAATTATAAAATTTTGCCATTTGATAGAGAAAGGTTATAAAAGTCATTTACAAGTTTTGGAAATATTATTAGTTTGATTCAAGATGAATCCTACAGTTTATTTATGAGTAAAGGAATTATTTATCGGTATATTAGATCGAATGGAAATTTTAGAGACTGATCCAAAAGACATGGAAAAGTTCATAAAATATTGTTTTATGAATATTTTATTGTATTTGGTAGGATTCCAACTAGATTTAGTTGAATTTTTACAAGAATGGCAAACGAGTAAATAAAAACTAGTTGGAGGGCAAATTGGTCATTTTGCCCCAATGGCAATTTTGAAATATTTAAAAAGTTATAATGGCAATTTTGGAAAGAGGAAATATGAGATTTAATCTTGGCCCTTGATTGATGATAAGATCAATCTCAACCATTGGATTAAAAGGGCATTTTAGTAATTTCACTATCTAAATGAATTTAAAATTCATTTATATAAGACAAGTGGCCAAATTGGATGAAAAGCAAAAGATGAAGACCATTCTTCATCTTCAAATTTTGAAATGTGAGGGGGAGAAAGAAAAAAAGTGCAGAAAAAATTTCCAAGTTCGATTCAAGCCCCGAAACTCGATTTCAGGTAATCTCATCAACTACAAAGTTGTTCTACTCTTCAAGCTCTATCTTTTGGTGTAAATAATTCATGGAAAACATGCTTGATCGATGAGAATTTTGCATGAGAATAAATTAGGTTTATGGAAAAAGTTTGGGGCTTTTGGAATTTTATGATTCCATGATTGAATTAAAGTTGAAATCAAGCTAGTATGATGTTAAAATCATGATATTGAGTTGGGGTTTAAGTTCTACATGTTTTGATTATTATGGATATGATTTGGGTTTATGGATTCAAGTTTAATTTAGGGTTTGTAATGTTGAAATAATGATTTAGTAAGCTTGATTTGTTGTTTGGAAGCAAGACCCTAAGTTAATTTGATAGGGACCAATTCGGCAATCCTAAAAGTTAGAGGACCAAATCTAAATTTGCATGGAATTGGTGTGTATTTATGTTATTAAGGATGTTGGAGACGTGAAATTGATGTTAGAATGCTATACTGATGTTAAATTGAATTAGTGACCATTCGACAATTTTGATGAATTTAGGGGAAATTATTGCAAAAAATATTTTGATGATGGAAATGATGAGAATGATTTTATACAAGGTGGCTAAAATTAAAATGCCTAATTAATTTGCATTAGGGACCAAAATGTAGACTTTGTAAAGTTTAGGGACTTGAGTGTTAAGCTTGTGTTAAGCTTGTATTTTTGTAATATTATGTTGGAAAATTAAGTCTAGTAATTTAAATGTTGATTTTGAAGTTTAAATCAACATTTTGGGTTAGATTGAGTATTCGGCTACTTTAGGGACCAAAGTGCAAATTTTTAAAGTTTGGGTCCTAAAGTGTAAAAGGATGAGAAATGTAAGGACTAGGCTTGAAAATTTTGGTTGGAAGTTTAAAAGAGTCCTTAGGAACTAAAATAGATATTTTGTGAAAAGTTGGAGATTTAAAGAAAACTATGAGAAGTTGTGATCGAATATAGAAAGCTTGATCGGATTAATTTTCTATATAATGGATGGTTATTTTATTTACTTTCCATTATTGTGTATGGAATGAATATGTACCAACATATACATTAAATGGTATATGTTATATTAATGTAGATTCCGATATAAATTAAGGTCGTATCGGTAGAAAATGAAAAGAAAAAGATCGGGAGTGATATCGAATAGTAAAGGCAACCTTATTACAAGGCTAAGGTGAGTGCATACATGTTTTATAGGGAGACTTATGATAAGTCAACCTAAAAGATATATGTTTTATGTAGTATAACATAATTTTTCCATGATAAATTATTTATATATATATGGCATATTTTTATGCTTACAAATGTTTTATAGCATGATATTCAGATGAATAGTTATTTGATATAGTTTTAAATGGCAGTATGCCATAAATGTTATAGAGCATATTGGAGTATAAACTACTCAAGTATGAAGTTGTTTTACATGATATATATATATTGGATTATTTGCCATTTTGCAGGAATTATTTTAAGTTTGCCCTTGGTAGTATAATATTACGTTGACAATATTGTGGTATACCGTTACGAGTCATACAGTTATCTAACACTTCATTGTGTTCTACAGTTATCTTCACTTCATTGTGTCCTACAGTTATCTGACACTTCATTGTGTCCTACAGTTATCTGACACTTAAATGTGTCCACAGTTACAGAAAATGATAGTACTTTTAAAGTACCCGACTCATTTATTAGCCACTAAATATTTACCTTGGGCTATATGATTTCACATGATAACTATATAATTATACAATACAGGTATATGATTTTATAGTACAAGTACACGATTTTACAGTACAAAAATTCTTGCATTACCGAATATGTAATTTAATGACTATCATGTTTTATAAATTGTCATGCAAGAGACACGGATGATGATCAAATGTCGGCTGATTGATGGTTAAATGATAATGGTGTGAGTAAAGCCCCAAAATAATTGTTAAAAGAAATATTGAAATCAGTGTTGTGAAGTCTATAAAGTCTTTACTATGAAAAGTTAATAAAGCATTGGGCACAGATAAGTATCTTGCTCAAAATATTGCAATGAAGTGTCGTTTAAGGTGAGTGGTTGAAAAGAAGCACGAGTGGTGTTTAGATCATTTTATCAAGAAAAAAGGATTTCAAAGTATTGGAGTAGTGACTTCAGTAATAAAATGAAAAGACTGTTAAAGGTAGGGTTGAAGACTTAATTAGTCTTCGTAGTGAATATTATGATGAATAATGAGGACATAAGTACAATTTTGACAGCTCAGTGTTGATGTAATTCCCGGTAATGAGCTAGTGTCTATGGCTCCATACAAAATGGCACATATAGAGCTTAGAGAGTTAAATTCACAGTTGCAGGAATTATTAGATAAAGGATTTATACGTTCTAGTACATTACCGTGGGGAGCTCCGGTGTTATTTGTCAAAAAGAAAGATGGTTCATTGTGGTTGTGCGTTGGTTTTCAATAGTTGAACAAAGTAACAATAAAGAACAAGTATCCACTATCGAGAATAGAATATTTGTTTGATAAAAAAAAGGAGCAACATTATTCTCTAAGACTGATCTCTGATTCAGTTATTATCAACTAAAAATCAAGGAGGAAAATGTTCTAAAAACAGCATTTATAACAAGGTAGGGCGTTATGAATTTATAGTAATGCCATTTGGTCTTACTAATGCTCTGGCTGCATTCACGGATTTTATGAACCGAGTATTTGAGCCGTATCTTGATCAATTTATTGTAGTCTTCATCAATGATATATTTGTGTATTCGAAGACTAAAGAAGATCATGATGAACAATTGAGGATAGTGTTACCAATTTTGGGAGAAAAGAAGTTATAAGTCAAACTCTCAAAATGTGAGTTCTGGTTGTCTGAAGTGGCTTTCTTGGGTCACATTGTTTCAGCTGAAGGAATCAAAGTGGATTCTAAAAATATACAGTCTATTGTTGAATGGAAAATTCCCGAGAATGTTATCAAGGTTCGGAGTTTCTTGGGACTTGCTGATATTATCGGAGGTTTGTGAAAAACTTTTCGATGATAGTTTGATTACATAGAGTGCTAATATCTATAGTATAGGATCGAAATCCAAAGTTTTTATCAAGATTTTGGAATGCACTGCACAGAGCTTTGGGGACACGATTGAATTCTAGTATTGTATTTCATCTTCAAATAGATGGTCAGCCTGAAAGAATAATTCAAGTACTAGAAGATATGTTAAGAGCTAGCATAATCGAATTTGAAGGATATGGGAAAAGTATTTACCGCTAGCAGAATTTGCTTACAACAACAGTTATCAAGCAAGTATACAGAATGAACCCTATGAAGTCCTCAATGGTTGAAAGTACAGATCGCCATTAAATTGGTTTGAATTATATGATCGCAAGCTGATTAAGACAAATACGTTACAAGAAATGGAGGAAAAAGTTAAGATTGTACAAGAAAATCTTAAAAAGTCCGCTGATTGACAAAAGTCTTATGCAGACTTGAAAAGAAAGGACATTCAATTTGAAGTTGGAGAAAAATTATTTTTGAAGGTCTCTCCTTGGAATAAAATAATGTGTTTCGGGTGTAAAGGAAAACTATGTTCCAGGTATATTGGTCTATATGAAATTATAAGGAAAGTTGGGCCTATGGCATATCAGTTAGCTCTTCCGCTGGAGATGAACAAAATTCATATTGTTTTCATGTTTCGATGCGTTGGAGATATAGATCAGATCCATCACATGTGATTGTACCGGAGGAAATTGAGCTACAATCAGATTTGACATATGAGGAGGAATCACTAAAGATACTAGTTTATGGTGTCAAAGAATTAAGGAACAAGCAAATACCATTGGTGAAAGTCCTTTGGCGCAATCACAAAGTGGAAGAAGCAACATGAGAAGCAAAGAATGTAATGGAAAAGCAGTATCTGCACTTATTTAAAACATATACGTTTTGAAAATTCGAGGATGAATTTTCTTAAGGGGAGAGAATTGTAATACCCCAAAATTTACAATACTATTTAAAGGTCATTTAGTGCTAAGATAATTGCATAAAAGCTTACTTAGTGACTAAAATGACAAAAATGAAAAAAGTTAGGAGTTTCTCAACTATGGACTGTAGAAAAGAAAATTCTGAGGTTTTAAGGTGTTGTGTGATAGAGAGTAAGTCAAATAGAGTACTCACAAAATTTGGTAAAAATCCAAGAAAAATGGGAATAGGAATTCAAGTTTAAAGTTTAGTGATCAAAATGATAAGTTTTCAAAACTTGTATGGTACAAGTCGAAAAATGAAAAGTTAAAGCACCAAAGTTGTAATTATTTAAAAGTTAGGATTTTTTATCTCATAAATAGATAGAGAATCTAAGGATGTGAATCGAATGTGGAATTATTGGTTCGATCTAACATTTCGATTATTGGGAAAATTGCAGTTAAAGTTTAAGTGGAATTTGGATACCTGGATCGAACTGGAAAATTATGAAATTTTGCCATATGTTAGAGAAAGGTTATAAAAGTCATTTCCAAGTTTTGGAAATATTTTTAGTTTGATTCAAGATGAATCATACAGTTTATTTCTGAGTAAAAGATTATTTATCTGTATATTGGATCGAATGAAAAATTTGGAGACTGATCCAAAAGACATGGAAAAGTTCATAAAATATTATTTTATGAATATTCTATTGTATTTGGTTGGATTCCAACTAGATTTAGTTGAATTTTTACAATAATGGCAAAGTAGTAAATAAAAACTAGTTGGAAGGCAAATTGGTCATTTTGCCCTAATGGCAATTTTGAAATATTTAAAAGTTATAAGGGCAATTTTGGAAATAGGAAATAGGAGATTTAATCTAGGTCCTTGATTGATGATAAGATCAATCTCAACCATTAGATTAAAAGGGCATTTTAGTAATTTCACTATCTAAATGAATTTAAAATTCATTTATACAAGACAAGTGGCCAAATTGGATGAAAAACAAAAGATGAAGACCATTCTTCATCTTCAAATTTCGAAATGTGTGGGGGAGAAAGAAAGAAAAATGGAGAAAAATTTTCCAAGTTTGATTGAAGCCCCAAAACTCGATTTTTAGGTAATCTCATAAACTACAAAGTTGTTCTACTCTTCAAGCTCTATCTTTTGGTGTAAATAATTCATGGAAAACATGCTTGATTGATGAGAATTTTCCAAGAGACGAAATTAGGGTTTATGGAAAAAGTTTGGGGCTTTTGGAATTTTATGATTTCACAATTGAATTCAGGTTGAAATCAAGCTAGTATGATGTTAAAAGCATGATATTGAGTTGGGATTTAAGTTCTACATGTTTTGATTATTATGAAGATGATTAAGGTTTATGGATTCAAGTTTAATTTAGGGTTTGTGATGTTGAAATAATGATTTAGTAAGCTTGATTTGTTGTTTGGAAGCAAGACCCTAAGTTAATTTGATAGGGACCAATTCAGAAATCCTAAAAGTTAGAGGATCAAATCTGAATTTTTATGGAATTGGTGTGTATTTATGTTATTAAGGATATTGGAGATGTGAAATTGATGTTAGAATGTTATACTGATGTTAAATTGAATAAGTGACCATTCGGCAATTTTGAAAAATTTAGGGGAAATTATTGCAAAGATTATTTAGATGATGGAAATGATGAGAATGATTTTATACAAGGTGACTAAAATGAAAATCCCTAATTAATTTGCATTAGGGACCAAAATGTAAACTTTGTAAAGTTTAGGCACTTGATTGTTAAGCTTGTATTTGAGGAATATTATGTTGGAAAATTATGTCTAGTGATTTAAATGTTGATTTTGAAGTTTAAACCAACATTTTGGGTTAAATTGAGTATTCGGCTACTTTAGGGACCAAAGTGCAAATTTTTTAAGTTTGGGTCCTAAAGTGTAAAGGATGAGAAATGTAAGGACTAGACTTAAAAATTTTGGTTGGAAGTTTAAAAGAGTCCTTAGGGCCTAAAATAGATATTTTGGGAACAGTTGGAGATTTAAAGAAAAAATTGAGAAGTTGTGATTCAAATATAGAAAGCTTTATCGGATTAATTTTCTATATAATGGATGGTTATTTTATTTACTTTCCATTATTTTATATGGAATGAATATGTACTAACATATAGTTTAAATGGTATATGTTATATTAATGTAGATTCCGAAATAAATCGAGGTCGTATCAGTAGAAAAGGAAAAGAAAAAGATCGGGAGTGATATCGAATAGAAAAGGCAACCTCATTACAAGGCTAAGGTGAGTGCATACATGTTTTATAGGGAGACTTATGATAAGTCAACCTAAAAGATAAATGTTTTATATAGTATAACATAATTTTTCCATGATAAATTATTTTTATATATATGGCATATTTTTATGCTTACAAATGTTTTATAGCATGATATTCAAATGAATAGTTATTTGATATAGTTTTAAATGGCAGTATACCATAAATATTATAGAGTATATTGGAGTATAAACTGCTCCAGTATGAAGATGTTTTACATGATATATATATATGGTATTTGGATTATTTTCCATTTTGCATGAATTGCTTTAAGTTTGCCATTGGTAGTATAATATTAAGTTGGGCAATATTGTGGTTTACCATTAGGAGTCATACAGTTATCTGACACTTTATTGTGTCGTACAATTATCTAACACTTCATTGTGTCTGACACTTCCTTGTGTCATACAGTTATCTGACACTTCATTGTGTCTGACACTTCACTGTGTCCTACAGTTATCTGACACTTAAATGTGTCCACAGTTACAGAAAAGGATAGTACTTTTAAAGTACGCGACTCGTTTATTAGTCACTTAATATTTACCTTGGGCTATATGATTTCACATGATAACTGTATAATTATATAGTACAGATATATGACTTTACAGTACAGGTATATGATTTTACAGTACAAAATTATTATTGTACAGATACACGATTTTACAGTATAGAAATTCCTACATTACCGAATATGTAATTTAATGACTATCATGTTTTATAAATTATCATTAATTAGTATATTATATGTCACTCATCTTATGCCTCACTGAGATATACTCAGCGTGTATTTAAGTTATACATGCAAATGATTGGGATTAGTAGATGACAACTTTTGCATCATCATTATATATAGAAGATAATCGACAGGTATTTCGGTAATCATGACATCCTTATTTTTTTATATATATGTTTAGTAGTGGTATGTACTATATAAATCGGTCTATTTTATTAAAGTGCCTTAACTAGGTCAGTAAATATTTTATAAATCTTTTATAGACGGTAAATATGTTTACAATTTAATTATTATATAACCTGATTTGACATATCCTATATGATGCTAGATCCGTATAATTTTAAATAGAATCATTTTTAATAAAATGATTTGTCTTAATATGATTGTATTATTTATGTAAAAAGTTTTATTATCGGATCTAGAATTAATATTTTATTTTTGATTTGATTAAAGTTAAGCAGGCTTGAGTTAAGGAAATTTCAAGATGGGTGAACACTGGAAGTTTCCAAAAAAAAATTAAATTACTCCGATTTTTTGATTAAAAGAATGTTTTAAAAAGTAGTGACATTTCCTACTCGTGTCTAGTATATGGTCACTGGAAGGGGGTGTTACAGTTAGTATAAATTAGAAGTTAATTATGGAAAGCTATATAGAAGATTGAATTTTGGCAGTGACTTCGAAAATTCACCATAAATTCTACAAAAATGTTTAGATGATGAATTTTATATCGATGTAAATATTTGTTCGTCTAGTTTCGTTTCCAACAAACGGAAACTGATTTCGAGTTTCGAGTTAAAAGATATGAATTTTTAATTGAATGAAGGTCATAAAATTTACAGAGTTGTTTCTGTCAGGACAACTCTGTGACGGGAGTTTGAAGAATTTTCATAATTTTTGTAGATTTTATTAATTTATGTGGCTTATACCGTTAAAATCGTTATCGAATCTAGTTTTTACAGTATGAAGAATATTAAGATCCAATGTGTATTCTATTCTTTAGAAGTAAAACTCCGAGGGTAGGACAAATTGCCAGAAAATAGAATTTGATACATTTTGTATCTAAATGTTTGATAACAAGCTCAGAAGAATTATTGGAAGTTCAAAGTGGTCATTAAGGACCAAAATGAATTTTTGGGCAGTATAAGGAAGGAAGGAAAATTATGGAAAATTTTTATGTTAAATGATTAGATAGCTTGATTGAAATATTGTTAGAAGTGAATCTAACAAATGTTTGTTTATATTCATGTGGTTAATGAGGTCAAATCCGAATCAAAAGAAGATTCAAGGTACTATGAAGGAAAGGATCGAGTAGAATTTAGTGAGGAATGCTAATAAATGGCCCAGGTGAGTGCATTTCTATGTGTGTTATATTAAAAAGGGGAAGACTTGGTCTTATATAATATACTTTAGGCTATGTTAAAGGATATGATATGCAAATAATTGCATAGTGAAAGTATGACTATGTTACAAAATATGATATGCAAATAATTGCATGATGAAAGTATGACTATGTTACAGAATATGATATGCAAATAATTGCATGATGAAAGTATGACCATGTTTCAGAATATGTTATGCAAATGATTACGTAATGAAAGCATAACTACTTGATGATCATGAACCATTGATATCATGATTCTATGACAAAATTGATAGATGACATGATTCTTAAGATAGTCATGATACATGATACTATTATGTTGTGAAATGCTTGCCATCTTACAGAAATTGTAATGCACTTTTATATAACACACTGTAATGCATCTCTTCATGTTATGATAAATGTGTCAAATGCCTTACTAAGTTCGTACTTAGCGTGTGTTTTATTTCACATGTAGGTTCTCCGAAGTAGATTAATAAGGAGGAGCTGTTCTTTTGGAAAGTCAAGTTACTACAATAAGGTATAGTAAGTACATCTTTATTGTAATTTGATATCTAGCGGGCATGTAAATATTTTTTTTAAGTTGAGCTGTCTAAAGTATAAGTTTACAACTTAAATATATGCTTTTATGATGAATAAGTTTAGAAGTATAGTTTGCTAATAGTAGCAATGAACTTTGGTACATTTAAATAGTTTAACCCTAATGGTGCAGAAATTTTATAATTAAGAAAAGGTCTAGGCAGCACACATAGTTTTTACCCTGAGTTGCATTTTTATTTTAATAACTCAATTATAAGTTTTATAAACCAATTCAGGGTCAAAACTAGCTGCATCTAGACAACATAGTTTTTAATTTAAAACCGAGAAAGGGTTAAATAACAAGCTAAATTTTGATATATAAAAAAATTACAAGTTAAGATTTCTTCCATTGACTTCGTAACATCATTAATGTATAATCGGCCTACGAGTATACATTAAGGGTGTTACACATGTGCTTATATATCTACTGCTCTAATGGGTTTCTAGGGTGGAGTCATTTGCTTATGTATCTACTCCTTCGATGATTTTCTATAGTCAAGCCATTTGCATATACATCTACTCCCTAATGATTTCTTGGGGTAGAGTCATTTGCTCATATATCTACTCCTCCGATGATTTCTTAAAGTCAAGTTATTTTCTTACATATCTACTCATTCGATGATTTCCTGAAGGAGGGCGATTTGCTTATACATCTACTCTCCTGATGATTTCTTGGGGTTGAGCCATTTACTTATATATTATATATCTACTCCTACGATGATTTCCTAGAGTCGAATTAATTGCTTATACATCTACTCCCCTAATGGTTTCCCAGGGTCGAGTCATTTGCTTATATATCTTGTAACCCCCTTGACCCGACCTAGAAGCCAGATTAAATCGAGCGGGCTACATTGGGTTTGCTGTGACAAACCTGAATGATTAGTTAGAAACAGTCCATTTTTCCTTTTATCTTGTCCAAATGCATAATTTAGTCCTAAGGTGATCATGATGGCAGCGTGTAAAACTCAAAATTAAATCGGTCGTCATTTTGATATCCAATTGATCGAGAGTGCACTCTAGGGGTCCAAATTGTAATTTTGGAAAACTAAAGGGACTTACTTAAACCCAAAGTTACCAAACCATAATTAAATAGGTTAGATACAATCCAGTTAAGTTTCAACTTAAAATAATCATCCAAGCTCATTTAATTGCATCCTCAAGAAATAGGGACTAAACTGTAAAGATTCAAACTTCAGCAAAGCATAATACCAGAAATAATAGACTGGGTATCGATACTCTCTTTGCCCGTATCGATACGGGTTCATTTTGCAAAGGGTATCAGTACGGTCCTCAGGCATACCGATAGCAGTAGTTCGATACCCAAAACAGAGAATTCGAGTAGCTAAAGGGTGTACCAATATAGTCGCCCGCGTATCGATACCATATGCAATTTTTGAGGGCCATACCGATACAAGCCTTAGGCGTACTGAAACTCTTGTGCATTTTTGCACAATTTTGAGCCTTGACAGACCCCGCGTACCGATCGCTGAGGACCCGTATCAGTACGGTTGGGTCTGTATAACCTCTTGGTCGAACATGTGACACTTAGGCTCAATCAAACTTGCTTCAAATATCATACAAACATCATAAACCATATTTAACATCAACTCCACAACTAATTAAGCATGCTAGATGAACATTCAATCCATAGCTAAACAATCCACAGGTCCTATAGGCATGGTCTCTACCCAAGCATGCCAAACTCATCTCAACCCCTAAAATCAAACCATATAGACACATACATATCCAGAATACCAAAAAAAACATGTTCAAAACAGGAAGTAACTATACAACCCTCCCAATTACAACTTGGTCACATTGCCATTTTATTACTACATGTTCGTTTATTAAAACCATACTTGAAATGATTGTATTCTTGGATTCCTCCTTACTTGTTGGCTGCCCCGAAAGCTTACTTTCCTGCATTGATGGGAAAGGAGAGTGTAAGCATTTAATGCCTAGTGAGGGATGCTCTAAAACACTCATAAATGTATTTAAACCATTTTAGTCAAAACACTTTGTAAACATCATGCTTAAACATCTCATGCCCCTTTTACCTTTGTAAAACATGCATATTAAACCATATGCAACACATGTATCATGGATCTCATGCATAGTCCCATATGCAGAACCACAATTTAAGCTTTCACATTCTTATTCAACCAATAGCAAAGCTTAAAGAGAAAAACATGTATAAATCTCATTATACAAAACAAATTTATCCATCATGATGCATTAATTCATATATTGGGATTCAAGTGACCCAAAACCATGTCATTGTATTTGTAAAAACACATCGGATACACGGATTTCCCAAGTGGTTCATTCGATCACTTCACATACATCCTCAAACTGGAGTATGGTACTACTACCCCTCAACGGTTATGATGTATAAACCCACCAGCGGGAGAATTGACACACTCTTGACCCCTCAACCGCTGCAGTTCTCATGGTGGACTATGGCACACTCTTGACCCCTCGACACACATGAGGCAACTTATTATAGTGCACTTTGAACCTTATGGTATGCCAACTATATCCGATAACATTTAATCATTTCCACTTGCCAATATATTCTATTAAAACATATTACCTCACTGTTTTACATATGCATCAAATCAAACGATCTTCAATGCAATAAACCATGCATTTCTCATTCTCAAAATCCTTTTTATAAATGATTTTCCCAACTCGTATAGCATAATCATATGATCATTTATATCATATTTCATTTCATATTCTAACAATCTCCTAACAACAACCATCTCTTCGAGAGATCTAGATACCCATACTATAGGACAACTATAATGTCACAACTTCGCTAACGGTGCAACAACATAAGAAAATTCCTTGACAATTTTGATAGTAATCAACTGATCCTAGAAAAACCACATGCTCCTGACACCAACCTTGGTTGCTTCAAATCTAGCACAACTTAACCTCCAAAAATCCACCTTAGACAATTTCCATACTCTATGGAATCCTAAAGAATCTCTTTGCTAAGGCTAACTTCCATCATAAGCTCATCGATCTTCAAAAAGTCATCCGCAAGTGTGAACATATGTATGCATGATTACTTATATGCCCTCACAGATGCCTATGCACATGTATGCAAAACCTCTAATGTAATGCACAAATATATGCATGTAATGACATATTTAAATATATACATATAAATGTTTCGTACTATGCATGATTAACAATTCACACTTACTAACAACATTCTCGGGCCGAACTTACACAACCCAATCGCACCCTCAGAACACCCTATTCAACCTTGCCAAAGCTTGCACCTACCTCAAATATGAACAAACGCTTCGTTATAAAGCCTATTAGCACATCTTTACTATCAGTCAAGATTCATCTTAGCATCGCTTAACACAAAAATGCCACCCCTTTTGCTATTCATATAACCAAGTATTCATAGAATACTCATCTCACTGCAAACCCATACCAACCATGGTCCTAAACACCATTTATCATTAATTACCGCGCTAATACTTTAGAAAAAAGGACTCTCGATCGAACATACCCACAAACCAACCATTTTGCAATCCAATTCTCAACTCACACACGTTCTTAAAGCTCACCAACACGGCACAAAAAGAATTCAAGATCCATACTAAAGTACGTCTCGACACCGAACTTAACTTTGCCACCAAAAGATAACTCCGATAACATCATCTAGAACATTCCAAGAAATGATCCCTAACAACACAAACTTCCAAAATCCAAACATCCTTAACCCTGACTTACTAACATACCAAGATAGCTTCGTAACATAAACCTCAACATCTTTTCAGCCTCAATTGCCAGGACCACTTCAATTTTACTTTGGTCCATAACACAACATCATCTACAAGAAATGTACTCGTATTCAACCTAAGCTCTTATTTAGGTGGCATACTCAAAAATATATATTTATAACATAAAAATATAACCAAAAACATAATTAGTCTAGCTTCAAGCAAAGATCCAAGATGTTCACATTCTGAAAACAAAATCCTTTTACATTTTTAGTAATAAGGCAATGTATCCCCAAGATTCTACCTCAAAACATCACATTCCAGTCATAAGATCATATAATCAAACACCGTACATATCATACAACAACCAACATTATCTTAAACTAACACAACACACCTCCAAACAATCATAACCTGGCTCTGATACCACCAATGTAACCCCCTTGACCCGGTCTAGATGCCAGACTGAACTGAGAGTGCCACATTGAGTTTACCGTGACAAACCCAAACGATTACTTAGAAATGGTCCATTTTTTCCTTTTATCTTATCCAAATGCATACTTTAGTCCTAAGGTGATCATGTTGGCACTCACAATTGAATCAGGCATCAATTTAACATTCAATTGATCAAGAGCGCACTTTAGGGACCAAATTGTAATTTTAGAAAACTAAAAAGACTTACTTAAATCCTAAGTTACCAAACCATAATTAAACAGGTTACATGCAATCCGGTTAAGTTTCAACTTAAAATAATCATCCAAGCTCATTTATTGCATGCTCAAGAAACAAAGACTAAACTATAAAGATTCAAATATCAGTAAAGCATAATACTAGAAATAACAGATTGGTATTGATACTCTCTCTACCCGTGTCAATATGGGTTCACTTTGAAAAGGGTATTGGTACAGTCCTTAGACGTATCAATACCAGTAGCTCGATATCCAAAATAGAGAATTCTAGTAGCTAAAGGGCGTACTGATACAGTTGCCCGCGTACCGATAGCAGGTGTAATTTTTGAGGGACATACTAATATGAGACTTAGACATACCAATACCCTTATACAATTTTGTATAATTTTGATCCGTGTTTTGAAAGAGTTTAGGGACCAACATGATTACTTCTCAAGTGATGGGAGGAGGGCACACCCTCAACTCCTCCATTCTTTCATAAACTGAAGCCTAACGTCTGAGATAACTCTAATCTCCGAATCATCCTCAAAAGAAACAACCATCATCTCGACCCTCACAACCGCTATTGAATCTATCTTAATATCGCAACCAATGACACACACGAACACATGGCACACCATCCAGATTCCAGTCTTGAAAGAGTACAACTTAGACACACGGGGTCGTATTCGCTACACATATTCACAACTCCTAACCACCCCGGGGTTTTCCTAGAACCGGCTAAACCAAGGCTCTAATACCACTAAATGTAACACCCTTGACCGAATGTCACATTTGGGCCTCAAACCTAAAACCCAACCATCATATTCCCAACCTAGTTTAACCCAATCAACAATAAGCTTCCAAAACCTGTTTTATTCCAATCCAAATAAATACAAGTAAAATTTGAAATGTATACAGTAGATCTCCTTTTAAAAATTACATTATAAAACTTTTGACTCAATTGTTTGAAAATCCAAATACAATTTACAATATACAATAGGTTCCTACGAATACATAGCCCAAGGACCTAAATATTGTACTCTGAAGAGACGAGGAGCTGGAATCCTTCCTTGATGCTGCTCTTCCAAGAACGAGCCAAACCTACTAACCTGCGAACATAAACAACGATTTTGAATGCTGAGCTAACAAAGCTCAATGGATACACCACCACTCAACCATGATTCATGCAAATCATAAATAAAGCAATGCAACATGAATGATATCATGACAAGATAACGATGGCACTACCTGTAACACCCTCACCCGTATCCATCTTTGAATATGAGTTAGAGATGTCACATGACACTTGTACACTGGTTCTTATCTCAAAATGGGAAAAATTTTGTTTCTTAAAAGGACAAACAATTAACTATTTAATCAAAATAATATTTCTAAGTTCGATCTGAACCTAGATTCAGGAAGCAACTTGGCAGTTCGCTTCTCTATTATATAAATAATAATATTGCCTAAAAACTGCCTAATTAAAAATCATTTGATTAGCTAATAAAATACGATTTCAACATATTTAATTAATAATATCCACTAAAATAATTATATTCATGTCAATAACATTACATTCATTTCCAATATTTTCATATTAGAGTAACCAAAACATTTATAAGATACATGCCAACTAATAATATCGAAAAGGGACATCGGGGATGTCTTACTAATAATGATGTACCTCTTTAAACACAAATGATGTCTCCTATCACAGCTCCTCACTCCTTACGATCTTTACCTATGCGTGAAACAATTACACGCTAAGAATAATCTTAGTGAGGCAACTAATAATTCAATAACTAACATTGAAAAATAAAAGTTCATGTAAATAAGTCAGTTCATATAAAAAATCACTATTCAAAGATTTGTATCACTTTCATTTGCACTTTTCACTTTTATTTAAATCATAGCCCAATGTAAGATAAATGAGAATGTATGGTATGTGAGTCGCTATTGAGTATGCACATGTGCGGCAACAACTAATTTGTTGTGCCAAAATAAACATTGTATCACTTTATCACTGAGTAACCGCTGTAAACTTATACAACATCACTGTATCACTAGGTCATAGCTGTAGAGCACAACATCACTGTTTCACTTTATAATTGTTGTACATTTGCACAACATCACTATATCATTATACTCCCACTTCATTGGCATGCCAATTATACCAAGAAATTTCATAATGCAAACAATGGGCTTTAACATTCACTATCATATACCATTCACTTATTTAAAATATCAAAAGATATTAACATTTCACAATATTATATAAAAGTGCATTGAGAAGTTCATACCCAAAAATTGTTCATAATTCTTTTAAAAATCATTGAAAAGATATCATTTGTAAATTGACATTCGAGATAGACCCATCGCAAGTCACTCTCATATCGAATAAAATAGTAGAAATGCACTCACCTGTTGCCTCACTATAAACTTTACTATTACTCACTGCTTCACTTTTGTACTTTTTCCTTGACTATTGGATTGCTTGATTCCCGGTTTGGATCACGATTAAGATCTACAATAACATTTCAACAACACATACCATTCAAAGTACATGTTAGTATCATACTAACATTGATACATATTAGGAATAATATTTCCTAATAATTTTTTAACTTTCCAAAATATTCATTTTAGTCCTAAGGACTCTTTTTTTAAACTTCCAACCACCATTTTCAAGTCCAAACCTTATATTTCTTATTCTTTACACTTGAGGACCCAGACTTTAAAATTTTACACACTAGTCCTTGAATTTACTGAACTTCCAAATTGGTCCCCAAAATTAATACAATTTCAAAATCAACCTTCTAATCACTTTGACTTAATTTTCCAACACAATACACTTCAAAAAACAAGCTTAACAACCAAACCCCTAAACTTTCCAAGATTTACAATCTTAATCCTCAACACTTTATAAACTTCCACATTGGTCCAAATAACCTTCTAAAGCTTACAAAATCATCCTTACACCATTTCTAATCTTAGGATAATTTATCCAAAAAATTTTCTATATTTTCCTAGTAGGCCGAATACCAAAGGTTACTTTGGCCAAATTTCCTCACTTGATTCAAGCATGAATTTAACTTCTAAACATCATATTCAAGCTTCACACATCATTTCTAATTCAAATAAAAATTTTGTAAGAGTTTCCCCTAATTTTCAATGTTCCCAAAAATACCTAACATCAAAATTCATAAAATCTTTCACTATTTCAAGCAATAAACAACATCACAACTTCATATTCAATCAATTTAAACCATAAAACTTAAAATCCCAACTTGTTCTTCATAAACCCTAATCTCAAATCTCAACATATAGACATGGAAACCCTTCAAAAATTATACCAAATGAAAGATAATTTGATGGAGATCACTTTTCGATTTCATGCCTTGAATTAAAAACCAATCGAATCTAACAAAAAATTGAATCAAAATTTTCTTACCTTTGGCTATAGTGTTTTGAAATTGGGAGGAAGAAGATGGAGAAACTCTAGCTTTTTCTTCATTAAATTAACATGACAAATGGCATTTTATTATTTTAAATCCAAATTAAAAATCTCCATCAATAGTGAATTTACCATTTCACCACTCAATTATAACCAATTAGGTGTTGACACCTAATAAATTTACTTTTCCATAATCATCTTTAATTAAAAAGCAGGGGCAAAATGACTAAAATGCCATTAATGAATCCATGTATTAACAAAAATGCCATTTGTGCACTATTTCAAAACATTGTCTTCAATCGAATATGAATCGAATTAGAATGATCCCAAAACTTAGCACCATCTTCTTTTAGTCTAATTAAGGCTCCCATAAAATTTTCATAATTTTTCAAGTTCGAATAGTCATCAGAATTAATTCTTGAAACTTATTCCTTTTATAGCTTTTTACACAAATCCCGTACCAAACATTCAATTCCCACCAAAAATCTTGCACCATGATAAACTATTCATTTTTGCCATACTAATAATTATTGGGAAAATTACCATGTTGGTCCCTAAACTTTTCCCAACTTTTCACTTTTATCACCAAACTTTGAATTTTTATGTTTAGTCACTAAACTAAAACCACTAACTTTTAATTCTTTGCAAAATCGTCAATGACCAAAAATTGGGGTATTACAATTATCCCCCTTAATAAAATTCGTCCTCTGATTTTCAGAACATACCTGATTTGAAAAGATGTGGAAACCGTTTTTCCATATCTTTCTCTCATTCCCACGTTGCTTCTTCCACTTTGTGATTTTTCCAAAGAACCTTAACAAGTGGAATCGACTTGTTCCTCAGCTCCTTGACCTCACGTGCTAAAATTCTGATTGTTTCTCCTCAAACATCAAATCTGGGTGAATCTTTACTTCTTTAAGAGTAATGATGTGGGAAGGATCTGATCGATACTTTTTTAGCATCGATACATGAAACACGTTATGAATCTTATCTACTTCTGGGGTAGAGCAAGTTGATAAGCCACCGGACCAACTCTCTTCACAACCTCATATGGTCCAATAAATCTCAGACTCAGCTTTCCTTTTCGCCCAAATCGCAATATCTTTTTCCAAGGTGATACTTTGAGAAACACTTTATCACCTACTTGGAATTCAATTTCTTTCCTCTTTGAATCTGCATATGACTTTTGTTGATCGGTGGCTATTTTGAGGTTATCTTGTATGATCTTTACTTTGTCTTCAGTTTCTCTAATTAGATCAGGTCCCAATACGTTCCGATCTTTCAACTCGTACCAATTCAAAGGAGTCATGCACTTTCTTCAATATAAAGCTTCAAAAGGTGCCATCTTGATACTTGCTTGATAGCTGTTATTATATGAGAATTCCGCTAATGGCAAGTACTTCTCCCATGATACTTGAAATAAAATCACACAAGCCCTCAACATATCCCACAAAATTTGAATGGTTCGCTCTGATTGTCCATCTGTTTGAGGATGAAAGACTGTGCTAAAATTAAGTCGAGTACCCAGAGCTTTATGTAATGATTTCCAAAATCTGAAAGTAAATCTTGGATCTCTATCAGAGATAATTGAGATTGGTATCCCATGAAGCTGAACTATCTCCTTAATATATAATTCAGCATATTTATCCATAGAGAAATAAGTTCGAACAGGAATGAAATGTGCCGACTTAGTCAATCTATCAATAATCACCCGAATTGAATCCTTTTTACTTGGAGTCAATGGTATCCCTGGTACAAAATACATGGTTACCTATTCCCACTTCCACTGAGGAATGGTGATTGGTTGCAATAAACCAGAAGGCACTTGATGCTCAACTTTTACTTCCTGACATGCTAGGCATTTGGAAACAAACTCGAATATAGCTCTTTTCATTCCTGACCACCAGTATCGACTCTTAAGATCTTGATACATCTTGTTTCCACCTGGATGCATAGTCAAATGACTATAATGTGCTTCAAAAAGAAGTTATCTCTTTAACTCTTCATCTTCAGGAATAACAATCCTTCCCCAATAATATAAGCATCCATCAGACTTAACTTCGAAATCTTTTGTCTCACTAGTCTCTGCTTGTTTGAATTTTGACAAACATTCCATATCTCTTTTCTGAAGCTCGTTTATCCGAACTACTAAAGCATGCTTTAAACTTAATTCAGCAATCAAAGCACCATTTTCTTTCAAAGCTAGCCTCGCATTTATAGCTCTCAAGGCAGCGAAGGTCTTTCTATTAAGGGCATCAGCTACCACGTTCGCTTTTCCTGGATGGTAGTCAATAATTACATCATAATCTTTTAGGAGCACAATCCACCTTCTTTGCCTCAAATTTAACTTCTTTTGAGTTAGCATATACTTTAGACTTTTATGATCTGTATAGATATAGCATCGTTCTCCGTATAGATAATGACGACATATCTTTAAAGAAAAGACAACTGCTGCCAACTCTAAATCATGGGTGGGATAATTCCTCTCATGCGTCTTAAGCTGTCGGGAAGCATTAGCCACTACTTTTCCTTCTTGCATGAGTAGACATCCCAAGCCATTATGAGAAGCATCACTATATACCACAAAATCCTTACCTAATTCTGGTTGTATCAGTACCAGAGCTTTCTTGACATTTGTCCGTCCAAACGAATGGTACATCTTTTCTCAAAAGCTTGGTTAATGGAGAGGCAATAATTGAGAAATTCTTTACAACTCTTCGATAATAACCAGCCAGTCTCAAGAAACTTCGAACCTCATAAATATTTTCCGAAGCTTTCCATTACACTATAGCTTGTACTTTCTTGGGATCCACTCTTATTCCCTCTGCTGAAACTACATGACCGAGAAAAGTAACTTTTGATAACCAAAATTCGCATTTTGACAACTTAACATATAGTTTCTATTCTCGAAGGATTTAAAGACCAACACAAAGATTAGCATCGTGTTCCTCTGTTTTCTTTGAATAGACTAAAATATCATCTATAAATACCACCACAAATTGATCCAAATATGGATGAAATATTCCGTTCATCAAATCCATGAATGCTACAGGGGCATTGGTTAATCCGAACGGCGTCACTACAAACTCATAGTGCCCATACCGAGTTTGG
Source organism: Hibiscus mutabilis (assembly GCA_019671005.1). NCBI lineage: Eukaryota > Viridiplantae > Streptophyta > Magnoliopsida > Malvales > Malvaceae > Hibiscus > Hibiscus mutabilis. The sequence goes on along the minus strand of CM033744.1, from coordinate 21,286,966 downwards.
AAAGCAGTCTTTAGAATTTCTTCTTCCTTAATCTTCAGCTGATGATAGCCTGATCGAAGATCAATTTTGGAAAACACGTCTGCACCCTTTAATTGATAAAAAAGATCATCTATCCTCGAAAGAGGATACTTATTCTTCACAATGACCTTGTTTAGTTGACGATAATCTATGCATAATCGCATAGACCCATCTTTCTTTTTTCACAAATAACACTGGTACACCCCAAGGTGACACACTTGGCCTTATAAAACCCCAATTCAATAATTCTTGTAATTGCGCCTTTAACACTCAATGCTCAGCTAGCGCCAATATATACGGGGCCATCGATATATGTGCAGTACCAGGTAACACCTCTATTTTAATCTCTACTTCCCGATCAGGGGGTAATCCCAGTAACTCATCAGGAAATACATCTGGATATTCTCGAATAGTAGGAATATCTTCTAACTTAATTCCAGAAGTTCAAGTATCCACCATATTAGCTAGAAAATCTTGACAACCTTCTAATAGCAGCTTCCTCGCAAAAACTGTTGATATCATATTAGATAAAGGATTCATCCTTTCTCCCACTACTATTACCTCCTCACCTTTCGAATTTTCCAAGATTATTCGCTTTAAGCGACAATCCACAATGGCATGGTAGAAAGATAACCAATCCATACCTAATATCACTTCAAATTCTTTGAAAGGTAACTCCATTAAATTTGTCGGAAACTCAGTTCCTTACACCTTTATCGGACAATTTCTACATATTCTACTTACTATCACACCCTGACCCAATAAGTTTGTTGCCACTATATAACTAGAGATAGACTTTAATAGAATATCTCTATCTCTAACTAACTTGGTACTAATATAGGAGTGCGTAGAACCAGGATCAATCAAAACTAATACAAGCTTATCATGAAGATAGAATGTACCTGCAATAATTTCTGAGTCATCCCGACCCTTATTAGTCTGTATATTATAAATTCGAGCTAGTGCACGCCTATCCACTTGAGAAACCGACTCAGATAGTCTTCCCAGTCTGCCTCTTCCTCAACCTCTCGGTGGCATCACCGCAGATCTTTCTGTTTGAACAGGCCTTTCCCCAGATATCAGTGGGCAATCTCTCACAAAATGGCCCATTTCTCCACATTTAAAACAAAGCTCATATCGTCAGTCGACACTGGCCTGGGTGACGTCTGCCACAAATATCACATAGATTGGGAATTGAATCAGCCTCAGAATTATTTGTCTGGAATTATTTTCCTTTTCCAGTACCTGATTCTTTATGAGAATTTGCAGCTGATCCCGATCTATTCTGATATCGAGAACCGAAACCCTCGCCTTTCTTTTATGAAAAGGAAAAAAGAAGATGTTCCCAATCTCTTGTTTGACTGCCATTTTGGCTCTGTTATCTTTTCAGGATGTACTCTTCAATTGCCTTTGCTCGGTTCACAACTTCTTGAAAATTTGATAAATTCAATGCCACCAACATTTCTTTCAACTTTGTAGTCAATCCCTCAATAAACCAATCACATCGATCTTTCTCCGTAGGGATCAACTCAGAAGCAAACCGGCTCAACTTATTGAATTCACATTCATATTCATAAATAGTATGGTTTCCTTGCTTCAAGTTGAGAAATTGTTGCTTCATTTCTCTAATGAACTGGTCTCCAATATACTTATTCTTGAATTCCTCCAAAAAGAATTGTCAGGTCACTTGCTCGTACGGAACATGCATCGTAGCATTAGTCCACCAAAATCGAGCTTGACCTCACAGCAAAGAGGTAGCTCCATCCAATTTATCCATGTTAGGACAACATAATCTGTCAAGCATAATATGTCAAGCATGATCTTTAAATCATTTAACCACATATCAGTAGCCACTGGACCTTCATCCGAATCTCCTTTAAAATCAAGTGCTCCCAAACTTTTTAACTCCTTAGTAATGGTCATACGGGGAGCAGGGGGAGCTTGTGGTTGGAAACATGTCAGAATCGCTTCCAACGACTGAAGAAAAGTCCTCTGATCTTGCATAGGCATCCCTTGTTGTGCTTTTGCTCGTCCTTGTCCTGATTGGGCCGGGAGATTATTATTAATCTCATTGCCACCACTACCGGCTCCTTCTGACATTTCCCTTTCCATAGCGCGTCTGGAACTCCTTAATTCAGACGTTTATAACCACATAACTACATTAGTAAGGAGAGACATCCATCAATTTAATAAACATCATATCAGTAATATTGATATTCTAATGGCATGTATACACTTTTCAACTCACAACAACTTTAAGTTCAACCGAGAATCGGCTAAACCTGTAGCTCTGATACCATTAAATATAACACCCCTCACCCATATCCATCTTTGAATACGAGTTAGAGATGTCACATGACACTTGTACACTGGTCCTTATCTCAAAATCAGAAAAAAATGTTTCTTAAAAATACAAACAATTAACTCTTTAATCAAAATGATATTTAATCGCGTAAAATTTAAAACTAATATTTCTAAGTTCAATCTGAACCTAGATTCAGGCAGCAACTTGACAGTTCGATTCTCTATTATATAAATAATAATATTGCCTAAAAACTTCCTAATTTAAAAATAATTTGATTAGCTAATAAAATACAATTTCAACATATTTAATTAATAATATCCACTAAAATATTTATATTCGTGTTTATAACATTACATTCATTTCCAATATTTTCATATCAGATTAACCAAAAAATTTATAAGATACATGCCAACTAATAATATCAAAAAGGGACATCGGGGATGTCTTACTGATAATGATGTACCTCTTCAAAACAGATGATGTCTCCTATCACAGCTCCTTACTCCTTACGATCTTTACCTACGCGTGAAACAATCAAACGCTAAGAATAATCTTAGTGAGGCAACTAATAATCCAATAAATAACATTGAAAAATAAAAGTTTATGTAAATAAGAAAGTTCATATCAATAGTCATTATTCAAAGATTTGTATCGCTTTCATTTGCACTTTTCAGTATTATTTAAATCATAGCCCAATGTAAGATAAATAAGAATGTATGGTATGTGAGTCACTATTGAGTATGCACATGTGCTGCAACAACTAATTTGTTGTGCCAAAATAAACACTGAATCACTTTATCACTGAATAACCGCTATAAACTTATACAACGTCACTGTATCACTAGGTCATAGCTGTAGAACACAGCATCATTGTTTCACTTTATAATTGTTGTACATTTGCACAACATCACTGTATCATTATACTCCCACCTCATTGGCATGCCAATTATACCAAGAAATCTCATTGTTATGCCAATTATACCAAGAAATATCAAAAGATATTAACATTTCACAATATTATATAAAAGTGCATTGAGCAGTTCATACCAAAAAATCGTTCATAATTCTTTTCAAAAATCATTGAAAATATATCATTTGTAAATTGACATTCCAGATAGACTCATCGCAAGTCATTCTCATATCGAATAAAATAGTAGAAATGCACTCACCTGTTGCCTCACTAGAAACTTTACTATTACTCACTGCTTCACTTTTGTACTTTTTCCTTGCCTTAGGATTGCTTGATTCCCGATTTGGATCACAATTAAGATCTACAATAACATTTCAACAACACATACCATTCAAAGTACATGTTAGTAGCATGCTAACATCGATCATATTAGGAATAATATTTCCTAATAATTCTTTAACTTTCCAAAATATTCATTTTAGTCCTAAGGATTCTTTTTTTAATCATCCAACCACCATTTTGAAGTCCAAGCCATACATTTCTCATTCTTTACACTTGAGGACCCAAACTTTAAAATTTTACACACTAGTCCTTAAATTCACCAAAATTCCAAATTGGACCCCAAAATTAATACAACTTCAAAATCAACCTTCTAATAACTTTAACTTAATTTTCCAACAAAATACACTTCAAAAACAAGCTTAACAACCAAACCCCTAAACTTTCCAAGATTTACAATCTTAATCCTCAACACTTTATAAACTTCCACATTGGTCCAAATAACTTTCTAAAGCTTACAAAATCATCCTTACACCATTTCTAATCTTAGAAGAATTTTTCCAAATTTTTCTCTATATTTTCCTAGTAGGCCAAATACCAAAGGTTACTTTGGCCAAATTTCCTCACTTGATTCAAGCATGAATTTAACTTCTAAACATCATATTCAAGCTTCACACATCATTTCTACTTCAAATAAAAATTTTGTAAGAGTTTCCCCTAATTTTTCAATATTCCCAAAAATACCTAACATCAAAATTCATAAAATCTTTCACAATTTCAAGCAATAAACAACATCACAACTTCGTATTCAATCAATTTAAACCATAAAACTTAAAATCCCAACTTGTTCTTCATAAACCCTAATCTCAAATCTCAACATATAGACATGGAAACCATTCAAAAATTATACCAAATGAAAGAGAATTTGATGGAGATCAAATTTCTATTTCATGTCTTGAATCAAAACCCAATCGAATCTAAGCAAAAATTGAATCAAAATTTTCGTACCTTTGGCTATGGTGTTTCGAAATTGGGAGGAAGAAGATGGAGAAACTCTAGCTTTTTCTTCATTAAATTAACATGACAAATGGCATTTTATTCTTTTAAATCCAAATTAAAAATCTCCATCTATAGTGAATTTACCATTTTACCCCTCAATTATAACCAATTAGGTGTTGACACCTAATAAATTTACTTTTCCATAATCATCTTTAATTAAAAATAGGGGTAAAATGACTAAAATGCCATTAATGAATCCATGTATTCAGAAAAATGCCATTTGTGCACTATTTCAAAATACTGTCTTCATTCGAATCTAAATCGAATCAAAACGATCCCAAAACTTAACAACATCTTCTTTTAGTCTAATTAATACTCCCATAAAATTTTCATAAATTTCTGAGTTCGAATAGTCATCCGAATTAATTCCTGAAACTTATTCCTTTTATAGCTTTTTACACAAATCCCATACCAAAAATCCCATTCCCACCAAAAATCTTGTACCGGATAAACTATTAATTTTTTCCATAATAATAATTATTGGGTAAATTACCATGTTGGTCCCTAAACTTTTCCCAACTTTTCACTTTTGTCACCAAACTTTGAATTTTTACGTTTTAGTCACTAAACTAAAACCACTAACTTTTAATTCTTTGCAAAATAGTCACTAACCAAAAATTGGGGTATAACACTACCATATCCGCCTAAACACATAGCATTATGAATGTATGATCACGCACACAGCTCATACAAGTACATCATACGTTTACATAGCATTACACAGATAACACCAACAACATTAAGTGAGGTCCGCGTCCACACAGCATCGAAATCCTACACTTAAGTGAGGCCCGCGTCCACACAACATCAGGATCCTACACTACGAGTAAGGCCCGTGTCTACAAAGCATCGGGATCCTATACTTTGAGCAAGGCCCACGTCTACACAACATCGAGATCCTATACTCAAGGGGATGAGGCTCGCGTCTACAAAGCATCCAGATCCTACATCCATGCTCAGAATCTCTTATCAAGTATCTTCGAATGAGGCCTGCATCCACACAGCATTGAGATCCTACATTCGGGAGTTTTTAAGGTTTTACAACACACTTAGAGTATCCAAATCCCAGCAACAAGGGATGACTCGACTATCTAGGCATCCCATCAGCACTCAGCAAGGACCCTAATCACCACACAGTACATAACCTCGACACAAAGGTCTTACCGTACACAGCTATGCTAAACTCCCGTATTGATACTCACTAACAAGAGTTTAGCACATCAATACAACTCAATTTAGACTCGAAAGGTTTGGTACAACAAGCCGTACCGATATGCTAAACTCAGGTATCGATACTCACTAACGATACTTATCTATCCCGTATCGATCCCAGCCTGTATCGATACCCTTACCCTCGTGTACTGGTACGCTAAGCCTCCCTCAGGCAATGTGACAATGCGTACCGTTACGCCCCAAGCGTACCGATACACAAAGACGCTACTGGAATTCTAATCGACCAAGGGGTACCGATCAGGGGAAGCAATACCTGTACGCCCCTCACAACCTACCTCCCTTTTTACTAAAGCGTACCGTTATTTGCATATTATATGTTTTACCATGGTCATACTTTCATCATTTGATCATCCGCATAACACATGCTCTTTCATGGTTATACTTTTATCATGCAATCATATGCATATTCATAACTTTTTCAATTCATCTTGTTACGATATCGAAGTATCTATTTCAATGCGGCATGACCAGTGCCAGATACGAGGCAAGTCTGTTATGACTCTATAGCCTGTAATTCGATACTGTAGTATCTAAAATTGAGTATGTACTCGAGGACGCACTTTGCTCCTCATAAAGGACTCTCTTTGCTCTTTATATTCTCACCTCTTTAGTGCTATCGACACCCAAGGTGTCTACTTGTTTCATTTTAATCATATCATTATTCATGTAATTCATGTATCATATTGTCATATGAATCATGTATCATCACTATCATGTAATTCAAGTTTCATATTATCATATGAATCATGTATCATCATTTATACAAACAATAGTTCATACCGGTATTCCATCAAGCTTGCCATGTCGAGCAATGTATCATATCATGTATTATAGAGAAATGCAATGCCATTTTCAATGTAGTGCAAACATTTAGAAATGCACTCACCTGGGCCATTTATTAGTTTGCCTCGCTAAATCCTATATGATCCTTTCATTTGAAGCACCTCAAACCTTTTTTGATTCGGATTTAACTTCATTTATCACATTAATATAAATAAAAATTTGTTAGATTCACTTCTAACAATATTTCAATTAAGCTATCTAATCATTCAATATAAAAATTTTCCATAAATTTCTTTCCTTCCTTATACTGTCCATAAACTCAATTTTGGTCTCTAATGAACATTTTGATCTTCATATAATTCTTTTGAACTTGATAAGCAACATTAGATACAAAATATATCAATTTTTCATTTTCTGGCAGCTTTGTACAACCTTCAAAGATTCATTTCAATAAAATAATCTAAAACTCAAAATTCAATTCCGTTTGTTCTAAAAGAAACTACATTCAACAAGATTTTCAACCATATAAACTAATAATCCAGATTCAACTTGTACGATTTATCGAGAAATTTTCAAATTCAATTTCCAGTGCTGATTTTAGAACAGACTGTCATATTGTTTTCTGACCTTTCACCGCTTAAAAATTCATATCTTTTTACTCAAAACTAGAAATCAGTTTCCTTTTGTTGGTAATGAAACTAGACGAATGAATCTTTGCAACGATATAAAATTCACCATCTAACTACTTTTGTAGAATTTATGGTGAATTTTCAAACTTACTACCAAATCCAGTTTTCTACACAATTTTCATAAATAACTTCAAACTTTATATTAACTTCTCCTTACTTTGCTATTTGTCAATTTGTTCCCCTTACATGATTCAAACCACTAATGTATTACTTTTTTCACCAAATAATTATTCAAAAATAATTCCCTCTAATTTTTCATTTTTTCTAAAATAGTCACTAAAATGCAAAGATAAGGGTTCAAGCTTCTTAACTTTGCAAATTAGTCCTCAAATCAACATTACTACTTGAATTCTATTATTTCAAATAAAATCAGATTTAATCCTTCTCTAAAACCTCATTTATGAATTGATCACCTAACTTTGACAATTGTCAAAATGGTCACTAACTCGATTTAACATCGGTTTTGCATTCTAACATCAATTTCTCATCTCCAACATCAATAATAACATAAATACACTTCAAAATCATAAAAATCAGATTCGGTCCTCTAACTTTCAGAATTTTTGAAATGGTACCTATACCTTTAACTTAAGATTTTGCTTCCAAATAACAATTAAAGCTTACTAGATCATTAATCCAACATCACAAACCCTAAATCAAACTTGAATCCATAAACCCTAAGCATCTTCATAATAATCAAAACATATAGATTTTAAATCCCAACTTAATAACATGATTTTAATATCACAAAATCTTGATTTCAACATGGAATCATAAAATCTCAAAAACCCCAACTGAGTCCATAAACCTTAATTTCTTTCTCATCAAAATTCTCATCAATCAAGCATGTGTTCCATGAATTATTGACATCAAAATATAGAGCTTGAAGAGTAGAACAACTTTGCAGTTGAAAATATTATCTGAAAATTGAGTTTTAGGGCTTGAATCGAGCTTGAAAAAGTTTCTCCCTTTTTCTCCCCTTAGTTTGAAATGTTTCAAGAAAGATGAACAATTTGGTTCATATTTTACTTATTTAAATCCACATGTTAAAATTAAATGAATTTAAAATTCATTTAATTACTGAATTACTAATTTGCCATTTTAATCCAATAGCCAAGACTTAATCTTACCAAAAATCAATAGCCATGATTTTATCCAAGTGTAATTCACCTTCCAAAATTGATCTTAATATTTCAAAATTGCCATCCTTGTTAAATGACCAATTTGCCCTCCAACTAGTCTTTATTTACTAGTTTGCCATTCTTTTAAAAATTCAACTAAGTCTAGTTGAAATCCAACCAACTATAATAAAATATTCATAAAATAGTATTTTATGATTTTTCCTTAGATTTTGGATCAGGCTCTGAAATTTCAATTCGATCCGATCTCCTAATATTCATAAAATACTTTTACTACGATTTCACCTTTATCGAGCTATCGGATTTATTCCAAAAATTCCATATTTCCATATTCGAAAAATGAACACTATCAACTTATAAAAATTTCCTTTCCTAAAGTCTTAGAATGAATTTTGTCTAAATCAGTCTACTATTCCGATAATTATCGAAAATCTCGATAGAACAAAATTTCTCTTAGAAATTCTTTATCAATAATCCATTTGAATATTCTTTACTTTTTCTGAGTCCAAATATCGATTAGAACCACTTTTATGGTACCTACCCGGAGGTCATCCATCCTTGTATTTCTCTAGCCTGAGCACGCTTAACAATTTTATTCGATCCAAATTCGATACCTTTTTCTGTATCTTAATTCTCAAAACCGATATCAAGGTACCTATTTCGATCTGATTCACTCTTTATATTGAATAAAATTATTTGTTAGGGAAATTTACACTTTAGTCCCCAAACTTTTGCAAAGTTTATACTTTTAACCCCAAAACTTTCAAAATTTATATTTGGGTCACTGCCAAAATTTGGGATATTAAAGTACGATGCGTATGTGCATTGATTAGCATTAGTTGAACAAGTTGACGGTAAAGAACATGTACCGTTACCATGAATTGATGATTTGTTCGATCGGTTTCATAGAGCAGCGATATTTTCCAAGTTAGATTTAAGATCGGGGTATTATCAGTTGATGGTTAAGGATGTGGATGTGCATAAGACCACGTTCCGTACTAGGTATGGGCATTATGAGTTTCTGGTCATGGCCTTCGGTTTGACAAATGCCCCGGCTGCATTTATGGACATGATGAGTAGAGTGTTCCATGAGTATCTTGATCAGTTTATGGTGGTGTTTATAGATGATATTCTCATGTACTCTCGTACTGAGGAAGAGCATGTTCGATATTTGTGGATTGTGTTGCAAGTGTTGAAGGATAATCAGTTATACGCCAAGTTGAGCAAATGCGAGTTTTGGCTTAAGGAAGTGACATTCCTAGGTCATGTGGTGTCCGCGGAGGGTATTCGCGTTGATCCACAGAAGATTGAGGCTATTCTCAATTTAAAGCCAGCTAAGTCAGTATCGAAGGTGTGGAGTTTTCTTGGGTTGCCTGGTTATTATCACCATTTTGTTGAGGGGTTTTTGAGTATTGTAGCTCCGTTAACCAAGTTGTTAGAGAAGAATGTTCCGTATGTATGGACAAAGAAGCAGCAACATAGCTTTCAGAAGTTAAAGGAAGTGACGACACACGCTCTTGTGTTGATTTAGCCTGAATCTAGGAAGAAGTTTATGGTTTATAGTGATGCGTCATATGTTGGCTTGGGTAGTGCTGATGCAGGAAGGGAAGGTTATGGCCTTTGCATCGAGGCAGTTGAAAGTTCATGAGCACAGTTATCCAACTCATGATTTGGAGCTTGCGGTTGTGGTTTTCACTTTGAAAATTTGGCAACATTACCTCTATGGTGAGAAGTGCGTGATCTTTATAGATCACAAGAGCTTGAAGTATTTGATGTCCCATAAAGATTTGAATCTTAGGCAACGTAAATAGTTGGAGTTGCTTAAGGATTACGACTTGACCACTGAGTATCATCCTAGTAAATCCAATGTAGTGGCGGATGCATTAAGTCGTAAGGTTACGGTTGAGCTCCGAGCTATGTTTGCAAGGTTGAGTGTGACGCAGGAGGGTGGTTTACTGGCAGAGTTGCAAGTCAAGCCTACGTTATCGCTATTGATTACAGCTAAGCAATTATTTGATGATTTCCTGGTTGAGCTTGTTAAGAACATAGTGGATGGTAATCCAACATATTTCCATTTTGATGATGATAGAGTTTTGTGTTTCAAGGGTCGGATAGTCGTGCCAGATGATTTGGAGTTGATGCACACTATCTTGACGGAAGCACATTCTATTCCTTTTGCTATGCATCCTGGTAGTGTTTAGATGTATCGTGATTTGAAAGAGGTATACTATTAGGTTGGGTTGAAAAAGGACGTGGTTGAGTTTGTGTCCAGGTGCATGGTATGTCAGCGGGTCAAGGCTGAACATCAGTTTCCATCCGGGTTGTTGCAACTGCTGAAAATTCTAGAGTAGAAATGGGAGAGAATCACCATGGATTTTGTAACAGGGTTGCAGTTGACACCGGCTAAGAAGGATTTCGTATGGGTGATTGTTGACCGGTTCACAAAGTGTGCACATTTCTTGCCAGTTTATACAACGTATACCTTGGACAGGTTGCCAGGTTTGTATATAGCGGAGATTGTGAACTTGTATGGTGTACCTAAATCCATCATTTTGGATAGGGGCTCAAGGTTTACGGCAAGGTTTTGGTGGAGTTTGCAACAAGCCTTGGGCTCGAGATTGAGTTTTAGTACCGCGTATCATCCCAGTCGGATGCGCAGTCTGAGCAGGTTATTTAGGCTTTGGAAGATATGCTGAGATTTTGTATTATTGAGTTTCAAGGAACCTAGGAGAAGCATTTGCCTTTAGTTGAGTTTTCTTACAACAATAGTTATTAGGCAAGTATACAGATGGCACCTTATGAGGCATTATATGGCTGGAGATGTCGCATGCCCTTATGTTGGGCTGAGGTGGGGGAAAAACATGTTACCCTACCGGATGTGTTAAAAGACACAGATGTGAAGGTCAAGCTTGTGTGCGACCGGTTGAAAGTGGCTACGGATCGGCATAAATCTTACGCGGATTTGAAGCGTAAGGAGGTTGAATGTGCGGTGGGCGATCACGTATTCTTGAAGGTATCACCGTGGAAAAAGGTGATGAGATTGGGACGTACGGGTAAGCTTAGTCCGAGGTTCATTGGACCATACGAGGTTATTGAGCGTATGGGTCCTGTGGCATAAATGTTGAGGTTGCCTCCCGAGCTGAAAAAAATTCACAATCTGTTACATGTTTCGATGTTGAGGAGGTATCGGTCAGATCCATCACATATCATGCTTGTGGAGGATATGGAGTTGAGATCGGATCTAACCTTTGATGAGGAACCAGTAGAGATCCTCGATACCAGTAAGAAGGTTCTTCGTGGTAAGACGATAGATCTCGTGAAAGTCTTGTGGCGACACCAAGGTGTTGAGGAAACTACTTGGGAAAGCAAGGCGGATATGAAGGAGCAATTTCCGCATCTATTTTCTCTAGTTAATTTCGAGGACGAAATTTCTTAAGTTGGGGAGAGTTGTAACACCCCAGTTTTGGGCTTAGCATTTTTGAGGTTTGTTAGACGGTCTAGTGGACCAGGTTAGAGATTCGAGTCAGATTCGGGACCGTATATTTTTCAGTAAGATAAAAATGTAGAAAATAGTTAAAAATCATATTTTATTATATAATGATTTTTGGTGGAATCAATTTTATAAAAAGGAATTTGGAAATGTGACATTTTGGATTAGTGACCAAAATGCAATTTTTGAAAACTGTTTTTAAAGGTGACTAAAATGAAAATAGTCAAATTCTTAGAATCTCTAAGGAGATATTTTACCAAGGTTTTTCTGATGATTTCTCATTTAATTTAAGATATTTTAACATGTGTTTCAAAGATAATTAAAAAGGGGTTTTAGTTAAAAAGTTAGTTAAGCCCATTAAAAAGAAAATTCACGTAACTTTTCTCTAAACTTTTCTCTCCACTCTCTCCTCAGCCAAACACTCAAGTTTTCTTTAAAATCTAGAGGTGGGGAGTCTTTTAACTTGTTTTTATGATTGATATTGATTTGATTAACATTGTTTTGCAAAATCTCATTTAAATCTTGTGTTTTCTTAGCTTTTATCAAATCAATTGAGGGAGAAATCTCACAATAGGGGTAAGGTCCATGATCTCCTTTATTGTATGGTTCTTTACTGAAACTCCCAAGTGTTTGATCCTTGATTTATAGTTTAGAAAATGATTTTTATGTTATATCAATGTTTAATTGAGTCATTTTGAGAATATTGATGAGATATTATAATTTTCGAAGCGGATATGTTTTTCCAGTGTTTGAGTTGGATTTAATATATGTTTTGGTTGTGCTTTGATGTTGATAAGTTGTTTTTATCAATAGAATCTCGAAACTCTTGAATCTCTAACTAGTTAGGTTGTTAGATTGGGGTTTTTGTGGTGATATTCAAGTTTAATCTTTGCTGGAAGTAAAAGGATGTTAGGAAAGGATTTTTGGATGTTCCTTGATGTTCAATGAAGGCTTGTATTGTTGTTTTATGGATGGGTTAAGTTTTGGAAACGTTTGATGGTGTTTTCGGTATGTTTTGGATGGTGTTGAGTGGGCATCTTGGGAGTTACGGGAGATTGATATTGGGCAATGATTTGAATGAATTTTAATGCATTTTCCCTCTGGTTTTATGTGTTTAAAATAGGGGATAATCAAGGCGACGAAGCATGACGTGTTTGGTGGCTTGTCGAGAGCTTATTTCGTGTTGGCAAAAAGGCGAAGCGTATCGGTGAGTGGAAACTGGTTTTAAATGCTTTACAAAGGTTTGAAAAGGTTTTTGGAAGTTTAGGGTAAGTATGAGACGCTTACCTAAGCTCGGAAGTAAGTTTCCCTTATCTTGCTCTTGAATATCGGCTTGGATATGAGCATGTTGTTTGTATGTTTTGGTAACAAACATGGTACGATTTACTTACTGATAATGCATGATTTTGAGTACATATGCAGGGGATTGAAAGTATATATTAAACGCTATTGAGCATTGGTTTTCATTAGGAATGGTGTTATTGCATTGGCAATGAGATTTGCATATGTGTTGTTTATGAGATGCATTGTAAAACGGTAAGTAAATGGTTTTGTAAATGATATATTGGCTATGTGACATGGTGAAAACAATCGGATATAGTTGGCATGCCATAGGATTAAAAGTGCACTATAAAATATGAACAAAATTGATCGTGGCCATGAGTCCTTGAGGTATGACGGTTTAACTAGGCCACTAGGACTGTTGGGATATTATTTGGGGCATGCGATTTAACTAGGCAACCCAAATTGATGGTGATCTTGCGATTTAACTAGGCAAGGTCGGTACTCTTGCGGTTTAACTAGGCAAGGGTGAAATCTCGCAGTTCAACTAGGCAAGGGTGTCAAACCTTGCGGTTTAACTAGGCAAGGTTTGGGATATCATACGGTTTAACTAGGCATGGTATGAGAGATCCGTGTATCCGATATGTGTAAAGGATAGAGGTAGTCTCTCTGGGTCACTATAATTGCCAATATATGAAAGAGATCATGTGTTGATTCTTGCATTAAATGCTTTGGGACTTAAGCATGGTTTGATTAAAATGCTTTGGGATTAAAGCATGAGGTGTTATTGATGTTATGATTATCATTATGTTTTGATTCGGTTAGAATCATGAGGAAGTGCTTTGTAAGTAAGCATTTTTGGGAAAAGCAAGCATATATTTTTAAAAGAATGTAAATGCATCATTGTTATGAGCATCCTCACTAAGCATGTGTGTTTACGCTCTATTTTTCCTAATGATGCAGAGCATTAAAGTTCAGGGCAGCAAAGACAAGGTTTGCAAGGATGTTTTAAAAGTGGTTTACAGGTGAGTGAGAACGTGGATTCCAGCATTGGAATGTTTTAAAAGTGGCTTATGGGAGTTTAAACTGAGCTTGAAACGCTGGTTTAAACCCAAAAATAAGTATAACGTGGTTTTCTCTCTCACTCGTGCGATTTTGAATGGGTTTATGCACTTGTTTTAATTTACATTAAACCTATTGTTTAAGCATGATTTAAAGTATATGAGATACTATTTGCATGAAATGCTGAAGGACGCACATGGTAAGTGATCCTTGTAAGTATATGGTTTATACTTGTGTTTAAAGCATGGTTTGTTGCTCTGGTTTGGTTAAATGCTTGTAAAAACAGTGAGGTTAATGGTAAATGGTGAATTATATTGGCAAGTGATGCGTTTTAAAAATTGTTATCAGATATAGTTGGCCAACCATAGGATTGATAGTGCACTATAATAAGTCACCTTGGATGTTGAGGGGTTTTGATTTGTGTACCGAAAACTCCATCCAAGCACCCTAATGGTCGAGGGGCTATATGGTGCCGTAACTCCTGTTAGTGGATTAAGCATCTAAATGAGGAATAGGGTTGGTGTCCCTGTGGCTTGAAAGTGTACCCGGTTGTATTGTAATGTAATTGTGACTGTATCATTATTCTGGTTGAGATGGCTTGAAGTGTTGGGAGAACACTTGTTGAATCTGTGTTTTCGATGAACTATTTTGGTAAAGGAACTTGGTTAATGATCACTTGTAAGCCAATATAATTGTTGATGTATCATTTAAATGGTTTATGCGGTATAACAGAATTTATACATGTTTACTCTTTATGCTTTGCATATGGTCATTATGCAGGGAAAGGCTTAAATTGAGGTTTAGCAATGGGATTTGCTGTTGGTTAATGATACATGTTGCATATGGGTTAATATGTTGTTTTTTAAAGATGTTAAGTGCATGGTTTTCAAGGCATGATAATGTTTTAAAAGATGATTGAAATGAGATTTCAATGTAATGTTGAGAAATGGTTTTAATGCACTGATGGTGTGTTGTTTTTAAGCACTCCTCACTAAGCCTAGTGTGCTTACGCTCTCTTTGTCCATCAATGTAGAGAATTAAAGGCTTGGAAGGCAGCAGGAAGCAAGGGATCACAACAAGACTTGGTAACCAAAGTAAGTTTTTGGATTAGACTATAAGTAATAAGGGCCATAGGGTTCTGTTGTTGTTTTGGGAGGTGTTTTGTTAAACTCCCTGTTTGAGAAAGTTTGTTTGGTTGCTCTTGGCTTGTAAATGGCCATTAATGATTTCTTGTGGTGATGGCTTGAAGTTTCATGTTTTGCTTGAATGGTTTCCTAAGAAGCATGCCTCTAGATTTACATTTAAAGTACGATGCCATGACTTGATGTTGAATTAGTTTGTTATGGTGTGGTTTGATCTTTGATTATGTTGGGTGTATGTTAGGGGCATGTTAGGATGTTTTGGAATATTCAAAAGCATGTTAAACCAGCAAGAATGGACATTATAGGTCCAGGCGTACCGGTACGGGTGTCCCTGTTTCAGTATGGGTAAGCCATTTATGGCTTAGCATACCGGTACACGGGCAACCATTTCGGTATAGGCCTAGGCAAAATTGGCTAGTGTTTCGGTACTCGAGAAGGTATTTCGATATGATACTGTGTTTTTTATGATGGGTGTTTTGATACGCAGGAGCGTATCAGAATAGAAATTGGCTACTGGAATTATGGGGTTTTGAAAAAATGAAGGCGTATCGAAACTCCCTAGTCTATACCTGTACGGTGGCGGTTAAATTAGTTATTTGGGATATTCTAAAGTTCCCTTTCCTTTCGTTTTAGTCCTTGATTATTGTGGATACAATTGAATGAGTTTGGAAGACCTTTTTAAGTTGATTTTTGACATGTAAGCATAAAACTTGCTTAATTAATGTTTGGTAACATAAAAATGAGCTAAGTCCTTGCAGTTTTATGAAACTGCAATTTGGTCCCTAAATTGCAATTGCGTTCAATTGGATGTCAATTCGATGGCCAGTTGAGTTGGGTTTTCACATGTGAACAGTATGCACATGTAGGATAATAATTATGTATCTACACAAGATAAGAAAAATGTGATTCAGGTTTTATCTTCTCGGTTTACTTCGGTAAACCTAATGTAGCTCGCTCGGTTCGGTCTTGAGGCTAGGCCTGGTCGAGGGGGTTACACATAGGCTCGTGGAGTGAGTGTTCACCCTACTAAATCTTTAGATGGATTGTCTGTACAAATGATAAAACATGATGAAAATTATTAGAGTAGCGTAGCTTAAGTGTGGTTTATCGGCTATGGTTATGTTGAGCCATATTCTTATTTTGAAAGAGATCCTGTTGGAAGAACCATTTGAAATTCCTCAAGGGATTGTTAGAGGTTCGATACAACATATTTTTAAAATTAAGTGGTTGGTTTGGATGAGAATATTCGAACCTTCGAGGATAGTTGGGTGAGTTTTGACCTCTAGTATAATTCGTAAGCGGCGACAATTTTCTCTCAGAATCAAAGTTGTTCAAATAATGAAGTTGTATGTCCATCGGTCAGCTTTCATTTGAGTTGGGGTTCAAGTAAAGTGAGATGTAAAGATTCGTTTAGGTTAACCAAGTCAGGAAAGAAGGGTTTTTTATTCAAGATAAATCAATGGTGGAGCTTGATTGTCAAAGCTTCACATGTTCTTGAAATGTTTGGTCATGATGCTAATAATATATGAAGAAGTGTTCATAGTAGTATATCTTCAAAGAGGTGTCACGTTCTGGGCATAGATGGGGTTTGAGTTCAAGGGTTTTGAAAAGTGAATGATGGTAGAAAAGATTGCTAGCCGAGATGAAATTCATCCGAGGTGAGTTTCTTAGGTTAATGCTTGGACAATATCGGTTGGATCCATCCTATGTGCACCTGATTTATGGTTCGATGTGAGTGTTGTTAGATTGTTGAGAATGAATCATTGAGGATTCTTGAGAGAGGTATTGATGAGTTCAGTGTTATGAGTTTGGTTAAGGAAAATTTGGAGAGGAATCTCAAAATCATGGAAAATGTATGTGAGATGGGAAATGGTTGGATCTGTGATGGTTGCATCTCATCCCTTCGTTTAAATTTCTAGGACAAAATTTCTTGTTAGGAGGAGAGAGTTGTAGTTACCCAAAATTTTGAGTTAATGATTGGGCGTTGACCCAGGTTATGGACCTTTATGTAGTTTGGATTATTAGACCCACTAGGCTATGTTTGGGCTTAACTGGATGAGTTTTTGACCTTGTAAGCTTAGGGTAGTGTCCGTTTTAAAAAATTAGAAAATCTTTGGGGGTTCTATGTTTCAATTGGACCCTATTTTAAAATAAAAGGGTTGATCACCCTTTATTGCCGTTGCTTTATATGTGGGAATGGGGGAACAATGTGAGGTCACCCATTTTCCTTGTTTTCTCTTACACCATTTTCTCATTCTTCAAGTTTGGGTTTCTATACCAAAGATCAATTTTTTACCTAGCTAATTTCCATTTTGAGATTCAAGGTTGAAGGAGTTAACCATTTCAAGAGCTTAAAGAAAAGTATAATTTTGTGGAAAAGGGTTAAGTCTTCATTTATGGGGTTTTGGGGATTCAAGGCTTTGAGGGTTTTCATTTGAAATTAAGGGTGCAAATTCTTAGCTATGCCTTCCCCTAATGTTTGTTTCATGCCTTGTTCCATTTCCATGTTGTGTGGAGGCGTTGGGGTTTTTGGAAAGCTTCATTAAGCTTGGAATAAGAAGAAAGCTTGAATAAAGTGGTTGGGTGAGCTAAATACGGGTTTATTGCTTAAGGTTAGTACACCTCTGACTCCTACTCTTCTTGAAGATCATAAAATGTTTGCCTTGCTTGATTTTGTGGTTTATAATTGCTAGTTTGGAGTTTTGGTAACTTAAAGCCTTATTAATGGTTAAACTCGGATTCCATGTTAGTAACTTGTAAAAATGGTAGCAGACGACCCTAATAATTTCCATAAGATGTAGGATCAATTTCGGGGGTTAAAGGTTGTGGTTTGAGGGCTTGGTGTTAACTCCTCAAAAGTACTAATTTTTATGCTTATTTTACAATGCTTTTGCTTGACTTTGAGTACATTTAGTTGCATTTAGATATTAAAATCATGCATTTGCATAAGAAGTTAGGAGCTATTATGTTGTTAGTGAGAAAGGTTCTTTTGCTGGTTTTGATACAGGATATACGCAGGCAGACATAGCATAGATGCGCTAGCAGAGAACACAGGAAAGGAAGCAAGAGAATTATCGAGTAGCAGTTTGCATAGATGGACCTATAACGCCTCGGTTTTAGGGCTTAGCGGTTTTGGTGGTTTATTAGACGGTCCGGTGGAATGGAGTAGATATTCAAGTCGGTTTCGGGATAATATATTTTTGGTGTTGGAAAATTATGGAAAAATGCTTAAAAATCATTATTGATTATATATTTAATAATGATGGAATCAATTTTGAAAAACGGGTTTTTGAAGATGGACATTTTGGTTAGTGACCAAAATAAAAGTTTTGAAAATTGTGATTTTCTAGTGACTGAAATGAAAAGGGTCAAATACTTAAAATCTTTAAGGAGCTATTTTAACAATTGGTTTCTGATGATTTCTCCCTTGATTTGACTTATTTTAACATATGGTTTAATTAATAATTAAAGATGATTTTGTTAAAAAGTTAGTTACCTTTTCCAAAACAAAAATCACGTCATTTTCTCTGAACTTTTCCTCTCCATTCTCTCCTTAGACAAACACTCAGTTTTCATCAAATTTCCAAAGGTGAGATGGTTTCTAACTTGATTTTATTATATCAAATTGTTTTATAAAGATTGTTTATACAAAATCTTACAATAATCTTGTGTTTTCTTAGCTTTTCACAAATCAATTGAGGGAGAAACTTCACAATAGGGGTAAGGTTCGAGATGTCCTCTATTGTATGGTTCTTTATTGAAATTCCCAAGCATTTGATCCTTGTTTTTGTGTTTCTAATCTGGTTTTGATGATTTTCCAATGTTTAATGGAGTTATTATATCAAGTGATTTTTATCAATGTAATCCCGAAACTTAAGAATCTCTATTTGTTTAGGTTCCTAGTTTTGAGGTTTTGTGGTGTTTATATGGTTGTAAGGTTTTTGGAGGTGGTATGTTGTTTTGAATATGTTTTTAGATGTGTTTTGATGTTGAAAGTGATGTTAGATTTATAGTTGTTGACTGGGTTGTGAATCGAAGTGCTTTGGTAATGTTTTCGGTTGTTGTGGAGGGTTAATTGTGAAGGTTTTGTGGGAATCTGAGAAGAATTGTAGCTGTTGTGTTTAGAATGCATTATGATGCATTAATCCTCTGCTGTTTTGTGGTAAAAACAGGGGAGGTTGATCTAGAAGTGATTGGAGAAGCGTTGGAGTTTTTGGATTCTTGATTTTGCATCGGCAAATCAAGGTTTCGCGTACCGGTGAGTGAAAACGTGATTTAAAGCGTTTTGATATTTTGGGAACAGAGTTTGGGAGTTAAGGTAGAGCTTGAAACGCGTACCTAGACTCGAAAGTAAGTATAAAGTGGTTTTCTCTCTCGGTCGTGCTAGTTTGAAATGGTTATATGCACTTGTTTTGATTTACATGTTGTCTACTGTTTAAGCATGTTTTAAAGTATTGGATATACTTTTTTAAGCATGTCTTGTTGAAGGATGCACATGGTAAGTGATCCTTGTAAGTATGGTTTATACTTGTGTTTTAAAGCGTGGTTGTCACTTTGGATAAATGGCATGGTTTAATGCTTTTTAAAAACAGTGAGGTAAATGTTATTTGGTTAATTATATTGGCAAGTGATGTGGTTTTAAAATTGTTATCGGATATAGTTGGAGGCCATAGGATTGAGTGCACTGTAAATAAGTCGCCTTGGATGTTGAGGGGTTTATACGGTGTACCGAATACTCCATCCAAGTACCCTAATGGTAGAGGAGTTAAACAGTACCGAATACTCCCGTTAGTGGATTAAGCATCTAACCGATGATTGGGGTAGGTGTCCCCATGGGTTGTTATGGTACCCGGTTGTTATTATACCCGGTTGTTAATGTACCACGATTGTGATTGTATCGCTATTCCGGTTGAGATGGCTTGAAGTATTGGGTTAACACTTTTTGAATCCATGTATCTGATGAACTCTTTTGTTAAGAACTTGTTAACGATCACTTGAAAGCCAATATAATTGTTAATGTATCATTGGAATGTGTATGTTGTATAATGTGGTTTATACATGTTTCTCCTTAAGCTTTGCATTTGGTAGTAATGCATAGGAAGGCTTAAGTGGAGGGTTAGTAATGTGACTTGCTGTTGAATAATGATACATGTAGCATATGGTTTAATATTCTAGTTTAAATGATATAAAGTGCATATTTAAAAAGGGGCATGATGATGTTTTAAAGAATGATGTATGTAAATGGTTTTAAATGCATTGATGGTGTTTGTTTTTTAGCACTCCTCACTAAGCCTTGTGGGCTTACGCTCTCGTTGTCCATCAATGCAGATAATTGAGGTCTTGGAAGGCAGCTAGAAGCAAAGGGATCTTGGCAAGACTTGTTACCAAAGTATGTTTTGGTTTAGACTATAATGAATAATGGCAATGGGGTACTTGTTGTGTTTTGGAAGATGTTTTGTGGAACTCCATGTTTGATCATTTTTATTTAATTGCTCTTGGGTTGTAAATGGCCTTTAAGGATTGTTTTTGATGATGGTTTACCTTTTTTATATGTTGGTTGGATGCATATAGGAAGCATGCCTATAGATTTCCTCTTTGATGCATAAGTCCTCGTTGTGTTGTTAGATAGGTGATGCTAGTTGGCATGAGATATGTTTGACATGTTAGTACTGTGTTTAAACCATGATGGAATGGTTTGAGTATGCTTTCGGGATGAAAAATCAGCCAAATGTGACATTACAGGCCCAGGCGTACCGATACGCGGGGGACCGTATCGGTACGGCTAGGCAATTTCAAGCTTGTGGGATCGGTACTGGTCTGGTGCATTTCGATACACCTAGGCAAATTTTGGCCTAGCGTACCGGTACGGGGAGGGGTGTTTCAATACGCATTTAGCCTCTAGAATTTACTTTTGCAACTTGAACCCGCATATCGAAACACCTGGGAAACCGTATCGGTACGATTTAAAATATTTCAAAAGTTCGGTATTTCTGTTAGGCGTATCGATACTACTTGGTGGTGTATCAAAATGGTATGTTTCAAACCGTATCGGTATGGGCTTACCCATTTCGATACAGATGACCGTTTCTCATGTGAATGTCACTTTTGGGCAGTTTTGCTTTCTTCGCATCTTAGTCCCTAATTCTTGCCAATGCAATTATATATGGTAGGATGATCGATTTGAGTTGATTTTTGAAATGGAAGTTTGGAACCTGACTAATTAAAGATTTGTAACTTAAAATTGAGTTTTAATCTTGAAATTTTTTGTATTTGCAATTTGGTCTCTATTTTGCGAATGTGATCAATTGGATGTAAAATTGATGCCCGATTGAGTTGGGGTTGCAATTGATGTTTGTATGAACATGTAGGAGTAATAATTGGCATCTAGATAAGATAAACAAAAAAATGGAATGGGTTTGGTTGTATCTCTTTGGTTTGCTATGGCAAACCTAATGTAGCCTTCTTGGTTCGGTTGGGCGTCTAGGCCGGGTCAAGGGGGTTACAGGACCACACAATGCAAAGCTCGGCTGGCAAGGGATTGATGTTCGATGACTGGTCAAGGTAGTCGTTGGAGCTTGTTCACGTCAGCCCTATGATTCAAATCGAGATAAGAGAATAACGCGTATTATCCCTTTGTGCATTCAAAATAAAAACTCTAAAGCTTATCCTAGAGTTTCCGCGCAAGCCTATTTAAAGGAGATAAGCTACCACTTGAGGGGGGTGTGAAGACAGGCTGCACTGTGGTGAATGAAAAGGCGATGTGGTTCGACCAGCTAAGACCGAGAGCTTTGGAGCATTCAAAGGGTTGCATCAATAGATCTTCTTCTTGCCCATTCCCTTAGTCTTATTTATTTTTATTTCGAAATGATGATAAGAAACGATGATGTTTTGTGGATGGACCCCCAACCATGAACTAAGCTTTTACAATTGGTTGGGGTAAGTTTACGATTAACGCTAGTTTTATGTTTGTTTTTTAATAATCTAAATGCCTTGGCATTATTTTCTATCTGCTAGTACTTAATTTTCTCAAATCCTTTGCCATACGACAGTTGGCATAGTGTGCTTATTACACCTTAATATCTTAACAGACTAAGTTAAGAAAATTCAGTATAAGTCCTTGGAAAAGGAAGTTTTATAGGATAATAGAGTTTATTTTTTAATATGGAAATATAGAATTTTCGGAATAAATCCAATAGCTCAGAAAAAGGTAAAATCGCAGTAGAAGTATTTTAAGAAATATCAAGAGATCAGATCTAATTGAAATTTTAGAGGCTACTTCATAAGCCATGGAAAAGTCATAAAATAATATTTATTGAATAGAGACTGGTTGGAAATGAATTAATTTAGTTGGATTGTAATGGGATGACAATTTTGAAACAAGCTAGTAAATAAAAATTAGTTGGAGGGCAAATTGGTCATTTTGCCCCAATGCCATTTTTTAAATGTTTAAAAAGTTACAAGGGCATTTTTTGAAGAAGGAAATGGAAGATTTAATCTTTTCCCTTGACTGATGATAAGATCAATCTCAACCGTTGGATTAAAAGGGTATTTTGGTATTTTTACTATTCAAATGAATTTAAAATTCATTTATACTTTACAAGTGGCTTAATTTGGATGAAATAACAAAGATGAAGACAATTCTTCATCCCAAAAATTCGAAATTTGAGAGGGGAGAAGAGAAATTTTTTTTCTAAGTTTTATTCAAGCCCCAAAACTCGATTTTCAGGTAATCTTTCGAACTACAAAGTTGTTCTATTCATCAAGCTCTATCTTTTGGTGTAAATAATTTGTGGAAAACATGCTTGATTGATGAGAATTTTGTATGAGAAGAAATTAGGGTTTATGGACTCAATTGGGGGGTTTGAGATTTTATGATTCCATGTTGAAATTCAAGTTGAAATCAAGCTTTTATGATGTTGACATCTTGTTATTGAGTTGGGATTTAAACTCTACATGTTTTGATTATTATGAAGATGATTAGGGTTTATGGATTAAAGTTTGATTTAGGGTTTGTGATGTTGGATAAATGATCTAGTAAGCTTCATTTGTTGTTTGGAAGCAAAACCCTAATTTAAATGTTTAGGGACCAATTAAGCAAGTTTAAAAGTTGAAGGACTAAATCTGATTTTTATGGAATTGGTGTGTATTTATGTTATTAGGGATGTTGAAGATATGAAATTGAAGTTAGAATGCAAAACCGATGTTAAATTAGTTAGTGACCATTTTGACAAATTGTCAAAGTTAAGTGACCAATTCGGAAATGAGGTTTTAGAGAAGGCCTAAATCTGATTTTTAGTTATAATGATCTAATTAAGATAGTAATGTTGATTGGAGGACTAAATTGCAAAGTTAAGAAGCTAGACTCCTTATCATTGTATTTTAGTGACTATTTTGGTAAAGAAAGAAAATTAAGGAGAATTATTGTAAATAATTATTTGATGAAGAAGGTTATAAGATTGTGGCTTAAAGCAAGTAATTGGACTAAATTGAAATGTAGAGAAGCAAGGAGAAGTTAGTATAAAAGTTGAAGTTTTTTTGTTGAATATGTGTAGAAAAACTGGTTTATGGCAGTAACTTTGAAAATTCACCATAAATTGTAAAAAAATTAGTTAGAAGGTGAATTTTATACCGGTATAAAGATTTGTTCGTCTAGTTTTGCTTCCAACAAACGGAAACTGATTTCGAGTTCCGAGTCAAAAGATATGAATTTTTAAGTGACGAAAGGTCAGAAAATAGTATGCAGTCTGTTCCGAAATTAGCAATGGAAATTGACTTTGAAAATTCGTCATAAATCACACAAGTTGAATATGGGCGATTAATTTATATGGGTGAAACGATTATTGAATCTAGTTTCTTTCAGGTGCGACAACTCCTGGGTTAAGTCCATTAAGATCTTCTTCAAGATAGTCTCGAATAGTTTTGTTTCTTGCAAGAATCACTCCTCCTCCTGCTCGAACATCTTGATTCATATTGCCGTCTTGATTTGCCATTGCTTCTCTTATCCTTCGTCTAAGTCTTTGTAAGGTTCGTTCGATTTCTGGATCAAAGGGATATTCTGGTGAAGTCGGTCTCGCCCTGGTCATATACCAATGCAAAACCAAAGTTTGTTAGCCCTTTGAATTTTAAACAAGAAAAATAAAAAGAAAGTGCAAGAAAGTAAAAACAAAGTCGCTATTGCCAATCCCCGGCAACGGCGCCAAAAACTTGTTGCGCGTAATAAGTGCTACGCAAATGTGCAAGTATACACGTCGCAAGTTATAGTATAAAAGATATCGTCTCCACAGGGATTGGTGCCACTTCAAGAATCTAGTCTCTTGCACTGTAAAAAAATAAAAACACAAGTAAATGATTATAGAAGTTTTAACTAATCTAGAAAGCAAATAAGTAAAAGAAAAGATGAATTCAATTGAGAGAGATAGGCCAGGTTATCGTGAGTTGAGGTGTGATAGCCGATTGGATCGTTTTGGTAAAAGAGTGCACGGGCAACTCAGTTGCCGTGGCAACTTGCACAACGGGGTTGCCTTGGCAACTAATTGATGGTTGCCTGGGCGACTAGTTGGGCAACTACTTGGGCGTCTGGGCAGCAACTTCAAGGTTCGGCGGAGCGTTCTTCAATGGTTTCTTCTTATCCCTAAGTCGAAACTCTAGCTACTTGTGCATGCTTCGATAATACATCCCTGCGTGAATCAAGGGTAAACAACAACCAATCTTGCGCTCCTCTTAGCCGTTGAAATCCTTAACTTATTCCTAAGCCGGATTAATCTTCACCATCACTGGATTGAATAAAGATCATATTCATTCGTTTCTTGAATCTAACTCTCCCGATATTAGATAAATGGATGAAATCACGAGATCCTTTCCCAATTCACTCGCAAACAATAATAAGAACCAAGAATGAATAAACCTTGAAATAGAAAAGTGCAAACTCTTATTACCTAAACAAAAACCAATAGTTTCTCACAACCACAAAACACAATAACCATAGCCAAGTAGATTTAGTTCATGGCTAGGTTCCAAAGAAACACAAGATAATTAATCCCTAGCATGGACCCAATCGAACAAGGAAGAAAAAATGAAGCTTGTCGAAAATCCCTTGCCCTAGAAGCTGGCCGAAAATTCCCCTTTGCTTCCTCTCTTGGACTTGTCGAATTTTGCACTCTTTCTCTCTCTCTTGGTCTTGTCGAATTTTGCTTGCTATTTATAGGGCTAGGCCAAAGTCCTTCTTTGAGGAGGAGTTTGAGTTGGAATTAAATTATCTTTAAAGAATATAATTCTTTATTATAATTTTATTCCTATTAGAACTTCTCCTATCTTCTTGGAATTTAATTCTTCTTTAATCTCTGCATGGCAATCAAATTCCTTTGGGCTTGGGCCTTGCTCCATGTCATCTTGGGCTTGTAAAGTCATTAATTTCGACATCCCTATTGCATTTTCTCTTTGTCGACAATTGCCATGGCATCTGGCTCGGCGTCTCCTTCATGCATTGCCCTGGCAACTAGCTCGGCATATCCTTCATGCATTGCCCTTGGAACTAGCTCGGCATTGCTTTGGCAAGTGATCCTGCACATACACACACAAAGCACACCAAAGCAGCATCTATTTCCACAAAAATCACCAAGTTATGTAATCAAGCTCAACGATTGAAGGAAACATGGATTAATGCATGAATGGCTAACTATGCAACTAATATGAGCCTAAGTCTAACAATAATATGAGTAAAAAGGGTAAGAAAAATAGTACTTTTGAACACTTATCACACCCCCAAACTCGAACTATTGCTTGTCCTCAAGCAATGCAAACTCATAATTACCTGCCAAGACTTCAACTTTCACAAACTTAGCTTTGAACTTGATTTCAATTCTCTGAACCGGGGCACAAAGTATGATTGGCTTTTTATTTTTCAGAAAACTGAGGAATTACTCGGAATCAAACTATAATGCTCGTGAGTGTGTGCGGAGTTGTGTGCAAGTTGATTTTTCGGATCCTATGCAAACAATAGGTTTTCAAATTACTTTATTGGGTTCTTTTTAACATGTTTTAGCTAGAGCCAGTTTTGGGCACCTCTAGTGTTTTATTTTTAGTTTTCTTAAGTTAATTTAATCGACTAGAGCCGGTTTCGGGCACCTCTAGTTAAAAAATTTTTTTTTAACACATCCTAGAGCCAGTTTCGGGCACCTCTAGTGATCAATTTTTTTAGCACATGCTAGAGCCAATTTCGAGCACCTCTAACGTTCATCCAATTTGTATTCTAATCCCCCAATTTGTTAATTATCATCCTAAGTTTACTAGAACTCCTTAAATCAATCAAACCACAACAGTGTTTCATCAAATTTAGCATCATAGTAGAATTCTAAGTTTTTCCATGGTTATCCTAGAATAAAAATTATATCAATTAAGTGCATTGGCAATGTCATCATCGAATATTCATCAAATTTAAGCAATTCTTGTTCCAATTAAAGGCATGGCAAGCAATTTATGTATCCTAAATGTAATACTTAAGATGAATGTAACTAAACATGGTAACTACTAATAACAATCCCCCCCAAACTCGAGTGAGGCATTGTCCTCAATGCATGCATAAAAATACCGAAAATAAAAATAAAAATAAAAATGTATACGAGGACTTACTCCGAGAGTTCGTCATCGTAGATTATTAGTTTCCTTCTAGTCGGTGACTTGATTATCTTGCTTGAACGCGATGGTTGTTTTCTTGTTGCCGGTGGTGGAATCGATCCTCGTACGGGGTTGTCCTCATTGTCCTCTTCATCAATGTCAATGGCTTTTCGCTTGGAGGACTCAATTGGTGCGGTCTTTATTGGTTCAATAGATGACTCGTCCGAATCTGAAAAATCAGAGAATGATTCCGTAGGAGTTGATTCAGGCATAGGTGCTTTACCTTTGGCTTTTGCAGTGGTTGCCGGGATGTCTTTAGCTTTGGTAGCTGTGGCATCTTCAGGGTTGGTTGTCGTGGCGTCAGCTTCCTTGGTTGCCGGGGCAAGGATCTCGGCGTGAAAGATTAGGAATGGCACGCGATTGTTCGGGTACTTTTCTAGGATTACTTGGGTGATGGCATTGTTGTGCTCCTTCATGTACCGCATGAACATTAGTTGCCGATCTTCAATTTGCCTTAGGTGGCTCGCCAATGGGTGCAAAAGTGCTTCAAAGTGTCCCGGGATTAATGACCGAGTTGCCCTGGCGTTAGGTACTTGGGCATTAGGGATTGCCGCGGCGGCAGGAGTTGCCGTGGCAATTGTAGGCCTTGAAGAATCTCCCGGTGCCTCTCCCATTAGCTTCTGGATTAGTGCTTGATTCCAACCAGACTTGGGTAGGGCCTTTTCATCAGTGGACTCACTCGGGACATGCATCTCCTTGCAAAGATTAGAAATTAAGCAAGGGAAGAAAAGATAACCCTTATCTTTTGAGCTGCATACAAAAATCTCATCACAAATAATTTTTCCAATGTTAATGATGCGATTATGCAAAATAGAATGTATGAGCAAAAGACGTGGTATATCAACGGTAGTATTGTGTGTGGAGGGCATTAAAGAAGTTTTATCAAACTTATTCCATAGTTTTGCCTCGGGTTTAAGCTGAAGGTGATTTACCGTGCCCTTGTATTTACCGTCGTTCCAATGAGTTCCCGGTTGAGTGAGTTCTTGAAGCACCTTATCGAGTTGCTTGGGATTGATTTGGTCAACGAAGGCTTCATGCTCGTCCTTCTCAATTTAAAGTCCGTAAAAGGTGTTGATGCTTTCGGGACTTATAAGTATGGCCTTGTCACGAACAAAAACATAAGGATTATCCGGGTTAGGTGAGTGAGCATAGAATTCTCTTACCCATGAGATGTTACCCGGTTCCGGTTGATGGCAAAAGATTTGCCACTTTTTATGTGCAATCCTCTTGAAGATGAATGGTTCAAGGCCGAAATCTTGATGAGAGTTGGAGTATTCAAAGCCTTGTTCTTCATGAATCTTCCGGCTTTCAAACTTGGATTGAAATCTTTCTTGAACCGCCAGTGTAGCAAACTTCTTGTATCTTGGTTCTTTGGAGGAACTTGGATGAACTAAAAGTTTAATCTTGGATGCCATGTATGATCTTGGTTGTGAGTAAAAACCAATAAAGAAAAGAAAAGAAAAGAAACTAAAAAGTTGCAAGATAGAAAGTAGGAATAGGTTAAGGGTGATGGGTTTTATAGAAAAGATAGGTGGTTGGGATTGGGGGAAATCGAAAAAGGGTTTAGGGTTTGGTAGGAATTTTCAACAAAGGGGTTTTGGTTAGGATGAATTGGAGGCTTTACATAAGCCTTAGATTCAGCCCATTAGTTTCCTTGTTGAAGATGTTTTCCTACTTGGTTTAGAATTCATTCTTTATCTTGAACTTCCTTTCCTACAATTCAAAAACAAATCAAATAAGGATTAAAATTAAAGATAAACTAATAAAGAAAATAAATAAAGATGTGTAATAGGATTCTTAAACTAAAAATAAATAAATCTATCCTAAAACTACTTAATAATCGAAAAAAATAAAAAAAATAGGAAAAAAAAGAAAAAAATAAAATACTTAAATAGTCGAAAAAAATAAAAATAAAAATAAAAATAAATAAAAAACAAAAATAAAAATATAAAAAGGGAGAGCATGCTCATGCATCTCCTAAATTGACCACTTCTTTGTTACGTTGCACATGGGCACCATTGTAATGCTTCAATCTTTGTCCATTAACTTTGAATTCATGGTTGTCAGAGATGGACTTGATTATCACGACACCATGAGAGAATGGTTTGACGACTTTAAATGGTCCTGACCATCTTGATTTTAGATTTCCCGGGAAAAGTTTTAGCCGAGAATTGAATAGGAGAACTAGTTGCCCCGGCGTGAACTGCCGTGGCAATAGTTTCTTGTCATGCCATCGCTTTGTTTTCTCCTTGTAGATTCGTGCATTGTTATAGGCTAGTGCACGAAATTCTTCTATCTCATTGAGATCCATCAAGCGCTTTTGTCCGGCACTTTCCCAATCCATATTCACGGTCTTGATTGCCCAGTACGCCTTGTGCTCGATTTCCACCGGTAGATGACATGTTTTACCATACACAAGTCGGAAGGGGGACATACCTAAGGGTGTTTTGAATGCAGTGCGATATGCCCAAAGTGCGTCATCTAGTCTTAATGACCAATCCTTCTTTGAGGGATTTACAACTTTCTCGAGTATTCCCTTCAACTCCCGGTTGGAAATTTCTGCTTGCCCGTTGGTTTGTGGGTGATATGCCGTGGCGATCTTGTGTGATATGCCGAAGCGTTGCAACATCTTGGCAATTAGTCTGTTGTCAAAATGCTTGCCCCCGTCACTGATAATTGCTCTCGACATCCCAAACCGTGTAAATATGTTTTTCTGCAGGAATCGTTGCACGGTCTTGGAATCGTCGTTGGGAATTGCAGCTGCCTCTACCCATTTAGACACATAGTCGATGGCGAGTAAGATGTAGAGGTTGCCGAATGAAGATGGCAAAGGTCCCATAAAATTGATCCCCCATACATCAAACAGTTCCACCTCGATGATGTTCTGGAGTGGCATCTCATGTCGTCTATAGATATTGCCCGTCCTTTGGCAACGATCACATTGCTTGTAAAAGTCTTGGGCATCTTTGTACAATGTTGGCCAATACAAACCGGATTGCAAGACTTTGGCCGCGGTACGAGTTCCTCCAAAATGTCCTTCATAGGGTGAAGAATGGCATTGCCGGAGGATATTCTGTTGCTCTTCTTCAGGGACACATCGGCGTATAACCTGATTTGCACATTGTTTAAACAAAAGAGGCTCATCCCAAAAGTAATGCTTAGCATCATGGCAGAACCGCTTCTTCCCTTGGTGAGTAATGCCATAAGGAAAAATACCACAAACAAGGAAGTTAACTGTTGTGGCGTCGAGAGTTGTCGAGGCATGTGCATCCCTGGTTGCCGAGGCGTCAAGGTTTACCGAGGCGTCGAGGGTTGCCGAGGCAACTAAAATTTGTTCATCCGGGAATGCATCACATATCTCAAGATTCGCGTCCTCCTCCTTATTGCGTTCCAAACGTGATAAGTGATCGGCCACTTGATTTTCTGTTCCTTTCCTGTCCTTAATTTCAATATCAAATTCTTGTAAAAGTAATATCCAACGAATCAAACGAGGTTTAGCATCCTTTTAAGCAAATAAGTACTTGATTGCCGAATGGTCCGTATGAACAATTACCTTTGTACCAATTAAATAGGATCGAAACTTGTCAAATGCAAAAACTACAGCTAGTAACTCTTTCTCCGTTGTTGTGTAATTCATTTGAGCACCATTAAGAGTTTTACTAGCGTAGTATATCACATGGAAGCTCTTACCTGTGCGTTGGCCTAGGACTGCTCCTACCGCGAAATCACTTGCATCACACATGAGCTCAAAAGGTAGCGTCAACTGGGTGGAACGACAATGGGTGCCGAGGCAAGCTTTTTCTTTAGGGTTTCGAATGCTTGAGTGCAAGAATCATCAAAATCGAAGACTTTATCCTGTTCAAGCAGATTACACAAGGGTTTAGTGATTTTAGAAAAATTATGAATGAACCTCCTGTAAAAACCTGCATGTCCAGAAAACTTGAATTCCTTTAACCGAATTTGGTGGGGTAATCTCTCGATCACGTCCACCTTGGCTTTGTCTACTTCAATTCCCTTGGATGAAATCTTGTGGCCGAGCACTATTCCTTCATCTACCATAAAATGGCATTTCTCCCAATTGAGGACTAAATCCGTTTCTTCGCATCTTGCTAACACCCTCTCTAGATTCTTTGAGACAATTTGTCGAAGTCATTACCAAAACAGAAAAATCATCCATGAAGATCTTAAGGAAGTCTTGACCATGTCGAAAAGAGTGCCATCATGCATCTTTGGAAGGTTTTTGGGGCGTTACACAATCCGAACGGCATCCTTCGGAAGGCATAAGTATCGTATGAGCATGTGAAGGTTGTCTTTTCTTGATCTTCGGTGCTATGGCAATCTGATTGTAACTGAATAACCATCAAGAAAACAATAAAAGGGTTTACCCGCAAGACGGTCAAGCATTTGATCAATAAAGGGTAATGGGAAGTGATCTTTCCTAGTGGCTTTGTTTAGCTTTCGATAGTCCATACAAACCCTCCAACCGGTCATAGTCCTGGTTGGGATAAGTTCATTATTTTCATTGCTTACCCTTTGTTATACCTCCCTTTTCGGTACACATTGTACTGGGCTTACCCACGTACTATCGGAGATAGGGTATATAATGCTGGCGTCAAGCCACTTGATGATTTCTTTCATTACAAGCCCTTTCATGGCATGATTCAGTCTCCTCTGGGCCTCAATTGAAGGTTTGTGATCATCTTCCAACAAGATCTTGTGCATGCACACCGCCGGGCTAATTCCCTTCAAGTCGGCAATTGTCCACCCTATTGCCTTTTTGTGTAGCTTCAACATCTTGATCAGCTTCTTTTCCTGCTCAAGCTGTAACTTAGAAGAAATAATTACAGGTAATGTATTATCGGTCCCTAAGTATACATATTTTAGTTGCTCTGGCAATTGTTTCAACTCAAGAATTGGTGGTTGTTCAATAGAGGGTTTTTCGAGCTTACCTTCCTTACCTGAGTAGTCCAGTGGTTCAAAGTATGTACCTGGTCGATTGACTAGCCAATTTTCCTCTTCTGGTTGTTCCTCATCGACCGGTTCTTCATACTCCTCATGTTCCTCTTGGTCGGCAATGTAATTGTCGAGGCAACTAAATTCCTCATCGAAGTTAAACTCTGCCGTGGCATGAAGTAGTTGGCATTCTTCTGGATCATCGGCATGCCTTAGTGTTTGGAACACATTTAGTTTAACTTGCTGGTCATTCACCCTCATTGTGAGTTCTCCCTTTTCAACATCAATCAAGGTTCTCCCTGTTGCTAGGAATGGTCTCCCGAGAATGATGGGTGCATGCTCATCTGCTTCACAATCCAAAACAATAAAGTCAGCGGGAAAAATAATTTATCGACTTTTTACCAGTATGTCTTCGATTTTTCCCTCTGGATGCACATAGGATCTGTCGGCTAGCTGCAGCATGACTGTTGTAGGTCTTGCCTTCCCGATTCCTAGTTTTTGGAAAACCGATTTAGGCATCAAGTTTATGCTAGCCCCTAGGTCGCATAGTGCTTTCCCGACATAGTGATTTCCAATGGAACAGGGTATTGTGAAACTTCCGGGATCCTCAACTTAGGTGGCATACGATTGTGCAACATTTCCATGCATCCCTCTGTCGCGGCAACTGTTTCAAACTCTCCTAGCCTTGTTCTTTTGGACACAATGTCTTTAAGGAACTTGGCATAGTTGGGCATTTGTTCAATTGCTTCCACCAGTGGCAAGTTGATGTGGACTTGCTTTAGGATATCAAGAAACTTCTTGAATTGGTATTCTTGCTTTTGTCCTATGTTAGACTTGAATCCATAAACCCTAATATTCTCTATGCAAACCAAAATATGTACGGTTTAAATCCCAACTCAATAACATGATTCCAGCATCATACAAGCATGATTCTAACTTAAAATCAACCATGGATTCATAAAATCATAAAAGCCCCAATTTGTCCATAAACCCTAATTTCTTCCACATATCAAATCTCATCAACCAAGTAAGTATTCTATAAATTATTTACATCAAAAGATAGAGCTCTAAGTGTAGAACAACTTTGTAGTTTGAAATATTACCTAAAAACTGAGATTCAGGGCTTAAATCGAGCTTGGAAATTTCCCTCTTCTTTCTCCTCTTTCTCCATGGTTTATGGCTGGAAAATATGAACATTTTATCATCTTTTTACTATTAAATTACACTTGTAACTATTAAATGAATTTTAAATTCATTTAAATAGTGAAATTACCAATTTAGCCTTTAAATCCAATGGCTAATTTAATCTCATCCAAAATCAAGGGACAAGATGAAATCCTATATATTTCATCTTCCAAAAATGTCCTCAACATTTAAAAAATATTTCAAAACTTCCATCCTTGCCAAATGACCAATTTGCCCTGCAACTAGTCTTTATTTACTAGTTTGTTTCAAAATTACCATTCCATTATAATCTAACTAAATTAGTTCCTTCTCAACTGACAACTGTTACATAAATATCATTTTATGATTTTCCATGGCTTATGGAATAGTCTCTGAAATTTCAATTAATCCGATTTCCCGATATTCACTAAATACTTCTACTACGATTTTACCTTTACAGAGCTATCGAATCTATTCTGAAAATTCTATATTTACATAATGTACCTCATGTCATCTCCTTCATCCAATGGCCTAGATTTAATCTTGAGCTAGTAGTTACCAACCTTGCCCTTATAATTTTTCAAAATTACGATCTTGCCACTTTTCATCCAACGGCTCATATTTAACATGGAAAATCAACTTAAATCCAAGGGTTCATATTCTTCCAACACAAATAAAATATCTTAGACATGTAAAATGACATAATTAATCTTGCCTTATCATCCTTCAAAATACCCTGGATATTCGATTCGATCCAATTATCCGAATATTTTTCTGAACTTTATCGCTTTATAGCCATTAATAGAAACTCCGTACAAAAAATCCAGGTAACACGAAAACATAATTCTTGGGGGTAAACAATTCATATACAGGACTAAAATACAGAACTTTTGAAAATTACAATTTAGTCCCTAAACTTTTCCTAAGTTTATACTTTATCCACAAAACGTTCAAAATTTACATTTTGGTCACTAGCAAAAAATTGGGATATTATATAGGGCTTCGGGTACGAGGTTGAATTTTAGTACTTCGTATCATCCTCAAACGGATGGTCAGTTTGAACGTGTTATCCAGGTGTTGTAGGATATATTATAGTGTTGCATCATTGATTTCCAAGGAACATGGGAGAAGCAGCTACCGTTGGTAGAGTTTTCTTATAACAATAGTTATCAGGCTAGATTTCAATTAGCTCCGTATGAAACTTTGTATGGTAGAAAGTGTCACACACCACTTTGTTGGACTGAGGCGGGTGAGAAGTTTATTTCCCTGTCTGATGTGCTGAAGGAGATCAATGAGAAGGTGAAGCTTATCTATAACTAGTTGAAGGCGGCTTCAGATCGGCAAGAGTCATATGCTGACTTGAAGTGTAGGGAGATTGAGTTTGAGGTTGGAGATCGAGTGTTTCTTAAGGTTTTGCCTTGGAATAAGGTAATGAGGATTGGGCGTAAGGGCAAGCTAAATCTAAGGTTTATTGGGCCTTATGAGGTGTTGGAGCATGTTGGTCTAGTTGCTTATAGGTTGAGGTTGCCTGCGGAGTTGGAGAGGATACATGATGTTTTTCATGTATCAATGCTTTGGAGATATAGATCGGATCCATCGTAAGTGATGCATGTTGAGGAGATTGAATTGAATCCAGACCTGACCTATGATGAAAAACCGGTGGAAATTTTGGATTCTAGCAACAAGGTTCTTCGTGGAAAGACCATAGTGCTCGTAAAGGTGTTGCGGCGACATCGTGGTGTCGAGGAAGCCACATGGGAAACTAAGGAGGACATGAAGAAGCAGTTCTCTTACTTTTTTCTGCCAGGTAAATTTTGAGGAAGAAATTTCTTAAGAAGGGAAGAGTTGTAACACCCCAAATTTGGGTGTAGGTGTTAGATAGGTTGGTTAGATAGTTCGGGAGAACCGGATTAGGCAACTAGAGCTAGTTTCAGGAATTAAATCTTAATAAATTGTTTTTGGCTCAAATAAAATATAGAAAAATACTAGAAAATGTTTAAGTAAAATTATAAGGATTTTGGTAAACTCAATTTGAAGGAATTAAATTGGATTTTGGGACATTTTGGTCTGGTGACTAAAGTATAAAGTTGTCAAAAATGTTTTGGTGACTAAATTGTAAAGGGGTCAAAACTTAGAATCTTTAAGGAGCTAATTTACCAAAGTTTTCCATCAGATTTTTTTACTTAAATTAGGCTATTTTTAAAAGGCTTTTAAATGATTTTTAATTAAAAAATAGAATTTATTAAAAGGATTTTAAAAGCAGTCTCATTTTTCTCACGCAACTAATTTTTCTCTCAACTTTCTCAGCAGACAAACTATCAATTTCATTCTAAAATTCTAAAGAAACAATCTCTTTTGATTTTTTTATTTCCTACTTGATTTCTACATCAAAATCTACTTGGTTTATTGAAGTTTTCATCCAATCCTTGCCAATTAAGGGAGAAATCAGCAATTAGAGGTGATTTTCGTTTCTCTCCTCTAATTAAAGGTTCTTCAATGAAATTCCCAAGTTCTTGATCCTTTACAACTGATTTTTGTTATGGAATTATGATTAAATCATGAATATGGTATTTAAATTGAGTTTTGAGGGAAAAATTGATGAATCTTGATATGGATCTGATTTGTGTTCATTCTAATTAGTTTAGATCAATTAAGAGATGTGTTTTGATGTTAAAAGAATATATTAATAAAAAGAATCCTGAAACTATGTGAATTGTTAATTTTCTAGGTTGTAAATAGTTAGCTTTTGAAGTGATATTGGTGTTGTAAGGTTGCTAGAGGTATAAGGACGTTATAAAGATGTTTTAAAATGTTAATTGATGTTGTTAAGATGTTAAAATCAATAGGTTTTGGCTGGGCTTTGTTTAGTTGGAGTTTGGTTGTGATTTTTGCTATTTTATAGAAGTGTTTGACGATTTTAATGAGGCGAAGTTGTGGTTAATGGTTGCTGGAAATTACAGGTGCATGGAAGTGCATTAATCCTTGGTTTTTGATTGGGTAAAGTAGGGGAGCTAGATCCTTTAGCTTTTAAAGAGGTTGCGGAAGCTTCGAAAGCTTGATTCTCGCAACGGCAGGAGGGCGTTGTGTTCTTGGTGAGTGGAAACATGGTTTACTGCTTTTAAAAAGGTTTGAAAGAGATTTTGGGAGTTTAGATTAAGTTCGAAACGCTTGTCTAAGCTCGAAAGTAAGAATCGAATGTTCTCTCTCTCGTTTTTTGTTTTGCAAAATACTATCTCATGCACATGTTTATGATTTTGATTACCTACTGTTATATGCATGTTTTAGAAATGAAAGATGTTGCAAATGATCATGTATGATGATTATTGAGAATTGTAAATGATTTATGAAAGAATTTTGAGAATACTAGAATGCATGGTTTGACGTATTGGAAATTGATTTGATTTGATGCATATATAAAATAGTAAGGTAATGTGGTTTTATTGAGTATATTATCAAGTGGTTGAGATTAAATGTTATCGGATATAGTTGGCTAGCCATAGGGTTTAAAGTGCACTATAATAAGTTACCTCATGTGTGTCGAGGGGTCAAGAGTGTGCCATGCTCCACCATGAGAACCACAGCGGTCGAGGGGTCAAGAGTGTGCCAATTCTCCCGCTAGTGGGTTTATACGTTATAACCATTGAGGGATACTCCGGTTCGAGGGCATAGGTGAAGTGGTCGAAGGAACCACTTGAGAAATCCGTGTATCCGATGTGTTTTTATAAAATAGAATGAAACTTGGTTTTGAGTCACTTGAATGCCAATATTTGAGATAATGTATCATAAGAAACAGATTATGTTTTGTATAATATGGTTTATACATGAGATGCTCTTTAAGCTTGCTATTTAGAGATTTTGTCATATGAAGCTTAAATTGAGGTTTATGATAGAATCCATGATACATGTGTTGCAAATGTTTTAAATGTGCATATTTGGAAAGATTATAGAAGGATGAGATGATTTTGGCATGAGCATTATAAACTTGATTTGAAATAAAATGGTTTTAAATGCATTGATGAATGTTTTTTATATTCTCTCACTAAGCTTATAGCTTACGCTCTCCTTTCTCATCAATGCAAAGAGTAAGCACTTTCAAACAACAAGTAAGCATGGGAAGATCCAAGGGGCAAAGTATTTTTAAGTATGGTTTTACAAATACTTAGTAGTAATAAGAGGTAATATGACCAAGTTGTAATTGGGATGATTATTTTGGATGATCCCTGTTTGTGCAAGTTATATTTGGTGTTTGACTTGTATGATGCTTTTTACCTTGCCTTGAGGGTTTGAGACATGTTTTGCATGCTTGGGTAGAGATCATGCTTATAGGACCTTTGTTTTGTTTTGATATGTCATGTATGATCATTTACCATGCTCATATGATTGTCGGAATGTTGCTTGGGATGTTATATGATGATTAGATATTGTTTTGGGCAAGTTAGATTGAGCCAAAGTGTCATATGTTCGATCAAAATGTCATTACAGGTCTGTCCATACCTGTACGGGTCCTCAGGGATTGGTACGCGGAGAGCTATCTTGGCTCAATCTGGGCAAAATTGCCTAGGCATACTGATACACTCGGTAACCGTATTGGTATGCAAAGCTGAAAAAGTGGTATAGTTTCGGTACACGAGCAACTGTACCAATACGCCCTTTGGCTACTAGAATTCCCTATTTTGAATTTTGAACACTCGTACTGGTACATTTGCGGATTGTACCAGTACACCTTTGAAATTCATATGTGTATCGATACGGATAGGCTATGTACCGATACACTGTTAGTTATTTTTCTTAAAATGCTTTCTAAAGTTTGAATCTTTGCAGTTTAGTCCCTATTTCTTGATCATGCAATTAAATGAGTTTGGATGATTATTATAAGTTGAAATTTAACCTGATTGTATGAAACATGACTAATTAAGGATTGGTAACTCTAGAATTAATGAAGTCCCTATAATTTTCAAAAAAATTACAATTTGGTCACTGTAATGTAATATGGATCAATTGGATGTCAAAACGTCGCCCGATTGAGTTGTAATTTTCACCACTGCTAGCATGATCACCTTAGGGCTTAACTATGCATTTAGATTAGATAAAATGAAAAAAATATATTGTTTCTAAGTAAGTCTTCTGGGTTTGTCTCGGCAAACCCAATGTAGCTCTCTCGGTTCGGTCTGGCGTCTGGGCCAGGTCAAGGGGGTTACAATCCTAATCCTGCCCTACCACAACAAAGAAAATACACCTTCACTCTCGCAAAGGGAACGTTCCTCAATTCCTTAATGCAAATGCTTGATTCTACTAGCTAAATGCACAAATATGTACTTAAAGTCAAGCAAAAGCATAGCAATATATATATATATATATATATATATATATGAAAAGTAGTACTTTCGAGGAGTTAACACCGACATACAGGCCCAAGACTCAAGTTAAATCGACCTACAAATTCTAAAATCTGGGTCGTTACAAGGTTGGAGATCTTGGCCTCTTTTACTTTTTTGGTTCCTTTATGTGTAACTTCAAGCTTGTCCTAAATCTACTAGGCATTGGAACGTTCTTCCATACTCATCGGGGCCAAGTGCAAAAAAGAGAAGGTGTATGGCCTTTGCATTTGTTTGAAACTTCTTCTCATCATTGCTCCAAGTCCCCATTCCCCTAGATGGTATGGTGTAGCCATTCATTATGCTTTTTCATGCATCAATATCAAAAGCTTGAATGAACAACTTCATTTTATTCTTCCAATACACGTAGTTGGCTCCATTGAAGAAAAGAAACTTGTTGGTGGGTTGTTGATCTCCCCAAGCTTCAAAAGTGGAAGATGAAGCCATGGATGACCTTGTTGATGATTGAACACTCTTTGGATCTTCTCAAGAGGTTGTATGACCTTCCAATGAGCCAAGATCTAATACCAATTGTTGATTGTAACAAACTATCGAATATGGAAAGTAGGGGTGAATTGGAAATTAAAAAAAATTGTAGAAACTAATTGCAAAGGAAGAAAAATTGGAATAGTGATTTTGAGTTGTTCAACTCCCTAAATGGATTCTACATCCACTACATTAGTTTTAACACTAAGGATTTCACAAATCTACTAATTTGTTTGTCCTTTTAGGATAAGGAGTAACCTTACACAATTCTCTTAAACTTGTACCACAAAGTCTAGTCATTTCCCAAAGTTCAATGCAAAGAAGAAAACTTAGAAAATTCTCACATAGAATATGTTTGCAAATATTAAGCACTCTCGCACCCCCAAACAATTGAAACAAAAATATAAAAATGAACTCTCAAGTGTTCTTATAAGAAATTTTGAAATAAAGCTCAAGTAGACTTGGTAAATAGACTGATGCTTTTAATTTGTTGTCTTATACTTGAAGAAGCTTTGGAGACTTGCTTATATACCCTCTCATTGCTTTCTAGTTGTTTAGGTAGAT
Organism: Hibiscus mutabilis; assembly: GCA_019671005.1. Taxonomy (NCBI): domain Eukaryota; kingdom Viridiplantae; phylum Streptophyta; class Magnoliopsida; order Malvales; family Malvaceae; genus Hibiscus; species Hibiscus mutabilis. The sequence continues at coordinate 21,247,361 of CM033744.1, read as the reverse complement.
GAAGACTTGATTAAACTATTGGGAGGTATTTTTCCCGTATTAAATTCACTTCTGCAACTGTTAGTATCGCTACTTGAGTAGGCATATTAGTACCTATTCAAAATAGAAATTGAATCATTGTGAAATAGGCGAGTACCGGTACTCAAAAAATGAGAATTGGAATGAGGTCTTGGGTACCGGCATAGAAGGGTGTACCGATACTGAAATAGCTCACTAATTTTTTTAAAGCATGGAGTATCGGTACGCGAAGGACCGTACCTGTGATGAGTTAACTCAACAACGGTACTAGTAGGAGTATCGATACTGATTTAGCAATATGTTTTCAAATGGTAATCAAAGTTCAATAATATTTGTAATGCACCGGTTTTGGGCCTAGATGTTTTAAGGGTTGATTCGAAGGTCTAGAGGACCGGCATTAGAGATTTGAGTCGATTTCGAGATTAAATTGAATTAAATATTTTTGAAGGTGATAAAATTGTGGAAAAATATTCTAAAATCATTATTAAATATATTAATGATTGTGGTAAAATCAATTTTGGAAAAGATTTTTGGAAATCGGACATTTTGGTCTACTGACCAAAATGCAAACTTTAAAAACTATTTTTAGTGACTTTTGTAAAGAGTCAAAGCTTTGAGTCTTTAAGGAGCTAATTGCCCAAAAAGTCTAATATTAGACTTTTTCCCTTAATTGGATACTTTTAAAGTGTTTTGGAAAATATAAATATGTCGGGGAGAATTAATTTGGTTATTAAATCTTTTAAACAAGAACCACGTAACTAACTTTCTTTCAAATATTTTCTCTCAAAGTCTCTCCAGCCCAACTTCATTTTCTTCTTCTAAATCTTTAGGTAAATCTTTCTTTTCTTAAATCTTTTGTTCCCAAATGATTTCTTATTGTTAGTTTACCAAAACCTTATTGTTTTAACATTATTTTCTTATGTAAATCATCAAATTAAGGGAGAAAGCATCCATTAGTGGTAAGGTTTGTTGTTCTCATTTAATGAAAGGTTCTTTACTGAAATTCTCAAGTTGTTGACTCTTTACAATTGTTTTCTAATGTGTTTTGATAGTTTAATTAAGGAAAATTGGTTTAATTGTGTTTGGATTGATGAAATTGACATATTTTGAATTGGATTTATTTTTTTGGGTTTATTATCAGATTAGATCATGATTTTGATGTTTCATTGAGTTAATAACTGTGTTTTAACATTGTAATCCTGAAACAAGATGACTCTCAAATGTTTAAGGTCATTAGTTAAGGGATTTTGTGAGGTTAATGGAGTTTAAGCATTGCTGGAAGTAAAAGAATGTTGGGGAAGAGGTTTTAGATGTTAATTGATGAGGTTTGATGTATTGAATCGTTATATTATGGCTGGGTTAAGGTTTGGAAGTGTTTGAAGATGTTTTTGGTAAGTTTCGAATGGTTTGTGAGTGGGCAACATGTGAGTTATGGGTAATTGCTTGTTGACAATGGTTTGAATGCATAATGATGCATTTTCCCTCTGGGTTTTGTGGTTAAAAATAGGGGATAATCAAGGCGATGAAGCTTGACGTTGATTGTTGCTTGCCGGGAACTAAATTCGCGTTGGCAAGTAAGGCGAGGTGTATCGGTGAATGGAAATGTTGATTGTTGCTTACCTAAGCTCAGAAGTAAGTTTCCCTCTTTTGCTCTTTAATATCGGTTCAGATATGAGCATATATGATTCATGTTTTGGTCGTAAACATGATTTTTTTACTTATGGTAAATGCATGATTTTAAGTACATATGCAGGGGTTTAAAAGTATAAGAAATGCTAGTGAGCATTGGTTTTCATTCCGGTCGGAAATGGTGTTATTGCTTTGGCAATGTGATTTGCTTATGTGGTGATTTTGTGTAAAGAATTCTAAAACAGTGAGTAAATGGTTTTGTAAATGATATATTGGTATGTGACATGATGAGAAAACATTCAGATATAGTTGGCATGCCATAGGTTGAAGTGCACTATAATATGTTAAAAATCAATCATGGTTAAGGGTCCTTGAGATAAGCGGTCAGCTACTCGGACTATGAGGTTATCACTTGGGTTGAGTGGTAGTGGTAGTGGGTTGTTATATCATGCAGTCGAAATGGTATGGGTTGTGGTAGTGGTCGACTATCATGAGAGGTCCGTGTATCCGAATTGTAAGGTTAACGATCGGTTACCTAAAGGTTAACGGTCGGTCACCTAAAGATTAATGGTCAGTTATCTAAATGTTAGCGTTAGCTAATCAAGGATAGTGGTCGACAATCCGGGGTCACTACAAATGCCAATATATGCAACTTTATGAGTTGAACCTACATTTTAATGCTTTGGGATTTAAGCATGAGATGACTTAATGCTTTGGGATTTAAGCATGTGATTTGTAAATGTTTTTGCATATGGTCGATATGCTTTTTTTTATTGATATCAATGAAATTAATTTGGTCGTAAGCATGGTTTAAAAACAAGTGTTTAGTTTTTTAAGGATTTTAAATGCATAATTGTTTTAAGAGCATCCTCGCTAAGCATGTGTGCTTACTGTAATGCCTGGATTTTGGGCCTAGCGGTTTTGAGGCTTGTTAGACGGTCCGGTAAATAGTGTTAGGGATTCGAGTCAAATTCGGGAGTAAATATTTTTGTGGAAGATAAAAATATGGGAAATGGTTAAAAATCATATTTTAATATATGAAAAATAATAGTGAAATAAATTTTGGAAAAAGGGATTTGGAAGGGTGACATTTTGGTTAGTACTAAAATGTAATTTTTGAAAATTATTTTTAATGGTGACTAAATTATAAAGGATCAAATTCTTAGAATCCTTAAGGAGCTATTTTACCAAGTTTTTGCTGGTGGATTCTCCCTTCAATTAAGTCTTTTTAACATGTGTTTTTAAAGGTAATTAAAAGGGTTTTTGTTAATAAAAGTTAGTTATTGGTTTTAAAGAAATTTGACGTAAACTTTTATATCAACTTTTCTCCCCTCTTTTCTGCCAAACACTCATGTTTTCATCAAATCTCAGAGGTGAGAGATATTTTTACTTGGATTCTTGATTTATAAATGTTTCTTTACCTTTGATTTGCAAAACCTCATTGAAATCTTGTGTTTTTCTAGCTTTAACCAATCAATTGAGGGAGAAATCACACAATAGAGGTAAGGTTTGTTCTTCTTCTCTATTGATGGTTCTTTACTGATATTCCCAAGTATTTGATCCTTGATTTATGATTTATAATCTGATTTTATGTATTTACAATGATTAATTGATTTAATTGGGTTTAATTGGTGAAATCGTGCAAAATTCATATTAGATATGTTTTCTAGTATTGAGGATTGAATTTAAACATATATTGGATGATGGTCGGTCATTAGGGGAGATCCGTGTATCCATTGTGTAAAGTTAACGGTCCGTTAACTAAAGATTAGCACTGTTGGTATTTGATGATTTGACTCTGTTAGTTTAGGCGATAACGAGAGCTTTTCAAGCAGTGATGGCTGGAGTGCATGCACAGGCGCTAGCACCTACAGTGGCGGTTAACCCAAGGTTACCTTTGGAGCCTCTCTGCAGTTTGAGAGGTGTTGAGTTTATGGGTTTGAGCCCTGAGGCAGCTGAGGATTGGCTGGAGAGTACGGTCCGTATTCTGGATCAAATGGGCTATAATGATGAGCATAAGCTGGGTTGTGTAGTGTCGTTGTTACATGGTGATGCTTATCATTTGTGGGTGACCACAGTTGCTAATGTCCCAGATGCGAATGTAACTTAGGAGTTCTTTCAAAGAGCTTTCAAGAAGAAGTACCTTAGTCCTCAGTATCTGGATGCGAGGAAATAGGAGTTTATGTCCTTGGTTCAAGGCGGCATATCCGTGGCAGATTATGAGGTGAAATTTGTCTGCTTGAGTTAGTATGCTTCGGAGTTAGTTCCGAATGATCTTGAGAGGTGCAACAGGTTTCGCTATGGGCTAGTGAAGGATATCAAAACATACATGTTGGCGACGGACTATACAGATTTGATGTGCTTGTAAACTGTGCTAAGGATATTGAACAGTCCTTGAGGGTGTTGGGACAAGGTTCGGGCATGGTCTCGAATAAGTGAGGAGTTGAGTTTGGCTATTCTAGGAGGTTCTGAGATAGGAGGCACAAGTCGGATCACAGACGTGGTGGTGGCCATGGTAACCAAGGTGTTCATATTGTAGCTGTGTGTGGACATTGCGGTAGATGCCACACGAGTGAGTGTTGGGGAAATACCATGAGTTGTTGGATATGTGGATCTCCTAGTCACATGAAGCATGACTGTCCTCATATTGTACAGGAGGATGGTCAGAGAGCTAGGGCTCATGCTGTTGCTGTACAACTAGAGAATGGTGGACCATCACGAATCTATGCTCATCGTGAGGGGCACAACGACATGGATGTGATCGCAGGTACTTTCACTTTGCAATCCTTGTCTTTTTTTTCTTTGATTGATTCGGGGTCTACTCATTCATACATCTTAAGCGAGCATGCATCCTTGTTAAATGTTCCTGTTGAGATCTTGGATGTTGGCATGTTGGTAACTAGTTCTTTTGAGGAGACGGTTACAACTAGAAGGTTGTATAGGCATTGTCCTTTGGCGGTGTAAGGTCATGAGTTTGTCGCGGGTTTGATGGAGTTGCCATTCCATGGTTTTGACGTTATCTTGGGTATGGATTGGTTAAGTGAGCACAAGTCGGTGGTGGATTTTGAGTCCAAAAGTATTTCTCTGAAGTTGGCCGATGATTATGAAGCTGTGGTAGTGCGTGAGAATGTAAAATTCTTGTCCAATGTTGTTTCAGCTACCCGAGCGGAGAAGATGATGTTTGATGGTTGCTAAGCTTATTTGGCTATTGTTATGAATCCGAAAGCCAAGGGTGTTCGAGTGCAGGACATTCAAGCTATTTGTGTTTATCCGAAAGTTTTTCCTGAAGAGTTGTCTGGTTTACCTCCAGATAGGGAGGTGGAGTTTCGCATTAAAACCTATGAAGGTACAACTCCGGTGTCTATTGCTCCTTATCGGATGACACCGAAGGAGTTAAAAGAGTTGAAATCATAGCTTCAGGAGTTGTTGGATCATGGGTTCATTCGACCGAGTGTTTCTTCATAGGGTGCTCTGGTGCTCTTTGTGAAAAAGAAGGATGGATCGATGCGTATGTGCATTGATTCTCGTCAGTTGAATAAGTTGACAGTGAAGAACAAGTATCCGTTGCCGCAAATTGATGACTTGTTTGATCAGTTCCATGGGGTAGCAGTGTTTTTTAGGATAGATTTAAGGTCAGGGTATTATCAGTTGAAAGATAAGGATGTGGATGTTCATAAGATGGCGTTTCGTATAAGGTATGGGCAATGCGAGTTCTTGGTGATGCCGTTTGGTTTGAAAAATGCTCTGGCGGCTTTCATGGATATGATGAATTGAGTGTTTCATAAGTACCTTGATCGGTTTATGGTGGTTTTTATCGATGATATACTCATGTACTCTCGTACCAAGGAGGAGCATGATCAGCATTTACGGATTGTGTTGCAAGTCTTGAATGATGACCAATTGTATGCCAAGTTGAGCAAGTACGAGTTTTGGATCAAGGATGTGATGTTTCTCGAATATGTGGTATCCACAGAAGGAATTCATGTTGATCTGCAAAAAATTGAGGCTATTCTCAATTGGAAGCAACCTAAGACCATGTCTGAAGTGTGTAGTTTTCTTGGGTTGGTAGGCTATTATCGTCGTTTGGCGGAAGGGTTTTCTAGTATTGCGGCTCCATTGACAAAGTTGTTGTAAAAGAATGTTCCTTTCGTTTGGACGGAGAAACAAGTTTTGAGAAGTTGAAGGAGGTTTTGACACATGCTCATATGTTGATTCAACCGAAATCTAGGAAGGAATTTATGGTTTATAGTGATGCATCGCATGTGGGTTTGGGTTGTGTGCTGATACAGGATGGAAATGTTGTGGCTTATGCGTTGAGGCAGTTGAAGGTTCATGAGTGTAATTATCCAACTCATGATTTGGAGCTTGCGGCGGTGGTGTTTGCCTTGAATATTTGGCGACACTATCTGTATGGAGATAAGTTTCTGGTCTTTACAGATCATAAGAGTTTGAAGTATTTGATGTCTCAAAAGGATTTGAACCTTAGGCAATAAAGGTGGTTGGAGTTGCTTAAAGATTACGACTTGACAATTGAGTATCATCCTAGAAAAGTCAATGTAGTGGCGAATGAGTTGAGTCGTAGGGTGCCATATGAGCTTAGGGTAATGTTTGCAAGGTTGAGTGTGACGCGGGAAGGTGGGTTGTTGGCTGAATTGCAAGTTTAGCCTACGCTTTCACAGTTGATTAAGGCTAAGCAACCATATGATGATTCTTTGGTTCCTCATGTTAAGGACATAGCATATGGTAATCCGACAGATTTTCATTTTGATGATGATGGAGTTTTGTGCTTCAAGGGTCGAATAGTGGTGTCGGAAGTCCCGGAGCTCAGGCATACTATTTTTGTGAAAGCACATTCTAGTCCTTTTGCTATGCATCCTGGTAGTACCAAAATGTATTGTGATTTGAAGGAAATATACTATTGGGTCGGTTTGAAGAAGGATGTGGCGGAGTTTGTGTCCAAGTGTATGGTGTGTCAGCGAGTTAAAGCTGAACATTAGTTTACATCTAGTTTGTTGCAACCATTAAGGATTCCGTAGTGGAAATAGGAGACAATCACCATGGATTTTGTGTCAGGGTTGCCGTTGACACCGGATAAAAAGGATTCTATTTGGGTGGTTGTCGATCGTTTACAAAGTGTGCACATTTTTTGCCAGTGCTTACGACGTACACCTTGGACAAGCTAGCTGATTTGTTTATCTCTGAGATTGTGAGTTTGCACGAGGTACCAAATTCGATCGTTTTGGATTGAGATCCAAGGTTCACATCAAGGTTTGGAAATGTTTACATCAGGCTTTGGGTTCGAGGTTGAGTTTCAGTACCGCGTATCATCCTTAGACGGATGGGCAGTCTGAGCGTGTTATCCAGGTCTTGGAGGATATGCTAAGGTGTTGTATTATTGAGTTTCAAGGAACCTGGGAGAAGCATTTGCCGTTGGAGGAATTTGCTTATAATAACAACTATCAAGCGAGTATACAAATGGCACCATTTGAGGCATTGTATAGCCGGAGGTGTTGTACGCCCTTGTGTTGGGCCGAGGTAGGGGAAAAGCATGTTTCCTTGCCTCATGTGTTGAAAGACACGGGTGAGAAATTTAAGCTTGTGTGTGAACGATTGAAAGTGGCTATGGATCAACAAAAATCTTACACGAATTTAAAGCGTAGGGAAATTGAATATGCCGTGGGCGATCATGTGTTCTTAAAGGTATCACCGTGGAAAAAGGTGATGCGGTTCGGACGTAAGGGTAAGCTTAGTCCGAGGTTTATTGGACCATATGAGATTGTGGAGCGAGTTGGTCCTATGGCTTATCAGTTGAGGTTGCCTCCTGAGCTTGAGAAAATACATGATGTGTTATATGTATTCATGTTACGGAGGTATCGGTCGGATCCTTCGCTTGTTATGCCGGTGGAGCAAATTGAGTTGAGACCAGATTTATCCTTTGATGAGGAGCTGGTGGAAATCCTTGATTCCAGCAGCAAGGTTCTATAGGGTAAGATGATAGAACTGGTTAAAGTCTTGTGGCGACATTGAGGTGCCGAGGAAGCCACTTGGGAAAGCAAGGCGGATATGTTGGAGCAATTTTCGCATATTTTTCCTCCATGTAAATTTCGAGGGCAAAATTTCTTAAGAGGGGAGAGTTGTAACGCCCCAGTTTTGGGCCTAGCGGTTTTGGTGATCAAAATGCAATTTTTGAAAACTATTTTAAAAGGGTGACTGTTTTGCAAAGAGTCAAAACATAGAATCTTCAAGGAGCTATTTTACCATTTGGCCTAATCTGAGTATTCCCTTAATTAGGATTATTTTAAAATGGTTTTAATTAAAAAAGAATTAAAAAGGATTTAGTTAAAAAGGTAGTTATCTTTCTAAAACACATTTTGATGTATTTTTTTTCTTTTTCATTTCTCTCAAAACCACTCTCAGCCAAACACTATTTTTCCATCAGAGATTTAAGGTAATGGTCTTAATTTCTTTACTCATTGATTTGCTAAATGATTTCTCAAATTGTTTTCCAAAAATCTTGTTGAATTTCTTTGATTTTCAAGAGGAAAAACCATCCAATTGAGGGGAAACTCATTCATTGGAGGTAAGTTTCATTCTTCTCCTCTAATGAAAGGTTATTTAGTTAAATTCCCAAGTTATAGGCTCTTTACATATGATTTCCAATAGGTTTTGAGTAATTAATTATGGATTTTAGCTTAATTGAGGTTTTATTGAAATGATCTTGTGATTTTCGATTTGGATATGTTTTTCCAATGTTGTAGATTGATTTAAATCTTATTTTGGATGTATTATAATGTAGATAAGTTGTTTTTAATAATGGAATCCTGAAATTGGTTGAATCTCTAATTGTTAGGTTGTTAGTTAAGGGTTTTTGGGGTGTTCAAGGTGTTTAATCATTGCTGGAAGTAAAAGGGTGTTGGGAATGAGTTTATAGATATTAATTGATGAAGTTTGATGTTTCAAATCGTTATAGTATGGATGAGTTAAGATTTAGTAGTGTCTGAGGTTGATTTCGTTAAGTTCCAAGTGAGTTTTGAGTGGCCATCTTGAGAGCTACGGGATTTTGGGTTGAAACAGAGTATTGGATTCATTTTAATGCATGTTTCCTCTGGTTTTGTGTGGCCGAAACAGGGGATAGTCAAGGCGTAGCATCTTGAGGTGGTTCTAGACTTGCCGGGAGCTTGTTTCACGGTAGCAAGCAAGGTGAAGCGAAATCGATGAGTGGAAGCGGTCTTAAAAGTCTTTCAAAGGGTTGAAAGTGGTTTTGGGAGTTTAGGATAACTTTGAAACACTTACCTAAGCTCAAAAGTAAGTTTCCCTCTTTTTCTCTTCAATATCGGTTCAGATATGAGTAGGTGTGATTGATGTTTTAGTCATAAACATGGCTTTCTTTACCTACTGTTAATGCATGATTTTAAAGTACATATGCAGTGGCTTAAAGTAATGCAAGTGAGCATTGGTTTTTATTCCGGTCGAGAAAGTGATATTGCTATGGCAAAGTGATTTGGATTTTGTGTAATGCATTGTAAAACAGTGAGTAAATGGTTTTGTAAATGATATATTGGCTATGTGACAAGGTGAGAAAAATGGATATAGTTGGCATGCCATAGGATAAAGTGCACTATAATATGGTAAAAAAATTGATCGTGGGTTAAGAGTCTTTGAGGTATAGCAGTCGGCTACCCGGACTATGTTGTTATCACTTGGGTTGAGCGGTCAGTTCCCCTTATTGATGTAAAGCTTGCGTTTCGGCAAGGTTGTAAAGTCATGCGGTCGGCATGGGGTAGTCTTGATGATGGTCGGTCATTAAGGGAGATTCGTGTATCCATTGTGTAAAGTTAACGGTCGGTTAACTAAAGATTAGAAGTCGGCTAATCAAGGATTTTGGTCGACTATCCGGGGTCACTACAATTGCCAATATATGTGAATTTTAATGTTGAATCTATTAAAATGCTTTGGGATCTAAGCATGGTTTTGTATATAATGCATTGGGATTTAAGCATGTTTTTGTATTTGATGCTTTCGAATTAAGCATGTGGAATATATGTATTGAGTTGCATATGGTTGATATACATGTTTTGATTTGAAACTAATTGAACTTGCTTAGGTCGTAAGCATGGTTTGAAAACAAGTGTTGGTTTCCAAGGGTTATTAAATGCATCATTGTTTAAGAGCGTCCTCCCTAAGCAAGTGTGCTTACGCTTTCTTTTCTCTAATGATGCAGAGAATTAAAGCTTGGAGGCAACAAAGGCAAAGATTAATTGATCCAAGGCAAGACTATTTGAGTATGAACTCGGTTTTAGTTTTTGGTTAATAAGGCAATGTGTTCGTCATGGATTTTTGTGATTTGTAATTCAGTTTTCCTAGTATTGAGCATGTAAAATGTTGTGGTTTTGGAGTTTGATTGTTGACGTTTAGTTTAGCATGCATCGTTACCCATGGTTGATGTTATATGGTTACCTGGGTATGCATCTAGATGGTTTTGCTTGGATGACAAGTTTTGATGAGCTAATCCTGTTGAGTATGGTATTGATGTGTTGTTGGCATGGTGTTCTTGCTGGTAATTGCTTAGTTGGGCATTTTGGTATGTTTGGTGGTGAGTTATAGGGAGCATGCCTCTAGACCAATCTTTTGGGTGGCATAATCTTGTGTTGTAGTTAAACCTTGGTACAATTGTTGTTAAATGTGATGTTGGAAGCTTATATGTATGAATGCAGGTTGTTAGGACTTAAATGCATCTAGTATTGTGTGAAAAAACAACTAAGAATGTCATTACAGGTCCAGGTGTATCGAAACAGGTGTCCTCATACCGGTACGGCTAGGCCATTTCAGGCATAGTGCTTTGATATGCTAAGGGTATTTCGATACAATCCTGCCTTCTTAGGCTTAACGTTTTGGTACTCGAGTAAGTGTTTCGATACGATCATAGGCATTTTTACCAGGCGTACCGATACGCGAACAAGCTTTTCAGTACGAATTTTAGCTATTGGAATCTGAGTTTTTGAGAATATAAAGGCGTATTGAAACACGTAGTGCACATATACTATACGGTACCTTTAAGTTGGTTAATTTGGAATCTTGAAAGTTTATGGTTCTTTCATTTTGGTCCTTAAGACTTGTGAATGCAATTGTATGAGTTGGGATGATTAAATTAATCTGGAATTTATCATATTGGCACGTAAATGGACTAATTGAGGATTGGTAACCTTAAATGGAATTTTGGTTTTGTAATTTAAAGTATTTGTGTTTTAGTCCTCAATTAAGATTATGATGCGATTGATTGTTTTTTGTGGCTCGTTTCATTTGAGAACCTACCCACTGCGAGTATGAACATGTATGAACTTTAATTTGCATTTAGACAAGATAAAAAAAAAAATGGATTGACTTTTCGTAACCTTTCTCCGATTTGCTTCAAAGCAAACCTAATGTGACACTCTCGGTTCGATCGGGCATCTAGGTCGGGTCGAGGGGTTACACAAAATGAGATTAAATCAAATTTTATTAGTTAAAATTCAATGCATTTCCATTGTAAAGCCCATTTAAACATTCATGCAAAAATGACAACAAAATGGATGCAAAATGTGATTAAATCAAAATTTATGAGTTCAAATATTTTCTTATGGGCTTTTGAACATGATTATATCCTTCACTTCAATTTTAAAAACTTTTTACAAACCATTGTAAAAATTTAAAACTAGTTTCCATTATAATGCCCATTTAGACATACACACCTTAAAACCCAACAAAACGGATGCAAAATAAGATTAAATCAAATATTATGTGTTCAAATATTTTATTATGCGCTTCGAAACATGATTATATAGATTAACCTCAATTTTAGAACTTTTTACTCGGTTAAAATTCAAACGGGTCCATTCTAAAGCCTATTTAGACATGAACGCCTTAAACCCCAACAAAATGGGTGCAAAATGTAATTTTATTAATTCAAATATTTTTTATGGGCTTTTGAACATGAACATCCAAATGTTATCCTCTCAATTTCCTTTTAGTTTTTAAAAGATTAAAATTCCAACGGGTCCATTATAAAACCCATTTAGACAACCTAAGCAATAAGGTCCAACAAATTCTAAGCAAAAAAAGATTAAATCAAATATTATGTGTTCAAAATATTTTATTAAATCAATCTAAGCAAGATTATATGGATTAACCTTGTTTTAGAACTTTTTACTCGGTTAAAATTCCAACAGGTCCTTCGTAAAGCCTATTTAGACATGCACGCCTTAAACCCCAACAAAACGGCCTCAAAATGAGATTAAATCCAATTTTATGAGTTCAAATATTTTCTTATGGGATTTTGAACATGATTATGTGGCTTAATCTCAATTTTAGAACTTTTTACTCGGTTAAAATTTAAACGGGTCCATTGTAAAGCCCATTTAGACATGCACACCATAAACCCCAACAAAACGGATGCAAAATGAGATTAAGTCAAATTTTATTACTTCAAATATTTTGTTATGGATTTTGAACATGTTTCTATAGCTTATTCTCTATTTCAAAAGTTTTTACTTGGTTAAAATTCCAACGGGTCCATTATAAAACCCATTTAGATATGTACGCCTTAAACCCCAACAAAACAGATGTAAAATGAGATTAAGTCAAACTTTATGAGTTCATACATTTTATTATATGCTTTTTAACATGATTATATGGCTTAACCTCAATATTATAACTTTTTACTCGGTTTAAATTCAAAGGGTCTATTCTAAAGACTATTTAGACATGCAAGCCTTTAAACCCAAACAAACGGCCTCAAAATGAGATTAAATCAAATTTATTAGCTCTAATATTTTGTTATGGGATTTTTAACATTATTATATGGCTTATAATCCATTTCATAAATTTTTACTCGGTTAAAATTCCAACCGGTCCATTATAAAGCCCATTTAGACATGCACGCCTTAAACCCAACAAAACGGATGCAAAATGACATTCAATAAAATATTATGAGTTCAAATATTTTATTATGTGCTTTTAAACATGAGTATAAGGCTCAACCTCAATTTTAGAACTTTTTACTCGGTTAAAATTCCATCGGGTCCTTCGTAAAGCCCATTTAGACATGCATGCCTTAAACCCATATAAAACAGCCGTAAAATGAGATTAAATCCAATTTTATGAGTTCAAAATTTTTCTTATGGGCTTTTGAACATGATTATATGGATTAACCTCAATTTTAGAACTTTTTACTCTGTTAAAATTCCACCAGGTCCATTATAAAACCCATTTAGAAATGCATCTTAAACCCCAAAAAAACGGATGCAAAATGAGATTAAATCAAATTTTATTAGTTCAAATATTTTTTATGGGATTTTAAACATGATTATATGGCTTATTCACTATTTCAAATGTTTTTACCCGGTTAAAATTCTAACGGGTCCATTATAAAGCCCATTTAGATATGCACGCCTTAAACCCCATCAAAATGGATGTAAAATGAGATTAAATCAAAATTTATGAGTTCATATATTTTATTATGGGGTTTTTAACATGATTTTTTGGCTTAACCTCAATTTTAGAACTTTTTACCTGGTTAAAATTCAAACGGGTCCATTCTAAAGCCTATTTAGATATGTATGCCTTAAACCCCAACAAAACGGGTGCAAAATGAGATTAAATCAAATTTTATTAGTTTAAATATTTTGTTATGGGATTTTGAACATGATTATATGGCTCATCCTCCATTTCAGAAGATTTTACTCGATTAAAATTCCAACAGGTCTATTATAAAGCTCATTAAAACATGCACCCCTTAAATCCCAACAAAACAGATGCAAAATAAGATTAAATCAAATATTATTAATTCAAATTTTTTATTATGCACTTTTAAATATGATTATATGGCTTAACCTAAAATTTAGTAGACACGCACGCCTTAAACCCCAACAAAACGGTCGCAATATGAGATTAAATCCAGTTTTATGAGTTAAAATGTTTTCTTATGGGTTTTGAACATGATTATATGGCTTAACCTCAATTTTAGAAATTTTTACTCTATTAAAATTCCATCAGGTCCATTGTAAAGCCCCTTTAGAAATGCTGGCTTAAACCGAAGAAAACAGATGTAAAATGAGATTAAATCAAATTTTATTAGTTCAAATATTTTTATGGGGTTTTAAACATGATTATATGGCTTATTCACTATTTCAAAAGTTTTTACTCGGTTAAAATTCCAACGGGTCCATTATAAATCCCATTTAGACATACACTCCTTAAACCCCAACAAACAGATGTAAAATGAGATTAAATCAAACTTTATGAGTTCATATATTTTATTATGGGCTTTTTAACATAATTATATGTCTTAACCTCAATTTTAGAACTTATTACTCCGTTAAAATTCCAAAGTGTCCTTCGTAAAGCCCATTTAGATACTTACGCCCCCAACAAAACGGTCGCAAAATGAGATTAAATCCAATTTTATGAGTTCAAATGTTTTCTTATAGGCTTTTGAACATGATTATATGGCTTAACCTAAAATTTAGAACTTTTTGCTCTATTAAAATTCCATCGGGTCCATTGTAATACCCCAATATTTGGTTAGTGACCAAATCGTAAAGAATTAAAAGTTGGTGGTTTTAGTTCAGTGACTAAAACGTAAAATTTTGAAGTTTAGTGGCTAAAGTGAAAAGTTGAGAAAAGTTTAAGGACCAACATGGTAATTTGCCTAATAATTATTTTTATTCTATAAATAAATAGATCACCTAAGGCTTTGGATCGAATATAAAAATTATTGTTTGATCTGATGTTTCTATTATTGGGAAACTACGGTTAGTTTAAATGGAATTCAGAGATCAGTCGAGCTCGAAATGTTATGTAAATTTGAAGGCAATCTTGGGAAGACCCGATAAACATGACACTGAAGTTTTGAATCGTTTCGAATTGATTTATATTCGATTCTATTCATTATTTTATATAGGTGGTAAAATGGAAATTTTGTGGAAAAGTTGAATAGTGAGGGTATTTTGGTCTTTTCACTTAAAGGGGACATGAATGGAATTTTGGATATTGTTACATGGAAAATGAATAGTGGCTGATTGGAATTAAACTAGAATGGAAAACTAGAAATTAAAGATTTAGTTGGAGGCTAAATTGGTAATTTGGCATTATTTGAATTTTATATTCAAATACACTTTACAAGTGTATTAATAAGGATAAAAGATGATAAAAATCATCCAATTTTTCAGCCATATTGCCGTGAGCTTGGGAGAAGAAAAGCATAAGGTTTGTTTTTCCAAATTTTGATTATTTTGATCGTTTCTATTAAGATTTTGATTTTGCTTAAGTTAGATAAAATGACCTTCTCTTCATTCTCTACATGTTGATAGCAATTTTACATAGGGTTATGAAGAATTGTTTATATTCTTGAAGAGAGAGAAAATAGGGTTTGAAGATTAAAGAACGGATTAAGTTTGATTATGTCAGAATTCATGATATAAAGGTGTAATTTTGCTTGATTCAAGTTAATTTCATGTTGTAAGTTATAAATCCTAATCTTGAATTTAGGGATTTGTTAGGGTTTTGTGAAATAAAAATAAAAATGCTTAGATTATGATGTTTGAAGCATTATATTGATGATGAAAGTTCAATTTTGATGTTAGAATGAAAAATCCCTATTTGGAGAAATCTAGGGACCAATTTGAAATTTTGAAGAAAATTAGGGGAAATTATGTCAAAATTTATTTTGATGTTGGAAAGGACTAGAAATGATATTTTTCATACTTGGTTGAAGTTGGAATATTGAAAATTGAATGAAGGACCATTATGGCAATTATGGAAAAATTTAGGTTGAAGTGTAAAGATTTATTTTGATGTTGGTCATGAAAGAATAAATATTCTACATGCTTTGAAGTGTTGTTTGAAGTAAAAATCTAATATTTGAAAAAGTTTAGGGACCTATTCGGCTAAATGAAGAAATAAGGGTATGGTTTTGGAAATTTTGTTTTGAAGGGAGACTGATCAGTAAACTGTTTAAATTATGATCAAATTAGTTTGAATTGATGAAAAAGGACCATTTTGGCAAGAATGAGAAAGTAAGGGATTAAAATGGAAGAATTGAAAAATAAGGCATGAATAGTTGCCAAATGTTCAAAATGGTCACTAAGGACCCAAAATGAGATTCATGGCAAACATTAGTATTTTATTTGGAAATGTTAGACTCGAATTAAGTAAGTGTATAGTAATAAGTATATTTGATTGATTTCTACAATTGCAAGAAATATTGGGAAAGGTACAAGTATTCAAGGAAATGAAAAGATTAATGAGTAAGCTTAGTGAGGCAAGATAATAAATGGCCCAGGTGAGTGCATTTATATGTTTTGAAATGTATTTTAGTAAACTTTTATAAATTCTATTTATTTGATTTTATTAAAATGATAACATGGTTTTTCTATAAGTTATATGATGATTCACAGGCAAAGGAAAAAGGTTAGTACATGTTAGGGTATGAATTGCCCTATTATGTTTTATTTTGATAAGTTATTATTGAATAATGCTGATATATGAATCATTTATCAAATGATAATTTACAAGTTAATTATATGAAATTATTTACCCAAGTTTATGATAGAGAGTTACAGTATAGTGGCATGCCATTAGAGGTCTAGCAATCAAGGACTGCAGTATAACTATATACCGATCTTCGGATCTATACGTTTTCAGCACTTATGTGTCTATATGTTTCTGGCACTTTATGTGTCTATATGTTTCTGGCACTTTATGTGTCTATATGTTATCATCACTTCGATGCCTAGTACTCAAGGAGTACCGACCTTGCATACTTTAGTTTCTCTTTATACAAATTCTTAGGCTAATTATAAAGTAAATGTATATGAAATTCACCATTTCTTATATGTGATTTTTTATAAGTATATGAAAGATTTGATATGATTTTGCTTAACCATATTTTCATTTATTTTGATACTTATTTTATGATTATTTATAATGCCTCACTAAGTTGTACTTAGCGTGTGATTGTTTCACGCGTAGGAAAAGAGAAGCTTTGGGAGTAAGGAGCATTAGTGAACATCATCTATCAAGAAAAATTTTTAGTTGTACATCAATATAAAATGTAATATAATTTTTATGTTGTTGATATTTACTAGTTGGCATGTATAGTAAAATGTGAAGCCTGCTCTAATATGAATCATATTTTATTCAGAATCTAAATGATTTTTAAATTAGGTAGTTTACAGGCAGTTTTGTTAATTATATGCTAATGGATCAAACTGTTAAGTTGCTGCCTGAATCTTGGTTCAAAATTAAATGCAAAATTATTAAGTTTAAATTTTACGCAATTAACTATTTCTTTTCAGTCAAAGATAAAATTTTCTTAATATTAAAGAATCATTTTACAAGTATCATGTATGAAACGGGAAAGGGGTGTTACAAGATAGTCGCGATCATGAACCTTCAGCTGTCTCGATGCATAGGCTACAACCTTACCATCTTGCATCAACACACAACCCAATCCAATATGTGACGCATCGCTATAAACCATAAACTCCTTCCCCGATTCTGGTTGAATCAACACATGTGCATGTGTCAAAACCTCCTTTAACTTCTCAAAACTGTGTTGCTGCTTCTCCATCCACACATAAGGAACATTCTTTTGCAATAGCCTTGTTAACGATGCTGCAATACCCAAACACCCCTCAACAAAACGGCGATAATAACCAGTCAACCCAAGAAAACTACGCACCTCTGATACAGACTTAGGTTGCTTCCAATTTAAAATAGCCTCAACCTTTTGTGGATCAACACGAATACCCTCCGCGGAAACCATATGTCCAAGGAACATTACTTCCTTAAGCCAAAACTCGCACTTGCTCAGCTTAGCATACAACTAATTATCCTTCAAAACTTGCAACACAATTTACGAATGCCAATCATGTTCTTCCTCGGTACGCGAGTACACGAGAATATCATCTATGAACACCACAACAAATTGGTCAAGATATTCATGGAACACCCTATTCATCATATCCATGAACACAGCTGGGGCATTTGTCAAACCAAAAGGCATGACCAGAAACTCATAATGCCCATACCTCGTATGGAATGCGGTCTTATGCACATCCTCATCCTTAACATTCAGCTGATAATACCCCGATCTCAAATCTATCTTGGAAAACACCGCTGCTCTACGAAACTGATCGAACAAGTCATCAATTCGCGACAATAGATACTTGTTCTTCACCGTTAACTTATTCAAATACCGGTAATCAATGCAGATACGCTTCTGTAGCAATGTCTTTTTTTATGAGCGTTTTTGCTAAAAAATGAGGGTTTAAAATTAGGGATGTGTCTCGGGTACTTCGCATTTTTTATGAAAATAATATCTTCCGTGGGTTTAAAAAAATCGATTTCTATATTAAAAATGGAGTCGCCACCGGCCACTAAGGTAGGCCGGACACCATAAAACCAGAGATTTAAAAATCTGGGGCTCAGGAGTCAGTTACGAATGGGGAAGGATTAGTACCCACACACCGCCCAAAATTGGTACTTTGATAATTACCGCTTTATTAATATTAAACTTTTCGGATTAAAGTGACAATTAAAGTAAAATTTGGTTATAAGTGCGGGTAGATTTTAAAGTCCTGTTATTCGAGAGTAAACCGAAAGACCACCATCACTAGCCTGATACTAGCCACGTTTACGCTCGAATAAAGAGGCACCCGCATTGACAGTTTATATTTCCAAAATGCAACTTTAAACATGGCAAATATAAATAAATACAATGTGATAAAAATATCAAAGAATACTAACATAATAAAATACTAATCTAACATAAATAAAATACTAATCTGAAACATACATAAATATTAATCTATCACATAAATAAAAACTAATCTAACATAAATAAAATACTAATTTAAAACGTTCATAAATATTAATCTAACACATAAATAAAAACAAATCTAACATAAATAAAATATTAATCTAAAACATAAATAAATACAAAGCATAAAATACTAATATAAAACATATCAACTAAAAATAAGAACAAAATTAAACAACATTTTATTAAATCATAGAACATAAATAAAAATATACCTCACTAGGAAGGAGCCCGAATAACGAACCCCGAATGACTCCCACCGAGATCTACCATGATCATTTAAAAAATTAACTAGATCGGATCCAAAATAGGACCCCGATCGAATGTTGGATCGAACCAACTGGGGCCGGGGGCACTGCCCCCGACCCCGGTCAGCCTTGTTTGGCCGGCCATAGCTCCAAAATATTTTGGGAGCCGATTGTTTGCCTCTTCATTTTGTGGTTGCCGCCCCTCCCCTTCCTTTTATAGGCCATTTGGGGAGGGTGGGGGTGACGTGGAGCACCTTCCTCCACGAATTTTCCTTTTTTGTTTTTTTTTTACTTTTTACTTTTTTCACTTTTATATTATATTTTATTATTATTTTTTTGATTTTTTCATTAATTTTATATTAATATTATTATTATTAAAATAATACTAATCATACTAAAACCTAGACAAAAATGAGTGATTATAGCTGCCCCTCTTTGCTTGTTCTTGTGAAACGAGAACAAAGCAAATATCAAAAGCACTCGTTTTTGTCCTACTTCCTTGTCTTTGGCTTCAAAATCATAGGTTCTTTTGGAACTTTCTGCTCTTCTTCAGCCAACTCTTCCAGTTTCGATCTTCTAAATGGAGGATCTATTGGGGAAGACAAAATCTTGAAATCAAAAATTTGAGGTCACAAGTTCTTCCTGTATAGAGATGTTCTCTCTTCTTCTAACTGGAGCCTTGGAAAAGCAAATTCTCCCTATATAGAACTTTAGCTTGTCCTCGGTAAAGTCTTTAGGCTACAAGTCCTTCCTATATAGAACTTCCGCCTTCAACTATCAACACTGCATGTTCTCCCTATATAAAACCTTTCACTCTAAGGCCTCGAGTTATGAGTCCCTCCTATATAGAACTTTTCACTCTGAGACGGTAAAGCTTGTAGTCCTTCTGATATAGGACTCTTTGCATTCAACGCTGCGAGTTTTTCCTATATAAAATCTTTACGTCACAGATGGATTCTTTCGATTGAGAGTTCCTCCTATATAGAACTGCTAGTCTTCAAACCCTGGAGCCGTAAGTCCTTCCTATATAGAACTTTTAGCTTCTGAAATCTTGTAGTTACGGTTTCTTCCTATATAGAACCTTGCATTGCGAGGGCTCGAAAATATAGGCCCTTCCTATATAAAAAATTTATCTTCAAATTAGGGGTTCACGCCAAGCTGGCTACCGATCTTTCTAGACTCACGCTACAAAGGCTGCCAAAATCTTTCTTCAAATTTGGGAATTCACGCTGAAAATGGTTACCGATCTTTCTTCAAATTTGGGGATTCACGCCAAAAATGGCCATCAATCTTTCTGGACTTACGCCACTATGGCTACCGAAATCTTTCTTCAAATTTGGGGATACACACTGAAAATGGCTACCGAACTTTTTGGAAATTTGGGGATCCACTCCGAAAATTGCCACCGATCTTCCTAGACTCACGCTAATATGGCTGCTGAGCTTTCTTCAAATTTGGGGATTCACGTCGAAAATGGCTATCTATCTTTTTGGAAATTTAGGGATTCACGCTGAAAATGGCCACCGATCTTTTTGGACTCACGCTACTATGGATGTTGAACTTTCTTCAAATTTTAGGGATTCACGCCGAAAATGGCTACCTATCTTTTTGGACTCATGCTACTAAAGCCGCCAAAATTTCTTGCCTTACGCCACTGAGGCTACCGACATCTAGTCTCATGCTACTAAGGCTGCCGACATATGGTCTCACGCTACTATGGCTACCGCATCATGCCCGAAAGACATATTGATGGCCCGAATGACTTATCACCATGCTCAAAAGATTTATTGGTGGCCTGAAGGTCTTATCATCATGCCCAAAGGTTTTACTAATGGCACAAAGGACTTAATATCCAGCTTTACGCTATTTTGGCTACCGTCATCTGGCCTCACGCTACTATGGCTACCACATCATGCTCGAAGGACTTATTGATGGCCCGAGGGACTTATCGCCATGCTCGAAAGACTTACTGGTGGCCCAAAGGTCTTATCATCATGCCTGAAGGTCTTATTAATGGCCCGAATGACTTAATATCCGGCTTTACGCTACTTTGGCTATTGTCATCTGGCCTCACGCTACTATGGCTGCCATGTCTTTCTTTCTTTAATGAAATCTACTTCTTCAAACGTTTTGACAATTTTTAAATACCCGTATAAAACAAGTAAAAATTGACATGCCTCTATCTGTATGATGTATGCAATGTAATTCTTTAAATGCTCGAAGGTTTTACTAATGGCGCGAAGGACTTAATATCCAGCTTTACGCTACTTTGGCTACCATCATCTGGCCTCACGCTACTATGGCTACCACATCATGCCTGAAGGACTTATTGATGGCCCGAAGGACTTATCACCATGCTCGAAAGACTTACTGGTGGCCCAAAGGTCTTATCATCATGCCCGAAGGTCTTATTGATGGCCCGAAGGACTTAATATCCGGGTTTATGCTACATTGGCTACCGTCATCTGGCCTCACGCTACTATGGCTGCCATGTCTTTCTTTCATTAATGAAATCTACTTCTTCAAACTTTTTGACAATTCTTTAAATACTTGTCTAAAACAAGTAAAAATTGACATGCCTCTATCTATATGATGTATGCAATGTAATGCTTTCTTTTTCTTCTTCTTCTTCTCTTTTTTTCTCGCTTCTCTCTTTTTTCTTTTCTGTTCTCATTTTTATTTCTTCTCTTTTTTTCTTTTCTTTCTTCTTTCACTCTTTTTTCTCTCTTTTTCTTTTTTCATTTTTCTTCTCTTTTTTCTTTCAATCTTTTTCTGTTCTAAAGTCTTACGCCCTGAAAGGTCGTTCCTCATATTTCTTCATCTCTTTACTTCTTCCATGTATGCTCTTAAATCCTCATTTAATCAATCACTTCGAATCTGAATTAATATGCTTTCAAATCTTTCGTGTAGAAGGCTTTCTTGTCTTCAGGGTTATCACCTGTACTATCCCATTATTTGATTAGTGACCAAAACGCAAAGAATCAAAAGCTAGTGGTTTTAGTTTAGTGACTAAAACGTAAAGTTTTAAAGTTTGGTGACAAAAGTGAAAAGTTGAGAAAAATTCAAGGACCAACATGGTAATTTTCCCAATAATTATTTTTATTCCATAAATAGATAGATCATCTAAGGGTGTGGATCGAATATAAAAACTATGGTTTGATCTGATGTTTCTATTATTCGGAAATTACGGTTAAATTTTAAGTGTAATTCGGGTAATCGTATGAGCTCAAAATTTTATGAAAATTTAAAGGAAGTCTTAAAAAGACCCGAAGAGCATAGCATCGAAGTTCGAATCATTTTTAAATCAGTCTAGATTTGATTCTATTCAGTATTATGTATAGGTATGGAATGGCATTTTTGAAAATAAATTATTTCATTAATGGCATTTTTGATATTTCACCTATACTTTTTAATGAAAATTAATTATGGAAGAAGATAAAGTGTAGGTGTTGAATGGTGATTAGTTATAATTAAAGGGTAAAATAGTCATTTGACTATTTTAGATATTTTTATTATTATATAGCCAAACTTAAAGACATTTGGCATTAATCAAAGAAAGAAAAAAGTTGGAATTGTGTTCATCTTTCTCCAAGGCTGCTGAAACCACAAGGGGACTAGGTAAGAAATTTTCAATTCAATTTTTGACTTGATTTGTTTGATTTTTGGCTAGAGACAAGAAACAAGAAATTGATATCCCTTGAATTCTATATCTTTTGACATAAGTTTTGCTTAGTTTCATGTCTCTAAGTTGAGTTTGATGATTAGGGTGGTTGAAGAGCATGTTAAGATTTCATGTTTTAAGGCTTAATCAAGTTGGAAATAGTGTTGTAGTGTTGTTTAGATGCTTGAAAAGATGAAATCTTCTTGGAAAACCTATAGGGACCATTTTGGCAAAATGAAGAATATTAGGGTAAATTTTGTACAAATTATTTTGATGATGGATTTGATTAGGATGATGTTCTCTAAGTTGAATTATGTTGTTGGATTGAAGAAAACATCATTTTAAGACCAATTTGTAAATTGTGTAAATTGGGTGAAATAAGTGAAAATTGGAAAATATTCAAGAAGCATGGGTATGTTGTTTGCTATGATACAATGATCATTTTGGTGTTAATATTTTTGAAAATGGAGATGAAATGTGGAATATTCCAAATTTTAGTTTATAAACCCTAAGAGAGAGAATTTAGGGTTTAAAGGGAAATTATCAAATTATTGGTTGTAGTGTGTAATTTGAAATGAGATTAAAGTATAGGAAGTATTGTGGTAGCAAAGAAGAGCTTGGTTGAAAATATTAAATTTTCCATATTGGTATGTACATGTATTAGTAAAGGTTGGACATGTACTTAAGGTTGCTTGTGTCATGTATTTAATGTACATACAGATAACAAGCAAGTTCGAGATCAAACGAGTGAAGAAAGAAGATAAAAGTGTAACCGAGCTTAGTGAGGCTAGTATAAAGTTTACTTTTGAAAGTGTCAAGGTGAGTGCAATGCATGTATAACATGATCTTTATGTCATTCATCATATAATTGACATGTTAAAAATATGTCAAGAATTGAAAGTTTCATGCATGGATCACTACTTATTCATGGAATATTATTTTGCATATGAATTGCTTAATATGTAAATATATGTTGCCATGTATGAGATTATGATTGACATAAAGCCCAAAGTATGAGATAGGAAACTAAAAGTATAGTTGGATATCCATAGAGTCATAAACAGTTGTATGAACATTTTAGCACTCCTGGTAGAGTGCAATTTATCATAAGCACTTCAGGTAAAGTGCAAAATAATTAATAATTGTATACTCCGGTAAGTAAAAAAAAGCGCTTCGGTGCTAAGCATTTCCAATAAAGTGCACAAAATATACTATACTCAAGTAAGTATAGGGGGATGACTCACGTACAAAAAATTCATTAATTCAATACTTGGGCTAAATGAATTGAAAAACAGGATAAAAAGGCTTGAAAGCTCGATGATGAATATGGCAACGATATTGGTAAGAATCAAGGTTATTACCATGTAATATGTTATTATACATATATCGTGTCATATATGCTAATATGCATAAATTGGTAGGTGACCATATGCATTGTTATTTATTTATATTGATACCTATGTGAAATTGCATTTGAATTAAATGTTATTGCCTCACTAAGTATATGCTTAGCGTATGATGACTTTCATGCGTAGGATTTAAAGGAGCTTCGAGGGAAGAGTAGCCGAGCATCACTTTCATATTTTGGGAGGTATATCTCCATACTCATAGTAATGTAATAACATCCATCCTTTCTTTTGAAAATGTACTAGATGGCATGTATAATCAATGAGGTTGTAATAACTTATTACCAAATATGTTTTCTTAATAGTTGTGATAATATAGATAATGAACCTAGTAAGTTCTATTATATCTATAAATGATGATGGACTAAGTTTTATTAAATTTGGGTCTTAAGATAGAAAGATTAAAAATATGTCCAAATGTGTGTGCAAAAGCAGTGAGTTTGAAAAATCAGCATAAATTCCACAAATTGAATTAGAAAGTGAATCATATATATATGAACTAGAAATTTTTTCTAGTTTCTTACAAAATTTACGGTGATTAATTTCGATGAAAGGTCGGAAAACAGGACAGCAGAATTTCAGTATTTTGGGACTGTGACGTGAATTTAGGAATTTATTTAAATTTTTGTGGAATGAGTTTGGGCTAATAATTTATATGGATATAAATATTAATGAATCTAGTTTAATTAAAAAATTTCAGAATGAATTTTCGATGTCTATAAAAAAAAATTATAATTTTTTTTGAAGTAAAGTAGTGCAGGTTACCCGTTTTCTAAGGGAAAAGAAATAGTAGGGTTTAAAATTGGTTAGTAACATCACTGACTAGGATGTCATAATTACTAGTGATTATGTGCAGATACTCTGTTGCTCTATATTTAGTAATGCTACTCTATATTAAGAAACTAGTTGAAAATGTATTATGTTCATATGTCGGGGCATCAGGGTTCTAGACATGCGCTTGAACAAGAAGTTCCTGTGCAGCGTGGAAGTAACGAGGTAAATCAGAATGTACCTCAGGAGCAATACCAAGGTCAAGCACTTGTACAAGGACAACAAGATATGTCGGTTCAGGATCGTGGATTGTTCCTGCAAACATTATATGATATCTTAAATAGACCAAAACCAGTATCGGTGCCAAGGGAGTTGAGGAAGTTGAAGGCATCAAAATTTCACGGCGATTCTAATGTTGATCTGATGTCTGCAAACTTTTGGCTAAATGATATTAAAATTTTGTTGAATTCTATCTGGTGTGATGATCAAGAAAAACTTGAAGGTGTAACATCATTTTTGATGGGACCTGCTCGAATTTGGTGGACCACCATTACTGCTCAGATTCCTCGGGAACGAGTTACTTGGGAATTCTTTTTAAAAGAGTTCCAGAACAAGTACATTGGTGATGTTTTCATCGAAGATATGAGGACCAAGTTTATGAATCTAAAGCAAGCAGACAGATCGATATATGAGTATGAGTGTGAGTTTAATAAGCTTAGCCGGTTTGCTACAGAGCTCCTTCCGACTGAGAAGCACAGAGTTAATAAATTTATGGGAGGCCTAGATCCGGAGTATAAGAAAGTCTTCGTTGCTCTCGATTTGTCTGAATTTCAAGTTGCGGTTAACCGAGCTAAAGGAATGGAAAGGGTGGAACAAGAAGAAGCTTATGAGAAGAAAGCACAGTCAACTAAGTGACCTGGAGGCCCCAGTGTTTTACCCTAGTCAAAAAGGGGTAAAGGATTTCAACATCAAGGATTAGTTGGGTCGATGTCATTCATAAAGAAGAATTTTTCTGTAGGTAAATCCAAACAAGTTCATAATAAAACTAGTGGAAGTAAAGGTGATGGACTTGGGAATAGACCTGAATGCAAGACTTGTGGAAGAAGACATCCTGGTCGATGTTGGTATGCGTTAGAGAAAGTGTGCTATCAATGTGGGAAGCCGGGTCATTTCAAACGAGCATGTCTAGAATTACAAGAGAATCAATCGGTGGCTGCTTCTTAGAGAAATAAAGGGAGCCGAGGGTGGAATTCGCATCAAGGTGCATCGGAAGTAGCATCGAATCTAAAAGGAAAAGCTCATGCTCGTGTATATAACATCAAGACCACAGAGAGTAAAGATGATCCTGGTGTGATATCAGGTATGCCTAAACTCTTTAATAGACCTATTTTGGCATTAGTTGATCCTGGTTCCACTCATTCATATATTAGTTCTAGAATCATACTAGAAAGAAACATTCCAATACAACTAATTACGAGTGAGGTAGTAGCAACCAATCCAATAGGCCAGAGTGCTAAGGTCAAGAGGATTTGCCGTCAGTGTCCTATTAAAATTCAGAGTGTGGATTTCCCCACTAACCTTATGGAATTACTGTTTTGTGAGTTTGAAATAATATTGGGGATGGATTGGTTATTTGTATATGATGTTGTGGTGGAGCCGATTAAAAAGATTAATTTTAAAAAGATTAAAAAGTTTGAAATAATATTCGTGGGTGAGAAGTCGAATCATCGTAGTGATGTTATTTTAGCTGTTGATGCGAATGAAATGTTGATGGATGGTTGTGAAATAGATCCAACTCCTGAATTGATACCTTGAAGCAGGGAGTGAAAATAGAAGATATACATACGGTGCAAGAATTTCCAGATGTATCCCAGAAGAATTACCGGGATTACCTCCAAATTGAGAGGTAGAATTTGGAGTTGATGTATTACCTGATACAACATCTATATCGATGGCACCGTATAGTATGGCACCTGCTGAACTCTGGGAGCTCAAGTCACAACTACAAGAATTACAGGATCGAGGTTTTATACGACCAAGTATATCACCATGAGGAGTACTCGTATTGTTTGTAAAGAAGAAAGATGGTTCGATAAGATTGTGTATCGATTATCGTCAACTTAATAAAGTGACGATAAAGAATAAATATCCATTGCCAAGAGTTGATGATCTTTTTGATCAATTAAAAGGGGCAGTAGTGTTCTCTAAGATTGATCTTCGATTGGTTATCACCAATTGAAGATTAAAGAGAAAGATATTCCAAAGACGTCTTTTAGGACTCGATATGGACATTACGAGTTCGTGGTAATGCCGTTTGAATTAACTAATGCCCCAGCATCATTTATGGATTTGATGAACCGAATTTTTCAGCCATACCTAGACCAATTTTTAGTGGTATTCATAGATGATATCATGGTTTATTCTAAAACCAAGGAGGATCATGATGTTCATCTCAGAATAGTTCTTCAGATCTTGAGGGATAAGAAGTTATATGCTAAACTATCTAAATGCGAGTTTTGGCTTTCTAAGGTGACATTTCTCGGACATATAGTATCGGCTGAAGGAATTCGGGTTGATCCTCAGAAAATTCAAGCTATCATGGAGTGAAACCTCATAAAAATATTTTAGAGGTTAGAAGTTTTCTCGGATTGGCAGGATATTATCGCCGGTTCGTGAAAGGTTTCTCGATGATTGCTGCATCTATTACCAAACTGCTCAAAAAGAATGTACCTTTTATATGGACTAAAGAATGTCAAGAAAGTTTTGAAAGATTGAAGAAAGTCTTGACATAAGCTCTGGTGTTAGTTCAACCTGAATCGGGTAAGAATTTTGTGGTGTATAGTGATGCATCACATAATGGTTTTGGGATGTGTACTTATGCAAGAAGGGAAAATGGTGGCTTATGCTTCTAGGAAACTTAAAACTCATGAGAGGAATTATCCTACTCATGATCTGGAGTTAGCTGCGGTTGTTTTTGCTCTAAAAATTTGGCGCCACTACTTATATGGAGAAAAATGTTATATATATACACAGGCCATAAAAGTCTGAAATATCTTTTAACGCAGAAGGAGCTGAATTTAAGACAAAGACGGTGGATCAATCTAATTAAAGATTACGATGCAATCATTGATTATCACCTGGGAAGGGCTAATGTGGTGGCAGATGCACTTAGCCGAAAGATATTCTCAGCTCTACGGATATCAAATGCTCAATTATCAATATTGGATGATGGTGCTTTACTTGCTGAGCTGAACATTAGGTCTACTTTGATTGACAAAATAAAAGAATCACAGGAAAAAAATGAAAATTGTTTAGAAAAGAAGAAGGAAATCGAAATGGGAGAATCTTCAGACTTTGAGGTAAAGTCCAATGGATGTTTATATTATAAAGGACGTGCTTATATTCCTGAAGATGAGGAATTGAAAAAGCAAATCCTTACAGAAGCACAATATAGTCCTTTAACGATACACCCGGGAGGAAATAAAATGTATCAGATTTGAAAAGATGTTTTTGGTGGCCAGGAATGAAAAGAGAAATAACGGAATTCATTTCTAAATGCTTAACTTGTCAGCAAGTTAAAGCAGAACATCAAGTGCCATTAGGATTACTTCAACCAATTGTTATTCCCAAATGGAAATGGGAGAAAGTGACTATGGATTTTGTAACCGGGTTACCATTGACACCAAGTAGGAAAGACTCAATCTAGGTGATCGTGGATCGATTAACCAAATCAGCACATTTCTTGCCAGTCATAACCAATTTCTCTTTGAGTAAATATGCAGAGTTGCATATTCGGGAGATCGTGAAAATTAATTATGGAAGAAGATAAAGTGTAGGTGTTGAATGGTGATTAGTTATAATTAAAGGGTAAAATAGTCATTTTACTATTTTAGAGATTTTTATTATTATATAGCCAAATTTAAAGATAATTGGCATTAATCAAAGAAAGAAAAAAAGTTGGAATTGTGTTCATTTTTCTCCAAGGCTGCCGAAACCTCAATGGGACTATGTAAGAAATTTTCAATTCAATTTTTGACTTGGTTTGTTGGCTTTTTGGCTAGAGACATGAAACAAGAAATTGATCTCCCTTGAATTCTCTATCTTTTGACATAAGTTTTGCTTAGTTTCCATGTCTCTAAGTTGAGTTTGATGATTAGGGTGGTTGAAGAGCATGTTAAGATTTCATGTTTTAAGGCTTAATCAAGTTGGAAATGGTGTTGTAGTGTTGTTTAGATGCTTGAAAAGATAAAAAATTCTTGGAAAACCTATAGGGACCATTTCGGTAAAATGAAGAATATTAGGGGAAATTTTGTACAAATTATTTTGATGATGGATTTGATTAGAATGATGTTTTCTAAGTTGAATTATGTTGTTGGATTGAAGAAAATATCATTTTAGGACCAATTTGTAAATTGTGTAAATTGGGTGAAATAAGTGAAAAATTGGAAAATATTCAAGAAGCATGAGTATGTTGTTTGCTATGATACGATGATCATTTTGGTGTTAATATTTTTGAAAATGGATATGAAATGTGGAAGTTTCCAAATTTTAGTTTATAAACCCTAAGAGAGAGAATTTAGGGTTTAAAGGGAAATTATCAAATTATTGGCTGTAGTGTGTAATTTGAAATGAGATTAAAGTATAGGAAGTATTGTGGTAGCAAAGAAGTGCTTGGCTGAAAATATTAAATTTTCCATATTGGTATGTACATGTATTAGTAAAGGTTGGACATGTTCTTAAGGTTGCTTGTGGCATGTATTTAACGTACATACAGATAACAAGCAAGTTCGAGATCAAACGAGTGAAGAAAGAAGATAGAAAGTGTAACCGAGCTTAGTGAGGCTAGTATAAAGTTTACTTTTGAAAGTGTCAAGGTGAGTGCAATGCATGTATAACATGATCATTGTGTCATTCATCATATAATTGACATGTTAAAAATATGTCAAGAATTGAAAGTTTCATGAATGAATCACTACTTATTCATGGAATATTATTTTGTGTATGAATTGCTTAATATGTAAATATATGTTGCCATGTATGAGATTATGACTGACATGAAGCCCAAAGTATGAGATAGGAAATCAAAAGTATAGTTGGATATTCATAGAGTCATAAACAGTTGTATAAACATTTTAGCACTCCCGGTAGAGTGCAATTTATTATAAGCACTTCAGGTAAAGTGCAAAATAATTAATAATTGTATACTCCGGTAAGTATACAAAAGCGCTTCGGTGCTAAGCACTTCCAGTAAAGTGCACATAATATACTATACTCAAGTAAGTATAGGGGGGATGACTCGCGTACAAAAATTTCCTTAATTCAATACTTGGGCTAAATGAATTGAAAAACAGGATAAAAAGGCTTGAAAGCTCGATGATGAATATGGCAACGATATTGGTAAGAGTCAAGTTTATTACCATGTAATATGTTATTATACATATATCGTGTCATATATGCTAATATGCATAAATTGGTAGGTGATCATATGCATTGTTATTTATTTATATTGATACCTATGTGAAATTGCATTTGAATTAAATGTTATTGCCTCACTATGTATATGCTTAGCGTATGATGACTTTCATGCGTAGGATTTAAAGGAGCTTCGAGGGAAGATTAGCCGAGCATCACTTTCATATTTTGGGATGTATATCTCCATACTCATAGTAATGTAATGACATCCATCCTTTCTTTTGAAAATGTACTAGATGGCATATATAATCAATGGGGTTGTAATAACTTATTACCAAATATGGTTGCTTAATAGTTTTGATAATATAGATAATGAACCTAGTAAGTTCTATTATATCTATAAACGATGATGGACTAAGTTTTATTAAATTTGGGTCTTAAGATAGAAAGATTAAAAATCTGTCCAAATATGTGTGCAAAAGCAGTGAGTTTGAAAAATCAGCATAAATTCCTAAAATTTAATTAGAAGGTGAATCATATATGTATGAGCTATAAATTTTGTCTAGTTTCTTGCAAAATTTACGGTGATTAATTTCGAGTTGTATGTAAAAAGATGTGAATTTTTATTCGATGAAAGGTCATAAAACAGGACAGCAGAATTTCAGTATTTTGAGATTGTGACGTGAATTTAGGAATTTATTTGAATTTTTGTGTAATGAGTTTGGGATAATAATTTATATGGATAGAAAGCTTAATGAATCTAGTTTAATTACAAAATTCTAGAATGAATTTTCGGTGTCTATAAAAAATTATAATTTTTTTAAGTAAAGTAGTGCAGGTTACCCGTTTTCTAAGGGAAAAGAAATAGTAGGGTTTAAAATTGGTTAGTAACATCACTGACTCGTATTTAGTAATAAATACGGGAAAAGGATGTTACATCACTTGTCTTCATAAATGATCTTTTGGTCCTTATATTATTCTTATAAGAACCCTTGTCATCTTCTTCGCTTGGCGTTGCCCCATTCAACCACAGGCTCCACTGCTTCGAATTTCCTGACTCATCATACAAAGCCTCGATCTATTTCTAATCACTAGGGTTAGCAAAAATGCTTCCATCCCCTGAGCTCATCCTTGATCTTCTTGTAGCAGTTCGACGGGAACTAACTCTCGGTCCCTATGCTTTAAATCTCATCATCATTCATTTTTAAAGTACTGCAAAAGGCAATTTAATTGTGTATATTTCAATACAAAAAAAATAATTGTTTGAAAAGATAACAGTCATCTTGAAAATCACAACTTGGAGAGAATGCCAAACATTTTAAAAACATTGTTTTGACAAACGGTAAACATCTTTTTTTCTTTTTTTAAGCCAAACATTTTTGAAAATTAATGTTTGGAGAATGGTAAACAAAATTCGAAGTATATTGCCACACATTTTAAAAACTAATGTTTGGGGGAAATCGTAAACATCAAAACTTTGGGAGAAAATATCAAACCTTTTAAAACATGTTTGCCCCCAAAATATCAAACACCACAGCACATCTGCTTCAAATTGCCAGAGATCAACTCTAATGAAGCGCAAATTTAGAAGATCTTGACTATTGTGGAGATATACGCAAATGTATAGTTTCTTTTAGTCTATTAGTCTTTTAAGAGGCACAATCTCATACCTAATTTCTAACCATTTAAGGTGGCTCTCTTAATCTCACTAACTCACCATGCCTCATTCTTCCCTCATTTGGGTGTCGATCAAGCACTTCGAAGTTTGACGTTCCTTGAAGCAAGGTTAACCCTTATAGGCGGAATGAAATCTGAAGACATTCTCATTCAACTTGGATATCTATGGATGATCAGAATGGTCTTTGGAGGCTTGTAATGTAGGCCTTTGGTTAATGGTTAGACAAAGCCGTATCTCTGTGCTCGTATCATCTAGATATGCTTACATGGAGTATTCTTTTTCTTTTTCGAGATCACTCTAGACTGCCCATTTTTGGGTTTTCACCCTAGAGTTCATTTCCTCATTATCTTTCTTTTGGTCCGCCTTGCATTCTGGCTGTGTATTGATGCTTGTTTTCTGTAAAAAAAATGATTGATCCTCCAAAGTTCCTTGAATGAAGGATTATGTACATTTCTGGGAGTTCTTGTGATTGGTATGCCCAGATGAAATGTTCCTCTTTCTTCACTTTTTTTCTTTTCTCTTTCTTTTTTTTATTATTTGGATTGCTCTAGACTGCCCACCTTTGGGTTTTCACCCTAGAGTTCACTTTCTTCTTCTGTATCTTCAGATCAGTGTATTTTGGTTGGATATTGATGCCACTATGCTCAGACAGACTATTCCTTCCTCTTCATTTTCGGGATCGCTCTAGACTGCCCATTTTTGGGTTTTCACCCCAAAGGTCATTTCCCTTTTCGAAATTGGCAATCTTCGGGCTGACTTGTCTTGACTTGGCTTCAATTCAAGCTTCTATACAAATCTTCAAAATTGTGGATTCTTTATGTATCTCTTGCTCATTTCTTACAGTTGAAGTCTTGATCTTGTATTGTTTGATCTGTGTGTGAAGTATATACAGTATTTTCTTTTTATTCCTTTTGTTTTTTTTCTTTTTCCTTTTTTCTCTCTTTCTTTTTCTTTTTCTTTTTCTTTTTTTTCTCTCTTTTTCTTCTTTTTTTTCTCTTCTAAGGGAATTCAACTCATCACAGTCCTTTGCCTCGAGGATAATGATGGAGCATACAACATAACCCCGAGTTACTCGGCATAGTCATGATTTGAATATATCACTCATATAGCTACTCCACTTTTGACTTAAAAGATAGAAGTAGCATACAACCACCTTTTGAGCTTTTCAATACAGCAGAGTGCCCCAGAAAATTCTTCTCATTTCTCCCTTTTTAAACACTCTTATCTAGGAATACCTTTTAGTAAACCCAAACAGTGGAGTGTAATCTCTTGTTTTCTTTTTTTCTGTCTCCTTCTTTCTTTTTTTTTCTTTTTTTCTCTCTTTTTTAGACTGCCCATTTTGGGTTTTCAGCCTAGAGTCTCTTTCCTCTTATTTGAGTCTATGGATATATTCTCGAATCAAACTGTATCTATACCGGACATTGTCGCTTGTTCCCGCTTGAACGTAATCAATTCTACCCAGCTTTTCTAAACTGGTGTCTATCGAACGGTTGAGTCTTCATGTATCTTCTTCTTACACTACTTAACTTAGTGTACTGGCTCTTGATTGCTTCGGCCTTCTGATTGCCATTTCTTATGTTGCTTGGTTTACTTTCTGAGGATAAACTTGTCTTCATCCATTTCCTCTGGTAGTTTTATGGCCTTCATGTCCAATCTATCTGGTTTCATCTCTTTCTCTTAGTAAAGTGAAAGAATACCATTCGTCCTTCTATTCATAGATTTCCTGAGAAAGCCTTCAAGGGGTAAAGGTTTAGGGTCAACTCTTAATTCAAGGATCTTAAATGACAAGTGCCTGAGAAGGAAAATCCCTAAAATGGGAACTACCCATTGTCTAAACACTCGCTTTGTTCCTCTGTTGGCCTAAGTGGATTAACGGATACTCACATTTGCAATGTACTCACAACTTTCAATTTCTTCTAAATATAAGCAACTTATAGTTGATTTCCGGATTTGAACCACCGGTATTCTTGCTTTTGGTATTCAAGGATCTGGTATAGAAATGATATATACATATGTCCATTCAAAAACTATGTATATGTGTATGGAAAATCAAAAACTACCTCACAAACAATGAATGAAATGTTTAAAAAATCAAAAACTACCTCACAGACTACCTCCTGAGTACTAACTCATTCCAGCCCTTTCAATGTAGTGTAGGCTTGCCATTTCTTTTGTTTTTCCCTACTGGATCAACTCTTGTGTTAAGACTCCCTCGCCAACCAACTTCTGGATTTCTCGGTGCCATGCTCCAATGCCCCTACATAAAACTCATATGCAATATTCTGGTCAAAGTTGTGGGCAAATGTGTCAGGTGTAATATTCATCGGCCTAGGGGTGAGCTGCTAACCTTCGACCAAATGAGAAAATATGTCTGAAATGAGTACCCCAAATATTTTCAGACTTGCTTGATGAATTTCCCTCGGTGATTTGGAGGGATTATCAGACCTCCTTCTCTTATCGTTATGAGATTCTTGAAAGTGGTACCAATTTATCCTTTTCTTTTCTTCTACTCCTAGGTAGGTCTGGTCTTTAAACTTAGGTCTTGAAGTGCATGTTCGATTCCCTCTCCGACTGTCATGAAGTCTTCAAAGCTGGCCTTTATTTTCCCGAGCATCTTATCAAAGAAGAAATATAAAAGGTGGCATGAAACATGGAAGTCACTTTCATCTTCGTCTACGGGATGCTGCACCTGGGTCGCTAAACACAGCCACCTCAAAGCACATTCCTTGAAGCCTTCATCAGGTTTCATCTTCGTACCATGGAGATACTGACGACTTGGTGCTAGGACTAAAGCATATTTATATTGGCCCAAAAAGGCATCGGCTAAGTCTCCCCACGACTGAACTTGGTCTCTACTCAAACAGTTATACCATATCACGGTGGGTCCTGCTAGACTGTCGTGGAAGCAGTGGAACAGTAATTTTTCATTCTCAATGCAGCCCTCCATCTTTTTGCAGAACATGGTCAGGTGAATCTTAGGACATCTTGTTCCGTCATCATGCGCAAATCTGGGAATCATTGAAATTCAGAGGAATGACCAAATCAGGTTTCAAACAGAGTTTTCTTGTATCGAAGGCATCAAACTTCTTCTCTTTTTTTCTCGAGCCCATCTTCTAACTGCTCGAATC
Source organism: Hibiscus mutabilis (assembly GCA_019671005.1). Classification (NCBI taxonomy): domain Eukaryota; kingdom Viridiplantae; phylum Streptophyta; class Magnoliopsida; order Malvales; family Malvaceae; genus Hibiscus; species Hibiscus mutabilis. The sequence goes on along the minus strand of CM033744.1, from coordinate 21,212,552 downwards.
TTAAATTTTTGAGTGTGTTCAATTCTTTTATTCACGATAAAACTCTAATTGGTCTTTAGATTACTCCCAAAAATTTTATGCAAGGTAATGATAATGTTATGTAAAATATGCCATGATTGTACAATATGATGCAATGCATGAATGAAAATGCGGTGTTGATTCTCGAACAGCCCTTAAAAGACTTTCGTTTAATAGAAAAATGTTTGGTTGCAAGAAACTAATAATGAATTACCGGTAATAGTTAGCTTCCTTCTGGAGATCTTGACTTAGGTAAGCAAAGCTCGTGCTCCACGTCTCGACATCGTCTTCAGGATGGTGGGTGACCTCGTCTTCTCCTCTTATGCTACTCTATAGACTTGTGACGTCATGATCTTCATGCTTTGGCTTCTAAAAAACATTGACAAGTGTAGGCATAATGCAGACAAGAGTTTCTTCTTCGGTTGATCTGGGTGCAAACAAACCAATCTTCGAATAATGCGTCTAAATAGGGTTGGATCCTAGCGGTCCAAAGGGGGTCTACTTAAAGTCTTTAAAACTTTTGGATTTACATTAAAATTCTCAAAGATCATTTGGTTTAAAGATTTCCCTTTTTTATTATCAAAAAGTTTTAACTTACTTAAAAAAATGAAACTTTTAGGTTTTTTTTTCTTTTTAGGAGGAAAAAGAATTCAAAACACAATAATAATATTTTCAATTTTTTTTAATGAGTTAAATTAAAATCTTTGAGATTTTTACAAAGAGTTAAATGTGAAGATTTTAAAATTAGTGTTATGTAGTCCCCACTGGATCATCTGCGCCGAACGTGCCTTACTATCAGACCGTCTTCTTTCTCGATTGGTCTTTGCTTGGCCTAACTTGATACTGTAATATTATTGTTTTCGAAAAAGCAAACTTTTTTTTATATTTTGAAAGCCTTTTAAATGACTCGTTCTTGAATCAACACCATGTCATGATATGCAAAAGGAATGCAAATAAAGGCTTTGATTCTGTTAGTAATCACCCTTTCGAACGACTTTCATAGGAATTAAAGGGCCCATATTCTGGAGTCAGAAAATAAGACTTTTACAGATATGGCCCTCTACATGTTTTTGGGTCGCACTCAAGGAAATGAAAGTCTCGGTTAAAATCGCTAGTACCGGGTTTGCCTTCCACTTCATGCATTCAAACAGATCCAAGATGGCTACGTCGATGTTTCTAAGAACCCTCGAGAAAATGATCAAACCCTATATCCCTAAAGAGAACATGTCCATCTTCGTCGCCTCATCCGGGTGTGCGGGTATGATGTCTCGGATACACTCCCATGCACAAGCTAGGTTATCTCCTTGACTCTGAATCAGGTTGTTGACCCAATCGTCACTCATCCTGGCAAAGGTTTTGAACTTCAATGGATAATTGTAGTTCCTTGGCGTTTTCGTATAGATCCAATCTTTTTGAACATTCTTTTTATTGAGCAAGGCTATGTACTCTTCTATCGTGGGTATCATGTCATGTCCGTTGAAAGTGAAGCAGCAAAAAGCAAAGGTTCCAGAACTGAAAAATGGCACGCAAAGGCTGATTAACCCGGACATACATTAAATGTGCTATGTCTCCATAAGTATCAGAATATAGGTCTTGTAGTCGTCGATCTCATCCTTCCCAAATCTCTTTAAGCTCCTATAGGTCATTCTGTTGTAGGCTCTTGTATGTATATCCTGGCATTATGCGCTCACTCGGTAAAGTATTACCTTGGGCCTACTGGTTGACTTCTGACCAATGTCTGACGGTTGTTCTTGAGATACCTTTTATCCATGATGAAAGATTTTTGATCGGGCAAACCACTTAAACCAACACCTTTATGTCATGCAATGCTATTGCAACAAAAGTATGTGTAAAGTAAAAATAAAATAAAACAAAAAATAAATGAGTTAGTATCGAATAAAATCAATAGATACATAAATAAAAAGCAAAGTAGATAAGGCAACAAGCAAAGCAATCCTATTTGTCCCGTCTAAAACACCTAAGTTATCCGCATGGCTCTAGAAGGGTGGACTTTCTATATTCTCTACATGCAATTTTGGTGCTAAGAGGTACCCGAATTGTCCTTAATGTCCCCTACTAAGAGTAGCAAGGCCCCCGGTCATCACCCATTATAGGCTCCTTTTAACCGGGTTCAACTCAGGGGGACCCATTTGCTTATACCCATACGAAGGAACGATATCCTCGTGCAAGCATAAGGTACTCGAGCCCCGAAGGTACTTGCTAGGCCCATACGGAGGAACGATATCCACACGAAAGCACTAGCATTTTCCCCCACTTAAAAGGACGAGTTTATATGCCAAATTTTAAATGTGTTAAAATAAACGTGCAATTATAACCAAATGTTAATTTAATAGTCACTTTAATCTAGAATTTCCAATATTAGTAAAGCGATAATTATTTAAAAAGCTCGACTCTCTTTTATTTTTGAAAACCAAAACATGTCCCCAGTAGAGTCGCCATCTGTAGTGAGGCCTTTTTTTTCGACGAGCGTTTTCGCTAAAAATGAGGGTTTAAATTTAAGGATGTGTCTCGGGTATTTTGCATTTTTTATGAAAATAATATCTTCTGTGGGGTTTAAAAAATTGATTTCTATATTAAAAATGGAGTCGCCACCGGCCACTAAGGTAGGCCGGACACCATAAAACCAGAGATTTTAAAAATGTGGAGTTCGGGAGTCAGTTACGGATGGGGAATGATTAGCACCCCCACACCACCCAAAATTGGTACTTTGATAATTGACGCTTTATTAATATTATACTTTCTGGATTAAAGTGACTATTAAATTAAAATTTGGTTATAAGTGCGAGTAGATTTTAAATTCCCTATTATTCGAGAGTAAAGCGAAAGACCACCATCACTACGTCTGATACTAGCCACGTTTACGCTCGAATAAAGGGGCACCCGCATTGACAGATTATATTTCCAAAATGCAACTTAAAACATGGCAAATATAAATAAATACAATGTGATAAAAATATCAATAAATACTAACATAATAAAATACTAATCTGAAATATACATAAATATTAATCTATCACATAAATAAAAACTAATCTAACATAAATAAAATAATAATCTAAAACATTCATAGATATTAATCTAACACATAAATAAAAACAAATCTAACATAAATAAAATATTAATCTAAAACATAAATAAATACAAAGCATAAAATACTAATATAAAACATACTAACTAAAAATAAGAACAAAATTAAACGACTTTTTATTAAATCATACAACATAAATAAAAATATACCTCACTAGGAGCCCGAATAACAAACCCCGACTGACTCCCACCAAGATCTACCATGATCCCTTCAAAAATTAACTAGATTGGACCCAAAATAGGACCCCAACCCCGGCCAGCCTTGTTTGGCCGACCATAGCTCCCCATTTGGGAGCCGATTGCTTGCCTCTTCATTTTGTGATTGTCTGGTGTCGCCCCTCCCCTGCCTTTTATAGGCAATTTGGGGAGGGTGGGGGTGACGTGGAGCACCCTCCTCCCCGAATTTTCCTTTTTAATTTTTTTTACTTTTTACTTTATTTATTATTTTTTTACTTTTTATATTATATTTTTATTATTTTTTTGATTTTTTCATTATTTTATATTAATAATATTACTATTAAAATAATACTAATAATACTAAAACCCGAACAAAAATGAGTGATTACAACTAGTAGCATCCTTCTTTTTCAAAAAGAGAACATGAGAGAGAAACACTCGGTCAAATAAACTCGTGATCTAACAACTCCTGAAGTTGTGACTTCAACTCCTTCAATTCCTTCGGTGCCATCCTATAAGGAGCAATGGACACCGGTGCTGTACCCGCAAACAATTCAATATCGAATTCTACCTCTCTATCTGGAGGTAAACCCGGCAACTCTTCAGGAAAAACCTCCGAAAAACTCACAAACAGATCGAATGTCCCGCACTCGAACACCCTTGGCTTCAGGATTATCACAATAGCCAAATAAGCTTGGCAACCTCCTTGCATCATCCTTTATGCCTGGGTAGCTGAAACAACATTGGACAAGAACTTTACATTCTCGCCAACCACCAAAACTTCATAATCATCAGCTAACCTCAAAGAAATCCTTTTGGATTCACAATCCACAACCGCCTTGTGCTCACTCGACCAATCTATACCCAAAATGATATCAAAACCATGGAATGGCAACTCCATCAGATCTGTGGCAAACTCATGACCTTGCGCAACCAAAGGACACCGCCTATACAGCCTTCTAGTAGTAACCGTCTCACCAAAAGAACTAGTTACTAACAACCAACATCAAGGATCTCAACAGGAACATTCAACAATGATGCATGTTCACTCAAGATAAATGAATGAGTAGACCCTGAATCAATCAAAGATATATGAATGAGTAGACCCTGAATCAATCAAGGATCTCAACAGGAACATTCAACAATTATGCATTTAAACCATTTGAAAACCATATACTTGTTTTCCAAAAACATGCTTACAACCAAAGCATTTTCTATGATTCCAACCGAATCAAAGCATAATAGCCTCTATGCAACATCATATACATTTTCCATGCCAAAATTCTAAGGCATTATATCATAAATCATGCTTAAATCCTAAAGCATTATAAAATAGGTTCAACCCAAGAACTATCACATATATTGGCATTTATAGTGACCCGGATAGACTACATCTATCCTATACATATCGGATACATGGATCTATCATACCATGCCTAGTTAAACCGCGTGATATCCTAAACCTTTCCTTGTTAAACCGTCTCACCTAGTTAAACCGCGAGATTCCAAAACCGTAAGTATACCGACCTTGCCTAGTTAATCCACAAGATCACTATCAAATTGGGTTGCCTAGTTAACCCGCATACCCCAAATAAGGTTCCCAACAGTCCGAGTGGCCTTGTTAAACTGCCATACCTTAAGGACCCATGGCCACGATCGATTTTGTTCATATTTTATAGTGCACTTTTAATCCTATGGCATGCCAACTATATCCGATTATTTTTTCACCTTGTCACATAGCCAATATATCATTTGCAAAACCATTTACTTATTGTTTTACAAAGCATTATACAAAACACCACATATGCAAATCTCATTGCCAATACAATAACGTCATTCCCAACCGGAATGAAAACCAATGCTCAATAGCATTTAATATACTTTCAAACCCCTGCATATGTACTCAAAATCATGCATTTCCAGTAACTAAATCATACCATGTTTATCAGCAAAACATGAAAACAACATGCTTATATCCAAGCCGATATTCAAGAGCGAAATAAGGGAAACTTACTTCTGATCTTAGGTAAGTGTCTCATGCTTATCCTAAACTCCCGACAACCTTAACAAACCATTGTAAAGCATTTAAAACCAGTTTCCACTCACCGCTACGCCTCGTCTTCCTTGCCAACGTGAAACAAGTTTCCGGTAAGCAACAAAACAATGTCAAGCTTCGTCACCTTGATTATCCCATGTTTTAAACACATAAAACCAGAGGGTAAATGCATCGGTATGCATTCAAACCACTGCCTACAACCAATTTCCTGCAACTCTCAAGTTGCTCGCTCAAAAACCATCCGAAACATACCGAAATCATCATCAAATGTTTCTGAACTTAACCAAACCATAAAACAATGATTCAACCCATCAATCAACATCAATTAACATCCAAAAACCCTTTACCAACATCCTTCTACTTCCAGCAAATATTAAACTCGAACATCATCACAAAAACTCAAATCTAACAACCTAAAAAATTAGAGATCCAAGAGTTTCAGGATTTTATTGATAAAAACAACTTATCAACATCATAATACATCCAAAATATGTATTAAATCAATCTTAAACACTGGAAATCAGATCCACTTTGAATATTACCTTGTTTTCTCAAATTTCACCCAATTAACTCAATTAAACATTGATAAAACATTAAAATCAGCTTACAATTCATAAATCAAGGATCAAATAATTGGGAATTTCAGTAAAAAACCATACAATAGAGGAGATCATGGACCTTACCCCTATTCTGAGATTTCTCCCTCAATTGGTTTGATAAAAGCTAAGGAAACACAAGATTTAAATGAGATTTTGTAAAAACAATGTTAACTAATCAATTACAAATCATAAATACAAGTTAAAAAGACTTCTCACCTCTGGATTTTGATGAAAACTTGAGTGTTTGGCTGAGGAGAGAATGAAGAGAAAAGTTGAGAGAAAAGTTACATGAATTTTCTTTAAAAGGCTTAACTAACTTTCTAACAAAAATCCCTTTTTAAATAACTTTAAAACACATGTTAAAATATCTTTAATTAAGGGAGAAATCATCAGAAAAAAAGCTTGATAATATTGCTCCTTAAAGATTCTAAGAATTTGACCCTTTTCGTTTTAGTCACTTTAAAAGCAGTTTTCAAAAATTGCATTTTTGTCACCAGCCAAAATGTCCAATTTTTAAATCATATTTTCCAAAATTGATCTCACCATTATCCTTAATATAATTAATAATGATTTTAGAATATTTTCCCACAATTTTATCACCTTCAAAAATATGTAAACCATTTTAATCATGAAACTAACCCAAACTCTAATATCGGTCCACCGGACCTTCGAACCAACCTTTAAAACATCTAAGCCCAAATCGGGGTGTTACAGTGTCAGCGGGTCAAGGCTGAACATCAGTTTCCATCTGGGTTGTTACAACCATTGAAAATTCTAAAATGGAAATGGGAGAGAATCACCATGGATTTTGTGTCAGAGTTACCTTTGACACCGGCTAAAAAGGATCCCATTTGGGTGATTGTAGATTGGTTTATGAAGTGTGCACATTTTATACAGTGCATATGAAGTATACACTAGACAAGTTGGTAGATTTGTACATTTCGAAGATCGTGTGTTTGTACGGGGTACCTAAGTCCCTTGTTTTGAATAGAGATCTGAGGTTTACATTAAGGTTTTGGGTGAGTTTGCATCGGGCTTTGGGTACGAGGTTGAATTTCAGCACCGAGTATTATCCTTAGTCGGATGGACAGTCTGACCGGGTTATCCAGGTTTTAGAGGTTATGCTGAGATGTTGCATTATTGAGTTCCAAGGAACTTGGGAGAAGCATTTACCTTTGGCTGAGTTTGCGTATAACAACAGTTACCAGACGAGTATACAGATGACACCATATGAGGCATTGTATGGCCAGAGGTGTCGTACACCTTTGTGTTGGGCTGAGGTAGGGGAAAAGCATATTTCCTTACTGGATGTGTTGAAAGACACGGATGAGAAGGTAAAGCTTGTGTGTGATTGCTTGAAAGCGGCTGTGGATCGGCAGAAATCTTACACAAATTTGAAGCGTAGGGAAATTGAATATGCGGTGGGCGATCGTTTATTCTTGAAAGTGGCACCGTGGAAAAAAGGTGATGCGGTTTGGACGTAAGGGTAAGCTTAGTCTGAGGTTTATTGGACCGTACAAGGTTGTTGAGCGTGTTGGTCCTGTGGCTTATCGGTTGTGGTTGCCTCCCGAGTTGGAGAAAATACATGATGTGTTCCATGTATCTATGTTGCGGAGGTATTGGTTGGATCCCTCGCATGTTATGCCAGTGGAGCTTATTGAGTTGAGGCCAGATTTATCCTATGATGAGGAACCAGTGGAAATCCTTGATTCCTATAGCAAAGTTCTTCATGGAAAGACGATTGAGCTTGTTTAAGGTCTTGTGGCAACACCGTGGTGTTGAGGAAGCCACGTAGGAAAGCAAGGCGGACATGTTGGAGCTATTTTCGCATTTGTTTCCTCTAGGTAAATTTTAGGGATGAAATTTCTTAAGTGGGGGAGATTTGTAATGCCCCGGTTTTCAGCGTAGCAGTTTTGAGGCTTGTTAGACAGTCTGGTACACCAGGTTAGGGATTTGAGTCAGATTCGGGAGTAAATATTTTTGTAAAAGATAAAAATATGGAAATGGTTAAAAATCATATTTTAATATATGAAAAATATTGGTGAAATCAATTTTGGATAAAGGGATTTGGAAGGGTGACATTTTGGTTAGTGACTAAAATGTAATTTTTGAAAACTATTTTTAAAGGTGACCAAATTGTAAAGGATCAAATTCTTAGAATCCATAAGGATCTATTTTACCAAGTTTTTGCTGGTGGTTTCTCCCTTCAATTAAGACTTTTTAACATGTGTTTTTAAATGTAATTAAAAGGGATTTTGTTAATAAAAGTTAGTTATTAGTTTTAAAGAAATTTGACGTAAACTTTTCTCTCAACCTTTCTATCCACTTCTTTTCTGCCCAACACTCTTGTTTTCATCAAATCTCATAGGTGAGAGATCTTTTTACTTGGATTCTTGATTTATAAATGTTTCTTTACCTTTGATTTGCAAAACCTCATTGAAATCTTATGTTTTTCTAGCTTTAATCAATCAATTGAGGGAGAAATCACACAATATAGGTAAGGTTCATTCTTCTCCTCTATTGATGGTTCTTTACTGATATTCCCAAGTATTTGATCCTTGATTTATTATTTATAATCTAATTTTATCTATTTACAATGATTAATTGATTTATTTGGGCTTAGTTGATGAAATTGTGGAAAATTCGTATTGGATCTATTTTCCAGTATTGAGGGTTGATTTTAAACATATATTGGATGATTTATAATGTTGTTAAGTCATTTTTAACATTGGAATCCCGAAACTCCTTGAATCCTTGATTATTAGGTTGTTAGATTTGTGTTTTTGTGGAGTTGTGGTGGCTGTGTAGTTGCTGGAAGTAAACAGATATTGGGAAAGGGTTTTTAGATGTTAATTGATGATGTTTCTTTGGTTGAATTGTTATATTATGGCTGGGTTGAGTTTTGAAAGTGTTTGAGGATGATATCGATATGTTTCGGGTGGTTTTTGAGTGGGCAACTTAAGAGTTGCAGGTAATTGCTTGTTGAAAATGGTTTGGATGCATAATGATGCATTTGCCCTCTAGTTTTTTATGTGGTTAAAATAGGGGATAATCAAGGCGATGAAGCTTGGCATTGTTTGTTGCTTGCCGGGAGCTTGATTCGCGTTGGCGAGCAAGGCGAGGTGTATCGGTGAGTGGAAACTAGTTTAAATGCCTTTAAAAGGTTTAATAAAGGTTGTTGGGAGTTTAGGATAAGTTTGAAACACTTACCTAAGCTTAAAAGTACATTTTCCCTATTTTGCTCTTTAATCTCGGTTCAGATATGAGCATGTGTAATTCATGTTTTGGCCATAAACATAGTTTGATTTACTTACTAGAAATGCATGATTTTAAGTACATATACAGGGGTTTAAAAGTATAAGAAATGCTAGTGAGCATTGGTTTTTATTCTGGTCGGGAATGTGTTATTGCTTTGGCAATGTGATTTGCATATGTGGTGGTTTTGTATAATGCATTGTAAAATTGAGTAAATGTTTTTGTAAATGATATATTGACCATGTGACATGATGAGAAAGCATTCGGATATAGTTGGCATGCCATAGGATGAAGTGCAATAATATGATAAAAATCAATTGTAGTTAAGAGTCCTTGAGGTAATTGGTCGGCTACTCAGACTATAATGTTTTCACTTGGGTTGAGAGGTTAGTTCCCCTTGTTGATGTTGATCCTGCGGTCGGCAAGGGTGTTGTATCATGCGGTTGGCATGGTATGGGTCATGGTAGTGGTCGACTATCATAGGAGATCCGTGTAACTCCTCGGTTTTAGGGCTAAGTAGCTTAGAGGGTTTATTAGACGGTCTGGTAGACCGGAGTAGAGATTCGAGTCGGTTTCGGGATCGTATATTTTTGGTGTTGGAAAAATTATGTAAAATGCTTAAAAACATTATTAATTATATATTTAATAATGGTGGAATCAATTTTGAAGCACGGGTTTTGGAAGATGGACATTTTGGTTAGTGACCAAAATGAAAGTTTTGAAAACTGTGATTTTCTAGTGACTAAAATGAAAAGGGTCAAATACTTAGAATCTTTAAGGAGCTATTTTACCAATTGGTTTCTGATGATTTCTCCCTTGATTTAATTGATTTTAACATGTGGTTTAATTAATATTTAAAGTGGATTTTGTTAAAAAGTTAGTTATCTTTTCTAAAACAAAAATCACGTCATTTTCTCTCCACTTTTTCTCTTCATTCTCTCATCAGCCAAACACTCAGTTTTTCATCAAATTTCCAGAGGTGAGGTGGATTCTAACTTGATTTTATTGTTTCAAATTGTTTATAAAGATTGTTTATACAAAATCTTACAATAATCTTGTGTTTTCTTAGCTTTTCACAAATCCATTAAGGGGGAAACTTCACAATAGGGGTAAGGTCTGAGATATCCTCTATTGTATGGTTCTTTATTGAAATTCCCAAGCATTTGATCCTTGTTTTGTGTTTCTAATCTGATTTTGATGATTTTCCAATGTTTAATTGAGTTATTTGGGGAAAATGAGTTGATTTGCGAATTGGATCTGATTTCCAATAAGTAAGGTTGCTTTGATTCATATTTTGGATGTTTAATAATGTTGATAACTTATTTTTGTCAATGGAATCCCGAAACTTAAGAATCTCTATTTGGTTAGGTTGTTAGTTTTGAGGTTTTGTGGTTTTTTGTGCTTGTTTTGGATCTGTTTTTAGATGTGTTTTGATATTGGAAATGATGCTAGGTTGATAGTTGTTGCTGGTTTGTGAATCGAAGTGTTTTGGTTATGATTTCGGTTGTTGTGGAGGGTTAATTGTGGAGGTTTTGTGAGAATCCGAGAAGGATTGTGGTTGCTGTGTTTATAATGCATTATGATGCATTATTCCTCGTTGTTTTGTGGTAAAAATAGGGGAGGTTGATTTGGAAGTGATTGGAGAAGCGTTGGAGGCTTCAGATACTTGATTTTGCTTCGGTGAATCGAGGTTTCGCTTATTAGTGAGTGAAAACGTGGTTTAAAGCGTTTTGATGTTTTGAGAACAGAGTTTTGGGAGTTATGGTAGAGCTTGAAACGCTTACCTAGACTCAAAAGTAAGTATAAAGTGGATTTCTCTCTCGGGCGTGCTAGTTTGAAATGGTTTTATGCACTTGTTTTAATTTACATGTTACCTTCTGTTTAAACATGTTTTAAAGTATTTGATATACTGTTTTTAAGCATGAAATGCTAAAGGATGCACATAGTAAGTGATCCTTGTAAGTATATGGTTTATACTTGTGTTTTAAAGCATGGTGGTTGCTTTGGAAATGGCATGGTTTAATGCTTGTTAAACACAGTGAGGTAAATGTTATTTGGTTAATTATATTGGCAAGTGATGTGGTTTTAAAATTGTTATCGGATATAGTTGGCCGGCAATAGGATTGAGTGCATTGTAAATAAGTCGCCTTGGATGACGAGGGGTTTATATGCCATACTGAATACTCTTTCCAAGTACCCTAACGATAGAGGGGTTAAACAGTACTGAATACTCCCGTTAGTGGATTAAGCGTCTAACCGATGATTGGGGTGGATGTCCCTGTGGGTTGTTATTGTACCCAGTTGTTAATGTACCGTGATTGTAATTGTATCGCTATTCCGGTTGAGATGGCTTGAAGTGTTGGGTTAACACTTGTTGAATCCGTGTATCTGATGAACTCTTTTGTTATTGAACTTGTTAATGATCACTTGAAAGCCAATATAATTGTTAATGTATCATTGAAATGTTAATGTTGTATAATGTGGTTTATACATATTTCTCGTTAAGCTTTGCATTTGGTAGTAATGCATGGGAAGGCTTAAGTGGAAGGTTAGCAATGTGAATTGTTGTTGTTTAATGATACATGTAGCATATGGTTTAATATGCTGGTTTTAAATAATGTAAAGTGCATGTTCAAAAGGGGCATGATGATGATGTTTTTAAGGATGATGTTATGTAAATGGTTTTAAATGCATTGATGGTGTTTGTTTTGAGCACTCCTCACTAAGCCTTGTGTGCTTATACTCTCGTTGTCCATCAATGCAGATAATTGAGGTCTTGGAAGGCAGCAAGAAGCAAGGGGATCTTGGCAAGACTTGTTACAAACGTGTGTTAAGACTAGACGATAATGAATAAGGGCAATAAGGTACCTGTTATGTTTTGGGAGATGTTTTGTTAAACTCCCTGTTTGAGCATGTTTCTTTAGTTGCTCTTGGGTTGTAAATGGCCTTTAAGGTTTGATTTTGGTGCTGGTTTATCTTTTGGGAATGTTGCTTGGATGCAAGTTAGGAAGCATGCCTATAGATTTCCTTTTGAAGCATGAAGCCTTGTGGTGTTGTTAAAGTTGTGTTGTTAGTTGACTTGTGATATGTCTTGCATGTTGGTATTGTGTTTAAAGCATGTTGGATTGATTATAGTATACTATTGGGATGAAAAACAAGCAAAATGTGGCATTACGGCCCAGGCGTATCGATACGCGGGGGACCGTATCGATACGGCTAGGCAAATTCAGGCTTGAGGGATCGGTACATGTACTGTGTGTTTCGATACGCCTAGGCAAATTTGGCTAGGCGTACCGATACGGGTATGGGTGTTTCGGTACGAGTTTTAGCCTCTGGAATTCACTTTTTCAATCTGAACCCACGTATCGAAACACCTAAGGAGCCGTATCGGTATTGCTTGTAACATTTCAAAAGTTAGGTAATACCGTTAGGCGTATTGATACGGCTAGGTGGTATACCGAAACGAGGTGTTTTAAATCGTATCGATACGGGCTTACCTGTATCGGTACGGAAAGTTGATTTTCTGTAAATGTCTTTCGAGTAGTTTGGGCGTTCTTGCAATTTAGTCCATGAATCTTGCCAATGCAAATGTATATGATAAAATGATCGGATTGAGCTGAAATTTGAGATGAAGATTTGGAGTCTGACTAGTTAAAGATCGGTAACTTAAAAATAAGTTTTAATCCTGAAATTTTCTATATTTGTGATTTGGTCTCTATTTTGCAAATGCGATCAATTGGATGTCAAATTGATGCCCGATTGAGTTGGGGTTGCACCTGTTGTCTGTATGAACATGTAGGGTTAATAATTGGTATCTAGATAAGATAAAAGAAAAAAAAGGAGGGGGTTTGGTTGAATCTCTTCGGTTTGCTACGGCAAACCTAATGTAGCCTTCTTGGTTCGGTTGGGCGTCTAGGCCGGGACAAGGGGGTTACAATTCGTGTATCTGAAATGTAAGGTTAACGGTTGGTTGCCTAAATATTAGCGGTCAGCTAATCAAGGATAGTGGTCGTCTATCCGGGTCACTATAAATGCAAATATATGCAAGTTCATGTGTTGAACCTACTTTATAATGCTTTTGGATTTAAACATGGTTTGTAAATTGATGCTTTGGGATTTAAGCATGGTTTTGTAAATTGATGCTTTGGGATTTAAGCATGGTTTTGTAATTTAATGCTTTGGGATTTAAGCATGTGGTTTGTAAAGGTTTTTTCTTATAGTCTATATGCATGTTTGAATTGGAATCATTGGAATTGCTTAAGTCGTAAGCATGGGTTGAAAACAAGTGTTTAGTTTTCAAGAGTTATGTCGCATCATTGTTTTAAGAGCATTCTCACTAAGCATGCATGCTTACGCTCTCTTTTCCCTAATGATGCAGAGCATTGAAGTTTGGGTGCTGCAAAGGCAAAGTTTAAAGCGATCCAAGACAAGGACTACTTTGAGTATGAACTTGGTTTATGTTTCCGGTTAATAAGGCAATGTGTTCGCCATATTTTGGGGATTTGTAATTCTATTTTTCCCATGGTTTTTAGGCATGTGGAGTGTTGGAGTTTATGATTGGTTTGATATTGACGAGATTGTGTGGATCCTTGCTTATAATGATGCTAGATGAGTGCTTAGGAATGTATCTAGTTAATTTGGAATGGTTTCCATGTTTTGATGATTCAAGCAAGTTTGTTCTGATGCTTTAGATGTGTAAGCATGATGAGTATGCCTTAAAAGTGCCTAATGTGAGTTTTGGTTGTTTGGTAGAATAATATTAGGAAGCATGCGTATAAAATATCTTGGGGTGTATGAATGCCATGTAATGTTGTTGGCTTTGTCTTGTTTTGGTTAGGAATGTATCTTAGTAATGTTGTATAAGCATTTGAAGCATGTTAGAGCGTTTTGGTTATCGTTAAAGTGTGTTTAGACAACAATTTGGGACATTACAGGTCCAGGCGTACCGGTACGAGTGACCCTGTTTCAATACGAGTAAGCCATTTTAGGCTTAGCATACTGGTACGTGGGCAATCATTTCGGTGCGAGCCTAGGCAAATTTGGCCAGTGTTTCGGTACTCGAGATGGTGTTTCGATACGGTACAGGGATTTTATGAAGGGCATTTTGATACGCGAGAGCGTATTGGAACGTGTTTTAGCTACTAGAATCTGGGTTTTTGGAAATTACTAAGGCGTACCGAAACACCTCCAAGCGTACGAATACAACTGCCGTTAATTCTATTATTTTGGAATGTTTGGAAGTTTTTGTTTCTTTCAGTTTAGTCCCTAGGTTTTGTGAATGCAATTGTATGAGCTTGGATGATCATTTTGACCTGAGTTTTGACATGTAGGCATGTAATTGGACTAATTGAAGATTGGTAACCTTAATTTCAGTTTTGGTCCTTAAATATATTAGATTTTCATTTTAGTCTCTAAAATGTATGTTATGCAATTGGATGCTTTTCCGTGGTCCGATTCCTTTGTAATTTCACTCGTTGCAAGAATGTACATTTAGGTTTAATAATATGCATCTAGAAAAGATAAAAAGAAAAAATGGACCGGTTTTTCAAATCTTTCTCAGGTTTGCTTCGGCAAACCTAATGTAGTTCTCTCAGTTCGGTCAGGCGTCTAGGCAGGGTCGAGGGGGTTACACTTACGCTCTCTTTTTCATAATGATGCAGAGCATTAAGGCTGGGGCAGCAAAGGCAAGGTTTGAAGCGATCCAAGTGCAAGACTACTTGAGTATGAACTCGGTTTATGTTTCCAGTTAATAAGGCAATGTGTTCGCCATGTTTTTGGGACTTGTAATCCTATTTTCCCATGGTTTCTAAGCATGTGAAGTGCTGGATTTTATGGATGGTTTGTTGTTGTTAAGCTTGCTTAGAATCTTTGCTTATGTTGATGTTAGATGGGTGCTTAGGTATGCATCTAGTTGTCTTAGAATGGTTGCCGTGTTGTGATGATTCAAGCATGTTTGTTATGATGCTTTAGATGTGTAAGCATGTTGTGTATGCCTTTAAAGTGTCAAGTGGGAGTTTTGGTTATGTGGCAAAATGATATTAGGAAGCATGCCTATAGAAGATCTTGAGTGTTTGCATGCCATGTAATGATGTTGATTCTATGATGTTTTAGTTAGGGTTGTACCCTAGTAATGTTGTTTGAATGTTTGGAGCATGTTGGAGTGTTATGGTTATCATCAAAGTGTGTTTAGACAGCAATTTGGGACACTACAAGTCCATGCGTATCGAAATAGGTGTCCCTGTACTGGTACGGCTAGGCCATCTCAGTCATAGCATTTTGATACGCGGGAGGGTGTTTCGATACGAGTAAGCCTTTATAGGCATAGCGTTTCGATACGTGAACAAGTGTTTCGGTATGGTCTTAAGCATTTTGGCTAGGCTTTTCGATACGCGAGCAAGTGTTTCGGTACGAGTTTTAGCCACTAGAATATGAGTTTTGGAAATTGTTAAGGTGTACCGAAACACATGTACGCGTACCGGTACGGTTGCCGCTAATTCTATTATTTGGGATGTTTTGAAGTTTTTGTTTCTTTCATTTTGGTCCCTGAGGTTTGTGAATGCAATTGTATGAGCTTGGATGATCGTATTAGCCTAAAATTTGTCATTTAAGCATGTAATTGAACTAATTGAGGATTGGTAACCTTAATTTCAGTTTTGGTCCTTAAATTTATCATATTTGCATTTTAGTCCCTAAAAGGTATGTTATGAAATTGGTTGTCTTTTCATGGTCTGATTCCTTTGTAAACTCACCCGCTGCAAGAATGTACACTTAGGATTAATAATACGCATCTAGACAAGATAAAAAGAAAAAAATGGACCAGTTTTTGTAATCTTTCTTCGGTTTTCTTTGGTAAACCTAATATAGTTCTCTCAGTTCAGTCGGGCGTCTAGGCCGGCTCAAGGGGTTACATTTTTTGGTGTCAAAGGCAGGTTACAAATGGTTGGGATGTTGTTGGTTGATTATTTGGTGATGTTAGTTATGCACGGTGATTGTGTGTATGTACGGTGATTGTTTGATATTATGTTGCTTTATGATATGGGAACACATTGCCTATTACCGAGGTTTTAAAGGGGTTTTATAAGGTTGCCTTGGATCATTTACCTAATGCTAGCCTAACTTTAATGTGTTTTGATGTTTTTGTTAGCATGGCTCGATGTGAGACATGTTCGATGGCTAATAATGCCGGAGTTGGGCTGAATAATGATGTGGAAGAGAATCCCCCTGATGTTTTACCTCCTTATCCTTCGTTGGTTCCTCTTGTTGATGTTGGGGCAAGTGGTGTACCCCAGGCTCCTCCTGTGCCAGTTTTTGGTAATCTGACTCCGTTAATCCAGGCGATAACGAGAGTGGTTCAGGCAACGATGGCTAGAGTGTAAGTGCAAGCACCGACACTTGTTGTGGTGGTTAATCAAGGTTTACCCTTTGAGCGTCTTCATAGTTTGGGAGGTGAGGAATTTTAGGGTTTGCGTCCTAAGGAAACCGACAGATGGCTAGAAAAGACATCTGTATCCTGAACTAGATGGATTACAACGATGTGCGCAAGTTGGGTTGCACTGTGTCCTTGTTACAAGGTGATGCTTATCACTGGTGGGTGACCATGGTTGCGGGTTTCCCAGAGGCGGGTGTGACTTGGGAGTTCTTTCAGAGAGCTTTCAGGAGGAAGTATCTTGATCCTCAATACCTAGATGCGAGGAAGCACGATTTTATGTCGTTATCGCAGGGTGTCATGTTAGTGGCTGAGCGTGAGGTGAAGTTAGTTCACCTGAGAGTCCTTTCTTGAGGCTCTAGCGTGGTTAGAGCTAGTTGGGTTTCAGACCGTTGGCCGATATGGCTATTTGTGAAAGCATCGAATGTGCTAGTGACATTCGAGCTGATGTCGTGTTGGGTATTCTCTAAATACCTATTTGGGTAGTGGTCGGAGTGGTGGTGTTCTCGTGTATGTGGTACCGAGAAAGAGTGTTGATCAACAAATGAGGGTTGCTAGGGTGTTTTTGACGTGTACTCTCGTACTGAGGTGGTGTTTAAGATGATATTCTTGTGTACTCGTACCGAGGAAGATCATGATCGGTATTTTCGGATTGTGTTGCGAGTTTATAAGGTTAACCAGTTGTATGCCAAACTGAGCAAGTGTGAGTTTTGGCTTAAGGAAGTGACGTTCTTTGGCCACATGGTTTTCGCGGAGGGTATTCGTGTTGATCCACAGAAAATTGAGGCTATTCTCAATTGGAAGCAACCTAAGTCAGTGTCAGAAGTTCGTAGTTTTCTTGGTCTAGTTGGTTTCTACCGTCACTTTGTTGATGGGTTTTCTAGCATTGTGGCACCATTGATGAAGTTTTTGCAAAAGAATGTTCCTTATGGGTGGACGGAGAAGCAACAACATAGTTTCGAGAAGTTGAAGGAAGTTTTAACACATGCTCTTGTGTTAATTCAACTTGATTCTGGGAAGGAGTTTGTGGTTTATAGTGATGCATCTTACGTTGGTTTAGGTTGTGTGCTGATGCAAGATGGTAAGGTTTTGGCCTATGCATCGAGACAAGCGAAGGTTCATGAGCACAATTATCTGACTCATGATTTGGAGCTTGCGACTATGGTGTTTGCCCTAAAAATTTGGAGACATTACCTTTTTGGTGAAAAGTATGTTGTTTTTACGGACCATAAGAGTTTGAAGTATTTGATGTCTCAAAAGGATTTGAAAGTTAGGCAGCATAGATGGTTGGAGTTGCTTAAGGATTACGACTTGACGATCGAGTATCATCCTAAAAAGGCCAATGTGGTTGCGGATGCGTTAAGTCGTAAGGTTGCGGTTGAGCTTAGAGCGATGTTTGCGAGGTTGAGTGTAACGCGAGGATATGGATTGTTGGCTGAGTTGCAAGTTAAGCCTACGCTGTCACAAGCGATTAAAGCTAAGAAACCGTTTGATGATTCCTCGGTTGAGCATGTTAAGGACATATCGGATGGTAATTCGACAGATTTTCATTTTGATGATGATAGAGTGTTATGTTTCAAGGGTCGAATAGTGGTGTCGGATGATCCGGAGTTGAGGCAAACTATTCTAATAGAGGCACATCCTAGTCCTTTCCCTATGCATCCCGGTAGTGGATTAAAAGAATAATATTATTGGGTTAGTTTGAAAAGGGATGTGGCTGAGTTTGTTTCTAAGTGCATGGTGTGCCAGTGGGTTAGGGCTGAACAACAGTTTCCATCCAGGTTGTTGCAACCGTTGAGAATTCTGGAGTGGAAATGGGAGAGAATCACTATGGATTTTGTGTTAGGGTTACCTTTGGCACTGGCTAAAAAGGATTCCGTTTGGGTGACTGTGGATCGATTTACGAAGTGCGCACATTTTTTGCCAGTGCATACAACGTATACCTTGGATAAGTTGGCGGATTTGTATATTGCTGAGATTGTGCGTTTGCACGGGGTGCCTAAGTCCATTGTTTCGGATAGAAATCCAAGGTTTACAGCAAGGTTTTGGGAGAGTTTACATCATGCTTTGGGTACGAGATTAAATTTCAACACCATGTATCATCCTCAAACGGATGGTCAGTCTGAGCGGGTTATCCAGGTTTTGGAGGATATGTTGAGATGTTGCATTATTGAGTTCGAAGGAATCTGGGAGAAGTATTTACCTTTGGTTGAGTTTGCGTATAACAACAGTTATCAAGTGAGTATACAAATGGCACCGTACGCCTTTGTGTTGGGCTGAGGTAGGGGAAAAGCATGTTTCTTTGCCAGATGTGTTGAAAGACACGGATGAAAAAAATAAGCTTGTGTGTGATCGATTGAAAGCGGCTGCGGATCGGCATAAATCTTACGCGAATTTGAAGCGTAGGGAGATTGAATATGCGGTGGGCGATCGTGTGTTCTTGAAAGTGTCACCATGGAAGAATGTGATGCGGTTCAGACATAAGGGTAAGATTAGTCCGAGGTTTATCGGACCATACGAGGTTGTTGTGCGTGTTGGTCCCATGGCTTATCGGTTGAGGTTGCCTCCCGAGTTGGAGAAAATACATGATGTGTTCCATGTATCGATGTTGCGGAGGTATCAGTCGGATCCCTCGCATGTTATGCCGGTTGAGCATATTACTTAAAATCAAATGCTAGGGTATTTTTTTTTACTTTTTACCTTGTAAAAAATTTGAAACCATTTAGTCAACTTAATTTTTGTGAGTTATTTCAAATTACTTAAAAATTCATTTAAACATTTTAAAACATTAATAACTTGTTATATCATTTATTCAACCATTGTGAATTTAGACTCTACTATTAGTCTTTAGTTTGTTTATATTTTGAGCATGTTTGATTTGATTTTTCTTCAAAAGTGTAGGGGCTTTTTGAGCCCTTAAGCTTGTTTTATTCTTTACCAAATATCAAAATTTTTATCAATATTTTTATTTTAATATTATCAGTATATTATATGTATTATTATATTTAGTAAAATGGTAATAAAAAGTTATTTTATTAAAAATATTAGTACTTGTGTAT
Organism: Hibiscus mutabilis; assembly: GCA_019671005.1. Lineage (NCBI taxonomy): Eukaryota > Viridiplantae > Streptophyta > Magnoliopsida > Malvales > Malvaceae > Hibiscus > Hibiscus mutabilis. The sequence continues at coordinate 21,192,854 of CM033744.1, read as the reverse complement.
TTTATTAAAATAATAAATATTATTAATTATATTAATTAGTTATTAAAATAAGAGTACCACATTATATTATTAAAAATATTAATAAATATATTTTAATTATTTTAATAATTTTTTTTTAAAAATAATACTAGAACATTGCATTAATATTACATCAAATAATATTGCTCATTAAAAATTTAATAATAATATTTTTAAATGTATTATAATAACTAGTAAATATTATTTAAGTAATATAATCATTATTAAAATGTTAATATTTTTTTAAACTTAACTATTACAAATTATTTATTATTGAATAATAATAGTTTTAAAAAATATTAAATAATATTTTTATGAAAATAATAAATAGTATTAAGTATATTAATAATTTATTCTATATGAATAAAATAAGAATATAATATTAAAATATATCTAAGTGTATTTAATAATATTTGAAATTATAATTTAGAATAAAAGTTTTATATTATATTGTTAAAAATTATTGATAAAATACTTTAAATATTTTGATAATAATTAAAAATATTTTAAATATAATAAATAAGAATATTCAGTAATAATGAAAATTATAATAATAAAATATTATATTATTAAGATAATATTTTGCAAAAATAATAAATAGTATTAAAATAAAAATATAATATTATATGTTATTTAAAAATATTATGTTATAATAACTATGTATATTTAATAATATAAAAATACAATATTAAAATATTATTGTATAAATAATTTAATATTTTTAAAATTAAAATTACTATATATATATATAACTTGATTTAATTCTGATCTAAAAATCGTATTTAGAAAAATTACACTTTTGGATTCCATTAACTTGTAAATTCATTGTCATGCATTCTGGACAATGATCAGTATGAAGCTTAATTCAACTACTTGGAATATATATATATATATATATATATATATATATATATATATATATATTGCACACTTTTTGGATCGTTGGATGAGTAAAATGGATAACTGAGATTAACAGTAGTTATATGAAGATTATCACTAGAAAAAATAAGGAGTTAATCTCAGTCATTTCATCTATCCAACGATCCAAAAAAACTGTAAAACTTCGAGTTTTACATTCTGTGTAAGTAGATCTTATCTCTCTATATATAGCAAACTTATGAAGCACAGATACTTCAATTTAATGTCATACCATGTACCCAATGTCTTTGATACCCTTGGACTAATATATGTATATAGTAGAACCTCTATAAATTCGTACTCGGTAAATTAATAATCTCTCTAAAATAATATTTTTTTCGGTCCTGACTTGGGCCCATGGTCTAAATTAATAATTTTCTGAAAAACCGTTATAAATTTATGGCCCTTCAATATTATAAATTAATAATTCTATAAAATTAAAAATATAACTAAGACAACTTAGTAAAACATGATTTTATTGTTGTTTGCTTAGTAAAATCTGAAGCATGGTTGGTTGGTTTTGATTTGGATTGGATTGACTAATTAGGAATATTTGATGTTGTTTTATATAGTGGTTGATTTCTTTACCATACATGAACTTGCTCTAAGTTTTATTCACGAAGAATAATGTATGCTCGTTGAATCAGAAAAAACTCTTTAAATTAATAAATTATTAATTTATCGATTGATTAATACCTCCTTAAATTAATAAAATTACATGATTCCGACATTACTAATTTATAGAAGTTTTACTATATTATATAACTTTAACTCAATGTCATACCGCATACTCGATACGTCCCCATACCAGAGACATTAAATATGACTTAGGTACCCAAAAATATTTCATCTCCCTATATTTTTCATCTTTCTTTCACTCTTTTTCTGTCATTTTTTTCTTGACTTTTTATTACTCACATTATTCAACTATAAATATACAAGTATATATAATACTATGCTCACATAATTTTTTTACTTTTTATTTTTATATTTAAAAAATATAAAATTTATTTTATATTTATCGTACCTTTTACGTCCCGTACATTATAATTTTTAAGAAGTGTTGCTTTGCGTACCCTTGCAACATAGAAACAAACTATAAGTCGGAAGAAGATGCTCTTTGGAATCCAACATTCGCCATAAAAGGTAGATGCGAGGGTTATAAGGGAATTTGGAAAAAGAAACAACGTTGCAGGCAGAAACAACTAAGATTTTCAGAATTTTGTTCTGATAACACTGAATATACAATAACAGTCTATCAAAACAAATGATTATCGGTTACGATGGTGTTAAGATGCTGTACGACTGGTAGTTACCTGCAAACATCCAAAAATACTTGGAGAAACAAACAATAAACTCATGATGTGGCTGGATTTGCTAATAGCTGCATGTAACTTTTTTAACCAGAAGACAGGGATACTCAAATTCGACGAGTCTGCAAGTATTTACAAAACACAAAAATGATGGTGCTAAGAAGGGATTGGGACAGCAACAAGGGAAATAACATTTACCACTAGTCATCAAAGTTCTCAGAATATACTGTGTAAAACTCTCAATTTCACGACTGAAATGGGTAAATCTTTTTTGCATCTCTGGTGAATTTTTAACTAATTCTTAATACCCCTCTGCGCTTAGTTTCATACATAACATGTTTCTACAAACATATTGTCTTCATGTTCTATAACTTAAGTCTATGAACTAAAAACTACAACCGGAAGTCAACTTTACAAGTACTTTCCTTGCAGCTGAATGACATCCAAAGTAATTAGAAACATGTGAAAGAATATCATTGCACGACCAAATTTTTTCACATAGGTCATTCTTTCATGTCCACAACCGGACTTATGCAAATATTCAGCTCTTGGATAAAACTCAAAGAAAGAGTAAGTAGCAAAACAGAGCAACTCAATTGTGGACTAGAAAGCCATGAGAAAAATGATGTTAGAGAATGTCGGCACACAATTTAACCTAGTTGAAATATGATTTTCATGGTCTCAAAATCCTTGTATGCAGCAGATTGAGGCAGGGCAGATGAATTGGACAAGGCTGCCAAACACGGATATTTCAAGAAAAATAAAGGGACAAGCAACTTAGGCACCCAGATATGGAAATCTTGCTGGAAATAAACACGGTCAATGAGAAATGACAGGATACAAGGTACTGACATCGTTTGTTTTGCCATGGAAACTATGCTTGATGCTTGACATTCCACAGCAAAAATAAGTCATTTGAAGAAATAAAAGATAATCTATGAACTGTCTCAGCTTGTTGATCTATACTTTAATTGCAGTAAATCTACAATGTCTTCAAGAACATAAGAAATTCCGTTGGCTCTTCATCTTCTTTAACAATCTGCTCATAGTAAATATCAAGGCCACATTAGAAGGTTAAAAGGCAACAAAGTGGATGCGGCTGAATTGCAACAGAACATATCAAAATCAAACAGAATGTCGAAAAAGAGAGCTCCCTGACAAATCTTACGAATTTCTTTTATAGAGGTAAAAAGGTTTCCTGTATACCATCCTCTTTAAAATAAAAATAAGAATTTGTAAATTAATGAGATTTACACTTTAATGTCTTGATTTTATATTAAAGATATTAACATTAAACTAAATGCAACTTTGTTAATTATTACTGTTTTTTATAATTTATTTTACAGTAAAACCCCTCAGTTCGACCAAGAAGCGGAAGTCAAACTGTTACAACCTCTGGTCCAGTTTTTTTTTTTTAATGGTGGCGAAAATCTTGAACATAATTTTACTCTGGCATAAACATAGCCAGAACATTTAATTTGAATAGCAAGTAGATTCCCCTAAAGCACAATCTATGACATGGGTCTCATGTTTGATTGAAAATAATATAATAAGCAGCACAGATATTTAGTTAATTCACCAAATAAGCATAGATATAGGACCTTTTTAAAAGGATTAAGAATTACAGTCCGATATTTCTGACACATCTTATGGTATCATATCTTTAAACATAGATATACAGTTGTCAGTGCTTAAATCTTATTCGAGATCTTAAATAAGAAGCAAACATGTCATAGAATATATAACATAACCCTAACTTGGACATGAAAACAAGAAGCAAATAATATAAAATCCAAAACTTCAAAAACATTAATCCATACCTTCACGGGGGTATCCTTCGGCAGACCTACTTGAGTTAGTAAATCATAACCAACTCGGTTCCAGTCAATATCTTCCCTATCCCCCATCACTCTGCCGTAGTCCAACTGAATCAAGTTTTCCTCCTGAAGAAAAGACCTTCCTATCCAAAAATATAGATTCCTATCTTCATTTTTGCCTATGGCTGTTGTTGGAGAAAAAATTGCAATAGCAGATTTCGAATCTAGATCCTTTCTATTAAATTTTGTCATCTTCTCTATACTGGGCCAGCGGCAAACTAAAGGTTGAAGTACACCAGGACAAGCCGGAACACTTTCCTCCATTCTGTTTGGAACAGGAGATGCTAGACGATCCTGAGGAGGACGATTTCGTGGACTTTCACAAGTATTAATAAAAGCAGAGCTCGTATCACGTGAGTCAGCATTACCTAGTCTACCTGGAGATATCTTCAAACCTGAACCTTGAATCAAAATATCCCCAGCATTTCTACCACCACGTTTGGAGTCAAAGACAATTTCAACATCTGATTCACATGATGAGCTAATATTGTCATTTATTTGGATCCCATCTAGCTTGAAAAGAAAACATGACCGATCATTTTTGTTTCTTACATTATCACTCACCACCGGCAGCTTGAGAGACTTTGACAAACTGCCTCGGCGTTCAGCAAGAGATGGTGAAACCTTTTTTAGGGGTGATGATGCAGATTGAGAACAAGGTTGAGAAGTGAGATGGACACGGCCAATTTCCAAGCTATTAGATTTAGGGTGTGAAGAAGATCGGGATGAAACAAGAGACAAGTTTGAAAAGTCCGACAGAGTTGAAGAAACTGGAAGAGAATATGAAACAGCTGAAGGTGAATCAATAGAAGATTCCGAAAGGTACTTTGAACAAGTGCTTGAATCAGAAGAGATGGAATCTGGTGAGAGAAAAGGAGGCGAGCAGGATGAAGATGAAGATGATGATGTTGATGACGGTGATGATGCATGAACTATCATCATGGAATCTGAATAAACCCTGGAGAGCAACATCTTTGGTGCTGAAACAAACTCCTTCATTACGCCAGAGGCAAACTTATGTCGAAGCATACTCCAACTGCTTTCTCTTGCAGGAAGGCGGGTTTCGAGTTCATTCCCAGACGAAGTAAACGGAGGGACGAAACCACCCTTTATAGCCTTCTCAAAAATCTCAAAATCAACATTATACGAATCCACTTTCCTCTCACCAGAGCATATCTTAACTGCTGACTCCCCTACCTTGACTTTATTTTCAGATTTATCCATCAATGGTAAAAGGTTCGAAAACGCATTCCAAAAGTAAGCCGGTTCTTCTCCTTCCTTTATAACTATTATTGGTCCCTGCACCCTCTCATACAAAACAATCTGACAAACAGCACCTCGGGCATCCCATTCCATGATAGATTCACAGGATTTACCAATCCAAATATATATTGCAGAAGGTATATGAACAATAAAAGCACCTCGAGAATCCAGACCAGAAGGAGACGGGTCATTCAGCATTTTAGGGACTAGGTGCAAAGGATCATAAGGGGAGTGAGGTGCAATTCTATACATCCTCAATAAGGAACTAGGGCTCAACGGGAATGCATGGACCCTCTTTTGGCACTGTAACAACTGGCAAGCAAAACCCATATTCGGATCAGCAATTCCTCTTGCAGCTTTTACATACTGAAAAGCATCATCGAAACTCTGTCCCTCTCTCCACATAAGATATGCTATCACCAATGATGTGGACCTTGATACGCCCTGGCAGCAATGAACAAAAACTCTTCCACCCAGTTCCCGAACATCCTCGAAATAATCAAAAACATCATAAAGTATGCTAGTAATATCCTCTGATGGACTATCTTGCAACCACAAAGTTCTGTACACAAAATCAGCCTTGAAATACTCCGGACAAACAAAGCCGACACAATTTAGAACATGTGTAATACCATTCATGTTTAGTATTTCCCTGTCCTTTGCAACAGCATCTCCACCGAGATAAATATGTTCTGCCACTTTCGAGCATTCTTTATCGAAAAAAGCAATTTTATCCCTCTTTAGAAGCCCACCATTCTTATCATTATTCCATTGAATTGATGATAAATCAAGCTTTAACCTCTCACCACTCTTGTTCCCACTTGGGGTTGGTGGTTGCGGCCACTCACCAAGGTCATCAGAACCAGCTTTCGGCCACTCATCCAAACTCCTTCGTGCGATCGACAGTGGCTGCAAAGGTGGCAAACATGACCTGGCCTTGCAATTCTGTTGAGAACGTGGAGTTAAAGGAGGAGGAAACCGACGAGTTTGTCCACTATTAGTACCATCATTACCATTAGGACCTTCTCCTAGTTCTTTGTCCTCGGGTAATGGAATTTGACCACTCATCCGGGAAGAAGACCATGAAGCCGAACGCCAAAACATTTTCTGCGAGCCGGAAAGCTGGCATTATGGAGCCCTAGGACTAGCAGGAACATCCTCTTTACCCACCATTTCCACTTTACAATATGACATAGTAATATCAGGAGAAATAAAAATATTCCAAGAAAGCTCCCCACTCTTTATCCACAATGCTGCCATCAATACATATACCATATAATAAGCTCAGCAAACAACTGACCCAAATCCAAAAACCTAATAAAACCCCTAAATTTCCACTACTTTGACATGCCCATTTTCAATACTTCAATAATATCTAAGGCAAAATATGGAACCCTAGAAGAAAAAACCAACTTGGAATTTTAAAAAAGAAAAGAAAAACCCTTACTTGAAATGACGAATGGATGTAGCAGAAGTAGAACTAACCCCAATATGTGAAGAAATCAAAAACCCATGTAGATCAATCATGAACAACAAGTCACTGCAAACACAGAGATTAAATAGAATCAAAATCCCGTCTTACAAAATAGAAGTACAGAAAAAGAGAAGAAAAGATAAATAAAAAGGCAAATAGTTCAATAGAAAGAAAATCAATTAAAAAATTGGAAGACCCAGTCTGTAAATCTACCTGGGCAACTTTAGAAGAAAAAAATTAACAATCAGTTTTTCTTTTTTAGAAAAAAGAAGCATGAAAGAAGGGAATAAGAGAAAGAGATAAAAAAGAGAGATTTGAGACTTACAGGGAAGTGAAAGGAAGATGAAGAAGCCCGGAAAGAGTTGAGTTAGGGAGAGAGAGAAGAAGAAATAACAAAAAAAAAATGAAAAGAGGAAAGGATGAGTGATGAAGGGATCATAGCAGTCTTTTTCAATGATTTTCCTTTTCATTATTTTATTTGACTCTCCCGTGTTTGAGATACTGAAATTTAGACCTGTTCATAAACATTTTATTATTATTTTAGATGTCAAATATCACTAATAAAATATTGATTTTGTTTCTTATACAGAGATTTGAGCTAAAATTATAAGTTTGAGTTAATATTAGAGGTTTAACAGGTTAAAGTTATTAGTTTAGATGTCTGATGAATAGCGAATTTGGGTAAAACTTCTAATTTTAAAAAAAATCGAAACTAGAGGTTTTGAGATAAGAATTATAAAAAATATTTTACCCTTAACAATGATCAAAAATCACCAAATAACTCAAATTTTAATATTTTCTATTTTAATTCTCACCCTTACGTAGACTTTTGTAAATTAATATTTTTTTATTCCTACATATTTATATTTGTATTTAAATTTAATAATTAATTAAATTGTATTAAAATAATTATATTAATATATAGATCTTTCGAATATACTCAGTAATGTTATATTAAAAAATATTTTTTATAATCAAATTAATTAAACAAGTATCGAATATAACTATGTCCTTATATGCATTTTGCTTGTTTAAATAATCAAACAACTATCAGTTATCAGTTAATTTTACCAAATACTTTTATACAATCAGCTGGTATAATCTGCTAGTCAAATTAATTAATATAATTAATTATCAGCTAATATAATCCGCTATCAGTTATTTACTAATTGTTAAATCTGACTATTATTTTTAAAATTATTCATCGGTATTGGTTACCAAACGGAAAACGGCTGACGTGATTGTTTTGCGTGCATGACTATTAGTCTTGACCTAAATAAAACTGTTTATATCCAAGATCCTCGTCAATGAGCGAGTCCAAATTGTTGAATATGAATCACTTTTCATTGTCTGTTTTCCATGCGGGAAGTACGGCCATAATAAAAACACTTGCCCCTCGACTCTTGCCCCCTCAACAAATAAATCATCTGACGAATCAAATAGGCCTATACCCGGTCCCCTAAATGGTGCTTCGGATACTTTTGGCCCTAGATATTAGTTAAACGTCGACCAAGAAAAAACCCAAAACCTCGCCCAGGTCAAGATACTCAAGATCATTTAACAATTTTCACTGAATCTCGATTTAACCCCATCCTTGAAGTAGCTGATGATGTTATTGACACCCATGTTCATGAAGCACCCGCTCGTGCATCATTATCGACTTCACACTCGGCTACTCCTCAAGCTGCGTAACACCTCAAAATTCTGGCTAGTAACCAAAATAAAAAATGAAAGTTTGGTGACTAAAGTATAAACTTAGGAAAAGTTTAGGGAGTAAATTATAATTTTTGAAAGTTATGTATTTTAGCCCCGTAAATGAATAGCTTACCCCCAAGAATGATGTTTACGTGTTACTCGGATTTTTGGTACATAATTTGTGTTAAAAGCTATAAAAAGTTAAAGTTCGAGAAAAATTTGGATAATCGGATGGAATCAAATATTTGAGATATTTTATTAGATGATAAAGCAAGGTTAATAATGTCATTCTCTATGACTGAATTTGGAAGGATTTAATATGGATCATTGAAATTAAGTTGATTTTCCATGTTAAATATGAGCCGTTGGATGAAAATGGAAATATTGTAATTTTGGAAAATTACAAGGGCAAAGTTGGTAACTATTAACTTATTGGTTTATTTTTGACCCTTAGATGAATAAATTAACATGTGGCAAGCTTTGGAGCATTGGATATCAAGGGTAAAATAGTCATTTGACTATTAAGAATATTTTTATTATAAATAAGACTAATATAATGCCATTTGGCATAAATCAAAGAAATGGAAAAGTATAGAAATTTCATCATCTTTCTTCATCTTCCCGTGAGTTTCTCCTAAGATCGTGATCAAAATCGGGTCAAGCTAAGAACTAAGGAAAGGAAAAGGATCAAAATTAAAGCTTAGTGAGGATTTAAATTTTGACTTATAGAAAGTGTCAAGGTGAGTGCAATTGCATACATATACATTGATGTTTTATACATCATTGGGATGGCTTGCGATGAGCCTACCCAAATTTTATTGTCATTATATTTATGTCATTGAGCACATGATTGACATATTATAAATATGTCAAGATTGGAATTTAAAATGCATTGATAATTTAATTATTTACATACATAAGTTAGAAATGTTATTTCAGGTATGAACTGCCCAATGTTAAATTATGTTGATATACATTTCCATGGATGAAATAAATATAGAATATATGCCCAAGTATATTATTAAGGGACAAGGTATATTTAGCATGCCATAGAGTCCAGCAGCACGCTGCATACTCGGTTTAGCACTATAGTGTATATAAAGGACACTTAGTGCATATAGTGGGCACGACCTTATGTGTATTATGGTGGGCACGACCTTATGTGTATTAGCACTTCGGTGCATATTTGACTCGTGTACCCATGGTCCTTATAGGCTTATATTTGGGCTATATTTATTGGTTAATGAAAGATAAACATGAGAAAGAGTTTATAAACTCTCAAAGTAAATGGCAAGTATATTGGTAAGAAATTTATATCCTGTTTATATTATATTAATATATGATTAACATGATGGTAATACATATCTAGTGATCATGATGTATGAGTATTGTTATATCTTTATATGTAAGTATGTTGTATTGCACTGGATATTATTATTGCCTCACTAAGTGTATGCTTAGCGTGTGATGATTTTCACACGTAGGTGTAAAGAAGGAATCAGAGTAAGGAGCATTTGGCATCCTATTTGTAACACCCTTACCAATATTTATTATCCAATACTATTATAGAGTGTCACATATGATTAACCACACTTTTATGCTACTCAAATTAATCCAAAAACAACAATTTTCAAGAAATTTCAGTTTATCGCGTAAAACCAATTATTAATTTTTAACCTGTCAAACAGCTTCCATTTCCAGGCGCTACTTGGCAGTTTGTAAATACACATTTTAATTAAGAAGACTGCCTAGAAACTGCTTAAATAAAAATGATCTTGAATACTCTAAAAATCAAACTTTATAACTTTACCCAATTTTTCATTACTAATAACCTCTTTAGACTATTATAATTCATATTATAAAGTAACCACTTATTTAGATATTAATATTACAAACCATATCTAGACTAGTTTAAGTGAGCTACTAATATTTTATACATGCCAACTAAAGATAATCAAAATACATCAAATATGTAAATTACCGATATAACTATTTTTCCTCTAAATGATAATGCTGATAATCCTTACTCATGCCCGGGATTACTGCCTACGCGTGAAAACCATCACACGTTAAGTACATACTTAGTGAGGCATTCTAATCATTTAATATAACTCAACATGATTGAACTATAACAATAATAAAATAAACATGCAATTTGATCATTATTCATTTATTTCCGCATGTTAATCAAATATTAACATAATATAATCCGGATTCATAAATCCTATTATTAACCTTGCTAATATCCGAGAGTTTACCTACTCTCTAATTTATTAACCAATTATTATCAAATAAATTATTGCCCAACATAGTTTGAGGACTTGAGTACACGAGTCAAAACTGCACCGAAGTGCTGATAAACCGCACCAAAGTGCTAAGAGGCCGCACATAAGTGTTAAAGAACCACACCTAAGTGTTAATAAACCGCACCGAAGTGCTAAACCACTGGACTCTATGGCATGCCAACTATACTCTATACCTCAATTACTTATTTGGGCATACTTTCCAATTCCATATTCGATTCATCCATGGCAATAGAATTAAATACTGGGCAGTGCATACCCTAAATATAACATAAACATACATACCTGATATATCTAGTGATCAAATGCATCAAAGTTCTACCTTTGACAATTCTCAACATGTCAAATATAAGTTCATGATATAACTATCAAGCAATTATTAACAAGGTAGGCTTATCACAAGTCTTTCAAATAATAACCACAATATTATCCATGCATGAAAATGCACTCACCTTGACACTTTATACTTTGTCAATGTCCAACTAGCCTCACTAAGCTCAACTTTGGTCCCGTTCCTTTCCTCGATTACTAATTCGATCTCGATTTTGTTCACAGTCTACAAGTATATTAAAAATATCATAAGTACATTCCAAATTATATGTTAGTATCTTACCAACACATAAGCAATATAGGAATAATTTTCCTATAAATACCCTAATATTTTCCAAATATTAGTTTCATGACATAAGTCATTTCATCCTCAACACTTTGTATTTCTTCCAACATTTACTCTAAGAATGATTTATAACTCATTCTAACATTTATTTCAGCATAATGCTTCCATGAAAATAAATTTTCACTTTAGTCCTTAAATTCCTCCAAATTTTTGAATTGGTCCCTAATCTTTTCAAAAATTTTGAATTGGTCCCTATGTTTTTACAAACTTCTAAAATGGTCCAAATGACATTTTAAAGCTTGTAAAATCATAATTTCAACATTTCCAAATTTATGGAAATTTCTCCATGATTTCCCCTAATTTTTTCAAATTGCCGAATTCACCCCCATATCTTTTCAAGTTTCCAATTTGGTCCAATTAACACTTAAACATCATTTCCAATCTTTCACAATCATTCCCAAATCAAAATCAATCCAAATTCAACTTTTCTACTAAAACCCTAACTTTAAACAATTTTGGGTTTAGCTATTTCCTTGTAGTTTCAATCATCACATAAGCTTTAATATGATTCTACAACATCATATTCATCAAAAACTAACCTTAGTTCAACCTAATTCAACATCCCCTTCATCCATCAATTCCTCAAAACTAAGGTTTTAAGTAATGAAAGCATGAACAAATGCTACCAAGAGATAGAGAATTTCATGTAGATTAATTCTTTGTTTCATGCTTTCATCCAAAATCCAAAGAAATAAGCTTGAAAAATCAAAATAAAGTTTCCCATACCTTGAGTAGGGTGTTTCGGACACTTGAAGAAGATGAGAGAAATTTCTTGACTTTTCTCTTGATTTAAATTTGAGCCATTTGTCATCTTTAATAATCATTTTGAATTAAAAATTCTTTTTATTGCGAAATGACTATCTTGCCCTTCAAATCCAAGATTCCATAGATTGCCACTTGTCACTTTGATCATCCAATGGCCCAAATTAATCCAAGGAGTTAGTGATTACCAACTTTGCCCTTGCCATCTTCAAAAATTACCATCTTGCCATTTTTCATCCAATGGCTAAGATTACGCATGGAAAAGTAATATTTAATCCAATGGTCCATATTAATTTTCATTAAAATAAGACATGGAAATGACCATTCTATCCTTGCCTTATTTTAATAAAATATCTCCTAAAATATCTCATAAAAAATATCTCATTTATTCGATTAAATCCGATTATCTGAATTTTTCCCGAACTTTAAAGCTTTCTAGCTCTTAATACAAACTCTGTATCAAAAATTCGAGTAACAAGAAAATGCCACTCTTGGGGGTAAACTATTCATTTGCGAGACTAAGTTACATAAATTTTGAAAATTACAACTTAGTGCCTAAACTTTTCAAAATTTACACTTTGGCACCAAACTTTTCAAATTTTACAATTTGGTCACCAAACTTTTCAAGTTTTTCATTTTGGTCACTAACCAAAATTTTGAGGTATTACACTATTGGCAAGGAGTATAATTATGGTATCAGTAATAGCATCTTTTGATGTATTTTGATATTGTTAGATGGCATGTATATGTTAATATTAGTTGGTTTTAAACTAGTCTAGATATGGTTTGCAATAACTTATAATGTAGTTTATGTTGATAATGAATGGTGAATAGTTATATTAAAATTGAAAATGATTAGATGAATTTCTAATATAAAAATCAGGTAACTATTAGAAAAAGAATTAATAGAGTATTTAATTAAAATTTTAATTTAGGCAGTTATATTGCTTATAGATCATATATATGAACTGCTAAGTTGCTGCCTGAAATTGGAATTAATTCGGTTGATTAAAAATTAGAAAACTAATATTATGCGATAAATAGATAAATGGGTTATTTGTGATTTTTAAATAAATAACTACTATGAAATGTTAGTAATTCCTTATGTGACACTCTAACTAGTATTGGATATAAAATACTAGAAAGAGTGTTACATTTATTGGTATCAAAGCTATAGGTTTAGCCGGTTCTGAATATGAATCAAGCCTATAGAGAGTCGGGATTATATGCATGCCACTAGGATGTTAAAATTACTGATATTTGTATAAATATACTTTGATGCATACTAATTAGTAATATTGCTCATTACTTATGGGGGATGATTGTGACTTTATTAGATGTCAGATCATCAGGAATCCCGTCAGGCAAATGAGCGTGATACTTCGACACAAAGCAAGAGTAATAAGGTGAACCAGAATCTGCCTCTTGCTCAGCAAAACGTAGAGCTACCAGCTCAGGAACAACGAAATGTGCAAAAAGTGTCCTATAAAGATTCAAAAAAATAAATTTCCAGCTGGCCTTATGGAATTACCCTTCCAAGAGTTTGAAGTCATTCTTGGATTGGATTGGTTATCAGCATATGATGCTGCGGTTGAATGTCGATTGAAAATGTAATGCCCCAGTTTTGGGTCTAGCAGTTTTGGGGCTAGTTAGACGGTCCAGTGGACCAGGATAGAGATTCGAGTCGAATTCGGGGAGCAAATATTTTTTTGAAAGATAAAATTATGGAAAAATATTTAAAAATCATATTTTATTATATTAAAAATACTGGTGAAAGCAATTTTGGAAAAACGGGTCTTGGAAGGGTGACATTTTGGATAGTGACCAAAATGCAATTTTTGAAAATTGTTTTAAAAAAGGTGATTGTTTTGTAAAAAGTCAAAACTTAGAATCTTTAAGGAGCTATTTTACCATTTTGGTCTAATATGAGTATTCCCTTAATTAGGATTATTTTAAAATGGTTTTAATTAAAAGAATGAAAATGGATTTAGTTAAAAAGGTGGTTATCTTTCTAAAACACATTTTGGCGTAACTTTTCTTTTCTCGCATTTTTCTCAAAACACTCTCAGCCAAACACTCTTTTTCCATCAGAGATTTAAGGTAATGATCTTAATTTATTTATTCATTGATTTGCTAAATGATTTCTTAAATTGTTTTCCACAAATCTTATTGAATTTCTTTGCTTTTCAAGAGGAAAAACCATCCAATTAAGGGGAAACTCATTCATTGGAGGTAAGTTTCGTTCTTCTCCTCTAATGAAAGGTTCTTTACTGAAATTCCCAAGTTCTTGGCTCTTTACATATGATTTTCAATAGGTTTTGAGTAATTAATTATTGATTTTAGCTTTATTGAGGTTTTATTGAATAATCTTGTGATTTTCAATTTGGATCTGTTTTTCTAGTGTTGTAGGTTGATTTCAATCTTATTTTGGTTGTATTATAATGTGGATAAGTTGTTTTTAATAATGGAATCCCAAAATTGGTTGAATATGTAATTGTTCAGGTTGATAGTTAAGGATTTTTGGGTTGTTTAAGGTGTTTAATCATTGCTGGAAGTAAAAGGATGTTTGGAATGAGTTTTTAGATATTGATTGATGAATTTTGATGTTTTGAATCGTTATTATATGGCTGGGTTGAGATTTAGTAGTGTTTGAGGTTGATTTCGGTAAGTTTCGGATGAGTTTTGAGTGGGCATCTTGAGAGATACGGGATTATGGGTTAAAACGGAGTATTGGATGAATTTTAATGCATTTCCCCTGGTTTTGTGTGGCCGAAATAGGGGATAATCAAGGCGTAGCATCTGAGGTGGTTTTAGACTTGTCGGGAGCTTGTTTCGCGGTAGCAAGCAAGGCAAAATGAAATCGGTGAGTAAAAACAGTCTTAAAAGTCTTTCAAAGGTTTGAAAGTGGTTCTGGGAGTTTAGGATAAGTTTGAAACACTTACCTAAGCTAGGAAGTAAGTTTCCCTCTTTTGCTCTTCAATATCGGTTTGGATATGAGCATGTGTGATTCATGTTTTAGTCGTAAACATGGTTTGCTTTACGTACTATTAATGCATGATTTTAAAGTGCATATGCAGTGGCTTAAAGGTATATTTCATGCTAGTGAGCATTGGTTTTTATTCCGATCGGGAATGTGATATTGCTATGGCAACGCGTTTTACATATGTGGGGAATTTGTGTAATGTATTGTAAAACAGCGAGTAGATGGGCTTGTAAATGATATATTGGCCATGTGACAAGGTGAGAAAACATTCGGATATAGTTGGCATGCCATAGGATAAAGTACACTGTAATATGGCTAAAAATCGATCGTGGGTTAAGAGTCTTTGAGGTATAGCGGTCAGCTACCGGACTATGTTGTTATCACTAGGGTTGAGAGGTTGGTTCCCCTTTGTTGATGTAAAGCTTATGGTTGGCAAGGTTGTAAAGTCATGCGGTCAGCATGGGGTAGTCTTGTTGATGGTCGATCATTAAGGGAGATCCTTGTATCCGATGTGTAAAGTTAACGGTTGATTAACTAAATATTAGCGGTCGGCTAATCAAGGATAGTGGTCGACTATCCGAGGTCACTATAATTGCCAATATATGAGAATTTTAATGTTGACTCTATTTAAAATGCTTTGGGATTTAAGCATGGTTTTGTATATAATGCTTTGGGATTTAAGCATATTTTGTATTTGATGCTTTGGGATTAAGCATGTGGAATATATGTATTGATTTGCATATGGTTGATGTGCATGTTTTGATTTGAAACTATTGGAACTTGCTTAGGTCGTAAGCATGGTTTGAAAACAAGTGTTGATTTTCAAGGGTTTTTAAATGCATCATCGTTTAAGAGCATCCTCACTAAGAAGGTGTGCTTACACTCTCTTTTCTCTAATGATGCAGAGCATTAAAGCTTGGAGGCAGCAAAGGTAAGGATTAAGTGGTCCAAAGACAAGACTATTTAAGTATGAACTCGGTTGTAGTTTTCGGTTAATAAGGCAATATGTTCGCTGTGGTTTTTTAGGATTTGTAATTTAGTTTTCCCTGGTTTTGATAATGTATAATGTTGTGATTTTGGAGTTTGATTGTTGATGTTTCACTTATCATGCACCGTTACCTATGGTTGATGTTATAAGGTTACCTAGGAATACATCTAGATGATTTTGCTTGGATGACATGTTTTGATGAGCTAATCTTGTCGAGTATGGTCTTGATGCGTTGTTGGTATGGTGTTCTTGATGTTAATTGCTTAGTTGGGCATTTTGGTATGTTTGGTGGTGAGTTATAGGGAGCATGCCTCTAGACCAATCTTTTGGGGTGGCATAATCTTGTGTTGTAGTTAAACCATGGTGTATGTGTTGTTAAAACTGATGTTGGATGCTTATATGTGTGTATGCAAGTTACTAGGACCTAAATGCATCTAGATTTGTGTGAAAAACCAGCTAAAAATGTCATTACAGGTCCAGGCGTATCGAAATAGGTGTCCTTGTACCGGTACCGCTAGGCCATTTCAGGCATATCATTTTGATATGCGGGAGGGTGTTTCGATACGGTCCTGCCTTTTTAGGCTTGATGTTTCCGTACTCGAGCAAGTGTTTCGATACGGTCATAGGCATTTTTGCCAGGTGTACCGATACGCAAACAAGCGTTTCGGTACGAATTTTAGCTACTAGAATCTAAGTTTTTGAGAACGTATAGGCTTATCGAAACACGAGCACGCGTACCGGTACAGGTATCATTAAGTTGGTTAATTTGGAATCTTGAAAGTTTATGGTTCTTTCATTTTGGTCCTTGAGTGTTGGGAATGCAATTGTATGAGTTGGAATGATTAATTTGATCTGGAATTTATCATGTTGGCATGTAAATGGACTAATTGAGGATCGGTAACCTTAAATTTAATTTTGGTTTTGTAATTTTAATTATTTATGTTCTAGTCCCCAATTCTGTCTAGGATGTGATTGATTGTTCTTTTGTGGCTCGATTCATTTGAGTACTTACCTGCTGTGAGTATGATCATGTAGGAACATTAATTTGCATTTAGACAAGATAAAAGAAAAAAAATGGACAGACTTTTCGTAACCTTTCTCCGGTTTGCTTTGGCAAACCTAATGTAGCACTCTCAGTTCGGTCGAGCTTCTAGGCCGGGTCGAGGGGGTTATAGAAAAGGTTATTTTTAAAAGGACCAGGTGGCTTAGAAATAATATTTATAGGCGAAATGTCGAATTATCTGAGCAATGTGATATCAGCTGTAATTGCTAGAAAGTTATTGTCACATGGGTGTGAAGTATATTTAGCTCATGTGGTAAATACTCAAGAAATAAAGATAAATCTGGAAAATATACCAACGGTACGGGAATTTCTAGATGTTTTCCCAGATAAATTGTCAGGATTACCTCTAGATTGAGAGGTGGAATTTGGTATTGATGTGCTTCCTGGAACATCACCAATATCAATGGCACCTTACAGGATGGCTCCTACAGAACTTAAAGAGCTGAACACTCAACTACAAGAATTATTAGATCGAGGTTTTATACGACCTAGAACATCACCTTGGGGAGCTCCAGTCCTGTTTGTGAAAAAGAAAGCTGGATCAATGAGGTTATGTGTAGATTATTGTCAACTTAATAAAGTGACGGTAAAGAATAAATATCTTCTGCCAAGGATTTGATGACCTCTTTGATCAACTTAAGGGAGCAACAGTATTTTATAAAACTGATATTCGACCGGGGTATCATCAATTAAAGATCAAAGAAGTAGATATACCAAAGACATGTAACACCCCAAAAATCGGACTAGTCATAGTTAGGTTTCGGTGATCAAAAATTTTGTATCATAATGATCCAATCAATGTATTGACTTCTTTATTGTACTCAATTATAACAAAATGAAAGTCAAATGAGTTTAATTATCAACTTTGGACCTTTTTGAAAAAATTAAAAGTCATATAGTGACTAAAGTGTGAGAATTGGAAGTTTGGGGGTAAAAGTGCAAACTTTGGATAGTTGAGGGACCACCTTCATAATTTTACAATTTTGAGGTGTGAGTCACCTCCTTGCTTAAGTTGTGTCACTAGAAGCAATGTGAAATTTTCATAGAAATAACAATTGATGAAAGCTTTGGAAAAAATGTTATCTTAAAGGGATTTTTATTATTTCCTAAATAGGAAACCTCCCAAGCTAGGAAAGCTTACTATTGGATGCTTGGGAGGCAACCTAATAAAGGAAGAAAAGCCACGGTTATTAGGAAGGGATGAGATAGAAAGTTTAACTATTGTTTAACCAAGGATAGCTCAACTCCCTTCATCTTTTCTATGAACTTTTCTAAAGCATAAACAAGCTCCACCATTGTCATCTTCTTCCCTAAGCTCAAGCAAGTGCCTCACTTCAATCCTTGGAGTTTATTTGATTTCAAAACACCAAATTAAAGCTCATGGATTGGTGAGTTAAACCCCTCAAACAATTTATTGATTCCATGGATATTTGAAGTTTAATTTCAAGATTAGGCCTTGAAAAGTTGGGGTTTGGACCCATATGCTATAGGCTTAATCATATGGAACTAATGTTGTCTACAAGCTTTATTAAGCTTGAGTATTGATTTTGAATCAATAGTTTTGTTTCTAACTATTTCTTCTAAATTATGGCTAGCTCAAGTGTTGGAGGAAGTTCCATCATCTCCATCGAAGGCTAGGAACAAATAAATTGTTATCCGAGAGCATTGAAAGCTTTAGAATCAAGGTGAGTGTAGTCGGAGTCTCAGGATTAGGCTAGGTGCCTTCCTGGTTTCATTTTCATTTAATATCTTAGTGCTAACCATGATAATAAAGTCATTGCATCGAACCCTTTGGAGGGTGTATTGGTAAGCTTCGGTAAGCTTCCTTATTGAACTATTGAAACATTGAATGTTGAATATTGTCATTGACTCATGGAGCATCGAACATTGCCATTGAACTATAGAGTATTGATTATTGTCATTGAATCATTGAATATTGACCATTGACATGCCATTGAAAGGATCATTGTATTGTTATCGATCATTGGAAATTGACCATTGAACTACTACCAATGTCATTGAATCATTGAACATATTGTTATTGGCCAACTATTGTTATCGAACTCACCGGATTATTGAAATGGACCTAAGGGTCAACATATTGTTATTGAATCATTGAACCTATTGATATTGATAATGTATTGAATATTGGCCTAAATTACCGGACCTTAGATTTGAGTGAACATTGGATACAATTGGCATGCCATATGATTTATGAGCTCATTGGTACGGGTGGACTACGGTATTTGGGCCAAGACCTTTATATTGGCGAGGCAGAGGGACTAGACCATTATCGATTTGGCGAGGCGTAGGAATCCACCTATCCACTATCATGATCGATCCAAGGGTTATTATTGATTTATATGAATTGTTGACATTGAATAAAAGAACCATCAATATTGAACTTGTTGCCTTGCTATTGAATATTGATGAAATGCCATGGAGATATTGCCTAAGCACGCGTTTGATTGCATATCGTATTTTTGATAATGTTGTGACTACCTCACTAGGCAAAGCATGCCTAATGCATTTCATCTCATGCATTTCAGGTCGATAAAGTCAATGGTTCGAGATCGGAGCTAGTTAGAAGTTTTGGCAAGTCACTATCAAGCTAAAGTAATGTATTTTGCCCTCATAAACTCCTAGAATGGTGGCAAAGTAGTTAGATTAGTCATTTTTAGTCCTTTTGTTATGTATATGTTGCTTGTGGCATGTATAATCCTTAAGGGCCGTAAATGACCTTTTAAAATTTGGCTAAAAGTGGCAAAAGTGGCATAATTAGCTTATGAAAGTGAAAGCCTAGTAAATGGACTCATATGATCATGAAATTTTACTTGCTAGTAGAATATGTTGTTATTAGGTTGCTGGTAAAATTTCATCGCATTTGGACATTGGTTGATAGGCCAATTTGGATTAAAACCAGATCAAATATATTATTTTAGTGTAAGGCGTATCGATACGGGTGATGGCGTATCGATACAGGTATATATATTTGGGCATAGTCAACAATGGTCAACATGGCGTATCGGTACGTCAAAGGGTGTATCGATACAGAAAGTCAACACTGGAATTTGGAAAATTAATTGCATCGGTATAGTCACTAGGGTGTATCGAAACGGTCAACCTTGGTAGTCTAAACACCGAATCGAGCAAGCTACATTAGATTTACCGAAGTAAACAGTGAAGATGAAACATGAAACACGTCCATTTTTTTCTTTTATCTTGTCTAGATGAACAATTATTATTCTATATGTACATACTGATCACAGTCGAAAACTCAACTCAACCGAGCATCGAATTGACATCAAATTGAACATAAATGCAATTTCGGTACCAAATTGCAATTTTGGAAAACTACAGAGACCTAGCTCATTTTTATGTTACCAACCTTTAATTAAGCAGGTTTCGTGCTTACATGTCAAAAATCAGCTCAAAAAGGTCATTCATACTCCTTTAATTGCATCCACAACATTTAGGGACTAAAACGTAAGAAACCAAAACTTCAAAATATTCCAAATAACTAATTTAACTGACACCGTATCAGTACAGGCAAGGGGGTGTATCGATACGCCTTTATTAATTTATACTCCAAAATTCCAGTAGCCAAAACTCGTTTCGATACGCCCCCGCGTATCAAAACGCCTTCATAAAAACACTATGCGTATCGAAACAGCTCCTTGCGTACCAAAACGTTGACCAAATTTGCCTATGCCCATACCGAAATGATTGCCCACGTACCGGTATGCTGATCAGAATATTCCAAAGGATTGATGCATCTCAGTGCATTCAAAACACTGCAACAACAATTCCTTGCAAAACCTCACAATCCTTTCACAATTACCCAACCACAATAACCGAAATCATCATCTAACTCTTCCCAAACACAACCCAGCCACAATCTATCAATCTAACACTTCAATCAACATCTAATAACATCTAAAAACAGGATTAATTCATCCATAAACTTCCAGCAACTACACAGCCACCACAACTCCACAAAAACACAAATCTAACAACCTAATAATCAAGGATTCAAGGAGTTTTGGGATTCCAATGTTAAAAACAACTTATCAACATTATAAATTATCCAAAATATGTTTAAAATCAATCCTCCACACTGGAAAACAGATCCAATACGAATCTTCCATAATTTCACCAATTAAACCCAATTAAATCAATTGTTCATTATAAAAACATAAAATCATATTATAAATCATAAATCAAGGATTAAATACTTGGGGATATCAATAAAGAACCATCAATAGAGGAGAAGAACAAACCTTGCTTCTATTGTGTAATTTCTCCGTTAATTGGTTGATTAAAGCTAGAAAAACACAAGATTTCAATGAGGTTTTGTAAATCAAAGGTAAAGAAGCAATTACAAATCAAGAATCCAAGTAAAAAGATCTCTCACCTTTGGATTTTGATGAAAACAAGAGTGTTTGGAAGAAAAGAAGTGGAGAGAAAAGTTTACGTCAAATTTCTTTAAAACCAATAACTAACTTTTATTATCAAAATCCCTTTTAATTACCTTTAAAAACACATGTTAAAAAGTCTTAATTGAAGGGAGAAACCATCAGCAACAACTTGGTAAAATAGCTCCCTAAGTATTCTAAGAATTTGATCCTTTACAATTTAGTCACCTTTAAAAATAGTTTTCAAAAATTATATTTTAGTCACTAACCAAAATGTCACCCTTCCAAATCACTTTTTCCAAAATTGATTTCACCAATATTTTTCATATATTAAAATATGATTTTTAACCATTTTCCCATATTTTTATCTTTCACAAAATATTTACTCCCAAATCTGGCTCGAATCCCTAACTTGATCCACCAGACTGTCTAACAAGCCTCAAAATTGCTAGGCCCAAAACTAGGGCGTTACATATACACCGTATCGATACGGGCACATTGATTCATAATTGTTTTAACGGTCTTGACATAGGCGTACCGATACGACCTTCTAAGTATCGGTGCAGTTTCTGGTTAGTTAATAATTCTGGAAACTTATGAAACAATCATTGTTTATTGGAAAGATTAATCGTGTTAGTAAATGGACCCCTATTAACATGAAAATTTGCATGATCATGGAAAACAACTTGAATTTCAGTATAGTAAGGTTAATTTCAGAAAAGGACCTCTAAAATACTAAAATTATAGAATAGTCCCTAGAACTTGTAAAAGTTTTAAATTGGTCCTAAGTGGATTATCACAGTCTGTTTTGAATTAACTGAACTCGTAGTATCGCTCGACATTGTTTGTTAATATGTTAACATTAATTTATCGAATATTGATTGTACCAGTCATCGTTTTGTTCATCGGTAGTTCCCTTCGACTCGGTTCTCTACCAGGCCGAGAATGGGGTGTTACATTTGTGGTATCAGAGCTAAAGTTTAGTTGATTCTAGGACTAAACCGAAGTCTATTGCATTGCTTTTGTGTTACCTTTCCACCTAAGAGTTATCTATTGTGTATAAAGTGACTTGCCAACTAACTCGATATCTTTTTATAGATGTCTGACTTTAATGAAGCTCGTATAGATGAGCATGTTACCGGTTCCTCTACCCACAATAAAGGAATTAGAGGTGGAGATCCTCCACCACAGCAGACCCTCCAGCACAAAACCCTGAGCCAGAGGCAACGACTGCTCAGACTGATTGTTATCAGAACATGGCTGACAAGTTCAAACAAGTTATATCTTCAATGAGAGCTGAGTAGGTTGTGCAACCTACAGCACCGGTTATCCAATATGTTTGAACCCCTATTGATATGCTATCTCAGCTTCGGGCTTATACCTTTACTAGTCATGATGATGACAATCCTGAGGTTACCGAGTACTGGTTGGATAGTACGCTGCGAATCCTCAACAAGAAGCTACAGTGTTCGGATGAACACAAGCTGGAATACGCCCTCACATTACTGGCAGATGAGGCACTCCAATGGTGGAAAACTATTGTTTTCACGGAACTTGAAGAAGCTATAACTTGGGAGTTCTTTCTTCGAGAATTTCGTAATAGGTACATCAGTTAGCACTACCTCGCGGATAGGCGTAACATCTTCCTCTATCTTAAACAAGGTGGATGACCTGTGGAGCAGTATATCCATGAATTTTGTAAGTACTGCTAATACAGAGCTAAATATATTAAGGAGGAGGAAGAGAAGTGTAGGATGTTTATCGCTGGCTCAGTGACGAGCTACGCCCTATGTTTAGAACATTGGGCATTACAAACTTTCAGGACCTGGTGAATCAGGTCAAGGCCACTGAAGCTGCTCAGAAATCTCAGAGGTTTGGAGGATCTATCCGATCCAAGAAAAGGTAATATGATGATTCTCTCCCTCCAAAGCCTAACAAGAAAGGAAAGTATCGAGGTCTGAAGTAACATAATTATCCCAGCCTTCTCGATCAGGGAATATTGCTAAACCACAGATGATGACCCAGTCGTTTGCCAAGGCTACTTCAGTTGAGAGTACTAGAGGATCGAGGCGAGCCATACAACATCCAGTATGCAAATATTGCCAGAACAAACACCTGATGGGACAATGTCGCAAGCAGTCTAGAGCTTGCTATTTTTGTGGTGAATAGGGCCATTTTATCTGAGACAGTTCATTGAATACCAGCAAGCCTATTACCACACCAACTACTATAGCATCACCCACTCAATCTTATCATGGTAAGGGACCAAAGTAGGGTTCGTCGGATGCTGCGAGGAGACCCAACGGCTCAATTAGAGCGTCAAACCGACAAGATTAAAAGGCTCTTGTCTAGATATACCATGTGAGGATACGTGAGGAAGAGGATGATCCTAACATCATTGCAGGTACCGTTGAGTTGTATTCTTATTCTATTTATGCATTGATTGACCCTGTCTCCACGCATTCTTTCATTAGTATGATGTTAGCTAAGAAGTATAAGATGTCTTTTGAACCCTTAGTATCGAAGATCTTTGTAACCAACCCATTGGGTGATTGTGTCACCATAAGCCTAGTGTATAAGAATTGTCCCTTAATGATCCAAGGGATTCCTTTTCCAGCCAACCTATTGGCATCACCGATTCACAAATTCGATGTTATACTAGGACTAGATTGGCTCAGTGAACATCAAGCTTAGGTAGATTGCTCTAAAAAGAAGTTTTACCTTCGAGGCCTTGGCAAGGAGAGCGTCACCCTGATGAGTTCGAGAAATACATCATTGTATATTTTAACCTCAGAAACTAAGGATGAACCTCGACTACTTGATATTGATACTGTATGTGAATTTTCTAATGTCTTTCCTGATGAACTTCCAGGTTTACCTCTAACCCGTGAGGTGGAATTCGGCATCAAAGTGCGACCTGGAATGGCCCCAGTTTCCATTACACCTTATCATATGGCTGTAGTCGAGCTTAAGGAGTTAAAGGCTCAGATTCAAAATTTTCTTGACAAGGATTTCATTCAACCGAGTTCTTCACCTTGGGGAGCTTTGGTCCTCTTCGTGAAGAAAAAAAATGGATCTATGAGGCTGTGTATCAACTACCGATGATTAAACTAGGTAACCATCAAGAACAAGTACCCTCTACCGAGAATTAATGATATGTTCGATCAGCTTAAGGATGCCACTGTGTTTTCCAAGATCGATCTAAGGTCAGGGTACTATCAAATGAGAGTTAAAGAACGCGATGTACTTAAAACATGCCTTTCATACTAGGTAAGGGCACTGCAAATTTCTGGTGATGCCATTTGGGCTAACCAATGCACTGGCTGCATTTATGGACTTGATGAACCGAGTTTTTAGTCCTTATCTGGATAAATTCATTATGGTGTTTATTGATGACATACTGATCTATTCCAAGAATGCTACTGAACACCGAGATCACCTCTGCATCATGTTGCGGACCCTCTGGGAGAAGCAACTATTTGCTAAATTCTCTAAGTGTGAGTTTTGGCTCACCGAGGTTACCTTTCTTGGGCACATTGTATCAACTTTAGGCATCCAAGTAGATCCAAAGAAAATCCAAGCTATTATAGATTGGAAACCACCGAAAAACCTTAAAGAAATAAAAGCTTCTTTGGTTTAGCTAGCTATTATCAGAGATTCGTAAAAGAATTTTCCCTGATAGCAACTTCATTGACAAAATATGCTCCTTTTGTTTGGACCGAGGAACAACAAAGAAGTTCTGACCAGCTAAAACAAGTTTTAACTCATGCACCCATTCTAACCCAACTTACACGGTCTATAGGGATGTATTGCATCTCGGGTTAGGGTTTGTTCTTATACAAGAAGGCAAGGTCATACCTTATGCATCTCGAAAACATAGCTGTAGTTGTCTTTGCAATGAAAATCTGGAGGCATTATCTCTACGGGGAGAAGTGCTACCTCTTCACTGACCATAAAAGTCTCAAGTATCTTCTGACTCAAAAAGAGTTAAATCTTCGGCAACGAAGATGGATGGAACTTCTTAAAGACTATGACCTAGTCATTGACTATCATCCGGGCAAGGCCAACATTGTAGCTGATGCACTCAGCCACAAACCTCAGCCTAGTTGGTGTTGTCATTGACAGTTGAACCCTATATTGTCATTGTATTGAACTCATCGAATGATCATTGTATTGTAGCCCTTTATGCTATTAATGCACACTTTCATCTTCGGAAACACCATTATCTCATACCTAAACTCCAGGTTCAGTCTACCATTGTATCAAGATTCAAGGCTTTATAGGATTAAGACCCTTAGTTGCAATCCATTTCTTTTAAGCTGTAAGGTGATGATGTGATATCGTGACCAAATTTGTATACCCAACAATGACTCTCCGTACTAATATTTTGAAAGAAGCTCACTCAAGCTCCTTCTCTGTGCACCCGAGTTCTGTTAAGATGTACAGGGACCTCCGAGAACTCTATTGGTGGCCAGGCATGAAACAAGCCATAGTTAATTTTGTGTCCAAGTGCTTTACATGCCAGCGTGTCAAAGTTGAGCATCGTGTTCCTACCGGCCTATGGCAACCTATAGACCTACCGCAATAGAAGTGGGAGAAAATTACCATAGACTTTGTTTGTGGTTTGCTTTAATTATCACCAAACACAATGCCATATGGGTCATTGTGGACCGCTTCACCAAGTCAGCACACTTCTTACCAGTTAGAATGGACTACAGTCTTCCAAAGCTAGCTGACTTGTACATCAAAGAAGTTGTGAGACTTCATAGAGTACCTAAGTCTATCATCTCCGATCAAGACCCACGGTTTGCTTCTTGATTCTGGAGAACATTGCAGAATGCTATGGGTACCAGAGTTAAACTTAGTACCACATTTCACCCTCAATCTAACGGCTAGTCAGAAAGGGTAATTCAGGTTAATATCGAAAACTCCTTCCCTTGAACCAATAGAAACAAGCATTGTTATTGAAATCCTCCATTACAGATTCTGGAATACATGCTCGAAGCATGTATAATCGATTTTGGTGGATCTTGGGAGAAATCCCTATCTCTTATCGAGTTTGCCTACAACAATAGTTACCAAGCTTCCATCAGAATGACACCTTTTGAGGTGTTGTATGGTAGACGTTGCAGAACTCCTCTGTGTTGGTCTGAACTTAGAGAATGTAAGATGTTGGGCCCTGACCTACTTTAGGAAACCAAAGAACGGGTTACTGTCATCTATGATCGCTTGAAGGCATCCTTTGACTGACAAAAAGCCTATGCTAATCTTAAACGAAGGGATATCCAATACGAGGTTGGTGAGAAAACCTTTCTCAAAGTATCACTATAGAAGAAGATTCCGAGATTTTGCAAGAAAGGGAAATTGAGTCCCCGATTCATTGGACCCTTTGAGGTTGTTGAAAAAGTTGGCCTGGTTGCATATCGATTGGTATTGCCCTCAGAATTAAGCAGGATTCATGATGTCTTTCATGTGTCCATGCTTTGCAAGTATCGATCCGATCCTTCGCATATCATTAAACCAGAATCTATGCAGATCCAACCGGATTTGACCTACGAGGAAGAACCGGTGCAGATTCTTGCAAGAAAAGTTAAGAGGCTTCGTAATAAGTTGGTGCCATTAGTTAAAGTTCTCTGGAGGAGTCATTCAGTGGAAGAATACACTTGGGAATCGGAAGAGACAATGAAAAAGCAGTATCCTCATATATTCAGTCCAGATGAAAATTGTAAGACATATTTTTTGTTAGGGGAGAGTTGTAACACCCCAAAAATCAGTCTAGTCAGAATTAGGTTTCGGTGAAAAGAAATTTTGTATCATAATGGTCCAACCAATGTATTAACTTATTTATTGTACTTAATTATAACGAAATGAACTTTAATTGATTTTAATTATCGACTTTGGACCTTTGTGAAAAAAATTAAAATTCATATAATGACTAAAGTGTGAGAATTGAAAGTTTGCGGCTAAAAGTGCAAACTTCGGATAGTTAAGGGACCACCCTCGTAATTTTACCATTTTGAGGTGTGAGTCACCTCCTTGCTTAAGTTGTGTCACATGAAGCAATGTGAAATTGTCATAGAAATAACAATTGATGAAAGCATTGGAAAAATGTTATCTTAAAGGGATTTTTATTATTTCCTAAATAGGAAACCTCCCAAGCTAGGAAAGCTTCGTATTGGATGCTTGGGAGGCAACCTAATAATAGAAGAAAAGCCACGGTTATTAGGAAGGGATGAGATAGAAAGTTTGACTATTGTTTAATCGAGGAAAGATCAACTCCCTTCATCTTTTCTACAAATTTTTCTAAAGCATAAACAAGCTCCACCATTGTCATCTTCTTACCTAAGCTCCAGCAATCACATCACTTCAATCCTTAGAGTTTCTTTGATTTCAAAACACCAAATTAAAGCTCTTGGATTGGTGAGTTAAACCCCTCAAACAGTTTATTGATTCCATGGATATTTGAAGTTTAATTTCAAGATTATGGCTTGAAAAGTTGGGGTTTGGACCCATATGCTATAGGCTTAATTCCATGGAACTAATGTTGTCTACAAGCTTTATTAAGCTTGAATATTGATTTTGAATCAATTGTTTTGATTCTAACTATTTCTCCTAAATTATGCCAAGCTCAAGTTTTAGAGGAAGTTCCATCATCTCCATCGAAGGCTAGGAACAAAGGAATCGTTATTCGAGAGCATTGAAAGCTTCAAAATCAAGGTGAGTGTAGTCGGAGTCTCGGGATTAGGCTAGGTGCCTTCTCGGTTTCATTTTCATTGAATATCTTAGTGCTAACCATGATAATAAAGTCATTGCATCGAACCGTTTGGAGGGTGTATTGGTAAACTTCGGTAAGCTTCCTTATTGAACTATTGAAACATTGAATATTGTCATTGAATCATGGAGCATCGAACATTGCCATTGAACTGTAAAGTATTGATTATTGTCATTGAATCATTGAATATTGACCATTGACAAGCCATTGAAAAGATCATTTTATTGTTATCGATTATTGGAAATTGACCATTGAACTACTACCATTGTTATTGAATCATTGAACATATAGTTATTGGCCAACTATTGTTATCGAGCTCACCAGATTATTGAACTGGACCTAAGGGTCAACATATTGTTATTGAATCATTGAACGTATTGATATTGATAATGTATTGAATATTGGCCTAAATTACCAAACCTTGGATTCGAGTGGACATTGGATACAATTGGCATGCCATAGGATTTATGAGGTCATTGGTACGGGTGGACTATGGTCCTTGGGCTACGACCTTTATATTGGCGAGGTGGAGGGATGTTGTGTTGGTCAATTAGCGAGGCGGAGGGAGTAGACCATTATCAATTTGGTGATGCATACGAATCCGTGTATCCACTATCATGATCGATCTAAGGGTTATTATTAATTGATATGAATTATTGACATTGAATAAAAGAACCATCATTATTGAACTTGTTGCCTTGCTATTGAATAATGATGAAATGTCTTGAAGATATTGCCTAAGCATGCATTTGATTGCATATAATGTTTTTGGTAATGTTGTGACTACCTCACTATGCAAAGCATGCCTAATGCATTTTAGATCGGAGCTAGTTGGAAGTTTTGGCAAGTCACTATCAAGCTAAAGTAATGTATTTTGCCCTTATAAACTCCTAGAATGGTGGCAAAGTAGTTAGATTAGTCACTTTTAGTCCTTTTGTTATTTATATGTTTCTTATGGCATGTATAAGCCTTAAGGGCCCTAAATGACCTTTTAAAATTTGGCTAAAAGTGGCATAATTAGCTTAAGAAAGTGAAAACCTAGTAAATGGACTCATATGATCATGAAATTTTATATGCTAGTAGAATATGTTGTTATTAGGTTGCTGGTAAAATTTCATTGTATTTGGACATTTATTGATAGTCCAATTTGGATTAAAACTAGAGCAAATCTATCATTTTAGTGCAGGGCATATCGATACGGGTGCTGGAGTATCGATACGGGTATGCATATTTGGGCGTAGTTACACTGGTCAACATGGCGTATCGATACGTCAAAGGGTGTATCGATACGGAAAGTCAACACTGGAGTTTAGAAAATTAATTCCATCGGTACGGTCATTAGGGCGTATCAAAACGATCAACCTTGGTCAACTCGTACTAGTACAGTTCCTTAGCTGTACCGATACGAGCCTTGCTTATTGAATTCTGATAATTATTAAATGCTTAGAGTATTGACATGGTTATACACCGTATCGATACAGGCTCATTGATTCATAACTATTTTAACAGTCTTGACATAGGCATACCAATACGGCCTCCCGAGTATCGGTACAGTTTCTGGTAAGTTAATAATTCTGGAAACTTATAAAACGATCACTATTTATTGGAAAGATTAATTGTGTTAGTAAATGAACCCTGATTACCATGAAAATTTGCATGATCATGGAAAACACGTTAAATTTCAGTATAGTAAGGTTAATTTTGGAAAAGGACCTCTAAAATAATAAAATTACAAAATAGGCCCTAAAACTAGTAAAAGTTTTAAATTGGTCCTAATTGGATTATCATAGTCTATTTTGAATTAACTGAACTCGTAGTATCGCTCGGCATTGTTTGTTAATATGTTAACATTAATTTATCGAATATTGATCATACCAGGAATCGTTTTATTCATCGGTAGCGCTTTTCGACCCTGTTCTCTACCAGGCCGGGAAGGGGGTGTTACAAGATAGCTTTCATAA
The DNA here is from genome assembly GCA_019671005.1 of Hibiscus mutabilis. Taxonomy (NCBI): domain Eukaryota; kingdom Viridiplantae; phylum Streptophyta; class Magnoliopsida; order Malvales; family Malvaceae; genus Hibiscus; species Hibiscus mutabilis. The sequence continues at coordinate 21,162,373 of CM033744.1, read as the reverse complement.
CTAGATACGGGCATTATGAGTTTGTAGTAACGCCTTTTGGACTTACAAATGCACCAGCAGCATTTATGGATCTAATGAATAGGGTATTTTAGGCATATTTAGATCAATTTGTGGTGGTATTCATAGATGATATATTGGTTTATTCTAAAACCAAAGAAGATCATGATACTCACCTCCGAGTAGTTCTTCAGATCCTTTGAGAAAAGAAACTATATGCAAAGTTGTCAAGGTGTGAATTTTGGTTGTCTAAAGTAGCTTTCCTTGGACATATAGTTTCAGCTGAAGGGATTCGAGTTGATCCTAAAAAGGTTCAAGCAATCTTAGAATGGAAATTCCTCAAAGTGTCTCTCCAATCTTAGAATGAAAATTCCTTAGAATGGAAATTCCTTGGGATTAGCTGGTTATTATTGGCGGTTCGTGAAAGACTTTTCAATGATTGCCGCTCCAATAACTAAGCTATTAAGAAAGGATGTGCCATTTGTTTGGATAGATAAAAGCCAGGAAAGCTTTGACAAATTAAAGAGGATATTATCAGAAGCTTCTGTTTTAGTACAACCAGAATCTGGAAAAGGATTTTATAATATATGGTGATGCATCCCATAATGGTTTGGGGTGTGTATTAATACAAGAAGGGAAGGTTGTAGCATATGCTTCTCGACAGCTCAAAGCTCATGAAAGAAATTATCCTACCCATGATTTAGAGTTGGCTACAATAGTGTCTGCTTTAAAGATTTGGCATCACTACTTATATGGTGAAAAGTGCCATATCTACACGGATCAAAAAAGTTTGAAATACTTGTTATCTCAAAAGGAGATTAATTTGAGACAAAGAATATGGATAGAACTAATCAAGGATTATAATGTAATTATTGATTATCATCTGGGGAAGGCTAATGTGGTAGCAGATGCACTTAGCCAAAAAAATATTTTCTGCTTTGAGAGCACTGAATGCTTAGTTGAAATTACAGGAAAATGGTGCAATAATGGCTAAACTTCAAATTAAGCCTACCTTGATAGGAAGAATTAAAGAGTTACAAGCAAAGGATGAGAAATGCTTGGAAAAGAAGAAACAAGTTGAACGCGGTGAATCTAATGACTTTTAAATAAAACCAAATGGATGCCTATACTACATAGGATGTGTATATATTCCTGAAGATAAGAAACTAAAGAGGGAAATACTTTTGGAGGCATATTACAGTCCTTTAACTATGCATCTAGGAGGAAACAAAATGTATCAAGATATAAAGAGTCAATTTTGGTGGCCTGGCATGAAACGAGCTATCACTGAGTTCGTTGCTAAATGTTTAACTTGCCAACAGGTAAAGGTATAACATCAAGTTCTATCTCGGGATTAGATTCTGGAATCATTCATACAATCAATAATATGGACTCTCCCAATAGGATGCATTTAAGAAGGGAACTAGATAAAGAAGAAATGTTTGCCACTTGAGCAAATTAAAGGGAATGCATATTTTACACAAGTAGAATAACATAAAGGCCCCTACAAAAGTTCCCTTATGCTCATGAAGGAGATGTTCTATCATCTTGTAACTAATTTGAAATGAGACCATCTATTCCTCATCCTGCTGCTGCTCCAACTAGAGCCCCTATTGACAAACTGGCTCAACAACGGGCTTATACCTTTACCGGTACTGATGAAGCCAATCCTGAAATAGCTGAGTATTGGTTAGAGGCCACTACTCGAATCCTGACCAGACAACTGCCCTGTTCTGATGAACACAAACTCAAATGTGCTATAGCCCTGTTGGCAGACGAAGCTCTGAGCTGGTGGGAAACCACTACCCTGACTGCTCCTACTAAAGCTATAACTTGGAAATTCTTCCTCTAGGAATTCAAGAAGAAATACATCAGTGAACAATACCTGGCAGAGCGTCAGAAGCGTTTCTTGTACTTCAAACAAGATGGCTGACCTATCGAGCAGTACGTGAGTGACTTTTGCAAATATTGCAAATACGGGTCGGAATACATCAAGACTGATGTTGACAAGTGTAGGATGTTTATCGATGGATTGAATGATGAATTAAGTCCAATATTCACTGCCCTGGGTATCATTGACTTCTAGAATCTGGTGAACCAGGCCATTGCAACCGAGGCGAAGATGAAAGCCTCTAAGAAACGCAAAAGCGGAAACTCCTGGAAAGACAAACGATCCAGGAATGATGACATGCCTCACTGGCAGTCAAAGAAGTCCAAATATTTTAAGGATCACTCTTCGAATCACACTCCTGCCTAGAAGAGCAACTTCATACCGAGACCCCAATCAGTATCCAAGCCTTCAGCCCCGATCATCTCTGTTGATAGTACAGGGAATTTCAATAAAGCTGCTCAATATCCTACTTGAAAGTTTTGCCAGAAACACCATACTAGTCAGTGTAGAACTTAACAGAATCTATGTTACTTATGTGGAGCCTCCGATCACTATATCAGGGATTATCCTCAAAATCCTAACAAGGTTCCGAATTGAGCTTCTGCAAATGCTAGCTCAACTCCTTCCATTTGAAACAAAGGTCCCATACAAGCTCAGTCTGGAAATTAGGGGAAGGGTAAGGGACATCATTTGAATGCCCCTACTCACCAGGAATCTCTAGCTCCTGCTCGAATCTATCATATCCGGGGAAAAGAAGATGAAGAATAGCCCGATGTTATAGCAAGTACCGTGAGTTAAATTCAACTCCTATTTATGCTTTAATAGACTCGAGATCCACTTATTCTTTTGTATGCTCAACCTTGATTGAAAAGTTGAACTTAAAGCCTAAAATTGTAAAACAAAGCCTTGTAGTTTCGAACCCTATAGGGCAAATTACAAACATAAGTTTTATATGTAGAAGCTGTCCCCTATTCATTCAAACCCTATAGGGAGAATTAAACCCTATAGGGGTTTAGAAAAGGAATCAAATCTTCTAATTGACAAGAAATCGACCTTAATATTTGTTGCTATGGTCTTACAAGATGAAATTGAATTCGACTTACCTAGTGTGCCTATTATATCTGAATATCTCGATGTTTTTCCTGAGGAACTCCCTGGTCTCCCTTCAACCAGAGAAGTAGAGTTCAGGATCGATGTCCAACCTGGAACAACTCCAGTGTCCATCACACCTTATCGAATGTCACCTGTTGAGTTGAAAGAACTCAAGAAGCAACTCCAAAAGCTACAAGACAAGGGTTTTATTAGGCCTAGCTCGTCTCTTTGGGGTGCTCCAGTCTTGTTCGTGAAGAAGAAAGACAAGACTATGAGACTCTGTATTGACTACAGACAATTAAACAAGCTTACTATCAAGAATCGATATCCTCTCCCAAGGATTGAAGATCTTTTTGATCAACTCAAAGATGCTGTGATATTCTCAAAGATCGATCTACGATTGGGATACTACCAAATGAGGGTAAAAGAAGAAGATGTACCCAAGATAGCCTTTCGTACTCGATATGGGCATTTTGAATTCCTTGTAATGCCATTCGGGTTAATGAATGCTCCGGCTGCTTTCATGGATCTCATGAACCGTGTATTTAAGCCCTATCTTGATAAGTCCGTGGTCATCTTTATTGATGACATTTTTGATGTATTCTCAGAATAAGGAAGAACATTCTGAACACCTTCGAATTGTATTGCAAACTCTCTGAGAACGTCAATTGTTTTCAAAGTTCTCTGAATGCAAATTTTGGCTATCGAAAGTGTCGTTTCTTGGACATGTTATCTCGGCAAAAGGGATCAAAGTAGATCCAAAGAAAATTCAATTCATCCTAGATTGCAGACCTCTGAGGAATGTTGGTGAGGTCAGAAGCTTTCTCGATTTTGCCGGGTATTACCGATGTTTTGTCAAGGGATTCTCATCCATTGCCACAAGTTTGGCTATGTTAACTCGCAAAGATACACCCTTTGTTTGGTTGGAGAACCAACAACGAAGCTTCGATCAGCTTAAACAAGCCTTGACTCATGCTCCGGTTCTCATCTAACCAATATCGAGCAAGGAGTACACTATGTACAGTGATGCAACTCATATGGGACTAGGATGTGTCCTAATGCAAGATGGATACGTGGTAGCTTACGCTTCAAGGCAGTTAAAACCACATGAGTCAAACTACCCTACTCACGATCTAGAATTGGCAGCTATCGTGTTTGCACTCAAAGTCTGGAGACATTACTTGTATGGGGAGAAATGCAACTTGTTCACAGACCACAAGAGCCTCAAATACCTTCTAACTCAGAAAGACTTGAATTTGAGGCAAAGGAGATGGCTAGAGTTACTTAAAGACTACAATTTAGCTATCGACTACCATCCGGGGAAAGCAAACGTGGTTGCTGATGCCCTTAGTCGCAGACCATACTCGGGTAAACCCCTAAATATAAATCCTAGAATAATTCATTCGAAATGTTCCTTTCTTGACTTGCAAGCAACCATTCGAATTAGACATTTCTTAACTTACAAGTAACTATTCAAAAATCTCCCTTAATGATCTTTTCCATTCGTTTATAGCTTCCTTGGCTATCAATGCTCATTTTCATTTATCCAAATGACAGAAATTCTTGTCTAAACTTCAAGTTCAATCTAGTCTAATCTTGAGAATCAAAGAACCCCAACAAATTGATCCAGATCTTCAGAAGATCATGTCCAAGCTAGACTCTGAGTCTAATTCTGACTTCTCCCTCAAGTCGAATGGACTCCTCTATTTCAAAGATAGAGTATGTGTTCCTAACAATGAGGAACTAAATCGGCTATCACAGACTTTGTTTCAAAGTGCTTAATTGGTCAGAGGGTCAAAGCCAAGCATCAAGTCCCTACTAGATTGCTCCAACCAATTGAATTCCCTCAGTGGAAATGGGATCGGATTACAATGGACTTCGTTACTAGTCTTCCTTCCACTCCAAGAAAGAACGATGTTGTGTGGGTGATTGTTGATAGATTCACAAAGTCTACTCATTTCATCCATGTTTGAATAAACATGAGCTTGGAAACCTTAGCCGAACTATACATCACTGAAATGATTCGATTACACAATGTACCTACATCTATAATCTCTGATCGAGTCCCCAGATTTACTTTCTGATTCTGTAATTCCTTGCAAAAAGACCTTGGAACTAAAGTGCACCTTAGTACAGCCTTTCATCCTCAATCTGAAAGAATCATCCAAGTACTTGAAGACATGCTACGTGCTTGTGTTATAGACTTCGGAAAGAACTGGGAGAAATCTCTACCCCTGGTAGAATTTGCTTATAACAATAGCTACCAGGCATCTATTCAGATGGCACCATTTGAAGCCTTATATGGAAGGAAATGCAGAACTTCCTTGTGTTGGTCTAAATTGGGAGAAAACAAAGTATTGGGACCTCAATTACTCACAGAAACCGAGGAACAAGTTCAAATCATACATGATCGATTGAAGCAAGCCTTTGATAGACAAAAAGCCTATGCAGACATGAAAATGAGAGACATCCAATACAATGTTGGAGACAAGGTCTTCCTAAAAGTGTCCCCTTGGAAGAAAGTATTTTGGTTTGGAAGAAAAGGGAAACTCAGTCCCCGATTCATTGGTCCGTTTGAAATCATTGAAAGGATAAGACCAGTGGCCTATCGATTGGCTCTTCCCAGTGAATTTGATAAGATTCATAATGTATTTCACGTGTCTATGCTCCGAAGATATAGGTCTGATCCATCCTATGTCCTTGAGCCTGAAGAAGTAGAGTTGAATCCTGACTTGTCTTACGAAGAAGAACCAGTCCAGATTCTTGATCGTGAAGTTAGAAAGCTCAGGAACAAAATCGTTCCTCTTGTCAAGGTCTTGTGGAGAAAACACAAGATAGAATAGGCAACTTAGGAATCTGAAGAAATCTTGAGGAAGCAATATCCGCACCTATTCGATTCAGGTAAATACGAGGGCGAATTTATTTTAAGGGGGAGAATTGTAACACCCTAAATTGGGCTTAGGAAGGTTACCACTATCTAAGCTATTGACTAATTGAATCATGTGCCAAACAAGTTGAAAGAATTGGGAGTTAATTTAGGAAATTAAAAGAATGATACTCTAATTGTAGTGATTAGTTTGTATTGCTCCCTAAACCGAGTATTCAAATTAAAGAGGAAATAACATTAGCTAACAAATAACTAAAGGACTAAAATGTTATAGCCAACAAGTTAGAGTGCCAAATTAAAAGGACCAAGTTGAAAAAAGAGTAAAACAATAAATTGCATGTGTAATTAGACCACTAAGTGATAGTGGAATACATGTGGCAAGGTTAATTCACAAATGGCAAGGGAGAGTATATGGCCAGCCATGTAGGTGAAAGAAAGAGAAAACAATTTGAAAGTATTCTTCATCCTTGCTATTGCCATGGCCGAATCTTGAGAGAGAAATGAGGAGAGAAAGCTTCATAGAATCATCTTCAATTCATGTTTCTTGATTTAGCTTTGATCAAATTAGCTTAGGAGAAGGTAAAATGCTTAATTCCTACATGTTATAGAATGCTTGAATATTGAATTAGTGATGTTATTGTTGCCTAATTTGAATAGGATGAAAGTTATGCATGTTATAGTGATGTCAGCTTCTAAGATCCTTGAAATTTTGAGTGTTATTGATCAAATTGCTAAGGGAATGTGTATGGGTTGCTGGAAATTAAGAATAGGGATCATGGTTGAAACTAGTTTCGATTAGGAACTATTTTGCATTGTAAGATTGTGTAAACATGCTAAATGGATACATTTTACTACAAATAAATCATGTTATGAATTGCCTAGAAACTGTTTTGGTAGATTATGAAGGGCTAGAAAATGAATTCATGTAATTGGATTAGTTAAAGCTAGGTAATGGACTGCTCAAATGGTGAATTAGAGGAATGTTGTTGATCAAATAGATCAAATTGAACATAGCACTATAATGCTCTGTTATAATCACATTGATAGGTGAATTAGACTGACTTAGACATGTAAGAACATGAAAATAAGTTGAATTGCAATGTTAGAATTGTGTTTAGAGGAATTATAAAGCTAGAAACTTAAACTAGTATAATCTGCCCAGAATTTAGAGGAATTATAAAGCTAGAAACTTAAACTAGTGTAATCTAACCAGAATACTCTATTCTGGGCAGTAACTTTGAAAAATCACCATAAATTGTATAAAGAGAATTTAAGGCTGGAAATTTTATGGACAATGCCTTAACATGTCTAAATTCATTAGGAGAAAACAGAACTGAATTCTGGATTGTAGAATGAATTGTAGAGAAGAAACGCTAGGGACAGTGCAAACTGTCCAGTGTTGTAAATTACCCTGTCTTTAAGCTAAAAACTGTATTGATTGGCAAAGAACTAAAATACAAGGCCTATATGGTTAGAAATACAATTAAGTTAGCTTTCCAACGGTGTAAACCAATTGAAATTCGACTTACGGAATAAAAGTTATGCATGTTTAAGTAAGCGGTGCACCTGTTGCCTGGCAGCATCAGTTTAGATGTCTTGGACAGTTTTGTAAACAGTTTGGCTACTGCCCTATTTTGCCCAAATAGGAATGTAAACAATTGTAGTAATGTGCATTAATATATATATATATATATATGAATATGCTACTTGTTTCTTACATGAAATATATGAATATTGTTGCCATGTTAAGTGATTGTGTAAACACATTTGACTGCTTGAGATGGGTAATTATTAAGCTCAATGTACCTTGTTTGACATGTATTTACTTGTATGAATTGTTAGATCAAGGAGTAAATCTTGTGGAGGAAGAAAGAGTGGAGCATTCGAAAGCTAAAAACAAGGGGATTTGGATACAAGACAAATAAGCTAACTTAGAGTATAGTGAGTGTAATTTATTTTAGAGTTAGGACTAGGTCCTAACTAAAGCAAGCATGTATAAACTCTTGAATTGTTAATTTGACTTAATATGATATTGACCTAATAAGGGAAGTATGAATTGTTGTTTAAATCTAATTCTAGCATGTAAGTGTGGTAACATTGATGCTTGTATGCATAACATGGTATTGTGACCAATTGCTTAAACTTAATGCTTGCATGATAGTGCCCTATGATGTAAATGCTTGATTCTTGATGCCTTGGGTGTGAACCATTGAATGCTTTCTTGAATATGATCCTTGAACATGAATTATCTTGCCTTGAACATGAATTGTCTTGCCTTGAACATGAAACGCATGAAAACGTGAAAAGCAATTGAAGAGCTAAGGCTCAATTGGCCTAAGGTCATGATGTTGCTATTCCTTGTTTGAATTGATTCTTGAATGATACATGATTCATGAACTTGAAAAGCTTGAAATCCTTGAATAAATGAATTATAATCAAACAACCTTGGTTGCTAGTTGAATAGGTAGAAGGACATGCCTTAGAGTCTATAGCTCATTGTGTTAGGGTGGACTACGGTCCAAGGCTAAGGCCCCTAATTAGCGACAGACGGAGGGTACGTATGTGGTCTTTAGCGACAGTAGGAGGGTTAACTAGTACTACGATACATCTTGTGGCGACAGTTGGTTGGAGTCTCGATTACCTAGACAAACTATAAACCAAGGATTGTGTTAAAAGATAATAAATGAACTAATATAATCTTGAATACTTGAATTACTTGATATGTAAACTTGAATACTTGAATTACTTGATATGTAAACTTGAATACTTGAATTACTTGATATGTAAACTTGAATACTTGAATTACTTGTCATGTAAGCATGAATTGCTTGATTTCTTGTTATGTAAGCAAAAATTGCTTGATTTCTTGTTATGTAAGCATGAATTTCTTGATTTCTTGTTATGTAAGCATGAATTTCTTGACTACTTGATACGTGACCATGAATAGCTTGATTTCTTGAAATGGATAAAGCATGAATTATGATTCATTGTATCTTGCTTCTTATGCTATTCGGTTGCCTTGAAATCCTTAGCTAGGATCATTCTTGACTATTTGACTCTTAACTTGATATAACAATTGGTTAGAACTAGTTGCTTCCTCACTAAGTACATTCTCGTACTTATCACTCTTGTTTTTATTCTTCCCAACCACAGGATAAAGGATTTGATCGTTGCTTGATCCTGAAGCCTGATTGCTTGAGCTCAAAGCAAGACACAAGCATAGCTAAAGTATGGTTCATACTTGTTTTGTACTCCCCTAGTTGATGGCACTTAGATTGTATATAATGAATTGTGCATGCATTTTGAATACTTGAATTTTGTATGTGCATATGTTATTGAATGGGCTTATCAGGTTGTGAACTTGGTTGAAAATGTGAATCAAGCAATGAACTTAAATTCTATGTATGGAGAAGTATTTTGCTGCGCATATGGATATATATATATATATTGAATGTTTCAAAGTAATCATCTAGCCTATTGTGCCATTCAAATGTCTTGTATGTGATTTTATAAATTTGCATGGTAAATGCCGAATGGTAAGGCTTGGCATATGGCTTGCTTGGAGACAAGGTATGTACAAATGATCATGTCTAGCAAATGTATGTATGAAATGTTACATGTATTAATCTAAGGAAAAAAATGAAATGAAATGGAAGCATGTTTGCTCACTTAGGTTATTCGAATGATGGTTGTATAATGATGTTAATTGAATTGTTTGGTAACCTATAATGTCTTGTGAACAAAATATGAGATTGTTTACATGTTAAGTTATAAATACTTGGCTACTTGCTAGTTAAGTAACTCATCTAATAGGGATGAGTTAACTTATTCTTGCCTCGTTCTTGCTTGTAATGTGCTTGGTAACGCTCCCGAACTGGTTTGCTACTAACCCGGGGTAGGGGTGTTACAAAAGCTCATTGAATTAAAATGTATCTTCGAGAAAGAACATATTAATTAAAGTTAATATGAATTTCAAAATTTCCACCGATAAAAGCAACGTGTGTTTTTTGGCTTAACTCTCAAAAATAGTCCCCAGCGGAGTCGCCAACTGTAATGACCACCTGTGAAATTTTTTCGAATATCGCTATGAAAAAGAAAAAAGTGTTTTTTGTGTTTTTGAAATTTTTTTGTTGTTTTTGAAAAGTTTTGAAAAATTGGGTGAAAATTGAATTTTTGGGGATAAATTGGGAAATTTGGGGATTTTGATAAAAAAATGTGTCTTTATTTTGAAAAATGAAGAGTTGGAGTCGCCACCGGCCACTAAGGTAGGTCGGACACCATAAAACTATAGATTTTTTTGAAAACGGGTTCGGGAGTTGGTTACGTGTGGGGAAGGATTAACACCCTCATCACGCCCTGTAATCGGTACCAAAACATACATTGCTTTTAATCGATGGAAATTCTTGAAATTTAAAATTGAATTTAATTAACTGTTCTTAATCAAATATAAGCTTTAATTGATCGGGCTTTAACAATTTGGCAGTTTCGAATTAATTATCCTTTCAATTAGTAAGGAAGACTGTACAACAGACCTAGATTAAACCGACATCGAATAAGACCAACTGTCTTGTTAATTTACGGTTTGAATCGAGTACATCACCTTTATGCATGATGCAAACAGCTAAAAATGATGTCAAAAATTGTCAAAATTTTATCCACTTTGATATTTACCTTCAGATGATAAGAATTAATTTGAATATTTGGTCTATATCCATTAAGCCAAGATTAAGACCAAAGTAATCGAATTAATAATTATCTCATTTTTATGAATTAGATTAATTAATTAACAATGTGAATATATAAATTAAGGGTGAAATGAATGAAAAATAATGAATGTCACAAATTGCAAATCAATAAAGAAAATAAAGACAATAAAGATAAATGCGGAAAATAAATACTCGAACAAAATAAATAAATGCGAAAGTTAAAAGATTCGGGAAAAGGACCAGATCGAACAAAGAGTGCGTAAAAGAAAAAAAATCCAGAAAAATGACCGAATCGAGCATAAAAAGGAATGGAGAAATTAAATAGCGAAAAAATAAAATACGAGGAATTAAATACGAGAAAGTAAATAGAAAAAATTAAATGGCGGAAATTAAAAGTTAGAAGTTAGTAAGCTACACTAAACGGGCCGTAAATAATACGGGTCATCCCCCGTTGCGGGTCACTGTAAGGCCAATTCGAGCATAAAAGTAAAAAGAACAATAAACAAATAATAATATACATATGTAAATATTATATTATACTAGTAATGTAATATGGATAATATATAATAATATATAACATATATGATATAAATATAATATATGACATATACTATATACTATAAGATAGATAATACTATAATATATAGTAATAAAAATATATAATATAAACATAATACTTAGAATATATAATACGTATTAAATAGCTTATATATATAACATATATGTTATAATATAGGTATATGTAATATAAAGTATATAATATATCATATGGTACCACATATATATGTAAGCAGAGACCAAAATGTAACAAAAACAAAAAATAAAGAGGTAAATTCTAAAAACAGAATAAATAGAAGGGATAAAATTAAAAGAACAGAAGATGAGGGACTAAAATGGGAAATATCCAGTAGCCGGTTTGAAAAGGGAGAGAAATTTAAGGGACAAAGGGCAATTTGCCCATCGACCAGTATGTGTGAATCCTTCCCGGATCCGGGTCAACGTGGGGGTCAAGAGCTGGCTGAAACGACGTCGTTTCATCAACAATATATATATATATATAAGAAAACAAGGAAAAAATTTCCTACTCACCTCATTTGTTTCAAAACAAATTGAATAAGAAGAAAAACGTTTAAAAAAGCTCTGAAATATTCATCCCTTCCCCCTGGTTTTTCAGAAACCGGCGGTCTAGCCACCAACCCTAATGGTAAAAAAAATTCTAAACCCTTTCTTATTTTGTTGTATGTTCGAAACAAAAAAGTATAGCATGTGAAATTTTTTATTTTTCTATTGATTATTTTGAACATCTCGCCTGGGTTACATGATGTTTTTTGATCCGGATTTATAACTGTTTTACAAGTATTTTAACGAATAAAAAATGCTCATGCCGTTCTGACATTGTGTTTGCTGCTCTTGTTTGTTTGTATGTCTGATCTGGTGTTTTGTCCCTTTTGCAAGTTGCATGCATCTGGTACGGTTGTTGGAGGAAGCCAGTGGTCCCTTGGCCGAATGCGCGCGTGGCAATGGTAGCCAGACGTGGCGGAATACAAACCGACGTGGCCAATTACGTTGTCGTTGAGGTGACTTGGCTGAAACTGGAAGGCCAAAGGGCTGTTCTGGGAAGCTTCTGGAAAGAAGGCCAAAGGGCATGGCTTAGCGGCAACTTAGTTACTAGGGTTGGGAATTCGAATTTTAGGATATCCGGATTTTGGAAATGGGTAACCAAGTTGGGTTAGTTTAGTGGGTGTATTGGTTTGTATGGGTTATTTGGGCTTAATGTAACGGGTAAAGGGGTTTTGTAAATTTTTTTTTTTGTAAATGGACTGTTGGGTTAATGGACATTTTTTTTTTGGATTTAAACATTTTTTTATTTTTTGGCTTTAATATATCTTTTGGATTTTAGTTGTAACTCGTTTATTCGAATTGAGACCGAATAAAAATAGTGATTACAAATATGTGCAAATATGATTTAATGAGCTTTAATGAGAATAAATTTCAATAGTCAGGACGAATAGGGATCACTCTTAGACATATATCTTCTAAAACTATTCTCTCCTCTTTTATGGACATGGAAAAACTGAAAAAGAAAGGTATTATTACAAATTAAGTGCATTTAAAAGTACAAATGGTTTGTACTCATACATTAAGCACATTTTCGAATAAAAATAAAACTTCTGTTAACCCTATATTTAGTTCATTAAAAATTCATATTTATACTACCTATATGCATTCCAAAATAGTTAAAATGAATTAGAAGAGAAGTCCTTTACATAAAAAAATTCATTGATAAAACTGAGACGTTAACTAATCATTTTAACTTGAATAATCACCGATAATTAAGAGCTTACTTGAATCATCCAAACACAGCCTGTAAGCCTATCAATAATTTATTTAGTATTAAAAATCCATTTTAATTAATAGTACAAGTGTTTTAAATGTATATATATTTATAGTTCGGGCATATTGTTATTTAAATGCAAGCATGTAAGTCATCATCACTTAAGTTATTGTCATTGTTATATATACCAAAAAATTCCTTCTTCATCTTTCACTTTTCTCTTTTTTTCCCTATTTTTTGGTTATTTCTTTCCCCTTTTTTCTTTCATCTATTTTAGCATTTGAACTTACTATTATTACTAAAATTATCATTATTGCTATTGGACTTAAAAATACAAGACATATTTCCTTCCATTTTGTCTCTTTTGCTTCCATTTTGCCTTTTAATTCCTTTTCTTTATTATCATTTCATTTATTGAGAGTAGTAAAACTAAAATTCAATTCAAAAAACATTACGAAAAAACATGTCCCTCTTTCATTCAACTTTTTTTCTTTTCTTTCCTTTTGCCTTCTCATTTTTCCAACTTCCTTTGTTTGTCAGCGAAAGACCAATCAAGTAAGGGCCAAATCTGGCTCTTTTCTACACAACATGCTAATAGGAGCTAGGCCAATCCCATGCTAATTTCTATCAGAAGTTTGAACCTTGGGGATGAAACCAACCCCCATCAGCTGCTTTCATTCTCCTCTTTTCCACATTCGTTTCTTCACTCTTTTTTTTTTTTCCAATTTAGTCATCCTCAATTCCTTTACCCCTCTAAAAGTTCCTTCTACTTCTCTCTCTCCGTCTCTGGCTTCCTCTTTCTTCTACCAACTCAGTTCTAATAGGTAGAATCTCAAAAAAAATTGTTTCCTTTCGTATACAACACTCTTTGTTTTGGCTTCTAAAAAGAAAAAAAAAATCATGAAGTAATAGTCACAGTCTAAGTCCCCCAAGTTTGAAGCAAGGGGATAAAACCAACCCCCATTAGCTGCTTTCTTTCTCCTCTTCCCTCGTTTGTTTCACCACTTCTCTTTTTTCCAATTTAGTCATCCTCAACTCCCTTAGCCCTACGAGTTCCTTCTCCTTCTACTTCTATACTACCTCTCTCTCTCTAGCTTCCTTTTTCTTCTACCCAACTCAATTCTAATGTAGGTAGAAGAATCTCCAAAAATATTCCTTCCTTTCATATGCAACAACACTCTTTGTTTTGCGTCAAAAACGAAATAAAACAATCAAGTAGTAATCAAACAAAGTCTAAGTCCCCCTCCTTTCATCATCCTTGATGATCAAAATTCATATCTCCATGATAAGTGCTTAGAATCTTTTATAGGATTTAAAAAAAAAAGGACAAAATCATTTACCTTCATGTAGCACAAAAGGAATCCGAAATGCTTCTCACTCATAAATTAACTTTAACACTAAAGCCAAAGATTCTAAAAATATTCTATATCCTAAGAGCAGCAAAGAATCCACAAACAGCATCACAATTGACAATGTTTTAAGTCTTGAACTAAAGAAAATGTGTTCAATAAGATGATAATACTAAACTGAAAAAAATAACGAGAAATCAGAAAACAAATAAAAGACGAATTATCTAATAAAAGTTTGCTAATAAAGAAACACAGAGCAAAGCAAATGAACAACCAAACTGATCCTAAAGATTTCAATATAGTGGCTAATCAAAAGCGCAAAATGGCACCTACCAAAAAACTTGATACGCAAAAAATTACAAAATGAATTCTTTGGTGCAGAAATCAATGAAATAAAAAGCTTGGTTCATAAATATACTTACTTTGACACCTAAGAGCAATGGACTACCTCGCTTGCAAGCAATAAGCTTATCTGGGTAATGCCGACTTTTGAAAACGAGGGCATATGCTCCCTCAAGATGCCTCATAACTTCAAGTACTACTTGACTGAACGTGAGAGTCTGGTCACCTGCAGAATATATATAAACACTACGTGCATTTGATTTGAAATGTCTCCTCAAGCATGTGAACAAAAAGCATTTTCAGTAAGGTATTAAACTAATTGCAAAGAATGTACTTAGAAAATGATGAAGGTAAAAGACAACATTACACGGTAAACGCATCAGTGAAGGTAATAGAACACTAGATGATTGTGTTAGACAAAGTGTAACCCCTTAGACCGGCTTATGCGAAATTCCAAATCTAGGGGATCACATTTGTTGCCAAAATTCTTTACGTGAAAATATTTAAAGACTTAAATATAAGATCGAGAAATAATAGATTCATGCATAAGTAATTTAAGTTAACAAAAATAAACCATATCCAAAATATGAAAATACATCACAAGCCATATATGGCAACATCACCGAGTATAAAATATAAAATAACAAAACATAGGCTTATGTCACCATAATAGAACAATCCGAAAGATAGAAACATTACAATAACTGATGTATATCAAATGTGTCGATCCTCCAAGTGCCAGGTCCAGAAGCCTATCCAAAATCTGAAAGGGAAAAGATTTGGGGTGTGAGCTTGGAAGCTCAGTGTGCTCCAATAGTGCCAGTAAAATAGTGTATATATATAAATATAATTTAGAAAACATGAAGTATTTCATAAAACATGTTATAAGTGCAACCATAGCTTTCACGCAACTTATCTACCCTCCAACCAAACTCCATAATACAGTCCCCCAGGAAAGTATCACATACAACCATTAACCCGAGCCCATTGGGCAAGGGTACCATCCTAAGGGAATACCTTAGGTTACAGGCGGAATTACCCCAGCCGAAGCATGGGAACCGAATACGGGCAGAGTCACTCTAGCCGTAGTTGAGGATCCGAGTACGAGCGTTAACCCTGGCCAGTAAGCGAGGGTACCATCCTAAGGGAATACCTTAGGTGTAATATCCCAAATTTTGGCTAGTGACTAAAATGTAAATTTTAAAAGTTCAGGGGGTCAAAGTATAAACTTTGGAAAAGTTTGGGGACGAAAGTGTAAATTTCCCCAACAAGTAATTTTATTCAGCATAAGAGTGAATCAGATCAAAATAGGTACCTTGATATTGGTTTTTAAGAATTAAGATACAGAAAAAGGTACCAAATTTGGATCGAATGAAATTGTTACGCGTGCTCAAGCTAGAGAAATACAAGGATGGGTGACCTTCGGGAAGGTCCCATAAAAGTGTTTTTGATCGATATTTTGGACTCATTAAAGGTAAAGAATATTCAAATGGATTATCGATAAAGGATTTCTAAGAGAAATTTTATTCTATGGAGATTTTTTATAATTATCAGAATAGTAGACTGAGTTAGGAAAAATTCAGTCTAAGACTTTAGGAAAGGGTATTTTTGTAAGATGATAGTTTTCATTTTCTAAATATGGAAATATGGAATTTTTGGAATAAATTCAAAAGCTCGATAAAGGTGAAATCGCAGTAAAAGTATTTTATGAATATTGGGAGATCGAATCGAATCGAAATTTCAGAGGCTGATCCAAAAGCCATGGAAAAGTCATAAAATACTATTTTATGAATATTTTATTATAGTTGGTTGGATTTCAACTAGACTTAGTTAAATTTTTACAATAATGGCAAAGTATTAAATAAAGACTAATTGGAGGGCAAATTGGTCATTTGATAAGGATTGCAATTTTGAAATAATTTGAAATATTAAGGGCAATTTTGGAAGGTGAATTACACTTGGATCAAATCATGGCCATTGATTTCTTATAAGATTAAGTCTTTGCCATTGGATTAAAAGGGCAAATTAGTAATTTCACTAATTAAATGAATTTTAAATTCATTTAATTTTAACATGTGGATTTAAATAATTAAAAGATGAACCAAATTGTTCATCTTTCTTGAAATATTTCGAACTAAGGGGAGAAAAAAATGGAGAGAATTTTTCAAGCTCGATTCAAGCCCCGAAACTCGATTTTCAGGTAATATTTTCAACTGCAAAGTTGTTCTACTCATCAAGCTCTATCTTTTGATGTCAATAATTCATGAAATACATGCTTGATTGATGATAAAGAAATTAGGGTTTATGGACTCAATTGGGGTTTTTGAGATTTTATGATTCCATGTTGAAATTCAAGTTGAAATCAAGCTTTTATGATGTTAAAATCATGTTATTGAGTTGGGATTTAAACTCTACATGTTTTGATTATTATGAAGATGATTAGGATTTATGGATTCAAGTTTTATTTAGGGTTTGTAATGTTGGACAAATGATCTAGTAAGCTTGAATTTGTTATTTGGAAACAAGACCCTAAATTAAAGGTATATGGGCCATTTCGGCAATTCTGAAAGTTAAGGGAATACTCTGAATTTTATGATTTTGAAGTGTATTTATGTTATTATTGATGTTGAAGATGTGAAATTGAAGTTAGAATGCAAAACCGATGCTAAATCGAGTTAGTGACCATTTTGACAAATTGTCAAAGTTAAGTGACCAATTTGGAAACGAGGTATTAGAGAAGGACTAAATCTGATTTTAGTTGAAATAATAGAAATCAAGTAGTAATGTTGATTCGAGGACTAATTTGCAAACTTAAGAAGCTTGAATCCTTAACTTTGCGTTTTAGTGACTATTTTAGAAAGAACGAAAAATTAGAGGGATTTATTTTTGAATAATTATTTGATGAAGAAAGTGATACATTAGTGGTTTGAATCAAGGTGACCAAATTGACAAATAGAAAAGTAAGGAGAAATTAGTATAAAGTTTCAAGTTATTTATGGAAGTTGTGTAGGAAAACTGGATTTGGCAGTAAGTTTGAAAATTCACCATAAATTCTATAAATATGGTTAGATGGTGAATTTTATATCGATGTAAATATTTATTCGTATAGTTTTAGTTAAAAAAACGGTGATCGATTTCGATTCATATATCAAAAGATATGACTTTTTATGTGATGAAAGGTCAGAAAACATAATAGCAGTCTATTCCGAAATTCAATACTGGAATTCGACTTTGAAAATTTGCCATAAATCGTAAAAATTGAATCTGGGTTATTAGTTTATATGGTTGAAAAGCTTATCAAATCTAGTTTTATTTCCAACAAACGGAAACTGATTTAGAGTTCTGAGTTAAAAGAATTAATTTTAATCGAATGAAGGTCAGAAAAATTACAGAACAGTTTCTGTCAGGACAGCTCTGTAAACGAGAGTTTAATGAATTTTCATAATTTTGTAGATTTTATTAAATTATGTGGCTTATACCGTTAGAACCGTTATTGAATCTAGTTTCTATGGTATAAAGGAGATTAAGATTCAGTATGTATTATGCCCTGTAGAAGTAAATCTTTGATGGTAGTGCAAGTTGACAGAAAATAGAAATTGAGACAATTTGTGTCGAATGCTAGTTAGCAAGCTTGGAGGAATTATTTGAAGATCAAAATTGTCATTAGGGACCAAAAATGAGTTTGTGAACAGTATAAGGAAGGAAATAAATTTATGGAAAATTTTTATGTTGAATGATTAAATAGCTTAAGTGAAATATTGTTAGAAGTGAATCTAACAAATGTTTATTTATATTCATGTGATAAATGAAGTTGGATCCGAATCAAAAAGAAGGTTTGAAGTACTATAAAGGAAATGATCAATAGAGCTTAGTGAGGCATATTAATAAATGGCCAAGGTGAGTGCCTTTTTAAATGTTTGCATTACATTGAAAATGACATTACATTACTTTATAATACATTATATGATACAATGCTCGACATGACAAGCTTGATGGAATACTAGGTACGAATTATTGTTTGCATAAATGATGATCTAGGTTTACCATGAATATTTATGATGAAGCATGAAATATGAAATGTTTATATGTATGATTGATTATGATGTTGAGTTAATGATGTTAGAAATGCCCAAGTATTGTGTATGAGAGTCCATGGTATAGTTGGCATGCCATAGAGTTTTTAGCAGTTGCACCCTTATGTTCATGTTATCAAACAGATATTGTGACAAAATGATTGTGTCACATGCACCCTGAGATGCACTGTCGAGGTGCTTCATGTTTATGGGGAGCAAAGAGTGTCCCTGAGTACGTACTCATCCTTACGTTTACGTTAGACACTACGGTGTCATTTCAAGATGACTCGCATACCTCGATCTCATATAGCGTACTTTGGGCAATGATAAAAGAATCATGTCACGTAAATGAATCATGTCATGTAAATGAATCAAGTTACGTATATGAATCATTTCATGAATATGAACCATGCCATGAATACGAAACATGCCATGTATATAAATTTAACGTATATGAATCATGACATGTATATGAATTATGCCAAGTATATGAATTCTGTCAAGTACATGAATTATGCCATGTATACGAAGAATGTCACATATTTGTGAAATATGCTATGCTTATGAATCATGACATGTATACAAATTATGTTACGTATATGAATTATGCCATGTACACGTATCATGTTATGTATATGAATTAAGTCATGTATATGAATGATGTCACGTATATGAATCATGCCACGTATATGAATTATGACGCGTATATGGATTCTGCCATATATATAATTCATGTCATATATATATATGTATTATGCCATGTATATATAGTATGTCATGTATATGAATTATGTCATATTTATATAAACCATGTCATGTGAATTATGCCATGTGTATGAAATATGCCATGTATGTGAACTATTCCATGCATATGATTTATTGGTAATAATGGAGTATTGGAAACTAGATTAGTTAGAAAATTATGACTTGTACATGAATATTGAGTGACTATGAAAACCTTGTTAGTACAATACCACCTTAGACAAAAACCATGCTAGGTTAATGTATAACATGTATTGCTTTATTTTATGTTTTGATAAATAAGATTATTGCCTCACTAAGTTCGTACTTAGCGTGTGTTTTATTTCACATGTAGGTTCTCCGAAAATAGTAGCAAGGAGGAGCTGTTAATTGCGAAGATCAAGTTACTATTTGTAAGAACAACATGCACATCTTTAACGTAATTTGATAGACTAGTGGGCATGTAATAATTTAAATGGGTAAATTGTTTTGTAAGTTTAAGTTTATAACGTATTTATATATTGTTATGGAAGTATGGACTTAGAGAAATGATTTACTATTAATAATATGAATTTTGACATAGTTAAATGTTGTTTAACCCTGATCGTGTAAAAATTTGAAAATCAAGAAAGGGTCTAGGTAGTGTAAATAGTTTTCATCCTAAATTATAATTTTTATTTCAACAACTCAATTATGAATTTTATAAATCAATTCAGGGTCAAAACTAGCTGCAATAGACTGACATAGTTTTTAATTCAAAACCGAGAAAAGGGTTAAACTATAAGATGAATTTTGGTATAAAAAAATTACAAGTCAAGATTTCTTTCAATGGCTGTGTAACATCTTTAATGTATATTCGAATTACGAGTATACGTTAAGGTTGTTACATTTATTTGTATCAGAGCTACAGGTTTATCCGATTCTGGAGGTTAAACCAAGTTAAATATGATTTGATGTTAAGTACATGCCACTAGGATGTCATGTTACTGATATACTATCTGTGTAACTTGATTATGCTCCTCATTTACATGAATAAGTTTTAGTGGAACTAAATGATGTTAAGTACTGATGAACTACGTTAAATGTTTAATTATGGGATCAAGAGAAGGATTAAAGTGGAAGTAAAGAGATATAGAATGTTCTACCTCTAGCTCCTACCCCAGCTGAGCCACCTACGAAGTAGGGAGCTCCAGCATAAGAATATGAAACCTTAGCACGAGCCCTAAAAAGCTATGGTTAAAAAAATTCAAACCCTAATGCCTGTATCAATCTGGCACCTACACCGGTAATGGCATCGACTGTTAAGGAGCTTAACAAGTTGGGAGCTCTTGAATTTCATGGAGAGGGTGGTTTGATGGCTGCCAATTTATAGCTCCACAATGTTAAAGTCATGTTAGAGGAATTAAATTGTACATAAGCTGAAAAGCTAGAAAAGTTGCTTCCTTATTAAGGGAACATGCTTGTAATTGATGGTCCGAAGCCACATAATTATACTTTCTGAGAAAGTGACTTGGACATTCTAAAAAGTGTTTACAGTTAATTATGTTGGCGACCAGTTTAAGAAAGAGATGTTACAGTAGTTTCAAAGTTTGAAACAAAGTACTCGTACTATCTACGAGTATGTGTTGGATTTTAATGGATTAAGTCGGTATACAGCTGATTTGATACCAACTAAGAAGTCCCTATGAGAATGGTTTATTGAGGGGCGTAACCCGAGGTCTAAAGAGTAATTCTCAGGTATGAGTTTGTCGATTTACTAGGATGCTATAATGAGAGCAAAGGCTATGGAGAAAGCCTGTAATTACTTTAATTGATACGGGTTCGACTCACTCGTATATTAGTACTAAGATAGTAGTACAAAGAAAGATTCTTAAGGAAAACTATTTTTAGTAATGTGATTCCTAATAACCCACTTGGACATGGTGCATGGGTGATTAGAATATATAAGCAATGTCTGTTGGTGATTTAAGGAATTGAGATTATTGGCAAGCTTATTGGAGTTTTATTTCGCAAACTTGAGATTATTTTTGGAATGAACTGGTTGTATGCATATGATGCAGAGGTGAAATGTAAAAAGAAAAGGTTGGTACTTCAAGGACCCGATGGAACTGACTGTTTAGAGTCAATGATTTCTTTAGTAACAGCTTAAAGATTGTAATGCAATGGATGTGAGGTATGTTTAATTTATATGGTGGGTATACAAATATCACCCAATAAAATTGAAGGCATCCCAACTATAAAGGTAAATTGTAGAAGAAAGATAAGGAGACATCAGTGTTACTAGATGTCAACTATAAGGTTTGAAAGATCAGGAAGACAAGAAATATAGAATAAAAGTATGATAAAAGTGATATTTGAGTACATACTGAACAAGATTGGAAGTATAATACCAATAAAAAGTATTGAACTCTTAACCAAAGAATATTCAAAGAAGTCAACTAAGAGGTTAATTATACCTGAATAGTTGACAACCAAGCCTTATAAAGATAGGGCTGAAGTGTAATGGATAAGCTAAGATATCTTTTCAGAAAGGTTTTGATAAAGACAATTAGTAATAACATAAGATGATGAGTATGACAAGCATTAAAATGATGTGAATTGATAGAAAAAGGTTTTCTAATGGTCTAAGTGATGAAGTATTAGAAGATATTATGAAGATACTATTCCGAGAATCTGAAGTGTAATTGAGATAAGTTGGTTCTCTGTGCACCAGGTAGAAGTGATTATAAGAAGAAACGTTTAAGTTTTTAAAAGGAATTAGTTCCTTAATGAAGTCAAAGGAAGAGTGTTTAATTGAGAATTGTTCCGGCTAATTGAAATTTCCATAGAAATGTTTGTAGACAAGAACAAGAATCTCGGATCACAAGGGTTATAAAGATACCCGTAGCAATAACAATGAAATCAAGTATGATATTTTTTCGATTTTTACCTAGATTGAGCTACTGGTGCAGTAGGGGGCTCAAGTACAAGAACAAGAAGTACCTAAGAGATTGTAACCTTCGGCAACTGTATATAATAAAGCATTGGTTGTTTAAATGTTTAAGTTGTTGAGAACCTTAAATGTTAGAGAAAAAGAGAAGTTATGCTTGTTCATTTGAAAATGAAGGATGATTTGTATAGGTTAAAAGGGGAAAACTTAGTTTCAGAACTGTTATACCTCAAGGAATCATGAAAAAGTTGGACCATGAGTATATTAATGGCTCTTATCTCCAGAAGTGAGCAAAAGTCTATAGTATATATACTTATATTTTGGGGGATTGACTGAATTATTTACATGTCAACAGTTCTGAATAAATTGAGATGCAATTAGATTTGATACATGAAGAGGATTTAGTAGAAATATTAGTTTATGGAATTAAAGAATTAAGGAATAAGAAATTTCATTGACTGAAGTTTTGAGGAAAAATCATAGGGTCGAAGAAGCCACTTGGGAGGCTGAGAAGAAAATAAGAAAGTAATATCCGTAAATGTTTGGAACAGGTACGCATTGAAAATTCAAGGACCATTTTCTTAAGGGGGAATTGTAATATCCCAAATTTTGGCTAGTGACTAAAATGTAAATTTTGAAAGTTTAGGGGGTCAAAGTATAAACTTTGGAAAAGTTTGGGGACTAAAGTGTAAATTTCACCAACAAGTAATTTTATTCAGTATAAGAGTGAATCGGATCGAAATAGGTACCTTGATATTGATTTTATGAATTAAGATGCAGAAAAAGGTACCAAATTTGGATCGAATAAAATTGTTAAGTGTGCTTAGGCCAGAGAAATACAAGGATGGGTGACCTTCGGGAAGGTCCTATAAAAATGTTTTTGATCGATATTTTGGGCTCAGTAAAGGTAAAGAATATTCGAATGGATTATCGATAAAGGATTTCTAAGAGAAATTTTATTCTATGGAGATTTTTGATAATTATCGGAATAGTAGACTGAGTTAGGAAAAATTCAGTGTAAGACTTTAGGAAAGGAAATTTTTATAAGATGATAGTTTTCATTTTTCGAATATGGAAATATGGAATTTTTGGAATAATTCTGATAGCTCGATAAAGGTGAAATCGCAGTAAAAGTATTTTATGAATATTAGGAGATCAGATCGAATCGAAATTTCAGAGGCTGATCCAAAGGCCATGGAAAAGTCATAAAATACTATTTTATGAATATTTTATTATATTTGGTTGTATTTCAACTAGACTTAGTTAAATTTTTACTAGAATGGCAAACTAGTAAATAAAGACTAGTTGGAGGGCAAATGTTTGTGACTGTCACATAATAATCCAAGAAACGTGCTCATAACGTGTCATTCCAGTATGTTGTTCTCTAAAACATACTCATGTATTGATTTTGAGATCTCCATGGCAATGACAACACTTTGCCATCAATCAACTACACAATAGCCTTTAATGTATTATCGCTGTCCAAGCCTACGATAATACTTGGCTATGGACCTTTTAAGAATAATCATATTATTCTATGGACTTTATTATCATACAACTTATATATAAGAACACAGAAATATAACCGAAAATAATAAATGGAAATGCCTTAATAGAACTGGTAAAGTAAGTATATGGTTACAATCATCTCATGATTGGTCTTTGGGCATACTCTAACACACCCACCAATGATAAGCATCATCATGCAATAATGACACAGTACAACCCAGCTTACGCTCATCATTACAACCCATCTGATTTAGAATACGAATCGTACTCTTCAACCATCCCTCGGCTGCCTCGGGGCTCAAACCCTTGAATTCAACACCTCTCAAACTACGGAGATGTTCTAAGGGTAACCCTAGATTAACTACCACAGCATGTGTCGGTGCCTGCACATGTATTTCAGCCATCGCTGCTTGAAAAGCTCCAGTTATCTCCTGAACCAACAAAGTCAAATCACCAAACACTGGCACTTGATGAGCTTGGGGTACACCACCAGCCCCAACATCAGCAGGAGGAACCAGTGGAGAAGGAAGAGGTAAAATGTTAGGGGGATTCTCTTCCTCAACATTGTTTATCCCAACTCTGGCATTATAAGCCATTGAACGTGTCTCACGTCGAGCCATACTATCAAAAGAATCAAAACACATTAAATTCAGGCTAACATAAGGCAAAGGATCCAAAACCATCTAATAAAACATTTTAAAACCACAGTAATAGGCAATGTGTTCCCAATTCATACCCCAACATGTTAAAAATCAAACACCGTACACGTACATAAGCACCGTGCATATCAACCAATGATATTCAATCAACAACAACATTCCAACCTTTTGTAACCTGGCTCTAATACCAACAAATGTAACCCCATCGACTTGGCCTAGACGCCCGACCAAATGAAGTGAGCTACATTAGGTTTGCCGAAGCAAACTAGAGAAGAGTTACAAAAAGTCATTCCATTTTTTCTTTTATCGTGTCTAGATGCAAGTTATTAGTCCTACATGTACATACTCACAGCAGGTGAAATTTAGAAGAAAACGATACACGATCAGGCGGCCAATTGCCTCACATTCTTTACGAAGAATAAAATGTAAATACTTTAAATTATTGATCCAAAATTGAAATTAAAGTTACCAATCTTCAATTAGTCCATTTACATGCTCACATATCAAATTTTAGGTCAATATGATCATCCGTGTACACTCAATTACATTTACAATAATTAGGGACTAAAATGCAAGAAACCAGAAACTGGATTCCATGACATTAAATGTAAAAATTGCCTTACGTACCGATACGTACATAGGCGTACCGATACAGAGTAACTGCGCGTACTGGTACACAATGTACCGTATCGGTATGCCATGTCAGCATGTACAGTACCATAGACGTACCGGTACAAGCCTTTGGTGTTTCGGTACACTGGTTTTCCTCCAAAAAGTGATTTTCCAAAAATTATTTCCTGTACCAGTACACCCTATCCCATACCGATTCGCCAAGCTTATTTTGCTTGTCCGTACCGGTACGCCAATGCTCGTACTGATGCTGACTTTCTGATTTTACCTAGCTGTACCGATACGTCCCCCGCATATCGGTACACATGGCCTATAATGTCATTTTTCTCAGATTTTCACTCAAATCTAGATGCATTTAGATCCTAGCAACTTGCATACATGGATATAAACATTCAACAATACATATATCAATACTTATACCAAGGTTTAGCAACAAAACATGCTTATGCTATCATAAGGATTACTCTAGAGGCATGCTCCCTAAAACACTCTACCAAACATTCCAAATTGCTCAATTAAACATTTACCAGCACAAGCATCAAGCCAATATCACTTCAACACCCAATTCAACATGCTATGATCATCAAGCATGCCATCCAAGCAAGACTATCTAGATGCATACCTAGGCAACCTCATAACATCAACAATGGGTAATGATAAGTGTTCAAAAGTACTATTTTTCTTACCCTTTTTACTCATATTATTGTTAGACTTAGGCTCATATTAGTTACATAATTAGTCATTGATGCATTAATCCATGTTTCCTTCCATCGTTGAGCTTGATTGCATAACTTGGTTGTTTTTGTTGGAAAAGATGATGCTTTGGTGTGTTTTGTGTGTATATGCAGGATCACTTGCCAAAGCAAGGCTAGAGCTAGTTGCCAGGGCAATGCATGAAGGAGATGTCGAGCCAGTTGCCAGAGCAATTGTCGACAAAGAATAAGGTGATATAGTAGTCGAAATTGATGACTAGACAAGCCCAAGATGACGTGGAGCAAAGCTAAATCCCAAAGGAGTTTGATTTCCATGAAGAGGTTAAAGAAAAATTAAATTCCAAGAAGATAGGAGAAGTTCTAGAAGGAATATAATTATAATAAAGAATTATATTCTTTAAAGATAATTTAATTCCAACTTAACTTCCTCCTCAAAGGAGGACTTTGACCTAGCCCTATAAATAGATCACCAAGCCGTCAACTCCAAGGAGAGAGAGGAGAGAATTTTTGACAACATCAAGGGCAAGGAGGATTTCGACAAAGCTCCATCCATTCTTCATCTTTTCTTTCTTGTTCAATTAGGTTCATGCTAGGGATTCTTTATCTTGTGTTTCTTTGGAACCTAGCCATGAACTAAATCTATTTGGCTAAGGTTATTGTGTCTTGTGGTTGTGAGAAACTGTTGGATTTTGTTTAGGTAATAAGAGTTTGCACTTTTCTATTCAAGGTTTATTCATTCTTGGTTCTTATTCTTGTTTGCGAGTGAATTGGGAAAGGATCTCATAACTTCATCTATTTATCTAATATCGGGAGAGTTAGATTCAAGAAATGAATGAATATGATCTTTATTCAATCTATTGATGGTGAAGATTAATTCGGCTTAGGAATAAGTTAAGGATTTCAACGGCTAAGAGGAGAGCAAGATTGGTTGTTGTTCACCCTTAATTCACGCAGGGATGTATTATCAAGGCATGCACAAGTAGCTAGAGTTTTGACTTAGGGATAAGAAGAAGCCATTGAAGAACGCTCTGCCGAACCTTGAAGGTTGCTTCCCAGACGCCCAAGTAGTTGCCTAACTAGTTGCCCAGGCAACCATCGGTTAGTTGCCAAGGCAACCCCATTGTGCAAGTTGCCACGACAACTGAGTTGCCCTTGCACCCTTTTACAAAGACGATCCAATTGGCTATCACACCTCAACTCACGATAACCTGGCCTATCTCTCTCATTTGATCTCATTTATTCTCTTACTTTATTGCTTTCTAGTTTAGTTATTAGTTAAACTCCTATAATCTTCTATTTGTGTTTTTACTTTTTACAGTGCAAGAGATTAGATTCTTGAAGTGGCACCAATCCCTGTGGAGACGATATCTTTTATACTATAACTTGCGACGTGTATACTTGCACAATTGCGTAGCACTTATTACGTGCAACATGTAACGATGCACAACAAACTTAACAACATCAATCAAACTTAGTATTCACAGCATTACACATGCTTAAAACAAGGGAAAAACAGAATTACAAATCCCAAAATCCATGGTGAACATATTGCCTTATTAACCGAAAACATAAACCGAGTTCATACTCAAATTACTTTGCCCCTTGGATCCCTACAACTTTGCCTTTACTGCCCCAAGCCTTAATACTCTGCATCATTAGGAAAAAGAGAACGTAAGCACACTTGCTTAGTGAGGATGCTCTTAAAACAATGATGCGTTAAAACCCTTGAAAACCATCACTAGTTTTCAAACCATGCTTATGACCTAAGCAAGCTCCAATGATTCCAACTCAACCCTTGCGTATCGACCATATGTAAGACAATATATATATCACAAGCTTAAACCCCAAAAGCATTTTATACAAAACCACACTTGACTTCCAAAGCATTAAATACATAGCCATGTTTAAATCCCAAAGCATTAAAAATAGATTTAACAATAGAATTCTCATATATTGGCAATTATAGTGACCACAGATAGTCGACCACTATCCTTGATTAGCCGATCGCTAACCTTTAGTTAACTGACCGTTAACTTTACACATCGGATACACGGATCTCCCTTAATGACCGACCATCATCAAGACTACCCCATGCCGACTGTAAGACTTTACAACCTTGCCAACCGCAAGCTTTACATCAACAAGGGAACCGATCGCTCAACCCAAGTGATAACAATATAGTCCGAGTAGCCGACCGCTATACCTCAAGGACTCTTAATCCACGATCGATTTTTAAACATATTATAGTGCACTTTATCCTATGACATGCCAACTATATCTGAATGTTTTCTCTCATTGTCACATAGCCAATATATTATTTACAAAACCATTACTTACCGTTTTACAATGCATTACACAAAATCCCCATATGCAAATCACATTGCCAAAGCAACATCACATTCCCTACTGGAATAAAAGCCAATGCTCACTAGCATTCAATACACTTTTAAACCATTGCATATGTACTTTAAAATCATGCATTTACTGTAAGTAAAACCAACCATGTTTACGACCAAAGCATTAATCACGCATGCTCATATCCGAACCGATATTAACGAGCAAAGGAGGGAAACTTACTTCCAAGCTTAGGTAAGTGTTTCAAACTTAACCTAAACTTCCAATACCACTTTCAAACCTTTGAAAGACTTTTAAGACCGTTTCCACTCACCGATTTCACTTCGCCTTGCTTGCTACCGTGAAACAAGCTCCCGGCAAGCCACAAACCACCTCAAGATGCTACGCCTTGATTATCCCCTGTTTTGGCCACACAAAACCAGAGGAAACATGCATTAAAATGCATCCAACTCTCTGTTTCAAACAAAATCCCGCAGCTCTCAAGATGCCCGCTCAAAACTCATCCAAAATTTACCGAAATCAACCTCAAACACTTCTCAATCTTAACCCAGCCATAATATAATGATTCGCTACATTAAACTTCATCAAATAACATCTAAAAACCCTATTACAACATCCTTTTACTTCCAGCAATGATTAAACTCCAAAAACAACCCCAAAAACCATTAACTAACAACCTAACAATTAGAGATTCAACCAATTTCAGGATTCCATTATTAAAAACAACTTATCCACAATATAACACATCCAAAATAAGAGTGAAATCAATCCTTAACACTGAATAAACAGATCCATTTCGAAAATCACAAGATTCCATCAATTAACCCTCAATTAAGCAAAATTCCATAATTAATCAATTAAAATCCATTAGAAAACATATGTAAAGAGTCAAGAACATGAGAATTTTAGTAAAGAACCTTTCATTAGAGGAGAAGAACGAAACTTACCTCCAATGAGTGAGTTTCCCCTTAATTGGATGTTTTCCTCTTGAAAAATAATGAGATTCAATAAGATTTTTGAGAAAACAAGTTAAAGAATCTTTTAGAAAATCAAAGGATTAAGAAACAAGATCATTACCTTGAATTTCTGATTGGAAAAATAGTGTTTGGCTGAGAGTATTTTGAGAGAAAATGTGAGAGTAGAAAAGTTACGTCAATTTGTGTTTTAGAAAAATAACTACCTTTTAACTAAATTCCTTTTTAATTCTTTTAATTAAAACCCTTTTAAAAATATTCATAATTAAGAGAAAACTCATATTAGACCAAATGGTAAAATAGCTCCTTAAAGATTCAAAGTTTTTGACTCTTTACAAAACAGTCACCTTTTAAAACTGTTTGCAAAAATTGCATTTTGGTCACTAACCAAAATGTCACCATTCCAAAGCTTATTTTCCAATATTGCTTCACCAATATTCATAATATACTAAAATAGGATTTTTAAACATTTTTCCATAATTTTATCTTTCAAAAAAATATCTACTTCTGAATTCGACTAGAATCTCTAACCCGGTCCACTAGACCATCTAAACAGCTTTAAACCACTAGGCCCAAAATCGGGGCGTTACAAAAGGGGTCAAAGGGTTGCAAAAATCAAGCCTGAAACCCAAGAAATGTGATGATCGGGGACTTTCTACACTTGCTCTTGTGAATTGTCTAACGACTTTAGTATCAGAATTAAACCAAGCTAAAGCACCTGATTCTCAGATAAAGAGGGATGTGTCAGTACTGAGTGTAGGTGCATAGGAACAAGTACAATCGCGAGAGAATAATGCTTTTGAGCAGAAAGGAACCGCAGATATGTAGATTTAAGTCTATTGCCTTATCTTCCAATTTTTTAAACATGGTTAAGTTGATTTTTTTGGAACATTCAAGGGGCTCTTGACCCGTCTTTAACCGTTATTTTAAGCTTTTGGTGAGGAATAAAAGGCCTGATGTTATAGCATTGATGGAGCCGAGAATAAGTGGTACTATTGCGGATGATTTCATTCAAAAATATTGTTTCGACTACTCCTACAGGGTTGAGGCAACATGTTTCTTAGGTGGTATATGGGTTCTTTGGAAGCATTCGGTTAAGTTAGACATCGTTGCCGTTAGTAGACAATTCATTCATGGTATATGTTCACCCTCCAACGGTGAAAGCAGATTCTTCTTGACTTTCATTTATGCTAGTCCTAATATAGGCCAAATGTGAGCTTTGTGGAATCAGATCAAAGCTTTGGAACCAGATTTGGGTTGGCTGTGGGTTGTGAGAGTGACCTCAAGTTAGTGGTAGCCCTATAGAGCGACAGGGTGGTTCTGACGGGCGATTAGCGGTGTTCTAGCGGTTCTATGATTTTTTATTTGAATCAGGTCTGATTGATATGGGATTCTATGGTCCAAAGTTCACTTAGAAGCGGGGTTCCTTATCGCAAAGGCTTGACCGCTGTCTATGTAACGCTATTTGGTACAATTGCTTCGCTCTTTCGGTGTTGTCCATCTTCAGCAATTGTGTTCTGACCACATACCAATCCTTTTTGATACTGGTTTTCGTAGCACTAAAGGACATACCTGGCCTTTCCGCTATGTGGCTACATGGAACGAACATCCTGAATTTAATAACTTATTAGAAAATGATTGGCTATGTGATCGTCTTATCCATGAGAATATCCTGGATTTTCAATTAAAGAGTCGAGTGTGGAATCTAAAAGCTTTTTTATCACATCAGGCGTCAGAAAACTCTTCTTCTAGCCTGGATCTGTGGTATTGAAAAGGCATTGGAACAATCTGATGATCCTTATCGTGTGGAATTAGAGGTGACTCTGAAGAAAGAATCAGACCCGATACTTGCTCAAGAGAAGAGTTTGTAGCATCAAAAGTCTCGGTCTAATTGGATTAAAAAAGGAGACAGGAATACTACATATTTTAATACATCGACAATGATTCGAAGGAGGCGGAATTTGGTTAGAAGACTAAAGCTGCAAGATAGGGCTTGGTGTGCAGACCCGAATAGCCTAATGTAGCATACAGTTAACTTCATCCAACAATAGTTTTCAAGTGAGCTGAGGCACTCCAATATAATTGATATGGCTTGTTCCTTCCATCAGTTCAGTGCATTCGAACTTAGACTTCTCTATGCTGAGGTGACTATGGAGGAGGTACGTGGGATAGTGTTTTGACATGGCTCCATTAAAAGCTCTGAGTGTAGATGGGCTACATGTTGCTTTATATAAGAACAATTGGGAGAGGGTGGGTACGTCGGTTTTTCATTTTGTCAATGATTTCTTTGATACAGAGTCTCTGGAGGATTGGATGAATCAAACTCTCTCAGTGTTGACACTGAAAGTTGGTAATCCTGAGTTTATAAGCTAATTTTGACCTAAAGCTTATGCATTGTTCCCTACAAGATTATTACGGAGCTATTGGTAAATCGATTAAAGCCATCCTTTCCTAAATGGGTTGATTGTACCCAAACGAGTTTTGTCCCTGTTAGATTATCCGATAGAGTTAGAGTCCTTATGTAAATAGTAGTTTAAATTAAAGTTTAAAGATAGAGTTAGAGTTCTCATGTAAATAGTAGTTTAAATTAAAGTTTACTTCCTAAAAGATAGAGTTAGATGTCTTGTGTACTTAGGACTCCTAATTGTAACTAAAGTCCAATACTTGAGTTTATAAATTCACTGTAAAGGGATGTAATTTTTTGAAAATATTCAATAACAGAAAATCAATTCTGTTTTCTCTTCTTTTCTGCAGAAACTTAAATTCTGCTTTATTTTTATGCGTTAATTAGTTTTTCCTAAAGCTAGAAAATTGCTTTTCTACATGGTATCAATCTAACATCGATCCTAGTTAGAATTCTTAATGGGATCCCCTTCGACAACCTTTGAGATGCTATCCATAGTAGAGCAGGCTGCTGGATTAGAGTTTTTTCTAGAAATTTCAGGTTCGACAGTAACCTGTGAAGCAGATTTAGCCCTCGTGGAGGATACAAGCATACATAATACTTGTTCTCCTATTGCACTTTTTTCTACCAAAGGTGCATCAGCATGGATCATCGATTCTGGAGCATCTGATCACATGACTGGTAACAGGGAATTATTCCTTAGTTTTTCAGATTCATCTTCTACATGTTCTATTAAAACAGCTGATGGCTCTTTCTCTCCTATCAAAGGAAGTGGCTCAGTCCTCATTAACGATAATTTGTTGCTTGAAGATGTTTTGTTTGTGCCTAATCTCGCATGCAATCTCATCTCTGTTAGTAAACTCTCCAAGAATTTGAAGTGTTCGTTCTGATTTTCATCAATCTGGTTGTTTTTTGCAGGCAATGAATTCGAGGAAGATGCTTGGCACTGCTAGCTTGCAAAATGGTCTTTATGTCCTCGGAAATCAACAATCTACCCTACCAAATACTTCTTGCTCTTTGACTTCTTTAGGGCAAATTGATAATATAATGTTATGGCATTTTAGGTTAGGGCATCCTAATTTTCATTATCTTGCTAAATTATTCCTTGAATTATTTGTTAATAGAAAACCAAGTTCTTTTAAATGCCATATATGTCCTCTCGCTAAATAGACAAAAGCATCATATTTACCATCTTCCTACAAACCTTCCCAACCTTTTTCATTAATTCATAGTGATGTTTGGGGTCCTTCTCGAGTGAAGAATGTAACTGGTAGTAGGTGGTTTGTCACTTTTATTGATGATCATAGTAGAACAACTTGGGCATATTTGTTAAGGGATAAATCAAGTAGCCTGTTTTTTGAGAAATTTTACAATATGGTTGAAACCCAATTTGGAAGTAAAATTCAGATCTTCAAATCTGATAATGGGAGTGAATATTTTACCAAGTCCTTGGGGGAATTTTTTAACAAAAAAGGGATTGTTCAACTTAGCACTTGTGTGGATACACCACAACAAAATGGGGTTGCAGAAAGGAAAAATAGGCATTTGTTGGAGGTAACTAGGTCTTTGATGTTCACTAGTAATATTCCTAAGTATTTATGGGGTGAGGCTTTGTTAACTGCAACCTATCTCATTAATCGAATGCCCAGTAAGGTTTTGCAATACAGAACACCTAGAGCTGTTTTTTTGGAGAGTTACCCCAATTTTAAACCTTTGTCCTCTATTCTCCCTTTCAGATTTTTTGGTTGCACTGTGTTTGTGAAAGATTATGTTCCCTCTAGGTCAAAACTTGACCCCAGATCCTTGAAGTGTGTTTTGGTCGGGTATTCTTCACTTAAGAAGGGCTACAAATGTTATCATCCTCCTTCTTAGAAATTTTTTACTTCCTTGGATCTCACCTTTTTTGAACAGGAACCTTATTTCCCTGCGGCTGCAAATCAGGGGGAGAATTGTGATTTTTTTCAGCCTCCTACCAATCAGGTTTATCCTTCTTTACCTTCAGAGTTATTACCTACTAATAATCCTTTGTTATTTGAACCCCATACTCCTTTAAACCCTTCTACTTCTTCACCTACTATTACACCTACAGCTTCCCATCCTTCACATATTGTTACTACTCCTCAGAATTCACCCAAACCTTCCTCACAAACCCCTCAGCCTCCTAAGCAATTGAAAGTTTATACCAAAAAACAGAAAACTATTCTAGAGACTGTTTTGCAATCTGACACTTGCCGAGAATTGGACTTGAATTCAGTTGCCAATGAAAATGATGGAGGTAATGTTCTAGCCGAGATTCCCTCTCATTTACTTGAATTTGATTATTTGCCTATTGCTAAAAGGAAAGGGTAAGACAATGTACAAAACACCCCATTCAGAGGTATGTTGCTTATGGTAATCTAATGCCATCATTTAAGGCTTTTACAGCTTGCTTAGATAAAGAACAGATACCTAACACTATTGAGGAGGCTCTAAAAGATTCTAAGTGAAGAAGGGCTGTTAAAGAGGAGATTGAAGCACTTGAAAAGAATGATACTTGGACCATTACAGATCTTCCACAAGGCAAGAAACCAGTCGGATGCAAATGGGTGTTCGCCATAAAATACAACTCTGATGGCAGTATACAGAGGTATAAAGCAAGGTTGGTGGCCAAGGGTTTTACTCAAACCTATGGAATTGATTATAATGAGACCTTTGCTCCTATAGCTAAACTAAATACAGTTAGAGTTCTCTTAAGCTTGGCTGTAAACAAGGACTGGAAGCTTCATCAACTTGACATTAAGAATGCCTTTCTTAATGGAAAATTGGAAGAAGAAGTGTACATGAGAGTGCCTTCGGGCTTGAAGTCAGTAAAAGGAGATCAGAAAGTTTGCAGACTTAATAAATCCATCTATGGTTTGAAGCAGTCACCTAGAGCCTAGTTTGACAGATTCACCAAGGTGATTTTAGAAAATGGATACAAACAATCCTTGGCAGATCACACTCTCTTCATTAAGGTAACCTCTAGCAATAAAAGGGTTATTTTAATAGTATATGTGGATGACATTATTCTGACAGGTGATGATGATGAAGAGATAAGTCACTTGAAAGGGTTGTTAAATACACAGTTTGAAACAAAAGACCTAGGAAAGCTCAGATACTTTCTAGGCATGGAGGTTGCTAGGTCGAGCAAAGGTCTAGTTATAAACCAAAGAAAATATGTTCTTGATCTACTTAATGAAGCAGGAATTTTGGGATGCAAACCAGTTGATACTCCCATGGAAGCAGGCTTAAAATTCAATAGAGAGGACACAAGCCCTAAAGATGATAAGGGTAAATTTCAGAGGTTAGTGGGAAAATTGATTTATTTGTCATTAACCAGACCAGACATTGCTTTTCTAGTTAATATTATCAGTCAACACATGGCTGATCCAAGGGAAGATCACATGGAAGCTGCAATTAGAATTTTGAGATACTTGAAAGGGACACCAGGGCATGGATTGCTATTTAAAAAGACTCAAGAAAGGACTGTTTGATTTATTGATTCAAGTTGGGCAAACGAATCGACAAAAAGAAGATCAACTAGTGGTTCTTGCTCCTTTGTTTGGGGAAATCTAGTGACTTGGAGGAGTAAGAAACAAACAGATTGTATCTAGAAGCAAAGCACAAGCGAGAATATAGGGCTTTAGCATTGGGAATGTGTGAAGGAATTTGGTTGTTAAAGCTATTGAAGGAGCTAAATGTGAACCAAGATGAGAAGTTTGAGATTTTTTGTGATAATCAGTCCACCATACAAATTGCTCGAAATCCAGTCCACCATGATAGGACTAAACATGTGGAGATTGACATGCATTTTATCTCAGAAAAGATTACTAGTGGGACAGCTTCTTTATCTTATGTTCCTACAGAAGAACAAGTGGCAGATGTACTTACAAAAGCACTACCAAAAGCTTCTTTCGACAAGTTTCTATTCAAGTTGGGATTATACAATGTATATTCTCCAACTTGAGGGGGAGTGTTAGATTATCCGATAGAGTTAGAGTCCTTATGTAAATAGTAGTTTAAATTAAAGTTTAAAGATAGAGTTAGAGTCCTCATGTAAATAGTAGTTTAAATTAAAGTTTACTTCCTAAAAGATAGAGTTAGATGTCTTGTGTACTTAGGACTCCTAATTGTAACTAAAGTCCAATACTTGAGTCTATAAATTCACTGTAAAGGGATGTAATTTTTTGAAAATATTCAATAACAGAAAATCAATTTTGTTTTCTTCTTCTTTTCTGCAGAAACTTAAATTCTGCTTTATTTTTATGCGTTAATTAGTTTTTCCTAAAGCTAGAAAATTGCTTTTCTACAGTCCCATGAAGGCAAATTACGGATAACATTATCTTGGCGCAAGAAATTATGCATTTGATGTCTATTAAAAGTGGACGAAAGGCATGGGTGGCAATAAAGTTTGATTTAGAAAAGACATATGATCGATTAGAGTAGGACTATTTTGCGACCGGGCTCCCAGATAAGTTTATAGCTCTTATAATGACTTGTGTATGTACACTTTCAACACAAGTTTTATGTAATGGTGAGGTAACTAGCCAGTTCAAACCCACAAGAGGCATTTGCCTAGGGGACCCCCTAGCCTCATATATCTTTGTTCTATGTATGGAAAGGTTATCACAATTAATTAATGAGAGTGTTGTTGATGGCACTTGGAAACAGATTAAGCTTGCTAGGAATGGACCAGGATTGTCGCATCTATTTTTTGCTATTAATCTAATTCTATTTGCGGAGGAAAACTTGGATCAATTGGTAGTTATTGAAGGAATTATGGAAGATTCATATTAGTGTGGACAAAACTCAGATTCTATTCTCTAAAAATTCCCCGTTGCATTTTTACGCTGCCATCGCCCATTCATTTGGTTTTGAGTTGGTGGATGACTTAGGGAAGTACCTTGGGGTCCTACAAAAAAGGGTAACCAAGGCTACATTTTCATTTCTCCTTGAGAGAATGTCGAGTCGACTATTCAGTTGGCAGCTAAAATGCTATCATTAGCAGGGATAGTTACACTTGCTAAGTCGGTGCTCCAAGTAATATCGATGTATGTCGTGCAATCTACTTGGATTCGAAAATGGGTGCGTGAAGACATGGAAAAAATGATCTGAAGATTTGTATTGGGTGCAAATAATGATGTGAAGGGGCTGCCCCTCGTAAAGTGGGACACGATAAATAAGCTTATAAGTGATGGTGGCCTGAGGTTCAATAATTTTCACTGGAAAAGCAAGGCCTTTCTATTTAAGATTGGGTACCAGCTAATTGCGGAAGAGGATAAGTTGTGGGTAAGATTCTTGAAGTCGAAATATGGATGGGATGACGTCTTGGCACTTGCTTTGAGAAGTAATAATGTTTCTCGGCTATAGACTGGTCTATGTGATATATGGGAAGAGATAAAGGAGAGTATATGTTGGCATGTTCGAGATGGTCGAAATACAGATTTTTGGTACGACCATTGGATAGACTCTAAAGAGAGGCTGGAATTTTCTTGCCTTTTATATGATTCCCCTCCCCTCACAGCTCTTTGCCATATGGTGGATGAGAGTGGAGACTGGGATTGGACACGGCTAACCACCCTGGTACCTTCAGCAATTGTGCACTAAATTGCCACGATCAAGCCACCAAATGCTCAACTTGGGAATGGCCTTCCAGGATGGCGCTGGGAACAAGACCCATGTTTCACTACCAAATCACCATATATGGCTCTTGAGCGAGAGGCTGGGGATAAGCACATCTTTAATTGGAGAATAATTTGAAGTTTACCCTTACCTCAACGCGTCAAGATGTTCCTTTAGCTAGCTGCTCATCAATGCTTATTAACAAATACAGAGCGTGTTTGCAGACATATTGCTACTTTAGATATGTGTGGACTTTGTAACAACGAGTCAGAGATCTGGATCATGCCCTGCGACATTGTACCATGGCAGCATAGGTTTGGCGCGATGTGATCAAGCCTAGAAGACTAAGGGATTTTCTTTCGATCTCTTTTGAATCATGGCTGGATCTCAACCTACGAGGAGGTACTGATTTTGCCTGTCTCGACAAATTGGAAGGTTCGGTTTGCAGTTTATTGTTGGTTGTTATGGAATAATAGATGTAGCTACCTTCTTGATCCTAATTACATTTAAATGGAGGGATTAGATCTTATGGTGATCGCCTCTTGGTTGAATTTGTTGCAACCTTTGATTGAAATGCAAGTGCTGTTAGGGGCACTGATCCTATGGCCTCACCTTGGCAGTGACCACATGATGGCTCGTTCAAAAGTAACTCTGATGGAGCGGTACGTACCTCTGATAATATGGCTGCAGTAGGAGGTGTCTTGCGTGATAGTCAGGGTTCTTGGTTGTTTGGTTTTACTTTAAGCCTTGGCGTTGCTCGGTCTTCACTACCGAGTTATTGGCGACGCATGATGCTCTCTTTCATGCTTGGATACTGGGATTTCAAAAAATAGAGTTAGAGATAAATAATTGAGATGTGGCTAGAATCTTAAACTCTGAGTCTAATGCTCTCGCTGGAAGTGCTTTGGTCGACAGTATCCATGAACTTTTGGGTTGGCAATGGACAACAAGAATGAGACACATTCGTAGAGAGCTAAACATTGTTCTTGACAAGCTTGCATCCCTCAGCCGTGGATCACCTGTGTAAGGGGAGACATTTGCAGAGGTCCCGATGGAGCTATCTTATTTGGTGATTAGTGAGGTGTCTAGTGCCTAGGTCTTCACTATCGAGTTATTGGCGACGCATGATGCTCTCTTTCACGCTTGGATACTGGGATTTCGAAAAATAGAGTTAGAGATAAATAATTGAGATGTGGCTAGAATCTTAAACTATGAGTCTAATGCTCTCGCTGGAAGTGTTTTGGTCGACAGTATCCATGAACTTTTGGGTTGGCAATGGACAACAAGAATGAGACACATTCGTAGAGAGCTAAACATTGTTCTTACAAGCTTGCATCCCTCAGCCGTGGATCACCTGTGTAAGGGGAGACATTTGCAGAGGTCCCGATGGAGCTATCTTATTTGGTGATTAGTGAGATGTCTAGTGCCTAGGCCTTACGGCTTACTTCTTTCTGTATTAAAAAAATGTCAATTTAGTTAAAAAAAATTCTAATTCAATTAATTCAAATTTAAAGATAAAATCGATTTAATTATTCAGTTAAAAAATTGTCAATTTTGTTGCATGGTTGATTAGCGGTAATGGCATGATTATTATTTTGTTCAGATTTCAGGGTACTTGTTTTCCTCAGCCAGTGACCAGACCATTGGCCACTACATTTGCATCTATTTTTTTGGTAAGCTGCCCTTAGGCGCCACACAATTTTGCAGGAAAATGCTTAGAAGGCAATTTTTATGTATTAATTATTTGGGTAAATTACAAAATTTTTCATAGTATTATGACTAAGTTTAGAATTAGGTTATCATATTTCAAAAAGTCACAATCTTGTTATTCTGTTTATTGATTGTAACACCAGGTCATTTTGTCGTTGAATATGTAATATACATTAACTTTTCAGTTATAATCAAGCCACTATAATTATCAATTACAACCATCATGTCATTTTATTTTTTGATTGTAACAATCAAATCACTCAAATGTAACTAAAAAATTTTCGCTACACATTTAATGATAAAAGTGACTTGATTGTTACAATAGATAAATAAAGTGACTCGATTATGATATTTTGAAAATATCACAACCTAATTGTAAGCTTACTCATAATTCAATTTAGGATAAATATTAAAACTATGCATGAACTTTTGTTAAATGTACAATGTAAATACATGAAACTTAATTTTGTTCAATTATATACACCGAATTTTGATTTGATAATTTTCACAAATTACTATTGCAATTATCAACTTAGCATCATTTTATGATTATTGACGAGTGCGTAAATGATCGATTTATTATTCCCTTTTTACTTATCTTTTGCATGTTTTCAAGTTCATAGTTTGCGTTTAGGTTAGATTGTACATATTTACTTGTAGATAGGAAGTTACACTGCCTGTGCTTTAAATGTTATATATATTGGTGCTTTTCACGAGAAAGGTGGTGCTCTGTGGTGTATGTACAAGATGCTAGTGGATGTTGAAGGATTGCTAGAGTAGAAGATTAGCACATCACATGGCTGGAGCTGACGAGGCATAAAGAGTTGGAGATGAATCTACTTTTGCCCACGTCGACTTTCTCCCAGATACACAACATTAAATGAAGCAGAAAACCAATGGCTTTCTTTAATGAAGCCGCGCGCACTTTAGGGTACTAAAACCCTAGTTTCACAACCTATATAAGAGTAGACGCTACTTCAAAGAGGACGCGATCACAGATGACAGTCCTAGTCTAGAGCTTACGGAGATCCACCAGAGCGAAAGCTAGAGAAATCTCCTCAATAAAGTTGCCATTGAGAGAGGCTGACAGAGGGGAGAACTGCAGCATAGTTGGACGACACAAAGTGAGTTTTGTTGAGGACGCTCGACTCTTTTCTTTTCCTTGCTTGATAAACTGCCATACTTTACACTTTTAATTATGGATGTTTTAAGCTTAGACATGAGCTAACTACTTTAGTTAGAATTATTGCGTCCTAGGATTTTACGTTTTGATTAGTTTATTTCAATGCCATAGTTGTTTTTCCCTTTATCTATTCTGTTCATCGTTCTTCATACATAGTTATTGTAAGAGCTATCGAGAGAGGTCTTTTAACAATTGATGTTGTTAGCGAAGTGCCCTAAGGCCTATTGTATGGACATGATATTTTGATTATTGAATTTATTATTATGATAAATTTGCATGCTTTTGTATCCTTGAATATTATTATTCTAAATATCCCTAATCAGTTATTATTGTGGGAACAATAATAAGATAAGATTAGTATGAAGTTTGATAGATATTCATAAGATGAATATGTGAATAAGGTTCAAATCAAATTCATATATGTATTTGTTGAGAACAAATATTAAGATCGACTCGTCTTAAGATTAATACATGGATTAAAGTTATATATTAATCTTCAAACAGTTATGACATTAAATACTTAGACCTGAACTTGCTACGGTTCTCAACATGATAACTATTATGTTTTGACATAGTCAAACATCATTTTTAATTGGACGATTATAATGGTTATGCTTGAACAAAATAAGGAATTATGCAGTGAGATGTGAGTGATTAAGATGGAATTTATCCCTCTTAACATAAGAGATATATCTTTGGGTCCCTCGATGATTGAGACTGAGAAATGTATGGTTGTGCTCAAATGAGTTGATAGAGATCAATGTCATTTGTTTAATCAGTTAAATTGGGCATCGATAAACTAAAAATAGAACGATATAAGGTTAACATTTTTAAATGCCTTATATTCTATCAAGATATCGTGAGATAAAAGGATTATGACATAAACTGAATTAAGGTTGTCTCGGATTATGAGCTTTTCATTTAACTTGGGTAGTCATAATGTCTTGCTAGAGGCCACTTATGACTTGTAGAATAAAATGTGATTTTATCTACTACCAACGTTAGTTGAACCTATAGGGTCGCACACTAAGAATGGTTGTAGTTATTACTCCCAATAATAAATTTAAGATAATGCGATTATTTTAAATTATATTGAGAGAGATTATTTATTCAAATTTAAAGATGTTAAATTCGTATTCTTGTGATAAAATATTTTATTTATTTTATTATTTTTTAGAAAATAAAATTAAATAAATAATATTATTAAATAATCTCATTATCTAGATTTGATTGGATTTAAATTCCTTATTAGACAAGGAATCAGTTTTCAAATATATTATTTATTTATTTTAAATAAATAATATTATTAAATAAATCACATCATCTAGATTTTGGTTGAACTTGAATTCGTTATCAGATAAAGGAATTTATTTTATAATTTATTTAAAAAGTTTTAATTAAATTATAATAAGT
Source organism: Hibiscus mutabilis (assembly GCA_019671005.1). Classification (NCBI taxonomy): domain Eukaryota; kingdom Viridiplantae; phylum Streptophyta; class Magnoliopsida; order Malvales; family Malvaceae; genus Hibiscus; species Hibiscus mutabilis. The sequence continues at coordinate 21,120,841 of CM033744.1, read as the reverse complement.
AAACTCAATCTAACCCTAATCAAGTCATATGTATGTATGTATGCCAAGGGGTTGGTGAAAAGAGATTTTCGAAATAGCAACCAAAACTACAAAAACTAGATTTTTGAAATCTTGATTGGAACTAGCATTCTGATAGTCGTTCGCCATCCATTCATGTGTGGATACTTGTAGAGGGCGGTCGTCTTTCAGAAAGGCAGCGTCTCAACACAACCGGATTCCTGAATCAGAAATCGAGGTAATTTATGATTTCCTCTTTCGTACATTAATATGGTTGCACGAGATCCTGGAAATTCTCATAGGATATTTTTTTGCTGCGTTTATATGCCTAATTAGATCAATTTATTTCCTATGAAACCCTACAGTGGCATTAAGAGCTATCTTGCATATTCATATTAATTGTATGATCATTATAGTATGCATTATTAGATGTATCTTATTAGGGTTTGCGCGAACGATATAATTAATCAGGCTGCTTGAGGTGTTTGAAAGGTTGAATTTGTTTCTTTAAAGGATTTGTTGAATATTGTTAATAATCCTAATACTATTTCGTGATTAAAGAGTTTAATTGCTTGATTAGATCATAACAGTATATATTTACCAATTATGACTGGCGGTTATTTGTGTATAAGCCTCTTGTGTAATTTGATTACATTGTTTAATGCGATTAAACTTGATTGTTTTGCTTGATGTATGACATGGTGCGTAGTATGGCCTTTTAGTTTTTTAAAAAGTTTGTAAAGTTTTTAAATACGGCCTGTATCATTTTATTCATTGTAATACGGCTTGCATGTCGTTTTATTTATTGTAATACCGCCTGCGTGCCATTTGAATTTTGTAATCGAGACATAATTCTTTCCACCATGGTGATGGAGAAGCTAGATGATGATCCAAGGTGATGAAGATATTGATCCAAGACGATGATGTCATTTGTCGTTTAGGTTTATTTATTTTTAGGATAAGGCCATACTATGTCACGTTTATTTATTTTCATATATGTGATGCTATGTGGATGCGATGCTATGTGTATGTGATGCCTTAGTAATTAAAATCAACAAAGACCCCTCACATAAAATTTAAGTTTTACATGCCATCCAACTTTAAACACTTGTCAAGAGTTTTATCACCTTAATGTAGGTTCTACCAAAGTAAGAGTACATTAGGTTACATTAGTAAGACAAGATGAGTAATAGTGCTGCTCATATGTTTAAAGTGGTTTAGCTTAATTCGGTTATCAAAATGGTTTTGGACCTAATGTCATGAGATGATATCTATGCATGCCGAGACATAAGATGTCAAAATCTCATAAATTTCTAAGAATTGCATAAGATGCAATTAGTAAGAGTTACTTACCTAAATAACTTATTTTTAAGTGTCATGCTAAAGCTAACTTAAAGATAGAGTGAAATATGGATTTTAACCCACTATATTAATTAGTTTTAAGGGTTGTTAATTCAGTGGAAATCTTAAATAAAAAATCTTATTAAACTTTACATTATATTGTAAATGACCACCAATAATTCTACTTTATCACTGCGATCGGTCCTTGAGAAGGAAAAACTTATCGGGACTAACTTCCTTAATTGGTATCAAAATTTGAGAATTGTTCTCAAACAAGAAAGAAAGATTTATATCCTTGATGAATGTTACCATGAGGAACCGGAGAAAGATGTCTCTAAAGCTGATACAAAAGCTTATGAGAAGCATAAAAATGATTCTCTTGATGTTGCATGCCTGATGCTAGCTACCATGAGTTCTGAACTTCAGAAGGATCTAGAAAACATGAAAGCTTATGATATGATTCATGAGCTTAAGGAAATGTTCCAACAGCAAGCAAGACAAGAAAGGTATGAGACTGCCTCTGTTAGCATCCATGTGCTAAAAATGAAAGGTCATATTGAGCACCTTGAGAGACTAGGAATTCCATTAAGCCAAGAGTTGGCAACTGACTTGATCTTGAACTCATTACCTGAAAGTTATAGTCAATTTGTTATGAACTATAATATGAATGAGATGGATAAATCAATTTCTGAGCTGCATACGATGCTTAAAACTGCTGGACAAAATATTAAATCCAAGCCTAGCCATGTTTTGTTGGTTCAAAAGGGAAAAAATTACAAGAAAAAGGGAAAAGGAGCGGTTGGAAAGTCCAACGCTAAAGCAAAACCCAAAGCTAATCCCAAAGTTCAGCCCCTAAGGAGGGTGTTTGTTTCTTTTGCAATGAGTTTGGTCATTGGAAGAGAAACTGCAAGCTGTATGGAAGATTTAAAGAAAAAGAAGAGCACTGGTGAGACCAACTCTTCAGGTATTTGTTATACATGTTAATTTTTCTCCTACAAGTTCTTTGGTATTAGATACCAGATGTGGATCTCACATTTGTATGAATGTGTAGGAACTCAAAAGGAGTAGACAATTGAAAAGAGGCGAGGTGGACCTATGAGTTGGAAATGGAGCAAGAGTTGCTGCTTTAGCTGTAGGAAGTTATGAACTTACTTTGCATAGTGGGCTTTTGTTAGTTTTGAAAAATTGCTTTTATGTTCCTAGCACTAGTAGGAATATTATTTCAGTTTCTTGTTTGGATAATGATGTTTTTTCCTTTTATTATTAAGAATAATAATTGTTCCATTTATTATAAAGACATGTTCTACGCAAATGCTGATTTACAAGACGGTCTTTATGTTTTAAAGCTTCAAAACTCCAACAACTCTTCGACATATAACATAAATAAAAGGCTTAAATCTAATGATTTAAATCCAACCTATCTCTAGCATTATCGCCTTGGCCACCTAAATGAGAAACGCATTTCAAAACTTCATCAAGATGGAATTTTGAATTCTTTTGATTTTGAATCATATGATTCTTGCAAATCTTGTTTACTAGGTAAGATGAAAAAGAGTCCTTTTACTGAACACAGTGAAAGGGTTAATGAGGTTTTAGGCCTAATACATACAAATGTATGTGGAACTTTAACTTCAATTGCTAGAGGAGGTTACAAGTACCCCATGATGTTTACTGATGACTACAGTAGATATGATTATATTTATTTGTTTAGTCCCAAATTGAAATCATTTAAAGTGTTCAAATATTTTCAAAAGGAAGTACAAAATTAACTTGGCAAAACAATAAAAGATCTTCGATCTGATCGAAGAGGAGAATGTTTGAGTCAAGAGTTTGATGATCATCTTAGAAATTGTAGAATAGTTTCACAATTAACTCCTCCCGGAACACCACAATGGAACACCACAATAGAATGACAGATCTTCCACTTACCTTTTGTGGTTATGTACTTGAAATAGCTGCTTTTACACTAAATCGAGTTCCTTCCAAAGCAGTTAAAAAGACACCATATGAGATATGGACTGGTAAGATGCCAGTCTCTCTTTTCTTAAAATTTGGGGCTGTGAGGCTTATGTGAGATGTTTAGTTTCTAATAAGCTTGACCCAAAATCTGAAAAATGTCTTTTGTGGGATATCCTAAGGAAACAAAAGGATACTACTTTTATAATCCCACTGAGAACAAAGTGTTTGTTGCTCGGAATGGTGTCTTCTTAGAAAAGGAATTTATTTCTAAAGAAACCAGTGGGAGCAAAGTACAAATTGAGGAAGTTCAAGAACCACAAAATCACATTGAACTACCTTTGGATACTCAATGTCAACAAACTGTTATTGACATACCTCTAGTAACACAAGAATTACGTAGATCTGATAGAGCACGTTGTGAACCTGAGAAATATGGATTTCTTGTCACTGATGATCATGACGTATTATTAGTGGATCGGGATAAACCCACTACCTATCAAGAGGCTATTTTAGATCCAAACTCTAAGAAATGGTTGAAGGCCATGAAGTCTAAAATGCAATCCATGTGTAACAATCAAGTTTGGACTTTGATTGATCCACCGGAAGATACTAAAAGCATTGGATGCAAATGGGTTTTCAAAAAGAAAACTGACATGGATGGCAAAATCCATACTTATAAAGAAAGGCTAGTTGCAAAAGGTTTCAAACAAACTCATGGTAAAGACTATGATGAAGCCTTTTCACCGGTAGCCATGTTTAAGTCTATCAGAAATCTTATAGCCATTGCAACATATTATGACTATGAGATTTGGCAAATGGATGTGAAAACTGCCTTTCTTAATGGATACTTACTCGAGGATGTGTACATGACACAGCCTGAGGGTTTTGTACAAGTTGGGAATTATGGTAAAGTATGCAAGTTTCATAGATCCATTTATGGATTGAAGCATGCTTTACGGAGTTGGAACCTTTGTTTTGATGTCAATCAAAGAGATTGGATTCGTTAAAAATGAAGATGAACCTTGTGTTTAAAAGAAGGTTTGTGGGAGTGTAGTTGCATTTTTTGTCTTATATGTCGATGACATTCCTACCTTACAGAGTGTTAAGTCTTGGTTAAGAAATTGTCTCTCAATGAAAGACTTTAGCGAAGATGCCTATATCCTTGGTATAAAGATCTATAGAGATAGATCTTAAAGGCTAATCGGTCTAAGAAAAAGTGTGTATATAGACAAGGTATTGAAAAGTTTCAATATGTAAGATTCCAAGAGAGGATTCTTGCTTATGTCTCATGGCATTATTCTTAGAAAGTCTCATTGTCCTAACTCTAAAGATGAGCGAGAACACATGAATAAAATTCCTTATGCTTTAGCGATAGGCTATAATGGATGCCATGCTATGCACTATACCATATGTTTCATATGCTTTGAGCATAACATGTCGATACCAATCAGATCCCAGTAAGAGTCACTAGACATCAGTAAAAAACATACTTAACTCTTTGAGAAAAACTAAAGATATGTTCTTAGTCTATGGCAGATTGGAAGATGATCTAGTTGTAAGTGGTTACACATATGCAAGCTTCCAAATTGACAATGATGATTTTCGATCGCAGTCAGGATATGTGTTTTGTTTAAATAGAGGTGTTGTTTGCTGAAATGTTCAAAGCAAAACACTACCACAAGTAAAAGATGATCGTCATGCTAGGTCTATAGGTATGAGATACATTCTTGAATAGGCCTGGTGCAAGTGGGAGATTGTTAGCGATAGTACCCTAAGGCCTATTGTATGGACATGATATTTTGATTATTGAATTTATTATTATGATAAATTTGCATGCTTTTGTATCCTTGAATATTATTATTCTAAATATCCCTAATCAGTTATTATTGTGGGAACAATAAGAAGATAAGATTAGTATGAAGTTTGATGGATATTCATAAGATGAATATGTGAATGAGATTCAAATCAAATTCATATATGTATTTGTTGAGAAAAATATTAGGATTGACTCGTCTTAAGATTAATACATGGATTAAAGTTATATATTAATCTTCAAACAGTTATGACATTAAATCCTTAGACCTGAAATTGCTACGGTTCTCAACACGATAACTATTATGTTTTGACATAGTCAAACATTATTTTTAATAGGATGATTATAAAGGTTATGCTTGAACATAATAAGGAATTATGCAGTGAGATGTGAGTGATTAAGATGGAATTTATCCCTCTTAACATAAGAGAGATATCTTTGGGCCCCTCGATGATTGAGATTGAGAAATGCATGGCCGTGCTTAAATGAGTTGATAGAGATCAATGTCATTTGTTTAATCAGTTCAATTGGGCATCGAGAAACTAAAGATAGGACGATATAAGGTTAACATTTTCCATGCCTTATATTCTATCAAGATATCGTGAGATAAAAGGATTATGACATAAACTGAATTAAGGTTGTCTCGGATTATGATCATTTTATTTAACTTGCGTAGCCATAATGTCATGCTAGAGGCCTCTTATGACTTGTAGAATAAAATGTGATTTTATCTACTACCAACGTTAATTGAACCTATAGGGTCGCACACTAAGAATAGATAAGAATGGTTGTGGTTATTACTCCCAATAATAAATTTAAGATAATGCGATTATTTTAAATTATATTGAGAGAGATTATTTATTCGAATTTAAAGAAGTTAAATTCGTATTCTTGTGATAGAATATTTTATTTATTTTATTAATTTTCAAAAAATAATATTAAATAAATAATATTATTAAGTAATCTATTTATCTAGATTTGATTGGATTTAAATTCCTTATTGGATAAGGAATCTATTTTCAAATATCTTATTTATTTATTTTAAATAAATAATATTATTAAATAAATCACACCATCTAGAGTTTGGTTGAACTTGAATTCCTTATTAGATAAAGGAATTTATTTATAATTTATTTAAAAGAGTTTTAAATAAATTATAATAAGTAAAGTCAATCTAACCCTAATCAAGTCATATATATGCATGTATGTCAAGGGTTGGTGACAAGAGATTTTCGAAATAGCCACCAAAACTTAAAAAACTAGATTTTCGAAATCTTGATTGGAACTAGCATTCTGATAGCTGTTCTTCGTCCATTGGCGTGCTGATACTTGTAGAGGGTCGTCGTCTTTTAGAAAGACAGCGTCTCAACACAACCAGATTCCTGAATCAAAAATCGGAGTAATTTATGATTTCCTCTTTCGTACATTATATGATTGCATGAGATCCTGAAAATTCTTCATAGGATTTTTTTCACCGGGTTTATATGCCTGATTAGATCAGCTTATTTCCTATGAAACCTTATAGATCCGTGGCTTAATATCGAGAAAGTTAGGTTATACAAACATGAATAGTGAGGTTAAGCTGTTAACTTAGTCATAATCTAGCTTAGACATAAGTTTAGTGTTTCAACGACTAAAGAGGAGTTTTTAAACAAAAAAATAGAGTCGTTAGGGTTAACACAGACATGTATCACCTTAACTACAATATTATTAACTTATAGACATCGAGAGAGTCAGAAGTTCGTTAGAAAATCCTATCGAGTAGATAAAGAATTTAATGATTTACGTAGACATGTATTGCCAGTCGATATAGCATTGCCATGGGTAATCAAGCATATATCCTTAGCAATAATCACAACCTCCATAATTATCTATTAGTTGTTGTAGTTGTTTCTCTTAATCTTATCTATCAATAGTTTAATTGTTTTAGTTTTAATTAAACCTCCAACCTCCAATACTTGCAAACACATTCTTAAGTTCAATAACTTCATAGTTATTGATCCAATACTCGTGGGTTCGACACTCTACTCATCACTTTGTTACTTGATACAATGAGTATGCTTGCTCTAAAGTGCATTACTATTCAACAAGAATCAATTATAGATTATTGTTACACCCAAATTTGTTACCTTTGCACAATTCCACCAATACCCTTCAGCTGCTCCATATCTGGTAAATACTAGAGATGGTCTGCAATAGTTATTCTTCTGAAGGAAGGCTCATCCGGAGATAAATGTTCTTGATCCCTCAATATGCCCAAGGATAGGACATACCCAAACACCTTTGCACAATATCCACGTGCTTAACATGCAAGGCTTAAGTACTCAAAGGTTTAACCCATCACTGCCAACTCACTCGTAGGTCGTTACTAGGCCTGAAGCTATCCAATCGTCAATAATACTAAGAGGCTATAAATGCCCACTCCCCCAATGAGAGAGATTAGGTTTGAGAATGAAGATGATACGCCTAGGAAAATGCCAAATCTTGAGGACAATACCCCTCTTCTCTTTTACCCCTTTTCATCTTTGTAATGGCTCTCACTGCCAAATAATTATCTACGGCTCTCTGCCCCAAATTTATTGGGGGAACTGCTTATATATATATAGAGAGACACACGCCCTTGTATGATGATGTTGGTCTACTTTGATTACTTCAGATCTTGGAAGGCAAGTAAGTGATTCCAGCAAAGTAAGATATGCTACAAAAGAAAGGTTAAGGATGGTAGATGTAGTAGGCAAAGGGTAGTCTTAATTTGATAAATTATGGTGATGGTTATGGCGTGGTGATGAAAATGGTGTAAGGAAGATGATAATGGTGTTTTAGAAGGGTGATGGTACAATGAATGAAGAACAAGGAAGAACTTATGCTATAGAAAGCATAAACTCAGACCTTATAAGTTCTATACTCGGATAGAAATAAGGACTTGGACCCTTTAGTTATAATAAGTAAGAAACACAAGTATCAAGATGGATGGGTGATGTCACAAGAACAAGGCTTGATAAGGCGGCAAAGTTTAATGAAGAGCAAACAAAGAGAAATTCTCTCAAAGATAATTTGTATTGATGTGAATGAAATGTTTTACTAATGCCAAATGCTTGACCTTTTATTTGGAACAAAGGTGTGTGGACGAAAGGCCACCTATCAATTCGGCTAGGTGTAATAAGGGTGGTGATTCTATGAAGTCGCATGATGTTTCCTTTTTGGCACCAACTTGATGTCGTCCACCCCTTTGTGAAAAGGGCCTTGTCTTTGATGCAACTCTTCAAGGAAATGATACTTGAATGAAATGGTACTTCATGGAGAGTCATAATCCTTGGTGAATGGTGACGTTTCATGAAGAGGCACGAGTAGAAATGGTGACTTTTGGCAGTAGCTCTTCAAGAAAATGTAAGATATTTTGAATTGACATCTCCGGATGAATGGTCATGATGTTGAAGGTGACCTTTGGCAAAGAGACATGACTCTTAATAAAAATGCATGATGCTTGGTGAATGATCATGACTCGAAATAACATCCTTTGGTGAACAAGTATGTCTTGAAATGACACCTTTTGGCAAAAAAGCACGACTTGAAAAGGCACATTTTGGTGAAGAGACACAACGTTTGGTGAGGCACCTCTTGGTGAAAAGTCATGACCTTTCATGAAAAGGTATGCCCGTTGGTGAAACATTTCATCCCTTCAGCTCGTAGTCATCCTTAGCTCGAATATATCCTTAGCTTTGAGCTCTTAGCTGCTAGTTTCCTTAGCTTGCATATGTCTTTAGCCGTTTGTTCCTATAATCAAATCATAGCATATAAGTAAACTATAGGATATAATCAAAGCATATACGGCTTGCATATGTCCTTAGCTTGCAAATGTCCTTAGCCGTTTGTTCATGAAAAGATATATATAATGCATGCCTAGATATGAATGAAATGCAAGCATATAACATATGCGAAAGATGTGTAACCTAAGATATTTCATGCATACTTAACATGTTATAAACTTAACTTATGCTTAAAATAAAACATGTGGACTATAGGTTAAATGCATGATAATCATATAACGTGCAAGCTATAATGAATAATGAATAGAAACATGTTATTATATCCGAATACATGATGTATTATGCACAATATGATCATGGCACAAATATGAATGGCATGATAAACTAAACATAATGTGACATGAGCATGCATACTCATGAATAGCAATAATGTATAAATAAAACAAAGATGAGTAAGGAAAGTAATAGATCCCTGTTCTTTCATCCTTATGAAGAACAAAGATGAAAGTATTGTGATCAAAAGTAGGAGGCTAAGTAGGTTCACATCATCCCAATTATTTTAGGCTATTTGTCCTCAAATTGAAGCCTTTCCTCAATGGACAATTCTTTGCTGTTGGGGTGGCCGACTCCTTATTCTTTGTTTGTAATGGAGCGTCATCTTTAGGATTTGTCACTAGTTCATCCTGTAAGACATAAAAAGAAAAAATTTCCGGTTTCTTGTTAGGATAATCAACAATGATCATATGTTGCGTCAAAAGAAACTTCCTAATTATTTTCTTGCATGCAATGGAATTAATATTCTTTGGGTTTACTTCCTTTGATTTTGAAACATCACACTTATTTTTTCATCGATTCAATACCCCTCTTCATTTGCATTTGATCATTATGCACTTATTTTGGAGTTAAGGGCCAAGAGATATCTTCTTGCCATCATGCTTGAATGTATACCAGTTTGTGAAGCAATCATGAATGGTTCGATTGTCATGTTGCCATGGTCTCCCAAAAAGTAGATGACTGGCATGCATTGGAACCTTGTCACATAAAATGTTGTCTTTGTACTTCCTAATGGAAAATGAGATTAAAGCTTTCTTTGTGACCTTCAACTCTCCTTCATCGCTCAACCATTAAGTTTGTATAGATTGGGATGTTTCATGGTCTTCAAACCCAATTTTCAATCAAATGGTGCTTGCAACATTTGTGCAACTTTCTCCATCGATAATCATGAAACAAACCTTTCCATTTACATGGCATCTAGTATGAAAGATGTTCTCTTGTTGCTGCTCTTCTTCTACCATTTGAGTACTTAGAATCCTTTAACTACCAAGATTTCACCATCGACTTCTGCTTCCACTTCTTCTTCTTCCTCCTCTCCGTAATTAGCATTCAACCTTCATCTTCATATGCACCATTTCATTAATTTCCGTATAGTGCTAGAATTCCACTACATCGGCTATTTTAGGATTTAATCTCGCTAAGAATCTTGCCATTATTGCCTCACGATCTTCATCAATATTAGCACAAATCATAGCAACTTTTATTTCTTTGTAGTAGTCCTATACTCTCCGGTTGCCTTGTTTTAAATTCTGTAGGCATTGGAACAATTCCCAGTGGTAGTGTGCTGGGATAAACCTTCTCCTCAGAATTCCTTTCATTTATAGCCAAGAAGAGATAGGTCTTTCTCATTTCTTCTCCTGCTAGATGTTAATTGATCCCACCATATTAAAGCATAATCAATAAATTTAGTGGCTGCCAACCTTACCTTTTTTTATTCGAAATAGTTGTGGCAATCAAAAATACGATAAACTTTTCTTCCCCACTCGAGATATGCTTTGGGGTTGGTCTTTCCTTGAAATGGTGGAATTGTGACTCTTATGTTTCTCAAATTACCATCTAATTGTGGATGAGGCCTCTTATTTCTAGGTTCTTGGCGTCTTGATCCTTGTTGGGAGTGTTGATCAAACACTTGTTCATCATCAATTTCTTCTTCATATTCTCCTTGATTAGCTTGAGAACCTTATAATCTATCCATGTGTTCGTGTAATGGCTCGAGTTGTTCTTGTAATAATCTTGACATCTCTCGAAGTATAGTATGTATTTGCAAATTTGGTTGTACTCTTTCTGGAGGGTTGCTACCTGATTTTTGAGACATGGTTAGTAGGATAAAAGAAAAAAAACCTCACAGCGGGCTCACAAAATCCTCACTAGCCACTCCAAAGAAAGATTATATGTAACTCCACTTTGCTCGTGTTTTACTCTAGGGAATATAGTTTTTACTCCCCTTTTCCGATCTCACATACTCTTTGCCTTTTCCACTCATTCTCTCTTGTATAGTTCTTTAAAGAACTAACTCAAGACTGAAAGAAATATTAGGGTAGGGAAAAGAAAATATAATGCAAAGGTAGGTTTAGAACAAGGAAGAAAACAAAAAAATGGGTTACTTACTAAACAAGAACACTTACAACTTCCCTGAGAAAAAATCAAAGTTTGGATGTTCTTTAGGCTTGGTAGATAAATAGTTTTCTCACTCTAACTTGTGCTTTCAACTTTTCTTTTCTTTGTTTTTGAATTCCCCCTTTTTTGATCATGGAATCCTTACTTTATTCTTTTCTTTTTTTTGTTTTTCTTCTCTTTTTCTTTGCACTCAATGGGCTCACGAATGTAGGCATTTGCTTGCTTCCACCAAGGCTCTGATACCATATGATATATAGAGAGAGAGGCATGCCCTTGTATGATGATGTTTGGCTGCTTTGATTGTTTTGGATATATGAAGGCAAGTAAGTGATTCATGCAATGTAAGATATGTTGTAAAAGAAATGTTAAGAATGATAGATGTAATAGGCAAAGGGTAGGCTTAATTTGATAAAGTATGGTGATGGTTATGGCATGGTGATGAAAATGGTGTAAGGAAGATAATAATGGTGTTTTAGAAGGGTGAAGGGTGATGATAGAATGAACGAAGAACAAGGACGAACTTATGCTATAGAAAGAATAAACTCAGACCTTATAAGTTCTATGCTCAGATGGAAATAAGGACTTGGACCTTTTAGTTATAGGAACTAAGAAACACAAGTATCAAGATGGATGGGTGACGTGACAAACACAAGGTTTGATAAGTCAATAAAGTTCGATAAAGGACAAACAAAGAGAAATTCTCTCAAAGATAATTTGTATTGATGTGAATGAGATGTTTTACAAATGCCAAATGCTAGGCCTTTTATAGGGAACAAAGGGGTGTGGCCGAAAGGCCACCTATCTGTTTGGCTAGGTGTGAACAACGGTGGTGCACTATGAAGTCACATGATGTTTCTTTTTTGGCGCGAACTTGATGTCATGCACTCCTTTGTGAAAAAGGTCCTTGTCTTTGATGCAACTCTTCATGGAAATGATGCTTGAATGAAAGTGTACTTCATGGAGAGTCATAATCCTTGGTGAATGGCAACCTTTCATGAAGAGGAACGAGTAGAAATGGTGACTTTTGGCAGCAACGCTTCAAGAAAATGCATGATACTTTTAATTGACATCTCTGGATGAATGGTCATGATGTTGAAGAGACATGACTCTTAGTGAAAAGGCATGATGTTTGGTGAATGATCATGACTCAAAATAACATCCTTTGGTGAAGAGGTATGTCTTGAAATGACAGCTTTTGAGGAAAAGGAACAACTTGAAAAGACATCTTTTGGTGAAGAGACACAACTTTTGATGAGGCACCTCTTGGTGAAAAGTCATGACCTTTCATGAAAAGGTAGGTCTGTTGGTGAAACATTGCATCCCTTCAGCTCGTAGTCATCCTTAGCTCGAATATATCCTTAGCTTTGAGCTCTTAGCTGCTAGTTTCCTTAGCTTGCATATGTCCTTAGCCGTTTGTTCCTATAAGCAAATCATAGCATATAAGTAAACTATAGGATATAATCAAAGCATATACTATAAGATATATATAATGCATGCCTAAATATGATTGAAATGCAAGCATATAACATATGAGAAAGATGTATAAACTAAGATATTTCATGCATACTTAACATGCTATAAACTTAACTTATACTTAAAATAAACATGTGGACTATAGGTTAAATGCATGATAATCATATAATGTGCAAGGTATAATGAATGGAAACATGTTATTATACCGAATACATGATGTATTAGGCACAGTATGATCGTGACACAAATATGAATGTCATGATAAACTAAATATAATGTGATATGAACATGCATACTTATGAATAGCAATAATGTATAAATAAAGTAAAGATGAGTAAGGAAAGTAATATCTCCCTCTTCTTTCATCGTTATAAAGAATAAAGATGAAAGTATGGTGATCAAGAGTAGGTGGCTAAGTAGGATCACATTAACAACCCTAATCAGCTTCAACCACCTTGATTTGTCATCTCCACCTTTATTTTTCAGTGCCTCATCATTTTGGCATCAACAATTGGTGCGGTGATCGTGGAGATCTTCCAGACCAAGATAACCGATCATGGTGATTCTCCTTTTGGCTCTACTAGAAAACTAAATTTTTGTGTCCGATGCCTTTAATGGTTGAATTAACAATGGTGACATTTTTTTGAAGTGCCACGACCACCATGCAAAGCTACTATCGTAAAAAGCAATCGAAAGGAAGCAAGGCAGATAATATATCAAATTCTCACTACACACATCTAATATCAGTGTCATGGGGACAACGAGATAGTAGTATCTCACCAGATTCGCTGGTGGAAGCCTACAATACATTGTTGAAGCAAAAAAGTTAGCTACAAGAAGTTATGCCTTGCTAAATGAGCTGATGGGCCCAGTCCTCCATGGAAACCACCGTAGTGGTTGTACTAGGACCATACGATAATGTGGTACCCTATCTAAAGAATCTATAGAGCCTACCCACCGTTGTGGCTCTCATAATTATGGAGAAAACACCACCTCTCATGAACGCATGTGTGCGAGGTGTATCTAAGAAAAGGTTTTGACCTCCACAAAATGACAATGATAGGAGCCTTTGGCCTGTCTTGCACGAACAACCCCAGACCAACAACATAAGCTGTAGAGATTAGCTTCGTAGCAAAGTGCCCATGAACAACCAAGCCTAATGTTCAGTAGTCGAGGCGAGAGTGGAAGCCTTAAGCCAAAGGAAACATTGAAACTCTCTTGCGCTAGAAGGGAAAAGCCTCTCGCGCACATTTCCTCTTACAAAAATCCTGGTATTGTGGGAAGTGCATAGTATTAAAAATGCCTTAAGACATTGCTACATTACCTAAGAAGTTCACATGTGCCCAAGTTTACTAAAATTGCTTTATAGATAGCGTATTCACTATTATAGATGGATGACTGAATCGTTACATGAATGCGTGAACATATCATTTTGATGAATGATTATTTGAATGAGTATTTAGATGAGTATGTTGACAATCTCTATCTCGTCTAATGCTCCTATGTGTTTCTGTAGTACCATTCTTCAATTTCATCCATTTCATTAAATAAGTTATCTAATTCCTCTACCCAATCGATGCTTATCGCATTGTGTTTTCTCCAAGGGCGTCGAGATGCTCGCACTTCTATGTCTCAAACAACACCTGATCTACAAAAGTGCAGTCATTCATGTACTGTTTATGTCTCAAATGGCTCTATGTTAACTCCTTAAAAGATGTACTTTTCATGCATATATTGCCATGTTATTGCTTGACTTTAGGTACATATTAGTATATTTTGCCAGTAGTTTCATGCATTTGCATCCAGGAGTTAAGGAATGTACAATTTTTATTGCCAGAGTGAAAGGGTGTCTTCTTGTCGTGGTGTGCAAGTTTGGCAGGTTTGGAGCAAGTGAACGTAGGAGAGAAATGCTAAGAGTAATTGGCAAATGAGAAGAATGCCAAACTCGGCTGACAAAAGAAGGAAGTCTAATGTCTTATCAACAACCTTGACTCAAAGCCAAGTCAACCCTAATTCTATGAGGAGGAAATGCATCAAGAATTGTGGTAACAAACCCTCAGAACCTTAACCCTAATTAGGGTTTCCATGAGCGCCTATATAAAGGAGTCCAATGAATGAGCAAGAGAAGGTTGCACAATGAGAAAGAAAGAGAGGGTAGAGGTGAACCAAGGTTCAACCATGCAGTTTTGCCAAGAGCTCTATATCAGTGAAGGGCTGCAACAACGGATCTCCTTCTTTAGTCCATCTCTCTTCAAAATATTATTGATTTTGAGATGATGTTTGAAAACAATGATGTTTTGTTGATTTTCCCAACCATGAACTAATCTTTTAAGTTGGCTAGGGGTGTTTGCGATGAATGCTTAGTTTTAGGTTTTTAATAATTAAATGCTTTGGCTTTATTGTCTATTTTGCTTGCGCTTGATTTTATCATATTTTATGCCATATGACAATTGGCGTTGAATGCTCATTATTCCCTAGTATCTTAAAAGACTTAGGAGATAAGGATTAATTGCCAAATACTAAGGAGAGAAACTTCGACAGAAGAAATTCAAGTAGATGAACTTACATCTGAAGTAAATCTACCCCTTAGGAGTAAAGATTAAATCTTCATCAGGTTAATTGTTTGAAAACTCACTATAGACATATATGTGTTAAAAGTAATTAACTTAGAGTATTGCCATCGATGGAGGCGATACTAGCTTAAAATCTGCTCAACAATAAAACCAAGGTTTAACTTTGTTAATTGCTGTCTTTGCTATCGTAAAATCCAAACATCCCTTGACATGCCCATCAATTATCTTGGCACGTGTGTTTTCCAATCTACCTGAATCTTTGCTTTGCTTTCCTTTAATCATTTTCTTAATTAAACCTGAAATCCATTGCTTTCTTATTTGTTTCAACTAACAAGTATTTATCGTGGCTTTTAATTACTGGACAATCCCTGTGGATACGATACTCTCTCACTACTATATTACTTGCTGACCATGTATACTTGCACGCAGAAAGACAAATTCTTAGCATTATTTACTTATATAATTACACTAAATCCTCACCCTTTTGCCAAGCATAAGTTTGTCAGTAAGTTTTTGGTGCTATTGCTGGGGATTGGAGTGGGATTAATTGTTTTGATTTTTACTTGTTTATGTTTTTGTTTTGTTTTACTTATTACATTTTGTTTGGAGTATGAAAAGGAGACGCACTACAAAGGAAGATTTACAATACGACCCATAAATTGAATGCACCTTACGTAGGATAAGAAGAGAACATCAAAAAGGGATTGTAACAGAAATGGTGGGCTAGATGGTGTCATAAATAATGCCAACAACCAGGAGAATCTGACAATACATTATGGGATACTATCCGCTCCTGCTATTGCTGCTAAGATACCCAAGGAACAACCTATTAGAGAACACTTAGCACCAAACATGGATAATTTATTGCCAGGATTGATTGGTCTAGAGGTAAATATAGCTAACTTTAAGCTTAAACCGGTAATGATTCAGATGCTATTGAATGTAGGACAATTTGATGGATCACCTAATAGAGACCCAAGGCAACATTTGAAGCAATTTGTGGAGGTTTGCCAACTATTTTAGGAACCTGGTGTAACCGAAGAGACAGTGAAGCTGAGCCTATTCTCAATTTATTTGGGAGATAGAGGAAAATTGTGGCCAAGCTCTTTGCCACCTGGTTTAGTTACTTCGTGGGCAGATTTATGCCAGAAGTTTCTTCTGAGATTTTAGCCACCTAAACTTAATGCCAAGCTACAAAGTGAAATCATTACTTTTAGGTAGGCTAACGATGAGACTCTATATGATGCTTGGGAGTAATTTAAGGACCTATTGAGAAGATGCCCTATGCATGGGTTCCCTACCTAAAACCCAAATAAAGACCTTTTATAATGGACTCAATGCTCATGCCAAGACTATTGTTGATGCTTCAACAAACAGTTCATTTATAGACAAGAATTACACGGAGGCATATGACATCCTTGAAAGGATTTCCACTAATGATCTCCAATACCTTACTACCAGATTAGGAATTAGGATAAAAGTTGTTGGAAATTAGAGCTTGTTGCATTGCCATCTATCAACACTCAAATTTCCAACCTCATTAACATAGTGAAGACAATGCAAAAGCCTACTAAAGTCTGAGAAGTAAAGGCATTGGAACCATTCTACACTATTTGTAGAGAGGATCATAATATGGAAGAATGCCCAACAAACTCAGAATCGGTATTTTTTTGGCAATTACAATTGCAATATAAGCCCACACTCCAATACTTATAATGTAGGGTGAAAGCAGCATCTAAACTTTTCATCACCTTTGTCCATGGTGACACTTTCAAGAATACACGATCGCCTACCGCATATTCAATTTCCCTACAATTCAAATCCGCGTAAGACTTATACTGATCTGCATCTGCTTTTAAGCTATCACACACAAGCTTTACCTTTTCATCCATGTCCTTCAATACATTCGGTAAGGTAACATGCATTTCTCCGGCCATAAAACGCCTCATATAGTGCCATCTGTATACTCGCTTGGTAGCTATTGTTATATGCAAACTCAACTAAAGGTAAATGCTTCTCCCAAGTTCCTTGAAACTCGATAATACAACACCTCAGCATATCCTCCAAAACTTGGATAACACGCTCAGACTGTCCATTCGTCTGGGGGTGATACGGGGTGCTGAAACCCAACCTCGAACCCAAAGCCTGGTGTAAACTCCTTCAGAACCTTACCGTAAACCTCAGATCTCTATCAGACACTATGGACTTAGGCACCCCATGCAAGAGCGCAATCTCAGCAATGTACATATTTGCCAGCTTGTCCAAGGTATTCGTCATGTGCACTGGCAAGAAATGTGCACACTTTGTAAATCGATCAACAATCACCCAAATGGAATCCTTTTTAGCTAGTGTCAACGGAAGCCCTGTCACAAAATCCATGGTGATTCTCTCCCACTTCCACTCTAAAATTTTTAGCGGTTGCAACAACCCGGATGGAAATTGATGTTCAGCCTTAACCCACTGACACACCATACACTTGGAAACAAACTCATCCATATCATTTTTCAACCCAATCCAGTAGTATGCCTCCTTCAACCCGCGATACTTCTTAACACTACATGGATGCATAGCAAAAGGACTAGAATGTGCCTCCGTCAAAATAGTGTGCCTCGACTCTGGATCATCCGGCACCACTATTTGACCCTTGAAACACAAAACACCATCATCATCAAAATGAAAATTCGTCAAATTACCCTCCGATATGTCTTTAACATGCTCAACCAAAGAATCATCGTACGATTGTTTAGCTTTGATCAACTGTGACAACGTAGGCTTAACTTGCAACTCCGCCGACAAACCACCTTCTCGTGTCACAATCAACCTTGCAAACATAGCTCTAAGCTCAACCGCAACCTTACGACTCAATGCATCCGCAACCAAATTGGCTTTACTAGGATGATACTCAATTGTCAAGTCGTAATCCTTAAGCAACTCCAACCATCTACGTTGCCTAAGATTCAAATCCTTTTGAGACATCAAATACTTCAAACTCTTGTGATCCGTAAAAACCACACACTTTTCGCCATAAAGATAATACCTCTTGATTTTGTAGGCAATAACCACAGCTGCAAGCTCCAAATCATGAGTTGGATAGTTGCGCTCATGAACCTTCAACTGTCTCGATGCATAGGCCACAGCCTTACCATCTTGCATCAACACACAACCCGATCCAATATATGACGCATCGCTATAAACCACAAACTCCTTCCCTGATTCCAGTTGAATCAACACAGGAGCATGTGTCAAAACCTCCTTTAACTTCTCAAAACTATGTTGCTGTCTCTCTGTCCACACATAAGGAACATTCTTTTACAATAGCTTTTGTCAACGGTGCTGCAATTCTCAAAAACTCCTCAACAAAATGGCGATAATAACAAGCCAACCCATTAAAACTACGCACCTCCGATAGAGACTTGGGTTGCTTCTAATTAAGAATAGCCTCAATTTTTTGTGGATCAACACGAATACCCTCTGCGAAAACCACATGTCCAAGGAACATAACTTCCTTAAGCCAAAACTCGTACTTGCTCAGCTTAGCATACAACTAATTATCCTTTAACGCTTGCAACACAATCCGCAAATGCCGATCATGTTCCTCCTCAATACGAGAGTACACGAGAATATCATCTACGAACACCACAACAAACTGATCATGATATTCATGAAACACTCTATTCATCATATCCATGAACACAGCCGGGGCATTTTTAAACCAAAAGGTATGACTAGAAACTCATAATGCCCATACCTAGTACAAAATGCAATCTTATGCACATCCTTATCCTTAACCTTCAGCTGGTTATACGCCGATCTCAAATCTATCTTGGAAAACATCATAGCTCTACGAAACTAATCGAACAAGTCATCAATTCGCGGCAACAAATACTTGTTCTTTATCGTTAACTTATTCAACTGTCGGTAATCAATGCGCATACGCATCGTACCATCATTCTTCTTCACAAAGAGAACAAGAGCACCCCAAGGAGAAACACTCGGTCGAATGAACCCATGATCCAACAACTCCTAAAGCTGTGATTTCAACACCTTCAATTTCTTTCGTGCCATCCTATAAGGAGCAATGGACAATGATGTCGTACCCGCAAACAATTCAATACCAAATTCTACCTCTCTATTTGGTGGTAAATCTGGTAACTCTTCAAGAAAAACCTCTGAACAATCACAAACAGCTCGAATTTCCTACACTCGAACACCCTTGGCTTCAGGATTCATCACAATAGCCAAATAAGCTTGGCAACCTCCTTCATCATCCTTTTTGTCTGGGTAGCCGAAACAACATTAGACAAATACTTTACATTCTCGCCAACCACCGCAACTTCATAATTGTTAGCTAACCTCAAAGAAATCCTTTTGGACTCACAATCCACAAACGCCTTGTGCTCACTCAACCAATCCATACCCAAAATGTTATTAAAACCATGGAATGACAACTCCATCAGATCCGCGGCAAATTCATGACCATGCACAACCAAAGGACACCGCCTATACAACTTTCTAGTAGTAACTGTCTCACCAAAAGAACTGGTTACTAACATACCAACATCAAGGATCTCAACAGTAACATTCAACAATGATGAATGTTCACGCAAGATGTATGAGTGAGTAGACCCTGAATCCATCAAAGATAATAATGACAAGGATTGTAAAGTAAAGGTATTTGTGATCACATCTGTGTCATTACAGCCTTCACGATGAGCAAAGACACGAACCGGTCCACTACCCTCCGATCTCACCGCTACGGTATGAGCCATAACCCCCTGACCATTTTTGCGCCTCTAAAAATTACCACTACCACAGCCTCGGCCCATAGCAGGTGCAACAACTAGTGTCGGTGCATCCCTCACAACTCGAGGACAATCACGCTTCAAGTGATCCAATGATCTACAAATCCAACAAACTCCATCATTACCCCAGTACATACCCGTATGGCGCCTACCGCATTGCTCACACTCCACTACAACACGAGCTCATTGGGCACCTTGGCAAACTCCGCCACCACGCCTACGATCTGGCCTATGCCTCTTGTCCTTGAACCTCATATTCTGCCTTCTATAATAGCTAGAGTTAGTCACTCTCTTACCCAAGCTCGCACCCGCAGCCTGAACTGGTGCACCCAAAGACTGCTTGATATCCTTGGCCCAATTAACCAACACATCAAAATTCATGTAATCTGCAGCTAGGAGATACGTCTTAATGTCCTTAACAAGACCATAGCAGAATCTATCACATCTCTGCTGATCATCAGGAACCAACTTCGGAGCATACTGACTCAGGCGGATAAACTTCACCTCGTATTCAACAATAGACATGCCACCCTGTGACAGCGCCATGAACTTGCGCTTCTTCATATCCAAATATTAAGTACCAAGATACTTCCTCTTGAAAGCTCTTCGAAAGAACTCCCAAGTAACATCTGCCTCCAGAACACTAGCAATTATGGTAACCCACGAATGATATGCGTCACCCTACAACAATGACATGGTGCAACCCAACTTGCGCTCTTCATTGCATCCCATCTGATTCAAGATGCGAATCGTCTTTTCCAGCCAACCCTCGACTGCTTCAGGGCTCAAACCCTAAAATTTCTCACCTCCTAAACTCCTTAAACGCTCCAAGGGTAACCCTTGATTTGCCACCACAACAGGTGCCGATGCTTGTACTTGCACTCCAGCCACCGCTGTTTGGAAAGCTCCTATTATTGCTTGAACTAACGGAGTCAAATCACCATATACATGCACCTGGTGAACTTGGGGTACTTCACCCGCCCTAGCATCAACTGAAGGAACCATCGGAGGAGGAGGTAAAACATTAGGGAGTTTCTCTTCTATCTCGATATTTTGCCCAACCCTGGCAGTATTAGCCATCGTGCAATCAAAAGCATCAAAACAAATTAAAGTTAGACTAGCATCAGGCAAGGATCCAAGACAACTCTAAATCACATTTTAAAACCTCGGTAATAAGTAATGTGTCCCCAATTCATACCCCAACATGATATTAAACAATCACCAAATATATACACAATCACCGTGCAACTCAAACAAGATCGGCTAATCAAACAACAACATCTAAACTTTTCATAAACCTGCCTCTGATACCACCAAATGTAACCCCCTCGACCCGGCCTAGTCGCAAGACCGAACCGAGCAAGCTATATTAGGTTTATCGAAGTAGCCGAGAAGATGAAAACAAAAACACAACCATTTTTTTCTTTTATCTTGTCTAAATGAATTATTACTTTCCTACATGTACATACTGTTCATAGGTGAAAACTCATCTCATTCGGGCATCGAAACAATATCCAATTGGATACAAACGCAATTTAGGGATTAAATTGCAATTTCAACAATATATAGGAATTCTCCCAATTTTTAGTTACCAACCTTTAATTAATATATTTCATGTTTACATGTCAAAAATCAGCTCAATACGATCAACCATGCTCATTCAATTGATAAAACAAGACCCATGGACTAAAATGAAAGAAACCCAAAATTGCCTTTCCAAGACATTAATAGAATTAACGGTCCCCGTATCGATACGCTATGATCTGTATCGATACAGTGTAGGAGCCTCATTTTGGTATGCCATGTACCGTACCGGTACGCTTTTTCATTTACAAAATTCCCTAGTAATTTTATTATATACCGTATCGATACGGTAAGCAAGGATTTCGGTACGCGGGCTTGGTTTCAAAAAGAAGGATTTCCAGTAACAATAGACTGTACCAAATCATCACCCTCGTACCGAAACGGTTGCTCCAATTTTCCTAGCCGTATTGATACGGTTCCCCGCGTATCAGTACGCCTAGCCTGTAATGTCAAATTTAGCTGGTTTTTCACTCGAATCTAGATGCATTTGGGTCCTAGCAACTTGCATGCATACAAACAACCATAAATATATAAACTCACGTCTATACTAAGATAAAACACCCTAAAGTAAACTCATGTTTCTAAAAGATCACTCTAGAGGCATGCTTCCTAAACCACTTTGCAAAACATACCAAAATGCACAAATATACTATTCTCAGCATAAGCAACATGTCAACACAACCAAAACAACATAATAAACTTGCTCAAACCATCACAACGTGGCAATCAACAAGGAAGCTCTAGATGCATACCTAAGCAACCAATCATCCACAACTATAAACAAGGGTTAACATTAAACTTAGCAACATCAAACCATCCTCAAAAACCAACATAGAAACATACTCAAAATCCATACGAAAACAGAATTACAACTCTCAAAAACCATGGTGAACACATTGCCTTATTAACCGAAATATAAACTGAGTTCATACTCAAACTTGTAAATGTCCTTGGATCTCTTAGCCTTGCCTCTTGCTGGCCCAAACCTTAATTTTCTGCAACATTATAAAAAAGAGAGTGTAAGTACACTTGCTTAGTGAGGATTCTTATACAACAATGATGCATTAAAACCATTTGAAAACCATATGCTTGTTTTCAAAAACATTCTTACAACCAAAGCATTTTTCCATAATTCCAACCGACTCAAAGCATAATAACCTTATGCAACATCATGTACATTCCATGCTTAAACCCCAAAGCATTAAATCATAAACCATGCTTAAATCCCAAAGCATTAAAATAGGTTCAACACATGAAGTTTCTCATATATTGGAATTTACAGTGACCCAGATAGACTACCTCTATCATATACATATCGGATACACGGATCTCTCATACCATGCCTAGTTAAACCGCATGATATCACAAAGCTTGCCTAGTTAAACCGCAAGATTTGACACCCTCTCCTAGTTAAACAACACGATTCTATCCTTGCCTAGTTAAACTGCAAGTGTACCGACCTTGCCTAGTTAATCCGCAAGATCACCATCAATTTGGGTTGCCTAGTTAAACCGCATGCCCTAAATGACGTCCCAACAGTTTGAGTGGCCTTGTTAAACTGCCATACCTCAACGACCCATGGCCATGATCAATTTTGTTCATATTTTATAGTGCACTTTTAATCCTATGGCATGCCAACTATATCCGATTGTTTTCTCACCATGACACATAGCCAATATACCATTTACTTACTGCTTTACAATGCATTAAACAAAACATTACATATGCAAATCTCGTTGCCAATTCAATAACACCATTCTCAACCGGAATGAAAACTAATGCTCATTAGCATTTAATATACTTTCAAACCCCTGCATATGTACTCAAAATCATGCATTTCCAGCAAGTAAATCATACCATGTTTATTACAAAAACATGCAAATTACATGCTCATATCCAAAGCCGATATTCAAGAGCAAAATAAGGGAAACTTACTTCCGAGCTTAGGTAAGCGTCTCACGCTTACCCTAAACTCCCCACGACCTTTACAAACCTTTGTAAAGCATTTAAAACCAGTTTCCACTCACCTATACGCCTCGCCTTTCTTTCCAATGCGATACAAGCTCCCGGCAAGCAACAAAGAAACGTCAAGCTGTAGTAGAATGGAAACCACCTAGAAATATCTTAGAAGTCCATAGCTTTCTTGGACTTGTGAGATATTATCGACAGTTTATCAAAGGTTTCTCCATCATAACAGTGACACTAACCAAGTTGCTACAGAAAGGAGTTCTATTTGTATGGAACGAGAAGAGACAACAGTGCTTTGAGCAATTAAAAGCCTATGTAACACCCCCTACCCGGTCTAGAAGATAAACTGGCTTCACACGTGTTACCAAACAAATACACTAATATTCATGAAAATCTTAATACGACCAACTAACCATGCTTTCAAAATATAGAGTATTTAAAACATTTTTAAATTCTTCTTATAGGTCTAATATCAACCTCTAAATGTACAAACATGTATTTACATACCACAGACAAAACACATCAAACACTAGTTCTTAGCATGCCTTTATCTTCTATGTTCTTCGAATCACAAAGTTTGTTACAATATTCCTACTAACACATAAGATTCCTCTTTATTCATACACAATATTAATCTTAACTCGATTATAAGCTTGCATACCTTTAACAATTTTAGAAAATATCGATCTATGATTAAGATCATTTAACTTAACAATGAATCATTGTTTAATAATCTTTAAACTTTCAGGTTGTACTATTTAATATCAAGACTTGTTATCCAAGATTACAAACTCGGCAACACATATCACTACTAAACATGTATCCTTAGCAAAAAGCATTCAAAGCTTATGCCTAACACAACTTCACCTGCAACCAATCATTCGAACATCATATCTAACATAGCTTAAGCTATCATGAAGCTTAATAGATTGTTTACAAAATATGATAGTCACCTTCGATTACTAAGATCAAATTATTTCGAAGCTTAAACCAATCCTAGCCAGTCACATATACTTTCGCATAGCAAGACCAAATACAAAGTTCATTGACATCCAACCATTTTCTTATTTTAACCATTAAACTAGTCATTCGAACTACACCACTTTTATTTAGGGTTTAACACATGATAATATTAATGTATCAGCTTGCAACACACATGATATCAAGGTGATCTATCAACTTAAGGCTCCTATAGATATTTAACAACAACACAATCTCACTAACTATTAAATCATATAAAGCAAGCAACAACCATGAGATAAATAAAGGCCCATTACAAAACTTTGGATACTTATCAAACTTATACACATATATATAGTCAAAATGGAGTCTAAATATGTTATGTGATATATTTGTTGAAATTCTTAATGTGGGAGTTAGAGTGACTAGTTCTCTTGGGGAGACAGTCGTGGTTAGGAGGTTGTATTGTAGGTGTCCGCTAATGGTTTAGGGACATGAGTTGCCATTCCATGGTTTTGATGTGATTTTGGGTATGGATTGGTTAACTGAAAATAAGGTTGTGGTGGATTTTGAGACCAACTGAATATCCTTAAGGTTATCGGGTGATTTTGAGATTGTAGTTGTTGGTGAGAATGCTAAGTTTTTGTCTAATACTGTTTCAACTTTGGAAGCAAGTTGAATGTTGGATTCTGGATGTCAGGCTTTCTTGGCCTACGTTATGAATCCTTGTTCAAAGGAGTTGAGAATGCAGGATATTTGCACCGTATGTAAGTTTTTGGGTATTTTTCCAGAAGAGTTGCCAGGGTTGCCACCAGACTGTGAGGTTGAGTTTGGCATTGAGGTCTATACGAATACGGCACCAGTGTCTATTGCTCTGTATCGCATGGCTCCGAAGGAGTTGAAGATGCAACTGTAGGAGTTGCTTGATCGAGGTTTTATTAGACCTAATATTTCACCGTGGGGAGCATCAGCGTTGTTTGTAAAGAAGAAGGGTGGTATGTTGCGGATGTGTATAGACTATCGGTAACTGAACAAGTTGACGATCAAGAACAAGTATCCCTTGCCACGAATAGATGATCTATTTGATCAGTTCATGGGTGCCTCAGTGTTTTCTAAGATAGATTTGAGGTCTGGGTACTATCAGTTGAAGGTGAAGGATGTGCCCAAGATAGTTTTTCGTACGAGGTACGGACATTATGAGTATTTGGTGATGACATTTGGTTTGAACAATGCACCGGCTGCTTTCATGGACATGATGAATTGTGTGTTCCTTGAGTTTTTGGACCAATTTGTAGTTGTGTTTATCGACGATATCCTTGTGTACTCTCATACCGAGGAGGACCATGATAGACATTTACGGATTGTGCTTTAGACATTGTTGGCTAATCAGTTGTATGCCAAGTTAAGCAAATGTGAGTTTTAGCTTAGGGAGGTTATTTTCCTTGGGCATGTTGTGTCGGTCGAGGGAATTCGTGTTGATCCGTACAAGGTTGAGGCTGTGATCAGTTGGAAGGTGCCTAAATCTAGGACTGAAGTTTGAAGTTTCCTTGGGTTGGCTGGTTATTACCGTAGGTTCATGGAAGGGTTCTCTAGTTTGGCGGATCCTTTAACCAAGTTGTTACATAAGAATGTTCAGTTTGAGTAGACGGAAGATAGGAAGTGGGCTTTTGAAAGATTAAAGGAAGCTTTGACACAAGCTCTAATCTTAGTTCAACCTGAATCGGGAAAAGAGTTCATTGTTTATAGTGATGTGTCATATGTTGGGCTTGGTTGCGTGTTGATGCATGAGGGTAAGGTAGTTGCGTATGCATCTAGGCAGTTGAAGGTGCATGAACGTAATTACTCTACTCATGATCTTGAGCTTTCTGCAGTTGTGTTTGCCTTGAAAATCTGGAGGCATTACCTTTATGGCGAGAAATGTGTGGTTTTTACAGATCACAAAAGTCTAAGTATTTAATGTCCCAAAAAGAGCTGAATCTTAGGCAACGAATATGGTTAGAGTTGCTTAAAGATTAAGATTTTCCTATTGAGTATCATCCGGGAAAGCTAACATTGTAGCGGATGCCTTGAGTAGGATGGCTGCTGTAGAGTTGAGAGCTATGTTCGCTTGGTTGAGTGTGACGTGTGATGGTGGGTTGATAGCTGAGTTGCAAGTAAAACCATCCTTGTCAAAGTTGATTAAGGAAAGACAGCTACATGTGAAGGATATCATGGATGGAAATCCTATGGATTTTCATTTTAATGATGAGGGAGTGTTATGTTTTAAAGGTTGAGTTGTAGTACATGAAGATGATGAATTGAGGCATACCATTTTGATCGAAGCGCATGCTAGTCCTTTTGCTATACATCCCGGTAGTACTAAGATGTATCGTGGGTTGAAGGAGGAGTACTGTTGGGTGGGACTGAAGAAAGATGTGGCTGATTTTATTTCTCGATGCATGGTATGTAAGCGGGTGAAAGCTGAGCATCAGTTTCCATCCGGCTTGGTGTACTGGTACGGGGACTCGTTACTGGAAAATCACTTTTTAAAGGAAAACTCGTGTACCGAAATGCCAAGGGCTCGTACCGAAACACCAAGGGCTCGTACCAGTACGACTTTTGTATTGTGCAAGCTGATATGGCGTACGGATACGGTACATTGTGTACCGGTATGCTTTATGGCTCCGTATCGGTACTAACATGTACGTACCGGTACGGGAGGCCGTTTTTACAAGTAATATCATGGAAACCATTTTCTGGTCTCTTGCATTTTACTCCCTAAGTATTGCAAATGTAATTGAATGATCATGGATGATCGGATTGACCTAAAATTTGATATGTGGGCATGTAAATGAAATAATTGAAGATTGGTAACTTTAATTTCAATTTTGGACCAATAATTTAGGGTATTTACATTTTAGTCTCGTAACAAATGTGATGCAATTGGCCGCCTATTGGTGATTCGTTTTCTTCTAAATTTCACCTGCTGCGAGTATGTACATGTAGGATTAATAATTTGCGTCTAGACAAGATAAAAGAAAAAAATTGACCGACTTCTTGTAACCCTTCTATGGTTTGCTTCGACAAACCTAATCTAGCTTACTCGATTCGGTCAGGAGTCTAGGCAAGGTCAAAGGGGTTTCATTTGTTCGTATCAGAGCCAGGTTACGAAAGGTTGGGATGTTATCGTTTGATTGAATATCATTGATTGTTATGCATGGTGCTTGCGTACGTGTACGGTGTTTGATCTATATCATGTTGGGGTATGAATTGGGAACACATTGCCTATTACCGAGGTTTTAAAATGCTTTATAAGATGGTCTTGGATTCTTTGCCTTATGTTAGCCTGACTCTAATGTGTTTTGATGCTTTTGATAGAATGGCTCAATGTGAGACACGTTCAATGGTTGTTAATGCCGGAGTTGGGTAGAATAACGTTGAGGAAGAGAATCCCCCTAACGTTTTACCTTCTCCTCCTCCATTGGTTCCGCTTGTTGATGTTGGGGCTGGTGGTGTACCCCAGGCTCATCAAGTGCCAGTGTTTGGTGATTTGACTCCGCTGGTTCAGGAAATAACGGAAGCTTTTCAAGCAGCGATCGTTGGAGTACATGCACAGGCACTGGCACCAACTATGGAAGTTAATCCAGGGTTACCCTTAGAACATCTCCATAGTTTGGGAGGTGTTGAGTTTAGGGGTTTGAGGCCCGAGGCAGCCGAGGGTTGGCTAGAGAGCACGATTCGTATTCTGAATCAGATGGGCTGTAATGATGAGTGTAAGCTGAGTTGTACCGTGTCATTGTTGCATGGTGATGCTTATCATTGGTGGGTGACCATAATTGCTAGTGTTCTGGAGGCAGATGTAACTTGGGAGTTCTTTCGAAGAGCTTTCAAGAAGAAATATTTTGGCCCTCAGTATCTGGATGTGAGGAAACGAGAGTTTGTGGCCTTGGAATAGGGTGGCATATCTGCGGCTGAATATGAGGTAAACTTTGTCCGTTTGAGTCAGTATGCTTCGGAGTTGGTTCTGGATGATCTTGAAAGATGCAACAGGTTTCGCTATGCGTTGGTGAAGGGATATCAAAATATACATGTTGGCTGCATAGAATTTGATGCGTTTGTGAACCATGCTAGGGATATTGAGCAGTCCTTGAGGGTAATAGGACAAGGTTCGAGCAAGAGCTTGAACAAGCGTGGGGTGGATTTTGGTAATTTTGGGAAGCAGAATAAGAGGTTCCGTGATAAGAGGGATAAGTTGGATCAAAGGCGAGGTGGCAGTGTTGGCCATGGTAACCAAGGTGTTCGTATTATGCCTAAGTGTGAGCATTGTGGTAGACTCCACATGGGTGAGTGTTGAGGAAATACCATGAGTTGCTGGATATGTGGATCTCCTAGTCACATGAAGCGTGAATGTCCTCGTGCTATGGGTGATGCACCGATTCGGGCTGATGTACCTGTAAGGGGCCGAGGTTGTGGTAGGGGTAATTTTTAGGGGCACGAGGATGGCCAAAGAGTTGTGGCTCATGTTGTTGCTATACAACTGGAGAATGGTGGGCCGATGCGGATCTATACTCATCGTGAGGGGCGCAACGACACTGATGTGATCGCAGGTACTTTCACCTTGCAATCTTTGTCGTTATTTTCTTTGATTGCTTCGGGGTCTACCCATTCATATATTTTAAGTGAGCATGCATCATTGGTGAATGCTCTTGTTGAGATTTTGGATGTTGGCATGTTGGTAACTAGTTTCTTTGGAGAGACGGTTACAACTAGAAGGTTGTATAGGCATTATCCTTTGATAGTGCAAGGTCGTGAATTTGCTGCGGATTTGATAGAGTTGTCGTTTCATGGTTTTGACGTTAACTTGGGTATAGATTGGTTAAGTGAGCACAAGACGGTGGTGGATTGTGAGTCCAAAAGGATTTTTCTGAGGTTGGCCGATGATTATGAAGTTGCGGTGGCTGGTGAGAATGTGAAATTCTTGTCCAATGTTGTGTCGGCTTCTCGAGTGGAGAGAATGATGTTTGATGGTTTCCAAGCCTATTTCGCTATTGTTATGAATTTGGAAGCCAATGGTGTTCGGGTGCAAGACATTCAGGCTGTATGTGATTATCCGGAAGTTTTCCCTGAAGAGTTGTCGGGTTTACCTCTGGATAGGGAGGTGGAATTTTGTACTGAGACATACAAAGGTACAATTCTGGTGTCTATTGCTCCTTATCGGATGGCACCGAAGGAGTTAAAGTCCCAGATCTAAGAGTTGTTAGATCATGGGTACATTCGGCCAAGTGTTTCTCCTTGGGGTGATCCGGTTCTTTTTGTGAAGAAGAATGATGAATCGATGTGTATGTGCATTGATTATTGTCAGTTGAATAATTTGACGGTGAAGAACAAATATCCGTTGCTATAGATTAATGACTTGTTTGATCAGTTTCACGGGGTAACGGTGTTTTGAAGATTAATTTAAGGTTGAGGTATTACCAGTTGAAGGTAAAGGATGTGGATGTGCATAAGACGGTGTTCTGTACGAGGTATGAGCATTATGAGTTTTTGGTGATGTTGTTTGGTTTGATGAATGCCTCAGCAACTTTCATGGACATGATGAACATGGTGTTCCATGAGTACCTTGATTAGTTTGTGGTGGTTTTTATCGATAATATACTCGTGTACTCTCGTATTGAGGAGGGGCATGATCAGCATTTACGGATTGTGTTGCAAGTATTGAAGGATAATCAGTTGTATGCTAAGTGGAGCAAGTGCGAGTTTTGGCTCAAGGAGGTGATGTTTCTTGGACATGTGGTTTTCGCGGAGGGTATTCGTGTTGATCCACATAAAATTGAGCCTATTCTCAATTGGGAACAACCTAAGACCGTATCAGAGAGGCGTAGTTTTCTTGGGTTGAATGGTTATTATTGTTGTTTTGTGGAGGGGTTTTCTAGTATTGCAGCTCCGTTGACAAAGTTACTGCAGAAGAGTGACGGAGAAGCAACAGCAGAGTTTTGAGAAGTTGAAGGAGGTTTTGACACATGCTCCTATGTTGATTCAACCGGAAACTAGAAATGAGTTTGTGGTTTATAGTGATGCGTCATATGTTGGCTTGGGTTGTGTGCTGATGCAGGATGGAAAAGTTGTAGCCTATGTGTCGAGACAATTGAAGGTTCATGAGTGCAACTATCCAACTCACGATTTGGAGCTTGCAGCTGTGGTGTTTTGCTTGAGGATTTGGCGATACTACCTTTATGGTGAGAAGTGTGTGGTTTTCACGGATTATAAGAGTTTGAATTATTTGATGTATAAAAAGGATTTGAACCTTAGGCAACGAAGGTGGTTGGAGTTGCTTAAGGATTATGACTTGACAATTGAGTATCATCCTGGAAAGGCTAATATTGTTGCGGATGCATTGAGTCGTAAGGTAGCGGTTGAGCTTATGGAGATGTTTGCGAAGTTGAGTGTGACACGGGAAGATGGGTTGTTGGCTGAATTGCAAGTTAAGCCTACGTTGTCACAGATGATTAAGGCTAACTAACTGTTTGATGATTCTTTGGTTCCTCATGTTAAGGACATAGCAGATGGTAATCTGACGGATTTCCATTTTGATGTTGATGGTGTTTTGTGCTTTAAGGGCCAAATAGTGGTGCTGGAAGTTTCAAAGCTCGTGCACATTATTTTGGCAGAAGCACATTCTAGATCTTTTGCTATGCATCCAGGTAGTACCAAGATGTATCATGATTTGAAGGAAAGGTACTACTGGGTAGGGTTGAAAAATGATGTGGCTGAGTTTGTTTCCAAGTGTATGGTGTGTCAGCGGGTCAAGGTTGAACATCAGTTTCCATCCGGGTTGTTGCAACAGCTAAAAATTCTAGAGTGGAAGTGGGAGAGAATCACCAGAGATTTTGTGTCAGGGTTACCGTTAACATCGGCTAAAAAGGATTCCATTTGGGTAATTGTTGATCGGTTTATAAAGTGTGCGCATTTTTTGCCAGTGCATACGACGTACACCTTGGACAAGCTAGCGGATTTGTATATAGCCGAGATTGTGCGTTTGCATGGGGTACCCAAGTCGATTGTTTTGGATAGAGTTTCGAGGTTCACAGCAAGGTTTTGGAGATGTTTACATTATGCTTTGGGTTCGAGGTTGAGTTTTAGTACCGCGTATCATCCTCAGACGGATAGGCAGTCTGAGATTGTTATCCAGGTCTTGGAGGACATGCTGAGGTGTTGTATTATTGAGTTCCAAGGAACCTGGGAGAAGCATTTACCATTGGTTGAATTTTCTTATAATAACAGCTATCAAGCGAGTATTCAGATGGCACTATATGAGGCGTTGTATGGCCGGAGGTGTCGTACGCCCTTGTGTTGGGCCGTGGTAAGGGAAAAGCATGTTTCATTGCCACATGTGTTGAAAGACACGGATGAGAAAGTTAAGCTTGTGTGTGAATGCTTGAAGGCAGCTGCAGATCGGCATAAATCATATGCGGATTTGAAACGTGGGGAAATTGAATACGCGGTGGGCGGTCGTGTGTTCTTGAAAGTGTCACCGTAGGAGAAAGTGATGTGATTCGGATGTAAGCGTAAGCGTAGTCTGAGGTTTATTGGACCGTATGAGATCGTGGAGCGTGTTGGTCCTGTGGCTTATCGGTTAAGGTTGCCTTACGAGCTTGAGAAAATACATGATGTGTTCCATGTATCTATGCTACAGAGGTATTGGTCGGATCCTTCGCATGTTATGCCAATGGAGCATATTGAGTTGAGACTGGATTTATCCTTTGATGAGGAGCCAGTGGAAATCCTTGATTCCAGCAACAAGGTTCTACGTGGTAAGACGATAGAATTGGTCAAAGTCTTGTGGCGACATCGAGGTGTCGAGGAAGCCACTAGGAGAATAATACAGATATGTTGGAGCAATTCCCGCATCTTTTTCCTCCAGGTAAATTTTGTGGACAAAATTTCTTAAGAGGGGGAGAGTTGTAACTCCCTACTTTTGGGCCTAGCGGTTTTAAGGCTAGTTAGACGGTTTGGTGGATCGGGTTTGAGATTCGAGTCAAATTCGGGAGCAGATATTTTTTTTCAAAGATAAAAATATGGAAAAATGTTTAAAAATCCTATTTTAATATATCAAAAATATTGGTGCAAGCAATTTTGGAAAATAAACTTTGGAAGGGTGACATTTTGGTTAGTAACCAAAATGCAATTTTTGAAAATTGTGTTAAAAAGGTAACTGTTCTGTAAAGAGTCAAAACTTTGAATCTTTAAGGATCTATTTTACCATTTGGTCTAATATGAGTTTTCTCTTAATTAGGATTATTTTTAAAAGAATTTTAATTAAAGGAATTAATATGGATTTAGTTAAAAGTTAGTTATTTTTTCAAATCACAATTTGACGTAACATTCTTTCTCTCATATTTTCTCTCAAAATACTCTCAACCAAACACTCTTTTTCCTATCAAAGATTCAAGTTAATGACCTTATTTCTTTATGTTTTGATTTTCTAAATGATTCTTTGACTTGTTTTTCTCAAAACTCTTATTGCATTTCATTGTGTTTCAAGAGGAAAACATCCAATTAAGGGGAAACTCACTCATTAGAGGTAAGTTTTGTTCTTCTCCGCTAATGAAAGGTTCTTTACTGAAATTCTCAAGTTCTTGACTCTTTATATATGTTTTCTAATGGATTTTAATTGAATAATTATGAAATTTTTCTTAATTGAGGGTTAATTGATGGAATCCTGTGATTTTCGAAGTGGATCTGTTTTTCCATTGTTAAGGATTGATTTCAATCATATTTTTGATGTGTTATATTGTGGATAAGTTGTTTTTAGTAATAGAATCCCGAAATTGGTTGAATCTCTAATTGTTAGGTTGTTAGTTAATGGTTTTTGGGTTGTTGTTGGAGTTTAATTATTGCTGAAAGTAAAGGATGTTGTAAAAGGGTTTTTAGATGTTATTTGATGTATTGAATCATTATATTATGTTTGGGTTAAGATTGAGTAGTGTTTGAGGTTGATTTAGATAAATTTTGGATGAGTTTTGAGTGGGCATCTTGAGAGCTGCGGGATTTTTGTTTGGAACAGAGAGTTGGCTGAATTTTAATGCATGTTTCCTCTGGTTTTGTGTGGCCAAAGTAAGGGATAATCAAGACGTAGCATCTTGAGGTGGTTTGTGGCTTGCCAGGAGCTTGTTTCGTGGAAGCAAGCAAGGCGAAGTGAAACCGATGACTGGAAACGGTCTTAAAAGTCTTTCAAGGGTTTGAAAGTGGTTTTGGAAGTTTAGGTTAAGTTGAAACACTTACCTAACCTTGGAAGTAAGTTTCCCTCCTTTGCTCTTTAATATTGGTTCGGATATGAGCATGTGTGATTCATGTTTTAGTCGTAAACATGGTTGGTTTTACTTACTATAAATGCATGATTTTAAAGTACATATGCAAAGGTTTAAAAGTATATAGAATGCTAGTGAGCATTGGATTTTACTCCAGTCGGAAATGTGATGTTGCTATGGAAATGTGATTTGCATATGTGGGGATTTTGTGTAATGCATTGTAAAACAATGAGTAAATGATTTTGTAAATGATATATTGCCTATGTGACAAGGTGAGAACAAATTCGGATATAGTTGGCATGCTATAGGATAAAGTGCACTATAATATATTTAAAAATCGATCGTGGTTAAGGGTCCTTGAGGTATAGTGTTGCGTGTGATAAGTGCTACGCAATTGTGCAAGTATACACGTCGCAAGTAATAAAGTGATATGAGTATCGAGTATCGTCTCCACAGGGATTGGTTTGGGCCACTTTGCTTAAGTTACTGCACTGTGAAAAGTAAAAACACAATTAAAGGAGTTTAACTAATAACTAAACTAGAAAGCAATAAAGTAAAAGAAAAGATGAGATCGATTGAGAGAGATAGGCTAGGTTATCGTGAGTTGAGGTGTGATAGCCGATTGGATTGTCTTGGTAAAAGAGTGCGCGGGCAACTCAGTTGCCGTGGCGACTTGCACAACGGGGTTGCCTTGGCAACTAATTGATGGTTGCCTGGGCGACTAGTTGGGCAACTACTTGGGCGACTGGGCAGCAACTTCAAGGTTCGGCGGAGCGTTCTTCAATGGTTTCTTCTTATCCCTAAGTCGAAACTCTAGCTACTTGTGCATGCCTTGATAATACATCCCTGCGTGAATCAAGGGTGAACAACAACCAATCTTGCACTCCTCTTAGCCGTTGAAATCCTTAACTTATTCCTAAGCCGGATTAATCTTCACCATCATTGGATTGAATAAAGATCATATTCATTCGTTTCTTGAATCTAACTCTCCCGATATTAGATAAATGGATGAAATCACGAGATCCTCTCCCAATTCACTGCAAAAACAATAATAAGAATCAAGAATGAATAAACCTTGAAATAGAAAAGTACAAACTCTTATTACCTAAACAAAAACCAATAGTTTCTCACAACCACAAAAACACAATAACCATAGCCGATCAAGTTAGTTCATGGTTGGGTTCAAAAGATATACAAAGAATAATCCCCAAACCATGAATCTAATAGAAGCAAAGAAGAAGAAGAAGAAGTCGAAATTCCCCTAATGCTCTCTTGTCGAAATTTCCCCCTTTCTCTCTCTTTATGGATTGTCGAAATCTCCTTGCTATTTATAGGGCTAGGCCAAAGTCCTTCTTTGAGGAGGAGTTTGAGTTGGAATTAAATTATCTTTAAAGAATATAATTCTTTATTATAATTTTATTCCTATTAGAACTTCTCCTATCTTCTTGGAATTTAATTCTTCTTTAATCTCTGCATGGCAATCAAATTCCTTTGGGCTTGGGCCTTGCTCCATGTCATCTTGGGCTTGTAAAGTCATTAATTTCGACATCCCTATTGCATTTTTTCTTTGTCGACAAATGCCATGGCAACTGGCTCGGCGTCTCCTTCATGCATTACCACGGCAACTAGCTCAACATTGCTTTGGCAAGTGATCCTGCACATACACACAAAAACACACCAAAGCAGCATCTTTTTCCACAAAAATCACCAAGTTATGTAATCAAGCTCAACGGTGGAAAGAAACATGAATTAATGCATGAATGACTAATTATGCAACTATTATGAGCTTAAGTCTAACAATAATATGAGTAAAAAGGGTAATAAAAATAGTACTTTTGAACACTTATCACGCCCCAAACTCGAACTATTGCTTGTCCTCAAGCAATGCAAACTAACAATTACCGCCAAGACTTTAATCATCAAAGACATGCTTCAAACTTGAATTCAAACCGGAACCGTGGCACAAAGTATGATCACCTTTTAATTTTTCGGATAACACAAAAATTACCGGAACCAAACTATAGTGCTCGTGACAATGTGTGTGCGTAGTTGTGAACAAGTTGATTTTCAAGATTCTATGTGAACTACAGGCTTTTATTAATTCAATTATCGGGGTATTTATTTTTATTTTCACTAGAGCCAATTTCGGGCACCTCTAGCAAAGTAAGCAATTCCTCATTTTATTTTAGTCGACTAGAGCCAATTTCGGGCACCTCTAGCGATTCTTTAATGTGCATTAACTACTAGAGCCAGTTTCGGGCACCTCTAGCAAGAAAGTGTATTTACTACTAGAGCCAGTTTTGGGCACCTCTAGCAAGAAATTAACTTTTAATTTTCAATTTTAAATTTACCCAAATTTTAAGCAACCTAAGTTCACTAAGTTTCTTTGAATCAACAACCCACAACCGTGTAAAAAAAATTCAGCATCATAGTAAAACTCCAAGTTCTTTTCATGCAATCCTAAAATTAAAGGTTATTTCAATTAAGTACAGTGGCAAAAATTCATCATTGGATATTCAACAAGTCTTAAGCAATTAAATCAAATTAAAGGCATGGCAAGTAACATATGCAACCTATATGTGATTGCTAAAGATGAATGCAACTAAATATGAAACTAACTAGAAACCAACACCCCCCCAAACTCGAGAGAAGCATTGTCCTCAATGCATGTAAGAGTGAAACAAAATTTAAAAGAAACTAAATGAAATGAGTTAGTCAGAGAGGTCGTCACCTCGATTGATGAGTTTCTTCCGTGCCGTTTGCTTGATTCAATTTTCGGTCAGTGGTTGAATGCTTGAGGCTAGTACCGCGTGAATAGCATTGCCTTGATTTGGTCCATGTTTGCCGATGCAGGTTTACTTGCATGTGCATCAGTAGTTGCCGAAGCCATTGTTGTTGCCTGGGCATCGCCAGTTTCCGTTGTGGTTGTTGTGGCGAGTAGTCGGCAGTAAATTTCCTTATCATGGTGGTTGTGAGTCTTGTTGTGGAAAAGAAAATAAAGAAAACCCGAAACTAAAGATAATGAAGAAAAATAAAATATATCCTAAAAAATAAAGAGAAAAAATACAAAAAATAATAGAACAAAATAGTTCAAAAAATAAAAATAAAAATAAATGTATCGATGTAGTTGCCGTGGCGTCGAGGGTTGCCGAGGCATGCACATCCATGGTTGCCGAGGCGTCGGGGTTGCCGAGGCGCGTTGGCGTCCATGGTTGCAGAGGCGCGTATTAGGAGTTGTTGCGGTGTTGAAGGTTGCGTTTTTGATACTTCTTATAGTCCATCCGCACCCTCCATCGGGTGATAATATTGCCCAAAAAGAGTTTGGCAAATGTGCTTGCCACTACTCCCTTTTGCGTTACCATGGTGGAGGTGTCTTTCTTCTTTGTTCGCTTGTAGTCCATGTATACTCTCCACCTTGCTACTATTCCCGAAGGCACAAATATATTAATAGGAAAAATTATATCCATTCTCAACCATTCAATTACCTCATTCTTGTCGACTTCTATCATGGTTGGATGTAGCCTTTGTTGTCGTGGCAATTGCTGCTCAAGCCAATTGCCGTGGCAATCGTTGTCAAATTTTCTCTAAGTCAAGGGAAGAATCAATTTTCTCAAGAGCTTTATGAATCCAAACACCTTTTTCTTTTGGCCTCTCAAACATCTCCATCAGTAGAGATTTGATGGCTTCAAATCTACCAACCTCGGTTCCTCAAGACATACCGCAATGGACGAGGTGAGTTTTTAAAGAATTCAAAAGGTTCAACTATTACCTGCTCATATTCCATTGGCAAAGTATTATCATCTCGTTGATCTTGTATGTGGTCGAGTAATTGCCGTGGCAATTGTAGATGAGAGCAATCTATAGATTCCTGCTTCAACATCAACGTTGTAACCTTTTGGGCATCAGGTTCCTTAGAATTTGCTGTAGTATTATTGTTCTCGCCTTCTTGAGTGTTGTCGCGGCATTGCTCGTTCGGGCTCCTCAATCATTGCCGAGGCAATTTGTTGTTCATGCTCATCATGTGTTGGGCAGTCTCTCTCATTGGCATCCTCTTGACTTTGAGGTTCTAGTTGTTCCTCACACATCAGAGAGATTTCTTTGCATTGCTCCTTATCCTCTTGCCTTAGGACGTCAGTATCCCTAGGAATGAATTGTTGGTGCATGTTATCCATGACATATGTGGATCTCCCCAATTGATCTTCTGAATCCCCTAAGGTTGCATCCCATTGAGTTATCCTCGTATCCATAGATTTTGATAGCTCTCGAATCTCTTCAATTGATCCGTCAAGTCTAGCCAATGAAGCTAGTAACGTTTCCTCCAAGGAATTGGAATGCTCTTGAAAAGGACTACATTGCCATGGCATATCATTCTTTGCGGCAAAATTGTTATGGTAAAAAAAAATTTGAGCTTTTTGATCATACCATGAAGAATTTTGCTGCTGGTTCCCTCTATGGTCCTCCATGTAGTTATATGCACCGAAAATGTGAGGGCAATTTTCAAACACATGATGTTCTCCACACATAGCACAAGATTTTTCCATGGTATAAGTTCTTTGGGCTTTTCTCGGTTGGTATAGGTAATCATCAAAGGGTGCAAGGAACTCTTGATTGAATTGATTCATATCTTCCAACATCATCTCTCGAATAGATTGGTTTTTATTTCCCGACATGTTGATGTTCCTTAACTTGTAGCGCACCTAATTTTTTTTTGATAAAACAAACAAAAAGAAAAGTTAGTAAAATTAAGAGAGAAAAAAAATGCAATAACAAAAACAACTAACACCAATTGCCAATCCCCGGCAACGGCGCCAAAAACTTGTTGCGTGTGATAAGTGCTACGCAATTGTGCAAGTATACACGTCGCAAGTAATAAAGTGATATGAGTATCGAGTATCGTCTCCACAGGGATTGGTTTGGGCCACTTTGCTTAAGTTACTGCACTGTGAAAAGTAAAAACACAATTAAAGGAGTTTAACTAATAACTAAACTAGAAAGCAATAAAGTAAAAGAAAAGATGAGATCGATTGAGAGAGATAGGCTAGGTTATCGTGAGTTGAGGTGTGATAGCCGATTGGATTGTCTTGGTAAAAGAGTGCGCGGGCAACTCAGTTGCCGTGGCGACTTGCACAACGGGGTTGCCTTGGCAACTAATTGATGGTTGCCTGGGCGACTAGTTGGGCAACTACTTGGGCGACTGGGCAGCAACTTCAAGGTTCGGCGGAGCGTTCTTCAATGGTTTCTTCTTATCCCTAAGTCGAAACTCTAGCTACTTGTGCATGCCTTGATAATACATCCCTGCGTGAATCAAGGGTGAACAACAACCAATCTTGCACTCCTCTTAGCCGTTGAAATCCTTAACTTATTCCTAAGCCGGATTAATCTTCACCATCATTGGATTGAATAAAGATCATATTCATTCGTTTCTTGAATCTAACTCTCCCGATATTAGATAAATGGATGAAATCACGAGATCCTCTCCCAATTCACTCGCAAACAATAATAAGAATCAAGAATGAATAAACCTTGAAATAGAAAAGTACAAACTCTTATTACCTAAACAAAAACCAATAGTTTCTCACAACCACAAAACACAATAACCATAGCCGATCAAGTTAGTTCATGGTTGGGTTCAAAAGATATACAAAGAATAATCCCCAAACCATGAATCTAATAGAAGCAAAGAAGAAGAAGAAGTCGAAATTCCCCTAATGCTCTCTTGTCGAAATTTCCCCCTTGCTCTCTCTTTATGGATTGTCGAAATCTCCTTGCTATTTATAGGGCTAGGCCAAAGTCCTTCTTTGAGGAGGAGTTTGAGTTGGAATTAAATTATCTTTAAAGAATATAATTCTTTATTATAATTTTATTCCTATTAGAACTTCTCCTATCTTCTTGGAATTTAATTCTTCTTTAATCTCTGCATGGCAATCAAATTCCTTTGGGCTTGGGCCTTGCTCCATGTCATCTTGGGCTTGTAAAGTCATTAATTTCGACATCCCTATTGCATTTTTTCTTTGTCGACAAATGCCATGGCAACTGGCTCGGCGTCTCCTTCATGCATTACCCTGGCAACTAGCTCAACATTGCTTTGGCAAGTGATCCTGCACATACACACACAAAAACACACCAAAGCAGCATCTTTTTCCACAAAAATCACCAAGTTATGTAATCAAGCTCAACGGTGGAAAGAAACATGAATTAATGCATGAATGACTAATTATGCAACTATTATGAGCTTAAGTCTAACAATAATATGAGTAAAAAGGGTAATAAAAATAGTACTTTTGAACACTTATCATATAGCGGTCGGCTACTCGGACTATGTTGTTATCACTTTGGTTTAGCGGTCGGTTCCCCTTGTTGATGTAAAACTTGCCGCCGACAAGGTTGTAAAGTCATGCGGTCGGAATGGGGTAGTCTTGACGATGGTCGATCATTAAGGGAGATTCGTGTATCTGATGTGTAAATTTAACGGTCGGTCAACTAAAGATTAGCGGTCGGCTAATCAAGGATAATGGTTGAGTATCCGAGGCCACTATAATTGCCAATATATGAGAATTCTACTTCTGAATCTATTTTTAATGCTTTGGGATTTAAGCATGGCTTTATATTTAATGCTAGAAGATCAACAGGAAAAGGAATTCCTTGAATAAACAAGGGGCAATTTTTGCATGCTTGATTAATAATTACTTTATCTCCTAAAGGATTGTTAGCTATCAAATTATAATTTATGGGTTTAGGCTTTAACTTAAACTTTTCGATTAAAGAAGAACATATAAAGGAATGTGTTGATCCCGAATCAAATAGAGCATAAACCAGATGCGTAAATAACTTGATGGTACTTGCAATTACATCAGAATAGTCTTCCTTTTCTCGGCCTCGTACATGGTATACTCGAGCTCGTGCCAGAGATTCTTGATAAGTAGCATTTGAAGTCTGACCCTGATTATTCCTGTAATTACCAAACTGAGCTTGTTTAGGCCCTTTCCCCTTTGGTGACTGAGCATAATTCGAATTCTTTGACACGTGAGTTGGAAGCTTATTTAGGTTCTGAGGATATTCTTTGATGAAGTGGTTTGTTTCTCCACACAAGAAACATCCATTTGCTTGTGTTCTACATTGACTCGTATGATTGTTTTGACAGACATTGCAAGTAGGAACTTGTGATTCTCTTCCTGTATTCCTCGTGCTATTTATATAAACTGAAAGTGTAGAAGTTTTGACCACAGTCTGAGGCTTTGGCAAGAAATTACTCTTTGGGGAAGAGTTGTAGTTTACGGAACTCCCTCCTTGACACTTTGGCTTCTTGGACTTCCAACGGGGTTTGTTGTCGTCCCTCGATCTTTTATCTTTTAGGAGGTAGTTCCCCTTTCTCTTCTCTGATTCCTTCATCTTAGCTTCAGTGGCTATAGCTCGGTTCACCAATTCTTGAAAATCAGTAATTCCCAGGGCAGTAAACATATGACCTAATTCATCATTGAGCCCATCAATAAACATCCGACACTTGTCCTCTTCTTTCTTGATAAATTCAGACCCATACTTACGATATTTACAAAATTCACCTGCATACTACTCAATTGGTTTCCCCTTGTTTCACATATAAGAAACGTCTTCTACGCTCAGCAACATATTGTTTGCTTATGTACTTCTTTCGGAATTCTTTAAGAAAGAATTCCCAAGTGATAGCATCGGTCAGAGTCGTAAGGGTTGTAGTTTCTCATCTAGTACCTCATCAACAAGAAGGGCTATGGCACACTCCACTTTATGTTCATCTGAGCATTGTAATTGTTTTGTTAGGATCCTGGTAGTAGCTTCTAACCAATATTCAGCATCTTTTGGCTTTTCATCATTAGTACCAGTAAACGTATAGCTCGATGTGAAGCTAGCTTATCAATCAGAGCTCTTGTTATCACCGCTACAAGAGGGGGGAATTGGAGGATTTTTCCTCAAGGTTGTGGCTAACTGATCAAACATCTCCTTCATACTAAGGAGACACTCCCATTGGACGGGATGGATTGAAGGAGCTTCCTGTTGAATCTATTGAGGTTCAACAGTCTTTTGAGGTTCTCGATGCTCCTGAATTATTCTTACGCTACCTCCTTTGTTAGAGGAGCCAACCGAGATTTCATTATCCTGGCCTAGATGTGTTCCTGACATTGCTATATACTATATACAAGAAAAATGAGCTTTTTTTTAAACATAGATCACAAGTACTTATGAATTTAACTCCTAGGTGGTAGATATAATGACTAAAAATGCAGAATACTCGATTTGGTCCTAGGATCAACTAAACCTTAGCTTTGATACCAAAATGTAGTACCCCTAAATTGGTATAGATGAAATACTAAGTTAAGAAGCATTACTATCAAACAAAGACCTTCAAGCATAACAATAAGAAAAGACTAACCCAACAATCGAAAGGAAAAAATATATACATGAAAGAATGTAACATCAAATCCATTTGTTTTCAAAACTATGTTTTGAACTTGTCTTCCAGCCAACTAAATTAAAATGATCTGGCATACCAATATGAATACTAGTTCATTAATATACAAAGATAACGGTAGATGCAAGCAAAATTTTTAACAACTTATACTACTCATTCTAAATAACAACACATATTCAATATAT
The DNA here is from genome assembly GCA_019671005.1 of Hibiscus mutabilis. Classification (NCBI taxonomy): domain Eukaryota; kingdom Viridiplantae; phylum Streptophyta; class Magnoliopsida; order Malvales; family Malvaceae; genus Hibiscus; species Hibiscus mutabilis. Next base: position 21,078,238 of record CM033744.1, on the reverse strand, counting down.
CATTTAAAGGATCAATCTACATCATTTGAATATGAATTAAAATTTAAAACTAATCCTTAAACAACTTATTAGACCTTTAAACATAGATTAGGTTGTTTAATATAATCACTTAACATATTGTATCATATAAGTTATTAAACCCCATTCTCTTGTGTGGCAAATGAAAATTTCACAAGAACATTTCACTAGAAGCTACTTAGAATTTCATCCACTAATTTTGATATAATATCTACAAACTTGATCTTACAAGAAATCATATTAATTCAAGCAATTATTCAATCATGTGCAGGATTTCATTCGAATAACTAGTTATCCCAAGCATACATCATTTGCATATCTCCACACATATCAATCAACCATACAAACCAAGCATTAACTACTTATAATCAAATGCTTATAGAGATCATTTACAACCATTTTCAAGATTGCATGACGCACACAAATATTTACTTACCAAAAGTAACCTATAAGCATTTATATGCATTGCAAAACATGTTGCCACCCTTCTAGGAGTCTTAACAAAAAAAGTTTACAAAACATACATTGGAATACTTGTGATTTAGCCATGCTTATAATGCCCCAGTTTTGGGCCTAGCAGTTTTAAGGCTAGCTAGATGGTCCAGTGGACCAGGTTAGAGATTCGAGTCTGATTTGGGAGCAAATATTTTTCTGAAAGATAAAAATATGGAAAAAAATGTTTAAAAATCTTATTTTAATATATTAAAATATTGGTGAAAGTAATATTTGAAAATAAGCTTTGGAATGGTGACATTTTGGTTAGTGACCAAAATGCAATTTTTTAAAATTGTTTTTAAAGGTGATTGTTTTGTAAAGAGTCAAAACTTTGAACCTTTAAGGAGCTATTTTACCATTTGGTCTAATCTGAGTTTTTTCTTAATTATGATTATTTTTAAAAGGGTTTTAATAAAGGGAAATTAAAAAGGATTTGGTTTTGAGTGGGCATCTTGAGAGCTGCGGGATTTTGGTTTGAAACAGAGAGTTGGAAGCATTTTAATGCACGTTTCCTCTAGTTTTGTGTGGCCAAAATAGGGGATAATCAAGGCGTAGCATCTTGAGGTGGTTTGAGGCTTGCTGGGAGCTTGTTTCGCGGTAGCTAGAGAGGCGAAGTGAAATCGGTGAGTGGAATAAGTTTTAAAAGTATTTCAAAGGTTTGAAAGCGGTTTTGGAAGTTTAGTTAAGTTTAAAACACTTACCTAAGTTTGGAAGTAAGTTTCCCTCCTTTGCTCTTTAATATCGGTTCGGACATGAGCATGTGTGATTCATGTTTTGGTTGTAAACATAGTTTGTTTTACTGTAAATGCATGATTTTTGAGTACATATGCAGTGGTTTAAAAGTATATTAAATTCTATTGAGCATTGGTTTTTATTCTGGTTGGGAATGTGATATTGTTATGGCAATGTGATTTGCATATGTGGGGATTTTGTGTAATGCATTGTAAAAAAATGAGTAAATGGTTTTGTATTTAATGCTTTGGAATTCAACCATGGATTTGTATAAAATGCTTTGGGGATTTAAGCATGTGGAATATATTGTTTTGCATATGGTTGATATGCATGTTTTGAATTAGAATCGTTGGAACTTGCTTAGGTCGTACGCATGGTTTGAAAACAAGTGTTGGTTTTCAAGGGTTATAATGCATCACTGTTTTAAGAGCATCCTCACTAAGAAAGTGTGCTTACGCTCGCTTTTTCCTAATGATGCAGAGCATTAAGGCTTGGGGCAGCAAAGGTAAAGTCGTAGAGATCCAAGAGGTAAGCAATTTTGAGTATGAACTCGGTTTATGTTTTTGGTTAATAAGGCAATGTGTTCGCCATGGATTTTGGGATATGATATTTTGTTTTCCCTAGTTTTGAGCATGTGTAAAGCTTTGATTTTAGAGTATGATTGATGTTCTGCGCTTTGTGCATCGTTACCTATAGTTGATGTTATGTAGTTGCCTAGGTATGCATCTAGATGGTTTTGCTTGGATGACATGCTTGATGAGCTTAACATGTTGAATATGGTATTAAAGTGATGTTGGTATGATACTATTGCTACTAAAATATTTATTTGAGCAACTTGGCATGTTTGGTGGTGTGTTTTAGGGAGCATGCCTCTAGATTAATCCTTTTGATAGCCTAAGCTTGTATGGAAGCTAAATCTTGGTGCAAGTGTTGATAAATGTATTGTTGGATGTTTATATGTATGTATGCAAGTTGTTAAGATGTAAATGCATCTAGATTTGTGTGAGAAACTAGCTAAAAATGACATTATTGGCCCAAGCGTACCAATACACTGGGGATCGTATCGGTACGGCTAGGCAACAATAGACTAGCATTTTGGTACGGGCACAGTGTATTGGTACAATTCATTGCTACTGGAAATTGCCTTTTTGGACCAAAACTCGCAAACTGGAACACCCATAAGGTTTACCGGTACGGTTGTTGTGTATTTTTAAACTGGTTGTTAATTTCAGTTAGGGCTACCAGTACAATACTTAGTGTACTGAAATGAGGGCTGTTGGTTTAGGTCACTGTATCAATACAGTTAGTAGCGTATTGATATGTATCGTCGTTCTTTTAGTTAATGTCATGGATATGGAGTTCTGTTTTCTTCCATTTTAGTCCCTAAATGTTGATGATGCAATTGAATGAGTATGGATGATATTTTTGAGCTGATTTTTTGTCGTGTGGGCAATTAACTCGACTAATTGAGGATTGGTAACCTTAATTTCAATTTTGGTCCTATAATTTAAAGTATTTATGTTTTAGTCCTCATAATCAATGTGATGCGATTGGTTGCATTTCTGTGATTCGTTTTCTTCAAAAATTCACCTGCTGCAAGTATGTATATGTAAGATTAATAATTTGCATCTAGACAAGATAAAAGGAAAAAAAATGGACTAACTTTTTGTAACCTTTCTCCCGTTTGCTTCGGCAAACCTAATGTAGCTCACTCTATTCGGTCGGGCGTCTAGGCCCGGTCGAGGGGGTTACATTTGTTGGTATCAGAGTCAGTTTATGAAAGGTAGGGATGTTGTTGTTTGATTGTATATCATTGTTTGTATTACACGGTGGTTGTGAGCTTGTACGGTGTTTGATTTACATCATGTTGGGGTATGAATTGGGAACACATTGCCTATTACCAAGGTTTTAAAATGTTTTATAAGATGGTCTTGGATCCTTTGCCTTATGTTAGCCTAAATTTAATGTGTTTTGGTGCTTTTGTTAGCATGGCTCAACGTGAGACGCGTTCAATGGCTCGTAATGAAGGAATTGGGAAGAATAATATTGAGGAAGAGAATCCCCCTAACATTTTACCTCCTCCTCCTTCGTTGGTTCTGCCTGTTGAGATTGGGGCTAGTGGTGTACCCCAGGCTCATCAAGTGCCAGTATTTGGTCATTTGACCCTGTTAGTTTAGGCAATAACGGGAGCTTTTTAAGCAGAGATGGATGGAGTGCATGTGCGGGCACCGACACCTACTGTGGCAGTTAATCCATGGTTACCCTTAGAGTGTCTCTGTAGTTTAGGAGGTGTTCAGTGTAGGGGTTTGAGTTCTGAGGCAGCCGAAGGATGGCTGGAGAGTACGATTCGTATTCTCAATCAGATGGGCTGTAATAATGAGCTGGGGTGTACAGTGTCATTGTTGCATGGTGATGCTTATCATTGGTGGGTGACCAAAATTGCTAATGTTCCAAAGGCGGATGTAACTTGGGAGTTCTTTCGAAGAGCTTTCAAGAAGAAGCATCTTGGTCCTTAGTATATGGATGCGAGGAAACGTGAGTTTATGGCCTTTGTACAAGGCGGCATCTCCTTGGCTGAATGTGAGGTGAAATTTGTCCGTTTGAGTCAGTATGCCTCGGAGCTGGTTCCAAATGATCTTGAGAGGTGCAACAAGTTTCACTATGGGTTGGTGAAGGATATCAAAACATACCTATTGGCTGCAGACTATACAGATTTTGATGTGCTTGTAAACCGCACTAAGGATATTGAGCAGTCCTTGAGGGTAACAGGACAAGGTTCAGGCATGAGCTTCAACAAGCGTGGGGCTGATTTTGGTAAATCTGAGAAGTAGAGTATAAGGTTTCGTGATAAGAGGCATAAGTTGGATCACAGGCGTGGTGACAGTGTTGGCCATGAAAACCAAGGTGTTCGTGTTATAGGTTGTGGTAGATGCCACACGGGTGAGTGTTGGGGAAATACCATGAGTTGCTGGATATGTGGATCACCTGGTCAAATAAAGTGTGACTGTCCTCGTGCTATAGTTAATGCATCGGTTTGGGTTGTTGTACCTGCTAGGGGCCCAGGTCGTGGCATGGGTAATTTTTAGCGGCGCAAGGATGGTGAGAGAGTTATGGCTCATGCTATTATTGTACAACAGAGAATGGTGGGCCGGCGCGGATCTATGCTCATCGTGAAGGGCGTAACGACACTGATATGATCACAGGTACTTTTACCTTGCAATCTTTGTCGTTGTTTTCTTTGATTGATTTAGGGTTTACTTATTCATATATTTTAAGTGAGCATGCATCACTGCTGAATGTTCCTATTGTGATTTTGTATGTTGGTATGTTAATAACTAGTTATTTTGGGGAGACAGTTACAACTAGAAGGTTGTATAGGGGTTGTCCTTTGATAGTGTATGGTCATGAATTTGCTGCAGATTTGATGGAGTTCCCATTTCATGGTTTTGACGTTATCTTAGGTACGGATTGGTTAAGTGAGCACAAGGCGGTGGTGGATTGTGAGTCCAAAAGGATATCTCTAAAGTTGGCTGATGATTATGAAGTTGTGGTGGTTGGTGAGAATGTGAAATTCTTGTCCAATGTTGTGTCAGCTTCTCGAGCGTAGAGAATAATGTTTGATGGTTGCCAAGCTTATTTGGATATTGTTATGAATCCAGAAGCTAAAGGTGTTCGGGTGCAGGACATTAGGGTTGTATGTAATTTTTTGGAGTTTTTCCAGAAAAGTTGCTAGGTTTACCTCCGGATAGATGGTGGAATTTCGTATTGAGACGTACGAAGGCACAACTCCGGTGTCTATTTCTCTGTATCGGATGGCATCGAAGGAGTTGAAATCGCAACTCTAGGAGTTGTTAGATCATGGGTTCATTCGACCAAGTATTTTCCTTGGGGTGCTCCAGTTCTTTTTTGTGAAGAAGAAGGATGGATCGATGCATACGTACATTGATTATCACCGTTGAATAAGTTGACTATGAAGAACAAGTATCCGTTGCCGCAGATTGATGACTTGCTCGATCAGTTTCATGGGGCAGCGGTGTTTTCGAAGATTGATTTAAGGTTGGAGTATTACTAATTGAAGGTAAAAGATGTGGATGTGCATAAGATGACATTTCGTACGAGGTACATGCATTATGAGTTTTTGGTGATGCCGTATGGTTTGACGAATGCTCTGGCGCCTTTCATGGACATGATGAGTAGAGTGTTTCGTGAGTACCTTGATGAGTTTATGGTGGTTTTTATCAATGATATACTCGTGTACTCTCATACCAAGGAGGAGCATGACCGGTATTTCTGAATCGTGTTGCAAGTGCTGAAGGATAACCAGTTGTATGCTAAGTTGAGCAATTGCGAGTTTTAGCTCAAGGAGGTGATGTTTTTTGGACATGTGGTATCCGTAGAGTGTATTCGTGTTGATCCACGAAAAACTAAGGCTATTCTCAATTGGAAACAACATAAGACCGTATCAGAATAACCAATTGTATGCATAGTTTTCTTGGGTTGGCAGGTTATTATCACCATTTTGTTGAGGGGTTTTCTAGTATCATAGCTCCGTTGACAAAGTTACTGCAGAAGAGTGTTGCTTTTATGTGGACGGAGAAGCAACAATAGGGTTTTGAGAAGTTGAAGAAGGTTTTAACACATGCTCATTTGTTGATTCAACCTGAGTTAGGGAAGGAGTTTGTGGTTTATAGTGATGCATCATATGCTGGCTTTGGTTGTGTGCTGATGCAGGATGGAAAGGTTTTGGGTTATGCGTCGAGGCAGTTGAAGGTTCATGAGCGCAATTATCCAACTCATGATTTGGAGCTTGCAGCTGTGGTGTTTGCCTTGAAGATTTAGCGACACTACCTTTATGGTGAAAAGTGTGTGCTATTTACAGATCATAAGAGTTTGAAGTATTTGATGTCTCAAAAGGATTTGAATCTTAGGCAACGAAGGTGGTTGGAGTTGCTTAAGGATTACGAATTGACAGTTGAGTATCATCTGGAAATGCCAATGTTGTTGCAGATGCGTTGAGTCGTAAGGTTGTGGTTGAGCTTACAGCGATGTTTGCGAGGTTGAGTGTGACGCGGGAAGGTGGGTTCTTGACTGAATTGCAAGTTAAGCCTACATTGTCTCAAATGATTAAGGCTAAGCAACCGTTTAACGATTCTTTGGTTCCTCATGTTAAGGACATAGCGAATGGTAATCTGACAGATTTTTATTTTGATGATGATAGTGTTTTGTGCTTTAAGGGCCGGTTAGTGGTGTCGGAAGTCCCGGAGCTCAGGTACACTATTTTGACGGAGGCACATTCTAGTCTTTTTGCTATGCATCTGAGTAGTACCAAGATGTATTGGGATTTGAAGGAAAGGTACTATTGGGTTGGTTTGAAAAAGGATGTGGAGAGTTTGTGTCCAAATGTATGGTGTGTCAGCAGGTTAAAGCTGAACATCAATTTCCATCTGGGTTGTTGCAACCGTTGAGAATTTCATAATGGAAATGGGAGAGAATCACCATGGACTTCGTGACAGGGTTGTCCTTGACACCGGCTAAAAAGGATTCTATTTGGGTGATTATTGATCGGTTTACAAAGTGTGCACATTTTCTGCCAGTGCATACGATGTATACCGTGGATAAGGTGGCAGATTTGTATGTAGCTAAGATTGTGCGTCTGCACAGGGTACCAAAGTCTATTATTTTGGATAGAGATTTGAGGTTTACAATAAGGTTTTGGAGATGTTTACATCAGGCTTTTGGTTTGATGTTCAATTTTAGTGCCACATATCATCCTCAGACGGATGGGCATTCTGAGCGGGTTATCCATGTTTTGGAGGATATGCTGAAGGGTTACATTATTGAGTTCCAAGGAACCTGGGAGAAGCATTTACCTTTGGTTGAATTTGCTTATAATAACAGCTATCAAGTGTGTATTTAGATGGCACCATATGAGGCATTATATGGTCGGAGGTGTCGTACGCCCTTGTGTTAGGCTGAGGCAGGGGAAAAGCATGTTTGCTTGCCATATGTGTTGAAAGGCACATATGATAAAGTTAATCTTGTGTGTGAACTCTTGAAAGCGGCTGCGGATCGGAAGAAATCTTACGCGGATTTGAAGTGTAGGGAAATTGAATATGCGGTGGGAGATCGTGTGTTCTTGAAAGTGTCATTGTGGAAGAAGGCGATGCAGTTCGAACGTACGGGTAAGCTTAGTCTGAGGTTTATTGGACCATATGAGATCGTGGAGCGAGTTGGTCCTGTGGCTTATTGGTTGAGGTTGCCTCCCGAGCTTGAGAAATACATGATGTGTTCCATGTATCCATGTTACGGAGGTATCAATCAGATCCTTTGCACATTATGCCGGTAGAGCATATTGAGTTGAGATCGGATTTATCCTTCGATGAGGAGCCGGTGGAAATCCTTGATTCCTGCAGCAAGGTTCTTCGTGGCAAAACGATAGAACTATTTAAGGTTTTGTGGTGATATCGAGGTGTCGAGGAAGCCACTTAGGAAAGCAAGGCGGATATGTTGGAGCAATTTCTGCATCTTTTTTCTCCAAGTAAATTTCAAGGACAAAATTTCTTAAGAGGGGGAGAGTTGTAACGCGCGAGTTTTGGGCCTAGCGGTTTTAAGGCGAGTTAGACGGTCCGGTGGACCGGGTTAGAGATTCTAGTTAGATTCAGAAGCAAATATTTTTCTGAAAGATAAAAGCATGGGAAAATGTTTAAAAATCCTATTTTAATATACTAAAAATATTGGTGAAAGCAATTTTGGAAAATGAGCTTTGGAAGGGTGATATTTTGGCTAGTGACCAAAATGTAATTTTTGAAAACTATTTTTAAAGGTGACTGTTTTGTAAAGAGTCAAAACTTTGAATCTTTAAGGAGCTATTTTACCATTTGGTCTAATCTGAGTTTTCTCTTAATTAGGATTATTTGAAAAGGGTTTTAATAAAGGGAAATTAAAAAAGGATTTAGTTAAAAGGTAGTTATTTTTCCAAATTACAATTTGACGTAGCTTTCTTCCTCTCATATTTTCTCTAAAAATACTCTCAGCCAAACACTATTTTTTTATCAGAGATCCAAGGTAATGATCTTATTTCTTAATTCTTTGATTTGCTAAATGATTCTTTAACTTGTTTTCTCAAAAAATCATATTGAATTTCATTGTTTTTCAAGAGGAAAACATCCAATTAAGGGGAAACTCACACATTGGAGGTAGGTTTCGTTCTTCTCCTCTAATGAACGGTTGTTTACTGAAATTCTCAAGTTCTTGACTCTTTACATATGTTTCTAATGGGTTTTAATTAATTAATTATGGAATTTTTCTTAATTGAGGTTTATTTGATGGAATCTTGTGATTTTTTAATTGGGTATGTTTTTCCAGTGTTGAAGATGGATTTAAATCTTATTTTGGATGTATTATAATATGGATAAGTTATTTTATCAATGGAATCCCAGAATTAATTATTTAGGTTGTTAGCTAAAGGTTTTTGGGTTGTTTTTGGAGTTTAATCTTTGCTGGAAGTAAAAGGATGTTGTAAAAGGGTTTTTAGATAATATTTATTGAAGTTTGATGTATTGACTCGTTATATTATGGCTGGGTTAAGATTGAGAAGTGTTTGAGGTTGATATCGGTAAGTTTCGGGTAAGTTTTGAGTGGCCATCTTGAGAGCTGCGGGATTTTGGTTTGAAACAGAGAGTTGGATGCATTTTAATGCATGTTTCCTTTGGATTTGGGTGGCCAAAACATGGGATAATCAAGGCTTAGCCTCTTGAGGTGGCTTGAGGCTTGCCGGGAGCTTGTTTCGTGTTAGCAAGCAAGGTGAAGTGAAATTGGTGAGTGGAAACGGTCTTAAAAGTTTTTCAAAGGTTTGAAAGTGGTTTTGGAAGTTGAGGTTAAGTTTGAAACACTTACCTAAGCTTGGAAGTAAATTTCCCTCCTTTGCTCTTTAATATCGGTTCGGATATGAGCATGTGTAATTCATGTTTTAGTCATAAACATGGTTGGTTTTACTTACTATAAATGCATGGTTTTTAAGTACATATGCAGTGGTTTAAAAGTATATTAAATGCTATTGAGCATTGGTTTTTATTCCGGTCCGGAATGTGATATTGTTATGGCAATGTGATTTGCATATGTGGGGCTTTTGTGTAATGCATTGTAAAATAGTGAGTAAATAGTTTTGTATTTAATGCTTTGGAATTCAAGCATGGTTTGTATAAAATACTTTAGGGATTTAAGCATGTGGAATATATTGTTGTGCATATGGTCGATATGCATGTTTTGAATTGGAATCGTTGGAACTTGCTTAGGTCGTAAGCATGGTTTGAAAACAAGTGTTGGTTTTCAAGGGTTATAATGCATCATAGTTTTAAGAGCATCCTCACTAAGCAAGTGTGCTTACGCTATCTTTTTCCTAATGATGTAGAGCATTAAGGCTTGGGGCAGCAAAGGAAAAGTCGTAGTGATCCAAGAGGCAAAGCAATTTTGAGTATGAACTCAGTTTATGTTTCCGCTTAATAAGGCAATGTGTTCGCCATGGATTTTGGGATATGAAATTTTGTTTTCCCTAGTTTTGAGCATGTGTAATGTTGTGATTTTGAAGTGTGATTGATGTTGTTATGCGCTTTGTGCATCGTTACCTATGGTTGATGTTACGTGGTTGCCTAGGTATGCATCTAGATGGTTTTGCTTGGATGGCATGCTTGATGAGCTTAACATGTTGAATATGGTATTAAAGTGACGTTGGTATGATGCTAGTGCTAGTAAATGTTTATTTGAGCAACTTGGTATGTTTGGTGGAGTGCTTTAGGGAGCATGCCTCTATATTAATCCTTTTGATAGCCTAAGCTTGTACAGTAGCTAAATATTTATTAGCACTAGCATCATACCAACGTCACTTTAATACCATATTCAACATGTTAAGCTCATCAAGCATGCCATCCTAGCAAAACCATCTAGATGCATACCTAGGCAACCACATAACATCTAAGTAAAACCATCTAGATGCTTTAGGGAACATTGTTGGATGTTTATATGCATGTATGCAAGTTGCTAGGACCTAAATGGATCTAGATTTGTGTGAGAAACCAGCTAAAAATGACATTACAGGCCCTGATGTACCGATATGTTGGGGACCGTATCGGTATGGCTAGGCAAGAATAGACCAGGCATTTTGGTACGGGCACGGTGTATCGGTACAGTTCATTGCTACTGGAAATTACCTTTTTGGATCAAAATACGTGTACCAAAACACCCATAAGGCGTACCAGTATGGTTGCTGGTTATTTTTAAACTGGTCGTTAATTTTAGTTAGGCATACCGGTACGGTACTTAGTATACCAAAATGAGGGATGTTGGTTTAGGGCACCATATCAATACGGTTGGTAGCATATCGATACATGTGGTCGTTATTTCGGTTAATGTCATGGATACGCAGTTCTATTTTCTTCTATTTTAGTCCCTCAATGTTGATGATGGAATTGAATGAGTGTGGATGATATTTTTGAGCTAATTTTTGTCATGTGAGCAAGAAACCTGACTAATTGAGGATTGGTAACCTTAATTTCAATTTTGGTCCTATAATTTAAAGTATTTATGTTTTAGTCGTCGTAATGAATGTGGTGCGATTGGTTGCCTTTCTGTGAATTGTTTTCTTCAAAAATTCACCTACTGCGAGTATGTACATGTAAAATTAATAATTTGCATCGAGAAAAGACAAAAGGAAAAAATGTACCAACTTTTCGTATCCTTTCTCCGGTTTGCTTTGGCAAACCTAATGTAGCTCACTCAATTCAGTCAAGCGTCTAGGCCGGGTCGAGGGGGTTACAAAGCTCCCGAGCTATCTTGCGATCTAAGCCTCACCAGGAATACAATGAAGGGACTACATAAGTTTTCAGAGGTAGTTTAAAGTAGCACAAGGTAATAATAATCAATCAAACTTTCTTTTCATTCATTCCATTAATCACATATATATAACAATATCTTGATTATGAAGGGAGGTAATATAAAGCAAGCATTCGAAGCAAGCTACAATTAGGCATGGTTATCAAGATATTATAATCAATTGATTACGCTTAGGCATGCTTATCAACAAATCCTATACGAGATTATATCATAAACTCAATTGAAATCATATTTAACTATAAGCTTCTTAATCTCTAGAATTATGATTTACAACCAATAATACATATTTTACTTGTTATGCAAGTTAATACAATAATTCCTTGATTTATTTATAGCTTTTATTATCTCTTGATAGCATAGCCTTGAGAATCAAGCATCAGACTAGGTACACGAATCCCCAACCAACTATTGCCAAATAATAAAAATGATGCTCGCAGTACCGGTCAATCCCTTCTACTGTCACCAAATGACCATAATACTTCCCTTTTACTATCGCCAAATAAGGACCGTAGTCTACCCCCAAACACGAGCTCTATGGACTCTATGGCATGCCAACTATACCTAAGACTGACTCAAAACCAAGGCTTTCATATTTATCATATCTTATCATGAATAGACTGAGCATAGTCCTTATTAAGATATCATATCAACAATCTTATTATCCTTTCATACTAAACATGTACTCACCACATGTGAATTTCATAATGATTCATTCCTCATATTTGAAGGCTACCATAGCAAGGATTTCCATCAACATGTATCATATCTAGTTCACATTGAAAACATATTAACTAATTCACATAAAGTTTATCATGAATCATGAGTTACATGTCTTCAAACATATCATATAGTAACTTACCTCCAATCCAAGCTTGCTTATACATAAAGTAATCCAAGATAAACCAATGTATCTAAAATTATCAAGAAATGCTCGGGAAGGTTGTTAGCCTATCCCGAGACTTTAAACTGCACTCACAGTTCGTTCCGAGCTAGTTTTGCTCCCGTATAACGATTCCTTTTTGTTTATCTCCTAGTTGTTCTACTTTTGCTTTTCCACCTTCACATCCTTCTGGGTCTAGATATAGCAAGGCATTCATTTGTATATTTGAAGTTAGTTTATCAACCATCTACATGTTTAACCACTCAATCACATTTGCACACTTATGTATCCCAACCAAACTGCCCAATTCACACACACACACATATATATATATATACATATGCATCAATACCATCCCCGATGCATCTATATATATTCAAATCACTTAAGCATGTATTTACACCTAGATATACATCAAAACAATTCACTTCACATTCAAACATACAAAATAGTCCTTAATTATTTAATGCAGCCCACCATTCCTGTAAAAACAGTCCTTATGAATATCTTTATATACAGAATAGTCCCTAATTTACATGTTTCATCTATATACATAACAAAACAAGGAAGCTTTCATATATATATATATATTCGATCAAAGTAGTCCAATTTTCATTCACTATTTGCGTCAAAACAGTCCCCTAATCGCATGTATTTACTAATGTAATTAATTAACAGCTCCAATTTCATACATATTCAATTATACAAATAAGGCAGTCCCATGTTATCCTATGTATTCCAAAACAATCCATTGCTCAAATTTAATCAACAATAACGTCCATAATAAGTTCAAGCATCAAATTCATAGCCACAATGATTTATTCAAAAAATCCTTAACATATTATCCATTTTCACATACATTACACATTTCATTCGATCATAACAAGGTCCCCATATTTACATTTTTATATAGTGTTCGAATGGACCCTAAATTCATAACATGATTTCAATCTCTAACAATTTAAGCAACACCATTCGGGAATGTCAAATCCTTAATATCTTAATGATCAAGTTCAAGCAATAGAACTTTCTAACTATTTTACAATGCTTATAATCATGTTAACACGCACATGCATCACCTAATAGAACTAAAGATTAATATATAAAATGATCCAATTAGAGAGAGTAACAGGGAAAGTATTTCAGCTTCCTCCAAGGTTGTTCGAAACAATTCCAAGCAAAAACATGTGATGAACTAAGCTTAAGAAAGCTTTCTCTCAATCTCACTTTTCTTCTATTTGTTTCAGTTTACAAGGGGAGAAAGAAGATGATGGATTATTTTTTGTGTGATTATTCTCCCCCACCACCGAACCCCTCCATATGCCTACTCTCTCACATGACACTTCATCGAGACCTTGGACGTTTCTTTCTTAACATGCAATCTAAGAGTTTGCATGATTTTTTGGTTTAGTCACTTTGATAATTACCTATTCAAGCTTTCTTATTTCAATTTTGGTCCTAATTTGTTTAATCAATCCAATACTTAATGATTCTAAACAAAATGGCTAGCAATACTTATAACATAATCCTAGCCAAGGTTTGGGGCATTACATTCTATCTATCTCAACAACAGTATGATTCATTCTCAATCATTTTAGCATCTTTAACTATGTTGCAAAATCATAATTACATACCATTTTGCCAAATACATCATTCGAATGACCTCAACACTCTATCCATGATTTTCATGATTATTACATAGCAACTTATCTCGTACACAATCAATTGCATACTCAAAATTTCTAAAATCCTAAACCATATAGCCAATCCAACCTAGGCTAACATATTTAAACTTTCAAGCAATTTAGTCTTAAAATCATGTCAACATTAAAATGAAGCAAGAAATACATAACATGAATTGTATTTTCTAACATTTCTAGTGTCAGCCTAGTTCATGAAAATCTATAATCAATTGCTTAGTTCAAAACTTGAATAAAGAGAAAAGAAGAGCATGATCACCTTCTTCCCCAAGCTTATTCGAATAAAGTCAAGGGATAGACTAGCATGAAAACAATCCTTGCAAACTTTCTCTCACTAAACTTAGAGTGTTTCGGCTAAGAGGTGAAGATGATGAAACAAATTTTGGTTATCTTACTCCCCAAATGCCGAGACCCCTGCACATGCCTTCTCTAAGTTTTTGACAAATGTACAAGTCCTTGGACTTGTTGATCTTTAGCATGCATACACTAGCTTTATGAGCCATTCGGTTTTAGTCTCTTCTATAATGGCTATCCATTTTCTTCTTTGCTTCAATTTTGTCATAAATCATTTAATTAGTATAATAGGTGACAAAGCTCTAGTAAATTAACTAATGGTCAAAATGTAGCTTACATACACCTAGGCCGTTGTTTGGGATATCACATGAGATTTGTCCTCTCTTCTAATACAAGGTTCTTTACTAAAATTCTCAAGTTATTGGTCCTTTACATGTGTTTTCTAGTGAGATTTTGTAGTTATAATGGAGTCAATTGGTTTAATTGTAGAAATTGATGAGATTTAGAATTGAATCTTATTTTCTGTGTTCTTGATTGAATTGAAACATGATTTTGATGATTTATGATGTTAAAAATTGGGTTTTGACAATGGACTCCTGGAACAATATGAATCTCTAATTTTCTAGGTTGCTAGTTATGACTTTTTGAGGAGTTGTGGGTGTTTAATGTTTGTTGGAGGCATAATGATGATGTTAATGTGTTTTTGGATGGTAATTGATGTTAATTGATGGATGAGATCCATAGGTTGTGGCTGGGTAAAGTTTGTGGGATGTTGGGTGATGTTTTTGGGTAGTTTGGAAGGGTAATTATTGAGGAATTGGTGTGGAGTATTGCAATTTGATGTTGCAAAGTTATGAATGTATTTTGATGTGTTATAACCTCTGTTTGTGATGGTTAAAACAGGGGAGGTTGGTCCTCAAGCTTGAACAGATGTTTCGAGAGTTTTAGAGGCACATTTACTATATCTACAAGCTAGGCCTTGCGTGTTGGTGCATAAGAACGTGTTTTACAGCTTTGCAAAGGTTTGAAAATTGTGTTTGGGAGTTTAGATCAAGCTTGATATGCTGGTCTAAGCTCGGAAGTAAGTAAAGGCTGAATTCTCTCTCGAACTCGGTTTGGGATTTGACTTTATGCACTTGTTTTAAAATATTTAAATTACTAACTGTATATGCATGTTTTGAGCATGGTTTAATGCTGGAAATTGTTTATAGAAAGATGATGATTCATTGTGAGGTAATGCAAGTGTTGTTAATGTTTTTGAGCATTGTTTAATGCAAGGTTGATTGCATTGGTTTAATGATTTTGATGATGCGTATGAAAACAATGAGTAAATGATAATGAAATGAATTATATTGGCAAGTGATGGTATGATAAGGTTTTGGAAAGTGTATCGGATATAATTGGCCGGCCATAGGATTTGATAGTGCACTATAAAAAGTCACCTTAGAAGTCGAGGGGTTTATACGATGTATCGAATACTCCATCCAAGTACCCTAATGGTTGAGGGGTTTATACGGTGTACCGAAGACTCCTATTAGTGGGCTATACGTCTACCGATGAATGGTGTTGAGGGGTTTAGATGGTGTACCGAAAACTCCACCACAAGAATCACAATGATAGAGGGGTTTATGTGTACCAAAAACTCTTGATGGTGGGCTTTTTAGATACCGGTAGCTTGTATGTTAAGTGTTGAGTGAACACTTGCTAAATCCATGTATCTGATGTTATATAATTATTTGTAAAGTGGATTTGTGGAGAGATGATTTGTAAAGTGGATTTGTGGAGAAATGATTGGCAAAGTGGAGTTGTTGGGAAAGATCACTTGTAAGCCAATATAATTGATAATGTGCCATGGGATGGATTATATAATTTAATGTTTGTTTAAACATGTGTTGCTCTTTAAGCCTAGCATTCTTAGGAAAGCTTAAATTGAGGATAACAATTGAATATTGCTGTTAATTCTTGAGACGAGTAGAATATGCTTTAATATGGATTTTTGGAAATGTTAAGTGCATGGTTTTGTTAAGGCATGCTGTTGAAGTGATGTTTTGAAATTGATTTAGAAAGTGGTTTGTGGAAAAGATAATAATTTATTTTAAACGCATTGATGGTGTTTGTTTTATAGCACTCCTCACTGAGTCTAGTATGCTTACGCTCTCTTTTTCTATCAATGCAGAGAATAAGAGTTCAAAGACAGCGAGCAAGCTAAGGGACATCCAAGGACTTGTGTTTGCAAAGTATGAATACGAAATAGACTTAAAGTAATAAATGCAATGGGGTTGTTTGTTATTTGGGAGGGTTGTTTGCTAGAATCCCTATTTATAAAAGCTTTATATGTTGGCTTCAACTTGTAAGAGGTTTAATGTCCTTGAGTTGTGGATGGCTTTATGTTTTGAATGTTGAGTAGGAAGCCTGCCTCTAGATGTTGTGGATGAATGTTTTAGACTTATTTGGTTTTCCTCAAATGTTGTCAAGTTGATGTTCAAGCATTTTGATGAAGTTATATATTGATTAGTTAAGTGTTAAAGTTGATTAAAGTGAGCCAAACTGTCATGTGTTGGACCTAGAGTTCATTATAGGCCACTGCGTACCAGTATGAGTACCTCAAGATCGGTAAGCAGGGTCTGTATAAGGCTTAAATAGTTAATTTAAAGTTATAGGTATTGGTACGCTTAGCCACCGTATCGGTACGCCTTAAGAAAAATGAATGCTTGTGCCGGTACACGGGTTTAAGGGTTGGTACAATCCCTTCAATTTTAGCATGCCGTATCGGTATGCAAGTTACCGTATTGGTACGTAATTTGGTTACTAGAATCCTGAGTTTTGAGAAAATATGAAGGGGATCGATATGGGTCAAAGTTGTACCAGTACGGGGTGGTTAACACACCGTATCAGTATAGGAATAAGTGTATCAGTATGATGAGTCGTTATGTCTATTAATCCGTATCAGAACGGGCTTGCCTATGTCAGTATGCTATGTTGTTTTATGCAATATGGTGTTGCTGATGTTGTCCCTGATTGTTACGAAAGCAATTAGATGTGATTGGATGATTGTTATGAAAAATGGGATGATGTTGGTGTGTTGTTTTGTGTGTATATGAAAATTGGTAAGTTGTTGATGACTATTACAAGCTATTTGCTATGCACGGTGATTATATATATGCACGGTGTTTTATGTATACCATGTTGGGATATTATTGGGGACCTATTGCCTTATTACTACAGCTATAAAATGATCTTTGGATTAAAATGAAAGTTTTGGATCCTTGTTTGAACCTGGCCTAATTGTTTTTGTTTTGGTGTAATTATCATGCCTTAGATACGTTTTTGTATGACGCCGCCAAGGAGAGAGTTAGGGTCGAGTAAGACCATCATTGAGGAGTAGAGAGTTGTAAATGGTGATGTTCTTCACGAGGTGTTGTCGCCTCCACCCGAGGGAGTAAAAGTTGAAGCTTTTTGAGTAGCTATGGCTGGGATGCATATGCCAATATCTGTACCAATATGAGTATAGTGGGTTGGCACTTGTGGTGTTAGAGATGAGAACTATAGGCTTAGAGTGAAGTTAGGGAATACTTGATCATGTTAGGAGCTCTGATTTCTAGAAGGGAGTTGTAACCAAAGTTGGGAAAGATAGGCGCAAGAGGCCCCGTGATAGAAGACATCGACCCAAGATTGGATGTGTTAGGGGTAAAGCTGAGTTAGGACTGTTTGGTCATGATTCTATTGTTAAGACGTTTGAGTGTGAGTACTGTGGAAAAAGTCACCTTGGAGTGTGTTGGAAATTGCCAAAGATGTGTTAGAGTTGTGGGCTGCGAGGACATGTGAGGCATGATTGCCTTAAGTGGGCAAGGGGAGAACAAACGTCTATGCATGTGGTTGTTGATACTTGCTGGAGATGTGGTTCAAGAGATCACTTGAGGAGTGATTGTCCGTTGATGGATAGGGGTGTGCGGGCTCTAGTACTTGTTGAGGCACCGTTAGAAGGTCGTGGGCACGACCAGGGTTACTATCAGCATAATGATGAGGGTCAAAGAACCAAGATGCCTAACCAGTCTAGGGATAAAAGTTCTGCAAGGGTGTGTGAACATTACGAGGGATAATGTGACATCGCAGTGATTACAGGTATTTTCATATTGGAATCCTTGTTATTTTTCTGGGTAGTTTCTAGTTCTATGTATTCCTACATCCTAGATGAGCATGTAAGGTTGTTTGATACGCATGCTGAAATCCTAAATGCGGTGTTTGAATAGTTAGTTGTGATGTGTGGAAGTGGTATGAAGTTGTACCATAAATGTTCATTGTTGGCTTAGGATTATGGGGTTGTTGAGAATTTTATGGAGTAGTCGTTTTATGGTTGTGAATGGTTGTTCTGTAAGTATTAGTTGTTTGGGTATAAGGACGTTACGAGCTTGAGAATCGCACTGAGCAGTGAGTGCTGAGGTTTGCGATTGGATATGAGATTCTTATTGTTTCTTTGGGCATGAGATGAATACTAAACCTATGTTAGGGATGTTGGGTGATGTTTTCGGGTAGTTTGGAAGGGTAATTGTTGAGGAATTGGTGTGGAGTATTGTAATTTGATGTTGCTGGGTTATGAATGTATTTTGATGTATTAGAACCTCTACTTTTGATGGTTAGAATAGGGGAGGATGGTCCTCAAGCGTGAACGGACGTTTCAAAAGCTTTGGAGGCATGTTTATCGTATCAACAAGCGAGGCCTTGCGTGCCGGTGAGTGAGAACGTATTTTACAGCTTTGCAAAGGTTTAAAAATTGCATTTGTAAGTTTAGATCGAGCTTGATACGCTGGTTTAAGCTCGAAAGTAAGTAAAGCATAAATTCTCTCTCGAACTCAGTATGGCATTTGATTTTATGCACCTATTTTAAAAGGTTTAAATTACTCACTGTATATGCATGTTTTAAGCATGGTTTAATGTTGGAAATTGTTTATCGAAAGATGATGATGCATTGTGAGGTAATGCAAGTGTTGTTAATGTTTTTGAACATTGTTTAGTGCAAGGTTGATTGCATTGGTTTAATGATTTTGATGATGCATATGAAAATAGTGAGTAAATGATAATGAAATGAATTATATTGGCAAGTGATGGCATGATAATGTTTTGGGAAGTGTATCAGATATAATTGGCCGGCCATAGGATTTGATAGTACACTAAAAAAAGTTTCCTTAGATGTCGACGGGTTTATACGATGTACCGAATACTCCATCCAAGTGCCCTAATGGTCGAGGGGTTTATATGGTGTACCGAAGACTCCCGTTAGTGGGCTATACATCTACTGATGAGTGGGGTTGAGAGGTTTATATGATGTACCGATAACTCCACCACAGGTATCACAATGGTAGAGGGGTTTATGTGTACCAAAAACTCCCGTTAATGGGCCTTTTAGATACTGGTAGCTTGTATGTTAAGTGTTGAGTGAACACTTGCTAAATCTGTTTATCCGATGTTAAGTAATGATTTGTAAAGTGGAGTTATGGAGAGATGATTTGTAAAGTGGAGTTGTGGATAAATGATTTGCAAAGTGGAGTTGTGGGGAAAGATCACTTCTAAGCCAATATAATTGATAATATGTCATGAGATGGATGATATGATTAAATGTTTGTTTAAACATGTGTTGCTCTTTAAGCCTAGCATTGGTAGTATGCTTAGGAAAGCTTAAATTGAGGATAGCGATTGGAATATTGCTATTAATTCTTGAGACGAGTTGCATATGTTTTAATGTGGATGTTTTGGAAATGTTAAGTGCACGGTTTTGTTAAGGCATGATATTGTAATGATGTTTTAAAAGTGATTTGGAAAGTGGTTTGTGAAAAAGATTATAAATGATTTTAAATGCATTGATGGTGCTTTGTTTTAGAGCACTTCTCACTAAGCCTAGTGTGTTTATGCTCCCTTTTCCCATCAATGCAAAGAATTAGAGTTCAAAGGCAGCGAACAAGCTAAGGGACATCCAAGGACTTGTGTTTGCAAAGTATGAATACAAAATGGACTTGTAGTAATAAAGGCAATGGGGTCATTTGTTATTTGGGAGGGTTCTTTGCTAGACTCCCTATTTGTACAAGCTTTCTATGTTGGCTTGAACTTGTAACTGGTTTAATGTGCTTGAGTTGTGGATGGTTTTAAGTTTTGAATGTTGAGTTGGAAGCATGCCTCTAGATGTTGTGGATGAATGTGTTAGACTTATTAGGTTTGCCTAAAATGCTGTCAAGTTGATGTTCAAGCATATTGATGAAGTTATATGTTGATTAGTTAAGTGTTAAAGTTGATTGAAGTGATCCAAAGTGCCATATGTTGGACCTAGAGGTCATTATAGGCCTCTGTGTACCAGTATGGGTACCTCAGGATCAGTACGCAAGGTCTGTATAAGGCTCAAATCGTTAATTTAAAGCTATGGGTACTAGTACGCTTAGCCACCATATAGGTACACCTTAAGGAAAATGAATGCTTGTACCGATACACGGGTTTTAGGATTAGCACGATCCCTTCAATTTTAGCATATTGTACTGGTACACGAGGTACCGTATTGGCACGCAATTTGGTTACTAGAATCTTGAGTTTTGAGAAAATATAAAGGGGATCAGTACGGGTCAAATTCATACCAGTACGGGGTGGTCAACACATCGTATCAGTATGAGAATGAGTGTATCGGTACAATGAGTCATTATGTTTGTTAATCCGTATCGGTACAAGCTTGCTTGTATCGATACGCTATGTTGTTTTTATGCAATTTGGTGTTGTTGATGTTTAGGAATCTTGCTATTAGGTCCCTGATTATTACGAAAGCAATTGAATGTGATTGAATGATTGTTTTAGATTGGAAATAAACCTGAGAGCATGAAATTGGATTAATTAAAGGTTGGTAATCCTAATTGTGATATATGCCCTGTAGTTTGCAATATTTATGTTTTGGTCCTTTATGTGAATCGTTGTGTAATCGATCATGTTTTGCAATCTAATTTAATGTAACGTTTCCGCTGAGACAAGTACGTCCTAAATGATTAATTAAGTGCATTTAGAGAAGATAAAAAGAAAAAAAAATAGACCAGTTTAGGTTATTAGTTCGGGTTTGCTTCGGCAAACCTAACGTGATCCTTTTGGTTCAATTTCGGCTAGGCTGAGCTAAGGGGGATACAACATGATTCTCACTCAAACACTCAAACATTACAGCTTGATCTTCAAACTTGGGTAGGAAGATGAAGATGAGGAAGAGGGAGAAAACAAGGGGACAAGGGTGACTTCACCCTCCAGCTTTTCTATAGAAAATAAATAAACTCTCCCCTCCTCTTTTCTTCAAACATGAAATTACACATTAGCCCCTTTTATTTCCACCCTAACCCATTAACAAACCAATAACACAAGTCTAAGGTCCTATGACAAGCCCAAAGAGCATCCAAGGCCCACACCTCAGTTTAACTCGACTCTATGATTCTAAAATTTGGGTCGTCACAACTCTCCTCTCTTTAAAGAATATTTCATCCTAGAAATTTACCTGATGGAAATAGATGCGGATAGAGTTTTCTCATGTCGTCCTTGACTTTGCACATTGCCTCCTCGACACCGTGGTTCCTCCACAACATTTTCACCAAGGGTATGCACTTGTTGCGAAGTTCTTTGACTCTCTTGTCAAGCACTCTAACCGGTTCTTCCTCATATGTCAAATCTGTGCTGATCTCAAACTCCTCAAGCGATATGATGTGCGAAGGATCAGAACGGTAACACCTCAGCATGGACACATAAAAAACATCATGGATGTATGCCAACTTCGGAGGCAAAGCTAACCAGTAGGCCACTAGTCTAACTCTCTCAAGAACCTTATACGGTCCAATATACCTTGGACTCAACTTTCTCTTGCATCCAAAATAAATGATTCATTTCCACGAAGATACCTTGAGAAACACTTTCTCGCTAACATCATATTCAATATACTTGCGCTTCTGATACGCATAAGCTTTTTATCGATTAAATGCTACTTCCAGCCTCTCCTTGATAATCTGAACCTTTTTCTCGGTTTGTTTAATAAGGTATGATCTCACGATCCTCTTCTCATTCAGCTTGGTCTAACACAAATGTGTCCTACACCTATGCCCATATAAAGCCTCAAAAGGAGCCATCTTAATGCTCGACTGGTAATTGTTGTTGTAAGCAAATTCTATGAGCGATAACTGGTCTTCTTAACTCTTTGGAAAGTCTACTATACAACATTGGAGCATATCCTCCAAGATTTGGATGACTCGTTCAGACTGACTATCGATCCGAGGGTGGAAAGCTATGCTGAAATACAACTTAATGTCCAATGCCTTATGTATCTTCTTCCACAACCTCACCGTGAACCGTGGATCTCTATCTAAAATGATCGACGATGGTACCTCGTGCAGTCTTGCAACCTTTTTGATATACAACTGTGCTAACTTCTCAAGGGTAAAATCCATGTGCACAAGTAGAGAATGAGTAGACTTGGTCAATCGATCCACAATTACCCAAATAACATCATGTTTCTTTTGTGTCAGTGGCAGCCCGGTAACAAAATCCATGGTAACACGACCCTAATTCCATAGCAAAATCTGAATGGGCTGTAGCAAAACTGAAGAAACTTGGTGTTTTGCCTTAATCTGTTGACAAACCAAGCACCTTGTCACGAACTCGGAGACATCTCATGCAAGGCCACCAAAAGAAGGGATAAAGATCCGGATACATCTTATTACTCCCCGGATGCATATAAAACATATTACGATAGACCTCTCTTAGGATACGATCTCTTAGATCCTCTAAAGCCAGAACATACAATCAACCTTTGAAATACAAGAACCCACTATCGCGTACCTCAAAGTCAGATGTCTCACCTCTCTAAACTGCCTCAATCTGTGCCACAAGCTCTTCATCTAGAACTTGTGTCCTCTTGATCTCTTGCACTAATGTAGGCTCGACACGTAATTCAGCTAAAAGACCACCATCCTCAGTCATCCTCAAACAGGCAAACATAGTCCTCAGGTATAACATAGACTTCCAGCTCAACGCATCAGCTACAACATTCGCTTTGTTGGGGTGATACTCTATGATGCAATCATAGTCTTTCAATAATTCAATCCATCAACGTTGTCTCAAATTCAATTCCTTTTGGGTAAGCAAATATGTCAAACTCTTATGGTGGGTGTAGATGTAGCATTTCTCTTCGTACAGATAGTGCCTCAAAATCTTTAACGCAAAGATGACAACGGTAAGCTCTAATTCATGTGTAAGATAGTTCCATTCATGGAGCTTTAGTTGACTTGAGGCGTAAGCAACCACCTTATCATCTTGCACGAGCATACAACCAAGCCCGTTCAAGGAAGCATCACTAAACACGACGTAATCTTTCCCTGGCTCGGGTTGTGATAAGACTGGAGCCTACGTGAGATAAGCTTTTAACTGCTCAAAACATTGATGCCTTCTCTCGTTCCATTCAAATGGGACCCCTTTTGTAACGCCCGAAAATTGGGCCTAGAAGCTAATCGGATCTATTAGACGTTCAGGAGAACATGGTTAGGCAATTCGAGTTAGTTTCGGAAATTAAATCTTATAAAATTGTTTTTGGTTACAATAAATATGGAAAAATGTTATAAAATACTTAATTGATAGTGTAAGTATTTTGGTAAATTCAATTTAAAGTAATTAATTCTGATTTTGGGACATTTTGGTCTAGTGACTAAAATGAAAAGTTTCAAAACTGTTTTTGGTGACTAAATTAAAAAAGAATCAAAACTTAGAATCTTTAAGAAGCTATTTGACAAAACTTTTCCATTCAATTTTCCCCTTAATTTAGGCTATTTTAAAGTGTTTTAAATGGTTTTAATATTTAAAGAAAATAGATTTAACAAAACGATTTCATTTTTGCAAAATCACTTTCTTACGTAGATAACTTTGATTTTACTTTTCTCTCAACTTTCTCAGCAGCCAAACCATAAAAATCTTTCCAAAATTTCCAGGAATCAATTCCCTCTGATTTCCTTTTGATTACCTGCTTGATTCCTTTGATTATTGCAACAAAATCTATTTGGATTTCAACCAAACTTTGCCAATTAGTGGAGAAATCAACAATTAGAGGTGATTTTAATTTCTCACTCTAATTAAAGGTTCTTTATTGAAATTCCTAAGTCTTGATCCTTAGCTACTGATTTATGTTGTGGAATTATGATTTAAACATGGATTTGGTAATTAAATTAAGTTTTGTGTGGAAATTGAATAAAAACTGATTTGAATCTATTTTGTAATGAACCTAATTGGTCTAGATCTTTTATAATATGTGTTTTAATGTTAAAAGAAGAGGTTAATTAAAGGAATCCCGAAACTATGTGAATTGTTAATTTTCTAGGTTGTTTATGGTTGGTTTTTGATGTGATATTGGTGTTATGGTATTGCTGGAGGTATAAGGACGTGTTTAGGATGTTTTTGGATGTTAATCGATGTTGTTAAGATGTTAGAATTAGTAGGTTTTGGCTGGGCTTTGTTTAGGTGAAGTTTGGTGTTGATTTTAGTTGTTTTAGTTAGCATTTGATGGATATAAGGGAGGCGAAGTTGTGTTTGTTGTTTGCTGGGGATTTGAGATGCATGGAAGTGCATTAATCCTCTATTTTTGTTTGGGTAAATCAGGGGAGTTGAATCCTATAGCGTTTGGAGAGGTTACAAAAGTTTTGGAGGCTTGATCACGTATCGGCTAGCGAGCCTTGGGTTGTCGGTGAGTGGAAATGTGTTTTACTACTCTAAAAAGGTTTTGAAAGAAGTTGTGGGAGTTTAGAATAAGTTTGAAACACTTATCTAAGCTCAAATGTAAGTATCGTTGAGCTCTCTCTCGTTTTCAGTATTACAAAATATAATCTTATGCACATGTTTATGGTTTTGATTACTCATTGTATTATGCATGTTTTAGAAATGAAAGATGTTGTAAATGATCATATATGATGATTATTGAGAATGAAACATGATTTATGAAAGTATTTTTGAGAATACTACAATGCATGGTTTAATGTATTGAAATTGGATTGGTTTGATGCATATGTAAAACAATGAGATAATGTTGTTTTAATGAGTATATTGGCAAGTAGTTGTGACTAAAATGTTATCAAATACAGTTGTCTAGGCATAGGGCTTAAAGTGCACTATAAAAAGTCGCCTCATTTATGTCGAGGGGTTGTGAGCGTGGGTAAATGTTTTGTTTTCACCTACTGGTGGGTTTATACATCCAAATCGTTGAGGTGGATAAATGTTTTGTTTTCACCTACTAGTGGGTTTATACATGCAAATCGTTGAGGTGAATAAATGTTCTATTGCTCCGGTTTAAACCGTTGAGGTGGATAAATGTTCCGTTGCCCCGGTTGAGGAATGTATGTGATGTGGTCGTAGGAACCACTTGAGAAATCTGTGTATCTGATGTGTTTTTGTAAATGGTTTGGAACTTTTTTTTTGTCACTTGAAAGCCAATATACTAGATAATGTATCATGAGAAATGGATTATGTTTGTATAATATGGTTTATACATGAGATGCTCTTTAAGCTTGCTATATGGAGATTTGGAATTTAAAGATTAAATTGAGGTAGAGATGAAATCCATGATACATGTGTGGTAAATGATTTTAAATGTGCATTCGAAAGAGATTATGGAAGCATGAGACGATTTTGCCATGAGACATATGCATTTGGTTTGAATTAAAATGATTTAAATTGCATTGATGAGTGTTTTAGAGATTCCCTCACTAAGCTCATGGCTTACGCTCGCCTTTCTCATCAATGCAGAGAAATAGACTGTTGCGGACAGAAGTGCGCAAGAAAGGATCCAAGAATTGAGACATTTCAAAGTATGGTTTTATAAATAATAAGTAGTAATAAAAGGCAATGTGACAAACTGTAATATTACTTTACTCTGGAGCTTTTCCATTATCTAACGACTTGTTCGAACCTTGATTGTGATCATGAATACGATCTACACCACATTTCAACAACAAATACCGTTTCAAAGTAATGTTAGTATCTTACTAACATTAATATATATATTAGGAAAATATTCCTAAAAATTCCATAACTTTCCAAAAATAATCACTTTAGTCCTAAAAGGCTCATTTTAAGCTCCCAACCATCATTTTCTCATCTAAACCTTGCATTCTTCATTCTTTACACTTGATAACCTAAACTTTAAAAATTTACAAACAAGTCATTGTATTTTTTTTAATTTACAATTAGTCCATCAAGTTCACATAAACTTCAAAGTCATAATTTTCATCACTTAAATTGATTTTCTAATGCAATACACTTCAAAAACAAGATTAACAACCAAGTCTTTAAACTTTCCAAAATTTTCAACTTGGTCCTTAACATTTCAAATACTTACAAATTAATCCAAATAACTTCCAAAAGCTTACAAAATCGTTCTAGCACACTTTCCAACTTTAGGAAAATTTTCCATAATTTTCCCCCTTAATATTCTTCAAGTAGCCGAATTCCAAATATCAGTTTGACCAAAATTTTCCAACTTCATTGAAGCATGAATTCAACCTTAGAACATTATATTCAAGCTTCCTACATCATTTCCACATCAAATAAAAATTTTGCAAGAGTTTCCCCTAATTTTTCAACTTTTCCAAAATCAACGTAAAGACAAAATCATGGATTTTTCATCATTTTCATGCTTGAAACAACTTCACAACATCATAATCAATCAAAATAACACATGAAACATAATTTTCCAACATGTTCTTCACAAACCCTAACTTCAAATCTCACAACACAAACATGGAAGCTCTTCAAAACTTATATCAAATGAAAGAGAATTTCATGTAGATCAATTATTTATTTGATGTCATAATCTAAAAACCAACTAAATCTCATGAAAAATTGAATTGAAAACTTGTTCTTACCTTTCATATTGCTTTTTAAATGGAGGAGAGAGTATGAAGAAAATTCTAGCCTTTTTTTCTTTGTTTAATTAAGATACAAATTGCATTATATTCATTAATTCCTCATTTAAAAATCTTTTTAATAGCAAATTTACTTCTTTAGCCCTTAGTTATGACCAATCATGTAGTGAAACTTGTCCATTCTTATCCAAAATAATCAATTTTTATTAAAAACTAAGGGCAAAAGGTCAAAATGCCATTAATGAATCCATATATCTACAATATGCCATTATGCACAATTTTAGAATACTGCATAGAATAGAATCCAAATCGATTCAAAAAAATCCAAATTTCAGTATCATGTTCCTTTAGTCTGTCTAAGACTCCCATCAAATTTTTATAACTTTCCGAGTTCGAATGCTCATCTGAATTAATTCCCGGAACTTTTTCCCTTTATAGCTTTTTACACAAATCCTGTACCAAAAATTTGATTTCCACCAAAATTATTATACCGGGATGAACTATTCATTTTTGCCATAAAAATATTTATTAGGAAAATTACCATGTTGGTACTTGAACTTTTCCCAACTTTTTACTTTGACCCTAAACTTTGAATTTTTACGTTTTAGTCACTGAACTAAAACCACCAACTTTTAAAACTTTGCAATTTGGTCACTAACAAAATGTTGGGGTATTACAATATTCCCCCTTAAGATAATTCATCCTCGAATTTTCAATACATACCTGATTTAAAAAGGTGAGGAAACTGCTTTTCCATATATTTCTCTCTTTCCCATGTTGCTTCCTCCACTTTGTGATTTCGCCAAAGAACTTTAACAACTGGAATTTTCTTGTTCCTTAGTTCCTTGATATCACGAGCTAAAATTATGATTGGTTCTTCTTCATATGTCAGATCTGGTTGAACCTCTATTTCCTCTAGAGTAATGATGTGGGAAGGATCTGGTCGATACCTTCTGAGCATTGATACATGAAATACATTATGAATCTTATCCATCTCCGGAGGTAAAGCAAGTTGATAAGCTACATGACCAACTCTTTTCAATATCTCATATGGTCCGATAAATCTTGGACTCAATTTTCCTTTTCTTCCAAATCACAACACTTTGTTCCAAGGTGATACTTTAAGAAACACCTTATCGCCAACTTGAAACGCAAATTTTTTTCTCTTTAAATCTACATATGACT
The DNA here is from genome assembly GCA_019671005.1 of Hibiscus mutabilis. Lineage (NCBI taxonomy): Eukaryota > Viridiplantae > Streptophyta > Magnoliopsida > Malvales > Malvaceae > Hibiscus > Hibiscus mutabilis. Next base: position 21,050,144 of record CM033744.1, on the reverse strand, counting down.
TTTGTCGATCATCAGCTATCTTCGGATTATCTTGTATAATCTTCACTTTCTCTTCTACTTCTCTAGCAATATCGGGACCAATTATGTCCCGATCTTTTAACTCGAACCAATTCAAAGGAGTTCTATACCTTCTTCCATATAAAGCTTCAAAAGGTGCCATCTTGATGCTTGCTTGATAACTATTATTATAAGAAAATTCAGCTAATGGCAAATACTTCTCCCACGATCCTTTGAGTTCAATCGCACATGCTCTCAACATATCTTCCAAAACTTGAATAGTTTGCTCTGATTGTCCATCTGTTTGAGGATGAAAAGCTGTGCTAAAATTAAGTCGAGTATCCAAAGTATCATGGAAAGATTTCCAAAACCTATAGGTAAACTTTGGATCTCTATCTGAGACAATCAAAACTGGTACACCATGAAGTCAAACTATCTCTCTTATGTAAGCATATTTGTCCATAGAGTAATTTGTTCTTACTGGAATGAAGTCTTGCTGTTTTAGTCAATCTGTCAACAATCACCCAGATTGAATCTTTTTTGCCTGGTGTCAAAGGTAACCCCATAACGAAATCCATAGTTATTTGTTCCCATTTCCACTGCGGAATGGAAATCGACTGTAACAATCTAGAAGGCACTTGATGTTCTGCTTTGACTTGCTGACATGTTAAACATTTTGAAACAAACTCACTGATAGCTCTTTTCATCTCCGACCACCAATATCGGCTCTTTAGATCTTGATACATCTTATTACCACCTGGATGCATGGTCAATGGACTATAATGTGCTTCCCTAAGAAGTTCTTTTTCATTTCTTCATTTTCTGGAATAACAATTCTTCCCTGATAGCAAAGACATCCATTAGATTTAACCTCATAATCTTTGGTCTTGCCCTCTTCAACTTGTTTAATTCTCATCAAACATTCTTTATCTCCTCTCTAAAACTCTTTTATTCAATCCACCAAAGTAGGTCTTCTGCTTAATCCAGCAACTAAAACACCATCCTTTTGTAAAGCCAACCTTGAATTAGTGGCTCTCAATGCATCAAAAGTATTTCTACTAAGGGCGTCAGCTACCACATTCGCTCTTCCTGGATGGTAATCAATAACCACATCATAATCCTTTAATAGCTCAATCCATCTCCTCTGTCTCAAATTTAACTCCTTTTGAGTCAACAGGTACTTTAAACTTTTATGATCTATATAGATGTAACATCGTCCTCCACATAGATAATGACCCCATGTCTTCAAAGCAAGCACAACTGCTGCCAACTCTAAATCATGGGTGGGATAATTCCTCTCATGCATCTTAAGCTGTCTGGAAGCATAAGCTACCACTTTTCCTTCTTGCACGAGTACACAACCCAAACCAATATGAGAAGCATCACTATATACCACAAAATCCTTAACCGATTCAGGTTGTACCAATATCGGAGCTTCAGTTAAAATCCTCTTCAAACTTCAAAGCTTTCTTGACATTTCTCCGTCTAAACAAATGCCACATCCTTTCTCAATAGCTTAGTTAGCGGAGAAGCAATCATCGAGAAGTTCTTTACAAATCGTCGATAATAACCAGCCAATACCAAGAAACTTTGCACCTCAGAGATATTCTTTGGAGCTTTCCACTCAACTATAGCTTGTACTTCCTTGGATTCTACTCTTCTCCCTTTTGTTGAAACCACATGACTGAGAAAAGTAACTTCTGATAACCATAATTCACACTTTGATAATTTAGCATACATTTTTTTTCTCAAAGGATCTGAAGAACTACTCAGAGATGGGCATCATGCTCTTCCTTTGTCTTGAAATATACCAGAATGTCATCAATAAAAACCACCACGAATTGATCCAAATACAGCTGAAATATGCAGTTCATCAAATCCATAAATGCTTGTAGTGCATTTGTTAATCCGAATGGCATTACTACAAACTCATAATGTCCATACCGAGTTCTGAATGTCATCTTTGAAATATATTTTTCCTTAATCTTCAACTGGTGGTATCTCGATCGAAGATCAATCATGGAAAACATAGTTGCACCTTTTAATTGATCAAAAAGATCATCAATCCTTGGAAGAGGATACTTATTCTTCACTGTCACCTTATTTAACTGACGGTAATCTATGCACAATCCCATCGATCCATCTTTCTTTTTCACAAATAACAGTGGTACACCCCAAGGTGACACACTTGGCCTTATGAATCCTCGATCTAACAGTTCCTGCAACTGCTCTTTTAATTCCCGAAGCTCTGTCGGAGCCATTCTGTATAGAACCATTGATATAGGTGTAGTACCAGGTAATACTTCTATTTTAAACTCTACCTCACGAGCTGGAGGTAATCCCGGTAACTCATCTGGAAACACATCTAGATAATCTCGAACAGTAGGAATATCTTCCAACTTAACTCTAGAAGTTCGAGTATCCACTACACTAGCTAGAAAGGCTTGACAACCTTCGAATAGCAATTTCTTTGCAGAAATAGTTGAAATCACATTAGATAGTGGATTCATCCTTTCACCCACTACCATTATCTCAACACCTTTCAAATCCCTCAATATTAGTCGTTTTAAACGACAATCTACCATGGCAAGATAAACAGATAACCAATACATTCCCAAAATTATCTCGAATTCTTCAAAAGGTAATTCCATTAAATCTGCCGGGAACTCTATTCCTTGCACCTTTATTAGGCAATTTCTACATATTCGACTCACTTTTTCACTCTGACCCAATAGATTGGTAGCTATAATGTCACTAGAGATAGACTCTAATGGAATACTCCTTTCCTCAATCAGCTTAGTGCTAATATATGAGTGCGTAGAACCAAGATCAATCAAAACAAACATAGGCTCATCATAAAGATAAAATGTACCTATAATAACTTCTAGATCATCACGATCTCTATCTATCTGGATGTGAAAAACTCAGGCTGGTGTACGCATTTTCTGTTGTGAAACAGATTAAGATGGTCTTCCGGGTCCACCTCTACCTCTACCTCTTTGTGGCAACGCAGTAGACCTCTTTTTCTGAACATATCGTTCACCTTGCTTTTTAGGACAGTCTCTCCCAAAATGACCCATTTTCCACAATTCATGCATGCTCATATCGTCATCCAACATGTGCCAGAATGACGTTTACCACAAATGTCACACTTAGTTCTGAATTGGAATGACAAACTAGCACTAGAATTAACAGTCTATCTATTTCCTCCTGTATTGCCTCCTTTCCAAGCAGATCCAGATTTATTCTCATTCCCATAACCACCTTTATTCTGCTTTGAAGCAAAAGAAATTGAAGATGTTCCCGGTCTTTTGTTTGACTGTGAAATCTACTCTAACATACCTTTTGATCCACGCGTTCTATTGCCTTGGCCCGATTCACTACCTCTTGAAAGGTAGGCAGATTCAATGCCACTAGAAATTTCTTGGTTTCCTTGTTCAGGCCTTCAATAAAATACTCACATCGACTCCTTTCGGTTGGGATAGCTCCGTTGCAAACCGGCTCAACTTATTGAATTCACACTCGTATTCACAGATAGTCCGATTGTCTTGCTTCAAAATGAGGAATTGTTGTTTCATTTCTCTGATAAACTGATCTCCAATGTACTTATTCTTGAATTCTTCCAAGAAAAATTGCCAAGTAACTCGTTCAGGAGGAATGTGCATCGTAGCATTTGTCCACCAAAATCGAGCTTAACCTCGAAGTAATGAAACAACTCCATCCAGCTTTTCAGTTTCTGAGCAGTGAAATCCCTCTAACATGATCTTTAAATCATTCAACAACATATCTGCGACCACGAGACCTTTATCAACTTCTCCTCTAAACATAGGTTCTCCCAAACTCTTTAATTCCTTTGCAATTGACACCTGAGAAGCAGGGGGAGCTGGAGGTAGCTAAAAACGTGTCAAGATTGTTTCCAGTGCCTGAAGTAATGTCCCCTGGTCCTGCACATGCATTCCATGTTGTACTGGTACTCCTTCCTGTTCAGCTTGAGCCGAAGGGTTGTTATTAACCTCATTACTTCCACTACATGCTTCTTTCGGAGCTACTTGTTCAATTGCTCGTCGAGAGTCTCCTGATTCATCAATCTATAACCACACAACTACTACATTAGTAAGAAGCAACATCATCAATTATATCAACATCATATCAGTAATATTGACATCCTAGTGGCATGTACATATTTTTCAACAAAAACAATTTCCATTTCGGCCTAGAATCGGCTAAACCTTTAGCTCTGATACCAATAAATGTAACAATCATTTCTCGTATTCATTACTGAATACAAGTCAGAGATGTCACAAAATAAAAGTATAATAATTTCTATGTCAAATTTTGTTAAAATAAAATTTCCTAATAATATATCAAACCATTTTTAAACTAAAGTAATAGTTAATCGTATAGAATTTAAAAAATCTAATTTTTCTAAATTCAATTTAAATCTAGATTTAAGCAGAAACTAGGCAATTTACTTCTTAAACATCTAATTAATAAAACTGCTTAAAAACTACTAATTTAAAAATAATCTAGATAACAAATAAAATACGTTTAAACTCATATTCTATTAAACATAGTTATACCAGAGCAGTTAAACATTTATATTATACATGCCAACCAGAACTATCAAAAGACAACATTTAAGATGTAATATTGATTCTGATGTACCACTCTCAAAATGTGATGATGTTTGCAGCTGCTCCTTACTTCTTAAGCTCCTTATAACCTACGCGTGAAACAATCACACGCTAAGTATACACTTAGTGAGGCAATATATATAATAATTGAAAAAAACATTTCACTATAAGTATAATAAAAATATTTAGAGTGCAATAAAAACATTAAAAAGGATTTGAAATTCACGAATCTGATTTACCAAACCATTCCACTTTCAATTCCTATGATAATATAGCATAGCCCAATGTACTATATATGAGAATGCTACGTATGCGAGTTTAATGATGAGTAATGCACATGTGCCCGCAACAACTAATCAGTTGTGTTTGGATCAATAGATCAATGCTAGTGTATCGCTATAAATACTACCGTAACTTAACGACATTAATAACCTTCACTAGATCATAGTTGTAAAACACAACTCACTGTCTCACCTATCGTAGCAGTATTAAATGTATCGCCTGCTTAGTAGCAGTATTATACCAATATACTCTAACTCTTTGGCATGCCAATATACCAAGACTCTTAATAGACATACAATGGGCATTCAACATTTCAATAATATGAACTTTCCTTTTTATCAATGATACCAATAAATCATAATAAATCACTTTCATATATAGAATTTTGCATTGGACAGTTCATACCCTAAATCATTTATAAACTATTCAAACATTTCAGATAATTCAAATCATTTACCTTTAACCTTCGAGACTGACTTATCACAAGTCTATCTCATAGCAATAATAATAAATAAATAAAAATGCACTCACCTTTGCCTCACTAGCTATAATGTACTATTACTTTACTCTGGAGCTTTTCCTTTATCTAACGACTTGTTCGAACCTTGATTGTGATCACGAATACGATCTACACCACATTTCAACAACAAATACCATTTCAATGTAATGTTAGTATCTTACTAACATTAATATATATTAGGAAAATATTCCAAAAAATTCTATAACTGTCCAAAAATATTCACTTTAGTCATAAAAGACTCATTTTAAGCTCCCAACCATCATTTTCAACTCTAAACCTTACATTCTTCATTCTTTACACTTGATAACCTAAACTTTAAAAATTTACAAACAAGTCCTTGGATTTTTTTGAATTTACAATTTAGTCCCTCAAGTTCACATAAACTTCGAACTCATCATTTTCATCACTTAACTTGATTTTCTAACACAGTACACTTCAAAAACAAGCTTAACAACCAAGTCTTTAAACTTTCCAAAATTTTCAACTTGGTCCTTAGCATTTCAAATACTTACAAATTAATCCAAATAACTTCCAAAAGCTTACAAAATCTTTCTAACACACTTTCCAACCTTAGGAAAATTTTCCATAATTTTCCCTTAATATTCTTCAAGTAGCAGAATTCCAAAGGTCACTTTGACCAAATTTTTCCAACTTGATTCAAGCATGAATTAAACCTTAGAACATTATATTCAAGCTTCCTACATCATTTCCACATCAAAAAAATTTTGCAAGAGTTTCCCCTAATTTTTCAACTTTTCCAAAATCAACCTAAAGAAAAAATCATGGAATTTTCATGCTTGAAACAACTTCACAACATCATATCAATCAAAATAACTCATGAAACATAATTTTTCCAACATGTTCTTCACAAACCCTAACTTCAAATCTCACAACACAAACATGGAAACTCTTCAAAACTTATATCGAATGAAAGACAATTCCATGTAGATCAATTCTTTATTTGATGTCATAATCTAAAAACCAACTAAATCTCATGAAAAATTGAATTGAAAACTTGTTCTTACCTTTCTTGTTGCTTTCGAAATGGAGGAGAGAGTATGAAGAAAATTCTAGCCTTTTTTTCTTTGTTTAATTAAGATACAAATGGCATTATATTCATTAATTCCTAATTTAAAATCTTATTTAATAGCAAATTGACTACTTTATCCCTTAGTTATGACCAATCATGTAGTGAAACTTGTCCATTCTTATCCAAAATAATCAATTTTAATTAAAAAGTAAGGGCAAAAGGTCAAAAATGCAATTAATGAATCCATATATCTACAATATGCCATTATGCACTATTTTAGAATACTGCATAGAATCGAATCCAAATCGATTCAGAAAAATTCCAAATTTTAGTATCATGCTCCTTTAGTCTGTCTAAGACTCCCATCAAATTTTTATAACTTCGAATGCTCATCTGAATTAATTCTCGAAACTTTTCCCTTTATAGCTTTTTACACAAATCTCGTACCAAAAATCTGATTCCCACCAAAATTCTTATACCGGGATGAACTATTCATTTTTGCCATAAAAATATTTATTGGGAAAATTACCATGTTGGTACCTAAACTTTTCCCAACTTTTTACTTTGACCCATAAACTTTGAATTTTTATGTTTTAGTCAATGAACTAAAACCACCAACTTTTAAAACTTTGCAATTTATTCACTAACCAAATGTTGGGGTATTACAAGTACACTCTTAAATTTCAAAAATTGCATTTTAGTCCCTAAAATGCAAATTCAAACAATTAGATGCCAAATCGATGCCCGATTGAGTTGTAACCTTACCATAACCAGTATGACCACCTTAGGACTTAAAAATGCATTTAGATAAGATAAAAGAACAAATGGATCGTTTCAATGTAAATCTTATGGGTTTGTCTGGCAAACCCTAATGTAGCTCGTTCGGTTTGGTCTTGCGACAAAACCAGGTCAAGAGGGCTATATTTGTTGGTATCAGAGCTAGGTTATGATTGTTGGGAGGTGGATTATAGTTGTTTGATGTATTGTTGATGTATGTTTCTGCTGATTGTTATGCACGATGTATAAATTTGTAAGATTATGTTGGATATGTGATATGTTTGGATGTTTAGCTTGGGGACATATTGCCTTATTACTACTAGAGTTAAATGATTTTTTTTAACAATAGTGAATTGGATTCTTGCTGCAGGATGGTCTAATTGTTTTTTTTATTGCATTATCATGTTTTAGACTTGTATTTTTGTAAATGGGATCGAGACTAGAGACAAGGGCACATACGGGGAGTGTAGTGAATAGACAAGAGGATGAGTTGCCTCTTCCTCCACCAATTCCCCCTGCATGTGTTAGAGTTGAGGGTAGTACACCTTAGGCACCACAAGGACTTATTTTTGGCTACATGACACCGTTAATCCAAGTGATGATGAGAGCTTTTTAGGCAGCCATGCTTGGAGTGCAAGTACCTGCACTGATGCATGTAGCTGTAAATACCGTGCTACCTTTAGATATCTGCGTAGCTTAGGTGGACTAAGTTTAGAGGTTTGGCTCCTGAAGCGGCCAAAAATTGGTTTGATAGGACGGAGAGGATTCTTGGCCAGGTGGAGTGTACATATGTTTGTAAGCTGGGTTGTGTGGTATCGTTACTCTAGGGTGATGCTTACAGTTGGTGGACAATTGTTGTTGCAGGTGTGGCATTTGTTGATGTAACATGGGAATTCTTTTGTGCTACTTTTCGCAAGAAGTATTTGGGAACTCGCTATCGAGATGAGAAGAAGATGGGGTTTATGGCTTTAGAGCAGGGAAACTTGTCTATTTTTGAGTATGAGATCCAATTTTTCTGGTTGAGCAAGTATGCACCTGAGCTGGTTCCTGATGAGTGACATCATTGCGACCGATTCTTTTGTCAGTTGATCAAGGAGGCGAAGACATACATGTTGGCTATAGACTATATAGAGTTTGATGTCTTAGTTTTTTGAGCTAAGGACATATAACAAAATTTGGGGTTATATGCATTTAGGGGAGTGCTGGTGTACCCTGGGTACATGCTAGAATTATGGATTGTAGGATCATCTCAGGCGTAAATGTCCGCAGTTAGCTAGAGAGGGAAAAGTTGCTGCACGAGCTATAGTACTGTAGAGAGGCCGTGGGCGTAGTCATGGACATTTCCATCGTAGAAATGATTGTCGGAGGGTAGTTGCTCATATCGTAGCAGTTTAGCTTGAGGGTGGTAGACTGACAAAAGTATTTGCGCATCGTGTGGGAAGGAATGATATCGATGTTATTTCATATATATTTACTTTGTAGTCTATACCATTGCTCTCTTTGATAGATTATGGTTCTACACATTCATATATCTTGCACGAGCATGCTTGCTTGATATACCTATAGAGGTGTTAGATGTTGTTATGAGTGTAACTAGTTCCTTTGGGGAGACTATAGTTTCTAGGAAGTTGTACAGGAGATATCCTTTGATGGTTCATGGGCATATGTTTAAGGATGACCTGATGGAGTTGCCGTTTCACAGTTTTAATGAAATCTTGAGGATGGATTGGTTGTCTGAACATTGGGTTGTGGTTGATTTTGAGACCAAGCGAGTTTCGTTGAGACTTGCTGATGATTATGAAATGGTGGTTGTGGTCGAGAATATCAAATTCTTGTCCAATGTAGTTTCGCTTTGAAAGCGTGAAAGATGTTTGAATCTGGGGGTTAAGCATAGCTAGCTTATGTTATGAACCCCGAATAGAAAGAAGTGTGTGCCCATGATATTCGCGCTAGTTGTAATTTCTAGGGGTGTTTATGAAAGAGTTGCTAGGTTTGCCACTAATTAGGAAGGTAGAGTTTTACATTGAGACGTACGCGGATAGGACTCCAGCGTCAATTACACCCTATCGCATGGCACCGAAGGAGCTTAAGATGCAGTTACAGGAGTTGTTCGATCGTGGTTCCATTCAGCGTTAATCGGGTGTTCCATGAATTCTTGGATCAATTTGTAGTAATGTTCATCGATGACATTCTTGTGTACTCTCATACTGAGGAAGATCATGGGCGACACCTACAGATTGTGTTGCAAGTTTTGTTGGACAATAAGCTTTATGCCAAGCTGAGTAAGTACGAGTTTTAGATCAAGCAAGTGGTCTTCCTTGGTCATGTTGATTCAGCCTAGGGTATTCATGTGGATCTGTAAAAAATTGAAGTTGTTGTGAATTGGAAGCAACCAAACTCAGTATCGGAGGTTCGCAGCTTTCTGGGGTTAGCAGGATATTATTGATGCTTTATAGTTGGTTTCTCGAGGATTGTTGCTTCTTTAACGAAGTTGTTGCAAAAGGAGGTGAGTTTTGAGCGGACAGAAGGTAGACAACAAGCTTTTGACAAGCTGAAGGAAGCTTTGCCGCAAGCCCCAATCTCGATTCAACCTGAGTTAAGGAAAGAGTTTCTTGTGTATAGCGACGCATCTTACGTGGGTTTGGGGTATGTTCTGATACAAGAGGGAAGGGTTGTCGCTTATACATCTAGACAATTAAAGGTGCACGAGTGCAACTACCCTACGCACAATATTGAGCTTGTGGCAGTGGTGTTTGCATTGAAGATTTGGCGACACTATCTTTATGGTGAGAAGTGTATTGTGTACACGGATCACAAGAGTTTCAAATACCTGATGACGCAAAAAGAGTTAAATCTTAGGCAATGAAGATGGTTAGAGTTGCTTAACAATTACGATATGTCATTCGAGTATCATCCAGGTAAGGCTAATGTGGTAGCCGATGCTTTGAGTAGAAATGTTGCAGCTGAGTTGAGGGTGATGTTTGCTCGGTTGAGTGTAACGTGATATGGTAGGTTGTTGGCTAAGTTGCAAGTGAAGCCATCGTTGTTGTAGTTGATCACGAAGAAGCAACCGTATGATGATTCTTTGGTGTCGCATGTCAAGGACATCATGGATGGCAACCAGATGGATTTTTCTTTCAGTAATGAAGGTGTTTTGCGTTTCAAGAGTTGAATAGTGGTGTCAAAAGATGAGAAGTTAACGGACACTATCTTGAGAGAGGCACATTCGAGTCCTTTTGTGATGTATTCGGGGAGTACAAAGATGTATTAGGATTTGAAAAAGTAGTATTTTTAGGTTAGTTTGAAGAAGGATGTCGCGAGTTTTGTTACTCGTTGTATGGTTTGTCAACGTGTTAAGGCTGAGCACCAGTTTTCTTTAAGGTTGTTGCAACCTTTGAAGATTCCAGAATGGAAGTGGGAAAGAATTACAATGGATTTTGTGACCGGATTACCTTTGACGCCATCAAAGAAGAATTCTGTTTGGGTGATTGTGGATAGGTTTACGAAGTGCATATTTTCTAGCTGTGCATACGACGTATACTTTGGATAAGTTGGCGGAGCTGTACATTGTTGATACTGTAAGGTTGCACAGTGTGTCTAAGTCTATTGTATTGGATAGGGTCTGCATTTTACATCGAGGTTTTGGAAGTGTTTGCATAGGGCTTTGGGTATACGGTTGAATTTCAGTACTTCGTATCATCCTCAAATGGATGGTCAGTCTGAACACTTTATCCAAGTGTTGGAAGATATGTTGCGATGTTGCATCATTAATTTCAAGGATTATGGTAGAATTAGTTACCTTTGGTAGAGTTTTCCTATAACAATAGTTATAAGGCTAGTGTCCAGATGGCTCCGTATTGGGCTTTGTATGGTAGGAAGTGTCCCACGTCACTTTGTTTGGTGGAGGCAAGTGAGAAGTATGTTTCCTTGCCGGATGTGTTAAAGGATACCAATGAGAAGGTGAAGCTTTTAAGTGATCGGTTGAAGGCGGCTTCAAATAGGCAAAAGTTGTATACTGACTTGAAGCGAATGGAGATAGAGTATGCGGTTGGTGATCATGTGTTCCTGTAGGTTTCACCTTGGAAAAAGGTGATGAGGTTTGGACGAAATAGAAAGTTGATTCCTAGGTTTATTGGTCCTTATGAGGTTTTAGAGCGTGTTGGTCCAGTTGCATATAGGTTGAGGTTGCCTGCTGAGTTGGAAAAGATACATGATGTTTTCCATGTATCGATACTACGAAGGTATAGATCAGATCTTTCACATGTGATACTAGTCGAAGAGATTGAGTTGAATTCGAATTTGACCTATGAAGAGGAGTCGATGAGAATTCTATATTCAAGCAGCAAGGTTCTTTGAGGAAAGACCATAGAACTGGTGAAGGTGTTGTGGCGACATCGTGGTGTTGAGGAAGCCACCTGGGAGAGCAAGGAGAACACGCTAAAAGCAGTTCCCCCATCTCTTTCCATCAGGTAAATTTTGAGGATGATATTTCTTAAGAGGGGGAAAGTTGTAACGCCCGAAAATTGGGCCTAGAAGCTAATATGATCTATTAGAGGGATTGGGAGAACCGGGTTAGGCAATTCGAGTTAGTTTCGAGAATTAGATCTTATAAAATTGTTTTTGGTTAAAATAAAGTATGGAAAAGTGTTATAAAATACTTAATTTATATTTTAAGTATTTTGGTAAATTCAAATTGAAGTAATTAATTCTGATTTTGGAACATTTTGGTCTAGTGACTAAAATGAAAAGTTTCAAAACTATTTGTGGTGACTTAATCGAAAAGGGATCAAAACTTAGAATCTTTAAGGGGCTGTTTGACCAAACTTTTCCATCAGATTTTCCCTTAGTTTAGGCTATTTTAAAGTGTTTAAATAGTTTTAATATTTAAAGAAAATAGATTTAATAAAAGGATTTCATTTTTTACAAAATCACTTTCTTACGTAACTAACTTTGATTTCACTTTTCTCTCAACATTCTCAGCAACCAAACTATACAAATTTTCCAAAATTTCCAGGAATCAAATCCCTTTGATTCTTGCAACAAAATCTATTTGGATTTCAACCAAACTTTGCCAATTAAGGGATAAATCAGCAGTTAGAGGTGATTTTCGTTTCTCTCCTCTAATTAAGGGTTCTTTATTAAAATTCCCAAGTTCTTGATCCTTTGCTACTGATTATGTTATGAAATTATGATTTAAACATGGATTTGGTAATTAGATTGATTTTTGTGTGGAAGTTGAATAAAAACCGATTTGGATCTGTTGTGTAATGAATCTAATTGGTTTAGATCTTTTATGAGATGTGTTTTAAGGTTAAGGGAAGAGGTTAATTAAAGGAATCTCGAAACTATTTGAATTGCTAATTTTCTAGGTTGTTTATAGTTGGTTTTTATGTGATCTTGGTGTTATGATGTTGTTGGAGTTATAAGGACGTGTTTAGGATTTTTTGGATGTTAGTCGATGTTGTTAAGATGTCAGAATCTGCAGGTTTTGGCTAGGCTTTGCTTGAGAGAAGTTTGCTGTTGATTTCGATTGTTTTAGATAGCCATTTGATGGATCTAGGGGAGGTGAAGTTGTGTTTGTTGCTTGTTGGGGATTTGAGATGCATGGAAGTGCATTAATCCTTTATATTTGTTTGGGAATTTTAGGGGAGTTGAATCCTATAATGTTTGGAGAGGTTACGGAAGTTTTGGAGGCTTGATCGTGTATCGGCTAGCGAGCCTTGGGTTGTCAGTGAGTGGAAATGTGTTTTACTGCTCTAAAAATGTTTTGAAAGAAGTGTGGTCGTTTAGAATCAGTTTGAGACACTTATCTAAGCTCGAAAGTAAGTTTTGGCGAGCTCGAAAGTTTGAGACACTACAATATGGGAAAATTCCTCAACGCGTTCCAAAAGCAAACAACTGATCCTAAAAACCACATACTCTCATCACCACTTGGTCGCTTCAAAACTATTGCAACCCTATTCTCCAAAAAACCACCCAAAACTCTTCTAAAACTCTATAAGATCGTAAGGATTCTCCATACTATATTAACTTCCTTCGCCATATCATCGATCTCTGAAAAGTCATCCGTAAGTGTGAATATATGTATGCATGAACACCTACATGCCCTAGTCGATGCCTATGCACATGTATGAAAACCCCTAGTGCCATGCCCAATGTATGCATGTAATGCCATATTTAATATATACATATAAGTGTTTTGTATTGTGCATGTTTGACAATTCACGCTTACTAACAACATTCTCTGACCAAATTTACTTAGCTTTGTCGTAACCCAATATCATATAGTTCAGCTCGCCAAAACTTGCACCCACCCTAACTACGGATAGACACTCTGCCACCAAAACCTTTTAAGCTAACCTAACTAACACGCAAGTTTCCTCCTGCTACCTCGGAACCCAAAGATTCTACCACTTTTACACTTTTCTAAGCTCACCACCACAACAAAAAGGAATTTGGGAGCCGTACCAACGTACGTCTCATCACCGAACCTGACATTACAACTTAAAGACAACTTCGCCAACAACATCCAGAACATCTCAACAAAGGATCCCTAACAACACAAAATTTCAAAAACCAAACATTCTCAACCCCCCGACTTTAAACACAACCAAGGTAACTTCGCAACATAAGCCCCAACATCCTTTTAATTCCAAGCCAAAGCTATCTCAACCTCAGTCGAGCCATAACTCAACTTACACTTCAAGGAATATGAACATTTTTGCTCTCAGCTCTTGTCTCAGTCTCATTCGCAACAAGAATCCAAGTCACTATTGTTTAAAAAATAAATAATTTAACTCAAGTAGTAATAAGGCAATGTGTCCCAAGTTTAAACACCCCAAACATACCACATATCAAATACAATTTCACAAATTCAATCACCGTACATGTCAGACAACATATTCATACAACAACAACCAACCAAACAACTATAACCCACCTCCCAACAATTAAAATCTGGCTTTGATACCACCAAATGTAACCCCTTGACCGAGTCTAATCGCAACTGAACCGAGCAAGCTATATTAGGGTTTGCCGAAATAAACCCCAAAGAGACTACAATAAAATAGTCCATTTTTCCTTTTATCTTATCTAAATGCATTATTAGGTCATATGGTGATCATACAAGTTCTGGTTAAAGCTATAACTCAATCGGGCGTCATTTCGACATTCAATTGTTCAAAAATGCTTTACAGGGACTAAAACATAATTTCCTATAACTATAAGGGCTTTCAAAAAATTGAGGTTACCAAACCTCAATTAGTCACGTTTCATACCTTTATGTTGAATCTAAACTTAAAACGACCATTCAAACACATTTAATTGCATAATTAAGATATAGGGACCAAAATGCAAAGATTTCAAAATCAGATAGCTTCACAACAGAATTAACGGTCAGCGTACCGGTATGAGTGTCTACCATATCGCAACTGAGCTAAAAAACAAAGGGTACTGATACAGTCCTCAAGCGTATCGGTACGGACTTGTGTGTTATAAAAATTAGATTTCTGTAGCTACAGACTGTATCGGTATGACAACCCATATACAGAAACAACCTCATTTTTAGCTATGCATACCGATATGGTTACCAGGCGTATCAGTATGCCTAGGCAATTTTGAACAACCTGTACCGAGATAAATCCCCGGGTACCGAAACCTGAGGAGCCATATCGGTACGGTAAGACCTGTATTGACCTCTAGGTCTAACATATGGCACTTTGGCTCACTCTAACACCCTTCAAACGCCCTCTAATAATCACATGGCATCATAAACATCCAATTCTCAACCATAGCAGCATAGCAAGAGTTCATACTAAGCATGGCATAACCAAGCATTCTCCTAAGATCATGATTTCTACCCAAGCATGCTAAATGTCCCCCAACCCTTCAAACCAAGTATAATAGCATCAAACAAGTCCAAAACAATAATCCAAACTTATGCAATAGGGAGTAACTCAAAATACATCTCCAAAAACAACCTGGTCACATTGCATTCTTATTACTACTTATCGTATATAAAACTGTACTTTGTAATGGAACGTTCCTTGCATTCTCCCTTGGTCATTTACTGCCCGAGAAAGCTATTTCTCTGCATTGATGAGGAAAAGAGAGCGTAAGCGATAGATTAGTGAGGGGATCGCAAAAACACTCATCAATGCATTTAAAAACCATTTGTTTCAAATCACATGTAATTATCTCATGGTAGAACATCTCATACTTTTCATGTCATCTCAATTATGCACAATTAAATCATTTTCAACACATGTATCATGGATTCAATATCTACCTCAATTTAAGCTTCACACCATAACACCTTTAAAACAAGATTAAAGAGTACCACATGTATAAATCACATTATACAAACAAAATCTATTTCTCATGATACATTATCTCATATGTTGGCTTTCAAGTGACTCAAAAATAGCAACCTCTCATTTCATAAAGCATATTGGATACACAAATTTCTCAAGTGGTTCCCACGACCACTTTACATATATACCTCAACCGGAGCAACGGTACACTTGCCCACCTCAACAGTTCAAACTGGAGTAACGAAACATTTACCCACCTCTACGGTTTGGATGTATTAATCTACCAGTGGGAGAAAAAAGAACATTTACCCACCTCAACCGCTGTTGTTATCATGGTGAAGATTATAGACACTTAACACCCCTCGGCACACATGAGGTGACTTTTTATAGTGCACACTAAAACCTATGGCTAGCCAACTATATCCGATATCGTTTTAAACACAGTCAATTGCAATATATTCAATAAACAACATTACCTCACTACTTTACATATGCATCAAATCAAACCAAAACAAATACATTAAACCATGTATTTCAATAATCTCAAAAATAATTTCATAAACCATATGTCATTCTTAGAAGCCATCATCTATGGTCATTTGCAACATCTTTCACTTTCAAAACATGCATAATGCAATGAGTAATCAAAACCATAAACATGTGCATAAGATTTCATTTTGCAAAACCAAAATCGAGAGAAAGCTCAACTAATACTTACTTTCGAGCTTAGATAAATGTATCAAACTTTATATAAACTTCCATAACTCATTTTCAAACCTTTTAACAGAAGTAAAACACTTTTCCACTCACCAAAAAACCAATGATTGCTTGCTGATGCGAGGATCAAGCTTCTGAAGCTTCGCGCCTTCTTCAAAAGCCAAATGATTCAACTCCCATTCTTTACCAAATCAAAAATAGAGGATTAAAACACATCTCTGCAACATAAACCTCTAGCAACCAATAAACACAACCTCAACTCCCAAGAATCCACCCAACACCTTCCTAAAACTATCAAGAACACCACCAAACCTTACCTAAACAAAGCCCAGCTAATGTCTAACGATTCAAGCACATTAACAGCATCAATTAACATCCAAAAACATCTTAAACACGTCTTTATACCTCCAGCAACATTACAACAACAAGATCACCCCAAAAACCAACTATATCCAACTTAGAAAACCAATAATTCACATAGTTTCGGGATTACATTGATTAACCAATTCTTTCAACATTAAAACACATCCAAATAGAGATCTAAATCAATTAGATTCATCACCAAACATATCCAAATCAATTTTCAATAACATTCCAAGAAAACTCAATTTAAACATTAAATCCATGTTAAATCATAATTCCTTAACATCTTTGTAAAGCTTTTCATTAATTAACTCGACTAAGTGTCAACCTTTACTCCTAAGGGGTAGACTCACTTCTGAAGTAAGTTTATCTACTTGAACAACTTCGTCAAAGCTTCTCACCTTAGTATCTAGCAACTGATTGTTGCCCCTTAAGTCTATTAAAATATTAAGGTGCATTAAGCACACTATGCCAATTGTCGTATGGTAAAAGATTTGAGAAAGTTAAGTACTAGCAGATAGAAAATAATGCCAAGGCATTAAGATTATTAAAAACCAAACATAAAACTAGCGTTAATCGAAAACAACCCTTAACCAACTGTAAAAGCTTAGTTCATGGTTAGGGGGTCCATCTACAAAACATCATCATTTCTCATCATCATTTTGAAATAAAAACAAATAAAACTAAGAGAATGTGAAAGAATGAGATCTGATAGTACATCCCTTCGAATGCTCTAGAGCTCTCGGTCTTAGTTGGTCAAACCATGTCACCTCTCAGTTCACCACAGTGCAGCCTCTCCTTGATCCCCCTCAAGTGGTAGCTTGAGCTCCTTTAAATTAGCTTGTGTGGAAACCCTAGGATAAGCTTTTGAGTTTGAATTTTGAATGGGCAAAGGGATAAGATGTGTTATCCTTTTATCTCTACAATTCTTTTACTTTCTTTCCTACGTTCTCTGTCAGCACTTCTCTTCCAGCCCTACTACCTATGTCCTGTATCAAAACCAGCAAAATAACCCTTCATACTGCAACAAAATAGCTCATAACTCCTTATGCAAATGCATGAATTTAACAACTAAATACAAACATATCTACTTAAAGGTAAGCAAAAGTATTATGAAATAGCATAAAAATAGTACTGTTAGGGAGTTAATAGAAGGTATCTATATGGTTTCGCAAAAGATTGAGGCGGCCGTGAATTGGAAGCAACCTAAGTCGGTGATGGAGGTTAGTAGTTTCTTGGGGTTACTAGGATATTATCATCGCTTTGCGGATGGTTTCTCAAAGGTGGCTACTCTTTTGACAAAGTTATTACAAAAAGGATGTAAGTTTTGAGTGGACGAATAGTAGGCAACAAGCTTTTGATAAGTTGAAGGAAGCTTTGACGTAAGCTTTGATCTTGATTTAACTTGAGTCAGGGAAAGAGTTTGTAGTTTATAGTAATGCATCATATGTTGGTTTGAGTTGTGTATTGATGTAAGGGGAAATGTTATGGCTTATGTATCTAGGCAGTTGAATGTGAACGAGCGCAATTATCCTACTCGTGATATAGGGCATGTCGTGGTGGTGTTTGCATTAAAGATTTGGAGGCATTATCTATATGGTGAGAAGTGTACTGTGTATACCGATCACAAGAGTTTGAAGTATCTGATGTCACAAATGAAGTTGAATCTTATGCAACGAAGATGGTTGGAGTTGCTTAAGGATTATGATTTGACGATAGAGTATCATTTGGGTAAGGCTAATGTTGTTGTCGATTCCTTGAGTAGGAAGGTTGTGGTGGAGTTAAGGGCAATGTTTGCTCAGTTGAGTGTGATGCGATATGGTGGTTTATTAGCTGAGTTGTAAGTGAAGCCATCATTTTTACAATTGATCAAGGAGAAACAATCGTATGATGATTCATTGGTACCACATGTTAAGAATATTATGGATGGTAATCAGACAGATTTTTGTTTTATGATGAGGGTGTTTTGTGCTTCAAGAGTCAAGTGGTTATGCCGATAGATGAGGAGTTGAAGCGCACTATCTTGACTGATTTTTATTCGAGTCTTTTTACTATGCATCCGGGAAGTACCAAGATGTATTAGGATTTTAAGAAAGAATTTTTTGGGTTGGTTTGAAGAAGGATGTAGCGGATTTTGTTGTTCGATGTATGGTATGTAGCGAGTTAAGGTAGAGCATCAGTTTCCTTCCGGGTTGTCGCAATTGCTGAGGATTTTAGAATGGAAGTGGGAGACAATTACTACGGATTTTGTAACCAGATTGCCTTTGATGCTATCAAAGAAGAATTCTGTGTGGGTGATGGTGGATAGGTTTACGAAATGTGCACATTTTTTGGCTATGCATACGACGTATACCTTGGATAAGTTGGCGGAGTTGTATGTTGCAGAAATTGTGACGTTGCATGGGGTGCCTAAGTTTATATTATCAAATAGGGATCCGCACTTTACAACGAGGTTTTGGGAGTGTTTTCATAAGAATTTGGGTACACGGTTGAATTTTAGTACTTCGTATCATCCTCAAACGAATGGTCTGTTTGAACATGATATCTAAGTTTTAGAGGATATGTTGCGGTGTTGCATCATTGATTTTCAAGGAACATGGGAGAAGCAGCTACCGTTGGTGGAGTTTGCCTATAACAATAGTTATCAGGATAGTATTCAAATTGTACGGTATGAAGCTTTGTATGGTAGGAGGTGTTGTACGCCACTTTGTTGGGTTGAGCGAGTGAGAAGTATGTTTCCCTGCCTGATGTGCTGAAAAACACTAATCAGAAGGTGGAGCTTATTACTGATCTGTTGAAAACGGCTTCGGGTCGGCAAAAGTCTTACGCTGACTTGAAGCATCGAGAGATTGAGTTTGCGATTGGAGAAAAAGTGTTTCTTAATGTTTCACCCTGGAAGAAGGTAATGAGGTTTGGATGTAAGGGCAAATTGAGTCTAAGGTTTATTGCGTCTTATGAGGTGTTGGAGCGTGTTGGTCCAGTTGCTTATAGGTTAAGGTTGCCTATGGAGTTAGAGAAGATACATGATGTTTTCCATGTATCGATGCTTCAGAGATATAGATCGGACCCATTACATGTGATCCCTGTTGAGGAGATTGAGTTGAATCCGAATTTGACTTATGATGAGGAGCTGGTGAAAATTTTGGATTCTAGCAGCAAGGTTCTTTGTGGAAATATCATTGAGTTGGTAAAGGTGTTGTGGCGACATCGTGGTGTGAAAGAAGCCACGTGGGGAAGTAAGGAGGACATGAAGAAGTAGTTTTCTTACCTTTTTTCATCACGTAAATTTCAAGGAAAAAATTTATTAAGTGGGGGAGAGTTGTAACGCCCCGAATTTGGGCCTAGATGTTAGCTAGATTAGACGGTTGAGGAGAATTGGATTAGGCGATTCGAGCTAGTTTTGGGAATTAATTCATAATAAATTGTTTTTGGCTAAAATAAAATATGGAAAAAATATTAGAATTTTTTTAATTAATATTCTAAGGGTTTTAGGAAACTCAATTTGAAGAAATAAAATTGGATTTTGGGACATTTTGTATGGTAACTAAAATGTAAAGTTTTCAAAACTGTTTTGGTGACTAAACAGTAAAATGGTCAAAACTTAGAATCTTTAGGGAACTAATTTACCAAAGTTTTTAATCATATTTTCTCCCTTAATTTAGGCTATTTTAAATGGTTTTAAAATGGTAATTATATAAAAATAAAATAGATTTGATTAAAAAGATTTTTAATAACCGAATTCATTTTCTTACGTAACTATTTTTTCTCTCAACTTTCTCAGAAGCTAAACTATTAGTTTTACTCCAAAATTCTCAGGAATCATTCTTTTTTGATTTCATCATGATTTCTTAATTGATTCCTTTGATTTCTGAACCAAATCCTATTTGCTTTCTTGGAGATTTTCACTCAAATCTTGCCAATTATGGGAGAAATCAGCAATTAGAGGTGATTTTTGTTTCTCTCCTTAATTAAAGGTTCTTTACTGAAATTCACAAGTCTTTGATCCTTTACATCTGATTTTTGTTATATGTTAATGGTTAAATCATGGTTAAAAGGTTTTAACTATGTTTTGATAAGAAATTTGTTGAATCTCGATATTGTATATGATTTGTGTTAATTCTAATTGATTTGGATCACTTGTAAAATATGTTTTAATGTTATGAGAAGAGATTAATAAAAAGAATCTCGAAACTAAGTGAATTGCTAATTTTCTAGGTTGTAAATAGTTAGATTTTAGGTGATCTTGGTGTTGAAAGGTTGCTGGAGATATAAGGTTGATATATTTTTGTTTTTGGATGTTAATTGATGATGTTAAGATGCTAAAATGTTAGGTTTTGGCTGGGCTTTGTTTAGGTTGAGTTTGGTGATGTTTTCGGTTGTTTTTAAAGAAGCGTTTGGTGGGTTTAAGTGAGGCGAAGTTGAGAAGAGGTGTTGTTGTGATCAGAGATGCATGGAAATACATTAATCCTCTATTTTTGTGTGGGTAAAATAGGGGAGACGGATCCTTCATCTTTTGGAAAGGCTTTGAAAGCTTAATTTCGCATCGGCAAGTGGAGAGTTGTGTTGTCGGTGAGTGGAAAAGTGGTTTGCTGCTTTACAAAGGTTTGAAGGTGATTTTTAGGAGTTTAGATTAAGTTTGAAACACTTTTCTAAGCTAGGAAGTAAGTATTGGATGTTCTCGCTCTCGTTTTCGGTTTTGTAAAATACATTCTCATGCACATGTTTAAGATTTTGATTACCTACTGTTATATGCACGTTTTAGAAATGAAAGATGTTGCAAATGATCATATGTGATGATTGTTGAGTATGACAAATGATTTATGAAAAGAGTTTTGAGAATACTAGAATACATGGTTTATTGTATTGGAAATTGGTTTGGTTTGATGCATATGTAAAGTAATGAGGTAATGTGGTTTTATCAAATATATTGGAAAGTGGCAATTATTAAATGTTATCAGATATACTTGGCATGCCATAGGGTTTAAAGTGCACTATAATAAGTCGCCTCATGTATGTTGAGGAGTCAAGAGTGTACCATGCTCCACCATGAGAACCACAACAGTTGAGGGGTCAAGAGTGTGTCAATTCTTCCACTGGTGGATTTATACACCATAACCATTGAGGGGTTGCAATACCTCAAATTTTACTAAGTTGATTAAGGATCATTTAGCACTAAGATAATAGCTTAAAAGTTATCTTAGTGACTAAAATGACAAAAATGCAAAAGTTAGTATTTCTTCGAGTATGGGTTATGGAAAAGGAATTTCTGAGATTTAAAAGCATCGGATGATAGACGGCAAGTTAATTAGGGTACTTGCAAAGTTTGGTCGAAATTTGAGGAAAATTGGAATGGGAATTGCAGTTTAAAATTTAATGACCAAAATGTTAAGTAGTCAAAACTTGTGTGGTACAAGACTAAATATGAAAAGTTGAAGGACTAAAGTTGTAATTTCCCAAAAGTTAAGGGTTTTCAGTTCATAAATAGATAGATCACCAAAGGGTGTGGATCAAATGTGGAATTCTGGTTTGAACCGATATTTCGATTGTTGGGACATCGCAGTCAAAGTTTAAGGAATTCGGGTATCCAGATTGAACTGGAAAATTATAAAATTTTACTATATGATAGAAGAAGGATATAAAAATATATTCCAAAGTTTTGGAATTATTTTTAGTTCGATTCAGGATGAATCCTATGATTTGTTTTGATTAAGGAATTTATTTAGTAGCTAATAAAATTCTCGATAATTATTGGTAAATAGGATCGAGCTAAAATTTCAGAGATAGTTCCATGGATCTTAGAAGAGTCATAAAATATTATTTTACAACTTTTTGGATGTTAAAAAGATCAGGAAAAACTTAAATCGATTGAAATGATATGGAATGGCAATTTTGTGAATAAGTTGATCGGTAGAGGGCATTTTGGTCATTCTGCTCAAAAGGGATAGGGAAGGAATTTTGTGATTTCTTTTATTGATGAATGGCCGCTGATTAGAATCCAACTAAGTCTAGTTGGAATGTTACAAAATGGCAAATTAGAAATATAGATATAGTTGGAGGGTATTTTTGGAAAGTGGAATTTATTGAATTAAAATTTCATTTTTTTATAATACAAGTGGCATAATACATGAAAATATGAAGGAATTATCAGAAAATTACTCTCCAAAACCGTGGTGAAAAGGAGAAAGAAGAAGGAATTTTTCCAAGCTCGATTTAAGCCTCCAATCTCTATTTTAAGGTAATCTTTCGAACTACAAAGTTGTTCTATTCTTGGAGCTCTATCTTTTGATGTAAATAATTCATAGAATACTCGCTTGGTTTATGAGATTGATATGAGGAAGAAATTAGGGTTTATGAACAAAATTGGGGCTTTTGAAATTTTATGATTCCGCGGTTGAATTTAGGTTGGAATCAAGCTTATATGATGTTAAAATCATGTTATTGAGTTAGGATTTAAACCCTACATATTTTAGTTTGTATGGAGAAGATTAGGGTTTATGGATTAAAGTCTAACTTAGGGTTTGTGATGTCGGATTAATGATCTAGTAAGCTTGATTTGTTGTTTGGAAGCAAAACCCTAAGTTAAATATATAGGGACCAATTTAGCAAGCTACAAAGTTGAGGGACCAAATATGAATTTAATGAAATTTGAGTGTATTTATGTAATTGATGATGTTTGAGATGTGAAATTGATGTTATAATGCTAAACTGAGGTTGAATCGAATTAGCGACCATTTTGACAATTTGTCAAAATCAAGTGACCAAATAGGAAATGAATTATTGGATGAAGATTAAATCTAATTTTTAGTTAAAATAATAGAATTAAGGTAGTAATGTTTATTTGAGGACTAAATTGCAAAGTTAAGAAGTTTGAATCCTCACATTTGCATTTTAGTGACTATATTGGCAAAGAAAGAAAATTAAAAGGAATTATTTTGAATAATTATTTGATGAAGAAGATGATGAATTGGTGGCTTGAAGCAAGTGATGGGACTAAATTGACAAGTAAAAAAATAGGAAGACGTTAGTATAAATTAGAAGTTTATTATGGAAAGCTATGTAGAAGATTGAATTTTAGGCAGTGACTTCGAAAATTCACCATAAATTCTAAACAAATGTTTAGATGATGAATTTTATATCGATGTAAAGGTTTGTTCATCTAGTTTCGTTTCCAACAAACGGAAACTGATTTCGAGTTCTGAGTTAAAAGATATGAATTTTTAATTGAATGAAGGTCAGAAAATTTATAGAGCAGTTTCTGTCAGGACAGCTTTGTGATGGGAGTTTGAAGAATTTTCATAATTTTTTTTAGATTTTATTAATTTATGTGGCTTATATCGTTAGAATCTTTATTTAATCTAGTTCTTACAGTATAAAGGATATTAAGATCCAATGTGTATTTTGATCTTTAGAAGTAAAACTCAGAGGGTAAGACAAGTTGCCAAAAATAGAATTTGATACATTTTATATCTAAATGTTTCATAACAAGCTCAGAAGGATTATTGGAAGCTCAAATTGCTCATTAAGGACCAAAATGAACTTTTGGATAGATAGCTTGATTTAAATATTGTTAGAAGTGAATTTAACAAATGTTTGTTTATATTCATGTGGTTAATGAAGTCAAATCCGAATCAAAAGATGATTCGAGGTACTACGAAGGAAAGGATTGACCAGAATTTAGTGAGGCATGCTAATTAATGGCCCAGGTGGGTGCATTTTTACTTATTTATTATATATATGATATGAGTGATTGCATTCTATATATATATATATATATTTATGCAATATTGATAAATAGGACGACTTGCGATGAACCAACCTTGATATTTAATGAAAATGTATGTTGATCAAAGTTATGCAAATGGCATGAAGTATTCAGTGGCATATGTGAGACATTGATATGGCATAATGATTTATCTAAGATAAATCAGATTTTAGATATTTGAATATGAATTGCCCATTATCGAATTATGGATAATAGTATTGAAGGATTGGATATTGAATATGAAAATATTATATTGTTATGCCCATGTACTAGTGTGAGAGCCTTTGATATAATTGGATATCCATAAGAGTCATAGCAGCTGCAATCCAGCATTACAGTGTGATCTAGACACTTCGGTGTTGATAACAGATACTACGGCATTGCAGTCACTTCGGTGTCGACTAGCACAAAAAGATGCTATAATGAGGATCAAAGGGATTCCTCGAGTACGTACTCACCATCAAACGCTACGGCGTTGCAGACACTACAGTGTGGAGATGACTCGTATACCATAGGTTCACATGAGAATCTTTGGTATAGTTGGATATCCTTAGAGTCCTAGCAGCTGCATCATAGCACTACGGTGCGAGATAGACTCTTTAGGGTCGAGATAGACTCCACGGAGTCGAGTTAGACTCTACGAAGTTAGTTCAAACACTACGGTGTTACATAGCAAAAAATGTGCGAGTAGAAGGAGCAAAGAGCGTCCTCGATTATATGAGGAGCAAAGAGCGTCCTCGAGTACGTACTCATCTCAGTCGCTACGGCGATGCAGACACTATGGCATCGTAGACACTACGGTGTCGTGATGACTCGCGTACCATAGCATTACATGATTTGTACTTTGGGCTATAATACTTGAAATGCAATTATACATGTAGTTAAGATAAAAAGTTTAATGTACACAAGACTGGTAAAACAGATCAAATCCTATGATTTGAATATTACATTGGTTAAATGAACAATACCTGTAACGTTGTTCTATGCATGATAAAATATTATCAACTGCAATTGGGACACGCTTGCCATTTTGCAGAAACTGTATTGCACTATTATATGACAGAGGGAACACTTGAAATGCAATTATATAGTTAAGTTAAAAACCTTAACGTATATTTGATTAATAAAATAAAGGTTTGATGTTATGATATAAACTGTAATTGGGATTTGCTTGCTATTTTGCAGGAAATGTATAGCACTGTTAAATGACAGAGGAATGACTTTAATAAGTTTATTTTATGTTATTTCTATACATTGAAATGCTTTACTCCAATTTATAGTTGCATCACTAAGTGAATACTTAGCGTGTTGTTTGCCACGTAGGTTATTGGAAACTGACTGGAAGAAGTTAAGCATGTTAATCAAACTGCAATATGCCAAACATCGGTAAGACATTCTAAATTTATGATATTCTTTAGTGGGCATGTATCAATTTATTCGTTGGTTAATCTATAAGATAGTTTTATGTTAGATGTTTTAAAAAAATTAACAAGTTAGGAAATCTACTAAATAATTTAGTAACATCTTCAATGTGTATTTAATCATCGAATTTACGTTGAGGGTGTTACATTAAGTGGTATCAGAGCTACAGGTTTAGCTGGTTCTGGATGCTAAACCGAGTTTGTTATAAGTTGTCAGTAAATACATGCCCCTAGAATGTCATATTACTGATGTGTTGATTGTACGACTTGAAGCTACTCCTCTTTAGTAATAGATGAGATAAGATTATAATAAGAAAAGTAAGACGCTACTGGATTTCGTCAATCGCTAAATCTCAGAGGTCAATAAAGGACTCACAGCGAATACAATGAAGCAAAATAGTTATTGTAATCAACTTAAGTTTGAGTTGAGTTACCTGCATTGTAAGGAGCTTAGGTAGTAATTATAAGATGTTAGTCTTTAACATCTATACATGTACTTATGTTTATAACAGCATAGTTTATAAGGGAATATATCGACTACATGGAGTACCAGCCTTGATAGTATCTAATAGAGAACCGAGGTTTACATTAAGATTTTGGAAGGTCTGAAAGATATGAATATTGAAAAGTCAGAAGAAGTAATATTATTCCTAAGGGAATATGTTTGTAATTGGGTGGATTAATGCCACAAAGTAGTAATTACAATAGAAGTGACCTGGGAAATTTTATAGGAGTTAAAAGAGCTGAAAACTGAGCTGTAAGAATTGTTAGACTGGAGTTATAATTATTCTAGTTTTCTATTGTGAGAAGCTCCATAATTATTCGTAAAGAAGGAAGATAGTTCTTTACGACCATGTAGTGATTATTTATAAAAGAAAAAGATAATGATATATTTTCTATCAGGAGTATCAGTTAACCTGAACCAGAAAGACTAGATGTGAGTTTGGGTATTAAAAGTGGCCCTATTAGGTCATATTACTTTAGCTATAGGGATCCAAGTCGATCCTAAAAATATTACAGAGGTTCACAGTTTCTTAAGACTTATTGGTTATGATCGAAGGTCTGTGAAAGATTTCTTGATTATATGTTATGAGCTTGTATAATTGAGTTTAAAATCATGGAAAAAATATATACCGTTAGTAGAAATTGCTTATAGCAAAAGTTATCAAGAAAGTATACAGATGGCACCCTACGAGGCTCTCTACGGTCAAAAGGGTAAATCATTATTAAATTAGTTCGAGTTGAAGATCATAAATTAATTAAGTCAGATTTATTACAAGAAATGGAAGAAAAAGTAAATATTATACAATATAATCTTAAAAAGATTAATAATTGACAGAAGTCTTATGTAGATTTGAAAGGAAAAGGTATTCAATTCGAAGAGAAAAGAAGAACATGATGTCTATATTCGCATTGTTCTTCAGACTCTTCGAGAAAAGAAGCTATATGCTAAGTTGTTAAAGTGTAAATCTTGGTTGCCGGAAGTTGCTTTTCTTAGTCATGTGGCTTTGGCAAAATAGATAAGAGTAAATCCCAAGAAAGTACCATCTATAGTTGAACAGAAACCTCTGAAGAACGTTTTCAAGGTTCAAAGTTTCTTGGGACTTGTTGGTTATTATCGAAAGTTTGTAAAGAATTTCTCGATGATTACCTTTCCACTGACCAAGCTATTGAGGAAAGGTATGCCATTCAGCTGGACAGATAAGTGCCAATAAAATTTTGAGACATTAAAGAAGATATTAATCAAAGCCCTGATATTAGTTCAACCAAAATCGGCAAAGATTATGTAGTTAGGATTTCTTAGTGACTAAAATGACAAAAATGCAAAAGTTAGGATTTCTTCGGTTATGGGTTATGGAAAAGGAATTTCTGAGATTTAAAAGCAACAGATGATAGAGGGAAAGTTAATTAGGGTACTTGCAAAGTTTGGTCGAAATTTGAGGAATGGAATTGAAGTTTAAAATTTAGTTACCAAAATGCTAAGCAATCAAAACTTGTGTGGTACAAGACTAAATATGAAAAGTTGAAGGACTAAAGTTGTAATTTCCCAAAAGTTGGGGGTTTTCATTTCATAATTAGATAGGTCACCTAAGGGTGTGGATCAAATGTGGAATTCTGGTTTGAACCGGTATTTCGATTGTTGGGACATCATAGTCAAAGTTTAAGTGGAGTTCGGGTATCCAGATCGAACTGAAAATTATGAAATTTTACTATATGATAGAAGAAGGATATAAAAAATTATTCCCAAGTTTTGGAAATATTTTTAGTTCGATTCAGGATGAATTTGATTAAGGAATTTATTTAGTAGCCGATAAAATTCTCGATAATTATTGGTAAATCAGATCAAGCTAAAATTTCAGAGATAGTTTCATGGATGTTACAAGAGTTATAAAATATTATTTTATGAATATTTGGATGTTAAAAAGATTTGGACAATTTAAATTGATTGAAATGATATGGAATGGCAATTTTGTGAATAAGTTGATCGGTAAAGGGCATTTTGGTCATTTTGCTCAAAAGGGACATAGAAGGAATTTTGAGATTTATTTTATTGATGAATAGTGGCTGATTAGAATCCAACTAAGTCTATTTGGAATGTTACAAAATGGAAAATTAGAAATATAGATCAAATTGGAGGGTATTTATGGAAAGTGGAATTTATTGAATTAAAAATTCATCTTTTATAATACGAGTGGCATAAATACAGGAAAATATGATAGAATTATCAGCAAATTACTCTCCAAAACCGTGGTGAAGAGGAGAAAGAAGAAGGAAATTTTCCAAGCTCGATTTAAGCCCCGAATCTCAGTTTTAGGGTAATCTTTCGAACTACAAAGTTGTTATATTCTTCGAGATCTATCTTTTGATGTAAATAATTCATAGAATACTTGCTTGGTTGATGATATTTGATATGGAGAAGAAATTAGGGTTTATGAACAAAATTGGGGCTTTTGAAATTTTATGATTCCATGGTTGAATTTAAGTTGGAATCAAGCTTATATGATGTTAAAATCATGTTATTGAGTTAGAATTTAAACCCTACATATTTTGGTTTGTATGGAGAATATTAGGGTCTATGGATTAAAGTCTAACTTAGGGTTTGTGAAGTTGGATTAATGATCTAGTAAGCTTGATTTTTTGTTTGGAAGCAAAACCCTAAGTTAAATTTATGGGGACCAATTTGGCAAGCTTCAAAGTTGAGGAACCGAATCTGAATTTTATGAAATTTGGCTGTATTTATGTAATCAATGATGTTGGGAATGTGAAATTGATGTTAGAATGCTAAACTGATGTTGAATCAAATTAGTGACCATTTTGACAATTTGTCAAAATCAAGTGACCAATAGGAAATGAATTATTGGATGGGGATTAAATATGATTTTTAGTTAAAATAATAGAATTAAGGTAGTAATGTTGATTTGAGGACTAAATTGCAAAGTTAAGAAGTTTGAATCCTTACCTTTGCATTTTAGTGGCTATTTTGGCAAAGAAAGTAAATTAGATGGAATTATTTTTGAATAATTTTTGATGAAGAAGATGATGAATTGGTGGTTTGAAGCAAGTGATGGGACTAAATTGACAGTAGAAAAATTAGAAGATGTTAGTATAAATTAGAAGTTTATTATGGAAAGCTATGTTGAAGATTGAATTTTTGGCAGTGACTTCAAAAATTCACCATAAATTCTACAAAAAATGTTTGGATGATGAATTTTATATCGATGTAAAGATTTGTTCATCTAGTTCCGTTTCCAACAAACGAAAACTGATTTCAAGTTTTGAGTTAAAAGATATGAATTTTTAATCGAATGAAGGTAAGAAAATTTACAGAGCAGTTTCTGTCAGGACAGCTTTGTGACGGGAGTTTGAGGAGTTTTTATAATTTTGTAGATTTTATTAATTTATGTGGCTTATATCGTTATAATTGATATCGAATCTAGTTCTTACAGTATAAAGGATATTAAGATCCAATTTGTATTTTGATCTTTAGAAGTAAAACTCTGAGGGTAGGATAAGTTGCTAAAAAATAGAATTGGATACATTTTGTATCTAAATGTTTGATAACAAGCTTGGAAGAATTATTGGAAGTTCAAATCGGTCATTAAGGACCAAAATGAATTTTTTGGACAGTATAAGGAAGGAAGGAAAATATGGAAATTTTTATGTTAATTTGATAACTTGATTGAAATATTGTTAGAAGTGAATTTAACAAATGTTTGTTTATATTCATGTGGTTAATGAAGTCAAATACGAATCAAAAGAAGATTCGAGGTACTATGAAGGAAAGGATCGAGTAGAATTTAGTGAGGCATGTTAATAAATGGCCCAGGTGAGTGCATTTTTACTTATTTATAATATATTTGATATGAGTGATTGCATTACATATATTTATGCAATATTGATAAATAGGACGACTTGTAATGAACCAACCTTGATATTAATGAAAATGTATGTTGATCAAAGTTATGCAAATGGCATGAAGTATTAAGTGGCATATGTGATACATTGATATGGCATAATGATTTATCTAAGATAAATTATATTTTAGATATTTGGATATGAATTGCCCATTATCGAATTATGGATAATAGTATTGAATGATTGGATATTGAATATGAAAATACTATATTGTTATGCCCAAGTACTAGTGTAAGAGACTTTGGTATCATTGGATATCCATAAGTCATAGCAGCTGTAATCCAGCACTACGGTGTGATCCAAACACTTCGGTGTTGATAAGAGACGCTACGACGTTGCAGTCACTTCGGTGATGTATAGAAACTTTGGTGTCGACTAGAACAAAAAGATGCTATAATGAGGAGCAAAGGGTGTCCTTGAGTATGTACTCACCATCAGACGCTACGGCGTTGCATACACTACAGTGTCGAGATGACTCATATACCATAGGTTCAGATGAGAATCTTTGGTATAGATGGATATCCATAGAGTCCTAGCAGCTGCATCATAGCACCACGGTGCGAGATAGACTCTTTGGTGTTGAGATAGACTCTTTGAGGTCGAGATAAACTCTTCGAGATCGAGATAGACTCTACAGAGTCGAGTTAGACTCTGCAGAGTTGGTTCAAACACTATGATGTTACATAGCATAACATGTGTGAGTGTAAGGAGCAAAGAGCGTCCTCGAGTACGTACTCATCTTAGTCGCTACGATGATGTAGACGCTACGATGTCGTAGACACTACGGTGTCGTGATGACTCGCGTACCATGGCATCACATGATTTGAACTTTGGGCTATAATACTTGAAATGCAATTATACAGATAGTTGAGCTAAAAAGCTTAATGTACACAAGACTGGTAAAAGAGATCGAATCCTATGATTTGAATATTACATTGGTTAAATGAACTATACCTATAAGGTGGTTCTATGCATGATAAAATATTATCAACTGCAATTGGGACACGCATGCCATTTTGCAGAAACTGTATTGCACTATTATATGACAGAGGGAAGACTTGAAATGCAATTTTACAGTTAAAAAGCTTAACGTATATTTGATTAATAAAATAAAGGTTTTATGTTATGTTATAAACTGCAATTAGGATTTGCTTGCCATTTTGCAATAAATGTATAGCACTGTTAAATGACAGGGGAATGACTTTAATAAGTTTATTTTATTTTATTTCTATTCATTGAAATGATTTACTCCAATTTATAGTCGTCTCGGTATGTGAATACTTAGCGTGTGTTGTTTCACACGTAGGTTATTAGAAATTTACCGGAAGAAGTCCAGCATGTTAATCAAGCTGCAATCTGCCAAACACCAGTAAGACATTCTAAATTTATGATAATCTTTAGTGGGTATGTATCAATTTTTTCGTCGTTTAATTTATAAGCTAGTTTTATGTTAGATGTTTATAAAAAATTTCAAGTCAGGAAATCAGCTAAATAATTTAGTAAGATCTTCAATGTGTATTTAATCATTGAATTTACGTTGAGGGTGTTACAGGGGTAGTAGTACCATGCTCCGGTTCAAGGATGTAAGTGAAGTGGTCGAAGTATCCTATGTGTTTTTATAAATATAATGAAATGGTTTTGGGTCACTTGAATGCCAATATATGATTTAATGTTTCACGAGAAATGAATTATCTTTTGTATAATATGGTTTATACATGTGATGCTCTTTAAGCTTGCTATTTTGAAGTTTTATCCGGAGAATGCTTAAATTGAGGTTCATGCTAGAAATCCATGATACATGTGCTGCAAATGTTTATATGTGCATGTTTTGGAAAGACAATAGAAGCATGAGATGTTTTGGCATGAGATTTAATACTTGTTAGAAAACAAATGGTTGTAAATGCACTGGTGAGTGTTTTTGAGATTCTCTCACTAAGCATTATACGCTTATGCTCTTCTTTCTCATCAATGCAGAAAAGTAAGCATTTCGGACAGCGAGCAAGCAAGAAGCTATCCAAGGACTAAGCTATTTAAAGTACGGTTTTATAAATACTTTGTAGTAATAAGAGGCAATGTGACCAAGTTGTAAATGAGAGGGTTGTTTTTGTTACTCCCTCCTTTGAGCATTTTTGATTTGGTATTTTGGTTTTGTATGAGGTTTTATAACTTGCTTTGAGGGGGTGGGATGTGATTTGCATGCTTGGGTAGAGATCATGCCTATAGGATATTTGATTGGATTTGCTATAGTTTGAATGATCATCTATCATGCCTATTTGATTGTGGAAATGTTGGTTAGGATGTTATATGATGTTAGTATGAGGTTTAAAGTAAGTTAGATTTAGCCCAAGTGTCATATGTTCGACCAAGAGGGATCGGTACACAGGGTCTGTCTTGGCACAAATCTGTGCAAAATTGTACAAGTGTATCGGTACGCCTAGCATCGTATCAGTACGCACAAAAAAAATTACACTACCTGTCGGTACACGGGCAACCATATCGGTACGACTCTTTGCTACAAGAATCCCTTATTTTGATATCTAAATACTGGTATTGATATGCTTGAGGACCGTGCTGATACCTTTTGCAAAATGTACCCGTATCGATACAGGAGAGGGGTGTATCGGTACGTTGTTTGTTATTTCTGGTAATATGCTTTGTTAAAGTTTGAATCTTTGTAGCTTAGTCCTTGTTTCTTGACTGTGCAATTAAACGAGATTGGATGATTATTTAAAGTTGGAATTTAACCGTCTTGTATGTAATATGACTAACTAAGGTTTGGTAACTTTGGATTTAAGTAAGTCCTCTTAGTTTTCTAACACTATAATTTAGTCTGTAGAGTGCATTCTCTACCAATTGGATGTTAATTCAATGCTCGATTAAATTATAAATTTCACCACTGCCAGCATGATCACCTTAAGACTTAATTATGAATTTAGATAAGATAAAAGAAAAAGTTTGGACCATTTTCTAATTAAATCATTCGGGTTTGTCTCGGCAAACCTAATGTAGCCCGCTCGGTTTGATCTGGCATCTAGGTCGGGTCAAGGGGGTTATATTTGGTGGTATTAGAGCCAGGAAATGATTGTTGGGAGGTGGGTTATGGTTGTTTGGGGTATTGTTGCTGCATGAATATGTTGAATAGTATGCCTAAAAGTATTAATTTTTTATGCTATTTCATAATGATTTTTCTTGCCTTTAAGTAGTTATGTTTGCATTTAGTTGTTAAATTCATGCATTTGTATAAGGAGTTAGAAGCTATTATGTTGCTAGTGTGATGGGTTATTTTGTTGGTTTTGATGCAGGACATAGGCAGACATGCCTGGAAGAGAGGTGATGGCTGAGAAATAGGAAAGGAAGCAAAAGAATTGTTGAGTAGCAGTTTCATAGATGGACCAAATAATGCCAAGCTCAGCTGGCAAAGGATTGATGTCTGATGATCAGTCAAGGTAGCCATTGGACCTTGTACACGTCAGCCCTAGGATTCAAATCGAGATAAGAGGATAACACGTCTTATCCATTTGCGCATTCAAAATTCAAACTCAAAATCTTATCCTGGGGTTTCCACGCAAGCCTATTTAAAGGAACTCAAGCCACCACTTGAGGGGATCAAAGAGATGCTGCACCGTGGTGAACAGAGAGGCGACATGGTTTGACCAAATAAGGCCGAGAGCTCTAGAGCTTTCATAGGGCTGCATCGACGGACCTTTTTCTTGCCCATTCTCTTAGTTTTATTTGTTTTTATTTCAAAATGATGATAAAAAACAATGATGTTTTGTGGATGGACCCCCACCATGAACTAAGCTTATACAATTGGTTGGGGGATGTTTTCGATTAACACTGGTTTTATGTTTGGTTTTTATAATCTAAATGCCTTGGAGTTATTTTCTAGATGCTAGTACTTAACTTTCTCTAATTCTTAGCCATACAACAGTTGGCATAGTGTGCTTATTACACCTTAATATCTCAACAGACTTAAGGGGAAACGATCAGTTGCTAGATATTAAGGTGAGAAGCTTCGATAGAAAATCTTCAAGTAGATTAACTTACTTCGAAAGTTAGTCTACCCCTTACGAGTAAAGGTTGATACTCAATCGAGTTAATTAATGGAAAGCTTCACTATAGACATATAGGGGTTTTATCATGGTTAACTTAGGGTTTTGCCATCAACGGAGGCAATACTACCTTTATTCTGCTCAGCAATAAAACCAAGGTAGGATATTATTAAAGGATGGCATAAGTAGCTTGAAATCCAAGCATCCTTTGCCAACGCTTATCATTCATTCGAATACACTTTCGTTGCCATAATGATTCCATTTTCACTACTTAGTTTTTGCTATCTTTTCAATCACAAATCCAAATCATTTCAAAGATTTTTTGCTCGTACAAACAAGTAAACATTAAGCAAATAAGTTCTTGGTCAATCCTTGTGGATTCGATACTCAGCTTACTACTGTATTGCTTACTGACCGTGTATACTTGCACGCATAAGACTCACCTTGGTGTTATTTTCTTGCACTTTTACATTAAATATTCAATCGTTACCAAGCATTAGCAATAGTCGACACACGGTGTGTGATTTTGTGTTTTTATGTTTGAAATGTGCTATGTTGAGGTAAAAGCTTAGGGACATATTGCCTTATTACTACAAGTGCAAAATGGTTTTTGTTTTGAAACACGAGCATCTTGGATTCTTGCTTCAAGCTAGCCTAATTGTTTTGTTTTGTTGCATTATCATGCTTTAGACTAGCATTTACGAGAAATGGTACTGAGAAGAGAAATTGTGAATGTGGATAGGTTTACAAAGTGTGCACATTTTTTGTTGTGCATACGACGTATACCTTGGATAAGTTGGCGGAGTTGTATGTTGCAAAAATTGTGAGGTTGCATGGGGTGCGTAAGTCTATAGTATCGGATAGGGATCCGTGCTTTACATCAAGGTTTTGGGAGTGTTTGCATAAGGCTTTCGGTACGCGGTTGAATTTTAGTACTTTGTATCATTATCAAGCGGTTGTCAGTCTGAATGCGTTATCCAAGTGTTGGAGGATATGTTGCGGTGTTGCATCAATGATTTTCAAGGAAGTTGGGAGAAGAAACTACCATTGGTGGAGTTTGCCTATAACATTAGCTATCAGGCTAGCATTCAAATTGCATCGTATAAAGCTTTGTATGGTAGGAGATGTCGTATGCCACTTTGTTGGGCTGAGATGGGTTACATGTATGTTTCCCTCCTTGATGTGCTGAAAGACACTAAATAGAAGGTGAAGCTTATTAGTGATCGGTTGAAAGCGGCTTCGGATAGGCAAAAGGCTTATGCTGACTTGAATCATTGGGAGATTGAGTTTGCGGTTGGAGAAAGAGTGTTTCTTAAGGTTTTGCCCTGGAGGAAGGTAATGAGGTTTGGGTGTAATGCCTTGAATTTGGGCCTAGTTGTTAGATGGATCGTTTAGACAGTTCGGTTGGACCTGATTAGGCAATTCGAGCTAGTCTCGAGAATTAAATATTAATAATTCGTTAAGGGTTTTGGTAAACTCAATTTGAAGGAATTAAGTCTGATTTTGGGACATTTTGGTCCAGTGAATAAAATGTAAAGTTTTCAAAACTACTTTGGTGACTAAATTGTAATAGGGTCAAAACTTAGAATCCTTAAGGGGCTAATTAACCAAACTTTTTCATTAGATTTTCCCTTAATTTAGGCTATTTTTAAAGGATTTTTAAATGGTTTTAATATTAAAATAAAATAGAATTGATAAAAAAGGATTTTAATTACCCAATTTCACTTTCTTACGTAACTACTTTTTCTCTCAACTTTCTTAACAACAAAACTTTCAATTTCATTCCAAAATTCACAGGAATCAACTCTTTTTGATTTTCTATTTGAATCCTTTGATTTCTATATCAAAATCTACTCGATTTCATGAAGTCTTCATCCAAGCTTTGCCAATTTAGGGATAAATTAGCAATTAGAGGTGATTTTTGTTTCTCTCCTCTAATTAAAGGTTCTTTAATGAAATTCTCAAGTTCTTGATCCTTTACAACTAATTTTTGTTATGTGTTTATGATTTAATCAAGATTTTATGGATTAAATTGAGTTTTGACGATAAATTGGAAGAATATTGTTATGAATCTGTTTTTTCTTGATTCTAATTGTTTCAGAACATTTGAGATATGTGTTTTAATGTTAAAAGAATAGATTATTTAAAGGAATCCCAAAACTATGTGAATTGCTAATTTTCTAAGATGTAAATAGTTAGATTTTGAAGTGATCTTGGAGTTGTTAGGTTGCTGGAGGTATAAGGACATTATAAAGATGTTTTTGGATGTTAATTGATGTTGTTAAGATGTTAAAATTAGTAGGTTTTTGGCTGGGCTTTGTTTATATGATGTTTGTTGATGATTTCGGTTGTTTTAGAGAGACGTTTGATGGTTTTAAGTGATGCGAAGTTGTATTTGACGGCTGCTGGAAATTGGAGTTGCATGGAAGTTCATTAATCCCCTATTTTTGATTGGGTAAAGCAGGGGAGTTGGATCCTTTAGATTTTGGAGAGGTTGCGGAAGCTTCAGAAGTTTGATTCTCACAACAGCAAGAGGGCATTGTGTTGTCGGTGAGTGAAAATGCATTTTACTGCTTTTAAAAGTTTTGAAGATGGTTGTTCAGAGTTTAGAATAAGTTTGAAACACTTATCTAAGCTCGGAAGTAAGTATTGGTTGAGCTCTCTCTCGTTTTCGGTTTTACAAAATACTATCTCATGCACATTTTTATAATTTTGATTACCTACTATTATATGCATGATTTAGAAATGAAAGACGTTGCAAATGATCATACATGATGGTTGTTGACAATGATAAATGATTTATGAAAGAATTTTAAGAATACTAGAATACATGGTTTGATGTATTGGAAATTGATTTCATTTGATGCATATGTAAAACAGTGAGGTAATGTGGTTTTATTGAGTATATTGGCAAGTGGCTAAGATTAAATGTTATCGGATATAGTTGTCTAGCCATAGGGTTTAAAGTGCACTATAATAAGAAACCTCATGTGTATCGAGGGGTCAATAGTGTGCCAATTCTCCCGTTGGTGGATTTATATGTTATAACCGTTGAGGGCTGCTCCAGTTCGAGGACGTTTGCGAAGTGGTTGAAGGAACCACTTGGGAAATTCGCGTATCCAATGTGTTTTTATAAAATAGAATGGAACTTGGTTTTGAGTCACATGAATGCCAATAAATGAGATAATGTATCATGAGAAATGGATTATGTATTGCATTATGTGGTTTATACATGAGATGCTCTTTAATCTTGCTATTTAGAGATTTTGGCATATGAAGCTTAAATTAAGGTTGTGATAGAAATCCATGATACATGTGTTCCAAATGATTTAAATGTGCATATTTGAAGAGGTTATAGAAGCATGAGATGATTTTGGCAAGATCAATATAAACTTGATTTGATATAAAATGGTTTTAAATGCATTGATGAGTGTTTTGAGATTCCCTCACTAAGCTTATAGCTTATGCTCTCCTATCTCATCAATGTAGAGAAATAGACTCTTTTGGACAATAAGCGAGCAAAGGAAATCCAAGGAACGAAGTATTTTCAAGTATGGTTTTACAAATACTTAGTAGTAATAAGAGGCAATGTGACCAAGTTGTAATTGGTAGGGTTGTTTTGGATATTCCCTGTTTGTACAAGTTATTTTTTATGTTTAGGACTTGTATGGTGCTTTATATCCTAATTTGAGGGGTAGGGAATCAATTTGTAGAGATCATGCTTATAGGATCTTTGGTTGGATTAGATAAGTTGTGTATGATCCTTTACCATGCTTTTATGATTCTAAAATTAATGATTCAAGTGTTATATATTGATAGGAAGTTGTATGGAGCATGTTAGATTGAGCCAAAATGCCATATGTTCGACCAAGAGTCATTACAGGTCTGTCCGTACCGGTATGGGTCCTTAGGGATCGGTACGTAGAGACCTTTCTCGGCTCAATCTAGGTAACAATGCCTTGGTACACTGATACACCTAGTAACCATATTGGTACACGATGCTGAAATTTTGTCTTGGTGTCGATACACGGGAAATTCTATCGGTACGCCTTTGAAATTTGAACCTGTACCGACAGGGGGTGAAATTGTACCAATACACAGTTCATTAAAATGCTTTTTGAAGTTTGATTCTTTGCAATTTAGTGTAAAATTATGCCAAAAAACAGTGCCAATGATAGTCGTATGCGTGCAAGTATACACAGTCAGCAAGTAATACATCATTAAGCTGAGTATCGAATCCACAGAGATTGACCAAGAACTTATTTGC
The DNA here is from genome assembly GCA_019671005.1 of Hibiscus mutabilis. Classification (NCBI taxonomy): domain Eukaryota; kingdom Viridiplantae; phylum Streptophyta; class Magnoliopsida; order Malvales; family Malvaceae; genus Hibiscus; species Hibiscus mutabilis. Next base: position 21,011,594 of record CM033744.1, on the reverse strand, counting down.
TCAACGTTTACTTGTTCAAAAGTTTTAAAAGTGCTCAAAATGTTTTCGGATTTTGATTGGAAAGTTAACAAAACAAAGTAGTGAAAATAAACAGTATGGGTAATGAGTTATTCAAAATGAATGATGAGCATTGTCAAGGGGATACCGGATTTTACGCTACTTATGCCAACCTTCAGTAATGATCTGCTTTGGTTTATTTCGAAGCATATTAAAGGTAGTATTGCCTCTATCGATGGCAATACCCTAAGTTAACTATGATAAAACCCCTATATGTCTATAGTGAATGCTTTTTATGAATTAACTTGGTTAAGCAACAATCTTTACTCTTAAAGGGTAGACTCACTTCCTAAGTAAGTTCATCTACTTGAACATCTTCTGTCAAAGCTTCTCGCCTTAGTACCTGACAACAAATCGTTGCCCCTTAAGTTTGTTGAGATATTAAGGTGCAATAAGCACGCAATGCCAACTGTCGCATGGTAATGGATTTGTAAAAAGATTAAGTATATGCCAGATAGAAAACAATGCCAAGGAATTTTCATTATTAAAAACTAAACATAAAACCAACATCCATCCCAAGCATCCCCCAACCAACTATAAAAGTTTTGTTCATGGTTGGGGTTTCCATCCAAATAACATTATCGTATCTCCATATCATCATTTAAACAAAATAAATAAAAACAAAGAGAATGGGCAAGAAGGGGGTTCGTCGATGCAGCCCTTTAATGGATCCAAGCTCTCGGTCTTTAGCTGGTTGAACCACGTCTAAATCGTCCACCATTCAGCCTCTCCAGTCCCCTCTCAAATGCTCGATCGATCTCTTTAAATAGGCTTGCGTGGGAAACCCTAGGATAAGACCTTTGAATTTAAACTTTGAATGCACAAAGGATAAGATGATAACGCATCTTATCCAGATTTGAATCCTAGGGCTGACATGTGCATGGTCCAACGAAGACTTTTAACCAGTTAGCTGACGTCACTCCTTTGCTAGCAGGGCTTGGCATTGATTGGTCCTTCTGTGCCAATTGCACCACTACAGTTCTCTAGGTTCCTTCTCTGCTAAGCTTGCCTGCCTTTGTCCTGCATCAAAAACAACAAAATAACCCTTCACACTGGCAAACAGAATAGCTCATAAACTTCTTATGCAAATGCATGATTTTAATACCTAAATGTAACTAAATGTACTAAAACGGCAAGCAAAGACATTGTAAGATAAGCATAAAAATCGTACTTTTGAAGAGTTAACACACCCCAAAACCTAGCTCATTGCTTGTCCTCAAGTAATGGAACTAAAAATAAAACAGAAAAACAAAAAGATACCTCGACAAAAAATTTCATAGTCACCAACACCTGCCAACTAGGAAAATAAGATTCGAGGCTTAACCTCGGATATCCAGTATATCAATGCCAAGCAGATAAACAAATTGAAGTGCAGCAATACAGCTCTAGTCTGAGGTCATTAAGTGTCTGTGAAGTGCGGGTAATATGCATCAAATTTATTTAACTCCCTAAACCACATTACTACCCAAAGTCATAATCATTTTCATCATTTTTTATTTTCTTTATTTGCAAAGGGTGTTTTTATGCTAGCATTAAATTAAGGTTATGTCATGCATTGTTTGCGTGAGACATAAGAGGGAGCAAACCATGAATACCCACGTTAATCAGATTACATCACTAATCTAACATATTACGCTCATACCCTAAATTTATATTGGCTTAAGAACTAAGAGGGAGTAAACCACGAAGACCCAAGTTAGTTATTTTCCGTAAGGCAGAGGAGTGTTCTAAAATATTTCAGCCTTTGGCAAAACATTGTTGCCTTATTCTTTCTTTCTACCCTGGCATTATTTCTCTTCTTCTTTTTTTATTCTGAGTTTAGTTTCAAGAGAACCTATGTTTGCCTTACAAACTAGATGCATATCACTTGAAGAGTGAAACTAAAGTTCTCTAAACTAGAGTTGAATGGCCAAGCTACTTGGCAATGATAACCTGCTGGCATACATGTTCTAAAATTCCATTTTCTTCATCGAATAGATAATCAAGAACAAATTCAAGTAAACTAGCAATGTCGGCAATTAAAACAACTTATTGACTGAGGCAAAAAAATTTAGTGGTTTGGTATGCAAATTTAAATCTTACATGGTGAACTATTCTATATGGAAAACTGAAAATTAAACATGAATGTCATGGAAATAAAATGTGAGGTAATCCACACCCCTAAACCTAAGGTGTGCATTGTCCTCGATGCATGAAAACAACACATATATACAAATGAGATTTTAAAATGCATGAACATGTGAATGAAAATGAATAAAATGCAAGGAGTTTAAGAGGAAGAAGATTCCCCTTCGGAAGGTTCTGGTCGTGAAACGCGTGTTTTCCCCTTGATTAAACTCCCTATGCTGGGAGCCATATGCTTTTTACGCTCTAGTACGGGTTTTGTTGTAGCTGTGGACACTCTGAAGTTGTAGAGAACTTCCTCAACAATCTTCATTGGCTCAGAGGCAGTCGAGACATCAGTGGCAGTAGACGATGCAGGTGCAATAGGAGTTGCAGTAAATTTTGTTTCTTCTTTAGAGTTAGATGGCATGGTTGTGCTGACGGATTCAACTCCAACATGGGATATTGGAACAGTGGCATCTGATGGAGTATGGATGGAAGGAGGATTGGCTGGCATAGTAGTGCTGGAAAATAGGTTGACAGAGAACTCTAAGAAGGCTGGCAGTGGTTGCACGAACATGCCTTCAAGGGTTTTTTTATGGAACCACCTTGGCATACACATATTGCTAGAACAGAGAATTATTCTCCTCAGCATACTCTAAATTTTGGAGAATGGTATCCTGGCATTGGAAAATTTGGGAAAGCATTACCACTAAGCTGGCTGGCATAGGAGTGCCAGGCTCTGCCTTGGTAGCTTGGCCTTGGTCATTGGCTCTATCACCTTTCCCTTGCTCTTGTCTTTGGACTCGGTGGCAATGAGTTGCCTCCATAGGGCAGGCGTAATTGTTATTCCCTTAGTCTCTTGGACCTTGTCTGAATCAAACTTTGGCACATCATGCTTCATACAAATATTAGAAATCAACAAAGGGAAAACAAACTCCCACTGCTCTTACCGGTGCATTTATAAGTTTCATCGATAATGATATGACCGTTGTTGATCTTGCGGCCTACAATGATCGAATACAATAAGGTTATCCTCTCTTCTAAGACAGTCTCGTTATGAGTCGTTGGCATCAGATTTGCCTTTAAGAAGTGGTTCCACCCTTTTGGTTGTGGCTTCAATGCCACCTGCTTCACCGTACGATGGTTATCTCTTCTGGGACAGTCTCGTTATGAGTCTCGCAGTAGAATGTTCATGAGGCAAAGTTCTCTTCGTATTTCTTGTGAATTTCTTTATTAAAGAATGTCTTGAAAGGTGTCGAAGAAGAAGCCAGGAAAGAGGTTGGAGAACTTGAAAGATTTTTATCAAAAGAAGGAGAAAAGATTCTTGGTGTTCTTTCTGATAAAGCAACTAGGGTAAAAGGTGAATGGTTTTAAGGCTAGGATCGGTTAGGGTTTTAAGGAGATAAAAAGGGTTGAGTGTTTAATTGGAGTTGTTTAATGTGGCCGGTTAAGGAGGGTAATGATGGGCTTTTGTGTGTGTAAGGGAAAATAAAAGGTTGATGTAATAAGGGAAATTAATAGGATAAGGCGCTTAAAGGGTGGAGAGATAAGTGAAGTTGAAATTTGAAATTCAACTTATCACTCTTTAGGCAGCTAGGGTAATTTCACGCAAAAAATATCTCTCTTTCTTTTTGGGCCAAACTTCATCAAGCCTTGGGCTGCTAGGGTAAAAACATTTTCTCTAATATTCTTATCACCTTATGCCAAGATGCCCTGGCAGTCTACCTGGCACACAAACCTGCACTCACTCAAAGGAAAACCATTCAACGCAGTAAGGACAAATAAAAACTAAATGAAAGAAAGAAAATAAAAAATATAATGCTAAAAAAGAAAAACATCTATCTTACTATATAAAAAAATCAACCCATGATGATGAGGGTTACGGGATCTCTGCCAGGAGCACAACCTCCTTGGCATCCTTTGGAGTACCTTCTAAATAGTGTTTCAAGCGTTGGCTGTTCACCTTGAAAATTGTTCATGTTTTCAAATCCTTGATATCTACTGCTCCATGAGCATATGGCTTCACAACTTCAAAGGGGCCCGACCATCTAAACTTGAGCTTTCCTGGAAACAACTTTTGCCTTGAGTTAAATAAGAAAACATGTTGACCTACCTCAAAGTGCCTTGGCAATATTTTGTTGTCATGCCATCGTTTTATTCTTTCCTTGTAGAGGCTGGCATTCTCGAAGGCTTGTGTTTTGAATTCCTCTAACTCGTTCAAATCTAATAGCCTCTTCTTACCAGCATCTCTCCATTCCATGTCGAGCATTTTGATTGCCCAGTATGCTCGATGTTCCAATTCTACTAGCATGTGGTATGTTTTTCTGAAAACGAGCCTGAATGAGGATATTCCCAAATGAGTCTTAAAGGTTGTTCTGTAAGCCCACAAGAAATCATCTAGTCTCAAGGACTAATCATTCCTCGATGGATTCATAGTCTTTTCCAAAATATTCTTGATCTCCTTATTTGATATCTCTGTTTGCCCATTTGTTTGGGGATGGTAAGTTGTGGCTATACATTGCTGGATTCCGTACCTGCACAGAGCTCTAAAGATTAAATTACACTTAAAATGCTGTGTACCTTCATCATGAATGATGGCTCTAGGAGCACTGAATCTAGTGAAGATATTCTTGTGCAAGAACTTGGTGTTGCGCGTAATAAGTGCTACGCAAATGTGCAAGTATACACGTCGCAAGTTATAGTATAAAAGATATCGTCTCCACAGGGATTGGTGCCACTTCAAGAATCTAGTCTCTTGCACTGTAAAAAGTAAAAACATAAGTAAAGGATTATAGAAGTTTTAACTAATAACTAACCTAGAAAGCAATTAAGTAAATGAAAAGATGAATTCGAATGAGAGAGATAGGCTAGGTTATCGTGAGTTGAGGTGTGATAGCCGATTGGATTGTCTTGGTAAAAGAGTGCACAGGCAACTCAGTTGCCGTGGCAACTTGCACGATGGGGTTGCCGTGGCAACTAATTGATGGTTGCTTGGGCGACTAGTTGGGCAACTACTTGGGCGACTGGGCAGCAACTTCAAGGTTCGGTGGAGCGTTCTTCAATGGTTTCTTCTTATCCCTAAGTCGAAACTCTAGCTACTTGTGCATGCCTTGATAATACATCCCTGCGTGAATCAAGGGTGAACAACAACCAATCTTGCGCTCCTCTTAGCTGTTGAAATCCTTAACTTATTCCTAAGCCGGATTAATCTTCACCATCATTGGATTGAATAAAGATCATATTCATTCGTTTCTTGAATCTAACTCTCCCGATATTATATAAATGGATGAAATCACGAGATCCTCTCCCAATTCACTCACAAACAATAATAAGAACCAAGAATGAATAAACCTTGAAATAGAAAAGTGCAAACTCTTATTACCTAAACAAAAACCAATAGTTTCTCACAACCACAAAACACAATAACCATAGCCAAGTAAATTTAGTTCATGGCTAGGTTCCAAAGAAACACAAGATAAACAATCCCTAGCATGAACCCAATCGAACAAGGAAGAAAAGATGAAGCTTGTCGAAAATTCCCCTTTGCTTCCTCTCTTGGTCTTGTCGAAATTCCCTCTTGCTCTCCCCTTTGGATTTGTCGAATTTCCTTGCTATTTATAGGGCTAGGCCAAAGTCCTTCTTTGAGGAGGAGTTTGGGTTGGAATTAAATTATCTTTAAAGAATATAATTCTTTATTATAATTTTATTCCTATTAGAACTTCTCCTATCTTCTTGGAATTTAATTCTTCTTTAATCTCTGCATGGCAATCAAATTCCTTTGGGCTTGGGCCTTGCTCCATGTCATCTTGGGCTTGTAAAGTCATGAATTTCGACATCCATATTGCTTTTGGTCTTTGTCGACAAATGCCATGGCAACTGGCTCGGCGTCTCCTTCATGCATTGCCGTGGCAACTAGCTCGGCATATCCTTCATGCATTGCCCTGGCAACTAGCTCGGCATTGCTTTGGCAAGTGATCCTGCACATACACACACAAAAACACACCAAAGCAGTATCTATTTCCACAAAAATCACCAAGTTATGTAATCAAGCTCAACGATTGAAGGAAACATGGATTAATGCATGAATGGCTAACTATGCAACTAATATGAGCCTAAGTCTAACAATAATATGAGTAAAAAGGGTAAGAAAAATAGTACTTTTGAACACTTATCACACCCCCAAACTCGAACTATTGCTTGTCCTCAAGCAATGCAAACTCATAATTACCTGCAAAGACTTCAAATTTTCACAAACTTAGCTTTAAACTTGATTTCAATTCTCTGAACCGGGGCACAAAGTATGATTGGCTTTTTATTTTTCGGAAAACTGAGGAGCTACTCGGAATCAAACTATAATGCTTGTGAGTGTGTGCGGAGTTGTGTGCGAGTTGATTTTTCGGATTCTATGCAAACAATAGGTTTTCAAATTACTTCATTGGGTTCTTTTCAACATGTTTTAACTAGAGCCAATTTCGGGCACCTCTAGTGTTTTATTTTTAGTTTTCTTAAGTTAATTTAATCGACTAGAGCCGGTTTCGGGCACCTCTAGTTAAAAAAAATTTAACGCCTCCTAGAGCCAGTTTCGGGCACCTCTAGTGATCAATTTTTTTAGCATATGCTAGAGCCAATTTCGGGCACCTCTAGCATTCATCCAATTTTTATTCTAATCCCCCAATTAGTTAATTATCAACCTAAGTTTACTAGAACTCCTTAAATCAATCAAACCACAATAGTGTTTCATCAAATTTAGCATCATAGTAAAATTCTAAGTTTTTCCATGGTTATCCTAGAATAAAAATTCTATGAATTAAGTGCATTGGCAAAGTCATCATTGAATATTCATCAAATCTATGCAATTCTTGTTCTAATCAAAGGCATGGCAAGCAGTTTATGTATCCTAATTGTAATTCTTAAGATTAATGTAACTAAACATGGTAATTACTAATAACAATCCCCCCCAAACTCGAGTGAGACATTGTCCTCAATGCATGCATAAAAATACCGAAAAATAAAAAAAAATAAAAATAAAAATGCATACGAGGACTTACTCCGAGAGTTCATCATCGTAGATGATTAGTTTCCTTCTAGTCGGTGTCTTGATTTTCTTGCTTGAACGCGATGGTTGATTTCTTGTTGCCAGGATGTCTTCAGCTTTGGTTGTCGTGGCATCTTCAGGGTTGGTTGCCGTGGCATCAGCTTGTGCATGCATGAAGTAAGTTGCCGCGGCATCTTCTTCATTGGTTGCTGGGGCAAGGATCTTGGCAGCAAATTTCCTTAGCATAGTAGTTGTGAGTCTTGTTGTGAAAAAGAAAACAAAGAAAACCTGAAAACTAAAGATAAAGAAGAAAAAAAATAAAATCTCTCCAAAAAAAATGAAAATAAAAAGAAAAGGAAAAAAAGAAAATACTGAGAGGAGAGCATGCTCATGCATCTCCTAGGTTGACCACTTCCTTGTTACGTTCCACATGGGCACCATTGTAGTACTTCAATCTTTGTCCATTAACTTTGAATTCATGGTTGTCAGAGATGGACTTGATTATCACGGCGCCATGGGAGAATGGTTTGACGACTTCAAATGGTCCCGACCATCTTGATTTCAGCTTTCCCGGGAAAAGTTTTAGCCGAGAATTGAATAGGAGAACTAGTTGCCCTGGCGTGAATTGCCGTGGCAATAGTTTCTTGTCGTGCCATCGCTTTGTTTTCTCCTTGTAGATTCGTGCATTGTTATAGGCGAGTGCACGAAATTATTCTATCTCATTGAGATCCATCAAACGCTTTTGTCCGGCACTTTCCCAATCCATATTCACGGTCTTGATTGCCCAGTACGCCTTGTGCTCGATTTCCACCGGTAGATGACATGTTTTACCATAGACAAGTCGGAAGGGGGACATACCTAATGGTGTTTTGAATGCAATGCGATATGCCCAAAGTGCGTCATCTAGTCTTAATGACCAATCCTTCATTGAGGGATTTACAACTTTCTCGAGTATTCCCTTCAACTCCCGGTTGGAAATTTCTGCTTGCCCGTTGGTTTGTGGGTGATATGCCGTGGTGATCTTGTGTGGTATGCCGAAGCGTTGCAACATCTTGGCAATTAGTCTGTTGTCAAAATGCTTGCCCCCGTCGTTGATAATTGCTCTCGGCATCCCAAACCCTGTAAATATGTTTTTCTGCAGGAATCGTTGCATGGTCTTGGAATCGTCGTTGGGAACTGCAGCTGCCTCTACCCATTTAGACACATATTCGACGGCGAGTAAGATGTAGAGGTTGCCGAATGAAGATGGGAAAGGTCCCATAAAATCGATCCCCCATACATCGAACAGTTCCACCTCGATGATGTTCTGGAGTGGCATCTCATGTCGTCTAGAGATATTGCCCATCCTCTGGCAACGATCACATTGCTTGTAAAAGTCTTGGGCATCTTTGTACAATGTTGGCCAATACAAACCGGATTGCAAGACTTTGGCCGCGGTACGAGTTCCTCCAAAATGTCCTCCATAGGGTGAAGAATGGCATTGCCGGAGTACATTCTGTTGCTCTTCTTTAGGGACACATCGGCGTATAACCTGATCTGCACATTGTTTAAACAAAAGAGGCTCGTCCCAAAAGTAATGCTTAGCATCATGGCGGAACCGCTTCTTCCCTTGGTGAGTAATGCCATACGGAAAAATACCACAAACAAGGAAGTTAACTAAATCTGCGTACTAGGGTATTGCCGAGGCATGTGCTGCCGTAGTGTCTGCTCCCAAAATTGCCGAGGCGTGCGCTCAAAGACTGCTGCAGCATCGAGAGTTGCCGAGGCGTGTGCATCCATGGTTGCCAAGACGTCATAGGTTGCCGAGGCATCAAGGGTTGCCGAGGCGTTGAGGGTTGTCGAGGCAATTAGAATTTGTTCATCCGGGAATGCATCACATATCTCTAGATCTGCGTCCTTCTCCCTATTGCGTTCCAAACGTGATAAGTGATCGGCCACTTGATTTTCTGTTCCTTTCCTGTCCTTAATTTCAATATCAAATTCTTGTAAAAGTAATATCCAACGAATCAAACGAGGTTTAGCATCATTTTTAGCAAATAAGTATTTGATTGCCGAATGGTCCGTATGAACAATTACCTTTGTACCAATTAAATAGGATCAGAACTTGTCAAATGCGAAAACTATAGCTAGTAACTCTTTCTCCGTTGTTGTGTAATTCACTTGAGCACCATTAAGAGTTTTACTAGCGTAGAATATCACATGGAAGGTCTTACCTGTGCGTTGGCCTAGGACTGCTCCTACCGCGAAATCACTTGCATCACACATGAGCTCAAAAGGTAGTGTCCAATCTGGTGGAACGACAATGGGTGCCGAGGCAAGCTTTTTCTTTAGGGTTTCGAATGCTTGAGTGCAAGAATCATCAAAATCGAAGACTTTATCCTGTTCAAGAAGATTACACAAAGGTTTAGTGATTTTAGAAAAATTATGAATGAACCTCCTATAAAAACCTGCATGTCCGAGAAAACTTCGAATTCCTTTAACCGAATTTGGTGGGGGTAATCTCTCGATCACATCCACCTTGGCTTTGTCTACTTCAATTCCCTTGGATGAAATCTTGTGGCCGAGCACTATTCCTTCATCTACCATAAAGTGGCATTTCTCCCAATTGAGGACTAAATCCGTTTCTTCACATCTTGCTAACACCCTCTCTAAATTGCCGAGACAGCCTTCGAAGTCATTACCAAAAACCGAAAAATCATCCATGAAGATCTCAAGGAAGTCTTCGACCATGTCTGAAAAGAGCGCCATCATGCATCTTTGGAAGGTTGTCGGGGCGTTACACAATCCGAACGGCATCCTTCGGAAGGCATAAGTACCGTATGGGCATGTGAAGGTTGTCTTTTCTTGATCTTTTGGTGCTATGGAAATCTGATTGTAACCTGAATAACCATCAAGAAAATAATAAAAGGGTTTACCTGCAAGACGGTCAAGCATTTGATCAATAAAGGGTAATGGGAAGTGATCTTTCCTAGTGGCTTTGTTTAGCTTTCGATAGTCCATACAAACCCTCCAACCGGTCACAGTCTTGGTTGGGATAAGTTCATTATTTTCATTGCTTACCACTGTTATACCTCCCTTTTTCGGTACACATTGTACCGGACTTACCCACGTACTATCGGAGATAGGGTATATAATGCCGGCGTCAAGCCACTTGATGATTTCTTTCATTACAACCCCTTTCATGGCATGATTCAGTCTCCTCTGGGCCTCAATTGAAGGTTTGTGATCATCTTCCAACAAGATCTTGTGCATGCACACCGCCGGGCTAATTCCCTTCAAGTCCGCAATTGTCCAACCTATTGCCTTTTTATGTAGCTTCAACATGTTGATCAACTTCTTTTCCTGCTCAGGCTGTAACTTAGAGGAAATAATTACAGGTAATGTATTATCGATCCCTAAGTATACATATTTCAGCTGCTCTGGCAATTGTTTCAACTCAAGAATTGGTGGATTTTCGATAGAGGGTTTTTCGATCTTACCTTCCTTACCTGAGTAGTCCAGTGGTTCAAAGTATGTACCTGGTCGATTGACTAGCCAATTTGCCTCTTCTGGTTGTTCCTCATCGACCGGTTCTTCATACTCCTCATGTTCCTCATGATCGGCAATGTAGTTGCCGAGGTAACTAAATTCCTCATCGAAGTTAAACTCTGCCGTGGCATGAAGTAGTTGGCATTCTTCTGGATCATCGGCATGCCTTAGTGTTTGGAACACATTTAGTTTTACCTGCTGGTCATTCACCCTCATTGTGAGTTCTCCCTTTTCAACATCAATCAAAGTTCTCCCTGTCGCTAGGAATGGTCTCCCGAGAATGATAGGTGCATGCTCATCTGCTTCACAATCCAAAACAATAAAGTCAGCGGGAAAAATGAATTTATCAACTTTTACCAGTATGTCCTCGATTTTTCCCTCTGGATGCACATAGGATCTGTCGGCTAGCTGCAGATAATCATTGTAGGTCTTGCCTTCCCGATTCCTAGTTTCTGGAAAACTGATTTAGGCATCAAGTTTATGCTAGCCCCTAGGTCGCATAGTGCTTTCCCGACATAGTGATTTCCAATAGAACAGGGTATTGTGAAACTTTCGGGATCCTTCAACTTGGGCGGCATACAATTGTGCAACATTGCCATGCATCCCTCTGTCGCGGCAACTGTTTCAAACTCTCCTAGCCTTGTTCTTTTGGACACAATGTCTTTAAGGAACTTGGCATAGTTTGGCATTTGTTCAATTGCTTCCACCAATGGCAAGTTGATGTGGACTTGCTTTAGGATATCAAGAAACTTTTTGAATTGGTATTCTTGCTTTTGTCGCTTCAACCTTTGTGGGAATGGTGGTGGAAGTCGGATATCTTCGATCCTTTCATTGGTTTGAAACCTGATTGACGGCATTGCCGAGACATCTGGAGTTGCCGAGGCATTATCAACTGGGGTTGCCGAGGCATGTTTATCGCAGGTTGCCGAGGCATCGTCGGTTGCCGAGACATGTTTATTGCCGGTTGCCGCGGCAATTCCTGGTTCAGCATCTGAGGCCTTGCCGCTAGGTTCATCTTGATCTTTTTGTGGAGTTTTGTTTGACGGGCGGGTTTGAACCTCTCTAAGTTGTTGGCCACTTCTGGTGGTGATTGCCTTACATTGCTCATGGCCAGTTCCTCTTGCAACTTCAGTATCGCTAGGTAAACCTCCTTGTGGTCTGGTGTTCAGATTTTGAGCAAACTGTCCGACTTGATTTTCCAATGATTTGATTGCCACCTCTTGGTTTTGCAATCTCATCTCGGTCCTGTTAATAAAAGCATCAGTTCTTTTTATGAAATTACTATTCTCAGCCATATAAGATTCAGTTTTCATCATAAAAGCATTTAGAGAATTTTCCAAAGAAATAGATGTTGTCGGTTGTTCTTCGCGGCATCCATTTGCCGTGGCATATTCTCTTTGGAACCCGATGCTTGTGCATTCCGATTGTTCTGGTTTAGAGCATTGTTGGGATTACCCCATAAAAAATTCGGGTGCTTCTTCCAAGCTGGATTGTATGTATTTGACATCATGTTGTTGCTCCGATTGTAATTCCCCACATAGAAGCTAGATTCCGGATTCTGCATACATTCGGAAGAATTATGGTTATCGCCACATAACTCACAAAAAGAATCCATTACCTTGACTTCATGTGTGTTGTTTGGTTTTTGCATGTTCTCGGACCATCTTGGTCAAAGTGGCCAATTGTGCGAAATTGAATCTAATGATCCTAGTTCATGTATTGTGGCTTGGCGTCTAACTCCTCCTCTTCTAGTAGATGGGAATTGATAATCATTCTTGGCCAGCCTGTTTAAAATTTGCATTGCTTCTTCCGGCGACTTATCTAGGAGTATGCCGTTTGCCGAGGCATCTAGCATCATCCTTGTTGGTGTATTCACGGCGTTGTAAAACATTGTTACTTGAGTCCCACACGGGAATCCGTGTAAAGGGCATTTGTGTAGAAGTTCTCTATATCGCTCCCAAGCCTCGTACATGGATTCATCATCTGCCTGCCGAAAAGAAGTAATGTCGTTATGAAGCTTATCAGTCAAATTTGTAGGATTAAATCTAGCAAGGAAATCATGACAAAGATCAGTCCAAGATGCTATGGATCCGGCAGGAATGCTATTCAGCCATGCTTTCGCCCTATCCCTCAGTGAATAGGGGAATAATCTTAATCGTAGGACATCGGGGGTGACTCCGTGTATCTTGAACGAGTTGCAAATCTCGAGGAAAGATTTCAGATGTTGCCGTGCATCTTCAGTTGTTGAGCCGCCAAATTGACCAATTGTGTTGATCATATTAAACATTACCGGTTTCAACTCAAAGTGGTTGGCTTCAATTTCAGGTGCGACAACTCCTGGGTTAAGTCCATCAAGATCATCTTCAAGATAGTCTCGAATAGTTCTGTTTCGTGCAAGAATCACTCCTCCTCCTGCTCGAACATCTTGATTCATATTGCCGTCTTGATTTGCCATTGCTTCTCTTATCCTTCGTCTAAGTCTTTGTAAGGTTCGTTCGATTTCTGGATCAAAGGGATATTCTGGTGAAGTCGGTCTCGCCCTGGTCATATACCAATGCAAAACCAAAGTTTGTTAGCCCTTTGAATTTTAAACAAGAAAAATAAAAAGAAAGTGCAAGAAAGTAAAATCAAAATCGCTATTGCCAATCCCCGGCCACGGCGCCAAAAACTTGTTGCGCGTAATAAGTGCTACGCAAATGTGCAAGTATACACGTCGCAAGTTATAGTATAAAAGATATCATCTCCACAGGGATTGGTGCCACTTCAAGAATCTAGTCTCTTGCACTGTAAAAAGTAAAAACACAAGTAAAGGATTATAGAAGTTTTTACTAATAACTAATCTAGAAAGCAATTAAGTAAATGAAAAGATGAATTCGAATGAGAGAGATAGGCTAGGTTATCGTGAGTTGAGGTGTGATAGCCGATTGGATTGTCTTGGTAAAAGAGTGCACGGGCAACTCAGTTGCCGTGGCAACTTGCACGACGTGGTTGCCGTGGCAACTAGTTGATGGTTGCTTGGGCGACTAGTTGGGCAACTACTTGGGCGACTGGGCAGCAACTTCAAGGTTCGGCGGAGCGTTCTTCAATGGTTTCTTCTTATCCCTAAGTCGAAACTCTAGCTACTTGTGCATGCCTTGATAATACATCCCTGCGTGAATCAAGGGTGAACAACAACCAATCTTGCGCTCCTCTTAGCCGTTGAAATCCTTAACTTATTCCTAAGCCGGATTAATCTTCACCATCATTGGATTGAATAAAGATCATATTCATTCGTTTCTTGAATCTAACTCTCCCGATATTAGATAAATGGATGAAATCACGAGATCCTCTCCCAATTCACTCGCAAACAATAATAAGAACCAAGAATGAATAAACCTTGAAATAGAAAAGTGCAAACTCTTATTACCTAAACAAAAACCAATAGTTTCTCACAACCACAAAACACAATAACCATAGCCAAGTAAATTTAGTTCATGGCTAGGTTCCAAAGAAACACAAGATATACAATCCCTAGCATGAACCCAATCGAACAAGGAAGAAAAGATGAAGCTTGTCGAAAATTCCCCTTTGCTTCCTCTCTTGGTCTTGTCGAAATTCCCTCTTGCTCTCCCCTTTGTATTTGTCGAATTTCCTTGCAATTTATAGGGCTAGGCCAAAGTCCTTCTTTGAGGAGGAGTTTGAGTTGGAATTAAATTATCTTTAAAGAATATAATTCTTTATTATAATTTTATTCCTATTAGAACTTCTCCTATCTTCTTGGAATTTAATTCTTCTTTAATCTCTGCATGGCAATCAAATTCCTTTGGGCTTGGGCCTTGCTCCATGTCATCTTGGGCTTGTAAAGTCATGAATTTCGACATCCATATTGCTTTTGGTCTTTGTCGACAAATGCCATGGCAACTGGCTCGACGTCTCCTTCATGCATTGCCCTAGCAACTAGCTCGGCATATCCTTCATGCATTGCCCTGGCAACTAGCTCGGCATTGCTTTGGCAAGTGATCCTGCACATACACACACAAAAACACACCAAAGCAGCATCTATTTCCACAAAAATCACCAAGTTATGTAATCAAGCTCAACGATTGAAGGAAACATGGATTAATGCATGACTGGCTAACTATGCAACTAATATGAGCCTAAGTCTAACAATAATATGAGTAAAAAGGGTAAGAAAAATAGTACTTTTGAACACTTATCACTTGGCAACAACCTTGGCATCGTTTGTACAAAGCTATTGCCTCTACCTATTTTGAAATGTAGTCTACAACTACAAGGATGTACAGGTTCTCGAATGATGGGGGAAATAGATCGATAAAGTCTATTCCCCATACGTCAAACAACTCTATTGCCATGATATTCTAGAGTGGCAATTGATGTCTGTTATAGATGTTACTCGTCTGATGGGATCGATCACAGGCCTTGGCAAAGTAATGAGCGTCTTTAAACAGCGTAGGACAAAAGAATCCAGACTGTAATACGTTGGCAGTAGTCTTTATTCCAGCAAAGTGTCC
Organism: Hibiscus mutabilis; assembly: GCA_019671005.1. Taxonomy (NCBI): domain Eukaryota; kingdom Viridiplantae; phylum Streptophyta; class Magnoliopsida; order Malvales; family Malvaceae; genus Hibiscus; species Hibiscus mutabilis. Next base: position 20,996,357 of record CM033744.1, on the reverse strand, counting down.
TCCATACGGTGTTGCATGGCATAACTCCAAAACGTTGTGCTACCCCTCGTCTGGCACGCATCATTAAATTACTTGGTCGGTACAATGTTTAAACAAAATGGGCTCATCCTAATAGTATTGTCACACATCTCGCAGGAAACATTTCTTGGCATTACGTTCCATATCCCGTGGCAAGATACTACTTACCAGATAGTTAATTGTGTCAGCATACCATGGCATAGAATTGAATGCAAGCATGTGTTCATCGTGGAATTCATCTCTAATGGCAGCGGCTCTACCTTTCTCAACGTGATGTTCTAACCGAGATAAATGGTCAGCAACTGAGTTCTCACTCCCCTTCTTGTCTCGAATCTTGAGATCAAACTCTTGCAATAATAGTGTCCATCGGATCAATCTGGGCTTGGCATCCCTTTTTGTCAATAAGAATTTCAATGTTGAGTAATCTGTATACACAACAACCTTGTTACCAACTAAATAAGATCTGAATTTGTCAAATGCAAATACAACAATGATAAATTCCTTCTCGATTGTTTTATAGTTGAGTTGTGTTTCACTCAATGTCCGACTGGCATAGTATATAGCATGAAAATCTTGCCACGCCTTTGGCCCAATATAGCTCTATTGGCATATTCGCTAGCATCGCACATGAGCTCTAAGGACTCGCTCCAATCTGGTGCCTCAACTATGGGGGCATTAATTAATCGGTCCTTGAGTTCCTAAAACGCTTTTAAACAAGAATCGTCAAACGCAAAAATGGTATTCTATTCTTAAAGCAAGCATAAAAGGTTTATACATTTTTGAAAAATCTTTAATGAAACGAAGGTAAAAACCTGCATGTCCTAAAAACTCCTGATACCTTTTACATTTATAGGAGGTGACAGATGTTTGATTACCTCCACTTTTGCTTTATCTACTTCCAAGCCTCTCTTGGTTACTCTGTGGTCGAGAATGATGCCTTCTTTCACCATGAAGTGGCATTTTTCCCAGTTCAGGACTAGGTTGGTCTTAATACATCTTCTCAATACAAGCTCTAGACTCTGTAGGCATTCCTCAAATGTTTTGCCAAACACCGAGAAGTCATCCATGAAAACTTCTAGGTTATTTTCAATGATATCAGAAAAAATACATATCATACATCGTTGGAATGTTGTCGGCACATTACACAGTCCAAAGGGCATTATTCGAAAGGCAAATATCTCATATGGACAAGTGAATATGGTTTTCTCCTAATCTTCGGGGGTGATGGCAATCTGATTATATCCAGAATAACCATATAGGAAGCATTAGTATGCATTGCCTGCCAGCATATCCAACATCTGGTCGATAAAGGGCAGGGAAAAGTGGTCTTTCCTTGTGGCATTGTTCAGCTTCCTATAGTCCATGCACACTCTCTATCCGGTAATAGTTCTGGAAGATATCAATTCATCTTTGCTATTTTGAACCACAGTCATGCCACCTTTCTTTGGCACACGTTGCACCGGGCTGACCCACGAGCTATCAAAAATAGGGTAGATTACCCTGACATCCAGCCACTTGATAATTTTTTAACTACCTCTTTCATGCTTGGATTCAATATTCTCTAGCCTTCAATTGTTTTGACATGATATTCCTCCAAAATTATTTTTGCGCATGCAAATAGTTGGCCTTGTTCCTCGGATATCAGCCAAGGTCCATCCCAACGCTTTCTTGTGATTACTTAGAATTTCCAGCAATCTTTCCTCCTGATCATTAGTTAGATCAGCAACAAAGATCACTGGCAAGGTTGAGTGTTTACCTAAATAAGCGTACTTAAGATGGTCTGGAAGTGGTTTTAGTTCCAATTAAGGCGGCTCCTCAGTGGATTGTTTAGGTGCCACGATCTCTCTTCCAGCCAACTTTAATGGCTCTAGCTGTCCAAAGTAACTCACTTCTTCTCTCTCCAAGAATGTTCCTTCACTGTCTTCACTTGTCTCTTCTTCACTATCTGACTAGCTGGCATCATCATCAGTATCTTGGCACAGATGTGCCTTGTCTATAGTAAAAACGGACTCAATCATCTCTTCAGCTTGGCATCCCTCAAGTTTATTTGCGCATTTAAGAGCTTGAAACACATTAAATGTAACATGTTGATCATTCATGCGCATAGTTAATTCTCCTTTATGAACATCAATCAAAGCTCTACCTGGGGCAAGGAATGGTTTGTCCAATGTAATTGAAGCATTCTTACCTGCCTTATAATCTGAAATAATAAAATCAGCTGGGAATATAAACTTGTCTACCTTTACCAACACATCCTCAATCTTACCCTTAGGATGTGCAAAGGATTGATCTTGCGACTGAAGTGTTACCGTGGTAGGCCTTGCTTCGATGCCGAGCTTTCTGAAAATAAACATTGGCATCAAATTGATGCTGGCACCCATGTCACACAGTGCCTTACCCATAATCTATTGTCAATTATACAGGGAATAGTAAAACTCCCCGAATCTTTCAACTTCAGTGGCAACAAATTGAGTATCATTGCACTGCATCCCCCAGTGAGAGCTATAGTCTCAAAATCACCCAGTTTTCTTTCCTTGGAAAAGATGTTCTTCATGAATTTCACATAATTGGGCATTTGCTCAAGAGTTTCGACCAATGGTATGTTGATCTACAATTGCTTAAGGACTTCCAAGAAGCGCTTAAATTGTTAATCCTACTTGTGCTTCTGCAATCTTTGTGGGAACAGTAGAGGTGGATAAGCATATGCTGGCTCAACCAATTTTGCCAAGTGATGGTTGACATCAGACTCATGCCTGGCATCAAATAGTGGACTGGCATTGCTTTCGTCCGTTCATTTTATCTCTGCTTCTTTTGGTTCACCTACTGGTCATTTCTCTTTCTTTTGGCAATTAACTAGCTGCTTGTCAGATGTCTCAGCCTCGCATTGTTTGCCACTACGAAGAGTCAGAACTTTGTATTGTTCATTGCCTCTATGCCGCGCATCTTCTCTATCGCTTGGCAAAGTTCCCTGGGTCTATTGCTGAGTGCACTAGCAATCTGTCCAATATGTATTTCCAAATTCCGCGTAGATATTGCCAAACTCTGCATAGTTGCATCATTTCTCTCCATGTAATATGCTAATGTCCCCTAGTTGTTCCTTTGCCTTGCATAAAAATTGTTTTGCTCCCTCTACGCATTCTGATTGAAACTTTGTTGGGCATTGTTCTGACCCTGGCATTGTTCTGATGCTAGGCATTATATTGATACTGGGCATTGTATTGAATTCCTCCATGATTTCCCAAAGCTAAATTTGGGTGTTGTCTTCATCCAGCATTGTAATTATTAGAGTTCGGATTATAATTACGATTAAAATTGCCAAAAAAATTTACTGACTCAGGGTTGGCAAGGCAATCTTCTATGTGATGATTCTATCCACATATTGTATAGAATGGGTGTAATGCCTTAACTTCTTGGGAATCATTACTCCTTTGTAGAGATCTTACCATGCTAGTAAGATTGGAAATCTCAGTGTGGATGGATGTAAGTTCATCTAGCTATAATTATCCCTCAATTTCAGTCATGGTCCCAAGCCTGGCAGTAGGATATTCAAAGTCATTAACTAAAATCCTCTCAAGGATGCCCATTGCTTGTGTATAATTTTTGTCAAGCAATGAACCGTTTGCAAAAGCATCAACTGTAGTCCTGGTTTGGGCATTGAGTTCATTGTAGCAGGTCTGTATCTGGGTCCAATTTAGGAATCCATGCATTGGACTCCTCCTCAACAGGTCCTTTAATCTCTCCCGGACATCACATAAGGTTTCATCCTCAGCCTACCTAAATTTAATGATCTCACTCCTAAGCTTGGTAGTGAGTGTAGGTGGTTGGAAGGGCAACAAAAATTTCTGGCATAGATCTCCCCATGAGGTGACAGAACTAGGTGGCAAAGAACTTAACCATGCTTTTGCACTATCTCTCAATGAAAAGGTGAACAATTTCAGCTTCACTGTATCCTCTGATACTCTAGGCTACTAAAATAGCTAGCAAATCTCTATGAATTGCTTCATGTGTTGCCTCGAGTCTCCAATAAGTGCTCTATCAAATTGTCATACATTCAAAAGAGTTTGTATCTTTACAATTTGAGTTCAAAATTTGGTTACCTCTAGAAAAATTTGTCCTGGCATCAAATTGTCTATGTTTGGTGCCGAGTGTTCTCGGATAGGTCTCTCCTCTTCCACATTAACTGTTGGGGTAGCATGTGCGGCTGGTATCTCATTATAGTGTAGAGGGTTTCCCTGGTTGTTTGGGTTACCATAAGCTCCTCCATTACCACGATGTGCCATTTCTCTAGATTTTCTTTTTAACCTTTGTAAGGTTCTTTCAATTTCTGGCTCGTATGGCCAATCTTTTACCACAGGGTGGCTTATGGTCATACACCATTTAAACTAAATAAGTAATAAAAAGAATGAAATAAGTAAAGAAAACAAAAAAAATTTCGACGCAATCCTCGGCAATGGTGCCAAAAACTTGTCGACTATTGCTAATGTTTGGCAAAAGAGTATATTTTTAGTGTAAGAGTATGCCAAATAGCAGTGCCAATGTGAGTCTTATGCGTTGGCAAGGGGATGCCAGATTTTACGCTACTTATGCCAGCCTTCAATAATGATTTGTCTTAGTTTATTGCAGCTGATTAAAGGAAGTATTGCCTTTGTCGATGGCAATACCCTAAGTTAACTATGATAAAACCCCTATATGTCTATAGTGAATGCTTTTCATGAATTAACTTGATTAAGCGACAATCTTTACTCATAAGGGGTAAACTCACTTCTAAAGTAAGTTCATCTACTTGAACATCTTTTGTTGATGCTTCTCGCCTTAGTACCTAGCAACAGATCATTACCCCATAAGTCTTTTAAGATATTAAGTGCAATAAGCACACAATGCCAACTGTCGTATGGCAATGGATCTGTAAAAAGATTAAGTATATGCCATATAGAAAACAATGCCAAGGAATTTTCATAATTAAAAACTAAACATAAAATCATCATCCATCCCAAACATCCCCCAACCAACTGTAAAAGTTTAGTTCATGGTTGGGGTTTCCATCCAAAAAACATTATTGTATCTCCACATCATCATTTAAACAAAATAAATAAAAACGAAGAGAATTGGCAAGAAAGGGGTATGTTGATGCATCCCTTCAATGGCTCTAAGCTCTCGGTCTTCAGCTGGTCAGGCCACGTCTAGATTCACTGCCGTTCAGCCACTTCAATCCCCTCCCAAATGCTTGATCGATCTTTTTAAATAGGCTTGCATGGGAAACCCTAGGATATGGCCTTTGAATTTAAACTTTTAAAGCACAAAGGATAAGATGATAGCACATCTTATCCAGATTTGAGTCCTAGGGCTGACGTGTATAAGGTCCAACGGAGACTTTTAACCGTTTAGCTGACATCACTCCTTTGCCAGCCGGGATTGGCATTGATTGGTCCTTTTGTGCCAACTGTGCCTCGACAATTCTCTAGCTTCCTTTTTCTGCCAAGCTTGCCTGCCTTTGTCCTACGTCAAAAACAACAAAATAACCCTTCACACTGGCAAACAGAATAGCTCATAAACTTCTTATGCAAATGCATGATTATAATACCTAAATAAATGCAACTAAATGTACTAAAAGGGCAAGCAAAAATCATTGTAAGATAAGCATAAAAATAGTATTTTTAAGGAGTTAAAAACCAATATGCAGTTTGTTAATTCTGTTAAAATGCTTTCTGAAGTTTTATTCTTTGCAATTTAGTCCCTGTTTTAGGGAGTTCTTTTGCAGGGAAAAGGCATGCTGCGTTGGAGGTTGGAAGAGATCGGTACAAGAAGCATAAAGATAGAAGGTATCATCTGAATCAGAGACGTTCAACAAATGTAACGCCCTCGACCCGACCTAGTCACAAGATCGAACCGAGCAAGCTACATTAGGTTTACCAAGGTAAACCATGAAGATGAAACTCGAAACGCGTCCATTTTTTCTCTTATCTTATCTAGATGCAAATTATTATCTTATGTGTTCCTACTATCCGCATGTGAAAACCCATCTAAATCGGCCATCGAAATGACATCCAATTGGGTACAATGATAATTTATGGAACAAATTGTAATTCCGAAAAACTACAAGGACTTAACCCATTTCCATGTTACCAATCTTTAATTAGTCCGATTTCACGTATGCGTGTCGAAACTTAACTCAAAACGATCATTCATACTCATTCAATTGCATCCACAATATTCAGGGACTGAAGCGTAAGAAAACATAACTTCAGAACACCCAAATAACTGAAATAACTGTTAGCCGTATCGGTACGCTAAGGGGTGTATCGATACGCCTTTCCTGATTAAAAACCCCAAAATTCTAGTAGCTCAAAATCATATCGATACGCTTACGCTTACTGATACGCCTTGCCCAAAAATACTATCTCGTATCGAAATGGTCCCTCGCGTAACAAAACGCTGGCCACAAATGGCCTAAGCCCGTACAAAAATGCTAACCCGTGTACCGGAATAGTAAGCCTGAAATGGCTTACCCGTATTGGTAAGGACACATGCGTATCGATACGCCTAGACCTAAAATGTCCTCTTTTGCTGGTTTAACATGCTTACGAAGATACTAAAGCACCCTAAAATGCTATAAACATGAATCGAACACATTCAAGGGTCAAACCTTAGCAAGACAACACATATTCAAAATGTAAGAAAATAGAACTTTAGAACACCCAAATAACTGAAATAACTACTAGCTGTATCAGTACGCTGAGGGGGTGTATCGATACGCTTTGCCTGATTAAAACCCCCAAATTCTAGTAGCTCAAAACCATATCGATACGCTTACGCGTACCGATATCCTTTTCCTAAAAATACTATCACGTATCGAAACGGTCCCTGCGTACGAAAATGCTAGCCACAAATGGCCTAAGCCCGTACCGAAATGCTATCCCGCGTACCAAAACACTAAGCCTAAAATGGCTTACCCGTATCGGTACGGAGATACGCATACCGATATGCCTAGACTTGAAATGTCCTCTTTTGCTGGTTTAACACGCTTACGAAGATACTAAAACACCCTAACATGCTTCTAACAAGAATCCAACACATTCAAGGGTCAAACCTTAGCAAGACAACACAGATTCATCAACAATTCATGGCATCTTGCATCAAATATAAAAATAGAGGCGTGCTTCCTAGAAACCAAGCCAAGCAAAGCACAAATCGCAAACCAATGCAGCCTACAATCCAAAATGACCAATTACAAACCAAGAATAGCAAAACAACATTGCTAAAATAGGGAGTTTAACAAATCATCTCCCAAATCAACAACGAAAACCCCATTGCCCTTATTACCTACAGTCTAATTCAAAGCATACTTTTAGTATCAAGTCTTTAGCAATCCCTTGCTTCCTCGTTGCCTTCAAATCTTTGATTCTCTGCATTGATATAAAAAGAGAGCGTAAGCACACTAGGCTTAGTAAGGAGTGCTCAAAGACAAAACACCATCAATGCATTTTAAACCATTTACCAACAACACATTGGAATCTCATTTCAATCATCTTTTAAGCATCACTCAAAACCTCATGTGAAATATCGTGCCTTGAAAACCATGCACTTAACACTTTCAAAATCCAGCATATTAATCTATATGCAACATGTGTCATTAACCATCAGTAAATTCCATTGCGAAACCTCAATTTAAGCCTTCCCATGCATAACAAACCATATGCGAAGCTTAAAGAGTTAACATGTATAAATCACATTATACAACATAAACCATTACATGACACCTCAACAATTATATTGGTTTACAAGTGATCATAACCAAGTTCCTTTATCAAAATAGTTCATCGGATACACGGATTCAACAAGTGTCATCTCAACCAGAATAGCGATACAATCACAATCACGGTACATTATCAAATGAGTACAATAACAACTCTTGGGGACACCAACCCCAATCATCGGTTAGATGCTTAACCCACTAACGGGAGTTTACGGAACCCCTCGACCTTTAGGGTACTTGCATGGAGTATTCGGTACACTGTATAAAACCCCTCAACATCTAAGGCAACTTTTTATAGTGCACTATCAATCCTATGGCCGGCCAACTATATCCGATAACCTTTTAAACCACATCACTTGCCAATATAATTCACAATTAACCATGTACCACACTGTTTAAATAGGTTTTGCATTAAACCAAATCATTTCCAAAGCAACAAACCATGCTTTTCAACAAGTATTTCCACATACTTACAAGGATCACTTACCACGTGCATCCTTCAACATTTCATAATCAAAACAGTATTAAACATACTTTTAAACATGCTTAACCAGTAGGTACCATGTAATTCAAAACAAGTGCATAAACCATTTTGTAAAAGCACGACCGAGAGAGAAAACCACTTTATACTTACTTTCGAGTTTAAACCAACATTTCAAGCTAAGTTTAAACTCTCATAAACCACCTTTAAATCATTTCAAAGCCAAAATCCACGTTCTCAATCACCAATACGCAAAACCTCAATTTGCTGACGTGAATTCAAGTGTCTGAAGCCTCCAAAACTTCATAGATAGCTTTCGGACCAGCCTCTCATTTCTTAACCACATAATAGTAGAGGTTTGATGCATCTCAATGCATTCAAACACTGCAACAACATCCCTTACAAACCTCAACAATTCTTTTACAATTACACAACCACAAAAACAAAAATCATCATCTGACTCCTTCCAAACACAACCCAGCCACAACTATCAATTTAACACTTCCATTAACATCAATCAACACTCAAAACATGATTACATCATCCTTATATCTCCAGCAACTAAACAGCCACCACAACACCTCAAAAACACAAATCTAACAACCTAAATAATTAGGGATTCAAGGAGTTTCGGGATTCCAATGTTAAAAACAACTTATCAACATTATAAAACATCCAATAAATGTTTAAAATTAATCCTCAACACTGAAAAACAGATCCAATATGAATCTTCGTCAATTTCATCAAATAAACTCAATTAAATCAAATAACCATCATAAAAACATAAAGCCAGATTATAAATCATAAACCAAGGATGAAATACATGGGAATATCAATAAAGAACCATTCAATAGAGGAAAAAAATGAACCTTACCTCTATTGCGGGATTTCTCCCTCAATTGATTGATTAAAGCTTGAAAAACACAAGATTTCAATGAGATTTTGTAAATCAAAGATGAAGAATCATTTATAAATCAAGAATTCAAGAAATAGATCTCTCACCTCTGAAATTTGATGAAAACAAGAGTGTTTGGCAGAGTAGAAGTGAAGAGAAAAGTTGAGAGAAAGGTTTACGTCAAATCTTTATAAAATCAATAACTACCTTTTAATATTAAAACCCCTTTTTATTAATTAACAAAACACATGTTAAAAATCCTTAATTGAGGGAAGAAACCACCAGCCAAAGTTTGGTAAAATAGCTCCTTAAGGATTCTAAGAATTTGACCCTTTCACAAACTAGTCACCATTTAAAAACAGTTTTAAAATTTTACATTTTGGTCACCAACCAAAATATCAACATTCCTGCTTCAATTTTCTCGAATTGATTTTTACCACTATTATCTATATATTAAATAATGATTTTTAACCATTTTTCCATATTTTAAAATTACTCAAAAATATTTATTCACGAATCTGACTCGAATCTCTAACCTGGTCCACTAGACCGTCTAACTAGCCCTTAAACCACTAGGCCCAAAACTGGGGCTTTTCAACTCTCCCGCACTTAAGAAATTTCGTCCTCAAAATTTACCTAGAGGAAATAGATGCGGAAACTGTTTCAACATATCCGATTTACTTTTCCACGTGGGCTCTTCAACAACGCGGTGCCTCCACAACAACTTAACAAGCTCAAATGTCTTGCCACACAGAACATTACTGCTGGTGTCAAGGATCTCCACCAGTTCCTCATCATAAGATAAATCCGGCCTCAGCTCAATATCCTCCACCAGCATAACATGTGATGGATCTGACCGATACTTCCACAACATCGACACGTGAAATACATCATGAATCCTCTCCAACTTAGGAGGTAACCTCAAACGATAAGCAGTTTGACCCACATTCTCAACAATCTCATACGGCCCAATAAACCTTAGACTAAGCTTCCCTTTTCGCCCAAAATACATCACCTTCCTCCAAGGTGACACCTTCAAAACACTCGATCACCAACAACATATTCTATATTCCTACGCTTCAAATCTGTGTAGGATTTCTGATAATCCGAAGCCGCTTTCAAGCTCTCACATATCATCTTCACTTTTTCATTGGTGTCTTTCAAGACATCAGGCACTGAAAGATATTTTTCCCAACCTCCGCCCAACATAACGGTGTACGACACTTCCTACCATACAAAGCCTCGCATGGTGCCATCTGTAACTAGCCTGATAACTGTTATTATAAGCAAACTCCACCAAAGGCAACTGCTTTTCCCTGGTACCTTGGAACTCAATGATACAACACCTCAACATATCCTCCAAGACTTGAATCACATGCTCTAACTAACCATCCATCTGAGGATTTTACGAATTACTGAAATTCAGTCGTGTTCCTAGAGCATGATGCAAACACTCCGAAAACCTTGTTGTAAAACGTGGATCTCATTCCGAAGCTATGGATTTCGACACCCCGTGCAAATATATAATCTCAGGAATGACAGATCGGCCAACCTATCCAAGGTATATTTCATATGAACTGGCACAAAATGCGTACACTTCGTAAACCGATCAACAATCACTCAAATTGAATCCTCTTCGATCGGTTTCAAAGGCAACCCAGACACAAAATCCGTGGTGATTCTTTCCCATTTCCATTTTGGTATCCTTAACTAACAACCCGTAAGGAAATTGGTGCTCAACCTTTACTCGCTCACATACCAAGCATCGAGCGACAGAATCACCAACATCTTTCATTAAACCAACCCAATAGTACTCTTCCTTCCAATCTCGATACATCTTAGTACTACCGGGATGCATAGCAAAAGGGCTAGCATCTGTTTCGGTTAAAATGGTACGCCTCAACCCTTTATCATCAGGCACCATAATCCGAAATTTATAACATAACACCCCACCATCATTAAAATGAAAATTCGTAGGACTTCCATCCATGATATCCTTCACATGCGGTACCAAACTCTCATCATGCGGTTGTTTCTCTTTAATCAATTGTGACAAGGACGGTTTCACTTGCAACTCAGTCAACAACCTACTGTCACGAGTCACACTCAACTTAGCAAACATAACCCTCAACTCAACAACAGCTTTTCTACTAAAAGCATCAGCCACAACGTTAGCTTTAAGCAAATCCAACCATCTTTGTTGCCTAAGATTTAACTTTTTCTGTGACATTAGATACTTCAAGCTCTTATGATACGTATAAACTACACATTTCTCGCCATAAAGGTAATGCCTCCAGATTTCAAAGCAAAAACAATTGCGGCGAGTTCAAGGTCATGAGTAGGGTAATTACGCTCATGCACCTTCCACTGTATAGATGCATAGGCAACTACCTTACCCTCCTACATCAGCACGTAATCGAGTCCAACATAGGATGCATCACTATAAGAAACGAACTCTTCCCCTGATTTTGGTTGAATCAAGATCGGAGCTCGTGTCAAAACTTTCTTCAACCTTTTAAAAGCCCGTTGCCTATCCTCCGTCTACTCAAAATGAACGTTCTTTTGTAACAACTTGGTCAAAGGAGCAGCTATACTGGAAAACCCATCAACAAACCTAAGGTAATAACTGACCAACCCTAGGAAACTCTGAATCACTGACCCAGATTTAGATACTTTCCAACTCATCACGGCCTTAATTTTGTGCGGAACAACATGAATCCCCTCAGCCAACACCACATGCCCAAGGAAAAAAACCTCCCTAAGCCATAACTTACATTTGCTTAACTTGGCATAAAGCTGATTAGCCAACAACGTCTGAAGTACAATCCATAAATGCCTATCATGATCCTCTTCTGTATGAGAGTACACAAGAATATTATTGATAAACACAACCAAAAATTGATCCAAAACTCATAGAACACCCAGTTCATCATTTCCATGAAAACATCCGATGCATTGGTCAAACCAAACAACATCACCAAAAACTTATAATGCCTGTACCTCGTACGAAAAGTTGTTTTGGGCACATCCACATCTTTCACCTTTAACTAATAGTACCCAAACATCAAATTTATCTTAGAGAACACAGAAGCACCCCTAAACTAATCAAACAAATCATCAATTTGTGGCAAAGGATACTTATTCTTTATCATCAACTTGTTCAATTGCCAATAATCTATACACATCCGCAACGTACCATCCTTCTTTTTCACAAACAACACTGGTGTACCCCATGGTGAAATACTTGGTCTAATAAACCCTCGATCAAGCAACTCCTGTAGTTGCGTTTTCAACTCTCAATGCTATTTTGGCTTTAGAAGCAATTGACACTGGTGTCGTATCCGTATAAATCTCAGTGCCAAACTCTACCTCCCTATCCAGTGGCAACCCCGACAACACTTTCGAGAAAACACCTAGAAACTTGCATACCATACGGATATCCTACACCGTCAACTCCTTTGAACCAGGATTCATAACATAGGCTAAGAAAGCCTGACACTCGGAATCCATCATTCGTCTCGCTTCTAAAGCCAAAACAATATTAGACAAGAACTTAGCATTCTCACCTACAACCACCACCTCAAATCATTAAACAACTTCAGGGATATCCATTTTGTCTCAAAATCTACCACAACCCTATACTCAATCAACCAATCCATTCCCAAAATAACATCAAAACCATATAATGGCAACTTCATCAAATCCACGACAAACACATGTCCTTGAACCATCAGCAGACACCTACAATACAACTTCCTAACCACAACTATCTCTCCAAGAGAACTGGTCACTCTAACACCCACATTAAGAATTTCAACAGGTATATCAAGCAACTGTGCATGCTCACTCAAGATATATGAATGGGTAGAACCAGAATCAACCAATAAATACAACGGACTGGACTGCAAAGTGAATGTACCTATAACCACATCAGAGTCATTGCGACCCTCATGGTGCGCATACACTCTAGTTGCTCCACCTCCCTCAGGCTGGATAGCAACTGTATGAGCCGCAGTCCTCTGCCCACAATCCCTGCGCTGAAACAGGCCACGACCACGACCACTGCCTCTTTGCGGGCTAACAACAGGTGCAACACCCTGCCCACCTCTAGCTAACAAAGAATAATCACGCCTCTGCTGGTCTCTAGACCCACAACTCCAACAAGCATTAGCCACAACAGCCGTAGCTACCTGACCCTCTCTGGCCAAACGTGGGCATTCTCGCCATAGATGATCACGTGATCCGCAAGCCCAATAGGTATTATGCAGAGCTCTAACCTGGGTACCTTGTCCCTGCACTCCACGCCCAACAGTACCTCCACCGCATCTCTGATCAGGGCGATACCTCCAGTCATGGTGTCTCTTGGCCTGATCACCGCCAAAGCTAAAATTTGCCACTCTCTTACCAGAGCTAAAGCCTCGAGACCCAGAAGCTAAACCAAGGTTCTTCTCGATATCTTTGGCTCGCGTAACCAATACGTCAAAATCTGTATAATCAGCAACAAGCATGGACATCTTAACCTCCTGCACCAATCCATAGCATAAATGATCATATCGCTTTTGCTCGTCAGGAACCAACTCAACCTCACAAGTTGTACCTCATACTTAGAAACAGACATACCACCCTTCACACAAGCCATAAAATCTATCTTCCTTTCATCTATATACCAGACCCCCATGTATCTTTATCGAAAAGCAACACAAAAGAACTCCCAGGATATATCCTTAAATTCTATCCCAGCTGTCACGGTGGTCCACCAGCCATAGGCATCTCCCTACAATAGGGACACATCACAACCCAACTTACGGGTATTCGTACAACCCATATGACCCAGTATCCTCTCTATACTAGCTAACCAATCCTTAGAAGCCTCTAGTGCTAGACCACGGAACTCAACTCTGCCCAGACTACAAAGACGCTCTAACAGCAAACTCATCTGCCCAACCACTGGTGCCGGTACATGAACACCCACAACTGCTGCCTAAAAAGCACCAGTCGTGGCCTGAATCAACGGTGCTATGTCGCTCACCCTGGCCCAGTTGGCACAGGTGGTATTTGCTCCACTATCGCATGCGGATTAGGTGGAGGCAGTGACAACCCTTCAAGAGGTACGACATCCTCCTCATTTCCCTGCCCAACGGCAGCATCAATCGTACCAGATTACAGCTATCTCCTTAGTCCCATCGCACTAAAAATATATCTAAGGCATGATATTTCACCAAAACAAAACAATCAGGCCAACTTTAAGCAAGGATCCAACACTTTCATTTCAAAACCAAAACATTTCATACTATAATAATAAGGCAATGAGTTTCCCAAACTTCCCCTAACATAGCATAAAGCAATCAACGTGCATTGTACAATCATTATGGATAGCAAACAACATATTACAACCCATAACAACATTACCACAACCATACCAACTCCCAATTATCGCAAACCTGGCTCTAATACCACCAAGTGTAACCCCCTCAAATCGGCCTAGTCGTAAGACCGAACCGAGTGAGCTACATTAAGTTTACTGAGGTAAACTCTGAGGATAAAACTCGAAATGCATCCATTTTTTCTTCTATCTTATCTAGATGCAAATTATTATCCTATGTGTTCCTACTATCCGCATGTGAAAACCCATCTCAATCAGGCATCAAAACGACATCCGATTGGGTACAATGGTTATTTATGGACCAAATTACAATTTTATAAAACTACAAGGACTTAACCCATTTTCATGTTACTAATATTTAATTAGACGGATTCATGTATGCGTGTTGAAACTTAGCTCAATACGATCATCCACACTCATTCAATTGCATCCACAATATTCAGGGACTAAAATGTAAGAAAGTAGAACTTTAGAACACCCAAATAACTGAAATAACTGCTAGCCGCATCGGTATGCTAAGGGGGTGTATCGATATGCTTTTCCTGATTAACAACCCTAAATTCCTTGCCCAAAAATGCTATCCCATGTTGAAATGGTCCATTGCGTACCGAAACGCAGACCACAAATGGCCTAAGCCCGTACCGAGATGCTAGACCACATACCGGAACACTAAGCCTGAAATGGCTTACACGTATCGGTATGGAGACACGCGTACCGATACGCCTAGACCTGAAATATCCACTTTATACTTACTTCCGTGTTTAAACCAACGTTTCAAGCTAAGTTTTGTAACACCCCCACCCTTTCTAGGAAATAATCTTTAAAATTTCCCTGTTGTACCATCAAATATCAAGATTTACTAACCAAGATTACCAACTAATGAACTCATATCAATACCAATCATATATCCTTAGCAACAAATATTCAAAGCTTAAACCAATTCTAACTAGACACATATAACCTTTGCATAGCAAGACCAAAAACAAAACTCATTGACATCTAGCCATTTACTTATTCTAGCCATTCGAACTACACAATTTATTTTTGGGGTTTAACACACGATAATATGTATATTTCAAAATGCAACACACATGCTATCAAAGATCTATCAACTTAAGACTCTTACAGATATTTAAACAACTACACACTTTTGCTAACTATTAAATCATATAAAGCAAGCAATCAAGAAATAATAAAAGGCCTATTACAAAACTTTAAATACTTATCAAACTTATATACATGTATAACAAAAAAAGAGTAATCTATATGCACTATGCATACACTTCGACTATGTGCCACCAACTAGGAGTTCTTAAAGGAGGTGCAAAATGTACTACTCGATACTTGTAATCTTGCCCAAGCTCAAAGTTAACTGAACGTAATGTTACCCTAAAAAATAAGAAGAGTCTAGGTAAGCAAACGCTTAGTGAGGTAGCACTAACAACTATAAGCAATGTATTAAGCATTTTATGATCCAATCCTATTCTTTCACCCAAAATTTTCTAATTATGCAAACATATAACTTGACCATGAATCAAGCTATCTTGATTTGAAGTGTTTGAACTAGAATTTTCCTTTGTAAAAAATTATAAGAGTCCAAGTGAATACCGACTTAATTAAATAACAAGCAATATAGACACAAAGAATCGCATATAACATTTTATTGATTGGTTTTATTAAACTCACCAATTGTCTAACTTAGCATCTTATAAACATGTTTTGCTTACAACATAAGATATCAAACAAAGCATATCTAAGACATATATTACTTTTCATGTAAGTTATTGAACATAGTTTATCATAGACATGTGTAACTAATTATATAAGATATCAAACATAGTTTACCCAAATCATATTTAGGAGATACTTGAATGTCCAAATCTCTCCAATACATACTTGTATATATACAAAGTAGTTCCAAAATCTTGTAAATACATACATACGCTTAAAATAATCCACTGCATGCTTATACTTAATCAAAACAGTCCACAAAACATGTATACAAAATTATACATTGCAAAATAGTCCAAGATATATTCATTTATATCGAAACAGTTCATAAAACATGTATACACAATTATACATTGCAAAACAGTCCAAGATATATTCATTTATATCAAAACAGTCCACAAAACATGTATACACAATTACACATTGCAAAACAGTCCACAAAACATTTATACGCAATTATACATTGCAAAACAGTCCAAGATATATTCATTTATATCAAAACAGTCCAAGATATATTCATTTATGTCAAAACAGTCCACAAAACATGTATACACAACTATACATTGCAAAAGAGTCCAAGATATATTCATTTATATCAAAACAGTCCACAAAACATGTATACACAATTATACATTGCAAAACAGTCCAGGATATATTCATTTATATCGAAACAATCCACAAAACATGTATACACAATTATACATTGCAAAACAATCCACAAAACATGTATACACAATTATACATTGCAAAACAGTTCAAGATATATTCATTTATATCAAAATAGTCCAAAATATATTCATTTATATCGAAACAATCCAAGATATATTCATTTATATCGAAACAATTCACAAAACATGTATACACAATTATATATTACAAAATAGTCCATGATATATTCGTTTATATCAAAACAGTCCACAAAACATGTATGCAAATTATACAATGTAAAACAGTCCACAAAACATGTATACACAATTATACATTGTAAAATAGTCCAAGATATATATTCATTTATATCAAAACAATCCACAAAACATGTATACACAATTATACATTGCAAAATAGTCCAAGATATATTCATTTGTATCGAAACAGTCCACAAAACATGTATACACAACTTCAGTTAAAGGTTAATTACTTAATATGCAAATTTTCATGTTTATTCAATAGATTAACCTATGCATTCATAACTTTTCTTAAATAAGGTATCACTTAACTATGGTTACTTATCACATAAGTTATTAACATAGTATGTCATAAACTTAAACTACTTATCATATAGACTATCAAACTTAGCATGTCATCATCATATGTTTGTTTGTTACAAATAATATCAAACATAGCATCCAATAAACATGGTTACATGTTACCCAAGTTATTAAACTTAGTATCTCAAGAACATGTATACTTATCACATATATTATCAAGCATAATGTTTCACAACATAGTTACATGTCACATAGTTATTAAACATAGTATCTCATAAACATGAATACTTTTCACATAAATTATCAAGCATAGTTCAATTGTTTAACTTGCAAATTTCATTATTATGTATTTTTTCATAGCCTTAAGAATCAAGTAATAGCCTAGGTACTCGAATCCCCAACCACCTACCGCAAAGAAAAAGGTACTTATAGTACCGGTCAATCCCTTCTATTATCGCTAAAAGACCACAAGCTTCTCTCCTACTATCGCCAAATAAGGACCGTAGTCCCCAAACACGAGCTCTATAGACTCTATGGCATGCCAACTATACCTAAGACTTACTTGAAACCAAGGCTTTCACATTTATCATATCTTACTTAGTAATAGAATGATCACAGTTCCTTATCATGATATCATATCATCAATTTTGTTTCCCTTTTTCATATGAAGCATATATTCACCTCGTGTAAATTTCTCATAATTCATTTCTCTTATCCAAAGAGTATTATAGCAAAATTTCCATTAATATGTATCATATGTAATTTCTATTTAGAAGCATATTAATCGGTTTACAAAAGCTCATCATAACAATAGATGCACATTATCATATATAACATATGGAAATTTTTCATAAATGCTATGTATCCAATTATCTCGTGTCACATTATACTTATAAACAAGTACTTACCTTGTAATCCAGTTTATTGTTTGCAAGCAACATACGCATATTTGTAATAAGCAATGAAATTAACAATAAAGAATGGTTGGGAAGGTTTTGAGTTTAACCTGAGACTTTATACTACACTCATAGTACATTCCAAGCTAGTTGTGCTCCCAAACACAATCCCCTTTTTGCTTATCTACTATCTGATCTACTTTAATCCTTACACCTTCCATTAGTTCTTGGTCTAATATGACAAAGAGTTTAACCATGTTTTAGAACCTTTCTTATCAATCATCTACTTGTAAAACTATTCACATACTCATGCATACACTTAACTTCACACCAAGCAGTTCATTAAGATTCACACATGTACATACTCAAAGCAGTCCTTAATACATAGTTATAAAATCATGTAATCACAAAACAACCTTTAACATTTTCAAGCATTCAGAAATTGTCCCTACTTTTTCTTTTATCCAACAGTTTATTAAATCACAAAACAACCCCTATTTGTTTGTAAAATAGTCCCTCAACATACATATTGTCATATATATATATATATATATATATATATATACACACAAACAATCAATTTACTTTCATATCAATGCCAATACAGTCCTTAACTCACATATTGACACATATGTGCACACAAAATAGTGCCTACTTTGTATTCATTCTTAAATACTTTAAAACAGCCCTTAAAAATTTGGCGACACTATCTCCACAGTGAGAAGTGTGCTATATACACTGATCACAAAAGTTTGAAGTACCTGATGTCTCAAGATTTAAATCTTAGGCAGCAAAGGTGGTTGGAGCTGTTGAAAGACTGATCTGACCATTGAGTACCATCCTAGAAAGGTAAATCTGGTGCTTTGAGTAGAAAGGTTGCGGTGGAGTTGAGAGCAATGTTTGCAGGACTAAGTGTATCACGAGATGGTGGGTTTCTAGCGGAGTTGCAAGTGAAGCCTTTGATGTTACAGTTGATCAATGAGAAGCAACCTTTTGATGATGAGTTAGTACCGTATGTTAAGGATATCTTGGATGGGAATCAAACAAATTTTGGCTTTAGCGAGGACGGGGCTTTGTGTTGCAATAATCGATTAGGGTGTCGAATGATGAAGAGTTGAGGTACACTATCTTGACCGAGGCACATTCGAGTCCTTTTGGGATGCATTTGAGGCATACGAAGATGTATCTAGACTTGAAGAAGGAATATTATTGGATTGGCTTGAAAAAGAATGTTATGGAGTTTGTGGCTCGTTGTATGGTTTGCCAACGTGTTAAGGTAGAACATCAGTTTCCTTTAGGATTGTTGGAAACGTTGAGGGTGCCCGAGTGGAAGTGGGAGAGGATCACCATGGATTTTGTGTTTGGGTTACCATTGACACCGTGAAAGAAGAATTCTATTTGTGTGATTATGGATAGGTTTACGAAGTGTGCACATTTCCTGGCTGTGCAAACGATGTATACTTTGGATAAGTTGGTAGAGTTGTATATTGTTCAGATCGTGAGGTTGCATGGGGGTGCTGAAGTCCATTGTGTCAGATTGAGATCCATATTTCACCGCGAGGTTTTGGAGGTGTTTACATAGGGCCTTGGGTATACGGTTGAACTTTAATACCTCGTATCATCCGTAATCAGATGGTCAGTCATAATGTGTTATCCAAGTGTTGGAAGATATGTTGCAATGTTGTGTTATAGATTTTCAAGGATTGTGGAAGAAGCAGTTGCCGTTAGTGGAGTTTGCTTCTAATAACAGTTACCAAGCCATTATCCGGATGGCTCCATACGAGGCTTTGTATGGTAGAAGATGTCCTATGCCGCTTTGTTGGGTGGAGGTAGAAAAGAAATATGTTTCTTTAACGGATACGTTGAAAGATACCAATGAGAAAGTAAAGCTTATCAGCGATCATTTGAAGGCAGCTTCATATCGGCAAAAGTCCTACTCTAATTTGAAGCGAAGGGAGATTGAGTATGAGGTTGGTGATCGTGTGTTTCTGAAGGTTTCGCCGTGGAAAAAGGTGATGAGGTTTGGACGGAAGGGTAATTTGAGCCCTAGGTTCATTAGACCGTATGAGGTGTTGGAGCGTGTTGGTCCTGTTGCATATAGATTGAGGTTGTCGGCTGAGTTAGAAAAGATACATGATGTCTTCCATATATCGATGTTGCAAAGGTATAGATCGAATCTTTCTCATGTTATGCCCGTTGAGGAGATTGAGTTGAATCTGGACTTGACCTATGATGAGGAACCAGTGAGGATTCTAGATTCAAGTAGTAAAGTTCTTCGCAGAAAAACCATAGAGTTGGTAAAGATGTTGTGGCGGCACAACAGTGTAGAGAAAGCAACCTGGAGAGCAAAAAGGATATGCTGAAGCAGTTCCCTCATCTTTTTCACCAGGCAGATTTCGAGGACAAAATTTCTTGAGAGGGAGAGAGTTGTAACGCCCTGAAAATGGGCCTAGATGTGAACCGGGTTGGACTGGAGGTTCGAGAGAACCAGTTTTTGCAATTTGAATAGTTTCGGGAAAATAATTTTATAAAAGTGATTTGGGGGGAAATTAAAATGTGGGAAAATGTTTTAAATTACTTGAATAATATTTTAAGCAAGTTGGTAGGTTCAATTTGATGGTATTAATTCTGATTTTTTGACATTTAAGTCTAGTGACTAAATTGAAAGTTTTTAAAACTGTTTTGGTGACTAAATCGAAAAATGATCAAAACTTAGAATCTTTAAGGAGCTATTAACCCATTTTTTCAACATAGTTCTTTCTTAATTATGGTCATTTTTAATGTATATTTAAATGGTTTAGTAAATGGATTTATGAGGATTTAATTAAAAGATCTTATTTTCTTAAAAACATTTTCTCGCGTAACCACTTTTCTCCAAAACTATTCTCTCAACTTTTCTCAGCAAACAAACTGAGATTTCTACTTCTAAATCTCCATGATTCAATTCTTATTGAATTCCTTTTAAATTTCCACTTGATTTCTTCAATTGCTTAAGCAAAACCTCTTTGGATTTCAACAAATCTTGGCCAATTAAGAGGAAATCAACAATTAGAGGTGATTTTCATTTCTTTCCTCTAATTAAAGGTTCTTCAATGGATTTCCCAAGTTCTTGATCCTTTGTTGTTGATTTATGTTGTGGATTTGTGATTTAATCATCGAATTGTTAATTAAATTGAGTTTTCTTGGAAAATTTATAGAAACTAAGTTGGATCTATTTTGAGGATGGTTTTATGTGATTTATATCTTATTTTAGATGTGTTTTAGTGTTGAAAGGATTGATTTACCAAAGGAATCCCGAAACTATATGGATTGCTAGTTTTTAGGTTGTTTGTGGTTAGTTTAAATTGTGTTTTGGTTGTTGTGGTGTTGCTGTAGATATAAGGATGTGTTTAGGTTGTTTTTGAATGTTAATTGATGTGGTTAATGTGTTAAAATTGTTGGATGTTGGCTGGGCTTTGCTTGAGGAAAGTTAGGAGGTGTTATCGTTGGTTTTCGGAAGGTGTTTGTTATATTCTTGTAAGGTGTTGTTGAGATTGTTGGTTGCTGGAGGGTTTTTATACAGAGATGTGTTCTTAATCCTCTGTTTTGGCTTGGAAAAGCTGGGGAGATGAATCCTTTGCATATCGAAGAAGGCATGGGAGCTGCGGAGGCTTGTATCGTGCATCGACAAGTGAACGCTGGTTTGTTGTGAGTGGATAAAGGTTTTACTGTTGTAAAGAGGTTTGAAAAGGAGTTGTAGGAGTTTAGATAAGGTTTGAAATGCCTATCTAAGCTCAGAAGTAAGTATCGGTTGAGTGTCTCTCGGTTTTCGGCTTTTATGAATGAAATCTCATTTACATGTTTATGGATTTATTACTCACTGTATTATGCATGTTTTGAAAGCGAAAAACGATGCAAATAATCATTGATAATGGTTTTTGAGAATGGCATATTGGTTTAAGCAAGTGTTTGAGAATAGGTAAATACATGGTTTAATGTATTGTATTAGAATAGTTTTGAAGCATATGTAAAACAATGACGTAATGTTGGTTGTTGAATATATTGGCGAGTGGTTGAGTTTAGAATGTTATCGGATATAGTTGACCTATCATAGGATTGAAAGTACACTATAAAAGTTGCCTCATGTGTGTCGAGGGGTGTTAAAGTATCTATATTCTCCACCATGAGAACCCCAACAGTTGAGGTGGGTAAATGGTTCGTTTTCTCCTGTTGGTGGATTTATACATCCAAACCATAGAGGTGGGTAAATGTTCTGTTATTCTGGTTTGAACTGTTGAGGTGGGAAAGTGTGTCGTTACTCCGGTTGAGGTATATATGTGAAGTGGTTGTGTGAACCACTTGTGAATCCGTGTATTCGATGTATTTTATGAATTGGAAGGTTACTATTTTTGAGTCACTTGAAAGCCAATATATGAGATAATGTATCATGAGAAATGGATTATGTTTGTATAATGTGATTTATACATGTATTGCTCTTTAGGCTTGTCAAAAAGGGGTTGTGGTGTGAAGCTTAAATTGAGGTAGAGTTTGAATCCATGATACATAGTGTTGAAATGATTTAAATGTGCATATATTGAGATGATATGAGAAACATGAGATGTTTTACCATGATTTATAAACATGTGTTTTGAGCTAAATGGTTTTAAATGCATTGATGAGAGTTTTACGGTTTCCCTCACTAAGCTTATTGCTTACACTCTTTTCCTCATCAATGTAGAGAAATAGTTATTCGGGCTGCACGTGAGCAAGAAGGATCCAAGGATTTGATACCTTTAGAAAGTATGCTTTTATTACGCACTAAGTAGTAATAAGAAGGCAATTTGACCGGGTTGTTTTGGGAGCTATATTTTGGAGATACTCCCTGTTGTAATAGTTTGGATTATGGTTTTAGACTTGTATGATGCTTTCTACCTGTGTTTAGAGGGATTGGGAAACTTTAAGTATGTTTGGGCATAAATTATGCCTTTAGGTTGATGTTTGATGATGCTATGCTTAGTATGGTCTCTTGGAATGTTGCCATGACTGGTGAATGAGTGCTTATGATGATATATGATGCTTATGTGTTGTGTAGAGGGAGTTAGAGTGAGCCAAAGTGTCATATGTTGGACCTAGAGGTCATTACAGGTCTTACCGTACCAGTACAGACCCTCCTGTTTCAGTACATAGGGACTGATCACGGCTCAAATGGCATAAATTTCCCTAGTCGTACCGATACGCATGGTAACCATATCGGTACGCCAAGCTTACAAATAGTGTAGGTTTCGGTACACGGGTAACCATTTTGGTACGTTTCTTAGCCATGGGAATCTGGATTTTGGAAATTAAGCATATCGTACCGATACGACTGAGGATCGTATCGGTACTGTAACCCCCTCGACCCGGCCTAGTCGCAAGACTGAACCGAGCGAGCTACATTGGTTTAACGAAGTAAACCGTGAAGAAAAACTTGAAACGTGGCCCCTTTTTTCTTTTTATCTTATCTATATGCAAATTATTATCCTATGTATTCATACTGACCACATATGAAAACCCATCTCAATCGGACATCGAATTGACATCCAATTGGGTACAATTGCAATTCAGAGACCAAATTGCAATTTTAGAAAACTACAAGGACTTAACCCTTTTTAATGCTACCAACCTTTAATTAGTCCCATTTCATGCATACATGTCAATGCCCAGCTTCAAACGATCATCCATACTCATTCAATTGCATCCACCACATTCAGGGACTAAAATGCAAGAAAATAGAACTTCAAAACATCCAAAGAACTGAATTAACGACTGGGAGTATCGGTACACTTGCACGCATATCAATACGGTATTGTTATTTCAAAATCCCCAAATTCCAGTAGGCAAAACTCATATCGATACGTGCTCGCGTACTGATACGCCCTGCTTAATACACATACCCCGTACCGAAACGGTGACTAGTGTACCAAAAGGTTGTGCCTGGAAAGGCCTACCCGTACCGAAACACTTGCCTAAGTTTCGATATGCTAAGCTTGGAATGGCTTGCCCGTACCGAAACAAGGACACACGTACCGATATGCCTGGACATGAAATGTCCTCTTTTGCTGGTTTAACAAGCTTTCAAGGATACCAAAACACCCTAACATGCTTCTAACATACATTCAACACATTCAAGGATCAAACCTTATCAAGGCAACATAGGTTCATAAACAAATCATGGCATCATACTTCAAATGTAAATCTAGATGCATGCTTCCTAGAAATCAAGCCAAACAAAGCATGAAATCTTAAACCATCACCACAAACAATCCATAATGGCCAATTACAAACCAAGAGCAGCTAAACAACATTACTCAAACAAGAAGTTTAACAAAACACACCCAATACAACAACAGAAACCCCATTGCCTTATTACTTATAGTCTAGTTCAAAACATACTCTTAGTATCAAGTCTTTGGCGATCCCTTGCTTCATCGCTGCCTTCAAATCTTTAATTCTCTGCATTGATGGACAAAGAGAGCGTAAGAACACTAGGCTTAGTGAGGAGTGCTCAAAAACAGCACACCATCAATGCATTTAAAACCATTCTCAACAACATATTGAAATCTCATCTCAATCATCTTTTAAACATCGCTCAAAACAACACTCAAAATTTCATGCCATGAAAACCATGAACTTAACACTTTCAAAACCAGCATATTAAACCATATGCAACATGTGTCATTAACCATCAGCAAATCCCATTGCTAAACCTCAATTTAAGCCTTCCTATGCATAAAAAACCATATGCAAAGCTTAAAGAATAAATATGTATAAATCACATTATACAACATAAACCATTACATGACACATCAACAATTATATTGGCTTACAAGTGATCATTAACCAAGTTCCATTAACAAAGTAGTTCATGATACACACATTCAACAAGTGTCCTCAAAACACTTCAAGCCATCTCAACCAGAATAGTGATACAATCACAATCGCAGTACATTACAACCAGGTAGACTTTCAACCCACGGCGACATCAACCTCATTCCTCGGTTAGATGCTTAATCCACTAACGGGAATTTACAGTACCATATAACCCCTCGACCGTTAGGGTACTTGGATGGAGTATTCGGTACTCCGTATAAAACCCCTTAACATCCAATGCGACTCTTTATAGTGCACTATCAATCCTATGGTCGGCCAACGATATCCGAAAACATTTTTAAACCACATCACTTGCCAATATAATTCACAATTAACCACATACCTCATTGTTTTTATATGCATTAAACCAAACCTTTTTCCAAAGCAACAAACCATGCGTTTCAACAAGTATTTTCACATACTTACAAGGATCACTTACCATGTGCATCCTTCAACATTTTACGATTAAAACAATATATCATATACTTTAAAACAAGCTTAAAAAGTATGTATCATGTAATTCAAAATAAGTGCATAAAATCATCTCATAATAGCATGACCGAGAGAGAAAACCACTTTATACTTACTTCCGAGTTTAAACCAACGTTTCAAGCTAAGTTTAAACTCCCATAAACCACCTTCAACCCATTCCAAAGCTAAAATCCACACTCTCACTCACCGATATGCGAAACCTCAATTCGCTGACGCGAATTCAAGCGTCCGAAGCCTCCAAAGCTCCATCAATAGCTTCCGGACCAGCCTCCCCTGTTTTAACAACATAACAATAGAGGATTATTGTATCTCAATGTATTCAAACCACTGCAGCAACATTCCTCACAAAACATCAACAATCTTTTCATAATTACCCAACCACAACAACCGAAATCATCATCTAACTCTTTTCAAACATAGCCCAGCCACAATCTATCAATCTAACACGTACATAAACATCAATTAACACTCAAAAACAGGATTACATCATACTTATATCTCCAGCAACTAAACAACCACCACAACACCTCAAATACACAAATCTAACAACCTAAATAATCAAAGATTCATGGAGATTTGGGATTCCAATGTTAAAACAACTTATCCACATTATAAAACATTCAATACATGTTTAAAATCAATCGTCAACACTGGAAAATAGGTCCAATACGGACCTTCTTCAATTTCACCAATTAATCCCAAATTAAATAGACTAATCATCACAAAAACATAAAATCAGACTATAAATCATAAATCAAGGATCAAATACTTGGGAATATCAATAAAGAACCATCAATAGAGGAGAAGAACGAACCTTACCTCTGTTGTGTGATTTCTCCCTCAATTGGTTGATTAAAGCTTGAAAACACAAGATTTCAATGAGGTTTTGTAAATCAAAGATAAAGAATCAATTATAAATCAATAATCCATGAAAATCGATCTCTCACCTCTGGATTTTAATGAAACAAGAGTTTTTGGCAGAAAAGAAGTGGAGAGAAAAGTTGAGAGAAAAGTTTACGTCAAATTTCTTTAAAATCAATAACTACATTTTCATTATAAAATATCTGTTAATTAACAATTAAAACACATGTTAAAAGTATTAATTGAAGGGAGAAACCACCAGCCAAAAGTTGGTAAAATAGCTCCTTAAGGATTCTAAAAATTCGATCCTTTACAATTTAGTCACATTTTAAAAACAGTTTTCAAAAATTACATTTTGGTCACCAACCAAAATGTCACCCTTCCAAATCCAATTTTCCAAAATTGATTTCACCAATATTTTTCATATATTTAAATATGATTTTTATCTTACTCAAAAATATTTATTCCCGAATCCGACTCGAATCTCTAACCCGGTCCACCAAATCGTCTAACTAGCCCTTAAAACCGCTAGGCCCAAAATTTGGAGCGTTACAACTCTCCCCCACTTAAGAAATTTTGTCATCGAAATTTACCTAGAGGAAACAGATGCGAAAACTGTTTCAACACCGCGGTGACTCTACAACACCTTAACAAGCTCAATCGTCTTGCCACGCAGAACCAATAAACCTCTACTGGTTCCTCATCATAAGACAAATCTGGTCTTAGCTCAATATCCTCCACCGGCATAACATGGGATGGATCTTATTGATACCTCCGTAACATCGACACATGAAACCCATCATGAATCATTTCCAACTCAGGAGGTAACCTCAAATGATAAGCAACTAGACCCACATGCTCAACAATATCGTATGGACCAATAAACCTCGGGCTAACCATTCCTTTCCGCCCAAAATGCATCACCTTCTTCCAAGGTGACACCTTCAAAAACACCCAGTCACCAACATCATATTTAATATCCCCACACTTCAAATCTACGTAGGATTTCTGATGATCCGATGTCTCTCTCAAGCGCTCACATAGCCTCAATTTTCCAACTTAGGCATTTTCCAACTCATCATAGCCTCAATTTTGTGCGGGTCAAGACGAATCCCCTCAGCCAACACCACATGCCCAAGGAAAACAACCTCCCTAAGTGAGAACTCACACTTGATAAACTTGGCATAAAGCTGATTAGCCAACAATGTCTGAAGCACATTCATCAAATGTCTATCATGATCTTCCTCGATATGAGAGTACACAAGAATATCATCGATAAACATAACCACAAACTGATCCAAAAACTCATGGAACACCCTATTCATCATGTCCATAAAAGAAGCCAGTGCATTGGTCAAACCAAACGGCATCACCAAAAACTCATAATGCTCGTACCTCGTACGAAAAGCTATATTAGGCACATCCACATCCTTCAGCTTCAACTGATAGTACCTAGACCTCAAATCTATTTTAGAGAACACTGAAGCACCCCTAAATTGATCAAATAGATCATCAATCTGTGGCAAGGGATACTTGTTCTTCATTGTCAACTTGTTCAGTTGTCGATAATCTATACACATCTGCAACGTACCATTCTTCTTTTTCACAAACAACACTGGTGCACCCCACGATAAAATACTCAGTCTAACAAACCCACGATCAAGCAACTCTTGTAGTTTCATTTTAAACTCCTTCAAGTCCTTTAGAGCCATGCATTACGGAGTAATTGACATAGGTGTTGTATCTGAATAAACCTCAATGTCGAACTCCACCTCTCGACACAACGACAACCCCGATAACTCTTCCAAAAAAACACCCAGAAACTCACATACTGTACGGTTATCTTACACCCTCAACTCCTTCGAACCATGATTCATAACATAGGCCAAGAAAGCCTCACTTTCAGAATCCATCATCTGTATTGCTTCTAAAGCCGAGACAGTATTAGACAAGAACTTAGCATTCTCACCCACAACCACCACCTCGAAATCATCAAACAACCTCAAGGATATCCGTTTGGTCTCAAAATCTACTACAGCCCTATGCTCGGTCAACCAATCCATCCCCAGAATAACATCAAAATCGTGGAATGGCAACTCTATCAAATCCACGTCAAACACATGTCCCTTAACTATTAGCGGACATTGACGATACAACTTCCTAACCACGACTGTCTCCCCAAGAGAATTGGTCACTCTAACACCCACAACAAGAATTTCAATAGGTATATCAAGCAACTTTGCATGCTCACTCAGGATATATGAATGGGTAGAACTACAATCAACCAATGAATACAACGATAAAGACTGTAAAGAGATTGTACCTGCAATCACGTTAGAGCCATTGTGACCCTCACGATGCACATACACTCTAGTTGGTCCACCTCCCTCAGGCTGGATAGCAACTGTATGAGCCACAGTCCTCTGCGTTGAAACTGACCATGGCCACGACCATGGCCTCTCTATAGAGCAATAATAGGTGCATCACCTTGCCCACCTCCAGCTAACAAAGGACAATGATGCCTTAGATGGTCGCCAGACCCACAACTCCAACAAGCATTAGCCACAACAGTCGCAGGTTCCTGTCCCTCTCTGGACAAACAGGGGAAATCTCACCTCAAATGATCACATGATCCGCAAACCCAACAGGAATTATACGGAGCCCTAACCTAGGTACCCTGCCCCTGCGCTCCACGCCCAACGACACCTCTACCATGTCTCTGATCACCGCCAAAGCTAGAATCTACCACTCTCTTACTAGAGCTAAAGCCTCGAGACCCAAACGCCAAACCAAGATTCTGCTTGATATCTTTGGCTCGCATAACCAATACGTCAAAATCCGTATAATCAATAGCAAGCATGTATGTCTTAACCTCCTACACCAGCCCATAGCCAAAACGATCACATCATTGTCGCTCGTTAGGAACCAACTCAGGTGCATACCGGCTCAACCTCAAAAACTGCACCTCATACTCAGCAACAGACATACCGCCCTACACTAGAGCCGTAAACTCTCTTTTCTTTTCATCTAGATACCGGACCCCCAAGTACCTTTTCTGAAAAAGCTTCATAAAAGAACTCCCAGGTTATATCCTCGGGTGCTATCCCACCTGTCATAGTGGTCCACCAACTATAGACATCTCCTTCCAATAGGGACACAACACAACCCAACTTACGGGCATTCGTACAACCCATCTGACCAAGTATCTTCTCTGTACTAGCCAACCAATCCTCAAAAGCCTCTGATGCTAAACCACAAAACTCAACTTTGTCTAGACTGCGAAGACGCTCTAACGGCAAACCCGTCTGCCTAACCACTGGTGTCGACACAAGAACACCCATAACTGCTACCTGGAAAGCACTGATCATGGCCTGAATCAACGGCAATATGTCACCCATCCCTGGCCCAGCTGGCTCAGGTGGTACTTGCTCCAGTAATGCAGGTAGATTAGGTGGGGGTGGCGGCAACCCCTTAGGAGGTACGACATCCTCCTCACTCCCCTGCCCAACGACAGCAACAATCGTACCAAATCGGAACTCTCTCCTCGGTCCTATCGTGATAAAATATATCTATGGCGTGATATTTTACCAAAAACAAAACAATTAGGCCAGCTTAAGCAAGGATCACATAATTTCATTTCAAAACCAAAACATCTCAAACTATAATAATAAGGCAATGGGTTTCCCAGACTTCCCCCCAACATAGCATAAAGCAATCAACGTGCATAATACAATCACCGTACATAACAAACAACAGATTACAACTCACAACAACATTACGACAACCATACCAACTCCCAAATCTCGCAAACCTGGCGCTGATATCACCAATTGTAACCCTTGGACCCGGCCTAGTCGCAAGACCGAACGAAGCGAGCTACATTAGGTTTACCAAAGTAAACCATGAAGAAGAACTCGAAACACGATCCCTTTTTTTCTTTTTATCTTATCTAGATGCAAATTATTATCCTATGTGTTCATACTGACCACAAATGAAAACCCATCTCAATCGGGCATCGAATTGACATTGAATTTGGTACAATTGCAATTTAGAGACCAAATTGCACTTTTAGAAAACTACAAGGACTTAACCCTTTATAATGTTACCAACCTTTAATTAGTCCCATTTCATGCATAAATGTCAAAGCTCAGCTCGAAACCATACTCATTCAATTGCATTCACCATATTCAGGGACTAAAATGCAAGAAAACAGAACTTCAAAACATCTAAATAACTGAATTAATGGTTGGTCGTATCGGTACACTTGCACATGTATCGGTATAGTATTTCTATTTCAAAATCCCCAAATTCCAGTAGCCAAAACTCGTATCGATACGTCCTCGTGTACCAATAAGCCTTGCTTAATACACATACCCCGTACCGAAACGATGACTAGTGTACCAAAAAGCTATGCCTGGAAAGGCCTGCTCTTACCGAAACACTTGCACGAGTTTCGATACGCTAAGCCTGGAATGGCTTGCTTGTACCAAAACAAGGACATGCATACTGATACGCCTGGACCTAAAATGTCCTCTTTTGTTGTTTTAACATGCTTTCAAGGATACCAAAAGACCCTAACATGCTTCTAACATACATTCAACACATTCAAGGATCAAACCTTATCAAGGCAGCATAGGTTCATTAACAAATCATGGCATCATACTTCAAATGTAAATCAAGATGCATGCTTCCTAAAAATCAAACCAAGCAAAGCATGAAATCTTAAACCATCACAACAGACAATCCATAATGGCCAATTACAAACGAAAAGCATCTAAACAACATTGCTCGAACAGGGAGTTCGTAACCCCCTCGACCCGGCCTAGATGCTCGACCGAACCAAGAGAAATACATTAGGTTTGTCGAAGCAAACTAGAGAAAGATTACAAAAAACCTGTCCATTCTTTTCTAGATGCACATTATTAAGCCTAAGTGTACATACTTGCAGCAGGTGAATTTACCGAGGAATCGGTCCACGAAAAGGTGACCAACTGCACAACATACATTTTAGGGACTAAATGTAAATTAGATAAATTTAAGGACCAAAATTGAAAGTAAAGTTACCAATCTTCAATTAGTCCAATTACATGCTTACATGTCAAATTTCAGGACAAAATAATCATTCAATCTCACACAATTGCATCCAAAAACGCAGGGACAAAAATGAAAGAAACAGAAACTTCCAAATATTCCAAAATAACATAATTAACTGCCTGGGCTCATACCAAAATGCTTGCCCATGTACCGGTACGCTAAGCCTGGAAGGGCGTACTCGTACCGAAACGGGGACACCCGTACCGGTACGCCTAGACTTGGAATGTCCCAAATTGATGACTAAACATACTTTGATGATAACCAAAACACTCTAACATGCCTCAAACTCATATATAACATTACCAAGGTTCAATACCAACCAAAACATAATTGAATCCACAACTTTACATGGCATTCTTACAACCCAAAATATTCTATAGGCATGCTTCCTAATATCATTCTACCAAACAACCAAAACTCACATTAGGCACTTTTAAGGCCTACTCAACATGCTTACACATCTAGAGCATCAAAACAAACTTCGTTGAATCATCAAAACAAGGCAACTATTCCAAATTAACTAGATGCATTCCTAAACACTCATCTAGCATCATTATAAGCAAGGATCCACAAAAGTTTAACAACATCAAACCAATCATAAAATCCAGCACTTCACATGCTTAAAAACCATGGGGAAATAGAATTACAATCCCAAAATATGGCAAACACATTACCTTATTATCCGTACTTAAACCGAGTTCATACTCAGAAGTAGGCTTGCCCTTGGATCCCTTAAAACTTTGCCTTTGCTGCCCCGGACCTTAATGCTCTGCATCATTAGGAAAATGAGAGCGTAAGCACACATGCTTAGTGAGGATGCTCTTAAAGTAATGATGCAATATAACCCTTTGAAAACTAAACACTTGTTTTCAAACCATACTTACGACCTAAGCAATTCCTTTTCAAAACATGCATATCGACCATATGCAAAACATTCAAACCACATGCTTAAATCCCAAAGCATTAAATACAAAACCATGCTTAAAATCCAAAGCATTAAATTCAAAAAAATACTTAAAATCCAAAGCATTAAATTCAAGACCATGCTTAAAATCCAAAGCATTAAATTCAAAACCATGCTTAAATCCCAAGCGTTAAAGTAGGTTCAACACATAAACTTTCACATAAATTGGCATTTATAGTAACCCTAAATAGACGACCTTTATCCTTGAATAGTCTACCACTATCCTCGTTTTGCCGACCGCTAATCCTTAGTTAACCGACTGTTAACCTTACAATTTAGATACATGGATCTCTCATGGTAGTCAACCACTACCATGACCCACACCATGCCAACCGCATGATATAGCACCCTTTCCGATCGCAAGATATAACACCCTTGCTTACCACAAGATATAACACCCTTGCCGACCACAAGCTTAACATCAACAAGGGGAACCGACCGCTCAACCCAAGTGATAACATTGTAATCCGAGTAGCCGACTACTTACCTCAAGGACTCTTAACCACAATCGATTTTTATCATATTATAGTGCACTTCATCCTATGGCATGCCAACTATATCTGAATGTTTTCTCATCATGTCACATAGCCAATATATCATTTTAAAAACCTTTTACTCATTGTTTACAATGCATTAAACAAAGTCACAACATATGAAAATCACATTGCCAAAGCAATAACACCATTCCCAACCGGAATGAAAACCAATGCTCACGAGCATTTCGTATACTTTTAAACCCCGCATATGTACTTAAAATCATGCATTTCGAGCAAGTAAATCCATCCATGTTTAGGACCAAAACATGAATTACACATGCTCATATCTGAACCGATATTAAAGAGCAAAAGAGAGGAAACTTACCTCTGAGCTTAGTTAAGTGTTTCAAACTTAACCTAAACTCCCAACAACCTTTATTAAACCTTTTAAATGTGTTTAAACCAGTTTCCACTCACTGATACACCTCGTCTTGCTCGCCAACACGAAACGAGCTCACAGCAAGCAACAATGAACGTCAAGCTTCGTCGCCTTGATTATCCCCTATTTTAACCACATAAACTAGAGGGTAAATGCATCATTATGAACTCAAACCATTGCCTACAAGCAATTTCCCACAACTTTCAAGTTTTCCACTCACAAACCATCTGAAACATATCGAAAACATCAACAACTACTTCCAAAACTTAACCCAGCCATAATATAACGATTCAATCCATCAAACTTCATCAATTAACATCTAAAAACTCTTTAGCAACATCCTTTTACTTCCAGCAATGACTAAACTCAACTATCACCCCAAAAACCCTTGATTGACAACCTTAAACATTAGAGATTCAACTTGTTTCTGGATTACAACCAAGTTATTAACTTAACTAAACAACGAAATCATGATCTAATCTGTTCATAAACCCAGCAAAATAGAACAAGTACAAAGATTCACCAATTTCATCAATCAAAACACAATTAAACCAAATTTCATTAATTAAATAATCAAAACTCATTAGAAAACAATTGTAAAAGGTCAACAACTTGGGAATTTCAGTAAAGAACCTTTCATTAGAGGAGGAGAATGAACCTTACCTCTAATGGAGGCTTTCTTCCTTAATTGGATGATTTACATGAGAAAACAAAGTTAAAACAATAAGGTTTTGGAAAACTAACAAGAATAAATCATTTGCAAACAAAAGATATAAGAAAAGAAAGATTTACCTGAAGATTTAGCAGAAGAAATTGATGTTTGGCTGGAGAGATTTTGGAGAGAAAATATTTGAGAAAGTTAGTTAGGTGATTTTTGTTTTAAAGCTTTTAATTACAAATTCATTCTCCCCAACCTATTTATGTTTTCTAAAACACTTTCAAAATAGCCAATTAAGGGATAAAGTCTGATATTAGACTTTTAGGGCAATTAACACCTTAAAGATTAAAAGTTTTGACTCTTTACAAAATAGCCACCAAAAATAGTTTTTAAAGTTTTCATTTTGGTCACTAGTCCAAAATGTCTAATTCCCAAAACTCATTTTCCAAAATTGATTCCACCACAATCATTAATATATTTAATAAGGATTTTAGAATATTTTTCCACAATTTTATCACCTTCAAAAATATTTTATTCGATTTAATCCCGAAATTAGCTTGAATCTCTAATACCGGTCCACCGGACCTTTGAACCAACCTTAAAACATCTAAGCCCAAAACCAGGGTGTTACAACTCTCCCCCACTTAAGAAATTTCATCCTCGAAATTTACCTAGAGAAAACAAATGTGGAAATTGCTCCATCATGTCCGCCTTGCTTTCCCAAGTGGCTTCCTCGACCCCATGGTGTCGCCACAAAACCTTAGCAAGCTCAGTCGTCTTACCACGTAGAGCTTTGCTGCTGGATTCAAGGATGTCCATCAGTTCCTCATCATATGATAAATTCGTCCTCAACTCATTATGCACCACCGGCATAACATGCAAGCGATCCGAACGATACCACCGCAACATAGATACATGTAACACGTCATGTATTTTCTCTAACTTGGGAGGCATGCTCAACCAATAAGCCACCGGACCAACACGCTCAACAACCTCATATGGTCCAATAAACCTCGGACTAAGCTTACCCTTACGTCTGAACCGCATTATCTTTTTCCATGGTGACACTTTCGAGAATACACGATCGCCCACTGCATATTCAATTTCCTTATGCTTCAAATCCGCATGAAATTTCTACTCATCCACAACCGCTTTCAAGCTATCACACACAAGCTTTACTTTTTCATCCGTTTCTTTCAACACATTTAGCAAGGAAATATGTTTTTCCCCTACCTCAGCCTAACACAAGGACGTACGACAACTTCAGCAATACAATGCCTCATACGGTGCTATCTGTATACTCACTTGGTATCTTTGTTGTACGCAAACTCAACCAAAGGTAAATGCTTCTCCCATGTTCCTTGGAACTCAATAATGCAACATGTCAACATATTCTCCAAACTTGGATGACCCGCTCAGACTGACCATCCGACTGAGGATGATATGCGGTGCTAAAGTTCAATCTCATACCCAAAGCCCGGTGCAAACTTACCCAAAACCTCACTAAAAACCTCAGGTCTCTATTTGAAACAATGAACTTCGGTACCCCGTGCAAATGCACGATCTTAGCAATGTACAAATCTGCCAACTTGTCCAACGTATACATCGTATACACTGGAAAAAATGTGCACCATTCGTAAATTGGTCCACAATCACCCAAATGGAACCTTTTTAGCCGGTGTCAAAGATAACCCTAACACAAAATCCATGGTGATTCTCTCCCATTTCCATTATGGAATCCTCAACTGTTGTAACAACCCGGATGGAAACTGATGCTTAGCCTTGACCCGCTGACACACCATGCACATAGAAACAAACTCAGTCACATCCTTCTTCAAACCAACCCAATAGTATACCTCTTTCAATCCATGATACATCTTAACACTACCGGGATGCATAGCAAAAGGACTAGAATGTTCCTCCGTCAAAATAGTGTGCCTCAACTACAGATCATCTGGTGCCACTATTCGACCCTTAAAACACAAAACTCCATCATCATGAAAAAGAAAATCCGTCAGATTACCCTCCGATATGTCTTTGACATGCTCAACCACAACCTTACGACTCAATGCATCTGCAACCACGTTAACTTTTCCAGGATGATATTCGATCGTCAAGTCATAATCCTTAAGCAACTCTAACCATCTACGTTGCCTAATATTCAATTCCTTTGAAACCTCAAATACTTCAAACTCTTATGGTCCGCAAAAACAACTCACTTCTCGTCATAAAGGTAATGTTTCCAGATTTTCAATGCAAACACCATAGCAGCAAGCTCCAGATCATAAGTTGGATAGTTATGCTCCTGAACCTACAGTTGTCTCGATGCATAGGCCACAACCTTACCATCTTGCATCAGCACAGAACCCAAACCAATGTAAGATGCATCCCTATATCCATGAACTCCTTCCCAAATTCAGGTTGAATCAACACAGGAGCATGTGACAAAACTTTCTTCAAGTTCTCAAAACTGAGCTGTTGCTTCTACACATAAGAAACATTCTTTTACAATAACTTCGCCAACGGTGCTGCAATACATAAAAACCCATCTACAAAGCGACGGTAACAACCAGCCAGCCTAAGAAAACTGTGAACTTTCGTACTTCCGACTGAGAATAGCCTTAATTTTCTGTGGATCCACACGAATACCCTCCGTGGATTTCACATGAACAAGGAACATCACTTCCTTAAGCCAAAACTCACACTTTCTCAACTTGGCGTACAACTGATTATCTTTCAACACTTGCAACACAATCCGCAAATGCCGATCATGTTCTTCCTCGGTACGAGAGTACACGAGAATATCATCGATAAACACCACCACGAACTGATAAAGATATTCATGGAATACCCTATTCATCATATCGATGAACGCAGCCACAACATTCGTCAAACCAAAAGGCATGACCAAAAACTCATAATGCTCGTACCTGGTATGAAACGCGATTTTATGAACATCCTCATCCTTAACCTTCAACTGATAATACCCCGATATTAAATCAATCTTAGAGAACACTGCTGCCTCATGAAACTGATCAAACAGATCATCAATCCTCGGCAAAGGATACTTGTTCTTCACTGTTAGCTTATTCAACTATTGGTAATCAATGCACATACGCATCATACCATCTTTTTCACAAAGAGAATCGAAGCACCCCAAGGAGAAACACTCAGTCGAACGAACCTACGATCTAACAACTCCTAAAACTGTGACTTCAACTCATTCAATTCTTTCGGTGCCATCCTGAAAGAAGCAATGGACACCGGTACTGTACCCTTGTACGTATCAATACCAAACTCCACCTCCCTAGCTGGCGGTAAACCTGGTAACTCTTCAAGAAAACCCCCCAAAAAACACTAATAATCCAAATGTCCTACACCCGAACACATTTAACCTTAGGATTCATCGCAATGGCAAAATAAGCTTGGCAACCTCCTTGCATCATCCTTTCTGCTCGGGTAGCCGAAACAGCATTAGATAAGAACTTCATATTCACTCCAACCACCATAACTTCATAATCATCTGCTAACCTCAAAGAAATCCTTTTTTACTCACAATCCACAACCGCCTTGTGCTCGTTCAACCAATCCATACCCAAAACAACATCAAAACTATAGAATGGCAACTCCATCAGATATGCGGCAAACTCATAACCTTGCACAACCAAAGGCCACCGCCTAAACAACTCCCTAGTTGAACCATCTTACCAAAAGAATTAATTTCTAGCACTGCACCGGCGTTCGAGAAGTTATCCATAAGTGTGGACATATGTATGCATGATTCCTTATATGTCATCCTAGATGTCTATGCATATGGATGCAAAACCTCTAATGTCATGCCCAAAGATGTATGCATGTACTGACATATTTAAATATATACATATAAGTGTTTTTACACTGTGCATGATCAACAACCACACCTACTTATAACATTCCTGGTACCAAAATTCCTTCTAACACTATGAAACGCTCTAGCAACCCTCAATTCTTGAGCAAAACACTTTCTCGGTACCATAATACACGAGAACACCACCACTTTGACCACTATCTAAAAGTAGATATTTAGAGAATACCCAACATGTCTACATATCGAATGCCACTAGTACATTCGACGCTTCCATAAACAACTATATTGGCCAATGGTCTAAAACCCAACTAGCGCTAATCACGCTAGAGCCTCAGGAAAAGCTCTCAGGCGAACAAACTTCAGCTCCTACTCAACAACGAACATGCCAACTTCTACGATCACAATAGGAGGATTCATCAAATGTGTATGCTCACTTAAGATAGATGAAAACATAGACCCTGAATCAATCAAAGATAACAATGACAAGGATTGCAAACTGAAGGTACCTGCGATCACACCCGTCTCATTGTAACCCTCATGATGAGCATAGATTTACACCGATCCACCATTCTCTAGCTGCACAGCAACAACATGTACTGATGTCTCTCTCATAGCCCGAGGACAAACACGCTTCAGGCAATCAAAAGATCCACATATACAGTAACTCTTGGTATTTCCCCAACACGCACCCGTGTGGCGTCTACCACAACGTTCACACTCAACCATAATATAAACTCCCTTATTACCCTAGCCAACACCGTCACCACGTTTGTAACTCGACTTGTGCCTCTTATCACGAGACTTCCTATTCTACTTTCAAGAATAGCCAAAAGCAGCCACTCTCTTACCCGAACCCAAATTTGCCACCTGCATAGATACACCCAAGGACAAACCTTGTTTGACCACCACAACAGCTGTCGGTGCTTGCACATGCATTCCAGCCATCGCTGCACGAAAAGCTGCCATCATCGCTTGGATTAATAGGGTTAGATCACCAAAAACTGACACTAGGGAATATTGGGGTACACCACCTGCCCCATTGTTGCGCGTAATAAGTGCTACGCAATTGTGCAAGTATACACGTCGCAAGTTATAGTATAAAAGATATCGTCTCCACAGGGATTGGTGCTACTTCAAGGATCTAGTCTCTTGCACTGTAAAAAGTAAGAACACAAGTAAAAGATTATAGAAGTTCTAACTAATCTAGAAAGCAAATAAGTAAAAGAAAAGATGAATTCAATTGAGAGAGAATAGGCTAGGTTATCGTGAGTTGAGGTGTGATAGCCGATTGGATTGTCTTGGTAAAAGAATGCACGGGCAACTCAGTTGCCGTGGCAACTTGCACGACGGGGTTGCCTTGGCAACTAATTGATGGTTGCCTGGGCGACTAGTTGGGCAACTACTTGGGCGACTGGGCAGCAACTTCAAGGTTCGGCGGAGCGTTCTTCAATGGTTTCTTCTTATCCCTAAGTCGAAACTCTAGTTACTTGTGCATGCCTTGATAATACATCCCTGCGTGAATCAAGGGTGAACAACAACCAATCTTGTGCTCCTCTTAGCCGATGAAATCCTTAACTTATTCCTAAGCCGGATTAATCT
Source organism: Hibiscus mutabilis (assembly GCA_019671005.1). Taxonomy (NCBI): domain Eukaryota; kingdom Viridiplantae; phylum Streptophyta; class Magnoliopsida; order Malvales; family Malvaceae; genus Hibiscus; species Hibiscus mutabilis. The sequence continues at coordinate 20,956,674 of CM033744.1, read as the reverse complement.
TCACCATCATTGGATTGAATAAAGATCATATTCATTCGTTTCTTGAATCTAACTCTCCCGATATTAGATAAATGGATGAAATCACGAGATCCTCTCCCAATTCACTCGCAAACAATAAAAAGAACCAAGAATGAATAAACCTTGAAATAGAAAAGTGCAAACTCTTATTACCTAAACAAAAACCAATAGTTTCTCACAACCACAAAACACAATAACCATAGCCAAGTAAATTTAGTTCATGGCTAGGTTCCAAAGAAACACAAGATAAACAATCCCTAGCATGAACCCAATCGAACAAGGAAGAAAAGATGAAGCTTGTCGAAAATCCCTTGCCCTAGATGCTTGCCGAAAATTCTCCTTGCTTCCTCTCTTGGAGTTGTCGAAATTAACTCTCCCTCTCTCCCCTTGGAGTTGTCCAAATCTCCTTGATATTTATAGGGCTAGGCCAAAGTCCTTCTTTGAGGAGGAGTTTGAGTTTGAGTTGGAATTAAATTATCTTTAAAGAATATAATTCTTTATTATAATTTTATTCCTATTAGAACTTCTCCTATCCTCTTGGAATTTAATTCTTCTTTAATCTCTGCATGGCAATCAAATTCCTTTGGGCTTGGGCCTTGCTCAATGTCATCTTGGGCTTGTAAAATCATGAATTTCGACATCCCTATTGTATTTTGTCTTTGTCGACAAATGCCATGGCAACTGGCTCGGCGTCTCCTTCATGCATTGCCCTGGCAACTAGCTCGGCATATCCTTCATGTATTGCCCTGGCAACTAGCTCGGCATTGCTTTGGCAAGTGATCCTGCACATACACACACAAAAACACACCAAAGCAGCATCTTTTCCACAAAAACTACCAAGTTATGTAATCAAGCTCAGCGATGGAAGGAAACATGGATTAATGCATGAATGGCTAACTATGCAACTAATATGAGCCTAAGTCTAACATAAATATGAGTAAAAAGGGTAAGAAAAATAGTACTTTTGAACACTTATCACACCCCCAAACTCGAACTATTGCTTGTCCTCAAGCAATGCAAACTCATAATTACCTGCCAAGACTTCAATTTTCCCAAACTCAGCCTTGAACTTGATTTCAATTCTCTGAACCGGGGCACAAAGCATGATTGGCTTTTTATTTTTCGGAAAACTGAGGAGTTACTCGGAATCAAACTATAATGCTTGTGAGTGTGTGCGGAGTTGTGTGCAAGTTGATTTTTCGGATTCTATGCAAACAATAGGTTTTCAAATTACTTCATTGGGTTCTTTTTAACATGTTTTAACTAGAGCCAATTTCGGGCACCTCTAGTGTTTTATTTTTAGTTTAATTAGGTTAATTTATTCGACTAGAGCCGGTTTCGGGCACCTCTAGTGATCAAATTTTTTTTAGCACATGCTAGAGCCAATTTCGGGCACCTCTAGCATTCATCCAATTTTTATTCTAATCCCCCAATTTGTTAATTATCAACCTAAGTTTACTAGAACTCCTTAAATCAATCAAACCACAACAGTGTTTCATCAAATTCAGCATCATAGTAAAATTCTAAGTTTTTCCATGGTTATCCTAGAATAAAAACTCTATCAATTAAGTGCATTGGCAAAGTCATCATCGAATATTCATCAAATCTAAGCAATTCTTGTTTCAATTAAAGGCATGGCAAGCAATTTATGTATCCTAAATGTAATGCTTAAGATTAATGTAACTAAACATGGTAATTACTAATAACAACCGCCCCCAAACTCGAGTGAGGCATTGTCCTCAATGCATGCATAAAAATAACGAAAAATAAAAATGCATACGAGGACTTACTCTGAGAGTTCGTCATCGTAGATAATTAGTTTCCTTCTAGTTGGCGTCTTGATTTTCTTGCTTGAACGCGATGGTTGTTTTCTTGTTGCCGGTTGTGGAATCGATCCTCGTACGGTGTTGTCCTCATCATCCTCTTCATCAATGTCAATGGCTTTTCGTTTGGAGGATTCAATTGGTGTGGTCTTTATTGGTTCAATGGAGGACTCGTCCGAATCTGAAAAGTCAGAAAATGATTCCGTAGGAGTTGATTCGGGTATAGGTGCTTTACCTTTGGCTTTTGCAGTGGTTGCCGGGGCATCGTCAGGGTTGGTTGCCATGGCGTCAGCTTCCTTGGTTGCCGTGGCATCAAGGGTTGCCGAGGCAAGAATCTCGGCGGGAAAGATTGGGAACGGTACACGATTGTCTGGGTACTTTTCTAGGATGACTTGGGTGATGGCATTGTTGTGCTCCTTCATGTACCGCATGAACATTAGTTGCCGATCTTCAATTTGCCTTAGGCGGCTTTCCAATGGGTGCAAAAGTGCTTCAAAGTGTCCCGGGATTAATGGCCGAGTTGCCCTGGCGTTAGGTGCTTGGGCATTAGGGATTGCCGCAGCGGCAGGAGTTGCCGTGACAATTGGAGGCCTTGAAGAATCTCCCGGTGCCTCTCCCATTAGCTTTCGGATTAGTGCTTGATTCCAACCAGACTTGGGTAGGGCCTTTTCATCGGTGGACTCACTCGGGACATGCGTCTCCTTGCAAAGATTCGAAATTAAGCAAGGGAAGAAAAGATAACCCTTATCTTTTGAGCTGCATACAAAAATCTCATCACAAATAATTTTTCCAATGTTAATGATGCGATTATGCAAAATAGAATGTATGAGCAAAAGACGTGGTATATCAACGGTAGTATTGTGTGTGGAGGGCATTAAAGAAGTTTTAACAAACTTATTCCATAGTTTTGCCTCAGGTTTAAGCCGAAGGCGATTTACCATGCCCTTGTATTTACCGTCGTTCCAATGAGTTCCCGGTTGAGTGAGTTCTTGAAGCACCTTGTCGAGTTGCTTGGGATTGATTTGGTCAACGAAGGCTTGATGCTCGTCCTTCTCAATGTAAAGTCCGTAAAAGGTGTTGATGCTTTCGGGACTTATAAGTATGGCCTTGTCACGAACAAAAACATAAGGATTATCCGGGTTAAGTGAGTGAGCATAGAATTCTCTTACCCATGAGATGTTACCCGGTTCCGGTTGATGGCAAAAGATTTGCCACTTTTGATGTGCAATCCTTTTGAAGATGAATGGTTCAAGGCCGAAATCTTGAGAGCTGGAGTATTCAAAGCCTTGTTCTTCATGAGTCTTCCGGCTTCCAAACTTGGATTGAAATCTTTCTTGAACCGCCGGTGTAGCAAACTTCTTGTATCTTGGTTCTTTGGAGGAACTTGGATGAACTAAAAGTTTAATCTTGGATGCCATGTATGATCTTGGTTGTGAGTAAAAACAAAGAAAAGAATAGAAAAGAACTAAAAAGTTGCAAGATAGAAAGTAGGAATAGGTTAAGGGTGATGGGTTTTATAGAAAAGATAGGTGGTTGGATTGGGGAAATCGAAAAAAGGGTTTAGGGTTTGGTAGGAATTTTCGACAAAGGAGTTTTGGTTAGGATGAATTGGAGGCTTTATATAAGCCTTAGATTCAGCCCATTAGTTTCCTTGTTGAAGATGTTTTCCTACTTGGTTTAGAATTCCTTCTTTATCTTGAACTTCCTTTCCTACAATTCAAAAACAAATCAAAGAAGGATTAAAATTAAAGATAAACTAATAAAGAAAATAAATAAAGATGTGTAATAGGATTCTTAGACTTGAAAAAAAATCTATCCTAAAACTACTAATAATCGGTAAAATAATAAAATAATAATAAAAAAAATTCGAAAAAAAAAGAAAAATAAATAAATAAATAATCGACAAAAACAAAAATAAAAATAAATAAAAATAATAAAAAATATATCAAAAGGGAGAGCATGCTCATGCATCTCCTAAATTGACCACTTCCTTGTTACGTTCCACATGGGCACCATTGTAGTGCTTCAATCTTTGTCCATTAACTTTGAATTCATGGTTGTCAGAGATGGACTTGATTATCACGGCGCCATGGGAGAATGGTTTGACGACTTCAAATGGTCCCGACCATCTTGATTTCAGCTTTCCCGGGAAAAGTTTTAGCCGAGAATTGAATAGGAGAACTAGTTGCCCTGGCGTGAATTGCCGTGGCAATAGTTTCTTGTCATGCCATCGCTTTGTTTTCTCCTTGTAGATTCGTACATTATTATAGGCGAGTGCACGAAATTCTTCTATCTCATTGAGATCCATCAAGCGCTTTTGTCCGGCACTTCCTCAATCCATATTCACGGTCTTGATTGCCCAGTATGCCTTGTGCTCGATTTCCACCGGTAGATGACATGTTTTACCATAGACAAGCGGAAGGGGACATACCTAATGGTGTTTTGAATGCGGTGCGATATGCCCAAAGTCGCGTCATCTAGTCTTAATGACCAATCCTTCCTTGAGGGATTTACAACTTTCTCGAGTATTCCCTTCAACTCCCGGTTTGAAATTTACGCTTGCCCGTTGGTTTGTGGGTGATATGCCGTGGCGATCTTGTGTGATATGCCGAAGCGTTGCAACATCTTGGCAATTAGTCTGTTGTCAAAATGCTTGCCCCCGTCGCTGATAATTGCTCTTGGCATCCCAAACCGTGTAAATATGTTTTTCTGCAAGAATCGTTGCACGGTCTTGGAGTCGTCGTTGGGAACTGCAGCTGCCTCTACCCATTTAGACACATAGTCGACGGCGAGTAAGATTTAGAGGTTGCCGAATGAAGATGGGAAAGGTCCCATAAAATTGATCCCCCATACATCGAACAGTTCCACCTCGATGATGTTCGAGTGGCATCTCATGTCGTCTAGAGATATTGCCCGCCCCTCCGCAACGATCACATTGCTTGTAAAAGTCTTGGGCATCTTTGTACAATGTTGGCCAATACAAACCGGATTGCAAGACTTTGGCCGCGGTACGAGTTCCTCCAAAATGTCCTCCATAGGGTGAAGAATGGCATTGCCGGAGTACATTCTGTTGCTCTTCTTCAGGGACACATCGGCGTATAACCTGATCTGCACATTGTTTAAACAAAAGAGGCTCGTCCCAAAAGTAATGCTTAGCATCATGGCGGAACCGCTTCTTCCCTTGGTGAGTAATGCCATACGGAAAAATACCATAAACAAGGAAGTTAACTAAATCTGCATACCAGGGTATTGCCGAGGCATGTGCTGCCGTAGTGTCTGCTCCCAGAATTGCCGCGGCGTGTGCGTCAAAGACTGCTGCGGCGTCAAGAGTTGTCGAAGCGTGTGCATCCATGGTTGCCGAGGCGTCATGGGTTGCCGAGGCGTCGAGGGTTGCTGAGGCAACTAAAATTTGTTCATCCGGGAATGCATCACATATCTCAAGATTCGCGTCCTCCTCCTTATTGCGTTCCAAACGTGATAAGTGATCGGCCACTTGATTTTCTGTTCCTTTCCTGTCCTTAATTTCAATATCAAATTCTTGTAAAAGTAATATCCAACGAATCAAACGAGGTTTAGCATCCTTTTTAGCAAATAAGTATTTGATTGCCGAATGGTCCGTATGAACAATTACCTTTGTACCAATTAAATAGGATCGGAACTTGTCAAATGCGAAAACTACAGCTAGTAACTCTTTCTCCGTTGTTGTGTAATTCACTTGAGCACCATTAAGAGTTTTACTAGCGTAGTATATCACATGGAAGGTCTTACCTGTGCGTTGGCCTAGGACTGCTCCTACCGCGAAATCACTTGCATCACACATGAGCTCAAAAGGTAGTGTCCAATCTGGTGGAACGACAATGGGTGCCGAGGCAAGCTTTTTCTTTAGGGTTTCGAATGCTTGAGTGCAAGAATCATCAAAATCGAAGACTTTATCCTGTTCAAGCAGATTACACAAAGGTTTAGTGATTTTAGAAAAATTATGAATGAACCTCATGTAAAAACTTGTATGTCCGAGAAAACTTCAAATTCCTTTAACCGAATTTGGTGGGGGTAATCTCTCGATCACATCCACCTTGGCTTTGTCTACTTCAATTCCCTTGGATGAAATCTTATGGCCGAGCACTATTCCTTCATCTACCATAAAGTGGCATTTCTCCCAATTGAGGACTAAATCCGTTTCTTCGCATCTTGCCAACACCCTCTCTAAATTGCCGAGGCAGCCGTCGAAGTCATTACCAAAAACCGAAAAATCATCCATGAAGATCTCAAGGAAGTCTTCGACCATGTCTAAAAAGAGCGCCATCATGCATCTTTGGAAGGTTGCCGGGGCGTTACACAATCCGAACGGCATCCTTCGGAAGGCATAAGTACCGTATGGGCATGTGAAGGTTGTCTTTTCTTGATCTTCTGGTGCTATGGCAATCTGATTGTAACCTGAATAACCATCAAGAAAACAATAAAAGGGTTTACCTGCAAGACGGTCAAGCATTTGATCAATAAAGGGTAATGGGAAGTGATCTTTCCTAGTGGCTTTGTTTAGCTTTCGATAGTCCATACAAACCCTCCAACCGGTCACAGTCCCGGTTGGGATAAGTTCATTATTTTCATTGCTTACCACTGTTATACCTCCCTTTTTCGGTACACATTGTACCGGACTTACCCACGTACTATCGGAGATAGGGTATATAATGCCGGCGTCAAGCCACTTGATGATTTCTTTCATTACAACCCCTTTCATGGCATGATTCAGTCTCCTTTGGGCCTCAATTGAAGGTTTGTGATCATCTTCCAACAAGATATTGTGCATGCACACCGCCGGGCTAATTCCCTTCAAGTCGGCAATTGTCCACCCTATTGCCTTTTTATGTAGCTTCAACATGTTGATCAGCTTCTTTTCCTGCTCAGGCTGTAACTTAGAGGAAATAATTACAGGTAATGTATTATCGATCCCTAAGTATACATATTTCAGCTGCTCTGGCAATTGTTTCAACTCAAGAATTGGTGGATTTTCGACAGAGGGTTTTTCGATCTTACCTTCTTTACCTGAGTAGTCCAGTGGTTCAAAGTATGTACCTGGTCGATTGACTAGCCAATTTGCCTCTTCTGGTTGTTCCTCATCGACCGATTCTTCATACTCCTCATGTTCCTCGTGTTCGGCAATGTAGTTGCCGAGGCAACTAAATTCCTCATCGAAGTTAAACTCTGCCGTGGCATGAAGTAGTTGGCATTCTTCTGGATCATCGGCATGCCTTAGTGTTTGGAACACATTTAGTTTTACCTGCTGGTCATTCACCCTCATTGTGAGTTCTCCCTTTTCAACGTCGATCAAGGTTCTCCCTGTCGCTAGGAATGGTCTCCCGAGAATGATAGGTGCATGCTCATCTGCTTCACAATCCAAAACAATAAAGTCAGCGGGAAAAATAAATTTATCAACTTTTACCAGTATGTCCTCGATTTTTCCCTCTGGATGCACATAGGATCTGTCGGCTAGCTGCAGCATAACTGTTGTAGGTCTTGCCTTCCCGATTCCTAGTTTCTGGAAAACTGATTTAGGCATCAAGTTTATGCTAGCCCCTAGGTCGCATAGTGCTTTCCCGACATAGTGATTTCCAATAGAACAGGGTATTGTGAAACTTCCGGGATCCTTCAACTTAGGTGGCATACGATTGTGCAACATTGCCATGCATCCCTCTGTCGCGGCAACTATTTCAAACTCTCCTAGCCTTGTTCTCTTGGACACAATGTCTTTAAGAAACTTGGCATAGTTTGGCATTTGTTCAATTGCTTCCACCAATGGCAAGTTGATGTGGACTTGCTTTAGGATATCAAGAAACTTCTTGAATTGGTATTCTTGCTTTTGTCGCTTCAACCTTTGTGGGAATGGTGGTGGAAGTCGGATATCTTCGATCTTTTCATTGGTTTGAAACCTGATTGACGGCATTGCCGGGACATCTGGAGTTGCCGAGGCATTATCAACTGGGGTTGCCGAGGCATGCTTATCGCAAGTTGCCGAGGCGTCTTTATCGTCGGTTGCCGAGGCATGCTTATTGCCGGTTGCCGCGGCAATTCTTGGTTTGGCATCTGAGGCTTTGCCGCTAGGTTCGTCTTGATCTTTTTATGGAGTTTTGTTTGACGAGCGGGTTTGAACCTCTCTAAGTTGTTGGCCACTTCTAGTGGTGACCGCCTTACATTGCTCATGGCCAGTTCCTCTCGCGACTTCAGTATCGCTAGGTAAACCTCCTTGTGGTCTAGTGTTCAGATTTTGAGCAAACTGTCCGACTTGATTCTCCAATGATTTGATTGCCGCCTCTTGGTTTTGCAATCTCATCTCGGTCCTATTAATAAAAGCATCAGTTCTTTTTATGAAATTACTATTCTCAGCCATATAAGATTCAGTTTTCATCATAAAAGCATTTAGAGAATTTTCCAAAGAACTAGATGTTGTCGGTTGTTCTTTCGCGGTATACATTGCCGTGGCATATTCTCACTGGAATCCCGATGCTTGTGCATTCTGATTGTTCTGGTTTAGAGTATTGTTGGGATTACTCCATGAAAAATTCGGGTGCTTCTTCCAAGCTGGATTGTATGTATTTGACATCATGTTGTTGCTCTGATTGTAATTCCCCACATAGAAGCTAGATTCCGGATTCTGCATACATTCAGAAGAATTATGGTTATCGCCACATAACTCACAAAAAGAATCCATTACCTTGACTTCATGTGTGTTGTTTGGTTTTTGCATGTTCTGGACCATCTTGGTTAAAGCGGCCAATTGTGCCGAAATTGAATCTGATGATCCTAGTTCATGTATTGTGGCTTGGCGTCTAACTCCTCCTCTTCTAGTAGATGGGAATTGATAATCATTCTTGGCCAGCTTGTTTAGAATTTGCATTGCTTCTTCCGGTGACTTATCTAGGAGTATGCCGTTTGCCGAGGCATCTAGCATCATCCTTGTTGGTGTATTTACGGCGTTGTAAAACATTGTTACTTGAGTCCACACCAGGAATCCGTGTAAAGGGCATTTGTGTAGAAGTTCTATATATCGCTCCCAAGCCTCGTACATGGATTGATCATCTGCCTGCCGAAAAGAAGTAATGTCGTTACGAAGCTTATCAGTCAAATTTGTAGGATTAAATCTAGCAAGGAAATCACGACAAAGATCAGTCCAAGATGCTATGGATCCGCAGAATGCTATTCAACCATGCTTTCGCCCTATCCTCGGTGAATAGGGGAATAATCTTAATCGTAAGACATCGGGGTGACTCCGTGTATCTTGAACGAGTTGCAAATCTCGAGGAAAGATTTCAGATGTTGTCGTGCATCTTGATTCTTTGAGCCGCCAAATTGAACTATTGTGTTGATCATATTAAACATTACCGGTTTCAACTCAAAGTGGTCGGCTTCAATTTGGTGCGACAACTCGGGTTAAGTCCATCAAGATCTTCTTCAAGATAGTCTCGAATAGTTCTGTTTTCGTGCAAGAATCACTCCTCCTCCCCGCTCGAACATCTTGATTAATATTGCCGTCTTGATTTGCCATTGCTTCTCTTATCCTTCGTCTAAGTCTTTGTAAGGTTCGTTCGATTTACGGATCAAAGGGATAATCTGGTGAAGTCGGTCTCGCCTGGTCATATACCAATGCAAAACCAAAGTTTGTTAGCCCTTTGAATTTTAAACAAGAAAAATAAAAAGAAAGTGCAAGAAAGTAAAAACAAAGTCGCTATTGCCAATCCCCGGCAACGGCGCCAAAAACTTGTTGCGCGTAATAAGTGCTACGCAATTGTGCAAGTATACACGTCGCAAGTTATAGTATAAAGATATCGTCTCCACAGGATTGGTGCTACTTCAAGGATCTAGTCTCTTGCACTGTAAAAAGTAAGAACACAAGTAAAAGATTATAGAAGTTCTAACTAATCTAGAAAGCAAATAAGTAAAAGAAAAGATGAATTCAATTGAGAGAGAATAGGCCAGGTTATCGTGAGTTGAGGTGTGATAGCCGATTGGATTGTCTTGGTAAAAGAATGCATGGGCAACTCAGTTGCCGTGGCAACTTGCACAACGGGGTTGCCTTGGCAACTAATTGATGGTTGCCTGGGCGACTAGTTGGGCAACTACTTGGGCGACTGGGCAGCAACTTCAAGGTTCGGCGGAGCGTTCTTCAATGGTTTCTTCTTATCCCTAAGTCGAAACTCTAGTTACTTGTGCATGCCTTGATAATACATCCCTGCGTGAATCAAGGGTGAACAACAACCAATCTTGCGCTCCTCTTAGCCGTTGAAATCCTTAACTTATTCCTAAGCCGGATTAATCTTCACCATCATTGGATTGAATAAAGATCATATTCATTCGTTTCTTGAATCTAACTCTCCCGATATTAGATAAATGGATGAAATCACGAGATCCTCTCCCAATTCACTCGCAAACAATAATAAGAACCAAGAATGAATAAACCTTGAAATAGAAAAGTGCAAACTCTTATTACCTAAACAAAAACCAATAGTTTCTCACAACCACAAAACACAATAACCATAGCCAAGTAAATTTAGTTCATGGCTAGGTTCCAAAGAAACACAAGATAAACAATCCCTAGCATGAACCCAATCGAACAAGGAAGAAAAGATGAAGCTTGTCGAAAATCCCTTGCCCTAGATGCTTGCCGAAAATTCCCCTTGCTTCCTCTCTTGGAGTTGTCGAAATTAACTCTCCCTCTCTCCCCTTGGAGTTGTCGAAATCTCCTTGATATTTATAGGGCTAGGCCAAAGTCCTTCTTTGAGGAGGAGTTTGAGTTGGAATTAAATTATCTTTAAAGAATATAATTCTTTATTATAATTTTATTCCTATTAGAACTTCTCCTATCCTCTTGGAATTTAATTCTTCTTTAATCTCTGCATGGCAATCAAATTCCTTTGGGCTTGGGCCTTGCTCCATGTCATCTTGGGCTTGTAAAATCATGAATTTCGACATCCCTATTGTATTTTGTCTTTGTCGACAAATGCCATGGCAACTAGCTCGGCGTCTCCTTCATGCATTGCCCTGGCAACTAGCTCGGCATATCCTTCATGTATTGCCCTGACAACTAGCTTGGCATTGCTTTGGCAAGTGATCCTGCACATACACACACAAAAACACACCAAAGCAGCATATTTTCCACAAAAACTACCAAGTTATGTAATCAAGCTCAACGATGGAAGGAAACATAGATTAATGCATGAATGGCTAACTATGCAACTAATATGAGCCTAAGTCTAACAATAATATGAGTAAAAAGGGTAAGAAAAATAGTACTTTTGAACACTTATCACCCATCATCAACAAGATGAACCAACAGAGGAGGAAGAGGTAAAACATTAGGGGGATTTACTTCTTCTTCGTTATTCTGTCCAACTCAGGCATTACCAGCCATTGAACGAGTCTCATGTCGAACCACGCTAACAAAAGCATCAAAACACATTAAACTTAGGGTAGCATTAGGCAAAGGATCCAAGACAACCTTATAAAACATTTTAAAACCTCGGAAGTAGGCATTGTGTTCCTAATTCATACCCGAACATGATATTAAACAATCACCGAATGTATACACAATCACCGTGCAATTCAAGCATCACCAACTAATCAAGCAACAACATCCCAACTTTTCATAACCTGGCTTTGATACCAACAAATGTAACCCCATTGACCTGGCTTAAACGCTTGACCGAATCAAGAGATCTACATTAGGTTTGTCGAAGCAAACCAGAGAAAGATTACAAAAACTCGGTCCATTTTTTTCTTTTTATCTTGTCTAGATGCATTTTATTAAACCTAAGTGTACATACTTGCAACGGTGAATTTACAGAGGAATCGGTCCACGGAAAGGCGACCAATTACATAACATTCATTCTAGGGACTAAAATGCAAAATTGATAAATTTAAGGACCAAAATTGAAAGTAAAGTTACCAATCTTCAATTAGTCCAACTACATGCTTACATGTCAAATTTCAGGATAAAACGATCATCCAATTTCATACATTTGCATCCACAAAACTCAGGGACCATAATGAAATAAATAAAAACTTCCAAATATTCCAAAATAACACAATTAACTGCAATCGTACCGGTACACTTCGAGGTGTTTCGATATGCCTTACCAATTTCCAAAACTCCAAATTCCAGTAGCTAAAATCCGTTCTGATACGCACTTAACAAAATCCCTATGTCTTATCGAAACACCCTCCTGAGTACCAAAAAATAGGCCAAATTTGCCTGGGCTCGTACCGAAAACTTGCTCGCGTACCGGTACACTAAGCCTGGAAGGGCTTACTCGTACCGAAACAAGGACACCCATACCGGTACGACTGGACCTGTAATGTCCCAAATTGATGTCTAAACATACTTTGATGATAACCAAAACGCTCTAACATGCCTGAAGCACATATATAACATTACCAAAGTTCAATACCAACCAAAACATTACTGAATCAACAGCTTAACATGGCATTCTTACACCCCAAGATATTATTTAGGCATGCATTCTAATATCATTCTACCAAACAACCAAAACTCACATTTGGCACTTTTAAGTTATACTCAATATGCTTACACATCTAGAGCATCAGAACAAAGTTGCTTGAATCATCAAACATGGCAACCATTCCAAATTAACTAGATGCATTTCTAAGCACTCATGTAGCATCATTATAAGCAAGGATCCACTCAAGTTTAACAACATCAACCCAATCATAAAATCTAGCACTTCACATGCTTAAAAACCATGGGGAAATAGAACTACAATCCCCAAAATATGGCGAGCACATTGCCTTATTATCCATACTTAAACAGAGTTCATACTCGAAAGTAGTCTTGCCCTTGGATCCCTTCAAACTTTGCCTTTGCTGCCCTGAACCTTAATGCTCTGCATCATTAGGAAAAAGAGAGCGTAAGCACACATGCTTAGTGAGGATGCTCTTAAAGCAATGATGCAATATAACCCTTCGAAAACTAAACACTTGTTTTCAAACCATGCTTCGACCTAAGCAATTCATTTTCAAAACATACATATCGACCATATGCAAAACATTCAAACCATATGCTTAATCCCAAAGCATTAAATGGAAAACCATGCTTAAAATTAGAAGCATTAAATTCAAAACCAAGTTTAAAATCCAAAGCATTAAATTCAAAACCATGCTTAAATCCCAAGCATTAAAGTAGGTTCAACACATGAACTTTCTCATATATTGGCATTTATAGTGACCCTGGATAGACGACCTCTATCCTTGAATAGTCGACCACTATCATCATTTAGCCGACCGCTAATCCTTAGTTAACATGCCGTTAACCTTACAATAATGATACACGGATCTCTCATAGTAGTCAACCACTACCATGACCCACACCATGCCAACCACATGATATAACACCCTTCCCGACTGCAAGCTTAACATCAACAAGGGGAACCGACAGCTCAACCCAAGTGACAACATTGTAATCTGAGTAGCAGACTGCTTACCTCAAGAACTCTTAACCACGATCGATTTTTAGCATATTATAGTGCACTTCATCCTATGGCATGTCAACTATATCCGGATGTTTTCTCATCATGTCACATAGCCAATATATCATTTTCAAAACCATTTACTCACTATTTACAATGCATTAAATAAAATCACCACATATGAATATTACATTACAAAGTAATAACACTATTCCCGACCGGAATGAAAACCAATGCTCACTAGCATTTCTTATACTTTTAAACCCCTACATATGTACTTAAAATCATGCACTTCGAGCAAGTAAATCCAACTATGTTTACGACCAAAAAATGAATTACACATGCTCATATCTGAACCAATTTTAAAGAACAAAAGAGGGAAAAGTTACTTTCAAGCTTAACCTAAACTCCTAAAAACCTTTATTAAACCTTTTAAAGGTGTTTAAACCAGTTCCACTCACCGATACACCTCACCTTGCTCGCCAACGCGAAATGAGCTCCCGCAAACAACAATCAACGTCAAGCTTTTTCGCCTTGATTATCCCCTGTTTTAACCACATAAACTAGAGGATAAATGCATCATTATGCATTCAAACCATTTCCTACAAGAAATTACCCGCAACTCTCAAGTTGCCCACTCACAAACCATCCGAAACTTATAAAAAACATCAACAACCACTTCCAAAACTTAACCCATCCATAATATAATGATTCAATCCATCAAACTTCATCAATTAACATATAAAAACTCTTTAAGAACATCCTTTTACTTCCAGCAATGACTAAACTCAATTATCACCCCAAAAAAATCCTTGATTAACAACCTTAAACATTAGGGGTTCAACTTGTTTCAGGATTACAACATTAAAACCAAGTTATTAACTCAATTAAATATCAAAATCATGATCTAATCTGATCATAATCCCAGCAAAACAGAACAAGTACAAAGATCTACCAATTTCATGAATCAAAACACAATTAAACCAAATTTCCTTAATTAAACAATCAAAACTCATTATAAAACAATTGTAAAGAGTCAACAACTTGGGAATTTATGTAAATAACCTTTCATTATAGGAGGAGAACGAACCTTGCCTCTAATGGATGCTTTCTCCCTTAATTGGATGATTTACATGAGAAAACAAAGTTAAAACAATAAGGTTTTGGAAAACTAACAAGAATAAATCATTTGCAAACAAAAGATTTAAGAAAAGAAAGATTTGCCTGAAGATTTAGAAGAAGAAATTGATGTTTGGCTGGAGTGATTTTGGAGAGAAAATATTTGAGAAAGTTAGTTACGTGATTTTTCTTTTAAAGCTTTTAATCACAAATTAATTCTCCCCAACCTATTTATGTTTTCTTAAATACTGTAAAAATAGCCAATTAAGGGATAAAGTTTGATATTAGACTTTTAGGGAAATTAGCCCCTTAAAGATTCAAAGTTTTGACTCTTTACAAAACAGCCACCAAAAATAGTTTTCAAAGTTTTCATTTTGGTCACTAGTCAAAAATGTTCGATTTCCAAAACTCATTTTCCAAAATTGATTTCACCACAATCATTACTATATTTAATAAGGATTTTATAATATTTTTCTACAATTTTATCACCTTCAAAAATATTTTATCCGATTTAATCCCGAAACTGACTTGAATCTCTAATACTGGTCCACCGGACCTTTGAACCAACCTTAAAACATCTAAGCCCAAAATCGGGGTGTTACAGAGTTTAACAAAACACCTCCCAAAACAACAACGGAAACCCCATTGCCCTTATTACTTATAGTCTAGTTCAAAACATACTCTTAGTATCAAGTCTTTGGCGATCCCTTGCTTCCTGGCTGCCTTCAAATCATTAATTCTCTGAATTGATGGACAAAGAGAGCGCAAGCACACTAGGCTTAGTGAGGAGTGCTAAAAACAGCACATTGTCAATGCATTTAAAGCCGTTCTCAACAACACATTGAAATCTCATCTCAATCAACTTTTAAACATCACTTAAAACAACATTGAAAATATCATGCCTTGAAAACCATGCACTTAACACTTTCAAAACTAGCATATTAAAACATATGCAACATGTGTCATTAACCATCACCAAATCCCATTGCTAAACCTCAATTTAAGTCTTTCCATGCATAACAAGCCACATGCAAAGCTTAAAGAGTAAACATGTATAAATCATATTATACAACATAAACCATTACATGACACATCAACAATTATATTGATTACAAGTGATCATTGAACAAATTCCACTAACAAAGTAGCTCATCGGATACACAAATTCAACAAGTATCCTCACAACACTTCAAGCCATCTCAACTAGAATAACATTACAATCACAATCGCGGTACATTACAACCGGGTACACTTACAACCCATGGGGACACCAACCCCATTCCTCGATTAGATGCTTAATCCACTAACGATAGTTTACGGTACCATATAACCCCTCGATCGTTAGGGTACTTGGATGAAGTATTCGGTACACCGTATAAAACCCTCAACATTCAAGCGACTCTTTATAGTGCACTATCAATCCTATGGCCAACTATATCCGATAACATTTTTAAACCACATCACTTGCCAATATAATTCACAATTAACCACATACCTCACTGTTTTTATATGCATTAAACCAAACCTTTTTCCAAAGCAACAAACCATGCTTTTCAACAAGAATTTTCACATACTTACAAGGATCACTTACAATTTGTCCTTCAACATTTCACGATTAAAACAATATCTCATATACTTTAAAATATGCTTAAACATTAGGTATCATGTAATTCAAAACAAGTGCATAAAACCATTTCATAATAGTACGACCGAGAGAGAAAACCACTTTATACTTACTATACTTACTTCCGAGTTTAAACCAGCATTTCAAGCTAAGTTTAAACTCCTATAAACCATCTTTAAATCATTTCAAAGATGAAATCCACGTTCTCACTCACCGATGCGCGAAACCTCAATTTACCGACACAAATTCAAGAGTCTAAAGCCTCCAAAGCTTCACCGATAGCTTATGGACTAGCCTTCCTTGTTTTAACCACATAACAACATACGATTAATGCATCTCAATGCATTCAAACCAATGCAGCAATATTCCTCCCAAAACATCAACAATCTTTTCACAATTACCCAACCACAACAACCGAAATCATCATCTAACTCTTTCCAAACACAACCCATCCACAATCTAACACTTACATAAACATCAACTAACACTCAAAATAGGAACACATCATCCTTATATCTCCAGCAACTAAACATCCACCAAAACACCTTAAATACACAAATCTAACAACCTAAATAATCAAAGATTCATGGAGATTCAGGATTCCAATGTTAAAAACAACTTATCCATATTATTAAACATTCAATACATGTTTAAAATCAATCCTCAACACTGGAAAACAGATCCAATACTTATCTTCTTCAATTTCACCAATTAACCCCAAATTAAATCAATTAATCATCACAAAAAACATAAAATCAGATTATAAATCATAAATCAAGGATCAAATACTTGGGAATATCAATAAAGAACCATCAATAGAGGAGAAGAATGAACCTTACCTCTATTGTGTGATTTCTCCCTCAATTGATTGATTAAAGCTTGAAAAACACAAAATTTCAATGAGGTTTTGTAAATCAAAGATAAAGAATCAATTTCAAATCAAGAATCCAAGAAAATAGATCTCTCACCTCTGGATTTCAATGAAAACAAGAGTGTTTAGAAGAAAATAAGTGGAGAGAAAACTCGAGAGAAAAGTTTACGTCAAATTTCTTTAAAATCAATAATTACCTTTTTCATTATAAAATCCCTTTTAATTAATAATTAAAACACATGTTAAAAGTCTTAATTGAAGGGAGAAACCACAAGCCAAAAGTTGGTAAAATAGGTCCTTAAGAATTCTAAGAATTTTATCTTTACAACTTAGTCACCTTTTAAAAACAGTTTTCAAAAATTATATTTTGGTCACCAACCAAAATGTCACCTTTCCAAACCCAACTTTCCAAAATTGGTTTCCCCAATATTTTTCATATATTTAAATATGATTTTTAACCATTCTTCCATATTTTTATCTTACTCAAAAATATATATTCCTGAATCTAACTAGAATCATTAACCCGATCCACCAGACCGACTAACTAGCCCTTAAAATCGCTAGGCCCAAAAACTGGGGCGTTATAGTTACGCCATTTTTCTTTAACACCGTATCGATACGGTGGACACCCGTACCAAAACCGTGGTAGTTAATGTGGTTAAGATGCTGTGTGAAGTTTGAAATGATTGCATTTGGTCCCTGTTTCTTAGTTATGCAATTAAATGAGTATGAGTGATAGTTTTGGGTTGTAATTTAACATGAAGGCATGAAATGTGACTATTTGAGGATTGGTAATCTTTAATTTGGTAAAATCCCTTGTAAATATCAAAATTTATGTTTTAGTCCCTTGAATGCGTATGAGTAATTAGATGTCTAAATGACGCCCGATTCAGCTGAGGTTCCAACCATGGCAGGTATGCACACCTTAGGACCTAAAAATGCATCTAGAAAAGATAAAAGAAAAAAACGATCAGTCAAATGTTTATTTCTTCAGGGTTTATTTTGGTAAACCCTAATGCAGCTCGCTCGATTCGGTCTTACGACTAGGTCCGGCGAAGGGGTTATAAAAGGACTCGAATTTACCTCAGTCAAGATAGTGCGCCTTAACTCCTTATCTTTCGGCACCACTACTCGACTCTTAAAACACAAAAATCCTTCACTATTGAAACAAAATTTTGTTTCGTTGCCATCCAAGATGTCCTTGACATACGGTACCAACGAGTCATCATACGGTTGCTTCTCCTTAATCAATTGTAACAACGATGGCTTCATTTGTAACTCTGCCACCAACCCACCATCTCACGTTACAATCAACGAGCAAACATTACCCTCAACTCCCCCGCCACCTTTCTACTCAAAGCATTGGCTACCACTTTAGCCTTACCCGGATGATACTCAATTGTTAAATCATACTCCTTAAGCAACTCCAACCATCTTCGTTGCCGAAGATTCAACTCTTTCTGAGACATCAGGTACTTCAAACTCTTGTGGTCCATGTACATAGTACACTTCTCACCGTAAAGATAGTGTCGCCAAATATTCAACGCAAACACCACTACAACAAGCTCAATGTTGTGCATAGGTTATTTGCGCTCTTGCACCTTCAACTACCTAGGCGCATATACCACAACCCGTCCTTCTTGCACCAGGACACACCCTAAACCCACGTAAGATGCGTCATTATAACCAACAAACTCTTTCCCTGACTCGGGTTGAATCAAGATGGGAGCATGCGTCAAAGCTTATTTTAGCTTGTTGTCTACCTCTTGTCCACTCAAAACTCACATCTTCTTGCAACAACTTCATTAAAGGAACATCATTCTTCGAAAAACCATCCTCAAAGCGTCGATAATATCCTGCCAACCCCAAGAAGTTATAAACCCCCAACATCGACTTTTGTTGCTTTCAATTCACAATAGCTTAAATTTTCTACAGATCTACATGAATACCCTCGGCTGAGACAACATGACCAAGGAAAACCACCTGCTTGATCCAAAACTCGCATTTACTTAGCTTAGCATAAAGCTTATTGTCCAACAAAACTTGCAACACAATCCGTAGGTAGCGATCATGATCTTCCTCGGTACAAGAGTACACAAGAATATCATCGATGAACACAACCACAAATTGATCTAAAAACTCATGGAATACTATATTCATCATATCCATGAACGTTGTTGGTGCATTTGTCAACCCAAATAGCATCACCAGAAACACATAATGCCCGTAGCACGTGCAAAAAGTCTTCTTCGGTACATCCTTATCCTTCACCTTCAACAGGTAGTATGCAGACTGTAGATTAATTTTGAAAAACACGGTAGCACCCTGAAACTGATCAAACAGATCATCGATCCTCGATAAAGGATACTTGTTCTTAATCGTCAACTTGTTCAGTTGTCCATAATGTATGCACATTCTCATCGTGCCATCTTTCTTCTTTACAAACAACACCAATGCTCTCTATGGTGAAACACTAGGTCGAATGAAACCCTAGTCCCACAACTCTTGCAACTGTGTCTTCAGCTCCTTCAATTCTTTCGGTGCCGTACAATACGGTGCAATCGACACTGGAGTCGTATCTGCGTACTTCTCAATACAAAATTCCACCCCATATCTGGCAGCAAACGTAACAACTCTTTCGGAAATACTCATGGAAAATCGTAAATAGTCCGAATATCCTAAGCATGCTCTTCTTTCACATTTGGGTTCATCACATAAGCTGGGCATGCTTAACCCCTAAATTCCATCATCTTTCGCCCTTCCAAAGCCGAAACAACATTGTACAAGAATTTGACATTCTCCCCTACAACTACCACTTCATAATCCTTAGCAAGTCTCAACGATACTCGCTTAGTCTCAAAATCTACCACAGCTTGATGTTCAGACAACCAATCAATTCCTAAAATTACATGGAACACGTGAAAAGGCAACTCCATCAGGTCAGGCTCAAATACATGCCCTTGAACCATCAAAGGACCTCCTAAACAACCTCCCTAAGCTCGCCACCACAGTTCAAAAGAATTCGAGAGCCGTACCAAAGTACGTTGCAACACCGAACCTAATGTTACAACCTAATGCCACTCCGTTAACAACATCTAAAACATCTTAGGCAACGATCCCTAACAACATCTCAACCCTCGACTTAAAACACAATCGAGGTAACTTTGCAACATAAGCCTCAACATCTTTTATTTCCAACTCGAGGCTATCTCAACCCCGATTGACCCATATCTCAACATACTCCTAAAAAAATATGGACGTAATTGCTCCCAGCTCTCGTCTCGATACCATTCGTAAAATATGAGTAATAATTTAACTCTTATTCAAAAACAAAATCATTTAACTCTAGTAGTAATAAGGCAATGTGTCCCCAAGCTAAACACTTCAAACATTCACATATAGCACATCATCTCACAATTTTAAACAACGTGCATATCAATCCATGAAAACATTCATCGACAATCAATTATAGAACAATATCCCACCGTCCAACAATCATAACCTATCTCTGATACCAAAAAATGCATGAATAAAGTCCTAAGGTGATCATATTGGTTATGGTGAAGACTACAACTCAATCGAGCGTTGAATTGACATCCAATTGTTTGATTACACAATATAGAGACTAAAACATGATTTTAGCTAATTAAGAGGACTTACGTGAAATTAAAGTTACCAATCCTTAATTAGTCATGTTTTATGCATTAAGGTTAAATTACAACTTAGATTAACCATTCAATCTCATTTAAGTGCAAGTACAAGAAACAGAGACCAAACTGTAAAGAAAACAAACTTTAGGAAGCATCTTAACCAAAATAACTACCCGCGTACCGGTACAGGTGCACTTCGTTTCGATACAGGAAAAAATATAAAGGCATACCGATACGCTTGAGGACCATATCGGTACAAGTATGTGATATCGAAAAATTGGAATTCTAGTAGCAAACAACAGTATCGGTACAACAACTCGTGTACCAAAACCAGGCTTATTTTCCAGCTATCGTACAGATACAGTTACCAGGCATATCGGTACGCCTAGGCAATTTTAGCCAGATTGAGCCTAGATAGGTCCTAAACTTAGATTAACCATTCAATCTCATTTAAGTGCAAGTACAAGAAACAGAGACCAAACTGTAAAGAAAACAAACTTTAGGAAGCATCTTAACCAAAATAACTACCTGCGTACCGGTACAGGTGCACTTCATTTCGATACAGGAAAAAATATAAAGGCGTACCGATACACTTGAGGACCATATCGGTACAAGTATGTGATATCGAAAAATTGGAATTCTAGTAGCAAACGACAATATCGGTACAACAACTCATGTACCAAAACCAGGCTTATTTTCCAGCTATCGTACCGATACAGTTACCAGGCATATCGGTACGCCTAGGCAATTTTAGCCAGATTGAGCCTAGATAGGTCCCCGCGTACGGATCCCTGAGGACCCATACCGGTACGAACAGGCCTGTAATGACCCCTTAGTCCAACATATGACACTTTGACTCAGCTAACATACTCCAAACATCATCTAAACAACATAAACTTCACAAACATCAATTTCTCAATCATGGTAGCAAGGTAGAAGATCGTTCACAACATGGCATATTCAAGACATATTCCTATAGTCATGATTTCTACCCAAGCATGCATATTGTTCCCCAACCCCTCAGAACCAAAGTTCAAGCTTCATGCAAGTCGAAAACGTCATATCAAACTTATACAACCATGGAGTACTCGAAATAAACCTTCCAAACATATATTGGTCATATTGCCTTTTATTACTACGTAGTTCTTTTAAAACCATACTTTGAATAGTCACAAATCTTGGATCCTTCCTTGCACGCTTATTGTTCGAGTGGCCTATTTCTCTGCGCTTATGAGAAAAGAGAGCGTAAGCTATAAGCTTAGTGAGGGATTTGCTAAAACACTCATCAAAGCAATGTAAGACCATTTTAGTTCAAACCAAATCTACTTGTTCATAGCAAAATCATCTCACGCTTCAAAAATCTCTTTCAAATGCACATTTAAAATTATTTACAACACATGTATCATGGATTTCATAACTACCTCAATTTAAGCTTCAAATGCCAAAGTCTCTATATAGCACTTAAAGAGTCTCACATGTATAAACAATATTATACAAACATAATCCATTTCTCAGATACATCACTTTGTATATTGGCTTTCAAATGACTCAAAACAAGTTTTCAATCTCTTTACAAAACACATCAAATGCACGGATTACTCAAGTGGTTCCTACAACCACTTCACATACATACCTCAATCAGAGTAACGACACACTTGCTCGTATCTACTGTTCAAAATGGAATAACTTCAACTAGATCTAGGGCTTGCAAAAATTTTCTCATACCACTTAAGAATTTAAACATAATTCATAAGAATTACATTCATTTTTCTCCTTCAATATTAATTAATTTGAACTTATTAAATTCTTGATAGTGTTCAAATAGACATATGGATAAAAGTATTCAAACAAATCTCATTTTTATAGACAATCTGGCAAAACATATATCTGCACTCAAGAGATGATTCAAGAATCAAATAGGCACATATACTTATTTAACTTAGTCTTAAGAACTTAGCATTCTATTACAAGTAGATTTCAAGATTTCAATTATAGGATTACAATTATATGATATTACACAATTAGCATTCCAAATATCGAGATTATTTGAACAATTAGCAAGGGTGGTCTTACAACAAAGGTCAAGAAGGATTAAAGCCACTCATACATTTTATAACACCCAGGTCAATGTTTTCATACTAACTTAGCTTAAACAAGGTTTTATTTATTGAAAGCCTGACCAGAGTTTTTATTCTTCTAATCGTAATCAACTTTTCAAAGCTTATAACTGAGTTCTTTCGAATTTCTTATTGAAATTGTCATAGTTCATAACATGTCTTTTTAGTAGCTTATCAAAACTTATCAAAGCCTATTGGAGTTCATAACAGAGCATATCTGAATTCATAATATTACTTATCAGAATTTCTTTTTAAAACTTAGTATCTGGATCCAAATCTTTTAAATCATTTCCTTGATTCACTTTTAGTGTAACACCCCTTACCCGGTCTAGGAGAAAACCGGACTAAAAAGTGTTACCAAACTGAAAACCAAACAAACATATGATGTCATAACACTTATCAAGCCAATTAAGAAATCAAAATCAGGGTAATTTAAAATATTTAATATATTTCATAGGTCCAACTTTCTTTTAACTTGTGAACAAACAAGTATTCATTCATTAATTAATACTCATCAATTACTAGCTTCTAGTATGCCCGAATCTTTAGGCATTTAGATTTCAAGGTTTAATACAACCAAACACATAAACATGGAGCAAGTGTTCATACATTACATCGAATATTGCTTAACCAACAAGTGAACATGATGCATCATAGATCATTTAAAAAAATTCTTGTTATCTATTCGTCTATTTATTCTAACAAATAAACAGACCATTCTAATAATACTATTTCTATCTTGGGTACATCTCTTGTTAATGTACACTTTTAGTTTTGCAACTTACTTACATCAAATTGATCGATCAACGTAAGTCTCTTACAGGAAATTGATCAATATGCCATGCACCATACATATCAATCACTAGATCTTCGTATAACAATCATTTATTCAGGATTTAATCAAATATAACTCTACTAAAACTTAGCTATCAACAGGTACTCGATCATGCAAATTATTAAAACACATAAACAAGCAAACATAATTATTATAGACCCTTTACAATAGGTGATAGTTACACTCAAATACTAAGAATCAAGTTATATCAAACTTGAACTAATCATATCTAGATATATATAATTGACACATAGTAAGACTTTATTCGTATTTGTTGGTAAACCTTCAAATTAATTAATTTAACCATCAATCTAATCATACGTAATACATTACCACTTTAAGGTTAACATAAATTACTATAGGCATATGTATAATAACCCACTTACATACATGACATTAAGGTAGTTACAAGCTAAAGGCACATATAGATATTTAATCAACAATAAAATCATACTAAATATCATAATTTATCTAGGAAGCAACCATAGAATAATTAAAGGCCAATTACAATGTTGTAGATAATTATAAAGTTTATGACATATCAAATCAAGCAGGAGTTTATAATGCACAATGCAATCTTTACATCTATGTGCCACTATCTAGGAGTTCTGTAGAAGGGTACTACCATACACCCCAACTCTAGTGATCTCATCAGAGATCAAAAAATACTCATAAACAAGCACAACCTGAAAAGAAACATTGAAAGGATAGAGTAAGTAATGACTTAGTGAGATAGCTTAAAGTGACTATTAGTATAAAAACAATAATCTATCCTTTCTAACACTAAACTTGGACAAGAGGTTAGTCATGAAAGAACAAAACACAACAAGTACTTATTCTTATAAAATATATTCGAACCAGGAATAAGCATAAACACACATAATGCTCAAACAAAGCATACTCAAGTATACATGATTGCTCACACAGTACATATTTGTTCCCCCTGTTTAATACTCGATTATAAATAGAAAGGCAATGAGCATAACATATCATGTTCTGGAGTTACTTAACACTTAAGGTATTACAAACAACAAATTCAAGTCATGGTTTCATATCACACGAGTTATCCCTCTTAGCATACCATAGACAGAAGTTACTAGTCACACATACTGATTAACCTAACATATCCTAGACAGATAATACTTACCACCCAATCTATTTAACATAGCATATCATAAACAGATGATACTTGTCACACAAGCTATCTAACACAGTATATCATAAATAGATGATACTTCTCACACAAGCTATCTAACATAGTGTATCATAACATGGTTACTTTTCTTATGAATTATCAAATATTGCATTTTATGAATATTGCTTTTTATCTCACAAGTTATCATATCAACATATCTTCACGCAAGTTACTTGGCACAAGATAACAATGTATCATGTCATTTTCATGGAATTCTTATATATGATCAAACACTCAAAAACCATCCAGTGCATGCTTAATTTAAATCAAAACAATTCATTAATCATATGTATATAATTATACACTCAAACAATCCAAGACATGTTATCTTTAACCAAAATAGTTCATTAAGCATATGTATACAATTATACACTCAAACAGTCTGATACATGTTATCTTTAATCAAAACAGATCATTAAGCATATGTATACAATTATACACTCAAACAGTCCAAGACATGTTGTCTTTAATCAAAACAGTTCATTAAGCATATGTATACAATTATCCAATCAAAAGTCCAAGACATGTTATCTTTAATCAAATCAATTCATGACATGATCATCTCTTTTCATAACATCCTAATACATTTCGAATGTTATATCCTACATATATACGTTACTTATCCATTAAATTTCAAGCATAGCATTTCATAGCTAAGGTACTCGAACCTAATATGAACCCTTAGTTTACAGTACACACCAAATTTCCAATGTAAGTTTATTAATTATCATACAAGTTTTCAGACCAAAATGGTTGTGTAATTAAACATTGTAATAACACGATATAACTTAATCAAAGTCACATAGGTTCATTTTTGCCTATTATAACTTATTGCTAGAATTCACTAATTGAACTTAAAGCTTTCATTATTTCCCTTTTGCATGGCACTCATCATAGCATATGCAAACATAAATTACTTGTCATATAAGGTATCTACCTAGTATATCATAAACGAAAGTTACTTGTTATACAAGGTATCATAGTAATCCTCCAATTTATTTGAAATTTCTTATTTTATCTTTAACTTAGAAAGTCATGAACTTAAATTATTAATATAGAAGCTATCAAACTTAGCATGTCATTGACTAATGTTATGTGATATACAAAGTATCAAACATAGAATCACAAAAGCTTGTATACTTATCATATAGTTATTAAACAAAATCTCTTATAACCGGAATACTTTTCACGTGATTCTTCCTTCATAGATTCATTTTATTACAAGAAATTTGCTATTTTGTCCTTTTTCATAGGATCAACTTATCATATCATAAACATAACTTACTTGACACTTAAGATATCAAACATGACACATTTATAGCATATCATAGATATAACGTATCTTAAACATAATATATCATAGTCACAATTTACTTGTCATGTAATTTCATTATTTCGTTTTTAATATAGCCTTGAAATCGAGCATCGGCCTAGGTACTCGAATCCCCAACCAATTGTCGCCCATATAACACAAAATGGTACTCGTAGTACCGGTCAATCCCTCATACTGTCGCCAAGTGACCACATAACTTCCCTCATACTGTCGCCAATTAAGAACCGTAGTCCACCCCAAAACACGAGCTCTATGGACTATGGCATGCCCACTATACCTAAGACCGACTCGAAACCAAAGCTTTCATATTTATCTTATCTTATTAAAGACAGCTTGAGCACAGCTCCTTATTAGAACATCATATCAACAAAGATTATTGCCTCTCTTTTTATATTAGGCACTTACCTCGAGTCCAAGCTTTTGAATGCATAACTTAACTTAAAAGTAAAGTAGTATAATTAAATAAATAACAGATGCTCGGGAAGGTTATAAGCCTATCCTTAGACTTTAAACTACACTCATTGCATATTCGAGCTAGATTTGATCCTAAATCACTATTCCAGACTGTCCCTCTACAACTTTACCCGCTTTAGACCTTGCTTTCTTTATTATCTCTTGGTCTAATCATAAAACAATGCATTAGAATGCTACTTACACATAAATATGGATGAAAAAATAGTCCACCGAACTACTATATATACACCAAGCTATTCAGGTTCATGTGCACACTCAGTATATAACAAACAACTCAAGTTCATTCATACATACTTACAAGAATTCAAGATACTTGAGAATACTTAGGTATACACAAACATCCCAAAACATATACTAAACAAATCAAGACACATATATACTTGTTTTTATGTTAAAACAGTCCACCTTACATTCATAAAAACACACAGCTTCATTCAAATATATCTATGTTAGTTATAATCATACTAAAACAGTCCAAAACTTTATAAAACGGATCTTATATATTCTAGTTTACCAAAACAGTCTTCTAACTTAATTAAATCTACCCTCTTATGTCTAAAACAGTTCCAAATCCTATTTTCCTTAAAACAGTCCAACATGCTTCATATAAACACACACACACACATCTATATATATACATATCAAATAGTCCATTATACTTTCAGTTCCACAAAAACAGTCCCTTAGCAAGGTAATATCAGCCCGAATTAAATTTCAAAACAGCCCTTATTATTTTCCAATATACAAAACAGTACCAAAACGTATAATTGTTCATTAGCAGCCCCAAAATCATTTAAAACAATTCATGAATAGATTTTCTTTCAAGATACAAATTTCGATCACATTCAATCGAATGCTCAACCTATCTCAATTACTATGATTCATTGTCAATTATTACATTACCACTAATTCACAACTCAATTGTTCATTCCAAGATTTTCGAATGATCTAGAAAAATGCTAACATGGATTCACTTAAACTAAAATACAAACACAACAAATTAGCCATAGATACAAGGACGACAAGCTTCACCGCAAGCATAACTATCCCTATTCCAAGAATTCACAATAAAATCTTACAACAATTGTTACATAACATATTTAGAAAACATATGATTCAAACTAACATGCTTATTCAAATTTTAGATGGAAGGTAAGGAATTCTTTACCTTGAGCTAGGACAATTTACAAAGATCCTAACCGATTGAACAAGTATTCCATTGAGTGTTGAAAATTCTCTTATTCTCTTTCTTTTTCAAATACAGGGTTTCAATGACAAAGATGAAGGGAATAATCCCTTGATCATCATCACCGAAACTTCACTCTTTCATGCTCTAGATCATGACATTTGTAAAGACCATAGTCAATTTTTATTTAAGTATGCAACCAATAATTATCTTATGTTTTACGATTTAGTAGTATTTAAAATTGAGCATTCATTCTTCATCCCTTTTAATTAGGTCCTTAACCCTTATCTAATATAAAATTTCAAAATTAATCATGGTATTGAGAATATACATAGCATGATAACATTTTACTGGGCCATACTTTGGCGTATTACAATTCCTCCCCCCTTTAAGAGAAATTCGACCCCGAATTTCCTCAAAACTTTATTTAGAAGATTTTTATCTTACTCAAACATAATACTTACTCAGTCAGTAGCAATTTAGAATATTTGTCATTTCCGATGTATCCTTTCACTGCCTCCTTCATTGGAGTAGCCAACCGGAATCTTATTATCCTAGTTCAAAAGTGCTTCAAATGTTTCTACTAACTATTAGCACATAAGAGAGCTTTTATTAGACATAGATCATAAGCACTCATCAAATTTAACTCCTAGGTGGCACATGTAACAAATGATGATGCAACATGTTTTGGTTTAGTCCGAGAATTAGCTAAACCTAAGCTATGATACCAATAAATGTAACACCCCTTACCCAGTCTAGGAGAAAATCGGACTAAGAAGTGTTACCAAACAGAAAACTAGACAAACATATGATGTCATAACACTTACCAGACCAATTAAGAAATCAAAATTAGGGTAATTTAAAATATTTAATATATTTCATAGGTCCAACTTTCTTTTAACTTGTGAACAAACAAGTATTCATTTATTAATCAGTCCTCATCAATTACTACCTTACAGTATGCCCGAATCTTTAGGTATTTAGATTTCAAGGTTTAATACAACCAAACACATAAACATGGAGCAAGTTTTCATACATTACATCCAATATTGCTTAACCAACAAGTGAACACGAACAAACAAGCAAACGCGAACCAACAAGTGAACACGATGCATCATAGATCATTTACAAAATTCTTGTTATCTATTCGTCTATTTATTCTAACCAATAAATAGACCATTCTAATAATACTATTTCTATCTTGGGTATATCTCTTGTTAATGTACACTTTTAGTTTTGCAACTTACTTACATCAAATTGATCGATCAACGTAAACTCTTACAGGAAATTGATCAATATGCCATGCACCATACATATCAATCACTAGAGCTTCATATAACAATCATTTCTTCAGGATTTAATCAAATATAACTCTACTAAAACTTAGCTATCAACAGCTACTCGATCATGAAAATTATTAAACCACATAAACAAACAATCATAATTATTATAAACCATTTACAACAGGTGATAGTTACACTCAAATACTAAGAATCAAGTTATATTAAACTTGAACTAATCATATCTAGATATATATAATTGACACATAGTAAGACCTTATTTGTATTTGTTGATAAACCTTCTAATTAATTAATTTAACAATCAATCTAATCATATGTAATACATTACCATTTTAGGGTTAACATAAGTTACTATGGGCATATGGAAAATAACCCACTTACATACATGACATTAAGGTAGTTACTAGCTAAAGGCACATATAGATATTTAATCAACCATACCATCATACTAACTACCATAACTTATATAGCAAGCAACCATAGAATAATTAAAGGCCCATCACAATGCTCTAGATAATTATAAATTTTATAGACATATCAAATCAAACAGGAGTTTATAATGCACAATGCAATCTTTACATCTATGTGCCACCATCTAGGAGTTCTTTAGAAGTGTACTACTATACACCCCAACGCTTGTGACCTCATCAGAGCTCAGAAAATACCCATAACCAAGCACAACCTGAAAAGAAACATTGAAAGGATAGAGTAAGTAAAAACTTAGTGAGATAGCTTAAAGTGACTATTAGTATCAAAACAATAATATATCCTTTCTGACACTAAACTTGGACAAGAGGTTGGTCATGAAAGAAGAAGACACAACAAGTACTTATTCTTATACAATATATTCGAATCAGAAATAAGCATAAACACACATAATACTCAAACAAAGTATACTCAAGTATACATGATTGCTCACACAATATATATTTGATCCCCTATTTAATACTCGATTATACAATTATACACTAAACAATCCAAGACATGTTATCTTTAATCCATGAGATCATTAAGCATATGTATACAATTATACACTCAAACAATCCAAGACATGTTATCTTTAACCAAAATAGTTCATTAAGCATATGTATACAATTATCCAATCAAAAGTCCAAGACATGTTATCTTTAATCAAATCAATTCATGACATGATCATCTCTTTTCATAACATCCTAATACATTTAGAATGTTATATCCTACATATATACGTTACTTATCCATTAAATTTCAAGCATAGCATTTCATAGCTAAGGTACTGAACCTAATATGAACCCTTAGTTCTGATACCGCAAATTTCAATGTAAGTTTATTAATTATCATACAAGTTTTCAGACCAAAATGGTTGTGTAATTAAACATTGTAATAACACGATATAACTTAATCAAAGTCACATAGGTTCATTTTTGCCTATTATAACTTATTGCTAGAATTCACTAATTGAACTTAAAGCTTTCATTATTTCCCTTTTTGCATGGCACTCATCATAGCATATGCAAACATAAATTACTTGTCATATAAGGTATCTACCCTAGTATATCATAAACGAAAGTTACTTGTTATACAAGGTATCATAGTAATCCTCAATTTATTTGAAATTTCTTATTTTATCTTTAACTTAGAAAGTCATGAACTTAAATTATTAATATAGAAGCTATCAAACTTAGCATGTCATTGACTAATGTTATGTGATATACAAAGTATCAAACATAGAATCACAAAGCTTGTATACTTATCATATAGTTATTAAACAAAATCTCTTATAACCTAATACTTTTCACGTGATTCTTCCTTCATAGATTCATTTTATTACAAGAAATTTGCTATTTTGTCCTTTTCATAGGATCAACTTATCATATCATAAACATAACTTACTTGACACTTAAGATATCAAACATGACACATTTATAGCATATCATAGATATAGCGTATCTTAAACATAATATATCATAGTCACAATTTACTTGTCATGTAATTTCATTATTTCGTTTTAATATAGCCTTGAAATCGAGCATCGCCTAGGTACTCGAATCCCCAACCAATTGTCGCCCATATAACACCAAAATGGTACTAAACAATTCTTAGGTCAATCCTAAATACATGGCCAAGTGACCACATAACTTCCTCATACTGCCGCCAATTAAGAACCGTAGTCCACCCCAAAACACGAGCTCTATGGACTATGGCATGCCCACTATACCTAAGACCGACTCTAAACCAAAGCTTTCATATTTATCTTATCTTATTAAAGACAGCTTGAGCACGGCTCCTTATTAGAACATCATATCAACAAAGATTGTGCCTCTCTTTTTTATATTAGGCACTTACCTCGAGTCCAAGCTTTTGAATGCATAACAACCCAGATGAAATAATTATAATTAAATAAATAACAGATGCTGGAAAGGTTATAAGCCTATCCTTAGACTTTAAACTACACTCATTGCATATTCGAAATAGATTTGATCCTAAATCACTATTCCGATCCCTCTACAACTTTACCCGCTTTAGACCTTGCTTTCTTTATTATCTCTTGGTCTAATCATAAAACAATGCATTAGAATGCTACTTACACATAAATATGGATGAAAAAATAGTCCACCGAACTACTATATATACATGAGCTATTCAGGTTCATGTACCTTTCAGTATATAACAAACAATCTGAAGTTCATTCCTTTAATACTTACAAGAATTCAAGATACTTGAGAATACTTAGGTATACAAACATCCCAAAACATATACTAAACAAATCAAGACACATATATACTTGTTTTTATGTTAAAACAGTCCACCTTACATTCATAAAAACACACAAACATTCAAATATATCTATGTTAGTTATAATCATACTAAAACAGTCCAAAACTTTATAAAACGGATCTTATATATTCTAGTTTACCAAAACAGTCTTCTAGCAATTAAATCTACCCTCTTATGTCTAAAACAGTTCCAAATCCTATTTTCCTTAAAACAGTCCAACATGCTTCATATAAACACACACACACACATCTATATATACATATCAAATAGTCCATTATACTTTCGGTTCCACAAAAACGATCCTTATAAGGTAATATCAGCCCGAATTAAATTTCAAAACAGCCCTTATTATTTTCCAATATACAAAACAGTACCAAAACGTATAATTGTTCATTAGCAGCCCCAAAATCATTTAAAACAATTCATGAATAGATTTTCTTTCAAGATACAAATTCGATCACATTCAATCGAATGCTCAACCTATCTCAATTACTATGATTCATTGTCAATTATTACATTACCACTAATTCACAACTCAATTGTTCATTCCAAGATTTTCGAATGATCTAGAAAAATGCTAACATGGATTCATAAGCAAGCCTGAAGCTGGCTCGAACAGCCATAGATACAAGGGCGACAAGCTTCTGCATAAGCATAACTATCCCTATTCCAAGAATTCACAATAAAATCTTACAACAACAAACATATGATGTCATAACACTTATCAAGCCAATTAAGAAATCAAAATCAGGGTAATTTAAAATATTTAATATATTTCATAGGTCCAACTTTCTTTTAACTTGTGAACAAACAAGTATTCATTCATTAATTAATACTCATCAATTACTAGCTTCTAGTATGCCCGAATCTTTAGGCATTTAGATTTCAAGGTTTAATACAACCAAACACATAAACATGGAGCAAGTGTTCATACATTACATCGAATATTGCTTAACCAACAAGTGAACATGATGCATCATAGATCATTTAAAAAAATTCTTGTTATCTATTCGTCTATTTATTCTAACAAATAAACAGACCATTCTAATAATACTATTTCTATCTTGGGTACATCTCTTGTTAATGTACACTTTTAGTTTTGCAACTTACTTACATCAAATTGATCGATCAACGTAAGTCTCTTACAGGAAATTGATCAATATGCCATGCACCATACATATCAATCACTAGATCTTCGTATAACAATCATTTATTCAGGATTTAATCAAATATAACTCTACTAAAACTTAGCTATCAACAGGTACTCGATCATGCAAATTATTAAAACACATAAACAAGCAAACATAATTATTATAGACCCTTTACAATAGGTGATAGTTACACTCAAATACTAAGAATCAAGTTATATCAAACTTGAACTAATCATATCTAGATATATATAATTGACACATAGTAAGACTTTATTCGTATTTGTTGGTAAACCTTCAAATTAATTAATTTAACCATCAATCTAATCATACGTAATACATTACCACTTTAAGGTTAACATAAATTACTATAGGCATATGTATAATAACCCACTTACATACATGACATTAAGGTAGTTACAAGCTAAAGGCACATATAGATATTTAATCAACAATAAAATCATACTAAATATCATAATTTATCTAGGAAGCAACCATAGAATAATTAAAGGCCAATTACAATGTTGTAGATAATTATAAAGTTTATGACATATCAAATCAAGCAGGAGTTTATAATGCACAATGCAATCTTTACATCTATGTGCCACTATCTAGGAGTTCTGTAGAAGGGTACTACCATACACCCCAACTCTAGTGATCTCATGGAGATCAAAAATACTCATAAACAAGCACAACCTGAAAAGAAACATTGAAAGGATAGAGTAAGTAATGACTTAGTGAGATAGCTTAAAGTGACTATTAGTATAAAAACAATAATCTATCCTTTCTAACACTAAACTTGGACAAGAGGTTAGTCATGAAAGAACAAAACACAACAAGTACTTATTCTTATAAAATATATTGAACCAGGAATAAGCATAAACACACATAATGCTCAAACAAAGCATACTCAAGTATACATGATTGCTCACACAGTACATATTTGTTCCCCTGTTTTAATACTCGATTATAAATAGAAAGGCAATGAGCATAACATATCATGTTCTGGAGTTACTTAACACTTAAGGTATTACAAACAACAAATTCAAGTCATGGTTTCATATCACACGAGTTATCCCTCTTAGCATACCATAGACAGAGTTACTAGTCACACATACTTGATTAACCTAACATATCCTAGGCAGATAATACTTACCACCCAATCTATTTAACATAGCATATCATAAGCAGATGATACTTGTCACACAAGCTATCTAACACAGTATATCATAAATAGATGATACTTCTCACACAAGCTATCTAACATAGTGTATCATAACATGGTTACTTTTCTTATGAATTATCAAATATTGCATTTTATGAATATTGCTTTTTATCTCACAAGTTATCATATCAACATATCTTTCACGCAAGTTACTTGGCACAAGATAACAATGTATCATGTCATTTTCATGGAATTCTTATATATGATCAAACACTCAAAAACCATCCAGTGCATGCTTAATTTAAATCAAAACAATTCATTAATCATATGTATATAATTATACACTCAAACAATCCAAGACATGTTATCTTTAACCAAAATAGTTCATTAAGCATATGTATACAATTATACACTCAAACAATTGATACATGTTATCTTTAATCAAAACAGATCATTAAGCATATGTATACAATTATACACTCAAACAGTCCAAGACATGTTGTCTTTAATCAAAACAGTTCATTAAGCATATGTATACAATTATCCAATCAAAAGTCCAAGACATGTTATCTTTAATCAAATCAATTCATGACATGATCATCTCTTTTCATAACATCCTAATACATTTCGAATGTTATATCCTACATATATACGTTACTTATCCATTAAATTTCAAGCATAGCATTTCATAGCTAAGGTACTCGAACCTAATATGAACCCTTAGTTTACAGTACACACCAAATTTCCAATGTAAGTTTATTAATTATCATACAAGTTTTCAGACCAAAATGGTTGTGTAATTAAACATTGTAATAACACGATATAACTTAATCAAAGTCACATAGGTTCATTTTTGCCTATTATAACTTATTGCTAGAATTCACTAATTGAACTTAAAGCTTTCATTATTTCCCTTTTTGCATGGCACTCATCATAGCATATGCAAACATAAATTACTTGTCATATAAGGTATCTACCCTAGTATATCATAAACGAAAGTTACTTGTTATACAAGGTATCATAGTAATCCTCCAATTTATTTGAAATTTCTTATTTTATCTTTAACTTAGAAAGTCATGAACTTAAATTATTAATATAGAAGCTATCAAACTTAGCATGTCATTGACTAATGTTATGTGATATACAAAGTATCAAACATAGAATCACAAAAGCTTGTATACTTATCATATAGTTATTAAACAAAATCTCTTATAACCGGAATACTTTTCACGTGATTCTTCCTTCATAGATTCATTTTATTACAAGAAATTTGCTATTTTGTCCTTTTTCATAGGATCAACTTATCATATCATAAACATAACTTACTTGACACTTAAGATATCAAACATGACACATTTATAGCATATCATAGATATAACGTATCTTAAACATAATATATCATAGTCACAATTTACTTGTCATGTAATTTCATTATTTCGTTTTTAATATAGCCTTGAAATCGAGCATCGGCCTAGGTACTCGAATCCCCAACCAATTGTCGCCCATATAACACAAAATGGTACTCGTAGTACCGGTCAATCCCTCATACTGTCGCCAAGTGACCACATAACTTCCCTCATACTGTCGCCAATTAAGAACCGTAGTCCACCCCAAAACACGAGCTCTATGGACTATGGCATGCCCACTATACCTAAGACCGACTCGAAACCAAAGCTTTCATATTTATCTTATCTTATTAAAGACGACTTGAGCACTGGCTCCTTATTAGAACATCATATCAACAAAGATTATTGCCTCTCTTTTTATATTAGGCACTTACCTCGAGTCCAAGCTTTTGAATGCATAACTTAACTTAAAAGTAAAGTAGTATAATTAAATAAATAACAGATGCTCGGGAAGGTTATAAGCCTATCCTTAGACTTTAAACTACACTCATTGCATATTCGAGCTAGATTTGATCCTAAATCACTATTCCAGACTGTCCCTCTACAACTTTACCCGCTTTAGACCTTGCTTTCTTTATTATCTCTTGGTCTAATCATAAAACAATGCATTAGAATGCTACTTACACATAAATATGGATGAAAAAATAGTCCACCGAACTACTATATATACACCAAGCTATTCAGGTTCATGTGCACACTCGAGTATATAACAAACAATCCTGAAGTTCATTCATACATACTTACAAGAATTCAAGATACTTGAGAATACTTAGGTATACACAAACATCCCAAAACATATACTAAACAAATCAAGACACATATATACTTGTTTTTATGTTAAAACAGTCCACCTTACATTCATAAAAACACACAGCTTCATTCAAATATATCTATGTTAGTTATAATCATACTAAAACAGTCCAAAACTTTATAAAACGGATCTTATATATTCTAGTTTACCAAAACAGTCTTCTAACTTAATTAAATCTACCCTCTTATGTCTAAAACAGTTCCAAATCCTATTTTCCTTAAAACAGTCCAACATGCTTCATATAAACACACACACACACATCTATATATATACATATCAAATAGTCCATTATACTTTTTGTTCCACAAAAACAGTCCCTTAGCAAGGTAATATCAGCCCGAATTAAATTTCAAAACAGCCCTTATTATTTTCCAATATACAAAACAGTACCAAAACGTATAATTGTTCATTAGCAGCCCCAAAATCATTTAAAACAATTCATGAATAGATTTTCTTTCAAGATACAAATTTCGATCACATTCAATCGAATGCTCAACCTATCTCAATTACTATGATTCATTGTCAATTATTACATTACCACTAATTCACAACTCAATTGTTCATTCCAAGATTTTCGAATGATCTAGAAAAATGCTAACATGGATTCACTTAAACTAAAATACAAACACAACAAATTAGCCATAGATACAAGGACGACAAGCTTCACCGCAAGCATAACTATCCCTATTCCAAGAATTCACAATAAAATCTTACAACAATTGTTACATAACATATTTAGAAAACATATGATTCAAACTAACATGCTTATTCAAATTTTAGATGGAAGGTAAGGAATTCTTTACCTTGAGCTAGGACAATTTACAAAGATCCTAACCGATTGAACAAGTATTCCATTGAGTGTTGAAAATTCTCTTATTCTCTTTCTTTTTCAAATACAGGGTTTCAATGACAAAGATGAAGGGAATAATCCCTTGATCATCATCACGAAACTTCACTCTTTCATGCTCTAGATCATGACATTTGTAAAGACCATAGTCAATTTTTATTTAAGTATGCAACCAATAATTATCTTATGTTTTACGATTTAGTAGTATTTAAAATTGAGCATTCATTCTTCATCCCTTTTAATTAGGTCCTTAACCCTTATCTAATATAAAATTTCAAAATTAATCATGGTATTGAGAATATACATAGCATGATAACATTTCTTGGGCCATACTTTGGCGTATTACAATTCCTCCCCCTTTAAGAGAAATTCGACCCGAATTTCCTCAAAACTTTATTTAGAAGATTTTTATCTTACTCAAACATAATACTTACTCAGTCAGTAGCAATTTAGAATATTTGTCATTTCCGATGTATCCTTTCACTGCCTCCTTCATTGGAGTAGCCAACCGGAATCTTATTATCCTAGTTCAAAAGTGCTTCAAATGTTTCTACTAACTATTAGCACATAAGAGAGCTTTTATTAGACATAGATCATAAGCACTCATCAAATTTAACTCCTAGGTGGCACATGTAACAAATGATGATGCAACATGTTTTGGTTTAGTCCGAGAATTAGCTAAACCTAAGCTATGATACCAATAAATGTAACACCCTTACCCAGTCTAGGAGAAAATCGGACTAAGAAGTGTTACCAAACAGAAAACTAGACAAACATATGATGTCATAACACTTACCAGACCAATTAAGAAATCAAAATTAGGGTAATTTAAAATATTTAATATATTTCATAGGTCCAACTTTCTTTTAACTTGTGAACAAACAAGTATTCATTTATTAATCAGTCCTCATCAATTACTACCTTACAGTATGCCCGAATCTTTAGGTATTTAGATTTCAAGGTTTAATACAACCAAACACATAAACATGGAGCAAGTTTTCATACATTACATCCAATATTGCTTAACCAACAAGTGAACACGAACAAACAAGCAAACGCGAACCAACAAGTGAACACGATGCATCATAGATCATTTACAAAATTCTTGTTATCTATTCGTCTATTTATTCTAACCAATAAATAGACCATTCTAATAATACTATTTCTATCTTGGGTATATCTCTTGTTAATGTACACTTTTAGTTTTGCAACTTACTTACATCAAATTGATCGATCAACGTAAACTCTTACAGGAAATTGATCAATATGCCATGCACCATACATATCAATCACTAGAGCTTCATATAACAATCATTTCTTCAGGATTTAATCAAATATAACTCTACTAAAACTTAGCTATCAACAGCTACTCGATCATGAAAATTATTAAACCACATAAACAAACAATCATAATTATTATAAACCATTTACAACAGGTGATAGTTACACTCAAATACTAAGAATCAAGTTATATTAAACTTGAACTAATCATATCTAGATATATATAATTGACACATAGTAAGACCTTATTTGTATTTGTTGATAAACCTTCTAATTAATTAATTTAACAATCAATCTAATCATATGTAATACATTACCATTTTAGGGTTAACATAAGTTACTATGGGCATATGGAAAATAACCCACTTACATACATGACATTAAGGTAGTTACTAGCTAAAGGCACATATAGATATTTAATCAACCATACCATCATACTAACTACCATAACTTATATAGCAAGCAACCATAGAATAATTAAAGGCCCATCACAATGCTCTAGATAATTATAAATTTTATAGACATATCAAATCAAACAGGAGTTTATAATGCACAATGCAATCTTTACATCTATGTGCCACCATCTAGGAGTTCTTTAGAAGTGTACTACTATACACCCCAACGCTTGTGACCTCATCAGAGCTCAGAAAATACCCATAACCAAGCACAACCTGAAAAGAAACATTGAAAGGATAGAGTAAGTAAAAACTTAGTGAGATAGCTTAAAGTGACTATTAGTATCAAAACAATAATATATCCTTTCTGACACTAAACTTGGACAAGAGGTTGGTCATGAAAGAAGAAGACACAACAAGTACTTATTCTTATACAATATATTCGAATCAGAAATAAGCATAAACACACATAATACTCAAACAAAGTATACTCAAGTATACATGATTGCTCACACAATATATATTTGATCCCCCTATTTAATACTCGATTATAAATAGAAAGGCAATGAGCATAACATATTGATAAATGTTGAAAAGTACTATTTTTCTTACCCTTTTTACTCATATTATTGTTAGACTTAGGCTCATATTAGTTGCATAATTAGCCATTCATGCATTAATCCATGTTTCCTTCCATCGTTGAGCTTGATTACATAACTTGGTAGTTTTTGTGGGAAAAGATGCTACTTTGGTGTGTTTTGTGTGTATATGCAGGATCACTTGCCAAAGCAAGGCTAGAACTAGTTGCCAGGGCAATACATGAAGGATATGCCGAGCTAGTTGCCAGGGCAATGCATGAAGGAGACGCTGAGCCAGTTGCCATAGAAATTGTCGACAAGAGCAAATGTGATATGGTAGTCGAAATTGATGACTAGACAAGCCCAAGATGACGTGGAGCAAAGCCCAAACCCAAAGGAATTTGATTTCCATGCAGAGATTAAAGAAGAATTAAATTCCAAGAAGATAGGAGAAGTTCTAGTAGGAATACAATTATAATAAAGAATTATATTCTTTAAAGATAATTTAATTCCAACTTAAACTCGTCCTCAAAGAAGGACTTTGCCCTAGCCCTATAAATAGGATGGAGATTTCGACAACAAGATAGAGAGCAATAAGGGAAATTTCGACAAGTCCAAGGAGAGCAAGATGAGAGAATTTTCGACAAGCATCTAGGGCAATGAGGATTTCGACAAGCCTCCTCATTCATCCTTTTCTTTCTTGTTCGATTGGGTTCATGCTAGGGATTATTTATATTGTGTTTCTTTGGAACCTAGCCATGAACTAAATCTACTTGGCTATGGTTATTGTGTTTTGTGGTTGTGAGAAACTATTGGTTTTTGTTTAGGTAATAAGAGTTTGCACTTTTCTATTTCAAGGTTTATTCATTCTTGGTTCTTATTCTTGTTTGCGAGTGAATTGGGAGAGGATCTCGTGATTTCATCTATTTATCTAATATCGGGAGAGTTAGATTCAAGAAACGAATGAATATGATCTTTATTCAATCTATTGATGGTGAAGATTAATCCGGCTTAGGAATAAGTTAAGGATTTCAATGGCTAAGAGGAGCGCAAGATTGGTTGTTGTTCACCCTTGATTCACACAGGGATGTATTATCAAGGCATGCACAAGTAGCTAGAGTTTCGACTTAGGGATAAGAAGAAACCACTGAAGAACGCTCTGCCGAACCTTGAAGGTTGCTGCCCAGACGCCCAAGTAGTTTCCCAGGCAACCATCAATTAGTTTCCAAGGCAACCCCGTTGGCAAGTTGCCACGGCAATTGAGTTGCCCGTGCACTCTTTTACCAAAACTATCCAATCGGCTATCACACCTCAACTCACGATAACCTGGCCTATCTCTCTCTCATTTGAATTCATCTTTTCTTTTACTTTATTGCTTTCTAGATTAGTCATTAGTTAAACTCCTATAATCCTTTACTTGTGTTTTTACTTTTTACAGTGCAAGAGACTAGATTCTTGAAGTAGCACCAATCCTTGTGGAGATGATATCTTTTATACTATAACTTGTGACGTGTATACTTGCACATTTGCGTAGCACTTATTACGCGCAACACATATCATGTTCAAGAGTTACTTAACACTTAAGGTATTACAAACAACAAATTCAAGTCATGGTTTCATATCACACGAGTTATCCCTCTTAGCATATCATAGATAGAAGTTACTAGTCACACAAACTGATTAACCTAACATATCATAGACAGATAATACTTACCACCCAAGCTATTTAACATAGCATATCATAAACAGATGATACTTCTCACGCAAGCTATCTAACACAACATATCATAAATAGATGATACTTGTCACACAAGCTATCTAACATAGTGTATCATAACATGGTTACTTTTCTTATGAATTATCAAATATTGCATTTTATGAATATTGCTTTTTATCTCACAAGTTATCAGATTAACATATCTTCACGCAAGTTACATGGCACAAGATAACAATGTATCATGTCATTTTCATGGAATTCTTATATATGATCAAACACTCGAAAACCGTCCAGGCCATGCTTAATCTAAATCCAAACAGTTCATTAATCATATGTATACAATTATACACTCAAACAGTCCAAGACATGTTATCTTTTAAAAAAATAGCTCATTAAGCATATG
The DNA here is from genome assembly GCA_019671005.1 of Hibiscus mutabilis. Classification (NCBI taxonomy): domain Eukaryota; kingdom Viridiplantae; phylum Streptophyta; class Magnoliopsida; order Malvales; family Malvaceae; genus Hibiscus; species Hibiscus mutabilis. The sequence continues at coordinate 20,915,146 of CM033744.1, read as the reverse complement.
TACAATGTAACACCCTAAACCAGGCTTAGGAAAGTTACCACTATCTAAGTGACTAACTAATTGAATTAAGTGTTAGTCAAATTAAAATAATTGGAAATTAATTGAGGGAAGAATATTAGCTAACATAATTAAAGGATTAAAATGTTAAAACTAACAAGTTAGAGAGTCAAATTAAGATGACCAATTTGAAACTAGAGTACAGCATTAAAATTGCATGGTAATTAAACCATTTACTAATAGTGGAAAACATGTGGCAATTCATGGCAAGATTAATTCATACATGGAAAATAAGAATGAAATGGCCGACTAGTGGAATCAAATTGTGCAAAATTTCATCTTCTTCCTTCGTTCATAGCCATGGCCGATTCTTGAGAGATTAGTGAGAGAGAGTTGTTGTTGGTCAAATTAGCTTGATAGGAAGGTAATATACTCGTTTCTTTACTTGAATTCCATGTTTAAATCTTGAATTTTGATGTATTGTTGCTTGATTTGTTTAAGATGGAAGATATGCATGTTCTAGTGATGATAGTTCAAGATTCTTTGAAATTTTGAATGTAGTGATCAAATTGCTATTAAAGGAATATGTATGTTACTGGAAACTTGATTGTTCATGCTGGAAATTTGCTGGAAATTGCTACGATTTCTGGAAATTTAGGTACTAAATTGGTATGATGTGAATGTCACATAGAATGAAACTGTTTTGATCACATTGCTAGTTGAAATGTGTAAACTTGCTTGGTTGGACATAATGCCCTATTTTGATCACATTGATAGTAGAATTAAACTATCCTAGACATGTAAGAGCATGTATATAAGTTGAATTGTCATGTTAGAAGTACCATCTAAGTGATTAAAGAGGCTAGAAACTTAAGCTAGAGTAATCTGCCCATAATGCTCTGTTCTGGGCAATAACTTTGAAAAACCACTATAAATTCTACAAATGGAATTTAAGGCTGACAATTTAATGGACAGTACCTTAATATGTCTAAATTCATTAGGAGAAAACGGAATTGAATTTGGGATTGTAGAAATGATACAATTCGGACAATGCAAACTGTCCAGTGTTGTAATTACCCTGTCTTTAAGTAAACAAACTATATTATTTGGTAAATAATTAAGATGAAAGGTTTATATGGTTAGAAGGGAAATTAAGTTATCTTTATAACGGTGTAAATCAATTGAAATTCTGACGTATGGAGTGAAAGTTATGCATGTTTTAGTAAACAGTGCACATGCTGCCTGGCAGTAGCAGCAGCACCCTTGATGTTTTGAAATTAATGAATTGTGTACTGTTGCCTTGTTTTGAATAAATGAATGTGCTTGTCTTGACCATGATTCACTTGTATGAAATGTTAGAGCAAGAAGGGAACATTGTAGAAGGGTCTAAGGAGGAGCATTTGAAGGCTAGAAACAAAGGAGTTTGGATCCAAGACTAGCTAAGCTTGGAGTATTGTGAGTGTAGTTTAATATAGGGCTAGGACTTAGGTCCTAACCAAAGATGCATGTCTATTTCTTGTCATGTACTTGATTTAAACTTGGATGCGATGAAAAAGTGGAAGAGTGGTTTAAGCAAAACTTGAAGATCTAATAGTAATATGTATGTTGGTAAACCATCTAGAAATAAAGGTGAAAACAAATACTTGTGCCTTGACCTTGATCCATTCAAATGAATGCTTAATGTATCTCGATGATTTGAATACTTGTTAACATGATATAAATCATGAATTGAAGATCTTGCTTGATGCCTAAGAAATGGCATATGTTAATTGCTTGCTTGAATGACAAGATTGGCTTGCAAAGTGTCGATCTAAGGCTCATTTGGCCTAAGGGCTGTCTATACATGTATGAGCTTGTAATGTATCACTTGAATTGATCCTTGAATAGGCTATTTATTGACTTGAACATGAAATCCTTGAATAAGTGATTCATAATTGAACAAAGCCTTGGTTGTTAGTGGTCATAGATAGAAGGGCATGCCTTAGAGTCTAGAGCTCATTGTGTCAGGGTGGACTACGGTACAGGGCTAAGACCCTTAATTGGCGACAAAAGGAGGGTACGTATGTGTGGTCTTTGGCGACAGTATGAGGGTTGACCAGTGCTAGGCACATCTTGCGGTGATAGTTGGTTGGAGACTCTATTACCTGGACAACTAAATACCACAGGCTTAAACTAAAGAAAGCAAAAAAAATAATTAAAGAATAAGCTTAAATGATACTTGAACATACTTGGATTCTTGAATTACATGATACATTAACTACTTGGATTCTTGAATTACATGATACTTGAACTATTTGGATTCTTGAATTACATGATACTTGTACTACTTGGATTCTTGAATTACATGATACTTGAACTATTTGGATTCTTGAATTACATGATACTTGAACTATTTGGATTCTTGATTTACATGATACTTGAACTATTTGGATTCTTGAACTACATGATACTTGAACTATTTCAATTCTTGAATTACATGATACTTGAACTACTTGGATTATTGAATTTCATGTAATTGATGACTTGTAATCCTATTTGCATCGATTGTGCGTAGTGTATTGTTTGAAATGATAAGCATGTATAAAGCTTAAAATCGAAATGCTACCAACTTGGACTAGGCTTAAACTTGGCTAAGTGATACTTGTCTTATAAATTGGTTAGATCTAGTTGCTACCTCACTAAGTACAATCTTGTACTTATCACTCTTGTTTTCATTCTTCCCAACCACAGGATAAAGGATTTGATCATTGCTTGATCCTGAAGCCTAATTTCTTGAGCTCGAATCAAGACACAAGCATAGATAAAGTATGGACATACTTGTTTTGTACTCCCCTAGTTGGTGGCACATAGATGTATAAAATGTCTAGTGCATGCATTTTGAATACTTGATCTTATGTATATGTATTTATGTCTTGAATGGGCCTACTATTTTGTGAACTTGGTTAATAATATGAACTAAGTAATGGACTCTTGTTGCTGCGCATATTAATATATATACTTGGAACTTTCAAAGTGATCATCTAGCCTTGTATCATTCGAATGTCTTGTGATATGTGATAATTACTTGTGTAAATATACCATGTTATAGTACTTTTAGAATCTTGTATGGTAAATTGCCGAATGGTAAGGTTGGCTTTTGGCTTGCTTGGAATCAAGGTATGTACAAGTGATATTGTTTAGTAAATTATGTATGAAATGTTACATGTATCAAACTAAGGAACAATAATTAAAATGGAAACATGATTGCTCTTAGGATATTCGAATGATAGTTGTAAGATGATATTAACTTTGATTGATCAATTGTTTGGAAAATTATTACGTCTTGAATGATGACTGTATGATAATGCAAATTGAAATTTTTGGTAGCCTATAATGTATGTAAATAAGTTTGTTTACATGTTAAGACATGAATGGTTTGATTGCTTGCATGTTAAGTAACGTATAAATGGTTACTTGTTAGTTAAGTAACTCATCTAATAGAGATGAGTTAGCATATTCTTGCTTGTAATTTATTATTCCTTGGTAACGCTCCCGAACCGGTTTTCTACCAACCCGGGTAAGGGGTGTTACATATACAATTATACACTCAAACAGTCCAAGACATGTTATCTTTAATCAAAACATTTCATTAAGCATATGTATAGAATTATACACTCAAACAGTCCAAAACATGTTATCTTTAATCAAATCAATTCACGACATGATCATCTCGTGTCATAACAACCTAATACATTTCGAATGTTATATCTTACATATATACGTTACTTATCCATTAAATTTCAAGCATAGCATTTCATAGCTAAGGTACTCGAACCTAATATGAACCCTTAGCTTACGGTACACACCAAATTTCCAATGTAAGTTTATTAATTATCATTCAAGTTTTAGGCCAAAATGGTTGTGTAATTAAACATTGTAATACACGATATAAATTAATAAAAAACTTGTTCAAAGTCACACCAGTTCATTATTTGCCTATTATATCTTATTGCCAGAATTCACTAATTAAACTTAAAGCTTTCATTATTTCCCTTTTTGCATGGCGCACATCATAGCATACGCAAACATAAATTACTTGTCATATAAGGTATCTACCTTAGTATATCATAAACGAAAGTTACTTGTTATACAAGGTATCATAGTAATCCTCTAATTTATTTGAAATTTCTTATTTTATCTTTAACTTAGCAAGTCATGAACTTCAATTACTTAATATAGAAGCTATCAAACTCAGCATGTCATTGACTAATGTTATGTGATATACAAAGTATCAAACATAGAATCACAAAAGCTTGTATACTTATCATATAGTTATTAAACAAAATATGTTATAACCCAAATACTTTTCACATGATTCTTCCTTCATATCTTCATTTTATTACAAGCAATATCACTATTTTGTCCTTTATTATAGGATCAACTTATCATATCATAAACATAACTTACTTGACACTTAAGATATCAAACATGACACATTTATAGCAAATCATAGATATAACATATCTTAAACATAATATATCATAGTCACAATTTACTTGTCATGTAATTTCATTATTTCATTTTTAATATAGCCTTGAAATCGAGCATCAGCCTAGGTACTCGAATCCCTAACCAACTGTCACCCATATAACACAGAATGGTACTCGTAGTAACGGCCAATCCCTCCTACTGTCGCCAAGTGACCACATAACTTCCCTCTTATTGTCGCCAATTAAGGACCGTAGTCCACCCCAAAACACGAGCTCTATGGACTCTATAGCATGCCAACTATACTTAAGACCGACTCGAAACCAAGGCTTTCATATTTATCTTATCTTTTTCAAGACAGATTGAGCACAGCTCCTTATCAAAACATCATATCAACAAAGATTATTGCCTCTCCTTTTATATTAGGCATGTATTCACCTCATGCGAATTTCTCAATGTATTTCTTGCCATCTTGTTCGAATGGCATGTTTTATTCCTTTTTAAATAAAAAATCATGTTTTAACATAATTCCAATAATCAAATTATCCACCCCAATGATCTATCCCCCCTTTTTAGCACATAAATCATTATTGTTTGATCCTTAATTCATAGATATTTTTACTTAAATAATGGTTTATCAAAGTCATTTATCAAGCATATTTAATATATAAAGGCTTCAACATGCACATATTACCAAATCAAGTATTTCACTATATAGAATACTTATCATATAAGCACTTACCTCGAGTCCAAGCTTTTGAATGCATAACTTAACATAAAAGTAAAGTAGTATAATTAAATCAATAACAAATGCTTGGGCAGGTTATAAGCTTATCTCGAGACTTTAAACTACACTCACTGTATATCCGAGCTAGATTTGATCCTGAATCACTATTCCAGATTGTCCCTCTACAGCTTTACCCGCTTTAGACCTTGCTTCCTCTATTATCTCTTGGTCTAATCATAAAACAATGCATTAGAATGCTACTTACACACAAATATGGATGCAAAAACAGCCCACCGAACTACTATATATACACCAAGATATTCAAGTTCATGTGCACACTCGAGTATATACCAAGATATTAAAGTTCATGTGCACACTTTTTACCTTGAGCTAAGATAATTTACAAAGATCCTAACTGACTGAACAAGTATTCCATTGAGTGTTGAAAATTCTCTCATTCTCTTTCTCTTTCTAATACATGGTTTCAATGAGGAAGATGAAGGGAATAATCTCTTGATCATCATCACCGAAACTCCACTCTTTCATGGTCTTGATCATGACATTTGTAAAGACCATAGTCAAGTTTTATTTTAGCAGGCAACCAAACATTATCTCATTTTTTACGATTTAGTCCTATTTAAAATTCATCATTCATTCTTCATCCTTTTTAATTAGGTCCTTAACCCTTATTTAATCTAAAATTTCAAATTTAATCATGGAATTGAGAATGTACCAAGCATGATAACATTTTACTGGGCCATACTTTGGGGTAATACATTTAGACATGGGTAACATTGGTCTAAGTTTGACCGTATTGGTCCGAGGTACACATAGCCCAAAGCACATAGCAATGGCTAGTGTCAGAACATAACAACCTAACTTCTCATCTATCCAATCAACTGTCGCCAATCTTCTTATCATCTCCCCCGTTACCTCCTACTGTCGCCAATGTATCACACATATATATAGGGTTGTCACCCTTGAGCCATAGCTCATGGATCGTAGTCACAAATTGTACCTTTGTACCATGACAAAGTGTCTAAGGACTTCCATTGTTTAGGCAACTTAAATATTTTAACTTTGAGAATTATGAGGGTATATTAAAACATAAATAATTTATTTATTTATTTCCTTAGTATCTTATAACAAGAAATAAGCCTTTAGCTTCTTAAGGCTTAGGTTACATGAACCTATAACACTGATTTAACTCATTTATCAGAATCTTATGACATTATAGATCAAAAATTAGCTTTAAGCTTTAAAACAAAGTATACATATAAATATATACAAACAATTCAGTCCACATATTCAATGCACACATATATGTATTCACAACAATTCTCATGCTTTCTTACATACTCAAAACAGTCCACATTTTCGTATTCACTTATGCATTCTCACAACAGTCTTTGTATACTTATACAAGGAACAAAACAGTCCAGAATACTTATACATACATGTACGTACTCAAAATAGTCCACGTATACACAAATTCACATTCAATATAGTCCATCAATGTTCATTTTTATGCAAAGCAGTCCCCTTTTCATGTAGGTATTAATTCATATACAAAATAGTCCATCAATGTTCATATTTATGCAAAACAGTCCCTTTTTCATGTAGGTATTAATTCATATATAAAACAATCCAGCAATGTTCATTTTCATACAAAATAGTCCCTTTTTCATGTAGGTATTAATTCATATACAAAACAGTCCAACAATGTTCATATTAATGCAAAACAATCCCTTTTTCATGTAGGTATTAATTCATATACAAAACAGTCCAGCAATGTTCATATTCATGAAAAACAGTCCCTTTTTCATGTAGGTATTAATTCATATACAAAACAGTCGAGCAATGTTCATATTTATGCAAAACAGTCCCTTTTTCATGTAGGTATTAATTCATATACAAAGTAGTCCAGCAATGTTCATATTCATGCAAAACAGTCCCTTTTTCATGTAGATATTAATTCATATACAAAACAGTCCAGCAATATTCATATTGACGCAAAATAGTCCCTTTTTCATGTAGGTATTAACTCATATACAAAACAGTCCAGCAATGTTCATATTGATGCAAAATAGTCCCTTTTTCATGTAGGTATTAATTCATATACAAAACAGTCCAGCAATGTTCATATTAATGTAAAACAATCCCTTTTTCATGTAGGTATTAATTCATATACAAAACAGTCCAGCAATGTTCATATTCATGAAAAACAGTCCCTTTTTTCATGTAGGTATTAATTCATATACAAAACAGTCGAGCAATGTTCATATTTATGCAAAACAGTTCCTTTTTCATGTAGGTATTAATTCATATACAAAGTAGTCCAGCAATGTTCATATTTATGCAAAATAGTCCCTTTTTCATGTGGTATTAATTCATATACAAAACAGTCCAGCAATGTTCATATTCATGCAAAACAGTCCCTTTTTCATGTAGGTATTAATTCATATACAAAATCGTATTCATGCAAAACAGTCTCTTTTGCATGTAGGTATTAATTCATATGCAAAACAGTCCAACAATGTTCATATTCATGCAAAACAGTCCCTTTTTCATGTAGATATTAATTCATATACAAAACAGTCCTGCAATGTTCATATTGACACAAAATAGTCCCTTTTTCATGTAGGTATTAACTCATATACAAATAGTCCAGCAATGTTCATATTCATGCAAAACAGTCCCTTTTTCATGTAGGTATTAATTCATAAACAAAATTGTCCAGCAAAGTTCATATTGATGCAAAATAGTCCCTTTTTCATGTAAGTATTGATTCATATACAAAATAGTCCAGCAATGTTCATATTTATTCAAAACAATCCCTTTTTCATCTAGGTATTAATTAATATACAAAACAGTCCAATAATGTTCATATTTATGCAAAACATTCCCTTTTTCATGTAGGTATTAATTCATATACAAAATAGTCCAGCAATGTTCATATTTATGCAAAATAGTCCCTTTTTTCATGTAGGTATTAATTCATATACAAAAGAGTCCAACAATTTTCATATTCATACAAAACAGTCCCTTTTTCATGTAGGTATTAATTCATATACAAAACAGACCATCAAATTTGTATACACATATAAATGAAACAAGTCATCAATCGAGCATTATATTTGCACCATTCTAAAAATTTTCCTAACATGAATTGGCCTACAACAACCTTAATAGTTCATGGTTCAAACAGTTTTTAACTCAATTCTTCCAACAATAATTTGAGTTCTAAAACAGCAACATGTCTTTCAATACTTCATTTGCATAATTTCAAAGGTGTAAGAATTTATACATACACATGTATATACATATATCATTCAATCAAAGCCTTAAGCTCATGATATGAGCTAAGTTTTCCATTGATTCAAACAGCAACATAATCCATGGAAGAGTTGAAATTAAATCCTATGACAACTCTAAATTAAGAGATAAAAAGGATGCTTACATCTTCTCTTTAATACTCAAATGGAATTCGGAGATCCTTCAACAATCAATCTCAAATCCTCTCATTTTTTATGACTATTTCCTCCCCCCCCCCCCATTTTTTTGAAGAGTCTCGGCTATATGGGGAAGAAGGAGACAATGGCTAATTGATTTCCACCTAGCTGGCCCCTCTCTCATATGTCTCTTCACAAAGGTGACATGTGTACAAGGTTTTTAATTCTTTCCATTCTTACATGCAAGCCTCTTAATAATCTAGTTATTCGAATTAATCTTTCTTGATTTGGTTAGCCTATTTTCTATCTTTACTTTTGGTCCTTACTATTTAATCCCTATATTGAAAGCATCATAAATTCATTCGAATCTTACTTGAATTGGTCAAAAACTTCTAGGTCACTATTTGGGGTATTACACACTTCCTTGCTTCTTTGCTGCCTCAAACCCTAGTCTTCTGCATTGATGGGAAAGAGAGCATAAGCACACTAGCCTTAGTTAGGAATGCTCAAACAACAACCATCATCAATGCATTTTTAAACCATTTCCTTATACATTTGTTGAATACATTTCAAAACTCTTTTGAACATCATTACATTATCATGCCTTATCAAAACCATGCACTTAACATTTCCAAAATAGCATATTAAACCATATGCAGCATGTATCATGGTTCCCACAATAAAATCCTATTTGCTATCCTCAATTGAAGCTCTTCCGTGCATACTACCAATGCAAGGCTTAAAGAGTAAAATATGTTTAAATCACATTAAACAACATAGCCCATCTCATGACACATAAACAATTATATTGGCTTCCAAGTCATCATTTACCAAGTTCTATTAACCAAAAGGTAACATCGGATACACGGATTCAACAAGTGTTCCCACAACACTTAACAAACATTCTACCTTGTCCGATTTCATTTTCAAACCATTTCATAACATCACTTGCTAATATAATTCATTTTAACATCAACAACTCATTGTTTTCATTTGCGTCATCAAAACCATTTTACCAATGCAACTGTTAAGTGTGTAAAAGTACTATATCCAATTGCATTGTTTCCTTCACTATCATGTTTGATTACATAATTCAGTTGATTTTTGTGGAAAAGGTGTTGCTGGTATGTGTTTTTGTGTGTGCAGGATCTAATTGCCCACGCAAGTAGAAAATTTCTAAAGCAATTGAGGATAAGAAGAAGGGAGCTATCGATTTTGATAGGATAAATCCAATTTAATTACGAGAAGCAATGATAAATCCTAGAAGAGTTGGAGTTCCCCGAAGAAATCAAAAGGAGATTAAATTCCAAGAGTTTATGAGGAGTTTTTGGCTTGGGCTATTGTGTTTTTGTGGTTGTGAACATGTTTGGATTTGTTTAGGTTTTTGAGTTGTAATTCAATTTCAAAGTTTGTTCATTCTTGGTTCTTAATTTTAGTTGCGAGTGAATTGGGAGTGGATCTCGTGAATTCATCCATTTATCTAATATCGGGAGAGTTAGATTCAAGAAACGAATGAGCATGGTTTTCATACAAACGAATGTTGGTGATGACTAATTTGACTTAAGGATAAGTTGTGAATTTCAACAGCTAAGAGAAGCGCAAGATCAGTTGTTTTCCACCCATGGTTAACGCAGGGATGTATCGCCAAGGCATGCACAATTAACAGTGTTTCGAGATAGGGATAAGGAGAAGCCATTGAAGAACGCTTCGTCGAACTTTGCAGGAAGTCGCCTAGTTGCCCAGGCAATTGCACAATTCCCAATTTCCCAGGCAAATACTATTATCTAGGCAATTCGACTGATGCTAATTGTTAAGATGATTGAGTTACTCTTGCAATCAATTACCATGACGATCCATTTAATCATCATACCACAACTCACGATAACCCGGCCTACTCTCTCATTCAATCAACATCTCCTTTGTTTACTTGCTTCTTATATTACTTGTTAATTTAATTCCTATTATCACCACCAATTACTTTTCTTTTCAGTACAAGAAGTTAGAATCCAGAAGTTATATCAATCCTTGCGGAGATGATATCTATTATATACTATAACTTGCGACGTGTACACTTGTACCAATTACGAAGAACTCTAGACACACAACAAGTTTTTGGCACTATTTTCGGGGATTGGCAATAGCGACTTTGATTTTTATTTCTTGCACCTTTGTTTCTTTTTATTTTTTTTAATCGGTTTCAAGGGGCTAACATTCTTTGGTTTTGCATCTGTGCATGACCAGGGCGAGACCAACAACACTAGAATACCCACTTGAACCTGAGATAGAACGAGTTCTTCATAGAAGAAGACGAGAACAACGAGCAGTAATGGCAGAACAACCTGTTAATCAAGTCAGCAATCTGAATGCCGACGGTAATCAGAATATTGCAGCAAGAGGAGGAGGAGCTCAAATCGAACAACCAATTCGTGTCAGGAATAGACCAATCCGAGATTACCTAGAGGAGGATCTAAACAGTCTCAATCTAGGAGTTGTCACACCTGAAATAGAAGCCGCCCACTTTGAATTAAAACCTGTGATGTTTAACATGATCAATACAGTTGCTCAATTTGGCGGATCGGCAACTGAAGATGCCAGACAACATCTCATATCATTACTGAAGATTTGTAATTCATTCAAACTACAAGGATTCCATAAGGATATCCTAAGGTTGAAATTATTTCCCTATTCAATGAGGGATAGGGCAAAAATGTGGTTAAACAGTATTCTATTTAGATTTATAGGATCTTGGACGGATTTATGTCGTGATTTCATTGCTAGATTTAGTTCTACAAATATGACTGATAAATTGCGTAATGATATTACTTCTTTTTGGAAGACATATGATGAATCCATGTACGAGGCTTGGGAACGATATAGAGAGCTTTCACACGAATGTTCTATTCACTAATTCCTAGTATGGACACAAGTGATGATGTTCTACAACTTAGTGAATACGTCGACAAGGATGGTGCTAGATGCCTCGGCAAATGGCATACTCCTTGACAAGTCACCTGAGGAAGCGATAGAGATTCTGAATCGTCTTGCCAAGAACGACTATCAGTTCCCAACTACCCGAAGGGGAATAGTCAGACGAAACGCCACAATAAATGAGCTTAATTCATCGGGATCCATTTCTGCACAATTGGCCACTCTAACCAATTTGGTTAAGAATATGCAGCGACCAAGCAACACATAGGAGATCAAGGTAGTAGATTCAATTTGTGATTTATGTAACGGTAACCATGATTCTTCTAAGTGTCCACAGAACCTAGAATCTAGTTTTTACATTGGAAACTACAACTGGAACAACAATGTGATATCCAGCACATACAATCCAGCCTGGAGAAAGCACCCTAATTTTTCATGGAGCAACCCAAACAACGTTATTAGTCAGAATAGTCAGAGTACACAAGCATCAGGATTCCAACAAAACATGCTACAACAACAGATGCCGCAGCAACAATCAACACCATCTAGTTCTTTGGAAAATTCTCTAAATGCTTTTATGTTAAAAACTGAATCTTATATGGTTGAGAATAGTAGTTTCATGAAAAGGACTCACACTTTCATTTACAGGATTGAGATGAGATTGCAAAATCAAGAGGCAGCCTTGAAATCCTTGGAAGCACAAGTCGGGCAATTCGCTCAGAACTTGAATACAAGACTTTTAGGCGGCTTACCTAGCGATACTGAGGTCAGAAAAGGAGTAGGCCACGAGCAGTGTAAGGTAATCATCACTCGGACTGGCCGGCAGCTTAAGGAAGACCAAGCTCATCCAATGGAGAACACTCAACCACCAGAACGATCTCCTATTGAAAAAGACACCAAAATTGATGAATCAGCAATTGCCCAGGCGAAATTCGATGCCCAGGCAATTCCAATTTCCCCGACAATTCACGATAAAAATCTTAAATTGGAAAAAAGGAAGAGGAGATCCGAATTCCACCACCATTCCCACAAAGGCTGAAATGGCAAAAGCAAGAATATCAGTTCAAGAAATTCCTTGACATCTTGAAGCAAGTTCACATCAATTTGCCGTTGGTAGAGGCGATAGAGAAAATGCCGAACTATGCTAAGTTCCTTAAAGACATCGTCTCTAAGCGAACAAGGCTAGGTGAGTTTGAAATAGTGGTCGTGATAGAAGGATGCATGGCCATATTCCACAACCGCATGCCACTTAAACATAAGGATCCCGGTAGTTTCACTATACCATATGCTATCAAAAATCACTACGTCGAGAAGGCAAGGCCAACAACAGTGATGCTACAGCTTGTAGACAGACCTTATGTGCATCCAGAGGGAAAATCAAAGATATTCTGGTAAGAGTTGATAAATTTATTTTTCTCGCAGATTTCATTATTTTGGATTGTGAAGCAGATGAGTTCGCATCCATTATTCTTGGAAGACCTTTTTAGCAATGAGAAGAACCTTGATCGATGTCGAGAAAAGATAGCTCACCATGAGGGTAAATGACCAGCAAGTCAACCTTAATGTCTTCCAAACCCTTAAGCATACTAACGATCCAGAAGAATGCCAAGTCATTCAAGCCACCACCGAATTCAATTTTGACGTGGAAGAGAATTACCTAGGCAATTGCCTTGCCAAACCATAAAACCTTGAGAAACTGAACGATGAAGAGTAAGATGAAGCGAACTGGATAGTGACTCAACCAGGTAAGTATTTTGAACCATTGGATTACCCAGGTAAGGAAGTTAAACTCAAAAAACCTTCTATTGAGCAACCACCAATACTCGAATTGAAACCATGGCCAGGGCAATTAAAATATGCTTGTTTGGGAAACATAACACTTTTCCCATGATAATTTCTTCTAAGTTGTAGCTTGGACTGGAAAAGAGGGTGATTGACATGCTGAAGCTGCACAAAAAAGTAATAGGCTGGACAATTGCAGACTTGAAGGGAATTAGCCCGGCGGTATGTATGCAAAAAATCCTATTCGAGGATGATCATAAATTGTCAATTGAGGCAGAAAAGAGACTTAACCCCCCGCCATGAATGAGGTTGTGATAAAAGAAATCATCAAATGGCTTGACGTCGGTATCATATAACCTATCTCCGATAGTACATGGGTAAGTCCGGTACAACGTCTACCGAAAAAGGAAGGTATGACAGTGGTAAGTAACGAAAGCAACAGACTCATTCCAACTAGGACTGTGACCAGTTAGAGCGTTTGTATGGATTACCGTAAGTTAGATAAAGCTACTAGGAAAGATCATTTCCTTTACCCTTTATTAACCAAATGCTTGACCTTCTTGCAGGTAAATCCTTTTATTTTTTCTTGATGGTTACTCAGGTTATAACCAGATCACTGGAGCACCAGATGATCAGGAAAAGACCACTTTTACATGCCCATATAGTACATATGTACTTCGAAGGATGCCATTCAGATTATGCAATGCCCCGGCAACCTTTCAATGATGCATGATGACAATCTTCTCCGACATGGTGGAATATTTCTTATCTTCATAGATGATTTCACGTTTTCAGAGATAACTTCGACAATTACCACGACAATTTGGAGAAGTGCTAAATTGGGAGAATTGGCATTTTATGGTGGACAAAGGTATTGTACTCGGCCATAAAATCTCATCCAAAGAAATCAAAGTGGATAGAGCCAAGGTGGATGTGATTGAGAGATTGCTACCACCAACTTCAGTCAAGGATAAGGCTTTGAACTTTGATGAATCTTGTGCCACGATATTTAAAGCCCTAAAAAAGCAACTTGCCTCGGTGCCTATTGTTGTCCCACCCGATTGGACCTTACCTTTTGAACTCATGTGCGACGCAAGTAGCTTCGCGGTAAGAGCTGTTTTAGAGCAGCTCACAGGTAAGATTTTCAATGTGATTTACTACGCTAGTAAAACTCTAAATGATGCGCAATCAAATTACACCAGGACGGAGAAAAAATTACTAGCAGTAGTTTTCGCATTTGATAAGTTTCGTTCCTACTTGATTGGTGCTAAGGTAATTGTTCATACTGATCATTCATCAATTAAGTACCAACTTGCTAAGAAAAATAACAAACCTCGTTTAATTCGTTGGATTTTACTTTTAAAAGAGTTTGACATCGAAATTAAGGACAGGAAAGAAACAGAGAACCAAGTTGCCGATCACTTATCAAGATTGGAAAAGGCGATGAAGATTCAGACTCCTTGGAGATCCACGACACATTCCCAGATGAGCAGCTGTTAGTAGCCACGACAACCCCCTGGTATGTCGATTTGGTTAATTTCTTGGTTAGTGGTATTTTGCCTTATGACCTTATTCACCAAGGAAAGAAGCGGTTCTGACATGATGCTAAGCATTAATATTAGGACGAGCCTCTTTTGTTTAAACAATTTACAAATCAGGTGATAAGACGATGTGTTCTTGAGGAGGAACATGACAATGTGCTTTGACAATGTCACTCTAAAGCCAATGGAGGCCATTTTGGAGGAACTCGCACCGCGGCCAAAGTCCTACAATCTGGCTTGTATTGGCCCACTCTTTACAAAGATGCCTAAGAATTCTATAAGAGGTGTTATCATTTTCAGCGAATGGGAAATATTTCGCGATGACACGAGATGTCACTGTAGAATATCCTTGAGTTTGAGTTGTTTGACATGTGGGGGATCGACCTCATGGGACCCTTCCCGTCCTCATTCAGCAATTTTTACATCCTACTTGTCGTGGATTACGTGTCTAAATGGGTATAGGAGGCTGTAGTTCCTAGAAACAATTCAAAGACCGTGCAAAAATTCTTATAGAAAAACATATTCACACGATTCGGGACACCAAGGGCAATTATCAGCGATGGAGGCACACACTTCAACAATAGGCTGATTGCCAAAATGTTGGAGCGATTTGGAGTAACACACAAAATTGCTATCATCCACAGACAAATGGGCAAGCCAAAATTTCCAATCGTGAATTGAAGGCTATCCTTGAAAAAGTTGTCAATCATTCTCGAAAGGATTGGTCTACAAGAACTGATGAAGCACTGTGGGCCTATCGAACAACATTCAAGATACCTTTAGGCATGTCACCTTACAGACTTGTTTACGGCAATACTTGCCATCTTTCAGTGGAGAATGAGCATAAGACTTATTAGGCAATCAAAACTGTTAACATGGATTAGGAAAGTGCATGGCAAAAGCAATTAATGGACCTCAATGAGATCGAAGAAATCTGTGCCATAGCCTACGACAACGCGAGAATTTACAAGGAGAAAATGAAGCGTTGGCACGACAATAAGCTATTGCAGTGACAATTTTTTCCCGGGCAATTAGTTCTTCTCTTCAATTCTTGGTTAAAACTCTTTTTGGGAAAACTGAAATCGAGATGGTCTAGGCCATTCGAATAAAAACATTCTCTCATGGTGTCATGATAATCAAGTCCGCCATTGACGGACATGAATTCAAAGGTAACAGACAAAGATTAAAGCACTATATCGGCACCCATGTTAAGCCAGACAAGGAAGTGGTTACTCTAGGAGATGCATGATCATGCTCTCCTTTAGCATTTCTTACTTTTTAGTTTTTTTTAATTTTAGACTTATTTTTAATTATGGTTTTTTTTTTTTTGAAATTTAAATTTTATCTTTCCATATACTTTTTAGGATAATTATTTTTTTATAATTTTCAGTTTATCTTATATACTTGTATCTTTATTTATTTATTTAATTTTATTTTTATCTTTAATTAATGTTTATATTTTTATTTGTGTTTGAATTTTAGGATAAGAGTTCGAGATAAGGAGGAGTTGGATTAAAAATTGAAGTTTATCCTTGAGAGGGATTAGTGGGCTGATTTTGGGGGCTTACAAACGCCTATTTAATTAATAGTTTTTACCCTAATTATCATCCCTTTTATCCCTCTAGCAGCATAGCCCTCTACATTCCCCCAATCCCCTTTTGTTGCATACCCTAACCAATCCCCTCATCATCTTTTATTTCCATTCTTTCCTACTTTCTTTTCTTTCCTCCCATTAGCCGAAAATCACCATCATCTTTATCATATCCTACTTCACAGTTAAACTTTCAAACTCCATCTACTCTTTGAACTCTCAAAACTTTCTCTGATTTTCTTTGTTTTTACTTCCTATCGCAACCACAATCACCATGGCCAGAAATCTTAAAACTATGGCTCACACAAGTTCATCCAAGGAACCACCGTTCCGCCGATTTGCAACACCAACCATTTAAGAGAGATATCTAGCCAAGTTTGCAAACTGCAAGGTATGGGAGGAGCAAGGATTCTCCTACACCATCTCCCGCAAGAACTTCAACCTTGATGCATTCATCTTCAAAATTATCAAGCACCATAAATGGAAAATCCTTTGCCATCAACCAAAGCCCGGTAATGTATCATGGGTAAGAGAATTTTATGCTCATTCTCCTAACCCAAACAACCCTATGTTTATGTTCATGAAAGGGCTATCCTTATTGATGCCAACACCATCAACACTTTCTACGGGATATACATTGCGAAAGATGAACATAAAGCCTTTGTGGACAACATCACGACTGAAGAAGTCGAAAAAGTGTTCAAGGACCTCACAATCAAAGGTGCCAAATGGAACCAAGGAGCCTTAAAAGGGATAGTAAATTGCCTTATGTTAAAACCCGAGGCAAAACTCTGGAATAAATTTGTTAAAACTCGCTTAATGCCCACTACACACAACACCATAGTTTCATATTCTCGTATTTTGTTATTGCATTCTATTTTAAACAAGCGAATTATAAATATTGGACAACTTATTTGTGATGAGATATTCACTTGTAGTCAAAAGGATGTAGGTGGTCTTTTCTTCCTGAGCTTAATATCCCAACTATGCGAGAAAGAAAAAGTACCAAGTTATCCAACGGACAAGAAATTACCTTCCAGAACCGGGTGGAATCGCACTCAATACTTGAGGATTATGGGTGAAGAATCGGTGAAAGAACAAGCATTTCCAAAGAAATCCCCTGCACCAAAAATTGCCTAGGCAACCAAAAATGCCTTGGCAGTTCTTGATGCCTCGACAAGTTCTCATGCTCGGCTAGTGAACCTGCCTCGGCAGGCATGGATCGAATCGAAGAGATGCTCTACCCACTATCCCACCGATTAGAGCGAATGGAGGTCCAACAATTGCAATTCATGTGGTACATGAGGGACTATAACGTAGCTATCACACGAGTGATCCTTGAGAAGTACCCCGACAACACTGTGCCTTTCTCGGTGTTTCCTGCCAACTTACTTGCCCCAACAACTGTCGCACAATATAAAGGTAAAACCCCCATGACTGAACCTTCTTAGACTAAATCTTTACATGGGTTTACAGATTCAGAGGAGAGCATATCTGAACCAATAAAGTCACCACTGGTCGAGCCATCAAAGTCGAAGCGCAAAGCTTCTATCATCGAAGAGACCAAAAAAGAGGATGAACAAAGCGATGAGGTTCCAAAAGTGAGGGCTCAAGCCGCACCACCAGCCACACGCACTCAACCACCGCGAACCACTAAACAAATCAAGCATACATCCCAAAGGAAACTCATCATCCAAGGTGACGACCTTTCCGACTAACTCATTTGCATTTTAATTTTTTTGTACTTATACGCATTGAGGACAATGGTTCCCTTGAGTTTGGGGGGTGTTTGTTTCTAGTTAGCTTCATGTTTAGATTCATTCATCTTTAGTAATCGCATATAGGTTGCATATATTACTTGCCATGCATTTTACTGGATTTAATTTGCCTAGACTTGTTCGATATCCTATGATGAGTTTGCCACTGCACTTAATTGATAGAACTTTCGATTTTAGGGTGCACATGGATAACACTTAGAATTCGACTATGATGCTGAATATAATTTGACATTGTTGTGACTTTATTGATTAAAGGAGACTTAGTGAACTTAGGTTGCTTAAAAATTGGGTAAAAATTAAACTTAAAAATGTGAGCTAAAGGTGCCTATTCGGCTCTAGTCTCAACTAAGATTGGTTTAAAAATAACTTCTTACTATAGGTGCCCGAAACTGGCTCTAGTTATCACACATTAGAAATCGCTAGAGGTGCCCAAAATTAGCTCTAGTTGATTAACATTAAAATAAGAAATTGCATGCTTTTCTAGAGGTGCCCGAAATTGGCTCTAGTAAAAATAAAATACCCCGGTAATTAATCTGATAAAAAAAACCTATCGTTCACATGGAATCCTAAAAATCAACTTGTACACAACTTAACACACATATCGTCACAAGCATCATAGTTTAATTCTGAGTAAATTCTGTGCCATCCCAAAAATTGAAAAGCAATCATACTTTGTGCAACGGTTCTGAGGATTGAAGTCAGATACAAAGCAAAATTTTTGATGATTAAAGTCTTAGCAGGTAATTGTTAGTTTGGCATTGCTTGAGGACAAGCAATAGTTCGAGTTTGGAGGCGTGTTAAGTGTGTAAAAGTATTATATTTCTGCCCTATTTACTCTTAATTATTGTTAGACTTAGGCTCATTCTAGTTGCATTTTTAGTCATTCATACATAATTGCATTGTTTCCTTCACTGTCGTGTTTGATTACATAATTCAGTTGATTTTTGTGGAAAAGGTGCTGCTGGTATGTGTTTTTGTGTGTGCATGATCTAATTGCCCAAGCAAGTAGGAAACTGCCGAAGCGATTGAGGATAAGAAGAAGGGAGCTGCAGATTTTAATAGGATAAATCCAATTTAACTCCGAGAAGAAATGATATATCCTAGAAGAGTTAGAGTTCCACGAAAAGATCAAAATGAGATTAAATTCCAAGAGTTTATGAGGAGTTTTCAGATAATAATTAAATAAACGAGATTTATATCTTTTATATTATTTAATTCCAACTTAAACTCATCCTTATCAACAAAGAACTTGACCTAGCCATCTCCTATAAATAGAAGACAAGCCGCCGCCCTCTAGAGAGGGGAAGTGGGAGAGAAAATTAGGGCTGCTTGACATCGTCTTCTTCTTTCTTCTTTATTCCATTCGATTCATGTTGGGTAGATTTTATCTTGTATTTCTTTTGCACCCAGCCATGAACTAAACTTTACTTGGCTTGGGTTATTGTGTTTTTGTGGTTGTGAAAACGTTTGGATTTGTTAGGTTTTTGAGTTGCAATTCAATTTCAAAGTTTGTTCATTCTTGGTGCTTAATTTTAATTGCGAGTGAATCGGGAGAAGATCTCGTGAATTCATCCATTTATCTAATATCGGGAGAGTTAGATTCAAGAAACGAATGAGCATGGTTTTCATACAAACGAATGTTAGTGAAGACAAATTCGACTTAGGGATAAGTTGTGAATTTCAACGGCTAAGAGAAGCGCAAGATCTGTTATTGTCCATCCATGGTTAACGCAGGGATGTATCGCCAAGGCATGCACAATTAACAGTGTCTCTAGTTAGGGATAACGATAAGCCATTAAAGAATGCTTTACCGAACTTTGAAGGAAGTCGCCCAGTTTCCCAGGCAATGACAATTGCCCGTAACACCATTAACGTATATTCGGTATTCGAATACACGTTAAAGATGCTACCAACTGGTTTTTAGAATTGTAATTTTTTTCTCGACAAAGTACTTCAATGGTAGGCCCTTTCTCGGTTTTCAAACAAAACTATGTCTAGTAACCACAACTAGTTTTAACCCTGAATTGGTTTGTAAAATACTTTAAGGAGTTATTAAAATGAGAATATAATTCAAGGTGAAAACTATGTGTGCTGCCTAGACTCTTTCTTGCTTTCAAAATCACTACATGATAAATGACCAACTAAGTTTAAAACGTTTTAAAGGATATTTTCTAATATTTTAATTTTTCAAACTAATTCGTGATGCTAGATCATACAGAATAACTACTTATTTAAAATTTATACATGCCCCACTAGACTAGGATGTGGTGATACTTATTGATAATGCAGATTAACTTGATTCAATGGTGTGCAGCTCCTTATTTGCTATCTCGTTCGAAGTACCTACGTGTGATACACAACACACGTTAAGTATAACTTAGTGAAACATAATCATAATAATATAAACAACAATTATAATTACATAGCTCTGCAAAATGTCGAATGATTATCAATTGCAGTTAATAATATTTTATCATATTTAGAAATGCTTTACTTGTATAGTTCATTTATCCAATATAATATTCAAATCACAAGATTTGATATGTCTTACCAATCTTGTGTACATTAAGCTTTTTAGCCTAACTACTTGCATAATTGTATTTCAAGTATTATAGCCAAAGTATAAAAATTCAAGCCATCTGTAATGCATAATTAATCATGTATCATGACTATCTTAAGAGTCATGCCATCATTGCTCATCAGGTGTTCACATGCATAAAAATTACTTCAACATAAACATGCTTTCAATATGTTCCATATCATCTATCAATTTTGTCATAGAATTCATGATATTTATGGTTCATGATCATTAAGTAATCATGCTTTCATCACGTAATCATTTGCATATCATATTCTATAACATGGTCATACTTTCATTATGCAAACATTTGCATATCATTTCCTTTATCATAGCCATTCTTTCATTATGCAAACATTTGCGTATCATTTCCTTTATCATATCCATTCTTTCGTTATGCAATTATTTGCATATTATTTCCTTTATCATAGTCATTCTTTCATTATGCAATCATTTACATATCATTTCCTTTATCATGGCCCAAAATACAAAATCATGTGATGCTATGGTATGCGAGTTATCATGACACCGTAATGTCTACAACGTTATAACGTCTACATCACCGAAGTGACTGAGATAAGTATGTACTCGAGGATGCCCTTTGCTCCTCATCCTAGCACATTTGTGCCTTTTAGCATTGTAGTGTTTGAACTGACTCCGTAGAGTCTTTCCTGACTCCTTAGAGTCTTTCCTGCACCGTAGTGCTTTGATGCAGCTGCTAAGACTCTATGGATATCCAACTATACCAAAGATTCATATATGAACCTATGGGATGCGAGTCTGGCACCGTAGTGTCTACAATGTCGTAGCGTCTGATGGTGAGTATGTACTCGAGAACGCTCTTTGCTCTTCATACCTTCAACACCGTAGTGCCTACTTTATCTCAGCACCGTAGTGCCTACATTATTTTAGCACCGTAGTGCCTATATTATCTCAACACCGTATTATCTCAGCACAGTAGTGCATACATTATCTTAGCGCCGTAGTGCCTACATTATCTCATCACAGTACTACCTACATTATCTTAGCACTGTAGTGCTGGTTCGTAGCTGTTATGACTCTTTTAGGATATCCAATTATACCACGACTTTCACACTAGTACTTGGGCATAATAATATATTATTTTCACCTTTAATATCCAATTCATCAATATTATCAACCATAATTCGATACTGAGCATTTCATACCCAAAGTCTGAATTTCGATTTATCCTAGATAAATCATTATGCCATAACCATGTATCACAAATCCCAATTAATATTTCATGTCATTTACATAACTTTGGTCAACATATATTTTCATTAATATCAAGGTTGACTTATTGCAAGTTTTCTTATACATATATATATAAAACAGGTAAGAATGCATTCATTCGTTTCACATATATTATAAATAAGTAAGAATGCACTCACCTAGGCCATTTATTAGCTTGCCTCACTAAGCTCTATTCGATCATTTCTTTCATAGTACCTCGAACCTTCTTTTGATTCAGATCCAAAATAAAAATCGAGTTTCGGGGCTTAAATCGAGCTTGAAAATATCTTCTCTTTCTTTCCCTAGCATCTCACATTTTTGGCTGCAAAAGATGAACAATTTGTTCATCTTTTCACTATTATTATACACATGTGACTATTATATGAATATTAAATTTATTTAATAGTGAAATTACAATTTTGCCATTAAAATCTAACGGTTGAGATTAATCTTATCATCAGCCAAGGCCCTCCAAATAGTTTTTATTTACTAGTTTGCCATACTTGTAAAAATTCAACTAAATCTAGTTGGAATCCAACCAACTATAATAAAATATTTATAAAATAGTATCGTATGACTTTTCCATGGCTTTTGGATCAGCCTCTAAAATTCCAGTTCGATCTGATTTCTCGATATTGGTAAAATACTTCTACTGGGATTTTACCTTTTTCGTCCTATCAAATAAATTCTAAAAATTTCTTATTTCTATATCTGAAAAATAAATAATATTATCAAATAAATATTCCATATTTATGAAGTCAAACTTAAAATTTTGACTCAGTCCAATATATTGATAATTTACCCAAAATCTTTATCAGATAAAATTCACTTAATAATCTTTTATCAGATATCCATACGAATAATATTAACTCGAACTGATTCCTTTTTTCAGTCTCAAGTGCTGACATAAGACCTTCCCAATAAGTCACCCATCCTATACCCTGAGCACACGTAACTTTGCAGTTCGATCGGAATTCAATATCTTATACTGCATTTTTATTCCTAGAATCTATATCAGATTTTTCTCCATGATCTGTTTAATCTATGTATAGGATAAAACAATTACTGATAAATTCTCCAAATATCTATAAAATGATATATCATAACTCTTCCAAAATTTATGGAATCAGCTCTGAAATTTTAGCTTGATCCGATTTACCAATAAATGCCAATAATTTTATCGGTTACTAACTAAATTCCTTAATCAAAATAAATCACAGATTTCATCCTGAATCAAACTAAAATATTTCCAACACTTGGAACTGGCTTTTTATAACCTTTCTCTGACATATGATAAAATTTCATAATTTTCCAGTTCGATCTAGGCATATGAATTCCACTTAAACTTTGACTGCAGTTTCTCAATAATCAAAATATCAGATCAAATTAGTAACTCCTCATTCGATCCACACCAATAGAGGCTCTATCTATTTATGAAATAAAATACCTAACTTTCGGGAAATTAGAACTTTGGTCCTTCAACTTTTCATATTTCAACTTGTATCACCCAAGTTTTAAAAACTTATCATTTCGGTCACTAAACTTTAACCTTAAATTCCCATTCCAATTTTCATTAGATTTTAACCAAATTTTGCGAGTATCCTATTTTACTCGTTCTCTATCACATAACACCTTAAAACCTCATAAATTTCTTTTTTACAGTCTATAATTGAGAAAATCCTAACATTTATATTTTTGTCATTTTAGTCACTAAGTAAGCTTTTAAGCCCTTATCTTAGTACTAAATGACCCTTAATCAACATAGCAAATTTTTGGGTATTACAATTCTTCCCCCTTAAGAAAATTCATCCTTGATTTTCAAAACGTACTAGTTTTAAATAGCTTCAGGTACTGCTTTCTCATTTTCATTTCTTTTTATTCGCATGCCTATTGTCAATCTGCAGCTGCTTTAGGATTATTTTAAAGAATCCTCACTTTGTCTTTTATTTCTCAAGTCAAATCAACTCCATCCACTTTTGGATTATTCCGAACATTTCATCATTTCCTACAATCTTGTATTCTCAATAATTTAAGCTTGTAACTTATCTTCAAAGATCATAATAGTCATTAACTGTCCTTCTATTAAAATTTCTTTCTTTATTTCGTCATAAACTGGTCTAAGTAGGGTTGAAACACCCCATTCATCAAATCCTTATATGTGACGGGGCATTTGAAAATCCAAACGACATCACTAAAAACTCGTAGTGTCCATAACGAGTCCTGGGTGTTGTATTTGGTATATTTTCTTCCCTAACTTTTAACTGATAATAACCTAATTAAAGGTTAATCCTTTGGAAACACGGTTGTACCTTGGTACTGGTCAAACAAATCCCCAATCCTTGGTAACAGATTATTTATTTTTTATTGTTACCCTAATTAACTTTCAATAATCTATACTTAATCGTAAAGAAATATCTTTCTTCTTTATGAATAATATTGAAGCTCTTCATAAAAACTCGCTTGATCGAATATAACTCCAATCCAATAGCTCTTACAACTAAGCTTTCAGCTCTACTAACTGGGTTAGTGCCATTCTATAAGGTGCTATCAATACTTGCTTTATTCTCGAATTAAACACCAATATCGAACTATACCTCTTTATCTGGAGGTAATCCGAGTAATTCATCCGAAAACACATTTAGAAATTTCCTTACAATCGGAGTATCCTCTATCTTCTTATAATTATTGTAGTAGTTCTCTATTATCAGATAACTCATTCTAAATAAGAGTTCACTATCACATTTATTTCATTGTGTTGTATCCACTATGGGTCTATTCTTAAACCTTAAAAATTCGTCAATTGACAGAATCTAACAGTATCTTATTTTTCTTATAACCATTAAGTCTCATTCATACTATTGAGGAGCTACGTCAAGTTATGCAAGCAATACATCAGCAACATCACATCCTAGGGGCATGTACACTTTAGTAAAATCATTTTGGACTCGGTTTAACCTCCAGAATCAGCGAAACCTTCGCTCTGATACTACTAAATGTAACACCCTTAACGTATATTTGATATTCGAATACACATTAATGATGTTACTAACTGATTTTCAGAATTGTAATTTTTTTTCTCGACAAAGTAGTTCAGTGGTTGGCCCTTTTCTCGGTTTTCAAACAAAACTATGCCTAGTAACCACACCTAGTTTTAACCTTGAATTGGTTTGTAAAATACTTTAAGCAGTTATTAAAATGAGAATATAATTCAGGGTGAAAACTATGTGTGCTGCCTAGATTCTTTCTTGCTTTCAAAATCACTACATGATAAATGACCAACTAAGTTTAAAACCATTTAAAGGATCTTTTCTAATATTTTTAATTCTTCAAACTGATTCATGATGCTAGATCATACAGAATAACTACTTATTTAAAATTTATACATGCCCCACTAGACTAGGATGTGGTGATACTTACTGATAATGCAAATTAACTTGATTTAATGATGTGCAGCTCCTCATTTGCTATCTCGTTCGAAGTACCTACGTGTGATACACAACACACGTTAAGTATAACTTAGTGAAATATAATCATAATAATATAAACAATAATTATAATAACATAGCTCTGCAAAATGTCGAATAATTTTCAATTGCAATTAATAATATTTTATCATATATAGAACTGCCTTGCTTGTATAGTTCATTTATCCAATATAATATTTAAATCACAATATTTTATACGTCTTACCAATCTTGTGTACATTAAGCTTTTAAGATTAACTACTTGCATAATTGTATTTCAAGTATTATAGCCAAAGTATAAAAATTCAAGCCATCTATAATGCATAATTAATCATGTATCATGACTATCTTAAGAGTCATGCCATCACTGCTCATCAAGTGTTCACATGCATAAAAATTACTTCAACATAAACATGCTTTCAATAAGTTCCATATGATCTATCAATTCTATTATATAATTCATGATATTTATGGTTCATGATCATTAAGTAGTAATGCTTTCATCACGTAATCATTTGCATATCATATTCTATAACATGGTCATACTTTCATTATGCAAACATTTGCATATCATTTCCTTTATCGTAGCCATTATTTCACTATGCAATCATTTGCATATCATTTCCTTTATCATAGCCATTCTTTCATTATGTAATCATTTTCATACCATTTCCTTTATCATAGCCCAATGTTAAAAATCATGTGATGCTATGGTACACGAGTCATCACGACACCGTAGTGTCTACAACGCCGTAGGGTCAGCATCGCCGAAGCGACTGCGATGAGTATGTACTCGAGGATGCCCTTTGCTCCTCATCCTAGCACATACATTTGTGCCTTTTAACACCATAGTGTTGGAACTGACTCCGTAGAGTCTTTACTGGCCCCATAGAGTATTTCATGCACCGTAGTGCTTTGACACAGCTGCTAAGACTCTATGGATATCCAACTATACCAAAGATTTACATATGAATCTATGGTATACGAGTCTGACACCATAGCGTCTACAACGCCGTAGCTTCTAATGGTGAGTACATACTCGATGATGCTCTTTGCTCCTCATACCTTCAGCACTATAGTGCCTACTTTATCTCAACACCGTAGTGCCTACATTATTCAGCACCGTAGTGCCTATATTATCTCAGCACCGTAGTGCCTACATTATCTCAACACCGCAGTGCCTATATTATCTCAGCATCTAGTGTTAGTTCGCAGCTGTTATGACTCTTTTTGGATATCCAATTATACAAAGACTCTCACACTAGTACTTGGGCATAATAATATATTATTCACATTTAATATCCAATACATCAATATTATCAACCATAATTCGATAATGAGCATTTCATACCCAAAGTCTGAATTTTGATTTATCCTAGATAAATCATTATGCCATATTCATGTATCACATATGCCATTTAATATTTCATGTCATTTACATAACTCTGGTCAACATATATTTTCATTAATATCAAGGTTAACTTATTGCAAGTTTTCTCATATCATATATATATATAACAGATAAGAATGCTTTCATTCATTTCACATATATTATAAATAAGTAAGAATGCACTCACTGGGGCCATTTATTAGCTTGCATCACTAAGCTCTATTCGATTCTTTCTTTCATAGTACCTCGAACTTTCTTTTGATTCGTATCCAAACTAAAAATTGAGTTTCAGGCTTGAATCAAGCTTGGAAATTTTTTCTCTTTCTTTCCCTAGCTTCTCACGTTTTTGGCTGGAAAAGATGAACAATTTGTTCATCTTTTCACTATTATTATACACACGTGACTATTAGATGAATTTTAAATTCATTTAATAGTGAAATTATAATTTTGCCATTAAAATCTAACGGTTGAGATTAATCTTATCATCAATCAAGGGCCAAGATTAAATCTCCTATTTCCTCTTTCCAAAATTACCCTTATAACTTTTTAAATATTTCAAAAATGCTATTGGGGCAAAATGGCCAATTTGCCCTCCAACTAGTTTTTAATTACTAGTTTGCCATTCTTGTAAAAATTCAACTAAATCTAGTGGAATCCAGCCAACTATAATAAAATAATCATAAAATATTATTTTATGACTTTTCCATGGCTTTTGGATCAGCCTCTGAAATTCTAGTTCGATCCGATTTTCTCGATATTCGTAAAATATTTCTAATGCGATTTTACCTTTTCTAGGCTATCAAATAAATTCTAAAAATTTCTTATTTCTATATCTGAAAAATAAATAATATTATCAAATAAATATTCCATATTTATGGAGTCAAACTCAAAATTTTGACTCGGTCCAATATACTTATAATTTACCTGAAATCTTTATCGGATAAAATTCTTTTAATAATCTTTTATCAGATATCCATACGAATAATATTAACTCGAACTGATTCCTTTTTATCAGTCTCAAGTGCTGACATAAGACCTTCCCAATAGGTCACCCATCCTATACCCTGAGCACACTTAACTTTGTATTTCAATCGGAATTCAATATCTTATACTGCATTTTTATTCCCGAAATCTATATCAGATTTTTCTTTATGATCTGTTTAATCCATGTACATGATAAAACAATTACTGATAAATTCTCCAAATATCTATAAAATGATATATCATAACTCTTCCAAAATTTATGGAATCATCTTCGAAATTTTAGCTTGATCCGATTTACCAATAAATGCTAAGAATTTTATCGATTTACTAAATAAATTACTTAATCAAAATAAATCACAAGATTCATCCTAAATCGAACTAAAATATTTCCAACACTTGGAACTGACTTTTATAACCTTTCTCTAACATATGATAAAATTTCATAATTTTTGATTCGATCCAGTATCTAAATTCCACTTAAACTTTATTTGTAGTTTCCAAATAATTGAAATATCGGATCAAATTAGTAATTCCTCATTCGATCCACACCAATAAAGGCTTTATCTATTTATGAAATAAAATACCTAACTTTTGGGTGTATATTATATAAACATTTCCAATTTTCCTTGATTTAAACAAATTCCAGTATTATATTTTACTAGTTCAAAATATTTATGTTTAAACACAAGAATTTCTTTTATATCCACAATTGGGAACATCATGTATATTTTATTTTAGTCACTAAATAAGGAAAGCCCTCATCTTAGTAGCAATGAGAATTATATCAAATTTTGGGGTATTCTTTTTGGCCTAGAAAGGGACTGGAATAAATTAAACATATTTTTAAAGGACTAAAACTTGCTTTCTCATTTTCTTTTCTTCATTTTGTCAATATGAGCTGTAAGTTATTTAAAGAAATCACTTAAAGATTCTTAAGTTAAATCAACTCCATCCCATAATATGGAATAGAGTGGTTTATATTTATTATTTCCATTATTAAAACATAAAATTATATAAAAAAAATCTAATATCAAGAATCAAGCTGTCATTCTATTAAGATTGATTTCTTTTATTTCATTATAAACTCTCTCATTTAGTAGGGTTGAAACACCTATTCATCAAACCGCAGCCTGCTTGAAAGGTTTGTAAATCATCCTCGGCATCACTAAAAATCATAGTGTCCTAACCCAGGTGCTATCGATGAATTATATTCAACCAAATGCAAACTGATAGTAACTACTTAAAGGTCAATCCTTTGAAAAACGTAGCTACCTTGCTGACCAAATAGATCTCTTTAATCCTTGGAAACAAATTATTTATTTTTATTGTTCACTAATTATTTCAATAATCTATACACAATCGTAAAGATCCATCATCTTTCTTGTTTAATAACACCGCTCTTCACTTAAGACTCACTTGTCCTCAATCTAACACCCTTAATCGTACCGACTAGCTGAGTTGGTGCCATTTAAAGATATCAGCCGCCTTTAACTAATTTTAGAATTGCGATTTTTTAATTTTCTCAAGAAAATCGATGTCGTTACATTCTTTCTGCTTTCAAACAAAATTATGTCTAGCGAATCTGCGTGCACCTCTTTATAACCAATTGGTTTTCAAACAAAACTAAATACTTTGAGAGATTATTAAAATGAGAATATAATTCAAGGTGAAAACTATGTGTCTTTGCCTAAACTCTTTCTTGCTTTCAAAATCACTACATGATAAATGACCAACTAAGTTTAAAACGTTTTAAAGGATATTTTCTAATATTTTTAATTTTCAAACTAATTCATGATGCTAGATCATACATAATAACTACTTATTTAAAATTTATACATGCCCCACTAGACTAGGATGTGGTGATACTTATTGATAATGCAAATTAACTTGATTCAATGGTGTGCAGCTCCTTATTTGCTATATCTCGTTCGAAGTACCCTACGTGTGATACACAACACACGTTAAGTATAACTTAGTGAAACATAATCATAATAATATAAAAAACAATTATAATTACATAGCTTTGCAAAATGTCGAATGATTTTCAATTACAGTTAATAATATTTTATCATATATAGAACTGACTTACTTGTATAGTTCATTTGTCTAATATAATATTCAAATCACAAGATTCGATATGTCTTACTAATCTTGTGTACATTAAGTTTTTTAGCTTAACTACTTTCATAATTGTAATTCAAGTATTATAGCCAAAGTATAAAAATTCAAGTAATTCGTAATGCATAATTAATCATGTATAGTGACTATCTTAAGAGTCATGCCATCATTGCTCATCAGGTGCTCACATGCATAAAAAATACTTCAACATAAACATGCTTTCAATATGTTCCATATCGTCTATCAATTCTGTCATATACTTCATGATATTTATGGTTCATGATTATTAAGTAATCATGCTTTCATCACGTAATCATTTGCATATCATATTCTATAACATGGTCAAACTTTCATTATGCAATCCTTTGCATATCATGCTCTTTAACATAGCCATTCTTTCATTATGCAAACATTTGCATATCATCATTTTTTTCCATTTTTCATTATGCAATCATTTGCATATCGTTTCCTTTATTATAGCCATTCATTCATTATGCAATTATTTGCATATCATTTCCTTTATCATAGTCATTCTTTCATTATGCAATCATTTACATATCATTTCCTTTATCATGGCCCAAAATACAAAATCATGTGATGCTATGGTATGCGAGTTATCATGACGACACCGTAATGTCTACAACGTTATAACGTCTACATCACCGAAGTGACTGAGATAAGTATGTACTCGAGGATGCCCTTTGCTCATCATCCTAGCACATTTGTGCCTTTTAGCATTAGTGTGTTTGAACCGACTCTCGTAGAGTCTTTCTTGACTCCTTAGAGTCTTTTCCTGCACCGTAGTGCTTTGATGCATTGCTAAGACTCTATGGATATCCAACTATACCAAAGATTCTCATATGAACCTATGGGATGCGAGTCCGCACCGTAGTGTCTACAATGTCGTAGCGTCGATGGTGAGTATGTACTGAGAACGCTCTTTGCTCTTCATACCTTCAACAGTGTTTGATGGTGAGTGCCTACATTATTTTAGCACCTAGTGCCTTATTATCTCAACACCGTATTATTCAGCACCGTAGTGCCTACATTATCTCAACACCGTAGTGCCTACATTATCTCAAAGTAGTACCTACATTATTATCTTACCTACATTATCTTAGCAATCGTAGTGCTGGTTCGTACTGTTATGACTCTTTTAGGATATCCAATTATACCACGACTTTCACACTAGTACTTGAGCATAATAATATATTATTTCACCTTCAATATCCAATTCATCAATATTATCAACCATAATTAGATAATGAGCATTTCATACCCAAAGTCTGAATTTCGAGTTATCCTAGATAAATCATTATGCCATATCCATGTATCACATATGCCATTTAATATTTCATGTCATTTACATAACTTTGGTCAACATATATTTTCATTAATATCAAGGTTGACTTATTGCAAGTTTTCTCATATATATATATATATATATAAGAATGCATTCATTCATTTCACATATATTATAAATAAGTAAGAATGCACTCACCTCGACCATTTATTAGCTTGCCTCACTACGCTCCATTCCATCCTTTATTTCATAGTACCTCGAACCTTCTTTTGATTCGGATCCAAACTAAAAATCGAGTTTTGGGGCTTGAATCGAGCTTGGAAAAATTTTCTTTCTTTCCCTAGCATCTCACGTTTTTGGCTGGAAAAGATGAACAATTTGTTTATCTTTTCACTATTATTATACACATGTGACTATTATATGAATATTAAATTTATTTAATAGTGAAATTACAATTTTGCCATTAAAAAAAGATTAATCTTATTGAGATTAATCTTATTTCCTCTTTCAAAATTACCTTTATAACTTTTTAAATATTTCAAAAAAGGCCAATTTGCCTCCAAATAGTTTTTATTTACTAGTTTGCCATTCTTGTAAAAATTCAACTAAATCTAGTTGGAATCCAACCAAATATAATAAAATATTTATAAAATAGTATTTTATGAATTTTCCATGGCTTTTGGATCAGCCTCTAAAATTCTAATTCGATCCGATTTTCGATATTGGTAAAATACTCTCTTTGGGATTTTACCTTTTCGTCCTATCAAATAAATTCTAAAAATTTCTTATTTCTATATCTAAAAATAAATAATATTATCAAATAAATATTCCATATTTATGAAGTCAAACTTAAAATTTTGACTCGGTCCAATATATTGATAATTTACCCAAAATCTTTATCGGATAAAATTCACTTAATAATCTTTTATTAGATATCCATACGAATAATATTAACTCGAACCAATTCCTTTTTATCAGTATCAAGTGCTGACATAAGACCTTCCCAATAAGTCACCCATCCTATACCCTGAGCACACTTAACTTTGCAGTTCGATCGGAATTCAATATCTTATACTGCATTTTTATTCCTAGAATCTATATCAGATTTTTCTCCATGATCTGTTTAATCTATGTATAGGATAAAACAATTACTGATAAATTCTCCAAATATCTATAAAATGATATATCATAACTCTTCCAAAATTTATGGAATCAGCTCTGAAATTTTAGCTTGAT
Organism: Hibiscus mutabilis; assembly: GCA_019671005.1. NCBI lineage: Eukaryota > Viridiplantae > Streptophyta > Magnoliopsida > Malvales > Malvaceae > Hibiscus > Hibiscus mutabilis. The sequence goes on along the minus strand of CM033744.1, from coordinate 20,882,556 downwards.
CCGATTTACCAATAAATGCCAATAATTTTATCGGTTACTAACTAAATTCCTTAATCAAAATAAATCACAGATTTCATCCTGAATCAAACTAAAATATTTCCAACACTTGGAACTGGCTTTTTATAACCTTTCTCTGACATATGATAAAATTTCATAATTTTCCAGTTCGATCTAGGCATATGAATTCCACTTAAACTTTGACTGCAGTTTCTCAATAATCAAAATATCAGATCAAATTAGTAACTCCTCATTCGATCCACACCAATAGAGGCTCTATCTATTTATGAAATAAAATACCTAACTTTCGGGAAATTAGAACTTTGGTCCTTCAACTTTTCATATTTCAACTTGTATCACCCAAGTTTTAAAAACTTATCATTTCGGTCACTAAACTTTAACCTTAAATTCCCATTCCAATTTTCATTAGATTTTAACCAAATTTTGCGAGTATCCTATTTTACTCGTTCTCTATCACATAACACCTTAAAACCTCATAAATTTCTTTTTACAGTCTATAATTGAGAAAATCCTAACATTTATATTTTTGTCATTTTAGTCACTAAGTAAGCTTTTAAGCCCTTATCTTAGTACTAAATGACCCTTAATCAACATAGCAAATTTTGGGTTATTACAATTCTTCCCCTTAAGAAAATTCATCCTTGATTTTCAAAACGTACTAGTTTTAAATAGCTTGAGTCTTCGCTTTCTCATTTTCATTTCTTTTATTCGCATGCCTATTGTCAATCAGTTTTGCTTTAGGATTATTTTAAAGAATCCTCACTTTGTCTTTTATTTCTCAAGTCAAATCAACTCATCCACTTTTGGATTATTCGAACATTTCATCATTTCCTACAATCTTGTATTCTCAATAATTTAAGCTTGTAACTTATCTTCAAAGATCAGAATAGTCATTAACTATCCTTCTATTAAAATTTCTTTCTTTATTTCATCATAAACTGGTCTAAGTAGGGTTGAAACACCCCATTCATCAAATCCTTATATGTGACGGGCATTTGAAAATCCAAACGACATCACTAAAAACTCGTAGTGTCCATACTTGAGTCTTGGGTGTTGTATTTGGTATATTTTCTTCCCTAACTTTTAACTGATAATAACCTAATTAAAGGTTAATCCTTTGGAAACACGGTTGTACCTTGGTACTGGTCAAACAAATCCCCAATCCTTGGTAACAGATTATTTATTTTTTATTGTTACCCTAATTAACTTTCAATAATCTATACTTAATCGTAAAGAAATATCTTTCTTCTTTATGAATAATATTGAAGCTCTTCATAAAAACTCGCTTGATCGAATATAACTCCAATCCAATAGCTCTTACAACTAAGCTTTCAGCTCTACTAACTGGGTTAGTGCCATTCTATAAGGTGCTATCAATACTTGCTTTATTCTCGAATTAAACACCAATATCGAACTATACCTCTTTATCTGGAGGTAATCCGAGTAATTCATCCGAAAACACATTTAGAAATTTCCTTACAATCGGAGTATCCTCTATCTTCTTATAATTATTGTAGTAGTTCTCTATTATCAGATAACTCATTCTAAATAAGAGTTCACTATCACATTTATTTCATTGTGTTGTATCCACTATGGGTCTATTCTTAAACCTTAAAAATTCGTCAATTGACAGAATCTAACAGTATCTTATTTTTCTTATAACCATTAAGTCTCATTCATACTATTGAGGAGCTACGTCAAGTTATGCAAGCAATACATCAGCAACATCACATCCTAGGGGCATGTACACTTTAGTAAAATCATTTTGGACTCGGTTTAACCTCCAGAATCAGCGAAACCTTCGCTCTGATACCACTAAATGTAACACCCTTAACGTATATTTGATATTCGAATACACATTAATGATGTTACTAACTGATTTTTAGAATTGTAATTTTTTTAATTTTTTTCTTTTTTTCAACAAAGTAGTTCAGTGGTGGTTGGCCCTTTTCTCGGTTTTCAAACAAAACTATGTCTAGTAACCATAGCTAGTTTTAACCCTGAATTAGTTTGTAAAATACTTTTAAGTAGTTATTAAAATTAGAATATAATTTAGGGTGAAAACTATGTGTGCTGCCTAGACTTTTTATTGCTTTCAAAATCACTACGTGATAAATGACCAACTAAGTTTAAAACCGTTTAAAGGATCTTTTCTAACATTTTTAATTCTTCAAAAGTATTCATGATGCTAGATCATACAAAATAACTACTTATTTAAAATTTATACATGCCCCACTAGACTAGGATGTGATGATACTTATTGATAATGCAGATTAACTTGATTCAATGATGTGCAGCTCCTCTTTTGCTATCTCGTTCGAAGTACCTACGCATGATACACAAGACACGTTAACTGTAACTTAGTGAAATATAATCATAATAATATAAACAATAATTATAATAACATAGCTCTGCAAAATGTCGAATAATTTTTAATTACAGTTAATAATATTTTATCATATATAGAACTGACTTACTTGTATAGTTCATTTGTCTAATATAATATTCAAATCACAAGATTCGATATGTCTTACTAATCTTGTGTACATTAAGCTTTTAAGATTAACTACTTGCATAATTGTATTTCAAGTATTATAGCCAAAGTATAAAAATTCAAGCCATCTATAATGCATAATTAATCATGTATCATGACTATCTTAAGAGTCATGCCATCACTGCTCATCAAGTGTTCACATGCATAAAAATTACTTCAACATAAACATGCTTTCAATAAGTTCCATATGATCTATCAATTCTATTATATAATTCATGATATTTATGGTTCATGATCATTAAGTAGTAATGCTTTCATCACGTAATCATTTGCATATCATATTCTATAACATGGTCATACTTTCATTATGCAAACATTTGCATATCATTTCCTCTTTATCGTAGCCATTATTTCACTATGCAATCATTTGCATATCATTTCCTTTATCATAGCCATTCTTTCATTATGTAATCATTTTCATACCATTTCCTTTATCATAGCCCAATGTTAAAAATCATGTGATGCTATGGTACATACGAGTCATCACGACACCGTAGTGTCTACAACGCATTTGGGTATCATTTCCTTTATCATAGCCGATGAGTATGTACTCGAGGATGCCCTTTGCTCCTCATCCTAGCACATACATTTGTGCCTTTTAACACCATAGTGTTTGAGATGACTCCGTAGAGTCTTTTCGGCCCCATAGAGTATTTCATGCACCGTAGTGCTTTGACATTTGCTAAGACTCTATGGATATCCAACTATACCAAAGATTTACATATGAATCTATGGTATACGAGTTCGACACCATAGCGTCTACAACGCCGTAGCTTCTAATGGTGAGTACATAGACGATGATGATCTCTTGCTCCTCATACCTTCAGCACTATAGTGCCTACTTTATCTCAACACCGTAGTGCCTACATTATTCAGCACCGTAGTGCCTATATTATCTCAGCACGTAGTGCCTACATTATCTCAACACCGCAAAGTGCCTATATTATCTCAAAGATCTAGTGTTAGTTCATGAACTGTTATGACTCTTTTTGGATATCCAATTATACAAAGACTCTCACACTAGTACTTGGGCATAATAATATATTATTCACATTTAATATCCAATACATCAATATTATCAACCATAATTCGATAATGAGCATTTCATACCCAAAGTCTGAATTTTGATTTATCCTAGATAAATCATTATGCCATATTCATGTATCACATATGCCATTTAATATTTCATGTCATTTACATAACTGGTCAACATATATTTTCATTAATATCAAGGTTAACTTATTGCAAGTTTTCTCATATCATATATATATATAACATATAAGAATGCTTTCATTCATTTCACATATATTATAAATAAGTAAGAATGCACTCATTGGGGCCATTTATTAGCTTGCATCACTAAGCTCTATTCGATTCTTTCTTTCATAGTACCTCGAACTTTCTTTTGATTCGTATCCAAACTAAAAATTGAGTTTCAGGCTTGAATCAAGCTTGGAAATTTTTTCTCTTTCTTTCCCTAGCTTCTCACGTTTTTGGCTGGAAAAGATGAACAATTTGTTCATCTTTTCACTATTATTATACACACGTGACTATTAGATGAATTTTAAATTCATTTAATAGTGAAATTATAATTTTGCCATTAAAATCTAACGGTTGAGATTAATCTTATCATCAATCAAGGGCCAAGATTAAATCTCCTATTTCCTCTTTCCAAAATTACCCTTATAACTTTTTAAATATTTCAAAAATGCTATTGGGGCAAAATGGCCAATTTGCCCTCCAACTAGTTTTTAATTACTAGTTTGCCATTCTTGTAAAAATTCAACTAAATCTAGTGGAATCCAGCCAACTATAATAAAATAATCATAAAATATTATTTTATGACTTTTCCATGGCTTTTGGATCAGCCTCTCAAATTCTAGTTCGATCCGATTTTCTCGATATTCGTAAAATATTTCTAATGCGATTTTACCTTTTCTAGGCTATCAAATAAATTTCTAAAAATTTCTTATTTCTATATCGAAAAAAATAAATAATATTATCAAATAAATATTCCATATTTATGGAGTCAAACTCAAAATTTTGACTCGGTCCAATATACTTATAATTTACAAAATCTTTATCGGATAAAATTCTTTTAATAATCTTTTTATAGATATCCATACGAATAATATTAACTCGAACTGATTCCTTTTTATCAGTCTCAAGTGCTGACATAAGACCTTCCCAATAGGTCACCCATCCTATACCCTGAGCACACTTAACTTTGTATTTCAATCGGAATTCAATATCTTATACTGCATTTTTATTCCCGAAATCTATATCAGATTTTTCTTTATGATCTGTTTAATCCATGTACATGATAAAACAATTACTGATAAATTCTCCAAATATCTATAAAATGATATATCATAACTCTTCCAAAATTTATGGAATCATCTTCGAAATTTTAGCTTGATCCGATTTACCAATAAATGCTAAGAATTTTATCGGTTACTAAATAAATTACTTAATCAAAATAAATCACAAGATTCATCCTAAATCGAACTAAAATATTTCCAACACTTGGAACTGACTTTTATAACCTTTCTCTAACATATGATAAAATTTCATAATTTTTCAGTTCGATCCAGGTATCTAAATTCCACTTAAACTTTGACTGTAGTTTCCAAATAATTGAAATATCGGATCAAATTAGTAATTCCTCATTCGATCCACACCAATAAAGGCTTTATCTATTTATGAAATAAAATACCTAACTTTTGGGAAATTACAACTTTGGTCCTTCAACTTTTCATATTTCAACTTGTACCACCCAAGTTTTAAAAACTTATCATTTTATCACTAAACTTTAACCTTAAATTCGCAACCTAATTTGATGGTGATCTTGCAGTTTAACTAGGAAAGGTGGGTACACTTGCGGTTTAACTAGGCAAGGGTGGAATCTCGTGGTTTAACTAGGCCAGGGTGTTAAATCTTGCAGTTTAACTAGGAAAGGTTTGGGATATCATGCGGTTTAACTAGGCATGGTATGAGAGATCCGTGTATCCGATATGTATAGGATAGAGGTAGTCTACTCGGGTCACTATAAATGCCAATATATGAGAAAGTTCATGTGTTGAACCTACTTTTAATGCTTTGGAGATTTAAGCATGGTTTATGTTTTAATGCTTTCGAGATTTAAGCATGGAATGTTCATGTTGTTGCATAAAGGTTATTATGCTTTGATTCGATTGGAATCATGGAAAAATGCTTTGGTTGTAAGCATGTTTTGTAAAACAAGCATATGGTTTTCAAACAATTTTAGTGCATCTTTGTTATATGAGCATCCTTACTAAGCAAGTATGCTTACGCTCCCTTTTTCCTAATGATGCAGAGAGTTCAGGTTTGGGGGCAGCAAGAGGAAAGGCTAAGCAATCCAAGGACATTTTCAAGTTTGAGTATGAACTTGGTTTATATTTCGGTTATTAAGACAATGTGTTCGCCATAGTTTTTGTGAGCTGTAATTCTGTTTTCTTATAGATTTTAAGTATGCTTCCATGCTGGTTTTTGAGGATGGTTTGATGTTTCCAAGTTTGATGTTAACCCTTGCTTTTAGTTGTGGATGATTGGTTGCCTAGGTATGCATCTAGAGCCTCATTGTTGATTACCATGTTATGATGTTTTGAGCAAGTTTATTATTGTAATACCCCAAAAAATTTACTAAGTTATTTAAGGGTCATTTAGTACTAAGGTTTTGGCACAAGGCTAACTTAGTGACTAAAATGACAAGAGATAAAAGTTAGTGACCAAAATAAAAAGTTGGTAAAAAGTTCAGGGACCCAAGTGTAAAATTTTCCAAAGATGATTTTTATTCAGTATGAGGATAAGTTCGATCATAATAAGGATTTTGGTAATAGTTTTGGAGGTTAGAATGTAGTAGAAAATATGAAATTTTGATCGAATAAAATTGTTAAGTGTGCTCAGATTAGAGAAAGTTTTGGGTGACCTTCTGGGAAGTGTCACATATCAGTATTTTGATCAGTAAAAAGGACTCAGAAGAAGTAGGAAAGATTCGTATAAATGCTTAATGAAGGATTTTCAAGAAATATTTTACCCGATAGAGATTTCAGGTAATTATCGATATTTCTGGATCGAGTCAAATTTATAAGTTTGACTTTATTAAAGTGGAGGATTTTGTAAGAAAATATGAATTTATTCATGGAATTAGAGAAATATGTGATTTCCGAATTAGAGTTGATAGTTCGATCGAGGTACAATCGTAAAAGGTGAAAATTGGATATTTTATGATTATTTTAATGATGATGGCTGGTTGGATTGGAACCAACCTAGTTCAAATGTAATGGGATGGCACAATTTTGAACTAGGTTGTAAATTTGATTTAGTTAGAGGGGCAATTTTGGAAAGAGTGAAAAATAAATTTAAAATTCATTTTTTAAAGAAATGTGTGGCGAAAACATGTTACAATAAGGAATAAAAAGTCAAAGATGAACCGAAATTATTTCATCTTCTTCTTGTAACCTTTTGAAAGCCAAAAAGAAAGAAGAGAAAATATAGCAAAATTTTCTCAAGCCATTTTCAAGGCTTTTGAGCAATATTCAAGCAAAATGTGTTTAAGTTGCAAGAAATACTGGGGAAGGTACAAGTATTCAAAGAAATGAAAAGATTAATGAGTAAGCTTAGTGAGGCAAGATAATAAATGGCCCAGGTGAGTGCATTCCTACTTATTTTTATTATGATATGAGGAAGACTTGCAATAAGTCAACCTCGAGCATTGAAAAGAAAAAGGATTTGAATCGTAAATGATATATTTTCAATGATTTTTGAAATGAATTATGAACGAATTTTGGGTCTGAATTGCCCAATACACTTTTATATGATAGTGTGATACGTTAATATCTATTGAAATTTTAAATAAGTGAAGAATACATGATAATGATTGTTAAAAGCCAATTGTATAATTATTGAGATTCTTGGTATAATTGACATGCCAATGAGGTGGAGTATAGTGATATAATGATACAGTGACGCTGTGTTCTACAGCTATGAACTAGTGATACAGTGATGTTGTATAAGTGTACAACAGTTATAAAGTGAAATAGTGATGTTGTGTTTCTACAGCTATGACCTAGTGATACAATGATGTTGTATAAGTTTACAGCAGTTATAAAGTGATAGAGTGATGTATGTTTTATTTTGGCACAACAAATTAGTTGATGTCGTACATGTGCATACTCAACAGTGACTCACATACCATGCATTCTCATTTACTTTACATTGGGCTATAAATTAATTAAGAATGCAAGTGCAAAGAATGCTTCAAGTGAAAATCAATCTTTAAATAAAGAATTGCTTTGGTATAACCCGCTTATATATATATATATATATATATATATATATATATATATATATATATATATATATATATGAATTTTGAGATTTTACTGGTTACATAATAGTGGAACGACTTTGACAAGTCAGTTTTTACGATTTTGTAATCCTATATGATATCTATATATATATATTGCATTTCGTTTGTTTATGCCATTTCTTTACAGTGAAATGTTTCACACGTTATTGTTTCACGCGTAGGAAAAGAGAAGCGTTGGGAGTAAGAAGCATTAGCGAACATCATCTATTGAAAATAGGTACATCAGCATCAGTAATACAATTTTGATGGTGTTTGATATTTACTAGTCGACATGTATATTAAAATGTGAAGCCTACTCTGATATGAATCATATTTTATTCAAAATCTGAATGATTTTAAAATTATGCAGTTTTATTATTTATATGTTAATGGATCAAACTGTTAAGTTGCTGCCTGAATTCTAGGTTCAAAATTGAATGTGAAAATATTAAGTTTAAAATTTTCAAGATTAACTATTTTAAAAGTAAGACTTATTTTACAAGTATCATGTGACATCCCTAACTCTTATTCAGCGATGAATACGGGAAAAGGGTGTTACAATTATGCTGTGTTGGTTGTGTTGGCATGTTGCTTATGCTGAGAACGACCTATTTGTGCATTTTGGTATGCTTGGCAAAGTGGTTTAGAAAACATGCCTCTAGAGTGATCCTTTGATAGCATGAAGTTGCTTTGGTTGTTTAATTTTAGCATAGATGCGAGTTTATATATTTATGGTTTATTGTACGCATGTATGCAAGTTGCTATGACCCAAATGCATCTAGATTCGAGTGAAAAGCCAGCTAAACTTGACATTACGGGCCCAGGCGTACCGATACACGGGGGACCGTATCGATACGGCTAGGCAATTCTGGGCAGGGAGTTTCGGTACGGGTGAAGGTGTTATGATACGGTTTGATGCTACTGGAATGTCACTTTTTAGAACGAGCCCGCGTATCGAAACACTATATGACTGTATCGGTATGGAGTTTTATGGAATTAAAAGGGACTTTGAAATCGATGTAGCATACCGGTACGGTGCTTGTCGTATCGAAACGATGGTTGCAATACCATATCAAAACGGGACTTAGAGTATCGATACGGATGTCGTTATTTTTGTTAATGTCATGGAAAGACAGTTTTGGTTTCTTTCGTTTTAGTCCCTGATCTTGTTTTATCAATTGAATGAGCATGGATGATCATTTTAAGTTGATTTTTGACACATAAGCCTAAAATATACTTAATGGTTGGTAACCTAAAATTGGGAAAAGTCCTTGTATATTGTTGAATTTGCAATTTAGTCCCTAAATTGCGCTTGTGTTCAGTTGGATATCGTTTTGGTGCCCGATTGTGTTGAGTTATCACCTATGGTCAGTATGTAAATGTAGGAAAGCAATAATGCATCTAGACAAGATAAAAAAATGGAAACGTTTTATGTTTCATCTTCCTAGTTTACTTCGGTAAACCTAATTAGCTCGCTTGGTTCGATCTTGCGACTAGGCTGGGTTGAAGGGGTTACAGATCCTCCCTTGCTCATGTGCTACCCGAGAAAGCTATTTCTCTGCATTGATGAGGAAAGTAGGGCGTAAGCTATAAACTTAGTGAGAGAATCACAAAAACACTCATCAATGTATTTAAAACCATTTGATTCAAATAACATGTAATTATCTCATGGAAAAACTCTTATGCTTTTCATGTCATCTCAAATATACACAATTAATTCATTTTCAACACATGTATCATGGATTCAATCTCTACCTCAATTTATGCTTCACACGACAACACCTTTATAACAAGCTTAAAGAGTACTACATGTATAAATCACATTATACAAATATAATCCATTTCTCGTGATACATTATCTCATATATTGGTTTTCAAGTGACTCAAAACCAGGAACCTTTCATTTCATAAAACACATCGGATACACAGATTTCTCAAGCGGTTCCCACAACCACTTCACATACATACCTCAATCGGAGGAACGACACACTTGCCCACCTCAACGGTTCAAACCGGAGTAACGAAACATTTGCCCACCTCTACGGTTTGGATGTATAAATCCACCAGTGGGAGAAAACAAAACATTTACCCACCTCAACTGCTGCGGTTCTCGTGGTGAAGATTACAGACACTTAACACCCCTTGACACACATAAGGCGACTTTTTATAGTGCACTCTAAACCCTATGGCTAGCCAACTATATTCGATATCATTTTAAACATAGTCACTTCCCAATATATTCAATAAACAATATTATCTCACTGTTTTACATATGCATCAAATCAAACCAACACAAATACACTAAACCATGTTTTTTAGTAATCTCAAAATACTTTCATGAACCATATGCCATTCTCAAAAGTCATCATCTGTGATCATTTGCAACATCTTTCACTCTCAAAACATGTATAATACAGTGAGTAATCAAAACCGTAAACATGTGCATGAGATTTCATTTTGCAAAACTAAAATCGAGAGAAAGCTCAACCGATACTTACTTCTGAGCTTAGATAAGTGTATAAAACTTTATCTAAACTCCCACAACTCCTTTTCAAACCTTTTTACAGCAGTAAAACACTTTTCCACTTACCAACAATCCAACACTTGCTAGCCGATGCGCGAATCAAGCTTTCGAAGCTTCCGCGCCTTCTCCAAAAGCCAAAGAATTTAACTCCCCTGATTTACCCAATCAAAAATAGAGGACTAAAACACATCTATGTAACACAAACCTCCAGAAACCAACAAACACAACCTCAACTCCCAAGAACCCACTCAACAACTTCCTAAAACTATCAAGAACACCACCAAACCTTACCTAATCAAAGCTCAACCAACATCTAACGATTCAAGCACATTAGCAACATCAATTAACATCCAAAAACATCTTAAACACGTCCTTATACCTCCAACAACACTACAACAGCAAGATCACCTCCAAAACCAACTATATCCAACCTAGAAAACTAACAATTAACATAGTTTCGAGATTACATTGATTAATCAATTCTTTCAACATTAAAATACATCCAAATAGAGATCGAACTCAATTAACTTTGTCACCAAAACAAATCCAAACTAATTTCTAACAATTTTCCAAGAAAACTCAATTTAAACATTAAATCCATGTTAAAAATCATAATTCCTTAACATAAATCAATAACAAAGGATCAAGAACTTGGGAATTTCAATAAAGAACTTTTAATTAGAGGAGAGAAACGAAAATCACCTCTAATTGTTGATTGCCCGAGGTCTACGTCATATGCACTGGTAGAAAATGTGCGTACTTCGTAATCCGATCCACAATCACCCAAATAGAATCCTTTTTAGCCGGCGTCAAAGGTAACACTGACACAAAATCCATGGTGATTCTCTCCCATTTCATTCCATAATTCTCAACGGTTGCAACAAACCGGATGGAAAGTGATGTTCAGCCTTGACCCGCTGACACACCATGCACTTAGAAACAAACTAAGCTACATCCTTTTTCAAACCAACCCAATAATATGCTTCTTTCAATCCATGATACATCTTAACACTACCGGGATGCATAGCAAAAGGACTAGAATGTGCCTCCGTCAGAATAGTGTGCCTCAACTCCGAATCATCCAGAATCGCTATTCGACCCTTGAAACACAACACTCAATCATCATTAAAATGAAAATCCGTCGGATTACCATCCGATATGTCCTTAACATGCTCAACCAAGGAATCATCAAACGATTGCTTAGCTTTAATCGCTTGTGACAACGCAGGCTTAACTTGTAACTCAGCCAACAATCCACCTTCCTGCGTCACACTCAACCCCACAAACATAGCTCTAAGCTCAACTACAACCTTACGACTTAACGCATCCGCAACCATATTGGCTTTTCTATGATGATACTCTATCCTCAAGTCGTAATCCTTAAGCAACTCCAACCATCTACGTTGCCTAAGATTCAAATCTTTTTGAGACATCAAATACTTCAAACTCTTATGGTCCGTAAAAAAACACTTCTCACCATAAAGGTAATGTCTCCAGATTTTCAGGGCAAACACCATAGCCACAAGCTCCAAATCATGAGTCGAATAATTGCGCTCATGAACCTTCAACTGTCTTGATTCATAGGCCACAACCTTACCATCTTGCATCAGCACACAACCCAAACCAACGTAAGAGGTATCACTATAAACCACAAACTCCTTCCCAGATTAAGGTTGAATCAACACATGAGCATGTGTTAAAACTTCCTTCAACATCTCAAAACTATGTTGTTGCTTCTCTGTCCACACGTAAGGAACATTCTTTTGCAACAACTTTTTCAATGGTGGCGCAATACTAGAAAACCCATCAAAAAAGCGATAGTAATAACTACCAGCCCAAGAAAACTATGAACTTCTGACACTGACTTGGGCTGCTTCCAATTGAGAATAGCCTCAATTTTCTGTGGATCAACACGAATACCCTCTGCGAAAACCACATGACCAAGGAACATCACTTCCTTAAGCCAAAACTCACACTTGCTCAGTTTGGCATACAACTGGTTATTCTTTCAAACTTGTAACACAATCCGCAGATGTCGATCATGATCTTTCTCGGTACGAGAGTACACGAGAATATCATCTATAAACACCACCACGAATTGATCAAGATATTCATGGAACACCCTATTCATCATATCCATGAACCCAGCCATGGAATTTGTCAAACCAAAAGGCATGAACAAGAACTCATAATGCTCGTACCTCGTAAGAAATGCGGTTTTATGCACATCCTCATCCTTAACCTTCAACTGATAATACCCTAATCTTATATCAATCTCAGAGAACACTGTTGCCCCGTAAAACTGATCAAAGAGATCATCAATCCTCGGCAAAGGATACTTGTTCTTCAGCATTAGCTTATCCAACTGTCGGTAATCAATGCACATACGCATCGTACCATCTTTCTTTTTCACAAAGAGAACTAGAGCGCCCCAAGGAGAAACACTTGGTCGGATGAACCCATGATCCAACAACTCCTAAAGCTGTGACTTCAACTCCTTCGGTGCCATCCTATAAGGAGCAATAGACACCGGTTCCGAACCCACGAACGTCTCAATACTGAATTCTACCTCCCAACCCAGCGGTAAACTCGGTAACACTTTAGGAAAAACTTCTAGAAAAACACTAACAGTTCGAATGTCCTACACCCTAACATCCTTAACTTCAGGATTCATCATGATAGCCTAATAAGCTTGGCAACCTCTTTGCATCAACCTTTTTGCTTGAGTAGCCGAGACCACATTGGAACATTCAACAAAGATGCATGTTCATTTAAGATATAAGAATGAGTAGACCCCGAATCAATTAAAGATAACAATGACAAGGATTGCAAAGTAAAGGTACATGCGATCACATCCGTGTCATTACGACCCTTGCGATGAGCATAGATCTGAGCTGGTCCACCATTCTTCAGTCGCACTACAGCAGTATGAGCTACAACTCTCTAACCATCCTCACGTCTCTAAAAACTACCCCTGCCACGGCCTCGACCCCTAGCAGGTGCAACAACATGAACCGGCACATACCTCACAACACGAGGGCAATCACGCTTCATGTGATCAAGAGATCCACATATCCAACAGCTCAAGGTATTTCCCCAGCATGCACCCGTGTGACGTCTACCACAACGCTCACACTCAACTACAATACGAACTCTCGGGTTACCCTAACCAACATCGCCACCATGCCTATGATCCGACCTATGTCTCTTGTCCAGAACTTCCTATTTTGCCTCCCATAATAGCTAGAATCGGCCACTCTCTTACCCAAGCTTGCTCTAGCAGCTTAAAATGATGTACCCAAGGACTGCTCAATATCCTTGGAATGGTTGACCAACACATCAAAATCTGTCTAATCTACAGCATGCGGTAAGTCTTGATATCCTTCACAAGACCATAGCGGAATCTATCACACCTTTGTTGATCATCTGGAACCAACTCTAAGGAATACTGACTTAGGCGAACGAACTTCACCTGATATTCAGCAACAGACATGCCACCCTATGATAGCGACATAAACTCACACTTTTTCGCATCCAAATATTGTACACCAAGATACTTTCTCTTGAAAGCTCTTCGAAAGAACTCCCAAGTCACATCTACCTCGGGAACACCCGCAACTGTGGTCACCCAGCAATGATATGCATCACCCTGTAGCAGTGACACAGTGCAACCCAACTTGCGATCATTATTACAACCCATCTGGTTCAAAATGTAGATTTCTTTTCCGACCACACCTTGGCTATCTCAAGACTCAAACCCTAAAATTCCTTGCCTCCCAAACTACGAAGATGCTCCAAGGGTAAACCTTGATTAACCACCACAGCAGGTGTCGATTCTTGCACTTGCACTCCAGCCATCGTTGCCTGAAACGCTCCTATCATCGCCTGGATTAAAGGAGTTAGATCACCAAAAATTGGCACAGGAGAGCCTGGGGTACACCACCTGCCCCAACATCAACAGGAGGAACCAACAGAGGAAGATGAGGTAAAACATCAGGGTGATTCCCTTCTACATCATTATTCTGCTCAACTCCGGCACTATTAGCCATCAAACGTGTCTCATGTCAAGCCATGCTAACAAAAGCATCAAAACACATTAAATTAGGCTAGCATTAGGCAAAGGATCCAAGGAAACCTTATAAAACCCTTTTAAAACCTTGGTAATAGGCAATATATTCCCGTTTTATAAAGAAACATGATATTAAACAATCACCGTGCATATACACAATCACCAAACATCACCAAATAATTAACCAACAACATCCCAACCTTTCATAACCTGTCTTTGATACCAACAAATATAACCCCCTCGACCTGGCCTAGACACCCGACCGAACCAACAGAACTACATTAGGTTTACCGAAGCAAACCGAAGAAAGATTACGATAACTGGTCCATTTTTTCCTTTTTATCTTGCCTAGATACATATTATTAATCCTAACTGTACATACTTGCAGCGGGTGAGTTTACAAACGAAATCGGACCACGAAAAGGCAACCAATTGCATAACATACCTTTTAGGGCTAAAATGCAAATCTGATAAATTTAAGGACCAAAATTGAAATTAAGGTTACCAATCCTCAATTAGTCCAATTTCATACTTACATGACAAATTTTAGGCCAATACGATCAACCAAGCTCAGACAATTGCATTCACAAACAAAAACTTCTAAACATCCCAAATAACAGAATTAACTACAACCACACCGGTACACGTACACGTGTTTCGGTACGCCTTAACAATTTCCAAAACTCAGATTCCAGTGGCTAAAACTCGTACCAAAACACTTGCTCACATATCGAAATGCCTAGCCAAAATGCTTAAGATCGTACCCGAACACTTGCTCGTGTATCAAAACGCTAAGCCTATAAAGGCTTACCCGTATCGAAACACCCTCCCGAGTATCGAAATGCTATGCCTGAGATGGCCTAGCCATACCGGTACGGGGACACCTGTTTCGATACGCTTGGACTTGTAATGTACCAAATTGCTGTATAAACACACTGATAAGTGTTCAAAAGTACTATTTTTCTTACCCTTTTTACTCATATTATTGTTAGACTTAGGCTCATATTAGTTACATAATTAGTCATCCATGCATTAATCCATGTTTCCTTCCATTGTTGAGCTTGATTGCATAACTTGGTTGTTTTTGTGGGAAAAGATGCTGTTTTGGTGTGTTTTGTGTGTATGTGCAGGATCACTTGCCAAAGCAAGGCTAGAGCTAGTTGCCAGGGCAATGCATGAAGGAGACGTCGAGCCAGTTGCCAGGGCAACTATCGACAATGAATAAGACGATATGGTAGTCGAAATTGATGACTAGACAAGCCCAAGATGACGTGGAGCAAAGCTAAATCCCAAAGGAGTTTGATTTCCATGAAGAGGTTAAAGAAGAATTAAATTCCAAGAAGATAGGAGAAGTTCTAGAAGGAATATAATTATAATAAAGAATTATATACTTTAAAGATAATTTAATTCCAACTTAACTTCCTCCTCAAAGGAGGACTTTGACCTAGTCCTATAATTAGATCACCAAAACGTCAACTCCAAAGGGGAGGGAAGAGAGACTTTTCGACAACATCAAGGGCAAGGAGGATTTCGACAAAGCTCCATCCATTCTTCATCTTTTTCTTTCTTTTTCAATTAGGTTCATGCTAGGGATTCTTTATCTTGTGTTTCTT
Source organism: Hibiscus mutabilis (assembly GCA_019671005.1). Classification (NCBI taxonomy): domain Eukaryota; kingdom Viridiplantae; phylum Streptophyta; class Magnoliopsida; order Malvales; family Malvaceae; genus Hibiscus; species Hibiscus mutabilis. The sequence goes on along the minus strand of CM033744.1, from coordinate 20,866,407 downwards.
TGGAACCTAGCCATGAACTAAATCTATTTGGCTAAGGTTATTGTGTCTTGTGGTTGTTAGAAACTATTGGATTTTGTTTAGGTAATAAGAGTTTGCACTTTTCTATTCAAGGTTTATTCATTCTTGGTTCTTATTCTTGTTTGCAAGTGAATTGGGAGAGGATCTCGAAACTTCATCTATTTATCTAATATTGGGAGAGTTAGATTCAAGAAACGAATTAATATGATCTCGTAACTTTCTTTTTATTTTCCTTGTTTAAGATTCAAAGGGTTAACAAACTTTGGTTTTGCATTGGTATATGACCAGGGCGAGACAGATTACACCAGAATATCCCTTTGATCTAGAAATCGAACGAACCTTACAAAGACTTAGACGAAGGTTAAGAGTAGCAATGGCTAATCAAGACGGAAATATGAATCAAGATGTTCCAGCAGGAGGAGGAGTGATTCTTGCACGAAACAGAATTATTCGAGACTATCTGGAAGAAGATCTTGATGGACTTAATCCATGAGTTGTCTCACCTGAAATTGAAGCCGACCACTTTGAGTTAAAACCAGTGATGTTTAATATGATCAACACAATTGGTCAATTTGGCGGCTCAGCAACTGAGGATGCACGAAAACATCTTAAATCTTTCCTCGAGATATGCAACTCATTCAAAATACATGGAGTCACCCCCGATGTTTTACGATTAAGATTATTCCCCTATTCACTGAGGGATAGGGTGAAAGTATGGTTGAATAGCATTCCTGCAAGATCAATAGGATCTTGGACCAATGTTTGTCATGATTTCCTTTCTCGGTTTAATCCTACAAATTTGACTGATAAACTTCGTAACGACATTACTTCTTTTTGGCAGGCAGATGATGAATCCATGTACGAGGCTTGGGAGCAATATAGAGAACTTCTAAACAAATGCCCCCTACACGGATTCCCAGTGTGGACACAAGTAACAATGTTTTACAATGTCGTGAATACACCAACAAGGATAATGCTAGATGCCTCGGCAAATGGCATACTCCTAGATAAGTCACCGGAGGAAGCAATGCAAAATCTAAACAGGCTTGCCAAGAACGATTATCAATTCCCCTCTACTAGAAGAGGAGGAGTTAGACGCCAAGCCACAATACATGAACTAGGATCATCAGACTCAATTTCGGCACAATTGGCCACCTTAACCAAGATGGTCCAGAACATGCAGAAACCAAACAACACACATGAGGTCAAGGTAATGGATTCCTTTTGTGAGTTATGTGATGGTAACCATGATTCTTCTGAATGTATGCAGAATCCGAAATCCAGCTTCTATGTGGGGAATTACAATCGAAACAACAATGTGATGTCCAACACATACAATCCAGCTTGGAAGAAGCACCCAAATTTTTCATGGAGTAATCCCAACAATGCTCTAAACCATAACAATCAGAATGCAGAAGCATCAGGATTCCAGCAAAATATGCCACGGCAAAAGTTGCCCCAGCAACAACCGACAACATCTAGTTCTTTGGAAAATTCTTTCAATGCTTTTATGTTGAAAACTAAATCTTATATGGCTAAGAATAGTAACTTCATAAAAAGAACTGATGCTTTTATTAACAGGACCGAGATGAGATTGCAAAACCAAGAGGCGGCAATCAAATCATTGGAAAATCAAGTTGGACAATTTGCTCAAAACCTGAATACTAGACCGCAAGGAGGTTTACCTAGCGATACTGAAGTCGCAAGAGGAACTGGCCATGAGTAGTGTAAGGCGATCACCACTAGAAGTGGCCAACAACTTAAAGAGGCTCAAACTCGCTCATCAAACAAAACTCCACAAAAAGATCAAGACGAACCCAACGGCAAAGCCTCAGATGCTGAACCAAGAATTGTTGCGGCAACCAACAATAAGCATGCCTCGGCAACCGGTGATAAGGATGCCTCGGCAACTTGCGATAAGCATGCCTTGGCAACCCCAGTTGATAATGCCTCGGCAACTGTAGTTGTTTAGGCAATGCCGTCAATCAGGTTCCAAACCAATGAAAGTATCGAAGATATCCGACTTCCACCACCATTCCCACAAAGATTGATGCGAGAAAAGCAAGAATATCAATTCAAGATGTTTCTTGATATCCTAAAGCAAGTCCACATCTACTTGCCATTGGTGGAAGCAATTGAACAAATGCCGAACTATGCCAAGTTTCTTAAAGACATTGTGTCCAAGAGAACAAGGCTAAGAGAGTTTGAAACAGTTGCCGCAACAAAGGGATGCATAGCCATGTTGCACAATCATATGCCACCCAAGTTGAAGGATCCCAGAAGTTTCACAATACCCCGTTCCATTGGAAACCACTATGTCGGGAAAGCATTATGCGACCTTGGGGCTAGCATAAACTTGATGCCTAAATCGGTTTTCCAGAAACTAGGAATCGAGAAGGCAAGACCTACAACAGTTATGCTACAGCTAGTCGACAGATCCTATGTGCATCCAGAGGGAAAAATCGAAGACATACTGGTAAAAGTTGATAAATTTATTTTTTCCGCAGACTTTATTGTTTTGGATTGTGAAGCAGATGAGCATGCATCTATCATTCTCGGGAGACCATTCCTAGCAACAGGGAGAACCTTGATCGATGTTGAAAAGGGAGAACTCACAATGAGGGTGAATGACAAGCAAGTTAAACTAAATGTGTTCCAAACACTAAGGCATGCCAATGATCCAGAAGAATGCCAACTTCTTCATGCCACAGCAGAGTTTAACTTCGACGAGGAATTTAGTTGCCTCGGCAACTACATTGCCGATCAAGAAGAACTTGAGGAGTATGAAGAACCGGTCGATGAGGAACAACAATAAGAGGCAAATTGGCTAGTCAATCGACCAGGTACATAGTTTGAACCACTGGATTACTCAGGTAAGGAAGGTAAGCTCGAAAAGCCCTCTATTGAACAACCACTGATTCTTGAGTTGAAACAGTTGCCAGAGCAACCATGGATGTGCATGCCTCGGTAACCAAGGATGCGCATGCCTCAAAAATTCTTGAAGCCTAGCCCTTAAGGCGCATGCCTCAGAAACCTTAGACGCGCACGCCTCAGCAATTTTAGGAGTAGTCGCCACGGTAGCACATGCCTCGGCAATACCCTGGTACGCGGATTTAGTTAATTTCCTTGTTTGTGGTATTTTACCTTATGGTTTTACTCACCAAGGGAAGGAGCGGTTCCGCCATGATTCTAAGCATTACTTTTGGGATGAGCCTCTTTTGTTTAAACAATGTGCAGATCAGGTTATACGCCGATGTGTCCCTGAAGAGGAGCAGCAAAATGTAATCCGGAAATGCCATTCTTCACCCTATGGAGGACATTTTGAAGGAACTCGTACTGCGGCCAAAGTTTTGCAATCCAGTTTGTATTGGCCAACATTGTACAAAAATGCCCAAGACTTTTACAAGCAAAGTGATCATTGCCAGAGGACAGGCAATATCTCTAGACGACATGAGATGCTGCTCCAAAACATCATCGAGGTGGAATTGTTTGATGTGTGTGGGATCGATTTTATGGGACCTTTCCCATCTTCATTCGGTAACCTCTACATTCTACTTGTCATCGACTACGTGTCTAAATGGGTTGAGGCAGCTGCAGTTCCCAACAATGATTCCAAGACCGTGCAACGATTCTTGCAGAAAAACATATTTACACAGTTTAGGATGCCGAGAACAATTATCAGTGACGGAGGCAAGCATTTTGACAACAGACTTATTGCCAAGGTGTTGCAACGCTTCGGCGTATCACACAAGATTGCCACGGCATATCACCCACAAACCAATGGGCAAGCAGAAATTTCCAACTGGGAATTGAAGGGTATACTCGAGAAAGTTGTAAATCCCTCTAGGAAGGATTGGTCATTAAGACTAGATGACGCGCTTTGGGCATATCGCACTGCATTCAAAACACCCTTAGGTATGTCCCCTTCCGACATGTCTATGGCAAAACATGCCATCTACCGGTGGAAATCGAACATAAGGCATATTGGGCAATCAAGACCGTGAATATGGATTGGGAAAGTGCCAGAAAAAAGTGTTTGTTGGACCTCAACGAGATAGAAGAATTGCGTGCACTTGCCTATAACAATGCACGAATCTACAAGGAGAAAACAAAGCAATGGCATGACAAGAAACTATTGCCGCGGTAATTCACGCCAGGGCAACTAGTTATCTTATTCAATTCTCGGCTAAAACTTTTCTCGGGAAAGCTGAAATTAAGATGGTCAGGACCATTCGAAGTTGTCAAACCATTCTCCCATGGTGCCGTGATAATCAAGTCCATCACTGACGAACATGAATTCAAAGTTAATGGACAAAGATTGAAGCACTACAACGGTGCCCATGTGGAACGTAACAAAGAAGTGGTCACCTTAGGAGATGCATGAGCATGCTCTCCTTTCGATATTTTATTTTTATTTTTTTATTTTCATTTTATATTTTTTTCGAACTAATTAATTTTTTATTTTATTATAGTCGATTATTTGTTTTGTTTTAGGATAGATTTTTTTCTATAAGATTAAAACTACATCTTTCTTTCATATTTATCCTTTTAAGTTTAAGAATTTATTTATACATCTTTATTTATTTTCTTTTATTAGTTTATATTGTAATTTTAATCCTTATTTGATTTGTGTTTGAATTGTAGGAAAATAGTTCAAGACAAAGAGGAATTTTGATTCGAGAAGGAAAACGTCTTCAACAAGGAAATTAATGGGCTGAACCTAAGCCTTATATAAAGCCTCAAACTTACCCTAAATAAACCCTCTAGCCGTCACCTTTCCTCTAAACCGAAACCCTCTTTTTCTTCTTTCCAAAATTAATCCCACCCACCGTATTTACTACCTATCTTTTCTATATAACCCATCACCCTTAACTTCCAAGAAACCTATTCCTACTTTTCATCTTTCAACTCTTTAGTTTATTTTATTTTATTTTCGTTGTTTTTACAAAACTCAAAACCAAGATCATCCATGGCATCCAAAATAAAATTTTTGGTTCATCCAAGTTCCTCCAAAGAACCAAGATACAAGAAGTTTGCTACACCGGTGGTTCAAGAAAGGTTTCACTCCAAGTTTGAAAGCCGGAGGATTTACGAAGAACAAGGCTTTGAATACTCCAACTCTCATCAAGATTTCGGCCTTGAACCATTCATCTTCGAGAGGATTGCATATCAAAAGTAGAAAATCTTTTGCCATCAATCAGAACCGGGTAACATCTCATGGGTAAGAGAATTCTATGCTCACTCACCTAACCTGGATAATCCTTATGTTTTTGTTCGTGACAAGGCCATACTCATAAGCTCCAAAAACATCAACACCTTTTACGGGCTTTACATTGAGAAGGACGAGCATCAAGCCTTTGTTGATCAAATCATGCCCAAGCAACTCGACAAGGTGCTTCAAGAACTCACTCAACCGGGAACTCATTGGAACGACGGTAAATACAAGTGCACGGTAAATCGCCTTCGGCTTAAATCTGAGGCAAAACTATGGAATAAGTTTGTTAAAACTTCTTTAATGCCCACCACACACAATACTACCGTTGATATACCACGTCTTTTGCTCATACATTCTATTTTGTATAATCACATCATTGACATTAAAAAAATTATTTGTGATGAGATTTTTGTATGTAGCTCAAAAGATAAGGGTTCTTTTTTCTTCCCTTGCTTAATTTCTAATCTTTGCATGGAGATACATGTCCCAAGTGAGTCTACTGATGGAAAGGCCCTACCAAAGTCCGGTTGGAATCAAGCACAAATCCGAAAGCTAATAGAATAGGCACCGGAAAAATCCTCATGGCCTCCAATTGCCGCAACAACTCCTGCCGCCCCGGCAATCCCTAATGCCCAAGCACCTAACGCCCGGGCAACTCGGCCATCAACCCCAGGACACTTTCAAGCACTCTTACAACCATTGACGAGCCACCTAAGGTAAATTGAAGACCGGAAACTAATGTTCATGCGGTACATGAAGGAGCACAATAATGCCATCACCCAAGTCATCATAGAAAAGTACCCGGACAGCCGCGTGTCGTTCCCAATCTTTTCTACCGAGATCCTTGCCCCGGCAACCAATGAAGCAGTCGCCATGGCAACCGCAACAAATGATGCCACGACAACCAACCCTGAAGATGCCATGGCAACCAAAGCTAAAGACGTCCCGGCAACCACTGCAAAAGCCAAAGGTAAAGCACATATGCCCGAATCAACTCGTATGGAATCATTGTCTGATTTTTCAGATTCAGTCGAGTCCTCCATTGCACCAACAAAGACCACACCAATTGAATCCTACAAGCGAAAAGCCAATGACATTGATGAAGAGGACGATGAGGACAACCCTATACGAGGATCAATTCCACCATCGGCAACAAGGAAACAACCATCGCATTCAAGCAAGAGAATCAAGACACCGACCAAAAGGAAACTAATCATCCACGATGATGAACTCTCGGAGTAAGTCCTTGTTTTAATTTTATTTTTTGTTATTTTTATTTTCTTTAATGCATGCATTGAGGATAATGCCTCACTCGAGTTTGGGGGGGATTGTTATTAGTAGTTAACATGTTTAGTTGCATTCATCTTAAGTATTGCATTTAGGATACATAAATTGCTTGCCATGCCATTAGTTGGAACAAGAATTGCCTAGATTTGATGAATATATGATGATGACTTTGCCAATGCACTTAATTGATAGAAATTTTATTCTAGGATAACCATGGAAAAACTTACAATTTTACTATGATGCTAAATTTGATGAAACATTGTTGTGGTTTGATTGATTTAAGGAATTCTAGTGAACTTAGGTTGATAGTTACAAAAATTGGGGGATTAGAATAAAAATTGGATGAATGCTAGAGGTGCCCGAAATTGGATCTAGCATGTGCTAAAAAAATGGATCGCTAGAGGTGCCCGAAACCGGCTCTAGTCGAATAAATTAATTAACTTAAGGAAACTAAAAACAAATCACTAGAGGTGCCCGAAACCGGCTCTAGTTAAAACTTGTTAAAAAGAACCAAATGAAGTGATTTGAAAACCTCTTGTTTGCATAGAATCCAAAAAATCAACTTGCACACAACTCCGCACACACTCACAAGCATTATAGATTGATTCCGAGTAACTCCTAAGTTTTCCGAAAAATGAAAAGCCAATCATACTTTGTGCCCCGGTTCTGAGAATTGAAATCAAGTTCAAAGCTAAGTTTGTGAAAATTGAAGTCTTGGTAGGTAATTATTAGTTTGCATTGCTTGAGGACAAGCAATAGTTCGAGTTTGGGGGTGTGATAAGTGTTCAAAAGTACTATTTTTCTTACCCTTTTTACTCATATTATTGTTAGACTTAGGCTCATATTAGTTACAAAATTAGTCATTCATGCATTAATCCATGTTTCCTTCCATCATTGAGCTTGATTGCATAACTTGGTTGTTTTTATAGGAAAAAATGTTGCTTTGGTGTGTTTTGTGTGTATGTGCAGCATCACTTGCCAAAAAAAGGCTAGAGCTAGTTGCCAGGGCAATGCATGAAGGAGATGCCGAGCTAGTTGCCAGAGCAATGCATGAAGGAGACGCCGAGCCAGTTGCCAGGGCAATTGTCGACAAAGAATAAGGTGATATGGTAGTCGAAATTGATGACTAGACAAGCCCAAGATGACGTGGAGCAAAGCTAAATACCAAAGGAGTTTGATTTCCATGAAGAGGTTAAAGAAGAATTAAATTCCAAGAAGATAGGAGAAGTTCTAAAAGGAATATAATTATAATAAAGAATTATATTCTTTAAAGATAATTTAATTCCAACTTAACTTCCTCCTCAAAGGAGGACTTTGGCCTAGCCCTATAAATATATCACCAAGCCGTCAACTCCAAAGGAGAGAGAAGAGAGAATTTTTGACAACATCAAGGGCAAGGAGGATTTCGACAAAGCTCCATCCATTCTTCATCTTTTTCTTTCTTGTTCAATTAGGTTCATGCTAGGGATTCTTTATCTTGTGTTTCTTTGGAACCTAGCCATGAACTAAATATATTTGGCTAAGGTTATCGTGTCTTGTGGTTGTAAGAAACTATTGGATTTTGTTTAGGTAATAAGAGTTTGCACTTTTCTATTCAAGGTTTATTCATTCTTGGTTCTTATTCTTGTTTGCGAGTGAATTGGGAGAGGATCTCGTAACTTCATCTATTTATCTAATATCGGGAGAGTTAGATTCAAGAAACGAATGAATATGATCTTTATTCAATCTATTGATGGTGAAGATTAATCCGGATTAGGAATAAGTTAAGGATTTCAACGGCTAAGAAAAGCGCAAGATTGGTTGTTGTTCACCCTTGATTTACGCATGGATGTATTATCAAGGCATGCACAAGTAGCTAGAGTTTCGACTTAGGGATAAGAAGAAACCATTGAAGAACGCTCTGCCGATCCTTGAAGGTTGCTGCCCAGATGCCCAAGTAGTTGCCTAGCTAGTCGCCCAGGCAACCATCGATTAGTTGCCAAGGCAACCCCATTGTGCAAGTTGCCACGACAAATGAGTTGCCCTTGCACTCTTTTACCAAGACGATCCAATCGGCTATCACACCTCAACTCACGATAACCTGGCCTATCTCTATTATTTGATCTCCTCTATTCTTTTACTTTATTGCTTTCTATTTTAGTTATTAGTTAAACTCCTATAATTTTCTATTTGTGTCTTTACTTTTTACAGTGCAAGAGATTAGATTCTTGAAGTGGCACCAATCCCTGTGGAGACGATATCTTTTATACTATAACTTGCGACGTGTATACTTGCACAATTGCGTAGCACTTATTACGCGCAACACACACTTTGATGATAACCATAACAATCCAACATGCTCCAAACACTCAAACAACATTATTAGGGTACAACCGTAACCAAAACATCACAGAATCAACATCATTACTTGGCATTCAAACACTAAAGATCTTCTATAGACATGCTTCCTAATATCATTTTGCCACATAACCAAAACTCCCATTTGACACTTTAAAGGCATACACAACGTGCTTACACATTTAAAGCATCATAACGAACATGCTTGAATCATCACTACATGACAACCATTCCAAATCAACTCGATGCATACCTAAGCACCCATATAGAACCAATATAAGCAAGGATTCTTAACAAGCTTAACAACAACAAACCAACCATAAAATCCAGCACCTCACATGCTTAAAAACCATGGAAAAACAGGATTACAAGTCCCAAAAACACGGTGAACACATTGCCTTATTAACCGGAAACATAAACTGAGTTCATACTCAAGTAGTCTTGCACTTGGATCACTTCAAACCTTGCCTTTGTTGTCCCCAAACCTTAATGCTCTGCATCATTAGGAAAAAGAGAGCGTAAGCACACATGCTTAGTGAGGATGCTCTTAAAACAATGATGCATTTAAAATCCTTTTAAAACTAAACACTTGTTTTCAAACCGTGATTACGACCAAAGCATTTTCATTGATTCCAATCAAAACAAGCATATCGACAATATGCAAAAACATTTACAAATCACATACTTAAATCCCAAAGCATTAAGTCATCTCATGCTTAAATCCCAAAGCATTAAATCATATTACCATGCTTAAATCCCAAAGCATTATAAAGTAGGTTCAACTCATGAACTTGTATATATTAGCATTTATAGTGACCCCAGATAGTCGACCACTATCCTTGATTAGCCGACCGCTAAACTTTAGGTAATCAAACGTTAACCTTTAGGTAACCGACCATTAACCTTATAATTCGGATACACCGACCTCTCATGATAATTGACCACTACCATAACCCATACCATGCCGATCGCAAGATCAACATCAATAAGGGGAACCGACCATTCAACCCAAGTGATAACATCATAGTCTGAGTAACCGACCGCTTACCTCAAGGACCCTTAACCACAATCGATTTTTAACATATTATAGTGCACTTCATCCTATGGCATGCCAACTATATCCGAATGTTTTCTCATCATGTCACGTAGCCAATATATCATTTACAAAACCATTTACTCACTATTTTGCAATGCAGTATACAAAATCACCTCCTATGCATGTCACAATGCCAATGCAATAACACCATTCCCGACAGGAATGAAAACTAGTGCTCACTAGCATTTCTTATACTTTTAAACCCCTGCATATGTACTTAAAATCATACATTTCTAGTATATAAATCAAATCATGCTTACGACCAAATATGAATTACACATGCTCGTATCTGAACCGATATTAAAGAGCAAAAGAGGGAAACTTGCTTTGAGATTAGGTAAGTGTTTCAAGCTTAACATAATCTCCCCAAAACACTTTCAAACCATTTTAAAGGAGTTTAAACCAGTTTCCACTCACCGATACAACTCGCCTTGCTTGCCAACGCGAATCGAGCTCCTGACAAGCTTCTTCACCCTGATTATCCCCTGTTTTAACCACATAAAATCAGAGGGAAAATGCATCATTATGCATTCAAACCATTGCCAACAAGCAATTACCTGCAACTCACAAGTTGCCCACTCAGAAACCATCTAAAACTTATCTAAAACATCTTGAAACACTTCCAAAACTTAACACACCTATAATATAATGATTCAATACATCAAACCTCATCAATTAACATCTAAAAACTCTTTCCCAACATCATTTTACTTCCAGCAATGATAATACTCTATTAACCTCACAAAAACCCTTAACTAACAACCTTACACATTAGATATTCAACTTATTTGAAGATTACAATGATAAAACCCAATTATTAACTCAATTAAACATCAAAATTAGGATCTAATCCAATCATAAACCCAGCAAAACAGATCCAATTCAAAATATGTTAATTTCACCAATCCAAACAAACTAAACCAATTTTCCTTAATTAAACTATCAAAACACATTAGAAAACAATTGTAAAGATTCAACAACTTGGGAATTTCAGTAAAGAACCTTTCATTAGAGGAGAAGAACGAATCTTACCTCTATTGGATGCTTTCTCCATTAATTTAATGATTTACTTAAGAAAATAATGTTAAAACAAAAAGGTTTTGGTAAACTAACAACAAGAAATCATTTGGAAGCAAAAGATTTAAGAAAAGAAAGATTTACCTGAAGATTTAGAAGAAGAAATTGATGTTTGCCTAGATAGACTTTGAGAGAAAATATTTGAGAGAAAGTTAGTTACGTAGTTTTTGTTTAAAAGATTTAATAACCAAATTTATTCTCCCCAACCTATTTATATTTTCCAAAATACATTAAAAATAGAAAATTAAGGGATACAATCTAATGTTAGACTTCTGGGCAATTAGCTCCTTAAAGATTCAAAATTTTGACTCTTTATAAAACAATCACTAAAAATAGTTTTCAAAGTTTGCATTTTGGTCACTAGTCCAAAATGTCCAATTTCCAAAACTTGTTTTCCAAAAATGATTTCACCACAATCATTAATATATTTAATAATGATTTTAAAAAAATTTCCACAATTTTATCACCTTCAAAAATATTTAATTCGATTTAATCCCAAAACTGACTCGAATCTCTAATATCGGTCCACCGAACCTTCGAACCAACCCTTAAAACATCTAGGCCAAAAACTGGGGCATTACAAGAAATTTCTTCCTCGAAATTTAGCTGGAGGAAATAGATGCAGAAATTGTTTCAACATATCCGATTTGCTTTCCCACGTGGCATTCTCAATACCCTTGTGCCTCCACAACACCTTGACAAGCTCAACCGTCTTACCACGCAGAACCTTACTGTTGGTGTCAAGGATCTCCACCGGTTCCTCATCATAAGATAAATTCAACCTCAGCTCAATATCCTCCACCTGCATAACGTGCGATAGATCCGACTGATACCTCTGCAACATCGACACATGAAACACATTATGAATCCTCTCCAACTGAGAAGGTAACCTCAAGCAATAAGCAACTGGACCCACACACTCAACAATCTCGTATGGTCCAATAAACCTCGGGCTAAGCTTCCCTTTTCTCCCAAAACACACCGCCTTCTTCCAAGGTGACACCTTCAAAAACACTCGATCACCAAAAACATATTCTATCTCCCTGCGCTTCAAATCTGCATAGGATTTCTGACGATCTGAAGCCGCTCTCAAGCGCTCACATACCAAATTCACTTTTCATTATTGTCTTTCAACACATCAGGCATCAAATGTGTTTTTCTCCAACCTCAGCCCAACACAATGGTGTACGGCACTTCCTACCATACAAAGCCTCGTACGATGCCATCTGTATACTAGCCTGATAACTATTATTATAAGCAAACTCCACCAAAGGCAACTGCTTTTCTCATGTTCCTTGGAACTCAATAATACAACACCTCAACATATCCTCCAAGACCTGAATCACGCGCTCTGACTGCCCATCAGTCTGAGGATGATATGAAGTATTGAAATTAAGCCGTGTTCCTAGAGCACGATGCAAACACTCCCAACACCATGCTATAAAGAACGGATCTCTATCAAAACTATAGATTGGGGCACCCCATGCAAACGCACAATCTCAAATATATACAGATCAGCCAACCTATCGAAGGTATACGTCGTATGCACTGCCACAAAATGCACACACTTCGTAAACTGATCAACAATCACCCAAATGGAATCCTTTTTGGTCGTGTCAAAGGCAACCCAGACACAAAATCCATGGTTTTTCTTTCCCATTTTTATTCTGATATCCTTAACGGCTATAACAACCCAGAAGGAAATTGGTGCTCAGCCTTTGCTCCCTGACATACCACGCATCAAGGCACAAAATCAGCAACATCTTTCTTCAAACCAACCCAATAGTACTCTTCCTTCAAACCTCGATACATCTTAGTACTACCGGGATGCATAGCAAAAGGACTAGCATGCGCTTTAGTTAAAATGGCATGCCTCAAATCTTCATCTTCGGGCACCACAATCTGAACTTAATAACACAACAACCCATAATCATTAAAATGAAAATCTCTAGGACTTCCATACATGATATCCTTCACAAGCGGTACTAAACTCTCATCATGTGGTTGCTTCTCTTTAATCAACTATGACAAGGACGCTTTTACTTGCAACTCAGCTAACAACCCACTGTCACGCGTCACGCTTAACCCGTAAACATAGCCCTCAACTCGACAACAGCTTTTCTACTCAAAGCATCAGCCACAATGTTAGCTTTACCTGGGTGATACTCGATGGTAAGATCATAATCTTTAAGCAACTCCAACCATATTCGTTGCTTAAGATTTAACTCATTATGCGATATAAGATACTTCAAACTCTTATGATCCGTATAAACTGCACACTTCTCACCATAAAGGTAATGCCTCCAGATTTTCAAGGCAAAAACAACTGCGGTGAGTTTAAGATTATGAGTAGGGTAATTACGCTCATGCACCTTCAACTATCTAGATGCATAGGAAACTACCTTACCTTCCTGTATCAACACGCAACGAGCCCAACATAGGATGCATCACTATAGACAACAAACTCTTTCCCTGATTCTGGCTGAATCAATACCAGAGCTCGTGTCAAAGCTTCCTCCAATCTTTCAAAAGCTCCCTACCTATCCTCTATCCACTCAAAGCGTACGTTCTTTTGGAATAACTTGGTCAAAGGAGTAGCTATACTGGAGAACCCATCAACAAACCTATGGTAATAGCCCTGGCAAGTAGCTCTAGCCTTGCTTTGGCATGTGATCCTGCACATACACACAAAACACACCAAAGCAGCATCTTTTCCCACAAAAATAACCAAGTTATGCAATCAAGCTCAACGATGAAGGAAACATGGATTAATGCATGAATGACTAATTATGTAACTAATATGAGCCTAAGTCTAACAATAATATGAGTAAAAAGGGTAAGAAAAATAGTACTTTTGAACACTTATCACACCTCCAAACTCGAACTATTGCTTGTCCTCAAGCAATGCAAACTAATAGTTACCTGCCAAGACTTCAATTTACAAAAACTTAGCTTTGAACTTGATTTCAATTCTCAGAACCGGGGCACAAAGTATGATTGCTTTTCATTTTTTGGAAAACTTAGGAGTTACTCGGAATCAAACTATAATGCTTGTGAGTGTGTGCGGAGTTGTGTGTAAGTTGATTTTTCAGATTCTATGCAAACAATAGGTTTTCAAATTACTTCATTGGGTTCTTTTTAACATGTTTTAACTAGAGCAAGTTTTGGGCACCTCTAGTGTTTTCTTTTTAGTTTCCTTAAGTTAATGAATTTATTCGACTAGAGCCGGTTTTGGGCACCTCTAGCGATCAATTTTTAGCACATGCTAGAGCCAGTTTCGGGCACCTCTAGTGATCCATTTTTTAGCACATGCTACAGCCAATTTCGGGCACCTCTAGCATTCATCCAATTTTTATTCCAATCCCCCAATTTGTTTAATTATCAAACTAAGTTCACTACAATTCCTTAAATCAATCAAACCACAACAGTGTTTCATCAAATTTAGCATCCTAGTAAAATTCTAAGTTTTTCCATGGTTATCCTAGAATAAAAATTCTATCAATTAAGTGCATTGGCAAAGTCATCAGCGGATATTCATCAAATCTATGCAATTCTTGTTCCAACTAAAGGAATGGTAAGCAATTTATATATCCTAAATGGAATACTTAAGATGAATGCAACTAAACATGGTAACTACTAATAACAATTCCCCCGAACTTGTTGTGCGTAATAAGTGCTACGCAATTGTGCAAGTATACACGTCGCAAGTTATAGTATAAAAGATATCGTCACCACAGGGATTGGTGCCACTTCAAGAATCTAATTTCTTACACTTTAAAAAGTAAAAACACAAATAGAAGATTATAGGAGTTTAACTAATAACTAAACTAGAAAGCAATAAAGTAAAAGAATAAATGAGATCGAATGAGAGAGATAGGCCAGGTTATCGTGAGCTGAGGTGTGATAGCCGATTGGGTCGCCTTGGTAAAAGAGTGCAAGGGAAACTCAGTTGCCGTGGCAACTTGCACATTGGGGTTGCCTTGGCAACTAATCGATGGTTGCCTGGGCGACTAGTCGGGCAACTACTTGGGCATCTGGGTAGCAACCTTCAAGGTTCGGCAAAGCGTTCTTCAATGGTTTCTTCTTATCCCTAAGTCGAAACTCAAGCTACTTATGCATGCCTTGATAATACATCTCTGCGTGAATCAAGGGTGAACAACAACCAATCTTGCGCTCCTCTTAGCCGTTGAAATCCTTAACTTATTCCTAAGCCGGATTAATCTTCACCATCAATAGATTGAATAAAGATCATATTCATTCATATCTTGAATCTAACTCTCCCGATATTAGATAAATAGATGAAGTTACGAGATCCTGTCCCAATTCACTCACAAACAAGAATAAGAACCAAGAAAGATTAAACCTTGAATATAAAAGTGCAAACTCTTATTTACCTAAACAGAATCCAATAGTTTCTCACAACCACAAGACACAATAACCTTAGCCAAATAGATTTAGTTCATGGCTAGGTTCGAAAGAAACACAAGATAAAGAATCCCTAGCATGAACCTAATTGAACAAGAAAGAAAAAGATGAAGAATGGATGGAGCTTTGCCAAAATCCTCCTTGCCCTTGATGTTGTCGAAAATTCTCTCCTCTCTCTCCTTGGAGTTGATGGCTTGGTGATCTATTTATAGGGCTAGATCAAAGTCCTCCTTTGAGGAGGAAGTTAAGTTGGGATTAAATTATCTTTAAAGATTATAATTCTTTATTATAATTATATTCCTTCTAGAACTTCTCCTATCTTCTTGGAATTTAATTCTTCGTTAACCTCTTCATAGAAATCAAACTCCTTTGGGATTTAGCTTTGCTCCACGTCATCTTGGGCTTGTCTAGTCATCAATTTTGACTACCATATCACCTTATTCTTTGTCGATAGTTGCTCTGGCAACTGGCTCGGCGTATCCTTCATGCATTGCCCTGGCTACTAGCTCGGCATCTCCTTCATGCATTGCCCTGGCAGCTAGCTCTAGCCTTACTTTGGCAAGTGATCCTGCACAAACACACAAAACACACCAAAGCAGCATCTTTTCCCACAAAAACAACCAAGTTATGCAATCAAGCTCAACGATGGAAGGAAACATGGATTAATGCATGAATGACTAATTATGTAACTAATATTAGCCTAAGTTTAACAATAATATGAGTAAAAATGGTAAGAAAATAGTACTTTTGAACACTTATCACACCCCAAACTCGAACTATTGCTTATCCTCAAGCAATGCAAACTAATAATTATCTGCCAAGACTTCAATTTTCACAAACTTAGCTTTGAACTTGATTTCAATTCTCAGAACTGGGGCACAAAGTATGGTTGGCTTTTCATTTTTCGGAAAACTTAGGAGTTACCCGAATCAAACTATAATGCTTGTGAGTGTGTGCGGAGTTGTGTGCAAGTTGATTTTTCGGATTCTATACAAACAAGAGGTATTCAAATTACTTCATTGGGTTCTTTTTAACATGTTTTAACTAGAGCTGGTTTTGGGCACCTCTAGTGTTTTGTTTTAGTTTCCTTAAGTTAATTAATTTATTCGACTAGAGCCAGTTTCAGGCACCTCTAGCAATCAATTTTTAGCAATTACTAGAGCCAGTTTCGGGTAGCTCTAGCGATCCATTTTTTTAGCACATGCTAGAGCCAATTTCGGGTACCTCTAGCATTCATCCAATTTTTATTCTAATCCCAGTTTGTTTAACTATCAACCTAGGTTCACTAGAATTCCTTAAATCAATCAAACCACAACAGTGTTTCATCAAATTTAGCATCATAGTAAAATTAAGTTTTTTCATGGTTATCCTAGAATAAAAATTCTACCAATTAAGTGCATTGGCAAAGTCAGCATCAGATATTCATCAAATCTAGGCAATTCTTGTTCCAACTAAAGGCATGGCAAGCAATTTATGTACCCCAAATGCAATACTTAAGATGAATGAACTAAACATGGTAACTACTAATAACTATCCCCCCAAACTCGAGTGAGGCATTGTCCTCAATGCATGCATTAAAGAAAAATAAAAATAACGAAAAACAAAATTCAAACGAGGACTTACTCCAAGAGTTCATTGTCGTGGATGATTAGTTTCCTTTTGGCCGGTGTCTTGATTCTCTTGCTTGAACGCGATGGTTGTTTCCTTGTTGCAGATGGTGGAATCGATCCTCATACAGGGTTGTCCTCATCGTCCTATTCATCAATGTAATTGGCTTTCCGCTTGAAGGATTCAATTGGTGCAGTCTTTGTTGGTCCAATGGAGGACTCGTTCGAATCTAAAAAATCAGACAATGATTCTATACGAGTTTATTCGGGCATAGGTGCTTTACCTTTGGCTTTTGCAGTGGTTGCCGGGATGTCTTTAGCTTTGGTTACCATGGCATCATCTGTTGTGGTTGTCATGGCGACTACTTCATTGGTTGTCGGGGCAAAGATCTCTGCAGGAAAGATTGGGAACAGCACACGACTGTCCGGGTACATTTCTAGGATGACTTGGGTGATGGCATTGTTGTGCTCCTTCATGTACCGCATGAACATTAGTTGCCAATCTTCATTTTGCCTTAGGTGGCTCGCCAATGTTTGCAAGAGTGCTTCAAAGTGTCCCGGGGTTGATGGCCGAGTTACCCGGGCATTAGGTGCTTGGGCATTAGGGATTCTCGGGGAGGTAGGAGTTGCTGCAGAAATTGGATGCCTTGAGGATTTTTTTGGTGCCTCTCCCATTAGATTTTAGATTTGTGCTTGATTCCAACCGGACTTTGGTAGGGCCTTTTCATCGGTGGACTCACTTGGGACATGCATCTCCTTGCAAAGTTTAGAAATTAAGCAAGGCAAGAAAAGAGAACCCTTATCTTTTGAGCTACATGCAAAAATCTCATAACAAATAATTTTTCCAATGTTAATGATGCGATTATGGAAAATAGAATGTATGAGCAAAAGACGTGGTATATCAACGGTAGTATTGTGTATGGTGGGCATTAAAGAAGTTTTAACAAACTTATTCCATAGTTTTGCCTCGGGTTTAAGTCGAAGGCGATTTACCGTGCCCTTGTATTTACCATCATTCCAATGAGTTCCCGATTGAGTGAGTTCTTGAAGCACCTTGTCGAGTTGCTTGGGTGTGATTTGATCAACAAAGGCTTGATGCTCGTCCTTCTCAATGTAAAGCCCGTAAAAGGCGTTGATGTTTTCGGGGCTTGTGAGTATGGCCTTGTCATGAACAAAACATGAAGATTATCCTGGTTAGGTGACTGAGCATGGAATTCTCTTACCCATGAGATGTTACCCGGTTTCGATTGATGGCAAAAGATTTGCCACTTTTGATGTGCAATCCTCTCGAAGATGAATGGTTCAAGGCCGAAATCTTGATGAGAGTTGGAGTATTCAAAGCCTTGTTCTTCGTAAATCTTCTGGCTTTCATACTTGGAGTGAAATCTTTCTTGAACCAGCGATGTAGCAAACTTCTTGTATCTTTATTCTTTGGAGGAACTTGTACGAACCAAAAATTTAATTTTGGATGCCATGGATGATATTGGTTGTGTTGTAAAAACAAAGAAAAGAAAATAAAGAAACTAAAGAGTTGCAAGATGAAAAGTAGGAATAGGTTTCTTGGAAGTTAAGGGTGATGGGTTATATAGAAAAGATAGGTAGTAAATATGGTGGGTGGGATTAATTTTGGAAAGAAGAAAAAGAGGGTTTCGGTTTAGGGGAAAGGTGACGGCTAGGGGGTATATTTAGGGTATGTTGGAGGGTTTATATAAGCCTTAGATTCAGCCCATTAATTTCTTTGTTAAAGATGTTTTCCTTCTTGAATCAAAATTCCTCTTTATCTTGAACTCTTTTCCTACAATTCAAAGACAAATCAAATAAGGATTAAAATTAAAGATAAACTAATAAAAGAAAATAAATAAAGATGTATAAAGAAATTCTTAAACTTAAAAAGATAAATATGAAAGAAAGATGTAGTTTTAATCTTAAAGAAAATAAATCTATCATAAAACAAAACAAATAATCGACAATAATAAAATAAAAATTAATTAGTTCAAAAAAAAGAAATAAAAATAAAAATAAAAAATAAAAATAAAATATCGAAAGGAGAGCATGCTCATGCATCTCCTAAGCTGACCACTTCTTTGTTATGTTCCACATGGGCACCGTTGTAGTGCTTCAATCTTTGTCCATTAACTTTGAATTCATGTTTGTCAGTGATGGACTTGATTATCACGGCACCATGGGAGAATGGTTTGACAACTTCGAATGGTCCCAACCATCTTGATTCCAGCTTTCCCAGGAAAAGTTTTAGCCGAAAATTGAATAAGAGAACTAGTTGCCCTGGCATGAATTGCCGCGGCAATAGTTTCTTGTCATGCCATTGCTTTGTTTTCTACTTGTAGATTCGTGCATTGTTATAGGCGAGTGCACGGAATTCTTCTATCTCGTTGAGGTCCAACAAACGTTTTTCTTCGGCAATTTCCCAATCCATATTCACGGTCTTGATTGCCCAATATGCCTTGTGTTCGATTTCCACCGGTATATGGCATGTTTTGCCATAGACAAGTCGGAAGGGGGACATACCTAAGGGTGTTTTGAATGCAGTGCAATATTCCCAAAGTGCGTAATCTAGTCTTAATGACCAATCCTTCCTATAAGGATTTACAACTTTCTCGAGTATACCCTTCAATTCTCGGTTGGAAATTTCTGCTTGCCCGTTGGTTTATGGGTGATATGCCGTGGCAATCTTGTGTGATACGCCGAAGCGTTGCAACATCTTGGCAAAAAGTCTATTGTCAAAATGCTTGCCTTCGTCACTGATAATTGCTCTCGGCATCCCAAACCGTGTAAATATGTTTTTCTGCAAGAATCGTTGCACGGTCTTGGAATCATTGTTAGGAACTGCTGCTACCTCAACCCATTTACACACGTAGTCGATGACAAGTAGAATGTAGAGGTTGCCGAATGAAGATGGAAAAGGCCCCATAAAATCAATCCCCCATACATCAAACAATTCCACCTCGATGATGTTTTGGAGCGACATCTCATGTCGTCTAGAGATATTGCCCGTCCTCTGGCAATGATCACATTGCTTATAAAAGTCTTGGGCATCTTTGTACAATGTTGACCAATACAAACCGGATTGCAAAACTTTGGCCACGGTACGAGTTCCTACAAAATGTCCTCCATAGGGTGAAGAACAGCATTGCCAGAGTACATTATGTTGCTCCTCTTCAGGGACACATCGGCGTATAACCTGATCTGCATATTGTTTAAACAAAAGAGCCTCGCTCCAAAAGTAATGCTTAGCATCATGGCAGAACCGCTTCTTCCCTTGGTGAGTAAGACCATAAGGTAAAATACCACAAACAAGGAAAATAACTAAATCCGCGTACCAGGGTATTGTCGAGGCATGTGCTGCCGTGGCGACTGCTCCCAAATTTGCTGAGACTTGCGCGCCAAGGGCTGATGCGGCGTCGAGAGTTGCCGAGGCGTGCGCGTCCATAGTTGCCGAGGCGTCGAGGGTTACCGAGGTATGCACGTCAAGGGTTGCCGAGGCATGCGCATCCATGGTTGCCGAGGCAACTAAAAGTTGCTCATCCGGGAATGCATCACATATCTCTAGAAAATAGATATTTGATTGTCGAATATCAAATTCTTGTAAAAGTGATCGGCCACTTGATTTTCTGGTCCTTTCCTGTCCTTAATTTCAAATATCAAATTCTTGTAAAATTAATATCCAACGAATCAAACGAGGTTTGGCATCCTTTTTAGAAAATAGATATTTGATTGTCGAATGGTTCGTATGAACAATTACCTTTGTACCAATCAAATAAGATCAAAACTTGTCAAATGCGAAAACTACAGCTAGTAACTCTTTCTCCGTTGTTGTGTAATTCATTTGAGCACTATTAAGAGTTTTACTAGCGTAGTATATCACATGGAAGGTCTTATCTGTGCGTTGGCCTAGGACTGCTCCTACCGCAAAATCACTTGCATCACACATGAGCTCAAAAGGTAGCGTCCAATCTGGTGGAACGACAATGGGTGCTGAGGTAAGCTTTTCCTTTAGGGTTTCGAATGCTTGGGCACAAGAATCATCAAAATCGAAGACTTTATCCTGTTCAAGCAAATTACAGAAGGTTTATTGATTTTAGAAAAATTATGAATGAACCTCCTATAAAAACCTGCATGTCCAAGAAAGCTTCGAATTCCTTTAACCGAACTTGGCGAGGGTAATCTCTCGATCACGCCCACCTTGGCTTTGTCTACTTCAATTCCCTTGGATGAAATCTTGTGGCCGAGCATTATTCCTTCATCTATCATAAAATGGCACTTCCCCCAATTGAGGACTAAATTAGTTTCTTCACATCTTGCCAACACCTTCTCTAAATTGCCGAGGCAGTTGTCGAAGTCATTACGAAAAATAGAAAAATCATCCATGAAGATCTCAAGGAAGTCTTCGACCATGTCTGAAAAGAGTCCCATCATGCATCTTTAGAAGGTTGTTGGGGCGTTACACAATCTGAACGGCATCTTTCAGAAAGCATAAGTACCGTATGGGCATGTGAAGGTTGTCTTTTCTTGATCTTCTGGTGCTTTGACAATTTGATTGTAACCTGAATAACCATCAAGAAAACAATAAAAGGGTTTACCTACAAGACGGTCAAGCATTTGATCAATAAAAGGGTAATGGGAAGTGATCTTTCCTAGTGGCTTTGTTTAGCTTTCAATAATCCATACAAACCCTCCAACTGGTCACATTCCTGGTTGGAATGGGTTTATTGTTTTCATTACTTACCACCGTTATACCTTATTTTTTCGGTACACATTGTACCGGACTTACCCATGTACTATCAGAGATAGGGTATATAATACCGGCGTCAAGCCACTTGATGATTTCTTTCATTACAACCCCTTTCATGGCATGATTCAGTCTCCTCTAGGCCTCAATTGAAGGTTTGTGATCATCTTCCAACAAATTCTTGTGCATGCACACTACCGGGCTAATTCCCTTTAAGTCGACAATTGTCCACCATATTGCCTTCTTGTGTAGCATCAACTTTTTGATCAGCTTCTTTTCTTGCTCAGGCTGTAACTTAGCAGAAATAATTACAGGCAATGTATTATCGGTTCCTAAGTATGTATATTTTAGTTGCTCTGGCAACTATTTCAACTCAAGAATCGGTGGTTGTTCAATAGAGGGCTTTTCGAGTTTACCTTCCTTACCTGAGTAATCCAGTGGTTCAAAGTATGTACCTGGTCGATTGACTAGCCAATTTGCCTCTTCTTGTTGTTCCTCATCGATCGGATCTTCATACTCCTCAGGCTCCTCTTGATCGACAATGTAGTTGCCGAGGCAACTAAATTGCTTGTCGAAGTTAAATTCTGCCGTGGCATGAAGAAGTTAGCATTCTTCTGGATCATCGGCATGCCTTAGTGTTTGGAACACATTTATTTTAACTTGCTGGTCATTCACCTTCATTGTGAGTTCTACCTTTTCAACATCGATCAAGGTTCTCCCTGTTTCTAGGAATGGTCTCCCGAGAATGATAGGTGCATGCTCATCTGCTTCACAATCCAAAACAATAAAGTCAGTGGGAAATATAAATTTATCAACTTTTACTAGTATGTCTTCGATTTTTCCCTCTGTATGCACATAGGATCTGTCAGCTAGTTGTAGCATAACTGTTGTAGGTCTTGCCTTTCGGATTCCTAGTTTCTGGAAAACT
The DNA here is from genome assembly GCA_019671005.1 of Hibiscus mutabilis. Lineage (NCBI taxonomy): Eukaryota > Viridiplantae > Streptophyta > Magnoliopsida > Malvales > Malvaceae > Hibiscus > Hibiscus mutabilis. The sequence continues at coordinate 20,843,670 of CM033744.1, read as the reverse complement.
GATTTAGGCATCAAGTTTATGCTAGCCCTAAGGTCGCATAATGCTTTCCCGACATAGTGGTTTCCAATGGAACAAGGTATTGTAAAACTTCTGGGATCCTTCAACTTAGGTGGCATACGATTGTGCAACATGGCCATGCATCCCTCTGTTGCGGCAATTGTTTCAAACTCTTCTAGCCTTGTTCTCTTGGACACAATGTCTTTAAGAAACTTGGCACAGTTCGGCATTTGTTGAATTGCTTCCACCAATGGCAAGTTGATGTGGACTTGCTTGAGGATATCAAGAAACTTCTTGAATTGATATTCTTGCTTTTGTCGCTTCAACCTTTGTGGGAATGGTGGTGGAAGTTGGATATCTTTGATCCTTTCATTGGTTTGGAACCTGATTGATGGCATTGCCGAGACAACTGGAGTTGCCGAGGCATTATCAACTAGGGCTGTCGAGGCATGCTTATCGCAAGTTGCCAAGGCATCCTTATCGTCGGTTGTCGAGGCATGCTTATTGCCGGTTGCTGCGGTAATTCCTGGTTCAACATCTGAGGCTTTGCCGCTAGGTTCGTCTTGATCTTTTTGTTGAGTTTTATTTGATGAGCGAGATTGAGCCTCTTTAAGTTGTTGGCCACTTCTAGTGGTGATCGCCTTACATTGCTCATGGCCAGTTCCTCTTGCGACTTCAGTATCGCTAGGTATACCTCCTTGCGGTCTAGTATTCAAGTTTAGAGCAAATTGTCCGACTTGATTTTCCAATGATTTGATTGTCGCCTCTTGGTTTTGTAATCTCATCTCGGTCTTGTTAATAAAAGCATCAGTTCTTTTTATGAAGTTAATATTCTCATCCATATAAGATTCGTTTTCATCATAAAAGCATTTAGAGAATTTTCCAAAGAACTAGATCTTGTCGGTTGTTGCTGCGACAACTGTTGCCATGGCATATTCTGCTGGAATCCCGATGCTTGTGCATTTTGATTGTTCTGGTTTAGAGCATTTTTGGGATTACTCTATGAAAAATTCGGGTGTTTCTTCCAAGCTGGATTGTATGTATTGGACATCACATTGTTGTTCCGGTTGTAATTCCCCACATAGAAGCTAGATTCCGGATTCGGCATACATTCAGAAGAATCATGGTTACCACAACATAACTCGCAAAAAGAATCCATTACCTTGACCTCATGTGTGTTGTTTGGTTTTTGCATGTTTTGCACCATCTTGGTTAAAGTGGCCAATTCTGCCAAAATTGAGTATGATGATCCTAGTTCATGTATTGTGGCTTGGCGTCTAACTCCTCCTCGTCTAGTAGAGGGGAATTGATAATCATTCTTGGCAAGCCTGTTTAAAATTTGCATTGCTTTCTTCGGCGACTTATCTAGGAGTATGCCTTTTGCCGAGGCATCTAGCATCATCCTTGTTGGTGTATTCACAGCGTTGTAAAACATTGTTACTTGTGTCCACACTGGGAATCCGTGTAGGGGACATTTGTGTAGAAGTTCTCTACATCGCTCCCAAGCCTCGTACATTGATTCATCAACTGCCTGCCGAAAAGAAGTAATGTCGTTACGAAGCTTATCAGTCAAATTTGTAGGATTAAACCGAGCAAGGAAATCACGACAATGATCGGTCCAAGATCCTATTGATTTGGCAGGAATGCTATTCAACCATGTTTTTGCCCTATCCCTCAGTGAATAGGGGAATAATCTTAATCGTAAAACATCGGGGGTGACTTCGTGTATTTTGAACGAGTTGAAAATCTCGAGGAAAGATTTAAGATGTTGTCGTGCATCTTCAGCTGGTGAGCCGCCAAATTGACCAATTGTGTTGATCATATTAAACATCACCGGTTTCAACTCAAAGTGTTCGGCTTCAATTTCAGGTGCGAAAACTCCTGGATTAAGTCCATCAAGATCTTCTTGAAGATAGTCTCGAATAGTTCTGTTTTGTGCAAGAATCACTCCTTGTCCTGCTGGAACATCTTTATTCATATTGCCGTCTTGATTAGCCATTGATACTCTTAACCTTCGTCTAAGTCTTTGTAAGGTTCGTTCGATTTCTGGATCAAAGGGATATTCTGGTGTAATCGATCTCGCCCTAGTCATATACCAATGCAAAACCAAATTTTGTTAGCCATTTGAATCTTAAACAAGAAAAGTAAAAAGAAAGTGCAAGAAAATAAAAACAAAATCGCTATTGCCAACCCCGGCAATGGCGCCAAAAACTTGTTGCGCGTAATAAGTGCTACGCAATTGTGCAAGTATACACGTCGCAAGTTATAGTATAAAAGATATCGTCTCCACAGGGATTGGTGCCACTTCAAGAATCTAATTTCTTGCACTGTTAAAAGTAAAAAACACAAATAGAAGATTATAGGAGTTTAACTAATAACTAAACTAGAAAGCAATAAAGTAAAAGAATAAATGAGATTAAATGAGAGAGATAGGCCAGGTTATCATGAGCTGAGGTGTGATAGCCGATTGGATCGTCTTGGTAAAAGAGTGCAAGGGCAACTCAGTTGCCGTGGCAACTTGCACATCGGGGATGCCTTGGCAACTAATCGATGGTTGCCTGAGCGACTAGTTGGGCAACTACTTGGGCATCTGGGCAGCAACATTCAAGGTTCGGCATAACGTTCTTCAATGGTTTCTTCTTATCCCTAAGTCAAAGCTCTAGCTACTTGTGCATGCCTTGATAATACATCCCTGCGTGAATCAAGGGTGAACAACAACCAATCTTGCACTCCTCTTAGCCGTTGAAATCCTTAACTTATTCCTAAGCAGGATTAATCTTTGCCATCAATAGATTGAATAAAGATCATATTCATTCGTTTCTTGAATCTAATTTCTTGAATCTAACTCTCCCGATATTAGATAAACAGATGAAGTTACGAGATCCTCTCCCATTTCACTCGCAAACAAGAATAAGAACCAAGAATGAATAAACCTTGAATAGAAAAGTGCAAACTCTTATTACCTAAATAGAATCCAACAGTTTCTCACAACCACACGACACAATAACCTTAGCCAAATAAATTTAGTTCATGGCTAGGTTCCAAAGAAACACAAGATAAAGAATCCCTAGCATGAACCTAATTGAACAAGAAAGAAAAAGATGAAGAATGGATGGAGCTTTGTCAAAATCCTCCTTGCCCTTGATGTTGTCGAAAATTATCTCCTCTCTCTCCTTGGAGTTGACGGCTTGGTGATCTATTTATAGGGATAGGTCAATGTCCTCCTTTGAGGAGGAAGTTAAGTTGGGATTAAATTATCTTTAAAGAATATAATTCTTTATTATAATTATATTCCTTCTAGAACTTCTCCTATCTTCTTAGAATTTAATTCTTCTTTAACCTCTTCATGGAAATCAAACTCCTTTGGGATTTAGCTTTGCTCCACGTCATCTTTGGCTTGTCTAGTCATCAATTTCGACTACCATATCACCTTATTCTTTGTCGACAATTGCCCTGGCAACTGGCTCGGCGTCTCCTTCATGCATTGCCCTGGCAACTAGCTCGGCATCTCCTTCATGCATTGCCCTGGCAACTAGCTCTAGCCTTGCTTTTGCAAGTGTTCCTGCACATACACACAAAACACACCAAAGCAGCATCTTTTCCCACAAAACAACCAAGTTATGCAATCAAGCTCAACGATGGAAGGAAACATTGATTAATGCATGAATGACTAATTATGTAACTAATATGAGCCTAAGTCTAACAATAATATGAGTAAAAAGGGTAAGAAAAATAGTACTTTTGAACACTTATCAGTAAAAACTGGCCAACCCCAGAAAACTTCGAACCTCTGACACAGACTTAAGCATTTTCCAACTCATCACAACTTCAATTTTGTGCGGATCAACACGAATCCCCTCGGCCGACACCATATGCCCTAGGTAAACAACCTCTCTAAGCCAGAACTCACACTTTCTTAACTTGGCATAACGCTCACAATCTACAAATCCTTATCATGATCCTCCTCGGTACGAGAGTAAACAAGAATATCATCGATAAACACAACAAAAAATTGATCCAAAAACTCATGGAAAACCCAATTCATCATTTCCGTGAAAGCAGCTAGTGCATTGGTCAAACCAAACGACACCACCAAAAACTCATAATGCTCATACCTCGTACGAAAAGCTATCTTGGGCACATCCACACCCTTCACCTTTAACTGATAGTAACTAGACCTCAAATCTATCTTAGAGAACACAGAAGCACCCTTAAACTGATCAAACATATCATCAATCTGCGGTAAAGGATACTTATTCTTTATCGTCAACTTGTTCAGTTGCCAATAATATATACACATCCGCAACGTACTATCCTTCTTTTTCACAAACAACATCAGTGCACCCCATGGTGAAATACTTGGTCTAACAAGCCCTCGATCAAGCAACTCTTGTAGTTGCATTTTCAACTCCTTCAACTCCTTTAGGGTCATGCGATACAGAGCAATTGAGACGGGTGTCGTATCCCCATAAACCTCAATGCCAAACTCTACCTCCCGATCTGGTGGCAACCCCGACAACTCTTTTAGAAAAACACCCAAAAACTCGCATACCGTACGGATATTGTGCACCCTCAACTCCTTCGAACCATGATTCATAATATAGGCTAAGAAAGCCTCACATCCGAAATCAATCATTTGTCTCGCTTCTAAAGCTGAAACAACTTTAGACAGGAAGTTAGCATTCTCACCCACAACCATGAAATCATCAGACAACCTCATAGATATCCGTTTGGTCTCAAAATCTACCACAGCCATATGTTTGGTCAACCAATCCATCCCCAAAATAACATCAAAATTGTGGAATGGCAACTTCATCAAATCCATATCAAACACAAGTCCCTGAACCATCAGCGGACATTGACGATACAACTTCCTAACCACGACTGTCTCCCTAAGAGAACTGGTCACCCTAACACCCACATTAAGTATTTCAACCGGTATATCAAGCAACTGTGCATGCTCATTCAAGATATATGAATGGGTAAAACCATAATTAATTAGTGAATACAACGGCAAAGACTGTAAAGTGAATGTACTTGCAATCACATCAGAGTCATTGCGACCCTCACGATGAGCATACACTCTAGTTGGTATACCTCCCTCGGGCTGGATAGCAACTGTATAAGCCACAGTCCTCTGCCCACCATCTCTGAGCTAAAACTAACCACGACCTCTCTATAGAGAAACAACAAGTGTAGCACCCTGCCCACCCCCAGCTAACAAAGGATAATCACGCCTCAGATGGTCTCCAGACCAATAACTCCAACAAGCATTAGCCATAACAGTCGTAGGTGCCTGACTCTCTCTGGCCAAATATGGATAATCTCACCATAGATGATCACGTGATCTACAAACCCAACACGTATTATGCGGAGCTCTAACCTGGGTACCCTCTCCCTACGCTCTATGCCCAACAACACCTCTACCGCGTCTCTGATTAGGGCGATACTTCCTATCACGATGTCTATTGTCTTGACCACTACCAAAGCTAGAATCTGCCACCCTCTTACTAGAGCTAAAGCCTCGAGACCCAGAATCCAAACCAAGATTCTACTAGATATCCTTAGCTCACATAACCAATACGTCAAAATCTGTATATTTAGCAGCAATCATGTACGTCTTAACCTTCTACACCAGCCCATAGCAAAAATGATCACATCGCGATTACACGTCAGGAACCAACTCAGGTGCATATTGGCTCAACCTCACAAAATGCACCTCATACATAGAAATTGACATACCACCCTGCACTAGAGCCATAAACTTTCTCTTCCATTCGTCTAGATATTGAACCCCCAAGTACCTTTTCTGAAAAGCTTCATAAAAGAACTCTCATGTTATATCCTCGGGTACCATCCCAATTGTCACAGTGGTCCACCAGCTGTAGGCATCTCCCTACAATAGAGACACAACACAACCCAACTTACGGGCATTTGTACAACCCATTTGACCCAGTATCCTCTCAGTACTAGCCAACCAATCCTCAAAAGCCTCTGGTGCTAGACCACGAAACTCAACTTCGCCCAGACTGTGAAGACGCTCTAACAGTAAACTCGTCTGCCCAACCACTGGTGCCAGTACATGAACACCTACAACTACTGCCTGAAACGCACCAGTCACGGCCTGAATCAATGGTGCCATGTCACTCGTCCCTGGCTCAGCTGACATAGATGGTACTTACTCCACTTTCGCAGGTGGATTAGGTGGGGGCGGTGACAACCCTTTAAGAGGTATGACATCCTCCTCATTTCCCTGTCTAACGGAAGCAGCAATCATACCAGATCGCAGCTCTCTACTCGGTCCCATCATGCTAAAAATATATAAAAGGCATGATATTTTACCAAAAACAAAATAATCAGGCCAGCTTAAGCAAGGATCCAAGACTTCTATTTCAAAACGAAAACAACTTAGACTATAATAATAAGGCAATGAGTTTCCCAAACTTCCCCCCAATATAGCATAAAGCAATCAACGTGCATATTATAATCACCGTGCATAACAAACAACATATTACAACTCACAACAACATTACAACAACCATACCAACTCCCAAATATTGCAAACCTGGATCTGATATCACCAAATGTAACCCCCTCGATCCGGCCTAGTCGCAAGACCGAACCGAGCGAGCTACATTAGGTTTACCAAGGTAAATCGTGAATAAGATATTCGAAATACGTCTATTTTTTTCTTTTATCTTATCTAGATACAGATTATTATCCTAAGTGTTCATATTGACAACGGGTGAAAACTCAACTTATTCGGGCGTCGAATTGACATTCAATTGGGTATAATTGTAATTTAAGGACCAAGTTGCAATTTTGGAAAACTACAAGGACTTAACCCCTTTTTACGTTACCGACCTTTAATTAACCCAATTTCATGTATACATGTCAAAACACAGCTCACAATGATTATCCATACTCATTCAATTGCATCCACAATAATTAGGGACTAAAACACCAGAAAACATAACTTCAAAACATCCAAATAAATGAATTAACGGTTAGCTGTATCGGTACATTTACACACGTATCAGTACGTGTTTGCTATTTCAAAATCCCCAAATTCCAGTAACCAAAACTCGTATCAAAATGGCCTCGCGTACGGATACGCCATACCTATTACACTTACCTTGTACCGAAATGGTTCCTCGTGTACCAAAATGCTAAGCCTGGAAAGGCTTACCCATACCGATATGCTCATCCCACGTACTGAGACAGTGGCCCCAAACGGTATGTAACGCTCTAGTTTTGGGCCTAGTGGTTTTAAGGCTGATTAGACGGTTTAGTGCACCAGGTTAGAGATTCGAGTCGAATTCAGGAGCAGATATTTTTCTAAAAGATAAAATTACAGAAAAATGTTTAAAATTCCTATTTTAATATATTATAAATATTGGTGAAAGCAATTTTGGAAAATAAGCTTTGGAAGGGTGACATTTGTTAGCGACCAAAATGCAATTTTTGTAAACTATTTTATAAGGTTACTGTTTTGTAAAGAGTCAAAAATTTGAATCTTTAAGGAGCTATTTTACCATTTGGTCTAATCTGAGTTTTCTCTTAACTAGGATTATTTTAAAAGGGTTTTAATTAAAAGAATTAAAAAGGAGTTTAGTTAAAAGGTAATTATTTTTCTAAAACACAAATTGACGTAACTTTTTTACTCTCGCATTTTCTCTCAAAATACTCTTAGCCAAAAACTCATTTTCCAATCAGATATTCAAGGTAATGATCTTGTTTCTTAATCGTTTGATTTTCTAAAAGATTCTTTAACTTGTTTTCTCAAAAATCTTATTGAATCTCATTGTTTTTCAAGAGGAAAACGTCCAATTAAGGGGAAACTCACTCATTAGAGGTGAGTTTCGTTCTTCTCCTCTAATGAAAGATTCTTTACTAAAATTCCCAAGTTCTTGACTCTTTATATATGTTTTCTAATGGATTTTAATTGATTAATTATGGATTTTTGCTTAACTGGGGGTTAATTGATGGAATCTTGTGATTTTCGAAATGGATCTGTTTATTCAGTTTTAAGGATAGATTTCAATCTTATTTTGGATGTGTTATATTTTAGATAAGTTGTTTTTACTAATGGAATCCCGAAATTGGTTGAATTAATTGTTAGGTGTTAGTTAATGGTTTTGGGGGTTGTTTTTAGAGCTTAATCATAGCTGGAAGTAAAAGGATGTTGTAATAGGGTTTTTAGATGTTATTTGATGAAGTTTGATGTCGCGAATTGTTATATTATGGCTGGCTTAAGACTAAGTGTTTGAGGTTGATTTCGGTAAATTTTGGATGAGTTTTGAGTGGGCATCTTGAGAGCTGGTGGGATTTTGGTTTGAAACAGAGAGTTGGATGCATTTTAATGCCTGCTTCCTCTGGTTTTGTGTGGCCAAAACAGGGGATAATCAGGGCGTAGCATCTTGAGGTGGTTTGTGGCTTGCCGGGAGCTTGTTTCGCGGTAGCAAGAAAGACGAAGTGAAATCGGTGAGTAGAAACGGTCTTAAAAGTCTTTCAAAGGTTTGAAAGTGGTATTGGAAGTTTACGTTAAGTTTGAAACACTTACCTAAGCTTGGAAGTAAGTTTCCCTCCTTTGCTCTTTAATATTGGTTCGGATATGAGCATGTGTGATTCATGTTTTGGTCCTAAAAATGGTTGGTTTTACTTACTGTAAATGCATGATTTTAAAGTACATATGAAATGGTTTAAAAGTATATTGAATGCTAGTGAGCATTGGTTTTTATTCCGGTCAGGAATATGATGTTGCTATGGCAATGTGATTTGCATATGTAGGGATTTTGTGTAATGCATTGTAAAACAGTAAGTAATGGTTTTGTAAATGTTATATTGGCTATATGACAAGGTGAGAAAACATTCGGATATAGTTGACATGCCATAGGATAAAGTGCACTATAATAGGTTTAAAAATTGATCATGGGTTAAGAGTCCTTGAGGTATAGCGGTCGGCTACCCGGACTATATTGTTATCACTTGGGTTGAGCGGTCGGTTCACCTTGTTGATGTAAAGCTTGCGGTCGGCAAGGTTGTAAAGTCATACGGTCGGCAAAGGGAGATTTGTGTATCCGATGTGTAAAGTTAACGGTTGGTTTGTAACCCCTTGACCCGACCTAATCGCAAGACCAAACCAAATGAGCTACATTAAGTTTACCGAAGTAAACTGTGAAGAAAACTCTGAAAATATGACCATTTATTTCTTTTATCTTATCTAGATGTTGGTTATTACCCTACATGTACATACAAACAACAAGTGAAAACCCAACCCAATCGGGCATCGAATTGATATCCAATTGGTCGCTTTACAATAATAGGAACCGAAACGTAAATCTACAAATCTTTAAGGGTTAACCTATAATTTGCTTTATCAATCTTCGATTTTTCAGGTTACAAGCATACATGCCAAATTTCAACTTAAAACGATCATCCAAACTCATTTAGTTGCATACATAACCAACTGTAATTTCCATTATTTCGAAAGACCATTTTCATAATTAAAGTTACCAATCCTCAATTAAACCAATTACATGCATACTGGTGAAATTTCAAGTCGAAACGATCATTCAAACTCATTTAATTGCATGTATATCACTCAGGGACTAAAACGAGAGAAAACAGAAACCTAAAACATACTTTTAACTAACGTAACCACTGACTGTATCGATACGCAGGCAAGTGTATCGATACGCCAGAGCTTTCTCAAAATTCCAAATTCTAGTAGCTCAAAACCGTATCGATACACCTTAACGTGTATCAATACACTATACCTAAAACTGTAAACCCGTATTGATACTGTCACCCGTGTACCGATATGCTAAGCCTGAAAATGTGCTTACCCGTATCGATACAGTCTCCCATGTATCGATACGCTGTGCCTGGAAACACTTACATGTATTGATACGGGCACATGCGTATTGATACGCCCTGACTTGTAACATCAAAATTTGCTGGTTTTTAGCCTCGTTTTGGAATTCTAACACTTAAGCATGCTTCTAAAAATCAAATAACATCATCATTGGTCATTTACCATCAACTACCATAAACCAAACATCAAGAAACAATAATCATGCTTTAAAGGTAAACTATAGGCATGCTTCCTAATACTCAAGCAACCACAACATGAACCATATGCAAAATCCAACAAACCAAGCTTATCGCAAGTCCAAAGCAATAATATAAACTTGCTGAAATGGAGAAGTAACCACTCAAACCCTCCCAACAACATTTAAGCCACATTGCCTTTATTACTACTTTAAAACCCAAACATACTATGGTAAATAAAGTCATGGAATTTCCTCCTTGCTTGCTAGGCCACTTGCATTCAATCAATTTGCATTGTTGATAAAAGAGAGCGTAAGCAATCATTGCTTAGTGAAAATGCTCAAAATACAAACAATCATCCAATGCAATTGAAATCCATTTTAAAACATTCATGCCATTCTTTCAAAACATGCACTTAGTCTTTACAAAATCAGCATATTAAACTATATGCAACATGTACCATGGATTCCACAGAATAATCTCATATGCAATTCCCTCTATTTAAGCCTTTCCCATGCATAACATCCCATATGCAAAGATTAAGGAGTAAAACATGTGTAAGCACTTTATTCCAAATCAAACCATCAACATCAAACATTTAAAACATTATACTGGCTTGCAAGTGATCCATCTCAACAACAATATTTCTATAAAACCATCATTAACATCGGTAACATCCACAGATTTCCTAAGAGATCTTGCAATCTCTTGCAGCTCAATGGCATGGAGTCGTGCAACACATACACCACCTCTACGCTACCAAGGCTAATCCTCCAACTTTGAGTAAACACATTCGACGCATCAACCTCTACAGCGCGTCGCTGGAGTAAAAGTCATCAAAGTGCTACCTCAACAACATTGGGGTTCACATGATCGGAGTAAGTACCTCTTGTACCACTTCTACAACCACGAATGACTTATTATAGTGCACTTTAAATCCTATGGTCGGCCAATTATATCCGATAACATTTTCATTTCATCACTTGCCAATATAATTCACTTTTATAAACATACCTCACACTTTTCTTATGCATTAATCAAATCACTTTAACATGCACTAAACCATGCATAAACAATGTTCATCATATTCTTTGAAATCATGCATTACTTTCCAAATGCATCTAACATCATTTCATATCAATTCCCAGCATTAAACCATGCTCATTTCATCCATAAAACAGGAGGTAAACAATCATTTAACAAGTGCATTCGTAAATCATTTGCCAACTGAAATCGAGAGAGAGAAATCCACTTTACTTACTTTCGAGTCTGAGACCAGAGTATCAAGCCTATTCTAGACTCCCATTAAACCTTTTCAAACCATTGAAAAGCCATTCTTATCCGTTTCACTCACCGACAAAGCAACACCTTCCTTGCCGATGTCAAATCAAGCCTTCGACAACTCCTCAACACCAAGATTCGTTTCCGAACAAATTTCCCCTGTTTCAAACACATCATAACAAAGAATCCAATGCATCCAAACTCATAACAATACAACAATTAATTGCACCCAACTATAGTCCTCCACAACACTCTATCTTAACAACCGAAAACGTCATCTATTCACCAAAAACCTCAACCCAGCCCACAACTACGAATCTCAATGTTCAAATAACATCAATTAACATCAAAACAACAACCTTATACCTCCAGCAACCAAAAATTAACCTCAACACCTCAAAATCTCTTAATTACCAAACTAACAAACTAGAGATTCAATAGATATTGGATTCTATCATCAAAACTCACTTCATTATCATATTAAACATCAAAATCAAGGTATAAACCAATCCTTAACTCAGCAAAAACAGATCACTACAAATTTCTTCAATTTTTCATCATAAACCATCAATTAAACCATAAATCCGAGTTTAATTAATCAAAACCCAATGAAAATCATATAAAATGGATCAAGAACTTAGGAATTTCAATAAAGAACCTTTCATTATTGGAGAATAACGAATTCTTACCTCCAATGCTGATTTCTCCCCTTAATTGCTTTATAAAGCATGAAAATCAAGGTAGAAATAATAAGTATTTGATGTAAAAGCTTTAGAAATCAATTGGAAATCAAAAACTCTTTGAAGTCCTAATTTTGCCTGAAGAAATTGAAGCTGAAAATATGTTTGGCTGGAGAGAATTTGAGAGAAAGGAGTTACAATGTTAGTTATGTGAAATTCATTTAAAATGTGTTTAATTAATTCTCTCCGCTATTTATACCTCTTAAAAACTTAATTGAAAATAGTTAATTAAATGGAGAAATCTGATGAAACCATTTTGGATTATTAGCTCCATAAAGATTCAAAGTTTTGACCTATTTTCAAAACAGTCACTAAAAATAGTTTTGCAAACTTTGCGTTTTAGTCACTAACTCAAAATGTCCCATTTTCGAATTTCATTTTCCAAATTTGTTTTTACCAAAATCATTTATATATTTAATAATGATTTTAGACTATTTTTCCATATTTTCATCTTCAATAAAAATATTTAATCCAATTTAAATCCCGAATCTGACTCGAAACTCTAATCCCGATCCACCGAGCTGAATAAACCATTCCCAAAAACTCCTAAGCCCAAAATCGAGGCATTACAACTCTCCCCCTCTTAAGAAATTTCATCCTCGAAATTTACCTGGAGGAAAAAGATGCGGGAACTACTTTTTCATGTCCAACTTACTCTCCCAAGTAGCCTCCTCAACTCCTCGATGCCGTCATAACACTTTAACGAGCTCTATTGTCTTCCCACGTAGAACCTTACTGCTGGTATCAAGGATCTCTACTGGTTCATCATCATAAGTCAGATCTAGCCTCAACTCAACATCCTCAATCGGCATAACATGAGAGGGATCCGACCGATACCTCCGCAACATTAAAACGTGGAACACATTATGAATCTTTTCCAATTCGGAAGGCAACCTCAACTGATAAGCTACAAGACCTACACGATCCAAAATCTCATATGGCCCGATAAACGTTAGACTTAACTTCCCTTTACGCCCAAAGCACATCACCTTCTTCCAAGGTGAAACCTTTAATAACACTTTGTCACCAACAACGTACTCCACTTCTCTACGCTTCAAATCCGCGTAGGATTTATGTCGATCGAATGCCGCTTTCAAGCGATCAGATACAAGCTTTACCTTCTCACAAGTGTCTTTCAACACATGGGGCATAGAAATATACTTCTCCCCAACCTTTTCCCAACACAAAGGCGTACGACACCTCCTAACATATAAGGCCTCATACGGTGCCGTTTGAATACTCGCCTGATAGCTGTTATTATAAGCGAACTCCACCATCGGCAACTACTTTTCCCAAGTTCCTTGGAACTCGATAAGACAACACCTCAACATATCCTCCAAGACCTGGATCACACGCTCAGACTGTCCATCTGTCTGAGGGTGATACGAAGTGCTAAAATGCAACTGAGTACCTAGGGCTGGATGAAAACATTCCTAGAACCTTGCTGTAAACCTCGGATCTCTATCCGACATAATTGACTTAGGTACTCCATGCAACTTCATGACCTCTGCGACATAAAGATCATCCAATTTATCCAAAGTATACGTCGTATGCACCGGCAAATATATGCACACTTCGTAAACCGATCCACGGTCACCCAAATGGAATCCTTTTTAGTCGGTGTCAAAGGTAGCCCCGATACAAAATCCACAGTGATTCTCTCTCATTTCTATTCTGGTAACCTCAACGTTTGCAACAACCCAGAAGGAAAATGATGCTCAGCTTTAACACGCTGACACACCATGCATCTAGCAATAAAACCGGCCACATCCTTCTTCAAACCAACCCAATAATACTCCTCCTTCAAACTCCGATACATCTTGGTGCTACTGGGATGCATAGCAAAAGGGCTAGAATGAGCCTTTGTCAAGACTAATCCTCCAACTTGGAGTAAACACATTCGACGCATCAACCTCTACAACGTGTGGCTGGAGTAAAAGCCATCAAAGTGCTACCTCAACAACATTGGGGTTCACATGATCGGAGTAAGTACCTCTCGTACCACATCTACAATCACGGGCGACTTATTATAGTGTGCACTTTAAATCCTATGGTCGGTCAATTATATCCGATAACATTCCCATAACATTTCCATTTCATCACTTGCCAATATAATTCACTTTTATAAATATACCTCACTATTTTCTTATGCATTAATCAAATCACTTTAACATGCACTAAACCATGCATAAACCATGTTCATAATATTCTTTGAAATCATGCAGTGCTTTCCAAATGCATCTAACATTATTTCATATCAATTCACATCATTAAACCATGCTCATTTCATGCATAAACAATAGGTAAATAATCATTTAACAAGTGCATTCATAAATCATATGCCAACCAAAATCGAGAGAGAAATCCACTTTACTTACTTTTGAGTATTAGACCAGCGTATCAAGCCTAGTCTAGACTCCCATTAAACCTTTTCACACCATTGAAAAGCCATTCTTATCCGTTTCACTCACCGACAAAAGCAACGCCTTCCTTGCTGATGTCAAATCAAGCCTTCGGCAACTCCTCAACACCAAGATTCGCTTCCGGACTACTTTCCCCTGTTTCAAACACATCACAACAGAGAATCTAATGCATTACAATGCATCCAAACTCACAACAATACAACAATTAATAGCACCCAACTATACTCCTCAACAACACTCTATCTTAACAAACAAAAACATCATCGATTCACCAAAAACCTCAACCCAGCCCATAACTACAAATCTCAACCTTCAAATAACATCAAAATAGCAACCTAAAACAGCCTTATACCTCCAGCAACCAAAAAGTAACCTCAACACCTAAAAATCTCTCAACTACCAAACTAACAAACTAGAGATTCAATAGATTCCAGGATTCTATCATCAAAACTCACTTCATTATCATGTTAAACATCAAAATCAAGGTATAAACCAATCCTTAACTCAGCAAAAATAGATCACTACAAATTTCTTCAAATTTTCATCATAAACCATCAATTAAACCATAAATCCGAGTTTAATTAATCAAAACCCAATGAAAATAATATAAAATGGATCAAGAACTTAGGTATTTCAATAAAGAACCTTTCATTAGAGGAGAAGAATGAATCCTTACCTCCAATGCTGATTTCTCCCCTTAATTGCTTTATAAGCCATGAAAATCAAGGTAGAAATAATAAGTATTTAATGTAAAAGCTTTAGAAATCAATTGGAAATCAAAAACTCTTTGAAGTCCTAATTTTACCTGAAGAAATTGAAGCTAGAAATATGTTTGGCTGGAGAGAATTTGAGAGAAAGGTGCTACAAAGTTAGTTATGTGAAATTCTTTTAAAATGTGTTTAATTAATTCTCTTCACTATTTATTCCTCTTAAAAAATTAATTGAAAATAGTTAATTAAAGGGAGAAATTTTATGAATCCCTTTTGGATTATTAGCTCCTTAAAGATTCAAAGTTTTGACCCATTTTCAAAACAATCACTAAAAATAGTTTTGCAAACTTTGTGGTTTAGCCGCTAACTCAAAATGTCCCATTTCTGAATTTCATTTTCCAAAATTGTTTTTACCAAATCATTTATATATTTAGTAATGATTTTAGACTATTTTTCCATATTTTTATCTTCAATAAAAATATTTAATCCAGTTTAAATCCTGAATTTGACTTGAATCTCTAATCTCGATCCACCGAACTGACTAAACCGTTCCCTAAAACTCCTAAGCCCAAAATCGGGTTGTTACACAATTAACTAAAGGTTAGCGGTTGGCTAATCAAGGATAGTGGTCGACTATCTGGGTCATTATAATTGCCAATATATAAGAATTCTATTGTTAAATATGTTTTTAATGCTTTGGGATTTAAGCATGGCTATGTATTTAATGCTTTGGATGTCGTGCATGGTTTTGTATAAAATGATTTGGGGGTTTAAGCTTGTGATATATATTGTCTTGCATAAGGTCGATACGCAAGGGTTGAGTTGTAATCATTGGAACTTGATTAGGTCGTAAGCATGGTTTGAAATGGTTTTCAAGGGTTTTAATGCATCATTATTTTAAGAGCATCCTCACTAAGCAAGTGTGCTTACACTATCTTTTTCCTAATGATGTAGAGCATTAAGGCTTGGGGCAGCAAAGGCAAAGTTGTAGGGATCCAAGGGGCAAACGATTTGAGTATTAACTCGGTTTATGTTCCCGTTTAATAAGGCAATGTGTTCACCATGGATTTTGAGATTTGTAATTATGTTTTTCCCTAGTTTTAAGCATGTGTAATGCCGTGAATAAGGAGTTTGATTGATGTTGTTAAGTTTGTTGTGCATCGTTACCCATGGTTGATGTTATGAGGTTGCCTATGTATGCATCTAGATAGTCTTGCTTGATGGCATGCTTGATGATCATAACATGTTGAATTAGGTGTTGAGGTGATATTGGCTTGATGCTTGTGCTAGTAAATGTTTAATTGAGCGATTTGCAATGTTTGTTGGAGTGTTTTAGGGAGCATGTAATCCCCTCGACCTGGCCTGGTCGTAAGACCGAATCGAGCGAGCTACATTAGGTTTATCGAGGTAAACCATAAAGAAAGAAACTGAAACGCGTCCATATATGTTCATACTGACATCAGGTGAAAACTCAACTCAATCGGGCATCGATTTGACATCCAATTGGTTTTTCTTTTATCTTGTCTAAAGGCATACTGTTACATGGCCTAGGTGAGTGCATTCTTACTTATTTTTATTATGATACGAGAAAGTCTTGCGATAAGTCGATCTCGAATGTTAAAATAAATAAATATTTTTGAATCGCAAATGGTATATTTTCAATAATTTTTGAAATGAATTATGAATGAATTTTGGGTATGAACTGCCCAATACACTTTTATATGATATTGTGTTATGTTAATATCTAGTGAAATTTAAATAAGTGAAGCGATCATAATAGTGAATTGGTTGAAAGCCCATTGCATGATTATTGAGATTCTTGGTATAATTGTCATGCCAATGAGGTGGGAGTATAATGATACAGTGATGTTGTACAAATGTACAACCGTTATATACTGATACAGTGACGTTGTGTTCTACAACTATGACCTAGTGATACAGTGACGTTGTATAAGTTTACAGCGGTTATTCAGAGATTAAGTGATATAGTGTGTATTTTGGCACAACAAATTAGTTGTTGTTGTACATGTGCATACTCAATAGTGACTCGCATACCATGCATTCTTAATTACATTACATTGGGATATGGATTGAATAAAAAGTAACAAGTACAAGTGATCTAAAGGAAAGTGAAAAGTGAAAGTGATATGATTCAAATGAAAACAAGTGATTTACTAGATATTTTATTTGACATGACATTGCCTTATATATGTATATGAGATGTTGATTTTTACAGGTTACATGACAGAGGAACAACTTCAATAAGTCATTCTGTACGATTTTAAATTCTTATATGTTATATTCAGTATTTTATTTATTATGCAATTTTTATTAAAATTAAAGTGCTTTACTTTGATTTTATAAGTTTTGCCTCACTAAATTCGTACTTAGCGTGTGTTTGTTTCACACGTAGATTAAGATGGAGGATTTGAAGAGAAGTCGAGCATGCTGATCAAGCTTCAATATGCAAAACATCAGTAAGATATTCTAGGTTATGATAATCTCTAGTGGGCATGTAACTATTTAATTGCTAGTAGAGTACGATGCATTAAATTAGACTAAAATGATAGATAAGTAATCAGTTTTGATGATTAATCGTATATGGATAAAGCAAAATAAGGCATTAGCATTGTAACAGAATAAAGCTAAAGTAGAAATGATAATTACTTTGCTAATAAGAATAATCGGTAATCACGTAAAGATTTTAAAGTCAAGAAAGGGCCCAAATAGCGAATCTAGTTTTCACCCTGATTTGAACTATTGTTTTTAATAATTCCCAAATATGTTTTAAAATAATTAATTTAGGGTTGAAACTAGCTAATTGCACATAGGTTGTGTTTTTAAGAAAACCGAGAAAGGGTTAGATTTACAAACTAAAATTTGTAAATACTTATAAAAATAAATTTATAAGTCGAGATTTCATTAAATGACTCTGTAACATCTTTAATGTATATTTGATTTATGAGTATACGTTAAGGGTGTTACAATTCATTAGTTTAAATCGCAATTTCCATTGTTTTATCTTAAATTAGTGTATAGGGTACCACATATAAGTTTTAAGGTATTTGTACAAATCATAACCATTTTTGTACTCAAATAAATCACAATTATGTATTTAATTAAATCATAACTATTTAAGCATTCTAATCAATCACAAGTATGCATGCACATTTCCAAGAATAATTACTCATTCAAAAATCAGCTCAATTCGACATTTATTTCTTTTACCTTGTCTAAAAGAAAAATCATTAGCCTATATGTTCATACTAACATTAGGTGAGAGCTGAACTAAATCGGGCATCAATTTGACATCCAATTGGCTCAATTACAAATTAGGGACCAAATTGCAATTTGATCAAACTATAGGGATTTAGCACATTTTGCGTTACCAACCTTTCATTAAGCGGGTTTCATGTTCTCATGTCAAAAATTAGCTCGATTCGAACATCCAAACTCATTCAATTGCATCCATAACATTCAGGGACCAAAACGCAAGAAAACATAACTCCACTTCCATGACATTAACTGAATTAATAGACATCCATACCGATATGTATGCCATCGTATTGATACGGTGCCTTGTACAAGCATGTACTATTTCGATACATTGCAACCCATTTCGGTACGCCTAGCTAGCAGTTAAAAAATGTTTGACAACCGTACCGATGTAGTATGGTAGTGTTTCGGTACACGAGTTTTGTCCCAAAAAGCAGATTCCAGTAAAGAAAATCTGTACTGGCACACCCAATCCCGTATCGAAACACCCTATTTGATTTTGCCTATCTGTACCGATACACACAAGCCTGTATCGAAATACCATGCTTGATTTTGCCTAGACGTACTGATACAGTCCCCCGCGTATCGGTACGCCTGGGCCTGTAATGTCACATTTAGCTGGTTTAACAAGCTCTTAGCCTATCCAAACACTCTAACATGCTTCTAACATACATCCAACATATTCAGGATACAGTTCACAATATAGCATCTCAGATTCATCACCAGTTCATGGAATTTTGCATCAAACATAAATCTATAGGCATGCAACCTAGAAAATTATTCAAGTAAAACATGAAACTTCAAACCATCACCAAAAATAAACCATAAAGTCTATTTACAACTTTAGAGCAATCAAACTAACTTGCTCAAACATGGAGTTTATCCAAAACATCTCCCAAAACCAAAACAGGTACCCCATTGCTTTATTACTTATAGTCTAACCCAAACATACTTTGGTAAACAAGTCTTCCTAGGATCCCTTGCTCCTTGCTGCCTCCCAAGCTCTCAATTCTCTGCATTGATGGACAATAAGAGCGTAAGAACACAAGACTTAGTGAGGAGCGCTCACAAACAAAACACCATCAATGCATTTAAATTCATTTCTCAACATTACATTGAAACTTGTTTTCAAACAACCCTTAAAGCATTATCATGCCTTTGAGACCATGCACTTATCATCTTTAAAACCAGCATATTGACCATATGCAACATGTGTTACTAACCAGCATAACTACTATATTCAACCTCAATTTAAGCCTTCCCATGCATAACTACTATATTCAAAGCTTAAAGAGTAAACATGTATAAATCACACCATACAATATAAACCTTTAAATGATACATTAACAATTATATTGGCTTGCAAGTGATCATTAATCAAGACCATCAACAAAAGAGTTCATCGGATACACGGATTCAACAAGTGTTCATCCAACACTTCAAGCCATCTCAACCCGAATAGCGATACAATAACAATCGTGGTACATTACCAACCGGGTACACCATTCAACCCATGGGATACCGACCCCAATCATCGGTTAGAAGCTTAATCCACTAACGGGAGTCTACGGTGTTGTTTAACCCCTCTACCGTTAGGGTACTCAGATAGAGTTTTTGATACACAAATCTAAACCCCTCAACATCCAAGGCGACTTATTATAGGGCACTCAATACTATGGCCGTCCAACTATATCCGATAACAATTTTAAACCACATCACTTGCCAATATAATTAATCATTTAACATTTACCTCACTATTTTTAACAAGCATTAACCAAACCATTCTTCCAAAGCAACAACCATGCTTTAAATCACAAGTATAAACCATATACTTACAAGGATCACTTACCATGTGCATCCTTCAGCTTTTCATGCTTATTAACAGTATATCAAACACTTTAAATCATGCTTAAACAGTAGGTAACATGTAAATCAAAACAAGTGCATAAAACCATTTAACACTAGCATGACCGAGAGAGAATATCTATTTTTACTTACTTTCGAGTTTAAACCAGCATATCAAGCTAAGTTTAAACTCCCATAAACCACCTTAAAACATTCCAAAGCTGGAATCAACATTCTCACTCACGGATATGCAAAGCCTTGATTTACCGATGCAAAATCAAGCATCTGAAGCCTCCAATGCTACACCGTTCGCTTCCAAAACAACCTCCCTTGTTTAAACCACATAACAACATAGGATTAATGCATCTCCATGCATTTACAACACTAAAACAATAGATCCTCACAGATTCTTGCATTCACCTCACAATTACCCAACCACAACAACCAAAAACTTCAACTAATCCTTTCCAAACACAACCCAGCCACAACCTAACAATCTAACACCACTTTTATCATCAATTAACATCTAGAAACATAATCAAATCAACCTAACACCTTCAGCAAACACACAGCCACCATAACACCTTAAAAACACAAATCTAACAACCTAAACAATTAGAGATCCAAGAGTTTCGGGATTCCATTGATAAAAGTGACTTATCAACATCATTACACATCCAAAATATGTTCAAAAACAATTCATAACACTGGAAATCAGATTCAATTCAAATATTTCATCATTTCATCAATTTTACCCAATTAAATCTACATAAAAACATAAAATCAGGTTATAAACCATAAATCAAGGATCAAATACTTGAGAATATCAATAAAGAACCATTTAACGGAGGAGATCACGGACCTTACCCCTGTTATGTGATTACTCCCTCAATTTGCTTGTTTAAAGCTAAGAAAACATAATATTTCAATGAGATTTTGTAAAACAAAGTTAAAGAATCAAGTTAGAATCAATAATCTGAGTGAAAAGTGTCTCTCACCTCTGGATTTTGATGAAATTCTAATTGTTTGGCAGAAAAGAAGTTGAGAGAAAAAAGTTTAGGAATAAGTTACGTAAATTTTCTTTAAAAGCAAATAACTAACTTAGATATTTTCAAAACCTCTTAAACCACCTTTAAAACACATGTTTAAAATGATTTAATTGAAGGGAGAAACCACCAGCAAAAACTTGGTAATTTAGCTCCTTAAGGATTCTAAGAATTTGACCCTTTTCATTTTAGTCACTTTAAAATAGTTTTCAAAAATTGTATTTTGGTCACTAACCAAAATGTCACATTTCCAAATTCCATTTTCCAGAATTGATTCCACCAAAAATCAATATATATTAAAAGATGATTTTAACTATTTATCACATTTTTATCTTACCCAAAAATATACGGTCCCGAACCTGACTTGAATCTCTAACCCGGTCCATCAGACCGTCTAATAAACCCAAAAAATGCTAGGCCCAAAACCAGGGCATTACAGAGCATGCCTCTCGAGTAATCCTTATGATAGCATAAGCATGTTTTGTTGCTAAACCTTGGTATAAGTATTGATATATGTATTGTTGAATGTTTATATGCACGTATGCAAGTTGCTAGGATCTAAATGCATCTAGATTTTAGTGAAAATCTAAGAAAAATTACATTACAGGCCTATGCGTACCAATACGTAGGGGACTGTATAGGTACGACTAGGCAAAACCAGGAAGTCAGCATTGGTGTACCGGTATGGACAAGCAAATTAAGCTTGGCGTTTTTGCACTTGATATCCATGGCATCTTATTCTATTTTCTTTATTTATATTAAGACAGAAAGATTTGAGCTTCCCTGAAGAAGAAAGCTCACTAAGTGGTCCTCAATTGGCATTCATTCATGAATTATTTGCAGTTAGACATCCTTAAGGTAGGAGGATGCTAACTCATATCATTAAATTTCTTTCTCTATTTTGACATGAATTTCTAAAGATTTCAATAGGTTATTTCAAAATTAAAAAGATTATCAGTAAAGCCTTCAGTGTTTGACTTTAATTTTTTGAGCCGTAAACCTTCAGTGTACGATGATTCGGGTTATTAGTAAATCCTTTAGTGCATGACTTTAATTTTTTGAGCCGTCAACTTTCATTGTTTGATGATTCGAGTTATCAGTAAGACATACAGTGTGTGACTTTAATTTACCAATCCATCAGCAAGACCTTCAGTGCGTGACAATTTGGGCTATCAGTAAGACCTATACTGCATGACTTTAAATTTTTCAGGCCATCAGTAAGACCTTCAATGCATGATGATTCAAACTATTATTAAAACCTTCATTGTTTGATGATGATTTATACCATCACCTTCAAGTCATATACCATTAAGCATAGAGGAAAGAAAACATGAGAAACATTGAAGCTTCAAGAAGAAAATAAAAGAAGGATGCAAAAAGTGAAAGAATGATAAATTTTGAAATAATTCGCTAATGATAAATATTTTCATTTTTGTAGATCATATATTTCTAAGCATGAGAAGAAACTTATATAAGAATAAAAGCATCAAGATAAATGTCTAAAGAACGTTAATCATTTTGAGGCAAATTTCAAGTCATACATTTTCAAAAAAGAAGGAAGCAAAGTTTGACAACATCTCCAAAAGCATGGAGAATTCATAATGAGAGGAATTGTTTAGACTTGAAACTTGGTAGAAAGATGAGGAGTTCATAATAAAAAGAACTTGTTCGACATTTTCAAAGAAGGAAAACAAATCAAACCTTAGTGTTTCATGATTCGAGTTATCAGTAAGAACTACAGTGCATGACTTTAATTTTCCAAGCCATTAGTAAGACCTGCAGTGCTTGATGATTTGGGACCTCTAGTGCTAGACCTTTAATCTTCTGAGACCTCAAAATTCAATGTACAATGACTCAGACTATTAGTAAGACCTACAGTACTTGACTTTTGATTTTTTGGATCATCAGTAAGACCTTCAATGTATGATGATCCAAAATGGTAGAAAGACCTTTAGTGCAATCTTTTTGAACCATCAATAAGACCCTCAATGCATGATGATTCAGACCATCATCGATAGAAATTTCAGCCAACTCGGACAAAATTTGTGTCTTTTCAGTCTTTTCCCTATTCATATTCCATAGCAATGAGCAAAGAGGGGCAACTGTCATACCCTAATTTTGTTTGACCCTTTATTATTATTATTATTAAAATTGAAAATAAAAATATATAAATAAATATTACTATTAACCTAAATCAATGACTAATAAACAAACCCAAATGTCAATTATATTCACAAAAACCCAAATTTAAATATACATTCAAAAGCACACATGTTTACAAGCCCATTACATCCTTTAAGCCTGAGACTCTTCAAACTCACTAAAGTTTCTAGATTTTTCCCAGAAAATGTCAGTTGTCATGTCTTTATTCAGGTATTCAAAGCTACACAGATTGGTTTTCCATATTCCCCAAAAGTAGTTCAAGTCGTTGATGGAAGAGAGAATCTAATGGTCGAAATTCCTAAACCCAAGGACTGTATTTTCTTAGTTTTCTTTCCTGCCCATACTGCCATAGAAGTATTCGAGAACCTTTAGTTGATGTTCATTGTGTCATCTATAACCAATTTTAGTGTTCCATGGCAGGGGTTCTGATGCAGAAATCATTGGGCAACATACTTCCTTCATATGGATCGACCACCTTAGCAAATATAGAGAAAGAGTGCATTGGAAGCATTCAAATATTCTAAGGTGACATCAGTAAATTTAAAGACTATAAATAGGGGCAATTATTATGGAGAAAAAGA
This sequence comes from Hibiscus mutabilis, assembly GCA_019671005.1. Taxonomy (NCBI): domain Eukaryota; kingdom Viridiplantae; phylum Streptophyta; class Magnoliopsida; order Malvales; family Malvaceae; genus Hibiscus; species Hibiscus mutabilis. Next base: position 20,819,555 of record CM033744.1, on the reverse strand, counting down.
GGATACTAATAAGGAGAATAGGACATTAATTTACTCCCGAATCCAACTCAAATCCCTAACCCGATCCACCAAACCATCTAACAAGCTTCAAAATCGCTAGGCCCAAAACTGGGGCGTTACAATGTTTGTTGCAGGTCTGAGTGATGAGCTTCAACCTTTGTTCACTGCATTGGGGGTCATATATTTCTAAGAGCTCGTGAATTGAGCTATCTCTACCGAAGATGCTCAAAGGTCCTAGAGGACTAGTGGGCTAACTCGATCTGATAAGAGGCCCCGAGATGATTCTCATCCTCTTTTTTCGTATAAGAAGGGCAAGCAACAAGGGTTTAAGCATCCATATTACCAGAAGCCCTCTCGATCAGGCAATTTTGCCTAGCCACAAACCATGTCCCAATATGTTGCAATAACAACCTCCTCTATTAAGAGTAACGGAGGTTCAGGCTGAGAATCTCAATATCCCATTTGTATTTCTGTCAAAGAAGGCGTCCTACAGGATAGTGTCGTAGGCAATCTGGAGCTTATTTCTTCTATGGTGAATAAGGCCATTATATCAAAAATTGTCTGATGAACACCTCTAAGTTTTCTAAGCTGGTAGGTACAACGTCCCCTACTCAGTCCTTTAAGGGAAAAGGACAAAAACAAGCTACACCAAGAGCTATATGAGACCTAGTGGCTCTACAAGAACTCCAAGCCATCAAGAATCCAAGGCTTCAGCATAAGTTTATCTTGTGAGGAGCAAGGAGGATGAGAAAGATCCAGACATTATAGCAGGTACTATTGAATTGTATACTCACCTTGTTTATGCATTGATTAATCTTTGATCTACTTATTCCTTTATTAGTAATGTATTGATTAAAAGATTTAAGTTAACATCCGAGCATGTGGCCTCTAAAATTACTGTAACCAATCCCTTAGGTGATAGTGTTGTAATTGGGCTTGTATGAAAAAATTGTCCCCTCGTGATACAAGGAATACCTTTTCGGCTAATCTCATGGCCCTCCATATCCATGAGTTTGATATTATAATAGGACCTGACTGGCTCGGAGAGCATCAACCTTGGGTGGATTGTTCGAAGAAGAAATTGTATCTTTGAGGCTTTGGCAAGGAGAGTGTGACCCTTATGGGTTCTAGAAGCAAAGATCATTGTTATATGCTAGTGCAAGCAAATGAGAACTTTAGTTGCAAGATATAGATACCGTGCAAGAATTTTCTGATGTGTTTCCTGATGAGCTTCTAGGTTTATCACCCACTCGTGAAGTTGAATTTGGGATTGAAGTGCAACCTGAAACCACCCCGATTTCCATTGCACCTTATCAAATGGCGCCGGTTGAACTCACCAAGCTTAAGGTACAGATTCAAGACCTGTTGAGCAAAGGTTTCAATAGACCAAGTTCTTCACCTTGGGGAGCTTCGGTCTCATTTGTCAAGAGAAAAGATGGGTCAATGCGTCTTTCCATTGACTAACAACAATTAAATAAGCTCACCATTAAGAATAAATATCCCTTGCCAAGAATTGATTACATGTTTAACCAACTTAAGGATGCAACCTTCTTTTCTAAAATTGACGTAAGATTTGGGTACTATCAAATAAAAGTTAAAGAAAGTGATGTGCCTAAGACAGCTTTCCATACAAGGTATGGCCATTACAAATTTTTGGTTATGCCCTTTAGGTTAACCAATGCACCAGCTGCTTTTATGGATCTTATGAATCAGGTTTTTAGACAGTATCATGATAAGTTTGTTGTGGTGTTCATAGATGACTTATTGATTTACTTTAAGAATCAAGATGAGCATCGCGACCACCTTCATGTTGTGCTTTAAACTCATCGGGAGAAGTAGTTGTATGCCAAGTTTAGTAAATGTGAGTTTTGCCTCACAGAAGTTTCATTCCAGGGGTATGTAGTCTCCGCTTAGGGTATTCAAGTAGACCTGAAGAAGATTCAAGCTATAGCTGATTGGTGGCTACCAAAGAATGTAGGTGAAGTTCGTAGTTTCCTTGGTCTTGTTGGTTATTATATGAGATTCATCAAAGGATTCTCTAAAATAGCAGCATTGTTAACCAAACTTCTATAGAAGGACGTTCCTTTTCAATCGTCTGAGAAGCAACAATGTAGTTTTGATCAGCTTAAGCAAGTATTGACTTAATCGGTCCTGACCCAACTCGAGTCTGGTAAAGACAACACCGTATATACTGATGCATCACATCAGGGGTTAGGATGTGTATTGATGCAAGAGGGCAAGGTCGTTGCTTATGTATATAGACAACTTAAGCCACACGAAATGAACTACCCTACCCATGATCTTAAATTGGCTGCGGTTGTCTTTTCTTGAAAGATCTGGAGGCATTATCTTTACGGAGAAAAATGTTACCTATATACCAATCACTAGAGCCTTAAATATCTATTGACACATAAGGAGCTTAATCTTCGTTAATGGAGATGGATGGAACTACTCAAGGATTATGACCTTGTTATCGATTATCACTCGGGAAAGGCCAACAAACCTTTTCCTGGTAAGTATCAATATTGAATAATGAACTTCAAGCATTGACTATTGCATTGAGAATTATAGTATCGTTATTACACTGTAGCTCTTCGAGCTATCAACGCTCATTTCAAGTTATAGACGCACAAACCTTTAGTAGCTGAAATTCAAGTTCAGTCTACCATTGTGTTGAGAATCAAGTCATTGCAAGATCAAGACCCTGAATTACAAGCCATCGTTTCCAATCTTCAGAATAATCCTGATCCTGATTTTAAAGTTAGCTCAGAAAGACTCTTATCTTTCCGTGATAGAAATTGTATACCGAATGATGAATCCCTACGTGACGATATTGGTGGCCTAGTATGAAGAAAGCCATTACAGAATTTGTATCCAAGTGCTTAACGTGCCAACGAGTCAAGGCTGAACACCTTGTCCCTACGGGATTATTACAACCCATTGAACTTCCCCAATGGAAGTGGGAAAGAATAACCATGGACTTTGTCAATGGACTACCATTAACTGCACCTAAGCATGATGCTATTTGGGTCATTTTTTACCGTCTTCAAGTACCATTACTAAGGTAGGTAAGTTAGGGAAAAGATGATTAAGGAGGTTTTAAAATGTTGTATTTTGGTCACTAAATCTTAAAATGATTAATTGAAGTTGTAATTGAAGTCTGAATTCATTGAAAATTTGTAAGCAAGACTTTCATATATTTAATTTCACATTGGTAACCCTAATTATTAATAAGTCCCTGTAATTTTAAATAATTACAATTTAGTCCCTAAATATGTATAAGTAACCAAATGATCCATAATTAAAATTTTGAATATGTTTACATTGTTCATTGTCATTCATTTCATCGAAATAACATCTTTGATTTATTTTTTACCGTGTAAATCATCAAAATTAATAAACCGTTCACCGTATTGTTCACTGGTAACGCTTTCTCACCGTATTGTTCACTGTCGCAAAAATGAACAGTTGCCGAAATTTTAGATTTCAGAATGTTATATCGAGAGGAACAGGGTAATTTCCTTTCCTTTCTTCATTTCTTGCAAAAATAGGTGGTTATTATATCTATATTTTTTAATCTAAGTTTTAAAACAAAGAAAATAAAAAGATTCAAAAGAGATTGTACCTTTCGATTTTGTCACGGTGGCCAAATTTTGCTCAGAGGTGGTCGAAGTGTTGCATGTTGGCTGGAGAATTGATGGAATCCAAAATGAGAGTTTTGATTATGGGTAGATCTAAGCCTAGGATGGGGAAGAGGAGAGAACTCTTTTGAGTTCAGGTTTAAAGAAAGGATAAGGATTGCATGTTCTTAGATTGTTTTTGGTTTTGAATCTGGAAAAACACAAGGGAGTGAAAGTTTTCATTTTATTTTTAGATTGAGATGGTCAAGGATGGAAGAACATGGTGAAGAACATGGTGAAGTTCGTGGGTTTTAATCGGTTTTGGGCAAAATTTATGGGGATTTAGGTGTTTTCTAGAGAGAGGTCGGAGAGAAATTTGAGAAGATATTAGGCTAGAGAGAGGATGGGTCTGAAAAATGAGTGGAAGGGTTCAATTTTGAACAGGTTTAAGCCTTTTATAGTTTGAACCGCACTTTAACCTGGATCCATGAAAGGATCCATAACCTACTTTGTTAAACCTTGTAATTTGGCTCGGTAGTTTTCAATTAATGCAATTCAGCCCCTTTTCTTTTTTAATTTATGCATTTAATTTTGGTTTTATTTTAATTTGCCCTTATTTGCTGCTTTCATTAATTGATTTTTTTATATATTGTGTTTATATTTATTTGATTTAATTGATTTTCTATATACCCTTCCCCTAGATTGTGGGTTCAAGATCCAGTAGGAGCAAAATTCCCCTTCTCCGTCCCCTATGTAAAAATTGTTCAAAAAATTTATTTTCTATATATTATTATACCATATATGTAATATTAGTTTACTTATATATAATATGCATTTTTAAATGCTTTTAAATTAATTAGACATTTTACCATCTTGATAATTTATTACCAAATATATACTCTTCTGACTTTATACAATTAAAGTATTTAATACTATATAAAAAAACATTTCCTTAAAACTGTATATATATACCTTATATGTATGTAATATGTATATACCTATTATTATAGTAACGTTCTTAAAAATATATATTACTACAGTAAGTTTTTATAAGTTTTTTACGTGTGTGTATATATATATATCTTTTATATTAGCCTTTGTAATTATGACTATTGATTAATAAATTGGTTTTGTTTCTATTTAATCCTTGTTTTGTTGTTTGTTAGATATAGTATTAGTAAATTTTAATTTAATTAATTAAAAATGTACCTTTGACTTAATTAACTGCATGTTTAAATTAATTAAATTAAATTAATGTTAGGATAGTTTAACTTAATTTAATTAATTTGAAGTATGCCTTTGACTAAATGAGGTGTATGTTTAAATTAAATTAAATTTATGTTAGTTTTAGATTAGATTAAAAGCCCGAATTAGATTTTAGTTGAATTAATTAAATAAAATACGTCATTGACCTAATGTGATGTATTTTAACTTAATTAAATCCATTCTCTTAAATATATTAGAATATGAAAAAATACTTAAATTGGACCATAACTTAAAAATCTTAATTATTAATTTGATTCTTTTTAAGTTGTGTCCTTGACTTAATGGGATGCAAATTAGAATTAATCAAATTAGTTATTGAGAATGAAGATAATTTCATAACATATTAAGTTTTAGATTTTTAGGCTTTAATTAATTTAGAATTAATATTAGAATAACCTAGTAATAATTGATCACTAATTATATTTTCATAATTTGGGCCTTTTTATGTTAGAACTTTAGTGGACCTTTTGTGTGTTTATTTAAAGCTTTAATGTGACATGCATTTAATTGTCATTCATTTAATCTTTAATTCAATAACTAATTTGATATTTAATTAATTTTAACTACAAAAAGGAGATATTTGTTGACTCAAGTATTTGTGTCATAATATCTTTGTAATACCTCAAAATTTTGGTTAGGGACCAAAATGAATAAAATGAAAGTTTGGTGACTAAAGTATAAACTTAGGAAAAGTTTAGGGACTAAATTGTAACTTTTGAAAGTTATGTATTTTAGTCTCGTAAATGAACAGTTTACCTCCAAGAATGATGTTTTCGTGTTACTCAGATTTTTGGTACATAAATTGTGTTAAAAGCTATAAAAGGGTTAAGTTCGAGAAAAATTAAGATAATCAGATCGAATCGAATATTGGATATATTTTGTTAGATGATAAGACAAGATTAATAATATCTTTTCCATGCCTTAATTTGGAAGGATTTAACGTGGAACATTGGATTTAAGTTGATTTTCCATGTTAAATATGAGTCGTTAGATGAATAATGGCAAGAATATAATTTTGGAAAATCACAAGGGCAAAATTGGTAACTACTAACTTATTGGTTTATTTATGACCATTGGATGAATATTTTGACAAGTGGTAAGGTTTGGAGCATTGGATATCAAGGGTAAAATAGTCATTTGACTATTAAGGAGATTATTTTAAATATGATTAAATAATGCCATTTGGCATGAAAATAAAGAAAAGAAAAGTTGGAATTTTGGTTCATCTTTCTTCTCCATGTACGTGAGGTTCAAAGAGCAAAGGTAAGAATTTCAATTTTTGATTTTTCTTACTAAATGGCTTGGATTTAGGGTTTAGTTATGAAATGCAAAGTTGATCATCTTTGAATTCTCTATCATTTGGTATAAAAATTTCAAGGATTGGTTAAACTATGCTCATGAAATTGAAGGACTAAACTTTAGGGTTTATGGATATAAATTTATTTGTGGTTTGATTTTGAAGGATTAGGTGTTTAATTAACTTTTCTAAGCTTGATTCGAGCTTGATTTCAAGTGTAAAGTAAAACCTCTAATTTTGGCAAGTCAAGATTAATTTAGGGTTATTAGAATCAAGTTAAATTTGGAGTTTGTCATGAAAGGAAAATGTTTGAATAATGTAATTGAAGGTTAATTTGAAGTGCTAGAATGGTGAACGGATGTTAAATATCAAATTTATGAATCTGCCTAGAAAATTTAGTATGTGACAGTGAGTTTGGAAATTCACCATAAATTCTACAAAAATAATTAGAAACTGATCCTTGCACCATTGTATTCATAGTTCAGTCTAGTTTCTTTTAAAATAAATGGTGACTTATTTCAATTTGTATATCAAAATATATGAATATTTAAGTGATGAAAGGTCAGAAAACAAAATGCAGTCTGCTCCGAAATTCAGCACTGGAATTCTTTAAAAATTCGTCACAAATCGTACAAGTTAAATTTCGGCTATTAGTTAATATGGTTGAACAACTTATCGAATCTAGTTTCTATCAAAACAAAAAGAATCGAATTCCAAGTTGTGGATTATTTTATATAAATATTTCTTTGAAGGTAGCGCAGACTGACGGATTATAAAATGAGTACCTTATTAGTGTTATTAATTTGTGCATGTAAGGGATGAATGTGAGGCATTCAAGTAAACCTGAGAAATCAGAAATTCAGTAGATAAAGCAATGACCAAGCTTGAAGTTCTCTTAAGTTATTCAATTTAGTTTGGGATAAGAAGTTTCAAGGTGAGTGCAATTGCATACATATCATGACACATTGATGTTTTATACATCATTGGGATGGCTTGCGATGAGCCTACCCAAATTTTGTTGTCATTATATTTATGTCATGGAACATATGATTGACATATTTTAAATATGTCAAAAGTTGAATATAAATGCATGGATCACTAGTTATATATGATGTTATATTATGAATGTTATTTTGGGTATGAACTATCCAATGTTAAATTATACTGATATAAGTTGCCATGGATGAAATAAATATGGAATATATGCCCAAGTATGCCATTGAGGGACAGGGTATAGTTGGCATGCCATAGAGCCCAGCAGCACGCTGCATGCTCAATTTAGCACTATAGTGTATGTAACCCCCTCGACCCAGCCTAGTCGCAAGACCGGACCGAGCGAGCTACATTAGGTTTATCGAGGTAAACCGAGAAGAAATTACCAGAAACACGTCAATTTTATCATTTTATCTTGTCTAAATACAAATTATCAACCTATATGTTCATACAACAGTGGAAGAAAGATTATCTCAATCGGGCATCGAATTGTTATCCAATTGTTTGGAAAAGCCACAAAAGGACTAAATTGCAAATTCTAAAAATTCCAAGGACTTGACCCATTTTTATGTTACCAACCTTTAGTTAGGTAGATTTCATGGAAACATGTCAAAAATTAACTCAAGAGGACCAATCATATTCATTCAATTGCATCCACAACATTTAGGGAAAAATGTAAGAAAACAAAACTAGCTTTCATGACATTAACTGAAATAACTACTACCCGTATCAATACGGTAGGACCCATGCTGATACGGCATTGCAATCCCGTTTCGGTATGCCTGGTACCATACTGGTACACCACTTCAAACCCAAAATCCATTTAATAATGTTAAAACACCGTATTGATACGGTCAGCATGCGTTTCGGTACACGGGCTCAAACTAAAAAGAAGGATTCCAGTAGCCATAGATCATACCGAAACCTCTACACCCGTTCTGATACACCTAGCTCAAAATTGCCTAGTCGTACCGATACGGTCCTTCGTGTATCGGTACGCCTGGGCCTGTAATGTCATTTTTAACTAATTTTTGACTCGAGTCTAGATGCCTTTAGGTCCTAGCAACTCTCATCCATGCATACAAACATCCATCTAAGCATTTTTCAACTCTAACATCAGAATTCAACAACCATAAAAACTCATACATTCAAATGACCAAACCATAGGCAAGCTTCCAAAACCTTTTTGCTAAACATACCGAAATGCACAAATAGACCATTCTCAGCATAAGAAACATATCAACGTCACAAACATAGCATAGTAAAATTGCACAGACTATCTCAACATGGATATCATTAAGGCAATTATAAATGCATACCTAAACAACCACACATCAACAACCATAAGCAAGGATTAACCTTAAGCTTAGCAACATCAAATCACCCTTATAATCCAGCATAGAAACATACTTAAAAGCCATAGAAAACAGAATTACAACTCCCCAAAATATGTTGAACACATTGCCTTATTAACCGGAAACATAAACCAAGTTCATACTCAAAAGTAGTTTATCACTTGGATCCTTTCAACCCTTGCCTTTGCTGCCCCGAACTTTAATGCTCTGCATCATCAGGAAAAAGAGAGCGTAAGCACACATGCTTAGTGAGGATGCTCATAAACAATAATGCAATTAAAACCTTTTGAAAACCGTGCACTTGTTTCTAAAAACATACTTAACAACCAAAGCATTTTCCTTGTCTCCAACCGAGGCATGCATAATCACCTTTATACAACATCATATACATAATCAATGCTTGGATCCAAAGTATTATAAACAAACCATGCTTGAATCCCAAAGCATTATAAAGAAACCATGCTTAAATCCCAAAGCATTATAAAGTAGGTTCCATTCATAAACTTTCAAATATATTGTCATTTATAGTGACGAATAGACTACCTTTATCCCACATATATCAGATACATGGATCTCCCATACCATGCCTAGTTAAACCGCATGATATCCCAAACCTTGCCTACTTAAATAGCAAGATTTGACACCCTCACCTAGTTAAACCGCGAGACTCCACCCTTGCCTAGTTAAACTGCAAGTGTACCGACCTTGCCTAGTTAATTCGCAAGATCACCATCAATTTTGGTTGCCTTGTTAAATCGCGTGCCCCAAATGAGGTCCCCAATAGTTTGAGTGGCCTTGTTAAACTGCCATACCTCAAGGACCCATGGCCATGATCGATTTTGTTCATATTTTATAGTGTACTTATAAACCTATTGCATGCCAACTATATCCGATTGTTTCCTCATCACGTCACATAGACGATATATCATTTGCAAAACCATTTACTTACTGTTTTACAATGCATTATCTAAAACACCACATATGCAAATCACATTGCCCAAGCAATAACACCATTCCCAACCAGAATGTAATCCAATGCTCTCTAGCATTTAACATACTTTTAATCCCCTGCATATGTACTTAAAATCATGCATTCCAGTAAGTAAATCATACCATGTTTATAACGAAAACATGAAAACAACATGCTCATATCCAAGCTGATATTCAAGAACAAAATAAGGGAAACTTACTTCTGAGCTTAGGTACGTATCTCACGCTTACCGTAAACTTCCAACAACCTTTACAAACCTTTTTAAAGCATTTAAATCGAGTTTCCAATTAGAGGTTTAAGAGTTTCGGGATTCCATTGATGAAAACAACTTATCAACATCATAATAAATCCAAAATATGTTTAAAATCAATCTTAAACACTGGAAAACAGATCTACTTTGAACCTTGCACTATTCCATCAATTCACCCAATTAATTCAATTAAACATTGTAAAACATGAAGAATAAATTTATAAATCATGAATCAAGGATCAAACACTTGGGAATATCAATAAAGAACCATTCAATAGAGGAGATCATAGACCTTACCCCTATTGTGAGATTTCTCCTTCAATTAGCTTGTTTAAAACTAGGAAAACACAAGATTTCAATGAGATTTTGTAAAACAAAGTTAAATAATCAATAGTCTGAGTAAAAATATCTTTCACCTCTGGATTTTGATGAAAACTCCAGTGTTTGGCTGAGAGAGAAGTGAAGAGAAAGGTTGAGAGAAAAGTTACGTCAAAATATCTTGAAAAGGTTAACTTTTAATATCTAAAATACCTTTAATTAACTTTGGAAACACATGTTAAAATAGCTTAATTGAAAGGAGAAATCACCAGCAAAAACTTGGTAAAATAGCTCTGTAAGGATTCTAAGAATTTGATCCCTTTTCATTTTAGTCACCTTTTAAACCTGTTTTCAAATTTTACATTTTGGTCACCAACCAAAATGTCACCCTTCCAAAATCCATTTTCCAAAATTGACTTAACCATAAACCTTAACAAATTAAACAATGATTTTAGCATATTTTTGTACAATTTTAACACCTTAAAAAATATTTAACTCGATTAAATCCTGAAACTGACTCAAATCTCTAATTTCGGTCCATCGGACCTTCGAACCAACCTTTGAAATGTCTATCCCTAAAACCGGGGTGTTACAGTGTATATAAAGGACATTTAGTGCATATGGTTTGCACGACCTTATGTGTATTATGGTGGGCATGACCTTATGTGTTTAGCACTTCGGTGTATATTTGACTCGTGTACACAGGGTCCTCATAAGCTTATATTTGGGCTATGGTTTATTGGTTAATAAAAGATAAATATGTGAATAAGCTTATGAGCTTTTGGAATAAATGGCAAGTATATTAGTAAGAAATTTATATCTGGTCTATATTATGTTAATATATGATGAACATGATGGTAATACATATCTAGTGATCATGATGCATTCATGCATATATGACATATTATAACAAATGCACAAGCATGAAAGTCTTATGACATTGGCATACAGTAAATCATTAGTAATGCAATGTGAAAGTTGATGCATTGACATATATTATGTTATATAAGTGTCGTCATGAAGTTGAATAAGTTTAAATTATTGTTATTAACTTCGTTTATTGCCTCACTAAGTTCGTACTTAGTATGTGTTGATTGTGCACACGTAGATGGTTTGAATCATTGGACGAAGTAAAAAGTTGCCTCAAGTTCAAAAAGTTTCTTCAAGCTGCCATAGTAATGACATCCTACATGAGGTTTTTAATTTATTTTAGTGGAATGTATAAATGGGATTAATTTGTCTATTTTAGTTCAACGTCCGATATTTTTTGAACAATCAAATTTATTTTTTAAAAGTAAAGGAGCTCCGATTTTATGTATTAGTCGATATAAATATTTTCAAATGTTTTAAATTTATGTAATTTTTGAATAAAATTCATGTTATTGTTATGTGACATCTCTGACTCATATTTGGTAATCGAATACGAGAATGAGGTGTTATATTTATTGGTATTAGAGCTACAGGTTTTGTCGCTCTGGATCCAAACTGAGCTTGTTATCAGCCAGTAAGTGTATACATGCCACTAGAATGTCATTATTACTGTATTGATGCTTGAGTGACTTGATGCAACTGCTTATTGAATTGATTGTATAAAGTTATAGATGTCTGAAGTTAAGAGATCACGTCGAGTGATCGAACAGTTAGGTAAAAAGAAATGAAGCCCATAAAAGTAGTAACAAGGTTAATTATTATTCAATTTCCACTTAATATGATGTTAATGTGCTAGTGTAGTTGGAAATGCCTAGATAAACCAAGATTTACTATTTCAAACCTTGGATATGATTTTAAATGAAATTCAACCCCAAGTTCCTTAAACTTTTATTGCTAGAAAGCTCGGAAGTCTTGAAGTGTGAGACTTCAGGTGGGGTATTGATAGAAAACCAATGTTGCTAGACTATTGATAAAAAAGAAAAAAAGATAGGTACAAAAAGCGATTTGTTGTGATGATCACGGAATGCTCGATATGATTGTAACTTATCTCTTGGGACATAGAACAAGAGTAAGTTAAATCTGTAAGAATTACTCCATAGTAATTCAAAGAAATTGAATTTTAGCAAGCTTAATGGAATTGCTTCTTATGAATTTTTGCTTGAAACGAATAGTTCTGAAAGGAACTAGAAAGTTTGGAGATTGTAATGATGAGGGAAAATCATATTTTTTTGATCAATGTGGTTCAGTAGTATTTTATTTTTAGAAGCTGCTATCATAGGGATGTAAAGGATGTAAGAACTTTCTAGCTTAAGGTGAGAACATATAAGTATTCAAAGGTGAACTTGGAAAGTATCTAAACTATTAATGAATAATAGGATGTGTTTTCTTAGGAATTGACAGGGTTACCATCTGATCATGAAGTGAAATTCAGGATTTAGGTTTTCTCTGGCATTAAACTTATATCAAAGGTATTGTACAAAATATCTCTTGCAAAGATAAGAGAGTTAAAGGTTTGGTTACATTAAATATGGGATGAGGTTTTATACGACCTAAAAGAAAGATGGATCAATGAGGTTATGTGTGGATTATCTTCAACTTAATAAAGTGATGGTGAAGAATAAATATCCTCTGTCAAGGATTGATGATCTCTTTGATCAACTTAAAGGAGAAACAGTGTTTTCTAAAATTGATCTTCGATCGGGGCATCATCAATTGAAGATCAAAGAAACAGATATACCAAAGACAACTTTTAGAACTAGATCCGACATTATGAGTTTGTAGTAATGCCTTTTAGACTTACAAATGCACTAGCAACATTTATGGATCTAATGAATTTGGTATTTCAGTCATATTTAGACCAATTTGTGGTGGTATTCATAGATGATATATTGGTTTATTCTAAAACCAAAGAGGATCATGATACTCACCTCAGAGTAGTTCTTTAGATCCTCTGAGAAAAAAATTATATACAAAGCTGTCAAAGTGTGAAATTTTGGTTGTCTAAAATAGCTTTCCTTGGACGTATAGTTTTAGCTGAAGGGATTCGAGGAGATACTAAAAAGGTTCAAGCAATCCTAGAATGGAAAATTCCTCAGAATGTCTCTAGGGTGAGAAGTTTATTGGGATTAGATGGTTATTATCGGCGGTTCGTGAAAGAATTTTCAATGACTGCTGCTCCAATAACTAAGCTATTAAGAAAGGATGTTACATTTGTTTGGACAGATAAATGTCAAGAAAGCTTTGACAAATTAAAGAGGATATTAGCAGAAGCTCATGTTTTGGTACAACTAGAATTTGGGAAGGATTTTACAATATATAGTGATGCATCCCATAATGGTTTGGGGTGTGTATTGATACAAGAAAGGAAGGTTGTAGCATATGCTTCTCGACAACTCAAAACTCAGGAAAGAAATTATCCTACCCATGATTTTGAGTTGGTTACAGTAGTTCTTACTTTAAAGATTTGGCGTCACTATTTATGTGGTGAAAAGTGCTACATCTTCACGGATCATATTTGAAATATTTGTTATCCCAAAAGGATCTTAATTTGAGGCAAAGAAGGTGGATAAAATTGATTAAGGACTATAATGTAATTATTGATTATCATCCGGGGAAGGCTAATGTAGCAGTAGACGCACTTAGCCGGAAAACGTTTTTTTGCTTTGAGAGCATTGAATGCTCAATTGAAATTATAGGAAAACAGTACAATAGTGGTTGAACTTCAAATTAAGTCTACCTTGATAGGAAGAATTAAAGAGTTACAAGCAAAGGATGAGAAATGCTTGGAAAAGAAGAAGCAAGTTGAACGTGTGAATCTAAAGACTTTGAAATAAAATCAAATGGATGCCTATACTACAAAAGATGTGTATACATTCCTAAAGATGAGGAACTAAAGAAGGAAATACTTTTGGAGGCACATTACAGTCCTTAAACTATAAATCCTGTAGGCAACAAAATGTATGAAGGTATAAAGAGTCGATTTTGGTGGTCTGGCATGAAATAAGCTATCACTGATTCCGTTGCTAAATGTTTAACTTGCCAACAAGTAAAGGCAGAACATCAAGTTCCATCAGGATTGCTTCAACAAATTTCAATTCCACAATGGAAGTGGGAAAATGTTACTATGGATTTTGTAACAGGTTTACCATTGACGTCAAGTAAGAAGGATTCGATTTGGGTGATTGTGGATCGATTGACTAAAACAACACATTTCATACTAGTTCGAACAGACTACTCCTTGAATAAGCTAGTGGAATTATATATATATATATTAAGGAAATTATTAGATTGCATGGTGTTCCTATGTGTATTATATCTTATAGAGATCCAAAGTTCACTTCAAGGTTTAAGAGTGCATTACATGAAGCATTGCGAACTCGACTACACTTCCTTACTGCTTTCCATCCTCAAATGGACGGACAACCAAAAAAGACTATTCAAATACTCGAAAATATGCTCAGAGCATGTCTAATGAATTTTACAGGCTCATGGGAAAATATTTTCCATTAGCTGAGTTTGCTTATAACAACAGTTACCATTGATGTATAAAGATGGCACCTTATGAGGCATTGTATGGAAGAAAATGTCGAACACCATTGAATTGGTTTGAACTAGAGGATCGAAAAATCATTGGACTAGATCTTGTTCAATAAATGGAGGACAAGGTAAAGATAATTCAAGATAATCTCAAGGCCGCTTCTGACAAACAAAAGTTGTGCTTAGATCTTAAAAGAAAAGATATTGAGTTTAAAGTTGGAGACAAAGTATTTTTAAAGGTTTCACCTTGGAAAAAGATATTACGATTTGGACGAAAAGGAAAACTTAATCCAAGATTTATTGGTCCTCATGAAATTTTGAAAAGGGTTGGTCCAATGGCATATCAACTATTATTACCACAGAAATGAGCAAGGTCCATGATGTGTTTCATGTGTACATGCTTCAAAAATATCAATCATATCTTTCGCATGTCATTACACTAGAAGAAATTGAAATTCAACCGAATTTGAAACACGATGAAGAACCTGTAAGAATCTTAGCTCGAGAAGAAAAGTAATTAAGGAACAAAAAGATTCCTCTAGTTAAAATTTTGTGGAGAAACCATAAAGTGGAAGAAGCTACTTGGGAAACGGATGAAGCAATGAAAGAGCAGTATCCATATCTTTTTGAACCAAGTACATAAAGAAAATTCGAGGATTAATTTTCTTAAGTGGAGAATTGTAATACCTCAAAAATTTGGTTAGTAACCAAAATGAATAAAATGAAAATTTGGTAACTAAAGTATAAACTTAGGAAAAGTTTAGGGACTAAATTATAATTTTTGAAAGTTATGTATTTTAGTCTAGTAAATGAACAGTTTACCCCCAAGAATGATGTTTTCGTGTTACTCAGATTTTTTGTACGAAAATTGTGTTAAAAACTATAAAAGGGTTAAGTTCAAGAAATATTCAGATAATCAGATCGAATATTGGAGATATTTTGTTAGATGATAAGACAAGATTAATAATATCTTTTTCCATGTCTTAGTTTGGAAGGATTTAACATGGACTATTGGATTTAAGTTGATTTTCCATGTTAAATATGAGTCGTTAGATGAATAATGGCAAGAATGTAATTTTGGAAAATCACAAGGACAAAATTGGTAACTACTAACTTATTGGTTTATTTATGACCATTGGATTAATATTTTGACAAGTGGTAAGGTTTGGAGCATTGTATATCAAGGGTAAAATAGTCATTTGACTATTAATGAGATTTTTTTAAATATGATTAAATAATGCCATTTGACATGAAAATAAAGTAAAGAAAAGTTGGAATTTCGGTTCATCTTTCTTTTCCATGTACGTGAGGTTCAAAGAGAAAAGGTAAAAATTTCAAATTTTGATTTTTCCCACTAAATGGCTTGGATTTAGGGTTTAGTTATGAAATTGAAAGTTGATCCTTTTTGAATTCTCTATCATTTGGTATAAAAATTTCATGGATTGGTTAAGCTATGCTTATGAAATTGAAGGATTAAAGTTTAGGGTTTATGGATATAAAATTATTTGTGGTTTCATTTTGAAGGATTAAGTGTTTAATTAGCTTTTCTAAGCTTGATTCGAGCTTGATTTCAAGTGTAAAGTAAAACCCCTAATTTTGGCAAGTCAAGATTAATTTAGGGTTATTAGAATCAAGTTAAATTTGGAGTTTGTCATGAAAGGAAAATGTTGGAATAATGTAATTGAAGGTTAATTTGTTGTGCTTGAATGGTGAAAGAATGTTAAAGATCAAATTTACAAATCTGCCCAGAAAATTTAGTATGTGACAGTGAGTTTGGAAATTCAGCATAAATTCTACAAAAATAATTAGAAATTGATCCTTATACCATTGTATTCCTAGTTCAGTATAGTTTCTTTTAAAATAAATGGTGACTGATTTAGATTTGTATATCAAAAGATATGAATTTTTAAGTGATGATAGGTCAGAAAACAAAATACCAGTCTGCTCCGAAATTCAGCACTGGAATTCAACTTTAAAAATTCGTCATAAACCGTACAAGTTGAATTTGGGCTATTAGTTTATATGGTTGAACAACTTATTTAATATAGTTTTTGTCAAAAAAAAACACGGAATCAAATTTTGAGTTGTACATTATTTTATATAAATATTTCTTTGAAGGTAGCGTAGACTAACAAATTATAAAATGAGTACCTTATTGGTGTTATTAATTTGTGCATGTAAGGGATGAATGTGAAGCATTCAAGTAAACCAAGAAATCAGAAATTCAGTAGATAAAGCAATGACCAAGCTTGAAGTTCTCTTAAGTCATTCAATTTAGTTCAGGATAAGAAGTGTCAAGGTGAGTGTAATTGCATACATATCATGACACATTGATGTTTTATACATCACTGGGATGGCTTGAGACGAGCCTACCCAAATTTTATTGTCATTATATTTATGTAATGGAACATATGATTGACATATTTTAAATATGTCAAAAGTTGAATAAATGCATGGATCACTAGTTATATATGATGTTATATTATGAATGTTGTTTTGGGTATGAACTGCCCAATGTTAAATTATGTTGATATACATTGCCATGGATGAAATAAATATGAAATATATGCCCAAGTATGTCATTGAGGGACAGGGTATAGTTGGCATGCCATAAAGTCCACCAGCTCGCTGTATACTCGGTTTAGCACTATAGTGTATATAAAGGACACATATAGCATATGGTGGGCACGACCTTATGTGTATTAGTACTTTGGTGCATATTTGACTCGTGTACCCAAGGTCCTCATAAGCTTCTATTTGGGCTATGGTTTCTTGGTTAATAAAAGATAAACAATGAATAAGCTTATGAGCTTTTGGAATAAATGGCAACTATATTGGTAAAAAATTTATGCCTGGTTTATATTATGTTAATATATGATTAACATGATGGCAATACATATTTAGTGATCATGATTCATTTATGCATATATGGCATATTATAACAGATGCACAAGCATTACTAATGCAGTGTGAAAGTTGATGCAATGGCATATATTATGCTATATAAACGTTGTCATGAAGTCAAATAAGTTTAAATTATTGTTATTAAATTTTTTTATTAACTCACTAAGTTCATACTTAGCGTGTGTTGTTGTGCACACGTAGGTGGTTCGATTCATTGGACGAAGCAAAGAGCGCATCTAGTTCAGAAATTTTTATCAAACTGACATAGTAATGGCATCCTACTTGAGGTTTTTAATTTATTTTAGTGGCATGTATAAATGGGATTAATTTGTCTATTTTAGTTCAACATCCGATATTTTTTGAACAGTCAAATTTATTTTTTAAAAGTAAAGGATCTCCAATTTTGTGTATTAGTCGATGTAAATATTTTCAACGGTTTTAAATTTATTGAATTTTTGAATAAAAATCATGTTATTGTTCTATGACATCTGACTCATATTCGGTAATCGAATACGAGAATGAGGTATTACAATCTTGACTTAATAGATATTGACCAAATATTCGAATTAATTTATATTGTCTAAAGGTAAACTTTAAAATAAATAAATTTTGACAAGTCATAACATCATACTTAACTATTTGCATCATGCATAAAGGTGATGTGTAACACCCCCTTCCCGTATCCGTATACCGAACACGAGTCAAAGATGTCACAATAACTTATAGATCATTATTATTTAAAAATAAGGTTTATCAAAAAATTTCAATTAATTTATAAATATTAATCTCATCATATTAAAAAGTTAAATATAAAACATATTAATTATACATACCATATCTCATATAATATATAAAAACAAAACCATTACAAGGCAGGCCGGTTTAATAATTTTACAAAATAGACAGATTATTTCGTATATGCCACTATTTACATACAAAACTAGGATGTCATAGGTACTGAAAATAACCTGTCAATATTGTATTTCCTTCCAAAGGATTTGATGCAAAAGCTCAGCCCAACTACTCCGAATTACCTACGCGTATTCAGAAATACACGTTAAGAATATACTCAGTGAGACATAAGGTAAGTAACATAAATCAAGTATCATGCTAGAACAAGTATCATGCTAGAATATATTATACTTTCAAAAATAATTTATAAATCATAATTAAAACACATTCTAAAATCGTATGCATATGATGTCAGCTATACAAACCATAATGCAAATCATAATCAAACAAGGTGTAAACCCATATAAAAATTATTTATTTATATCATGAGAAGAAAACACACCTTAGTCGAAGCAAACTCAACCTACGGAATGACGAGTCTCTCATAATCAAAAGTACGGGGTCCAGTTGTACTGGTACCTATGAGAATAATCCTACGATAACACTATTACTATTATCACTATGATTAAAGAATTATTCCTAAATACTAATCTAACGAAATTTAATGAATACTTATCTGATTTGAATAGTTGATCTTCAAATCAACCAAAGGCATAGTTGAACTGAGCGGTGCCAGAGACTCAGCGGGGTTTGATCGAATTAAATAAATAATAAAAAGAAAAGAAAAAAAGGAGATGCAATTTGAACACAAATCGAGAGAGGGATAGGGGAATCTGCGGCTGCAGGCATGGGAAAAAAGACTGCCGCCGGGTGAAACTAAACCTATATAAATATATATAATATTGGATAAATTATAAGGTAAGTCCTTGTTATTTTCTAGGGTTTACAAAGTTGGTACCTAATATTAATTCCTTATAAAAAGGACACTAAATTTACTTAAAATTCAATTACTTCCCAAATTTCCTAATTAGGATTTCATATTTAAATTTCCAATTCCTAGGGTTTTGAATTTAGGTATTTCAAAAATTAGGGTTTTTAGATTGGGGGTATTTTTGGGGTGTTTAAACTCTCCCACCCTTAAAAGAAATTTTGTCCTCGAAATTTCCAAACGTAGGGATAGAACCCAAAAATTAACTAACACAACTTAAATTTTTCGTTCTGAATTCCTCATTCTTAAAAATAAAAGGTGACATAGTAATCTATAAACAAAAGGAAATAATCCTAGAATTAGAGTTGGTATTTAGAGTTTCTATTCAAAAATATCTTTAGTTTCTTAAAATAATATATTTATTAAAAAAAGCCATTTTTCCTGAAAATATTTAATAAGCATGCAAAAATCATTTTTGGTTTAAAATTTTATGTAAGCCTCGCAATCCGAGGGCTGAACTTAGCTCTGATACCACTAAATGTAACTCCCTAAACTCGAAAATAATAATCTCAAAGTATGAAATTACATCAATGTCTGAAAATAATAATCTGATAACTAAAAATAATTTCGTACTGAATAATAAAATAACCGGATAAAATGTGAGATCCTCCAAGTACCACATCGCCTAAAGTCCAAAGGCATCTGTAAGAGAAAACTATGGGGGAGTAAGCTAAAGAGCTTAGTGTGTCTCTAAAGTGCAAGGAAAACCATAATCATAAAATATCGAAATATTTTCTTAATTTTTTTAAAAAATAAAAGACAAACGGTACAATATCACAAGCGTAGTGCAATGCACCCAACTACGTCCGCCAAAAATGAGGATAGTTCCCATAACCTTCTCCCTACGTCTGCCAATCTGAAGTAGAATTCAGCCTGAAGGTTGAAACCACTAAACTTCCTCCATAAAAATCCCAACTTATGCTCATACATGTATGATGTTTAAAAATCAAATTTCATACTCAAAATCATAAATTTGATATTCCATAAACATAGGTCATAAATTCATAAATCATATTCCATAATTTCATAAACCATAGTTTCGTAAATCCAATGTTTCGTAAATAAAATATTTTATAAATCATAATTAAAACACATTCTAAAATCGTATGCAAATGATGTCAACTATACAAACTATAATGCAAATCATAATCAAACAAGGTGTAAAACCATATAAAAGTTATTTATTTATAGCACGAGAAGAAAACACACCTTAGCCGAAGCAAACTCAACCTACGAAATGACGAGTCTCTCATAATCAAAAGTACGAGGTCTAACTGTTATGGTACCTATGAGAATAATCCTATGATAACACTATTACTATTATCACTATGATTAAAGAATTATTCCTAAATACTAATCTAACGAAATTTAATGAATACTTATCTGATTTGAATAGTTGATCTTTAAATCAACCGAAGGCATAGTTAAATTGAGAGGTGCCAGAGACTCAGCAGGGTTTGATTTAGTTAAATAAATAATAAAAAGAAAAAAAAGGGAGATGTGATTCAACACAAATCGAGAGAGGGAGAGGGGAATGTGCGGCTGCAGGCTTGGAAAAAAAGTCTGTCGCAGGGTGAAACCAAACCTATATATATATATATATATGTATATATATATATAATTTTGGATAAATTACAAGGTAAGTCCTTGTTCTGTTCTAGGTTTCCAAAGTCGGTACCTAATATTAATTCTTTATAAAAAGGACACTAAATTTATTTAAAATTTAATTAATATAACACCCTACCCCGATTTAGTAGTAAACCGGCTCAGGAGTGTTACTGGAAACACGAATAATTTAAAACATTTCAAGAAATCATCCCTATTAGATGAGTTGAGTGACTAACAAGGCATTTAAAAGTTCATATATTATCATACAACAAGCATATGTATTTTATTCACCCTAGATTACCAACTTGGTTATACATTTGCAATTCTACATTTAAAGATGTCTACTATTTAAACAGGTGATCATGCATAACATTCAGATATCATACTTAGACAAGAACATATTCTTTTGTACCCAATATCATTACTTTCAAGTCATGTAGATGTTTCATATAGGTTTAACTAGTCATGCTTTTATGTACATACATTCAATCCAATCTCAAGCAAGCATAACATGTTTATCATTGGTGATAAGTTATCGCCTAGACCTCATATTTAATCATATAAGCATAAGCAAGTTCCTTATTCATTATAGGTCTTTACTTTGATTGGCCTCCTCCAATTTTCATTCAAAGTTAACTACTACCTGCCCATGAATATGTGACATTCGAATAGCATACAATGGTTAGCAAGTGTTCATTTAATCCCAGAGTTCCTATATGCCCAGAGTTCCTATATGCGCAACTTACTATTCCATTCACAAGAAAATTAGGTCATTACATACTTCAAATTTAAGCATTCAAACCTTTACACATTAGAGGCCAAATTCATAATCATATACAAGCTTTCAAAATATCAAATGCATGGCCTAGCTTAACTATATACAAATCTAGGTGACACCAACCACTAGGAGCATTACAAACAAGTATGGATTCATACTTATGACTTTGCTTGTGTCTTACTTCAAGCTCGAGAAATCTGACTTCGGGATCAAGTAATTCACCTTGAAGCACCCAACCTTTGGTTAGGGAATAGAGGAAACGAGAGTGATAAGTACGATATGTACTTAGTGAGGTAGTACTAGTTCTAACCAATTATTATGTCATGTCTCCATTAATCAAGGCGCCCTATTAAGGTTTATAGCATTCCAAGTCAAGTAAAAATCACGAACTCATGTATCATCAAACTTATGGCAATCAAATATCAAGGCAAGCAAATGTTAAGTAACCAATTTACCAAGCAAATCAAGCAGCATGGTAAGCTTGTCGAGTAATTATCAAGTAAACATTTTCTAGTATCATTCGAATAGCAAGACAGCAAGACAAGCAAAATCATAGTTCACAATTCAATCTTCAATCATTTCAAGTCAATTGATAGCATGTTTAAGCAAATCACAACATTTCAAGTCAAGTGACATAATCACAATTTATTTCAAGCTTATCACTCAATATATGTTCACAAGTTAAACACATTGATTCAAGTGAGAGGATAAGTCCATTTTGAGTAGCATTTCATGTGACAAGTTTATCAAGCGTACAAGTATACATATTAAGTAGCATGTAAGCCTTAATTATTGCTTGTTTATTTTCTTTAATTTAAGCCTTAATACCTAGCTGTCCATTTTACATGTCTATACATTTTAACATTTAAAGACAACTCATAATTTGATCACACATTGACAAAACAGTCCATATAGTATTCTTATACATTTTAACGTTTCAAGACAACTCATATTTTCATGTACAAGGTATATATATGGCAGCAACACTCATGTTTACATGTTAATCACATAAAACAGTCCATATATCATGTAATCTAACCAATTCAGTCCATATCTTCATGTACAAAGTATACATGGCAGCAACACTCATATTTTACATGTTAATCATATAAAACAGTCCATATTTTTATGTACAAGGAGTACATGGCAACAATACTCAAGTTTTACATGTTAATCATATAAAACAATCCATATTTTCATGTATAAGGTGTACATGGCAGAAACACTCAAGTTTTACATGTTAATCATATAAAACAGTCCATATTTTCATGTATAAGGTGTACATGGCAGCAACACTCAAGTAATACACATTTTTATCAAATCAAGTATAAACATAATGCCTTTCAATCTTTTCATTCAGGACAAGTTTACAGGTAATACTCATGAATTCAAGTAAGATCAACATCTATTTCAAGTAATAATCATGTAGTAAGAAGTTCAAGTATACAAGTCTAGTAACAAATAGTTCAAGTTTACATGTTTGCCATTTCAAGAATACATGTCAAGTAATCCAAGTAGTAATTCAAGCGTACATGTCAAGTAATTCAAGTATTCAAGTTTACATGTCAAGTAAACCAAGTAGTAATTCAAGTATTCAAGCGTACATGTCAAGTAATTCAAGTATTCAAGTTTACATGTAAAGAATCCAAGAAGTAATTCAAGTATTCAAGCATACATGTCAAGTAATTCAAGTATTCAAGTTTACATATCAAGTAATCCAAGTTGTAATTCAAGTATTCAAGTGTACATGTCAAGTAATTCAAGTATTCAAGTTTACATGTCAAGTAATAAAAAGTATTCAAGGTTATATTAGCTCATTTATTATCATTTAACACAATCCTTTGTTTATAGCTTGTGTAGGTAATCAAGTCTCCTACCAACTGTCACCACAACATGTACCGTAGTAATCAAGATGTACCGTAGTATTGGTCAACCCTCCTACCGTAGTACCCTCCGTATGTCGCCAACTAGGGGCCTTAACCCTGGACTGTAGTCCACTCTAACACAAAGAGCTCTAGACTCTAAGGCATGCCTTCTACCTATTCAACTAGCAACCAAGGTTGTTTGATTACACTTTATTTATTCAATAATTATCAAGCTTTTCAAGTTCAAGATCATGTATGATTCAAGAATCAATTAAACAAGGTATAGCAATATCATGCTTTAGCCCTTAGGCCAATTGAGCCTTAGCTCTTCAACTACTTTTCACGTTTTCATGTGTTTCATGTTCAAGGCTAGAAAATTTATATTTAAGGAAAGACAATTCATGTTCAAGGCAAGACAATTCATGTTCAAGGATCACATTCAAGCAAGTTATATCAAGGTCAAGCTTAGCCCTTAGGCCAATTGAGCCTTAGCTCATCATTTTGCAATTTAACTTGTTATTCAAGTAAACATTTTACATATGCCATATTAGGCATCTAGTTATATATTTATATTCATGGTTTATTTTACTTTTATAAGTATTTATAACATAAAAGCAATTCTAAGCAAGAAATTCAAATCAATACATCCAAACACGAAATAAGGCATTTCAAATAGGTCACGTTTCAAGTACAAGGATTCAAGCATTTCAATTAGATCCCATTTCAAGTACAAGGATTCAAGCATTTCAATTAACAAGCATTTCAAGCACTTCAAGTGACAAGTTTTTCAAATAACAGACATTTCAAGTAGTAAGCATTCGAGTGAGTTGCATTCATGATACATGGATCTAGCATCATATATCATTATAATACATACATGCCACTACTCGAATAGGCACAATCAAGAACAAGAAATCAAGCATTTACATCCATAGTGTAACTCAAGCAAGCAATTCGAATGGAATCATTCAAGGCATGGAATCACACAATGTTTACACATTTCTTTCTAAATAATTTAACTTATCCATTTCCATGCTATTACTTAATCACAATCCAATTTCCCTTTTAATTAATATTTAAGTTTAATTAGCTCATTATCTTAGCAAGAAGATTTTATTTAGGTTAGGACCTAAGTCCTAACCCTTCTAAAAACTACAATCACAATACTCCAAGCTTAGCTAGTCTTGGATCCAAACTCCTTTGTGTTTGCCACTAGCTTGCCACTCCTTTCTTCTTCCACAAGATTTACTCATTGCTCTAACAATTCATACAATTAAATCAAGGTCAAGACAAGGTACATTCATTTCTTCAAAACAAGGCAACAATACACATAATTCATTAATTTCAAAACATCAGGTCTGCTGCTGCCAGGCAGCTTGTGCACTGTTTACTAAAACATGCATAACTTTTATTCCGTACGTCGGAATTTCAATTAGTTTACACCGTTGGAAAGGTAACTTAATTGTATTTCTTACCATATAGGCCTTGCATTTTAGTTATTTTCCAATTAATACAGTTTTTAACTTAAAGACAAGGTAATTTACAACATTGGACAGTTTGCACTATTCCTAGTGTTTCTTCTCTACAATTCATTCTACAATCCAGAATTCAGTTTTGTTTTCTCATAATATATTTAGACATATTAAGGCACTCTCCATAAAATTTTCAGCCTTAAATTCCCTTTATACAATTTATGGTGATTTTTCAAAGTTACTGCCCAGAACAGAGTTTTCTGGGCAGATTACACTAGTTTAAGTTTTTAGCTTCATAATTCCTCTAAACAAGATTATAACATTGTAATTCAACTTATTTTCATGTCCTTACAACCAGCCCATTTTCTTTCATATCAATGCCGAAACAATACTTAACTTACAGGTTATTCATAGGTGTATACAAAATTTAAGTCCAACATTAATATATCAATAAGGACTCTCTCTTGACACCCCTTACTCCAAACACAGCTTGTCTTAACATTTCACATTTCAAGTTTCATGAAATTATAGCAAGAATCATTGTACACACATATATATATATTTATACTCAAAGCAAGGCATTTTCCTCTATTTTACATACAAATCAGTCCACATAGACATTCGAATTCGTATATATACCTACAAAAATATATTCCCTATGTTAGATTTCAATTTTACAATTTGTGGAACAATCTAACCATGCATCATTCGAAATGTTTTCACCATACGAAACATTATATACATATCTTCAAGATTTCTATCAAACTTCACTCAAACAATCTGACAATCTCAATCACATAGCTAGCATGGAAATTCTCCTAAAATTTTAACATCACAGTCCAGCTTTATGAAGGGAGATAGGAGACTTACACCCCAAACTTGTGCAACCCGAATCATCCTAACACTTTAGCTAAACCAAGCTCGGCTTCTTGTTACACTTTAAATTCTTTCTCTCTTCGTTGTTTCCGGTTAGATAGATGGAAGAAGATGACTCAAACATAACTTATTATTTCCTTTACACTAGGTTGAAACCTTTCCGTCCCACCTCCACATGGACGTCCACAACTATGACACCTTTTAGAGTCTTTAATTATTGACTAATCTACATGCAAACTCCCAACAATTTAGACTTTTCGAATTGGTCCTCTCAAATTAGTTACCAAACTATTTAAAGTTCTTATTATATCCTTAATTCATTCCACTATTAATACTAGAAACATTTTTAATCCAAATTAAAACACAATAAAGTTGTAACATACATCTAGGCTATATTTTTAGTATGTTACAATTCTCTCCTTCTTTTTCTCTCACTCCTTTCAGTTATGCATGATTGAAGAAGGAAGAAGATGATGATCATTTTACTTGATCATCCTCAATAACAGACACCTGATTGTGTCTTCCTCCACACGTTAGATTCAATATTTTGCCACCTATATGGGCCTCCCATCAATGGTGTTTTACATGCAATCACCTAGATTTCATTTCTTTAAATTTTAGTCTTTACAAAATAATTACTAATTTGAATGGCCTTCATACTTTGGTCCTTAGTGTTTAGCCACCAATTTTTTATTTTTATTCTAATTTAATTTAGGGACCTTAATTATCCAATCGAAGAATTTTGATTTGAATTGGAAAACATTCAAAATAGCTAAATACTACTAGATCGTAATTTGGGGTATTACAATTCCTCGCCCTTAAAAGAAATTCTCCCTCGAATTTCTTCGATGATGAAGATTTTCATCAAGTTCAGAATATTTTTACATACTCTGAATTTGTCAAGCAAAGAAAACAACTGTATTGGTTACAAACTACCAATACAATCAAGAACTCGAACTCCTAGGTGGTACACTAGACTTATGACAATGCAGTGAGTCCATGTTTAGTCCGAGAATCGACTAAACCATGCTCTGATACTAATAATTGTAACACCCCTACCCCCGTTTAGTAGTAAATCGGCTCGACAGGGTTACTGGGAACCTGGAAACACAAATAATTTAAAACTTTTCAAGAACTCATCCCTATTAGATGAGTTGAGTGACTAACAAGGCATTTAAAAGTTCATATATTATCATTCAGCAAGCATATGTATTTTATTCTCCCTAGATTACCAACTTGGTTATACATTTGCAATTCTACATTTAAAGATGTCTACTATTTAAACAGGTGATCATGCATAGCATTCAGTAATCATACTTAGACAAGAACATATTCCTTTGTACCCAATCTTATTACGTTCAAGTCATGTAGATGTTTCATGTAGGTTTAACTAGTCATGCTTTTATGTACATACATTCAATCCAATCTCAAGCAAGCATAACATGTTTATCGTCCGTGATAAGTTACCAGCTATACCTCATATTTAATCATATAAGCATAAGCAAGTACCTTATTCATTATAGGTCTTCACTTTGATTGGTTACCTCCAATTTCCATTCAAAGTTAACTACTACATGCCCATGAATATGTGACATTCAAATAGCATACAATGTCTAGCAAGTGTTCACTTACTCTCAGAGTTCCTATATGCGCAGCTTACTATTCCATTCACAAGAAAATTAGGCCATTACATACTTCAAACTTAAGCAATGAAGCCTTTGCTCATTAGAGGCCAAATTCATAATCGTATAAAAGCTTTCAAAATATCAAACGCATGGCCTAGCTTAACTATATACAAATCTATGTGCCACCAACCACTAGGAGCATTACAAACAAGTATTATATAGGTGCCACCAACCACTAGTTCTAACCAATTATTATGTCATGTCTCCATTAATCAAGTAGCCATATTTTGGTTAATACCATTCCAAGTAAAGAAAAATCCTTGAACTCATGTATCATCATACTTATGGAAATCAAATATCAAGGCAAGCAAATGTGAAGTAACCAATCATTTCAAGTAAACATTTTCTAGTATCATTCAAATAGCAAGGCACCATGACAAGCAAAATCATAGTTCACAATTCAATCTTCAATCATTTCAAGTCAATTGATAGCATGTTTAATCAAATCACAACATTTCAAGTCAAGTAACATAATCACAATTTATTTCAAGCTTATCACTCAAGATATGTTCACAAGTTAAACACATTGAATCAAGTGAGAGTATAAGTCCATTTCCAGTAGCATTTTATGTGACAAGTTTATCAAGTGTACAAGTATACATATTAAGTAGAAAAAAGAATAAAAAAGAGAAATTGAATATAACAACAAGGGTGAGAAGCACAACAACAACATTTCCAACCGAGCCTGAAGATTCAATTCCAAGACTTTGATTGTGTCTCAAGAAAGGTTGTGAGTTTTCTTGCCAAGTAAGTAACCCCTTTTCTTCTTTTCTTTTCTATTCTAAACTTACCTTTACACCATATTTCTTCATTTTCCTTTTAAACTAACCATTTCAGTGACGCACAAACCACAATACTTGCCTAAGTCTCGAGTAAGTTTCTTAAAGAGCTTTACAAGAGAGAAAGGAGTGGGAAAAGGCAATTTGAGTGAGTGAGATCAGAAGCGGATTATAAAAGCCAATAACATCCTGATTGCTAACACGAGTGTTGAGTGGACTGCAATCTGAATTTTCTTTAGAGTGAACCGTGAGGTTTTGTTGAGTATGTCGTGACCATTTTTAAAATCAAATGTGTGTAAAAATAGCTTAACGATTGATTTTTTGTGAATTTAGGGTTTTGACCCTTTTATTCATTTTATCTTGAAAATCATGATTTTATGTCAAATTTAATTTTCCTATTTTATTAGCCATAAAAGCATACTTTTCATTTTATTTAATTTTGAAAATCAATTTTAAAGTCGCCACTAATCATTTCGAGGTACACCGAACACCGTAAAACAAACAAAGATTCATTTCTTAAAAATTGGGTTTGGGAGTCGGTTACGTGTGGGAAAGGATTAGCATCCCCACAAACGCCCGTTATTGTAACCTTAATTTTATGTAACATTTTGGCATTTTGAATAAT
This sequence comes from Hibiscus mutabilis, assembly GCA_019671005.1. Classification (NCBI taxonomy): domain Eukaryota; kingdom Viridiplantae; phylum Streptophyta; class Magnoliopsida; order Malvales; family Malvaceae; genus Hibiscus; species Hibiscus mutabilis. Next base: position 20,790,626 of record CM033744.1, on the reverse strand, counting down.
TACTTGAATTTAATTTAATCATAATTATTAAAAGAATTTAAATTCCAAATGCAAATATCCTTTAATGAGGAAATTTATTTTACTCGAATATGAAATTCAAAGCACCCCGTTAAGTTGCACCCCTATTCATATTTAGAAATGAATTTCCTACATAAAAGGTTTCAAATGAATGACTTATTATTGTCTTATTGATTTTAAGTGCTAATCTAAAATGGCCCTAATTAATTATTTATTTAAACTATGAATATTAATTAACTTAAAAAGCTTTTATGAGAAAATGCCAATTGCTTGAACACCTTCCATTTATTAAAGTCGTTAAATTAACAATATTCCTAATTAATTAATCTTTCTAATTAGTTAAGGTGCTAACCTAATTAAGGCTCTAATAATTAATTAAGTCAACATTCAATTATAAGTGGAAATGTATATTAAATATACATCTTTAAAGCCAATGTTGAGATAACACCCCATTGTAAACAATGGAAAACCATCCAAATTTGGGCCTCAAAGATTCTACTTAATATACATTTAATTGACTACAATGTTCTTCTTAATTAATTGTTTAATTTTAATTAAAGAACTTAAGAATCCCTGGCTCTAATAATTAATTAAATTGGTATTCAATTATAAGTGTAAATACGTACTAAATATGATTCCTTAAGACTAATGTTGAGATAACATCCCATTGTAAACAATGGAACCCCATCCAAATTTGAATCTTAAAGTTTATATTTAATACACATTTAATTACTACAATTATCTATCCAATTTAATTAAAGAACATTATGAATCTAAAGCTCTAATAAATATTTTAAACTAGGTGATTAAATTGGCTAAACATTAAAATTATGTGCACAATTTAAAAACATCATGCAAATGAATCAAAACAATTAAATTAAATTAATCAAAACTAAAAGGGACTAAATTGAAACAAATTAAAATTGATATTTCATTAAAAGAAGAAGGACTGAATTACAAATTGTGTAAATAGAAGAGCCCAAGCATAAGACCCACGAAAGCTAGGCGCGGATCCCCTAACTCGACCCATATGCATGTGCACAGACCTTTTGACCTAGAACCAAAACGTTGCGTTTTGTCCCGGGTATTTAAGGCTCATTTCAAAGGGAAAATGGCATTTTATTTCATAATGCCTCAGCCTTCTCTCTCTCTACACTCTCGATCTCTCTCCCTTCTCTCTCAACAAACACCAATTACGCAGAAATTAACCCCCTTTTGGATCAAAATCCCTTAAATTCGGATGAAGTTCATCTTTGTTCTTCAAGAACCGGATGAGCTTCAAACTTCCCACCCAAGCTTTGCCACACGCTCCTCCACTTCGATCTTGAGTCGCCGTCCTCCAATCACCATTGGGTGTTTGCCGGCAGCCAGGGTTCAAACCCTGGCCGTCGCAGGCGACGACGGCCGCCGCCACCTGGTGATTTCCAGCACCGTCTGCCACTATGACCGAAACCCTAAAATCCCAAAAAATTTAATTTTGAGCCCTAAAACCTAAATATAACCCCAATCTAACTAGATCACCCATCTCCAACCACCTAAAAGCTATCTACCCTATCCCAACCCTTTTCAACTCCGTCGAAACCCTAATGTCGGCCACCAAAAAGACGAGTCTCGACTTCCCCTTTTTTCATTCTATTTTTTTTATTTCCACTTCAATTTAACCTTTTTTGCCTTTTAATGGAGAAAATTGAAGGATGGAAAAGATATAGCTTTCGGCGACTAAATTCGTGATTTTGATGACCTCAGGCAACCTCTAATCTCCTCCGGCGGCTCTACGACTTTTCAGTGACGTTCGACTTTCCCAAGGTAGGTCGACTTCCTGAGGTAAATCTCTCTCTTCCTTATTTATTATTATTATTTTATTAACTATTATTAATGACTAATCATTATTCTGACTTTTTCTCTCTTAGGTATTTATAGGTGATGTAGATGATGGCATCATATATGCCAACTAGATCCAGCTAATGGAGAAAGAAAACCATAATCCATGGCAAATTGTTTTGGCCAATGGGTGCTTGCCACGTGGCACAAATTGGGCGGGAAAATTTGGGTTATCTAACTTTTGTGTTTGTTGGATATTAAAATGGGCGGGAAAATTGGATGTAATGGGTTTTGGGTTTTCAATTCGACTTTTAATTTGTAATGGACATTATTAGGACTGTTTGGGTATTATTTATGGGTTTTATTATATTTATTTATTGTATATTATTTATCTATTATTATTTATTATTGGCCTTATTTATTTAATATATTCGAATACCCCAAACAAAATACGGGTATTACAGCTACCCCTCTTTGCTCATTGCTATGGAATAGGAAGTGGGGAAAGACTGAAAAGACACGGATTTTGTCTGAATCCACTGACCATCTTCCAAACTACTAATACTTGAAGCTGTTATTCTCATTTGAAAATTCTTTAACCTTCTGCCAAACTGTGGAATATGAAGTTGTTATTCTTATTATGAAATTCTTCATCTTCCAAGTCTTGGAGCCACTTTTGAAATTCTTCATCCTCTGAGGTTTAAAGTTGTTCTTCTCATTACAAAATTCTCCATCCCTCTATCAAACAATCTACATCCCTGCAAAGGTGTTGAACAAGCGAGTTCTTCCTATTATGAACTCCTTATTCTTTTGTCAAAGCTAACCGCAAAATCTAAACTAGTTCTTCTCATTATGAACCCATTCATTCCTCTTGGTCATGCTGATCTACCTCTCTACAAAGGTATCAAACAAGTGAGCTCTTCTCATTAGGAACTTCTCGTTTTTCTTGAAACCATTGATCTGCCACTCTGTAAATACATTGAATAAACAAGCGTTTCTCATTAGGAACTTCTCATTCTTTCAAAAAGCCGAACTCTTCTTATTATGAGTTCTTCATTCTTTGCTGGATGAACTCTTCTCGTTTAGACTCTGTGGCGAACTCTTCTCATCAATTTTATTGGTTCACATCCCGTAAAGGCACGAACAAGTAAGCTCTTCTCATAGGAACTCTCATCATTCTTCAGCAAACGAACTCTTCTCATTAGGAGCTCTTCAATCTTTCTTGGCGAGTTCTTCTTATTATGAACTCTGAATTCTTTGATGGTTGAGCTCTTCTCATTGGGAACTCTAGATTCTTTACTAGAGGTGTTGATTTTCCTCTCTTCTAGGGAACAACTAATCCTACAAAAAGAAACATCATCAATTAATTCGAATTTAGTCTGAAATAACATGAAATATTTTCAGTTTCTCGCTTGAAGCATTGAATTCTTTAGTGTCATTGCTTTTCTGTCTAAGGTGTCTTGATCTTTCTATCTGAAGCTCATATGGAATCTCATCTCTTGTTTTCTCTTTCTCTACTAATCAATTTCTTCTGTGCTTGGAATGTCTGTGACTGATTAAATCGAACATCTTCCTCATCCGCTCGTTGCTGATCTATTTGGCCTTTCGATCAAGTAACATAGATTTTTCTTTTTCTTTTTCCCCTTTTCTTTCTTTTTTTTTCATTTCTTTCTTTTTTATCCTTTCTCTTTCTTTATCTTTTTGTTTTTCTTTATCTTTTTATTTTCTTTATTTTTTTCTTTTTATTTTCTTCTTTCTTTAAACAGTCAACCCAAAAAGCTTGATGTCTTCCAATAACATGTTCTACCATCTTATTTTGTCAACCCTTGAAAAGTTCTCATCATTTCCAAAGGTGTCAACCCGAAGGTATTAACATCATGCCTACAGGACTTATTGATGACCCAAAAAAATTAGGGTCATAATGCACTTCCTTTCTTATGCAAACAATCGGAGCTCTTGCTGAAATTTGCCTTTTCACATGGAACATCTTGTTGAATATGCCTCTATATATAGAACGTCTTACTGAAATCCACCTTTGTAAGCGAAATACTTGTTAAAATCAGCTTCTGCAAACAGAGCCTCTTGCTGAAATATGCCTCTACAAACAGAATGTCTTGCTAAAATCCACCTCTATAAGTGAAATATTCATTGAAATTCGTCTCTGCAAATAGAATATCTTGCTGAATCTATCTTTATAAAGAAGATGCCTTGCTGAAATCCACCTCTGTAAACGAAACATTTATTAAAATTTGCCTCTACAAACAAAATATCTTGAGACCCTCCTTTACAAACAGAATATTTTGGGGAAATTCGCCTTTGTAAACAGAATGTCCTTGCTAATTTGCACCTGCAAACAGAAAATCATGACTTAATATATTGCTTTCTCACATACACGACTGAAATCTTTGCTAGATCTATTTATCTAAGATCTATGCTCGCTCTTTGTCAGATTTTCTTCTCCGAGATTTCTATTCATTCCTTGCTGGATCTTCCTCTTCAAGATCTTAATTCATTCTTAACTGAATATTTTCTTCAAGATCTCCGCTCGTTTTGATTGGATCTACTTTTCTCGATTGAATCTGCAAATTCCTGCCAAGATATGTAAAAATGCTTTGAGTGTGTTAGCATGCTCCTACTAATGGATGTCTAACTATATGATGTATGAATGTTTCCAATTGAGGACCACTTGAATGAACTTTCATATTTAGGGAAGCTTCAAATTTCTTCGTTCTGACTTTTACTAAAACCCATCTCACACTTAGGTTAAATCTTTAGGATCTCTGCATCTTTTGCTCTAAAGCGCATTTTCAAGTTTTCACTTTAGTTGTTTCTTCTTTTCTTTTTTCCTTAAGGAACCATTTCAGGTTTTCACCTCGATTTTCTCTTTTTCTTTTTTCTTCTGTTCGTTCTGATGGAGCTCTTCTTACCTTTCACGGATTGAGAACATGGACCCCTTTTTTGCTGCATCTCACCATGTATTTCTCACAATTTGAATACTGGGGATCACTCTTTTCTTAGAAAGCCACTCTTGGTATATATTCATCCAGCTTCTTTGACAAAGTTTTTTCTCATAGTTCTAAAAGAGATCATGATTCACTGTTGTTTTAGCTTGTATATTTTGTTTACTAGCATGCGATGTTCTGTAAGGTTCTTTTTGCAACATTGCCCCACTCCGGCTTGACTACTATCTTTGCTCATATTCGTCCCGCTTTCTTACTTTTGAATAGCAAAAAACCTTCAATGGATTGATCTGGATGCATCGTTGCTCCCAAAAGATAGCTCATGCTCTATCTTCTTGCCCCAAAATCACTTTGTGCCATTTTCTTGCAGCTTTTATTTAAATATTACTGTCACTTAGACTTGCGTCTTTTCCTTGTCATACTTTTCACCATTAAACAAGTGCCAAGGCTACCTAATGTTCTGCCTGCACTTAAAGGATTAGCACATCATAGGAAAACCCACGAAATCCTTTGCTTTTCTTGTACCTAATCAATTTATCTGTAAGATGCTTGTTAAAAAGATAAGTGAATGGCTCATAATATTATTTTACTAGATTTGAGAAATTGGAATAATTTGATAAGTCATGGCAAACAATCACAATCAAGATTAGGCCCCCTAAATATCAAGTGCAACAAAGCCTTTGAACCAGATTGCAAAGATCAACGCCAATATGACCCCTTCTGAATTATTAAACTTCTGGGAGAAACATTTCCTGTATTCCTAATTCTATCTCGTTTAAGGTGGCACTCTTTACATCGCTAGTTCACCGTGCCCAATCCTTTTGTCTTTTCTGAACTCAATCAAGCATTAGAAAGTCTGGAAGTCCTTGAAGAAAGGTTAACCCTGATAAGTGGGATATATTCTGAAGACAAACTCAACTTGCTCCAATACCCGTATATGGTCAAATTGGCCTTTTGAGGCTTGAAATGTAGGCTATGGCTCATGGTTGCCAAAAAATGATATATAGGCTCAAATAAATGTTTTAGGGTGATGAAACCAAGGATCATTTCTAACAAGTGAAACATCTTTTTTTGCACTGATCTGAATATGTTCAGATGAAATGCTCTTTTCTTTTTCTTTTCTTTTCTTTTTTTTCTTTTTTGTGGATCACTCTAGACTGTCAATTTCTGGGTTTTCACCCTAGAATTCATTTCCTTTCCATGAAATCAGTCTTCCACTGCTTTTTTAGATATAGAACTTGTCTAAATGAAAGATCTCATATACATATGTTGCTTTTCTTTTGTACTTTCCAACTTTAGTGCTTTCTTTGCTTCAGTTTGATTCAGCTGACTTTTTGAACACATCATTTCCACTATTTTCTTCTTTTTTCCTTTTTTGAATGGATTCAAAATATTATTCTTTATTCATCTTGCCTTTCTGATTTTTGTGCTTGATATATTTACTTTCGTTTTTTTGCCCCTAATTCACAAGGCATCACTATCATAAAATGATCAAAATCGAACATTTTCACTTGCAAACAAACTTTCATGCTCTTTGCCCTCAGTGTAGGGGTGATCCTTGGTTTGGGTTGAATCCAAACAAAATCATTAGGCTCAAAGGGGACAACAAATGATACCTTTCTTATTTTATTTCTTTGTGAAGGGAGATGAAGGAATGCCAAATGTCCTTCCTTACTTGGATATCATCGAAGAAAAGCCGTCTTCAGGTGGAGGATGTTTTGGGTTATCACTTCATTCAAAGACCTTAGCCAACAATACTTGAGAGGCAAATCACTCGAAATTTGTATTTAGGATTTTATCGTGATTCTTGAACACTCATTAATGTCTTCCCATTGGCCTAAATAAAGCATAAAAGAGTCATATTTCTGAATTTGATCTCTGAATTTGATTCAAGGTCACTCTTACAATTAATATCCATGGACTTGGGAGAAAAAATAATGCTATTGAAGATCTATACATATATGTATGGGAGAACAAAAACTAACCTATAACAAAGAAGGAATGAATTATTACATAATCAAAGAATGCAAAATGTTTGGCATTTGAGAAATATATAGGAAACAAGCATCATAAGCAAATAAATCGAAATAGCCTCCCTTATAAAGGACCCCAATGCTCGCAGGCAAAAGCGATTGGGATGATTCAGGGTATTACTCCGCAACAGTCCTGGAATTGCAGACAGATCTCCGTGGTTCACTGTTGGCTATTAATCAAGGAATACCTGAGTTAATTTTGGTCACTTCACTTCTATCTTCAATTCTTTATTTTCCTTCACAATTACAAAGACATGCCCATTGTTGCTCATGCTCTGATGCTTTTATTCTTTCTGAAAAGATTTTTTAACTCTTCAGTGATCAAATTACTCAATGTCGCTCAACTGGTTTCTTTCCATATTAAGTTTGCCCCACCTTTGTTATTTAGGGCGAACAAATGCTCCAAGTCCTTGGACATTTTAAGTTCAAGTTCATCTTTAATTTTACAGAACCACCTAAACTCTGTGGCAAAACTTGCTAAGTCCCTGAACTGGCTGGTATATGTATTTTATCACCATGACCTCTGATAGGCAATTTTTCCTAGATAAAGAAATACCAACTGAAGATTTTTGCCCTATACTCAGTCATATCCTCCCCATGAGTGGTCGAACATTTGCAACCTTGGCCTTACATTTTAAAATTATCTCTGAAACAATACAAGAGAATCTTTGGGGCTTGAAGTAACATAGTTGATTTCATATACTACTTCAGAGATAATTCTTGCAAGCTTGTAACCCCCTCGACCCGGCCTAGTCCCAAGACTGAACCTAGCTAGCTATATTAGGTTTACCAAAGTAAACTGAGAAGAAGAATCTTCAAACGCGACCATTTTTTTCTTTTATCTTATCTAGATCCTGATTAATACACTATGTTTTCATACATACAACCAAATAAAACCCAACTCAATCGGGCATCAAATTGATATCCAATTGACCACGTTTGCAAAAATACGGACCAGAATGTAAATTTACAAATCTATAAGTGCTTACTTAAAATTTGCTTTACCAATCTTTAATTATTCAGGTTACAAGCACACATGCCATAATTCAACTTAAAACGAGCATCCGAACTCATCCAATTGCATACATAACACCTAGGGACCAAAATGTAAATTTCACTATTTTGAAGGAACAAAACCGCAATTAGAGTTACCAATCCTCGATTAAACCAATTACATGCATACTCGTGCAATCGTAGGTCAAAATGATCATTCAAACTCGTTGAATTGCTAACATAACAATCAAGGACTAAAATAAGAGAAACATAAACCTTAAAGCCCATTTTTAACTAACTTAACAGCTGCCCGTATCGATACGCTTAAGCATTCTCAACAATTCTAGATTCCAGTAGCCCAAAACCGTATCGATACGTCACCTCGAGTACCGATACACTATGTTCAAAATCCTAGACCTATATCGATACAATCACATCCGTACCGATACGCTAGGCTTGAAAATCGACTTACCCTTATCGATACGGTTACCCGTGTACCGATACACTATGCCAGGAACCACTTACCTGTATCGATACACGTGTATCGATACACCCTGACCTGTAATGTCAAAATTTGTTGTTTTAACCTTTGTTTGGAGATTCTAAACACTTAAACAAGCTTCTAACAACAAGCTTTTCTACTCAAGGCATCCGCTACCACATTCGCTTTACCCGGGTGATACTCAACGGTCAAATCATAATCTTTAAGCAACTCTAACCACCGCCGTTGTCTAAGATTCAACTCTTTCTACGACATCAGATACTTCAAACTTTTGTGATTCCTGTACACCACACATTTCTCACCATAAAGATAATGCCTCCAAATCTTTAATGCAAACACCACTGTGGCAAGCTCAAGATCATGAGTAGGATAGTTATGCTCATTCACCTTCAATTGCCTAGATGCATAAGCCACAACTTTCTCACCTTGCATCGGCACACACCCCAAACCAGCATAGGATGCATCACTATACACCACAAACTCATTTTCCTGACTCAAGTTAAATTAAGATTGGAGCTTGAGTCAAAGCTTTCTTCAACTTTTCAAAAGCTCACTGTTGATCCTCCATCCACTCAAAACGAACATTCTTCTATAACAAATTGGTCAAAGGAGCACCAATCTTCGAAAAACCATCCACAAACCGACGATAATATCCAGCCAACCCAAGAAAACTACGCATACCTAGGTGGCTTCCAATTCACCACAACCTCTATCTTTTGTCGATCCACACGAATTCCCTCGGCCGACACTATATGTCCAAGAAAAACCACTTCTTTCAACCAAAACTCATATTTACTCAGCTTAGCATATAACTGATTATCCAGTAATCTCTGAAGCGCAATACGCAAATGCGCATCATGATCTTTCTCCGTACGAGAGTACACTAGAATATCATCAATAAACACCACCACCAATTGATCCAAGAACTCGTGAAACACCCGATTCATCATATCCATGAATGCAGCTGGTGCATTGGTCAACCAAAACGGCATCACCAGGAACTCATAATGCCATACCTTGTACGGAATGCAGTCTTTGGCACATCCACATCCTTCACTTTCAACTGATAGTACCCAGACCTCAAATATATCTTAGAGAACATCGAAGCACCCCTAAACTGATCAAACAAATCATCAATCTATGGGAAGGGATATTTTTTCTTAATCGTCAACTTATTTAGTTGCCGATAATCAATGCACATCCTCATCGTGCCATCCTTCTTCCTCACAAATAACATTGGTGCACCCCAGGTGAAACACTAGGTCTGATGAAACCTCAATCAAGCAGCCCTTGCAAGTGCGTCTTCAACTCCTTCAATTCCTTAGGTTCCATGCGACAAGGCGCAATGGACACAGAAGCCGTATCAACATACGTCTCAATTTTAAACTCTACCTCCCTATCCGGCAGTAACCCTAGCAAATCTTTAGGAAAAACTTTCAAAAAATCACAAATTGTACGAATGTCCTGCACACGTACATCCTTAGATCCAGGATTCATAACATAGGCCAAATACACCTGACATCTGAGTTCCAACATTCGACTTATTTCCAAATCTAAAACAACATTGTCCAGGAACTTTACATTCTCGCTAACCACCACAACCTCATAATCATCGGAAAGACGCAAGGATATCCGTTTGGTTTCAAAATCTACAACCTCCCTATGCTTGGATAACCAGTCTATCCCCAAAATTACATCAAAGCCATTCAATGGTAACTCAATCAAATCCACGACAAACACATGATCTTGCATTGTCAAAGGACACCTACGGTATAACTTCCTAACCACAACCTTCTCGCCCAAAGAACTAGTTACTCGAACAGCAAGATTCAAAATCTCAACAGGTATATAAAGTAACTGTGCATTCTCACTCAGAATATATGAATGGTTGGAACCAGAATCAACCAATGAAAATAACGACAAAGATTGTAAAGTAAAGGTACCTGCAATCATATCGGTATCGTTACGACCCTCACGATGCGCATACACCCTCACGGGACCTTCACCCTCTGGCTAGATAGCAACGGTGTGTACCACATTCCAACACTCACCATCTCTCAGCTGGAAATGTCCTCGTCCATGCCCTCGACCTTTCAGGGCAACCATAGTAGGTGCAGGACTCGTCCACTCCTCAACACCAAGGTTCACTTCTGGATTATCATCCTCTGTTTCAAACACATCACAACAGAGGATCCAATGCATTATATTGGATCCAAACTCACAGCAAACAACAATTAACATTTATCCAACTATAACCCTCCACAACACCACCTCTTATCAACCGAAAACATCATCGATTCATCTAAAACCTCAACCCAGCCATTAATTACGAAACTCAAACTTCAAATAACACCTAATCAACAACTCAACCCAACCTTCTACCTCCAGCAACAATAATCAACCACAACACCTCAAATATTATTAACTATCAACCTAACAAATTAGAGATTCTCTAGATTTTGGGATTCTATCATCAAAACTCACTTTATTAACATTTTAAACACCAAATCAAATTGTAAATCAATCCTTAACTCAGCAAAATGGATCAACTACGATTTTCCTCAATTTCCATCATAAATCACCAATTAAACCATAAATCTGAGTTTAATTAATCAAAACCTAATGAAAATCATACAAAATGGATCAAGAACTTAGGAATTTCAGTAAAGAACCTTTCGTTAGAGGAGAAGAACGAATCCTTGCTTCCAATGCTGATTTCTCCCCTTAATTGCTTCATAAAACATGAAAATCAACATAGAAATAATAAGAATTTGTTGTAAAAACTTTAGGAAATCAATTAGAAGTCTAAAATCCTAATTTTTACCTGAAAAATTGAAGTTGGAAATGTGTTTGGCTGGAGAGAATTTGAGAGAAAGAAATTGCAAAGTTTGTTACGTGAAATTCTTTTAAAAAGCTTTGTGTTTAATTAATTCTCTCCACTATTTATACATCTTAAAAAACTTAATTAAAATAGTTAATTAAAGGGAGAAATCTGATGGAACCCTTTTGGATTATTAGGTCCTTAAAGATTCAAATTTTTGACCCATTTTCAAACAACCACTAAAAATAGTTTTGCAAACTTTGCATTTTCGTTACCAACTCAAAATGTCCCATTTTCGAAGTTCTTTTTCCAAAATTGTTTTCACCAAAATCATTTATATAATTAATAAAGATTTTAGACTAGTATAAAAATATTTAATCTAATTTAAATCCCAAATCTGACTCGAATCTCTAATCTCGGTCTATCGGACCGACTAAACCATCCCAAGACTCCTAGGCCCAAAACTGGGGCGTTAAAAAGCTGTACCCCTTTGATGCATAGGCATGAACAAGACGGAATTCTTAAAGCACCAAACAATCTTAGAAGCATTCATTATGGATCTCTGACTAACCAACTTCTTGATTTCCTTTATTAAGGGCCTACACTTTTTGGTAGCACACCCTGGTACCCTATGTAAAACTTGCAAATATTATCGGTATCATAACTATAGGCATATAGGCTTGACATCTTCTTCATCATCCTAGGGGTAAGATATCGACCTTTGATAAGGTAAGGAAATAAATCTAAAATTGGCATTCCAAATTTGCATTTGTCCGGGGAATCCTCCATGATAGACCTGGTGAGTCCATTGACCTTTACCTCTTACGGCCTTAGAGAGTCCGATCATTGCATTCATTCATTTATTTCTCTATTTTCACTTTACATTTTCAGCACTTGTTTTCTAATCAATCCAATTGCATTGTCTCAAATCAAGGGGCTAATTCCTGAATTACATATCTTAATGAATTGGCCTTCCTTGTTGACTTCCAAAATCTCCTGGTTCAGAAAGTTTTGAATTTACAACTTGAAAATGTAACAATATTCAATGTCGCAATCATAACTCACAATAATCTTGATATTGTAACAACTTAATTAACGGGGCTCTGATAATTTCTCATGATGCGGCGAAGCTTCATGCAATTTGAAATATATCTCTCAACAGAAAACATGAATGAGATCAAGTTTGAATTTTAACTTTCCACTGACAGGGGCATCTTGAGCATCTGATCTTGGAGCATACTTTGGTAAAAAAATATTGCAAAAAAATAACAAAATAGTATTCTGACTGTAATAGGCTATAACAAGTTATTCACAAAAGTTTGTCATAACTTCTATCCTTTTCCTTTCATCTCCACTGCTTTGGCAAATGATTGTCTTTGATTGAACTGGGCTCTTTACTTTCAGAACATAAATACCCAACCCCGATGAGACCAAAAACTTCAATAAGACCATTATTAGAAAGTGATTTTTGTATTGGGTAGAGCCACAAATCCGAATACAACATTAAATAGCAAACTTCTCTGTCTCTTTGTCTTGTTTTTGTATCCTGTTCCTCTTGTAATTGATTCCTTTGTGAACAAACTTCAATCTTCCACTGACCTTGGCACTTACCGCTTTAGAGAAAGACTCTTCTGTCCCTCGTATATGTTATGATCATTATGTCATCCGACTATTGTTGAACCATCGATCAACAAGAGTTTCGGCTAAACTCCAGAATTTGAATTCACTCGGTCTGTCTATGCTTGTCATTGAACTTCCTTCATTTTAGCATTTTCAAAATTCATCGGTGCCTCCATGTCAAGCATTCCACTGTTCTCATCATAATTCGAACTTGGATCTTCTAAATTCTTTGTATATGCCCCCGACTTTATTGATCTAAACTTACTCATCTTTTATTTGGCTTTTTATTTCCATCTCTCTTTTTTTGTTTTGGCCTATTTTTTTTTGACTTCTTTAACGTTTTTCAATTCTTTTTTTTGTATGAAGAGCCCTTTCAGACTGAACCCTTATGTGAGATGAGTTTCTATCTTGATCATCGATGTTACTATTTGTCTGAATATTTTCTAACTCGACCTATCTGATTCCAAGCAATGTGTTAGCTCGTAGTCCATCTCGTTATCAGACTGATCAACCTTTTCTTCATTCGATCAAAGTGGCCCTCAACAACTTTTGTGACTGCTCAACCTTAATAAGTCAATTACCCATGCTTTTTAGAACGTAAAATTTAACTAATGTAATGTTACTTTTTTAAAAAAATGCAATATTTTAGACAAAAGTACAATATTTTTATTTTACATAATATTTAAATATTGTAATATATGAATGCACGAGGTATCGATTTCAAAAACTAGTCATTATAACAACACACATATAACCAAGAATGTCGAATACAAAGAGAATGCGACATTTTCACTAGCTCCGGCTCTTTTTGTTTGTCACTTTGTTCATCCTCTAAGTCAACGTCTATCCTAGCTCGGTGTTGATATTAGAATGTTGTTGCAGGTTCACAACTTCATCGAACAAAATCTGTATATACCAAGCAACCCCCCCCCCCCCGCACTTGGCTCCTAAAGTTAATCATCTCACAACTCTATTTCTGTATAACCTGGATTACTGCCTCGACTTGATTTTCAGTAATTTATCCTTCATTGTGGTACCTCTTTGAAACATACGAGCTAGTCTTTCAAATGTTGTACTTTTTTTAATTCGGCCATTTTCCTCAATTCCTTATTTTTATCAGCTTTTTCCTTAATTATAGTATCCTTTGGTAAATTTCATCATTTGTGAAACTTGGATATCGCCTCTGAGTTCAAAGCTCTCTATTCTTCCTTAAGTTTATAAACAATCCTTAAATGCCCTTTCAATTTATTCATCCTCTATCCTTCCTCTCGTTATCATTATCTTTTCGGATACTGCATCTTGTCTATCTCTGTAACTGTCATTGAATCTATCTCGAAACTTGAACTGTTGTTGAGCATTGTATAAAACTTGTCCCTTTTGACCCCTAGAAAGCCTCATATTTCTCTATGGTTGGTGTTACATGTATCCTCCCGAAAAGCAAACAATTATACCGGGCCGTATAAATGGGTCATGGCCCTAAACAACTTTTGATTCACTTGACTGTCTAACAGCTATGCTATAATTCAGAAATCTTTCTGGAAATGACTCTTCATATCCCCTGTCTTTTGGTTCTCAAATTAAACTTGGTTCTGGCAAACCTTCATTATGTTCAAAAATTTCTGGTACAACCTTGCATTAATGACACCTGGCCTCTATGGATATTGTCTTCGTACTTGTACTAAGTCTTCTCGAATCAGGTCCACAGTGACATATTGTCCTCCACTTGTCTATCAGGCCCTTAAGTTCTTATGTCCACTGCCTATTCGACTGATCCTCAAATCAATACCTCTCATGAATGCAATGTGGTCTAACATACATAAAAGACATACGAAACCACAAAAAAACTATGTCAGTATGGTGAAATAATACTATAAGCAAAAATAATTGCTAAAAAAATTTATATTGCGTAAAAATAACTAGAGAACAATTTATATTGTGCACAAAATAACTAGGGAAGTGTTTTTAAATCAACAACACCCTGTCCTAGGTCCCCGTCTCGCTCTAATGGGGTAGGCTTTTATTACAACATGTGGGTTTCGATCTAGACTCTAGGTACCCAGACTATCATTATTGGTCTACAGCAAGACATCGATTCAGGAGTATACGACCCCTTATAGAGGAGGCGTGACCTCACTGTGTATAAGGTTAGTATACTGAAAGGAGGACAAAATTCTAATCACAGAGCTGAATAACTCACGTAAGATCATGCCCCACTCCCAGTTAAAGGTGAAAGCCCGAGTGGAAGGCTTATGCATGAATGACGGTTTATATCACACAAGAAAAAGCTATCTCCATTCTTTCTGAAAATTTATCTACTAATTATGGAAAAAATAAATTCAAATTACTATCCTAAAATGCCACATAAAATTAATTAGGCCAGACTCTCATTTTTTTTAAAAAATTCCCCAACGGAGTCTCCAAGCTGTCGCGACCATTTTTGAAATTGGGTCTGTGTAAAAATAGCCTGGCGATTGATTTTTGTGACGTTAGGGTTTTGACCCTTTTTATTCATTTTATATTGAAAATCATGATTTTATGTCAAATTGAATTTTCCTATTTTATTAGCCATAAAAGCATACTTTTCCATTTATTTAATTTTGAAAATCAATTTTGGAGTCGCCACCGATCATTTTGAGGTAGACTGGACACCGTAAAACAAACCAAAGATTCATTTCTTAAAAATTGGGTTCGGGAGTCGGTTACGTGTGGGGAAGGATTAGCACCCCACAAACGCCCATTATCGGTACCTTAATTTTACGTAGTATTTTGGCATTTTGAATAATTATTTGAATTTAATTTATTCATTATTATTAAATGAATTTAAATTCCAAATGCGTATATCCTTTTATAAGGAAATTCATTTTATTCCAATATGAGATTAAAAGCACCCCGTTAAGTGGCTCCTCTATTCATATTTAAAAATGAATTTCCAACATAAAAAGTTTTAAACGAATGACTTATTATTGTCTTATTGATTTTAAGTGCTAATCTAAAATGACCTTATTTAATTATTTATTTAAACTATGAATATTAATTAACTTAAAAGCTTTTATGAGAAAATGCCAATTGCATGAACACCTTTCATATATTAAAGTCCTTAAATTAACAATATTCCTAATTAATTAATCTTTCTAATTAGTTAATGTGCTAACCTAATTAAGTCTCTAATAATTAATTAAGTTAATATTCAATTATAAGTGGAAATGTATATTAAATATACTTCTTTAAAGCCAGTGTTAAGGTAAAACCCCATTGTAAACAATGGAACACCATCCAAATTTGGGCCTTAAAGATTCTGCTTAATATACATTTAAGTAACTACAGTGTTCTTCCTAATTAATTGTTTAATTTTAATTAAAGAACTTAAGAATATATGGCTCTAATAATTAATTAAATTGTTATTCAATTATAAGTGTAAATATGTACTAAATATGATTACTTAATACCAATGTTGAGATAACATCCCATTGTAAATAATAGAACCCCATCCAAATTTGAATCGTAAAGTTTATATTTAATACACATTTAATTACTACAATTATCTATCTATTTAATTTATAAATTTTAATTAAAGAACCTAAAGAATCTAAAGCTCTAATAAATATTTTAAATTAGGTGATTAAATTGGCTAAACATTAAAATTTTATGTACAATTTAAAAACATCATGCAAATGAATCAAAATAATTAAATTAAATTAATTAGCAATGAAAAGGACTAAATTGAAACAAATTAAAACTGATATTTTATTAAAAGAAAAAAAGGACTGAATTATAAATTGTGTAAATTGAAGAGCCCAAGCATAAGACCCATGAAAGCTAGGCGCAGATCCCCTGACCCGACCCATATGCATGTGTGCAGACCTTTTGACCCAGGACCAAAAAGCTGCGTTTTGTCCTGGGTATTTAAGTCTCATTTCAAAGGGAAAATGGCCCTTTATTTCATAATGCCTCAGCTTCTCTCTCTACACTCTCGGTCTCTCTCTCTTCTCTCTCAACAAACACCAATTACCCATAAATTAACCCCATTTTGGATCAAAATACCTTGAATTCGGATGAAGTTCATATGTGTTCTTCAAGAATTGAATGAACTTCAAACTTTCAGGCCAAGCTCCACTAGCCGCTCCTCCGCTTCGATCTTGAGTCGCCATCCTTCAGTCATCCTTGGGTGTTTGCCGGAAGCTAGGGTTCGAACCACGGCCGCTATAGGCGACTACGGCTACTGCCACCCGACAATTTACGGCCACCGTCTACTACCGTGATCGAAACCCTAAAATCCCAAAAGATTCTATTTTAAGCTCTAAAACCTAAATCTAACCCCGATCCAACTATATCACCCATCTCTGACTACCTAGAAGCTATCTTCCCTGTCCCACCCCTTTTCAACTCTGTCGAAACCGTAACATCGGCCGCCAAAAAGATGAGTCCCGACTTCCCATTTTTCTTTCTATTTTTTTATTATTTCCACTTCGATTTAACCTTTTTTGCGTTTTAATGCAGGAAATTGAAGGATGGAAAAGATGTACCTTCTGGCGACTGAAATCGTGATTCCAATGACCTCATGCGACCTCTGATCTTCTCCGGCGGCTTTACAACTTTCCGACGACGTTCAGCTTTATGAAGGTGATTTGGCTTCCTGAGGTAATTCTCTCTCTTTCTTATTTATTATTATTATTATTATTATTTTATTAACTATTATTAATGGCTAATCATTATTCTGACTTTTTCTCTCTTTGGTATTTATAGGTGATGTAGATGATGACATCATATATGCCAACTAGATCCACCTAATGGGGAAAGAAAACCATAATCCATGGCCAATTGTTTTGGCCAATGGGTGCTTGCCATGTGGCGTAAATTGGGCAGGAAAATTTGGGTTATCTAACTTTTGTGTTTGTTGGATATTAAAATGGGCAGGAAAACTAGATGTAATGGGTTTTGGGTTTTCAATTGGGCTTTTAATTTGTAATGGAAATTATTTGGACTGTTTGGGTAATATTGATGGGTTTTATTATATTTATTTATTTATTGTATATTATTTATCTATTATTATTTATTATTAGCCTTATTTATTTAATATATTCAAATACGCCAGACAAAATATGAGTATTACAGAGTATATTATGGTAAGGTTTATTTTTGTTTTCTTTGTAAATTTTTTCTAACAATGTCTCAAAATTTTGGAAATTCACGTCTAGATGGAGGACAACCGAATATCCAAATGCAAGCAATGATCAAAGAAATGCAAAAGTTATTGAGAGCCGAGCTTAAGCCCATGCATGAAAGAATATACCGATTAAAAGAAACCCAAGGTAATAACCGAGGCCTTATAAGGTAAAATCAACGAAGGCACTAAGAAGAATTTGTGGAGGGTACTGAAGAAGATGAGGTTGAAACAAACATCTCTAAGAAATGATCCAAGATATAAAGGAGTACATGCCCAAATTGATGACAATCTCAGCAATATTCGAGTCACCATTCCACCATTCCAATGGAAAACTGATCCAGAAGCATATCTTGATTGAGAGAGCAAGGTGAACCATATATTTGAGAGCCACAAATTTTTCAAACTGAAGAAGGTAAGACTGGCAGTCATGGAGTTTATTGATTATGTATTAATTTGGTGGGACCAATTAACCTTGTCTAGGAGACGTAATGGAGAAAGTCCAATTACAACATGGCATGGCATGACATGAAAAGCATCATGAGAAGAAGGTACATTTCCACTCATTATCACCAATACCTTTTTCACAAATTGCAAACATTAAAGCAAGGAAACTAGAGTGTTGAAGACTACTGCAAAGAAATAGAGGTTGCAACGATACATGTTAATATGGATAAAGATCGAGAAGCAACCATGGCCAGATTTCTCATCGAATTGAACTGGGAGATTGCTGATGTTGTCGAAATACAACACTATGTAGAAATTGATGAGATGGTGCATATGGCAATGAAGGTTGAAAGGCATCAAAAAAGAAGGGTCATACCAAGAAACAACAACAACAACGGCCTTAAGTGGAACTAAAGCAATGCACGAAGGAATATACCCCTTCAAATTAGAGAACCAGCCGAGGCCTTAAAACCAAAGCCAACCATGGTGGAGATAAACCAAGGCAAGCAAATAGAGGGCAAAGAACGTTCAAGAAAAATCAAGTACTTTAAATGCCATGGGCGGGGACACATGGCCAACCAATGTCCAAACCGAAACACTATGCTACTTTTGGATAATGGTGGGATCGCTTTAGATCATGAAGATGAGAAAAAAGAATAACTCTAGGATGTAGAAGTTGAACCAGAAGTTGTGGTTGCTACTGATGGGGAAATTTATGTGGTAAAGTGTTTACTTAACACTCAAGTAACTACCGAGGAGCAACAAAGAGAGAATATCTTCCATACAAGGTCCAATATGAATGAGATGGTATGTTTTATTATTATTGATGGTGGAAGTTGTACTAATGCGTACAACACTATTTTGATCAAGAAGTTGGGTTTAAAGACCTTGAAACATCCCTAACCTTACAAACTTCAATGGTTGAAGGTATTGTGTGATGTAGTTCATATGCATGCAAGTCATATATTACTTGTGAGGCTAGGTAGTACGATAAAATGACAATTCATGACTGCTGCACCAACTAATACTCCTTTAAGCACGAGGGAAAGAAGTTCATTTTGGTAACTTTATCACCAAAAGAGGTACAACAAGGAAAAATCCAAATAAGGAAAAGCATTGAAGCCATGTTCAAGGAATGTGAGAATCAACTTGGAGAAGGATCCCAAAAGACACCACCCTTCAAAAAAAAACATGACGATTCAGACCGGCCGAAAAAGGGGAGTCCAAAGGATGAGTGTTTTTTCAACAAAGGAGATCACTCGAAAGTGTCTTTTGACACAATCCATGATGAAAGAGTCGCATGCTAACCCCATTCCTGGAAACCCTTATTCTTTTATTTTGCAGAATACACCAGGAAGGAAAGATCGGCTAAAGGAAGAACATAGTGAAAATTCAACCATCCTTGCGGCAAGGAAGTGTCCAATAAAGAATCCTTTCTATTTGAGGACAAATTGCCTAAAAGAAGGGAAGGATGATACAATCTAGCCTTGGCACCTATTCATCATCATCCTTTCATCTCTAATCATGAGGATGAAAGCAAAGGGAACTTTTAAAATGTAACACCATAGTTTTGGGTTTAGATGGTTCGAGGTTCGTTTTAAGGGTTCGGTGAATCGGTATTAAAGATTCGAGTCAATTTTGGGATTAAATTGGATTAAATATTTTTGAAGGTGATAAAAATATGGAAAATGTTCAAAATCATTAATTGATATATTAATGATTGTGGTAAAATCATTTTTGGAAAATAAGCTTTGGAAATCAGACATTTTTGACTAGTGACCGAAATGCAACTTTTGAAAACAGTTTTTAGTGATTGTTTTGTATAGGGTCAAAATTTTGAATCTTTAAGGAGATAATAATCCAAAAGTCTAAATTCAGACTTTATCCTTTAATTGGCAATTTTTAAAATTGATTTGGAAATTAAAATAGGTTGGGGAGAATTAGCCAATTATGGGAGATAATCATCTTTTTTTTCTTAAATCTTTTGATTTCTAATGGATTCTCTATGATTTCTCAATATAATCTTATTGTTTTAACTTTGTTTTAACATGTAAAATCAG
Organism: Hibiscus mutabilis; assembly: GCA_019671005.1. NCBI lineage: Eukaryota > Viridiplantae > Streptophyta > Magnoliopsida > Malvales > Malvaceae > Hibiscus > Hibiscus mutabilis. The sequence continues at coordinate 20,770,190 of CM033744.1, read as the reverse complement.
CCAATTATGGGAGAAAGCATCCATTAGAGGTAAGGTTCGTTCTTCTCCTCTAATGAAAGGTTCTTTATTGAAATTCCCAAGTTTTTGATCCTTTATAATGGTTTTCTAATGGGTTTTGATAGTTTAATTAAGAAAAATTGGTTCAATTGTGTTTTAATTGATGAAATTGATAGATTTTCAAATTGGATTTGTTTTGCTGGGTTCTTGATCGGTTTAGATCATGATTTTGATGTTTAATAATTTTAATAGCTTGGATTTAACATTGTAATCCCGAAATAAGTTGGATCTCTAATATTTAGGGTTGATAGTAAAGGGTTTTTGTGTGGTTAATGGTGTTTAATCATTGCTGGAAGCAAGAGGATGTTGTAAAAGGGTTTTTAGATGTTATTTGATGAAGTTTAATGTATCGAATCATTATACCGTGGCTGGGTTGAGTTTGGAAGGTGTTCGAGGTTGATTTTGATAAGTTTCAGATGGTTTTTGAGAGGGCAACTTGTGAGTTGCGGGATTTTGCTTTGAGGCAGTGGTTTGGATGCATTTTAATGTATGCCTCCTCTGGTTTTGTGTGGCCAAAATAGGGGATGATCAAGGTGAAGCATCTTGAGGTGGATTATTGCTTGTCGGGAGCTCGTGTTACATTGGCGAGCAAGATAAGGTGTAATCGGTGAGTGGAAACTGGTTTGAACACCTTTAAAAGGTTTATTAAAGGTTGTTGGGAGTTTAGGTTAAGCATGAAACACTTACCTAAGCTTAGAAGTAAGTTTTCTCTCTTTTGCTCTTTAATATCGGTTCGGATATGAGCATGTGTAATTCATGTTTTGGTCGTAAACATGGTTTGATATACTTGCTGTAAATGCATGAATTTAAATACATATGTAGTGGTTTAAAAGCATAAGAAATGCTTGTGGGCATTGGTTTTCATTTTGGTTGGGAATGGTGTTATTGCTTTGGCAATATGATTTGCATATGTGGTGAATTGGTATAATGCATTGTAAAACAACGAGTAAATGGTTTTGTGAATGATATATTGGCTATGTGACATGGTGAGAAAACATTCAGATATAGTTGGCATGCCATAGGATAAAGTGCACTATAATATGTTTAAAATCGATCGTGGGTAAAGGTCCTTGAGGTATAGCGGTCAGCTACTCAGACTATGAGGTTATCACTTGTGTTGAGCGGTCGGTTCCCCTCGTTGATGTTAATCTTGAAGTCGGCAAGGTGTTATATCATGCGGTTGGCATGGTATAGGTCTTGATGGCAGTCGATCATTAATGGAGATCCGTGTATCCGATGTGTAAGGTTAACGGTTGGTTAGCCAATGATTAGCGGTAGGCTAATCAAGGATAGTGGTCGACTATCTGTGGTCGCTATAATTGCCAATATATGAGAGTTCATGTGTTGAACCTATTTTGTAATGCTTTGGTTTTAAGCATGGTGATATGATTTAATGCTTTGGTTTTAAGCATGGTGATATGATTTAATGCTTTCAGATTTAAGCATGGTAATATGATCTATTGCTTTGGGATTTAAGCATGTGATTTGTAAATGATTTTGCATATGGTCGATATGCATGTTTAGTTTTGGAATAAATAAAAATGCATCAGTTGTTAAGCATGAGATTTATATATGATGTTGCATAAGGATCGTTATGCATGTTTCATATTGAAAAAATGAAAATGCTTTAGTTGTTATGCATGTTTTGAAAACAAGTGGTTTTGGCTTTTAAATGGTTTTAAATGCATCATTGTTTTTATGAGCATCCTCACTAAGCAAATGTGCTTACGCTCTCTTTTCTAAATGATGCAGAGCACTAGAGTTTAGGGCAGCATTGGCAAGGCAAAAGGCGATCCAAGACCTACACTATCTTTGAGTATGAAACTCGATGTTACTTTTGGTTAATAATACAATTTGTTCACCATATTTTTGGGGGATTTGTATTGTTGTATTATCATGGTTTTTGTTGTGGTTTACATGCTGTGATTTGATGATCATTTAATGTATGAAAAGCTAGTTGGTTGAGCCATGCTAGTATGTGACATTGCTAGGAGATACCTTGGATTGCATCTAGCTTGTGTTGGATTGTTTCAATGCTTTTATAATGCTAGCATGTTTTGATAGATGATAGGGAGTTATTGGTTTGTTGATTATGTGGTTAATTGCCCTATATTTGGATTTTGGTATGTGAGTTGCTTGTGGTTTAGGGAGCATGCCTATAGGATTACCTTTGTGGCTATAATGCATATGCTCTTATATCGTAGTGGTCTTTGGTTGATATGACATGTGTAAGTTGTTTTAATTTGATGCTTTGAGTGTTAAATGATGTTTGGGGTTAATTCGAATATGTTTAGAAGGGTTTTAAGGTGTTTTGAAATTGCAAAATCTGTAAACCTACAGGGAGGTTTCGAAACCAGCCCATAGGTTTCGAAACCAGCAGACCCAAGTTGGTTACTAGAGTACAGGTTTCGAAACCACTTGTACAAGTTTTGATATTTATAGCGGGTACTCATCCGTTAAGTTGAAAAATAGTTTCTAAAGTTACATTTTGGTCCATGGTTGATAAGTATGCAATTGGATGAGTTTGGGTTATCATTTTAAACTGAAATTTGACATGTATGCTTGTAACCTGACAAATTGAGGATTGGTAGATCTAATTTTAAATAAGTCCTTACAGTTTTACAGATTTACAATTTGGTCCCTAAATGTTTGAATGTTAAATTGAGGGTGCTTTGGTGATCTAGATGTGATGAAATTTCATGAGCTCACATTAAATGAACTTAATTATGGATTGGTAACCCTAATTTTAGTAATGGTCCTTTAATTTACCATTTTTATGATTTGGTCCTTAAAATGTATTGTATGAAATTGGTTACCTTTTCGTGGTCTGTTTCCTTTGTAATTTCACTCGCTGCAAGCATGTTCACTTAGGATTAGTAATATGCATCTAGACATGATAAAAGGAAAAATTGACCGATTTTTGTAACCTTTCTCTGGTTTGCCCTGGCAAACCTAATGTAGCTCGCTTGGTTCGGTCGGGTGTCTAGGCTGAGTCGAGGGGGTTACATTTGGTGGTATCAGAGCCATGTTACGAAAGTTTGGGATGTTGTTGATTGATTGATTGTTATTGTTTGATATGCACGGTGATTGTGTACATGTTCTGTGATTGTACTACATCATGTTAGGGTATGAATTGGGAACACATTGCCTATTACCGAGGTTTTAAAATGTTCTATAAGGTTGTCTTGGATCCTTTGCCTAGTGCTAGCATGAATTTAATATGTTTTAATGCTTTTGTTAGTATGGCTCGGCGCGAGACTCGTTCGATGGCTAGTAATGCTGGGTTGGGCAGAATAATGATAATGTTGGGAATCTTTGTATTACTTTACCTCTTCCTGCTTCGTTGATTCCTCCTGTTAATGCTAGGGTAGGAGGGGTACCCCAGGCTCTGTAAGGGTCAGTCTTTGGAGATTTGACTCCGTTAATTCAAGCAATGCCGGGAGCTTTTCAAGCAACAATAGCTGGAGTGCATGTGGAAGCACCATCACCTATTGTGGTGGTTAATCATGGTTTATCGTTGGAGCATCTTCGAAGTTTGGGAGGTATGGAGTTTAGGGGTTTGAGCCTTGAAGCAACTGAAGAATGGCTGGAGAGTACAATTCGTATTCTGAATCAGATGGTTTGTTTTGGATGCGAGGAAGTTCTAGTTTATGTCGCTATTGTAGGGTGGCATTTCAGTTGCTGAATTTGAGGTGAGTTGTTCGCCTAAGGGTCCTTTCCTGAGGCTCTAGTGTAGTTAGCGCTAGTTTGGATTTAGACCGTTGTCTGATATGGCTATTTGTAGAAGCATTGAATATGCTACTGACATTCGAGAAGATGTCGTGTTGGTATACTCTAAATCCCTAGTTTTGGGTAGAGGCTAGAGTGATGGTGTTCTCATGTAATGTGGTACCGAGAAAGAGTTTTGATACACATTTGAGGGTTGCTAGAGTGTTTTTGGCGTGTTAGAGGGAATATTGGTACCGAGAATGTTATAAGTAAGTGTGGGTGTTGATCATGCACAGTACAAAAAAACACTTATATGTATATATTTAAATATGTCAGTACATGCATACATCTTTGAGCATGACATTAGAGGTTTTGCATCTATATGTATAGGCATCTAGAATGACATATAAGGAATCATGCATACATATGTCCACACTTACGGATAATTTCTTGGAGGCCGGTGAAGTGTTAGTAACTAGTTCTTTTGGTGAGACAGTTACGACAAGAAGGTTGTATACGCGTTGTTCTTTGGTAGTGCAAGGTCTCGAGTTTACTGCAAATCTGATAGAATTGTCGTTACATGGTTGTGACGTTATTGTGTGAATGGATTGGTTATGTGAGCACAAGGCGAATGTGGATTGTGAATCCAAAAAGATTTCTTTGAGGTTAGACGATGAATATGAAGTTGTGGTGGTTGGTGAGAATGTGAAATTCTTGTCCAATATTGTTCGGCTATACAAGTGGGAAAAGTTGATGCAAGGAGTCTATCAAGCTTATTGGGCTATCGTGATGATTCCAAAAGTTATGGGTGTTCGGGTGCGGGGCATCTGGGCTGTTTGTGATTATCTAAAAGATTTTCCCAAAGAGTTGTCGGGTTTACCTTCGGATAGAGAGGTGGAGTTTGGTATTGAGACCTACATAGGTACGGTACCAGTGTCCATTGCTCCCTAAAGGATGACATCGTAAGAATTGAGGGAGTTGAGTTAGATCATGGGTTCGTTTGACCGAGTGTTTTGCCTTGGGGTGCTCCAGTTTTTTTGTGAAAAAAGATGGTACGATGCATATGTGCATTGATTACCGGCGGTTGAATAAGTTAGCGGTGAACAACAAGCACTCGTTGTCATGAATTGACTATTTGTTCAATCAGTTTTGTAGGACAGCATGGATTTTTAAGATTGATTTAAGATCAGGGTATTATCAGTTAAAGTGTAAAGATGTGGATGTGCATAAGACTACCTTTTGTACGAGGTACGAGCATTGTGAGTTCTTGGTAATGCCGTTTGGTTTGTCTAATGCTCCAACGGCTTTCATTGATATGATGAATATGGTGTTCCATGAATATCTTGATTAGTTCATACTGGTGGCTATGAATGATATTCATGTGTACTCTCAGTTCGAGGAAGAATATGAGCGTTTTTTGCAGATTGTATTGCAAGTTTTTAGATGTACGCTAAGCGAAGTAAGTGTGAGTTTTAGCTATAGGAAGTGATGTTCCTTGGTCATGTGGTTTCCGCAGAGGGTATTCCGGTTGACCTACAGAAAATTGAGGCTATTCTCAATTGGAAGCATCCCAAGTTAGTGCCTGAGATTTGTAGTTTTCTTGGGTTGGCTAGTTAATATCGTCGCTTTGTAGATGGGTTTACTAGTATTGCAGCACCATTGACGAAGTTGTTGGAAAAGAATGTTCCTTATGTGTGGTCGGATAAGCAATCATATAGTTTTGGAGAAGTGGAAGGAAGTTTTGACTCATGCTCTGTGCTATTTCAGCCCAAGTCTGGGAAGAAGTTTGTGGTTTATAGTAATGCGTCTTACGTTGGTTTGGGTTGCGTGTTGATGCAAGATGGAAAGGTTGTGGCGTATGTGTCGAGACAGCTGAAAGTTCTTGAGTGAACGACCCTACTCGTGATTTGGAGCTTGCGGTTGTGGTGTTTGTCTTGGAAATTTGGAGACCTTATCTTTATGGAGAGAAATGTGTTGTTTTACGGATCATAAGAGTTTGAAGTATTTGGTGTCTTAAAAGGATTTGAATCTTAGGCAATGTAGATGGTTGGAGTTGCTTAAGATTATGACTTGACGATCAAGTATCATCCTGGAAAGGCAAATATGGTTGCGGATGCGTTGAGTCATAAGGTTGCGGTTAAGCTTAGGGTGACGTTGCAAGGTTGAGTGTGACACGGGAAGGTGGTTTGTTGGCTGAGTTACAAGTTAAGCTTACATTGTCACAAATGATTAAAGCTAAGAAACTGTATGATGGTTCTTTGGTTTCCCACGTTAGGGACATATCGATGGCAAGCCATCGGAGTTTTGTTTCAATGATGATGGTGTTTTGTGCTTTAAGGGCTTAATAGTGGTGCCGAAGAATTCAGAGCTTAGGCATACTATTTTGGCGGAGGCACATTCTAGTCCTTTTGTTATGCATCCCGGTAGTACCAAGATGTATCGTTATTTAAAGGAAACATACTATTGGGTTGGTTTGGAAAAAATGTGGCAGAGTTTGTTTCTAAGTACGTGGTGTGTCAGCGGGTTAAGGTTGAACATCAGTTTCCATCCGGGTTGTTACTACTGTTGAGAATTCTAGAGTGCAAATGGGTGAGAATCACCATGGATTTTGTGTCAACCATTGACATCGGCTAAAAAGGATTCCATTTGGGTGATTGTTGATTGGGTTACGAAGTGTGCACATTTGCTGCCAGTGCATACGACATATACCTTGAACAAGTTGGTGGACTTGTATATTATTGAGAGTGTGCATTTGTATGGGGTACCTATGTCCATTGTTTCGGATAGAGATCCGCTGTTTACAGTGAGGTTATGAGGATGTTTGCAGCAGGCTTTGGGTACAAGGTTGAGTTTTAGTACCGCGTATACCCTCAGACGGATAGACAGTCTGAGCGTGTTATCCAGGTTTTGGAGGATATGATGAGATGTTGTATTATTGAGTTCCAAGGAACTTGGGAGAAGCATCTACCTTTGGTTAAGTTTGCCTATAATAATAGTTATCAAGTAAGTATACAAATGGCACCGTATGAGGTATTGTATGGTGGATGGTGTCGTACGCCTTTGTGTTGGGGATGAGGTAGGGGAAAAGCATGTTTCTTTACCGAATGTGTTGAAAGACACGGATGAAAAGGTAAAGCTTGTGTGTGATCGCTTGAAAGCGGTTGTGGATCGGCAGAAATCTTACACGAATTTGAAGAGTAAGGAGATTGAATATGCGATTGGTGATCACGTGTTTTTGAAAGTGTCACCATGGAAAAAGGTTATGCGGTTTGGACGTAGGGGTAAGCTTAGTCCGAGGTTTATTGGGCCGTATAAGGTTGTGGAGCGTATTGGTCTTGTGGCTTATCGATTGAGGTTACCTCCCAAGCTAGAGGAAATACACGATTTGTTCCATGTATCTATGATGCGGAGGTATCAGTCAGATTCCTCGCATGTTATGCCAGTGGAGCATATTGAGTTGAGACCGATTTATCTTGTGATGAGGAGCCGGTGGAAATCCTTGAATCCAGCAGCAAAGTTCTTCGTGGCAAGATGATTGAACTTGTTAAGGTTTTGTAGCGACATCGTGGTGTCGAGGAAGCCACTTGGGAAAACAAGGCGGATGTAATATCCCAATTTTTGGCTAGTGACTAAAATGTAAACTTTAAAAGTTACGTGAATGAAGTATAAACTTTAGAAAAGTTCAGGGACCAAAGTGTAATTTTCAAAAGTTGTATATTTTAATGCCATAAATGAATAGTTTGCCCCCAAGAATTCAGTTTTCGTGTTACTCAGATTTTTGGTACAGAATTTGTGTTAATGGCTATAAAGCGATAAAGTTTTGAAAAATATTCGGATAATTAAATCGAGCTAAAATTTTAGAGATGGTTCCATGAACTTTAAAAGAGTTATAAAATATTATTTTGTGGATATTTGGATGTTAAAAAGGTCGGGAAAATTTAAATCGATTGAAGTGACATGGAATGGCAATTTTGTGAATAAGTTGATCGATAAAGGGCATTTTGGTCATTTCACCCAATAGGGACATGGAATGAATTTTGAGATTTCTTTTATGGATGAATAGTGGCTGATTAGAATCCAAATAAGTTTAGTTGGAATGTTACAAAATGGCAAATTAGAAATATAAATCTAGTTGGAGGGTATTTCTGGAAAGTGTAATTTATTGAATTAAAAATTCATTTTTAATTATACAAGTGGCTTATATATATGAAATATGAAGGGTTATCAATGAAATTTCATATTCAAAACCGTGGAGAAAGAAGAGGGAAATTTTCCAAGCTCGATTTAAGCCCCAAATCTCGGTGTTAAGGTAATCATTCGAACTACAAAGTTGTTCATCTCTTCGATCTCTATATATTGAAGTAAATTATTCATGGATTTTATGCTTGATTGATGAGATTTGATATGAGAGAGAAATTAGGGTTTATGTTCAAATTGGGGGTTTTATGATTTTATGAATCTATGTTTGATTTTATGTTGAAATCAAGCAAGAATGATGTTTGATTTATGTTTTTGAGTTGTGATATAAACCCTAAACAATTCAGCAACCTTGAAGAAGATTAGGGTTTAGGGATACAACCTTAAAATAGGGTTTATGATGATTAGTTAATAATATTGCAAGCTTGATTTGTTGTTTGGAATCAAAACCCTACAGGACTAATTTAGCAAAGTGTTAAAGTTAGGGGTTCAATTCTAATTTTTAGAATTTGAAATGTATTTATGTTATTAATGATTTTAGAGACATGAAAATGAAGTTAGAATGCTAAACCGACGATTAATCGCTTTAGTGACCATTTTGACAATTTGTCAAACTTGAATGGTTTATTCGGTAAAGAGGATATGTAGAAGGAGTAAATCTGATTTTTAGTTAAAATGATGGAATTAAGGTAGTAACGTTGATTCGAGGACTAATTTGCAAAGTTAAGAACCTTGAATCCTTGTATTGGAAATTTGGTGACCATTTTGACAAATCAAGAGAAATTAGAGGAGTAAAGGTTTACTCTTATTTTGATGAAGGATGTAAAGAGAACATATGAATTCAAGCTTTATTCTAGCCACTTGAAGTAAAGTGATGGGACTAAATTGACAAGTAGAGAAATAAGAAGAAGTTGGTGTAAATTAGAAGTTATTCATGGAAAGTTCTGTTGGAATTTAAATTATGGCAGTAAGTTTAAAAATTCGCCATAAATTCTACAAAAATGGCTAGATGATGAATTTTATACCGTTGTAAATATTTGTTAGTCTAGTTTCGTTTCCAACAAACGGCAACTGATTTCGAGTTCTGAGTTAAAAGATATGAATTTTTAATCGAATGAAGGTCAGGAAAATTACATAACAGTTTCTGCCTGGACAGCTTTGTGACGTGAATGTATGAAATTTTCATAATTTTTGTAGATTTTATTAATTTATGTGGCTTATACCTTTAGAACCGCTATCGAATCTAGTTTCTGCGGTAGAAAGGAATTTGAGATCCAGTATGTATTCTGCCCTGTATAAGTAAATCTTTGAAGGTAGTGCAAGCTGTTAGAAAATGGAATTTGAAACATTTTGTATTTAAATGATAGTCAGCAAGCTCGGAAGAATTAATGGAAGTTCAAATTGGTAATTACGGACCATAATGAGCTTTTAAACAGTACAAGGAAGAAAGGAAAAATATTTAGAAATTTTATATTCGAGTGGTTATATTAGACAGCATGTTTAAGGTATTTTTAGATTTGAATCTAACAAATATTTTATTTTATTTTATTCATGTGATTAATGAAGTCAAGTCCGAATCAAAGAAGGTTCGAGGTACTTTGAAAGCAAGGAACGAACTAGGACTTAGTGAGGTATTGTGTTAAGTGGCCAAGGTGAGTCTAATGCATACATAACATGATACATGAATGTTTTATACATCATTAGGAAGACTTGCGATGAGTCTACCTTATTTATATATTGACATGTTTTAAATATTTCAAAGGCTGAACATAAATGCATAGATCACTAGTTATATATGATCTTATATTATGAATGTTATTTCGGGTATGAACTGCCCAATGTTAAATTATGTTGATATACATTGCCATGGATGGAATAAATATGAAATATATGCCCAAGTATGTTAATGAGGGACAGGGTATAGTTTGCATGCCATAGAGTCCAGCAGCACGCTGCATACTCGGTTTAGCATTATAGTGTATATAAAAGACAGTTAGTGTATATGGTTAGCATAACCTTATGTGCGGATGGTTAGCACAACCTTATGTGCGGATGGTTAGCACAACCTTATGTGAGGTTTTGATTCGTGTACCTAGGGTCCTCATAGGCTTATATTTGTGCTATGGTTTATGGTTAATAAATGATAAACACGTGAATAAGCTTAAGAGCTTTTGAAATAAATGATAAGTATATTGGTAAGAAATTTATATGAATAACATGATGGATTTACATGTCTAGTGATCATGATGCATTTATGCATATAAGGCATATTATGACAAATAAACAAGCATGAAAGTCTTATGACATTAGCATGTAGTAAATCATTACCAATGCAATGTGAAAGTTGATGCTTTGGCATATATATCATGTTATATAAAGATATCCATGAAGTCGAATAAAGTTTAAACTATTATTATTAACTTCCTTTATTGCCTCACTAAGTTCGTACTTAGCGTGTGTTTGATTGTGCACACGTAGGTAAATCAAGATGAGAGTGAGAAGAGCATTGCGTCAATATTGGAAAGCTCAACAAGTAATCACATTAATGACATCCGAATTGAGGTTAGATTATTATAGTGGCATGTATACTTGCTAAACCTATTTGAGTTGTGATGGGCCACTAAAGTTCATTATGGTTTCATGATAATTGGTGTTTCTGGAAAGATTTAAAGTTAAGAGTAACCTCAAGTGGTAAGTTACATGCTAAGATAATTGAGAGCATGTATGTTTTATGATAGTCAATTGTTCCCTATAAGCATACATAACATTTGAAGACATTTGAGAATTGAATTAGGATGAATTACAAATATGACAATGCAAGAATGTGCATTTCGGGACAGGGTGTACCAATACTCAAGATTTGGGTTCAAAATTATCAAAACTTGAATTTTGTTTCAAATATCATTAATATTTAAGGATAGTAAAGTTGTTACATTCCTGATTCGTATTCGCCGTATGGATACAAAAAAGGGGTGTTGCAGCGGATATGTTGGAGTAATTTTCGCATTTATTTAATTTTCGCATTTATTTCCTCCTGGTAAATTTCGAGACAAAATTTCTTAAGATGGGGAGAGTTGTAACGGCCCGGTTTTGGGTCTAGATGGTTCGGGGTATGTTTTAAGGGTTCGGTGAACCGGTCTTAGAGATTCGAGTCAATTTCGGGATTAAATTCGATTAAATATTTTTGAAGGTGATAAAAAATATAGAAAAATATTCTAAAATCATTAAGTAATATATTAATGATTATGTTAAAATAAAATTTGGAAAATAAGTTTTGGAAATCGAACATTTTGGACTAGTGACCAAAATTCAACTTTTGAAAACGGTTTTTAGTGACTGTTTTGTAAAGGGTCAAAACATTGAATATTTAAGGAGCTAATAATCCAAAAGTCTAAATTAAGACTTTATCCTTTAATTGGAAATTTTTAAAAGTGATTTGGAAATTAAAATAGGTTAGGGAGAATTAGTTGATATTAATTCTTTTAAAACAAAAACTACGTAACTAACTTTTCTTAAAATCTTCTTCTCTCAAAATCTCTCCAGCCAAACACTCTCTTATTCTTCTAAATCTTCAGGTAAATCATCTTTTTCTTAAATCTGTTGATTTCTAATGGATTCTCTATGATTTCTCAATAAAATCTTATTGTTTTACCTTTGTTTTCACATGTAAAATCAGCCAATTAAGAGAGAAAGCATCCATTAGATGTAAGGTTCGTTCTTCTCCTCTAATGAAATGTTATTTACTGAAATTCCCAAGTTCTTGATCCTTTATTATGGTTTTCTAATGGGTTTTGATAGTTTAATTAAGGAAAATTGGTTTAATTTTGTTTTAATTGATAAAATTAATAGATTTTCGAATTGGGTCTGTTTACTGGGTTCTTGATCAGTTTAGATCATGATTTTGATGTTTAATAATGTTAATAGCTTGGATTTAACATTGTAATCCCGAAATAAGTTGGATCTCTAATACTTATGGTTGATAGTAAAGGGGTTTTCTGTTGTTAATGGTGTTTAATCATTGGTGGTGATAATAGGAATTGAATTAACAAGTAAAATAAAAGAACAAGTAAACAAAGGAGATGTTGATTGAATGAGAGAGTAGGTCGGGTTATCGTGAGTTGTGGTGTGATGATTGAATGGACCGTTGTGGTAATTGAATGCAAGAGTAACTCAAGCGTTTTAACAATTAGAATTAGTCGAATTGCCTGGGCAACTGGGCGACTTCCTTCAAAGTTTGACAAAGCATTCTTCAATGGCTTCTCGTTATCCCTAACTCGAAACATTGTTAATTGTGCATGCCTTGTCGATACATCCCTGCGTTAACCATGGGTTGGCAACAACAGATTTTGCGCTTCTCTTAGCAGTTGAAATTCACAACTTATCCCTAAGTCGAATTAGTCTTCACCAACATTCGTTTGTATGAAAACATGCTCATTCGTTTATTGAATCTAACTCTCCCGATATTAGATAAATGGATGAATTAACGAGATCCTCTCCTAATTCACTCGCAATTAAAATTAAGAACCAATAATGAACAAACTTTGAAATTCAATTGCAACTCAAAAACCTAAACAAATCCAAACGTTTTCACAACCACAAAAACATAATAACCCAAGCCAAGTAAAGTTTAGTTCATGGAAAGGTGCAAAAGAAATACAAGATAAAATCTACCCAACATGAATCGACTGGAATCAAGAAGAAAGAAGAAAAAGATGTAGAGCAGCCCTAATTTTCTCTCCCCTTTCCCCTCTCTAGAGGGCGGTGACTTGTCTTCTATTTATAGGAGATGGCTAGGTCAAGTTCTTTGTTGATAAGGATGATTTTAAGTTGGAATTAAATAATATAAAAGAGATAAATCTATTTTATTTATTTATTCTCCAAAAACTCCTCATAAACTCTTGGAATTTAATCTCCTTTTGATATCTTCGTGGAACTCCAACTCTTCTAGGATTTATCATTGCTTCTCGTAATTAAATTGGCTTTATCCTATCAAAATCGGCATCTCCCTTCTTCTTATCCTCAATTGCTTCTACAATTTCCTACTTGCTTGGGCAATTAGATCCTGCACATACAAAAACACATACCAGCAGCACCTTTTCCATAAAAATCAACCGAATTATGTAATCAAACATGACAGTGAAGGAAATAATGCAATTATGCATGAATGACTAAAAATACAGCTATAATGAGCCTAATTCTAACAGTAATTAAGAGTAAATAGGGCAGAAATATAGTACTTTTACACACTTAACACACCCCCAAACTAAAACTATTGCTTGTCCTCAAGCAATGCAAAACTAACAATACCTGCGAAGACTTTAATCATCAAAAATTTTGCTTCGTATCTGACTTCAATCCTCAGAACCGTGGCACAAAGTATGATTGCTTTTCAATTTTTTGGATGGCATAGAATTTACTCGGAATTAAACTATAATGCTTGTGACAATGTGTGCGGAGTTGTGTACAAGTTGATTTTCAGGATTCAATGTGAACAATAGGTTTTTTTTATCAAATTAATTATCAGGGTATTTTATTTTTTACTAGAACCAATTTCGGGCACCTCTAGCAAAGCATGCAGTTTCTTGTTTTAGTGTTAATCAACTATAGCCAATTTCATGCACCTTTAGCAATTTCTAATGTGTGATAACTAGAGCCGATTTCGGGCACCTCTAGTAAGAAATTATTTTTAAATCAATCTTAGTTAAGACTAGAGCATGATAGACACCTCTAGCTCACATTTTTAAGTTTAATTTTACCCAATTTTTAAGCAACCTAAGTTCACTAAGTCTCCTCTAATCAATTAAGTCACAACAGTGTCAAATTATATTCAGCATCATAGTCGAATTCTAAGTCTTATCCATGTGCATCCTAAAGTCGAAAGTTCTATCAATTAAATGCAGTGGCAAACTCATCATAGGATATCCAACAAGTCTAAGCAAATTAAATCCAATCAAATGCATGACAAGTAATATATGCAACCTATATGCGACTACCAAAGATGAATGCAACTAAACATGAAACTAACTAGAAACAAACACCCCCAAACTCAAGGGAAGAATTGTCCTCAATGCGTGCAAGTACAAAAAATTAAAATTAAAATGCAAATGAGTTAGTCGGAAAGGTCGTCACCTTGAATGATGAGGTTCTTTTGGGACGTATGATTGATTCGTTTTGTGGTTCACGGTGGTTCAGTGCTTGTGGCTGGTGGTGCGGCTTGAGCCCTCACTTTTGGAACCTCATCGCTTTGTTCATCCTCTTTTCGGTCTCTTCGATGATAGAAGCTTTACGTTTCGACTTTGATGGCTCAACCGTGGTGACTTCATTGGTTCAGATATGCTGTCGTCTGAATCTGTAAATCCATGTAAAGATTCAGTCCGAGAAGGTTCAGTCATAGGGTTTTTACCTTTATCTTGTGAAGCAGTTACCGGGGCAAATAGGTTGGTAGGAAACACCGAGAAAAGTAAAGTGTTATCAGGGGTACTTCTCAAGGATCACTCGTGTGATAGCTACGTTATGGTCCCTCATGTACCGTATGAATTGTAATTGCTGGGCCTCTATTCGCTCTAATCGGTGGGATAGTGGGTGGAGCATCTCTTCGATTTGATCCATGCTTGTTGAGGCAGGTTCACTAGCCTGGGCATCAGGACTTGCCGAGGCATCAAGAGTTACGAGGCATCGTTGGTTGCCTGGGCAATTTTTGGTGCAGAGGATTTCTTTGGCAATGCTTGTTCTTTTGCCGGTTCTTCACCCATAATCCTCAAGTATTGAGTGTGCTTCCACCCGGTTGTGGAAGGTAATTTCTCGTCTGTTGGATCACTTGGTACTTTTTTTTTCTTGCATAGTTGGGATATTGAGCTCAGGAAGAGAAGAGCACCTACATCCTTTTGACTACAAGTGAATATCTCTTCACAAATAAGTTATCCAATATTTATAATTCTCTTGTTTAAAATAGAATGCAATAACAAAAGACGAGAATATGAAATTGTGGTGTTGTGTGTAGTGGGCATTAAGCGAATTTTAACAAATCTATTCCACAATTTTGCCTCAAGTTTTAACATAAGGTGATTTATCGTCCCCTTTAAGGCTCCTTGGTTCCATTCGACACCTTCGATTGTGAGGTCCTTTAACACCTTTTTGACATCTTTAGCTGTGATGTTGTCCACAAAGGCTTTATGTTCATCTTTCGCAATGTATATCCCGTAGAAAGTGTTTATGGTGCTCGCATCAATAAGGATAGCCCTGCCACGAACATAAACATAGGGGGTGTTTAGGTTAGGAGAATGCGCATAAAATTCTCTTACCCATGATACATTGCCGGGGTTTGGTTGATGGCAAAGGATTTGCCATTTGTGGTGCTCAATAATTTTGAAGATGAACACATCAAAGCTGAAGTTCTTGCAGGAGATGGTGTAGGTGAATCCTTGCTCCTCCCATACCTTGCGGTTTGCGAACTTGGCTAGATATCTCCCCTCAATGGTTGGTGTTGCAAATAGGTGGAATGGTGATTCCTTGGATGAAATCGGGTGAGCCATAGTCTTGAGATTTTTGGCCATGTGGTTGTGGTTGTGATAGGAAGTAAAAACAAATAAAATAAAAGAATGAAAGTTTTGAGAGTTCAAAGAGTAGAAGAAAGAGTAGACGGAGTTTGAAAGTTTAATGGTGAAGTAGGATATGGTAAAGATGATGGTGATTTTTGGCTAAAGGGATGAAAGAAAAGAAAGTACGAAAGAATGATGGAAATAAAAGATGATGAGGGGATCGGTTAGGGTATGCGACAAAAGGGGATTGGAGAATGTAGAGGGGTATGCGGATAGAGGGATAAAAGGGATGATAATTAGGGAAAAAACTAATAATTAAATAGGCCTTTGTAAGCCCCCAAACTTAGCCCATTATTCCTTCTTAAGGATAAACTTCAATTTTTAATCCAACTCTCATTATCTCGAACTCTTATCCTAAAATTCAAACACAAACATTAATTAAAAATAAAAATTAAATTAAATAAATAAATAAAGATAAAGATAAATAAGATAAACTAAAATTATTAAAAAAATAATTATCCTAAAAAGTATATGGAAAGAAAAAATTTAAAACTTAAAATACGAAATAAAAATAAAACCGAAATTAAAAATAAGTACGAAATGAAAAACAAAACTATAAAGTAAGAAATACTAAAAGAGAGCATGATCATGCATCTCCTAGAGTAACCACTTCCTTGTCTCCCTCAACATGGGTGCCAGCATAGTGCTTTAATCTTTGTCCGTTAACTTTGAATTCATGTCCGTCAATGGTGGACTTGATTATCACGACACCATGGGAGAATGGTTTTATTACCTCGAATGGCCTAGACCATCTCGATTTCAGTTTTCCTGGAAAGAGTTTAAACTGAGAATTGAAGAGAATAACTAATTTATCAAGTCTTACTAGAATAACTTCGATTTTTCCCTATGGATGCACATAGGATCTACAAGCTGTAGCATCACTGTTGTTGGCCTTGCCTTCCCTATTCCCAATCTCTGGAAAATATATTTCGATATGAGGTTTATGCTTACTCCAAGATCACACATGGCCTTCCTGACGTAGTGATTTTTGATAGCACATGGTATAGTGAAACTACCGGGATCCTTAAGTTTAGGTGGCATGCAGTTGTGCAACATGGCCATGAATCCTTCTATCATAGCCACTATTTCAAACTCACCCAGCCTTGTTCGCTTAGAGACAATGTCTTTAAGGATCTTAGCATAGTTTGGCATTTGCTCTATCACCTCTACCAACGGCAAATTGATGTGAACTTGCTTTAAGATGTCAAGGAATTTCTCGAACTGATATTCTTGCTTCTACCGTTTTAGCCTTTGTGGGAATGGTGGTGGAATTTGGATATCCTCTTCTTTCTTTTCTGATTTAGGATTTTTATCACAAATTGCTTTGGCATCGAAAATTGTCGGGGCAATTGGAATTGCCTGGGCATCAGATTTTGCCTAGGCAATTGTCGATTCATCAATTTTGGTGTTCTCCATTGGATGACCTTGGTCTTCCTTAATCTGCCAGCCACTCCAAGTGATGATTACCTTACACTACTCATGGCCTACTCCTTTTGCGACCTCAGTATCGCTAGGTAAGCCGCCTAGGGGTCTTGTATTCAAGTTCTGAGCGAATTGCCTGACTTATGTTTCCAAGGACTTCAAGGTTGCCTCCTGATTTTGCAATCTCATCACAATCCTGTTAATGAAAGCGCTAGTCCTTTTCATGAAACTACTATTCTCAACCATATAAGATTCAGTTTTTAACATAAAAGCATTGAGAGAATTTTCCAAAGAACTAGATGGTGTTGATTGTTGCTGCAGCATCTGTTTCCGTGGCATGTTCTGCTAGAATCTCGATGCTTGTGTACTCTTACTGTTCTGATTAATGATTTTCTTTGGGTTGCTCTATGAAAAAATAGGGTGCTAGATTGTATGTGTTGGACATCACATTGTTGTTCCGATTGTAGTTTCCAACGTAAAAACTATATTCTGGGTTCTGTGGACACTCAGAAGAATCATGGTTACCGTTACATAAATCACAAATTGAATATACTACCTCGATCTCTTATGTGTTGCTTCGTCACTGTTTATTCTTCACCAAATTGGTTAGAGCGTCCAATTGTGCAAAAATGGATCCCGATGAATCAAGCTCATTTATCGTGGTGTTTTGTCTAACTATTCCCCTTCGGGTAGTTGGGAACCGATAGTCGTTCTTGGCAAGACGGTTCAGAATCTCTTTCGCTTCCTCAGGTGACTTGTCAAAGAGTATGCCATTTGTCGAGGCATCTAGCATCATCCTTGTCAGCGTATTCATTGAGTTGTAGAACATTATCATTTGTGTCCATACTAGGAATCCATGCATGGGACATTTGTAGAACTAAATCCAGCAATGAAATCATGACATAAATTCATCCAAGATCCTATAGATCCGGATAGAATAATGTTTAACCACGTCTTTGCCCTATCCCTCAGTGAATAGGGAAATAATTTCAGCCTTAGGATATTCTCATGGACTCCTTGTAGTTTGAATGAATTACAAATCTCCAGGAATGATTTGAGATGTTGTCTGGCATCTTCAGTGGCTGATCCACCAAATTGACCAATCGTATTGATCATGTTGATCATCATAGGTTTTAATTCAAAGTGGGCGGATTCTATTTCAGATGTGACAACTTTTGGATTGAGACCGTTTAGATCCTCCTCTCGGTAATCTCAGATTGGTCTATTCCTGACACGAACTGGTTGTTCGATTTGAGCTCATCCTCCTCTTGCTGCGATATTCTGATTTCCGTCGGCATTTAGATTGCTGACTTAATTAACATGTTGTTTTTCCATTGCTGCTCGTTGATTTCATTTTCTTCTATGAAGAACTCATTCTATCTCAGGTTCAAGTGGGTATTATTGTGTTGTTGGTCTCGCCCTGGTCATGCACAGATGCAAAACCAATGAATGTTAGCCCCTTGAATGTATACCAATGAATAACCATGAATCAAGTTATTTAATGTATACTTTGTTTCAATGGTACAAATGATTAAACTTGGATTACATTATGAATTAAGCCTTGGTGGCTTGATAACAAGGATACAGAGCAATGCTCATCTTTGATAAGTATGTGACAAGTTCATGATTATATGATTAAAGAGTTAAGCTCGACTTGTTTTGATAAGATAAGATTTTACGAAAAGCCTTTGTTTCGAGTCAATCTTAGGTATAGTTGGCATGCCATAGAGTCCATAGATCTTGTGAATGCGTGGACTAAGGTCCTAGACTACGATCCTTATTTGGCGACAGTAGGAGGGAAGTGTTGTGGTCATTTGGCGACAGTATGAGGGATTGACCGGTACTGCCAGTACCATTTTGTTTGGCGACAGTTAGTCGGGGATTCGTGTACCTAGGCTATAACTTGAATTCTCAAGGCTATGTTAAAGTTAAAACATCAATACATGCAAACTTAACTAATTATATATTTTGATAACTTATGAAATAAGAAATTCATACCGTAATGTATTATGTTTGATAGTTACATGATAAGAAACTTATACTAGTGATATACTACGTTAGATATTCTATTTACTAAGTAACAATCACTTATACATGATCTTTGTGTAACTTAATACGAAAAGAGTTATGCTTCTTTTGAATATGGCTAATCAAATGGTTAGTTCCTTGATTTGGGTTAGAACCTTACTTGACTCCTAAGAATATGTAAAAAGTAAATATTGAAATTACAAGTTAAACCAATTCTCTATGTTTGATGAATAAGGTAGAAAGTACCTATGTTATATGTTACTATGTTTGGTAACTATCTGAAAAGTAGCTATGTTATGAAATATTATATAAGATAAAATGAGTGATAAGTATACATTCTCTTAAGTCGTTATGTTTAATAATTCCTGTAAAACACAAAAATAAGTCAAGGATATGCTAAATTTGATATATTATAATAATAAGAAATTTGAATGCATGATTTGATTAACTGATAAATTATTTGATAAGTAAAAATCATGCATATATTGCGCTATGAATAAGATATGCTTAATGTTTTATGAGACAAATAACCCATGTTTCTAATATGTTATGTATGATATCTTAAATGATGAGAAATTCATGTTTAATTAATATCATACATGTTAATGCTGACAGAAGATGAAACCCAACTCAATCGGGCATCGATTTGACATCTAATTGGTCTTAAATGCAATTTAGGGACCAAATTGAAATTCCATAAAATTACATGATTAAAGCTCATATTTATGTTACCCAACCTTAATTAATCAGGATTCAATCACACATCTCAAATTTTAGCTCAATATGATCACTCAAGGGCATTTAATTGCATATACAAAACTCATGGACTAAAATGTAAGAAAGCAGAACGTCATTTTCAAGTAAAAAATAGACTTACCTGCCACCCGTATCGGTACGGTTTAACCCGTTTTTGTATGGTTTGAAACACCTCGTTTTGGTATACAGCTCCCCGTACAAGTACGTCCAAAGGTAAAAACAAACTTTTGAAATTGCTTTGTGGGCCGTACCGATATGGATAGTGGTGTTTCGGTATGCGAGACTTGGGTTAAAAATTAGATTCCAGTGGCTGAAACCCGTACCGGAACACCCCCTCCTGTACCGGTATGCTAAACCAAAATAGCCTGGGCGTATCGAAACGACTAACTCCCGTATCGAAACCTTGTGCCTAGAAGTGCCCAACCGTATCGAAACGCCAAGTAGCGTATCTATACGCCTGTACATTTATGGTTCGATTTAGCTTATCAAACATGCTTTTTAATCACACAAAACATCCTATCAAGCCTCTAATACATAACCAACATGTTTTCAAAGATCATGGCTCATCCATTCCTAGCATATCATCAACTTTTCATGGCATCACTCATTAAATGTGATCTAGAGGCATGCATCCTAGTTTTTCATCCAAGCAACATTCCTAAATATAAACCAACACCAAAATACCAGCATTAGATGCCTTTTACAACTCAAGAGCAAACAAGCAACATGCTCAAACAGGGAGTTCAACAAACATCTCCCAAAAACAAAACAAGTACCCCATTGCCTTTATTCATATAGTATAATCCAAACATACTTTGCTAGCCAAGTCTTTCTAGGATCCCCTTGCTACCTTCCGAAACTTTAATTCTCTGCATTGATGAACAAGGAGAGCATAAGCACACTAAGCTTAGTGAGGAGTGCTCAAATACAATACACCATCAGTGCATTTAAAACCATTGTTGAAAAGAACATTGGAAATCCCATTCTAAATCATACTTTTCATCATATAGAACATCATGCCTTACAAACCATGCACTTAACACTTCCAAAACCAACATATTAAACCATATGCTACATTTATCATTAACCAACAACAAAATCCCATTGCTAACCTCAATTTAAGCCTTCCCATGCATAACAACCATATGCAAAGCTTAAAGACTAAACATGTATAAGTCACATTGTACAACGTAAACCTTTCAATTATATATTAACAATTATATTGGCTTACAAGTGATCATTAAACAAGTCCAATGCCATAAGAGTTCATCAGATACATAGATTCAACAAGTGTTAACCCAACACTTCAAGCCATCTCAACCGGAATAGTGATACAATCATAATCGTAGTACATTAACAATTGGGTACACTTTCAACCCAGGGGACACCAATCCAAATCATCGGTTAGATGTTTAATCCACTAACGGGAGTTTTCGATACCATATAACCCCTAAACCGTTAGAGTACTTGGATGAAGTATTAGTACGCCGTATAAACCCCTCAACATCCAAGGTGACTTATTTACAATGTACTAAATCCTATGGTCGACCAACTATATCCAATAACAATTTTAAAACCACATTACTTGCCAATATAATTAACCATTTAACATTTACCTTACTGTTTTATCAGACATTAAACCAATCATTTTTCCAAAGTAATAACCATGCTTTAAACCACAAGTATACACCACATACTCACAAGGATCACTTACCATGTGCATCCTTCAGCATTTCATGCTCAAAACAGTATATCAAATACTTTAAAACATGCTTAAACAATAGGTAACGTGTAAATCAAAACAAGTTCTTAAAACCATTTCAATATAGCACGACCGAGAGAGAAAACCTATTTTACTTACTTTTGAGTTTAAACCAGCGTATCAAGCTATGTTTAAACTCCCACAAACCACCTTTATAACATTCCAAAGCTAGAATCCACGTTTTCACTCACCAATACGCGAAGCCTCAATTTGCTGACATGAAATCAAGTGTTCGAAACCTGCAACGCTTCGCCAATCACTTCCAAATCAACTTCCCCTACTTTGATCACAACACACCAGAGGATTAATGCATCTCAATGCATTCAAGACACTGCACTAACAAATCCTTTTGGATTTCCACAATCTTCTCAAGATTACCCAACCACAACAACTGAGACCATCATCAAAACCTTCTCAAACACAACCCAGCCACATTCTAACATTCTAACACCACTTTTATCAACAATCAACACCTAAAAGGAGAATCAAAACAACCTAACACCCCCTGCATTCACGCAGTTACCAAAACACCCCAAGAATACAAATCGAGCAACATAAACATTCAGAGATTCAAGAGTTTCGGGATTCCATTGACATCAACAACTTATCAACATTATAAAACATCCACAATATGAATTAAATCATCCTTAATTACCAAAAAACAGATTCAATATGTGAATCAACTCGTTTCCCCCAATTAACTCAATTAATCATTGAAATATCATTAGAATCAGATTAGAAACACAAAATCAAGGATCAAATGCTTGAGAATTTTAGTAAAGAACCATACAATAGAGGAGATCTTGAACCTTACCCCTATTGTGAAGTTTCTCCCCCAATTGATTTAATAAAAGCTAAGAAACACAAGATTAATGTAAGATTTTGTATAAACAATCTTAGTTAATCAATTTGAAACCATAAAATCAAATTAGAAACCATCTCACCTATGGAATTTGATGGAAACTTGAGTGTTCAGCTGATGAGAGAATAGAGAGAAAAGTGGAGAGAAAAATAACGTGATTTATTTTCCAAAACCAATAATCACATTTTAACCAAAAATCTCTTTTAATTCAATAATAAAACACATGTTAAAATAAGTCTAATTAAGGGAGAAACCATCAGAAATAAATTGGTAAAATAGCTCCTTAAAGATTCTAAGAATTTGACCCTTTTCATTTTAGTCACTAGAAAATCGCAGTTTTCAAAACTTGCATTTTGATCACTAGCCAAAATGTCTGACTTCCAAAACTCGTTCTCCAAAATTGATTCCACCAAAAATCTTTATATATTAAAAGATGATTTTTAACTATTTTCCATAATTTTATCTTGCCAAAAAATATATTGTCCCGAATCTGACTCGAATCTCTAACACGTTCCACCGAATTGTCTAATAACCACAAAAAATGCTAGGCCCAAAAACCGGGGCATTACAAAACCAGTATGCTATGCTATTTTGTGTGAAATGTAAACATATTGAACTGTTTTGTAATGTAATAATGTGTATACATAACCGATGGACTAAATTGATAAAAATGTATATACCTTGGATTATGTTGAAGGCTATAAGTGGAATAAATGATATATGGCAATAATTGGTATAACAATTGTATATGTGTCTTGTTGAGTATCTAAATACTTATGCCTATTCAATTACATGTTTGTACAAATGTATATGTGTCTTGTTGAGTATCTAAATACTTATGCCTATTCGATTACATGTGTGTACAAATGTATATGTGTCTTGTTGAGTATCTAAATACTTATGTCTACTCGATTACATTTGTTTACAAATGTATATGTGTCTTGTTGAGTATCTAAATACTTATGCCTATTCGATTACATGTGTGTACAATGTGAATGTACTATGTTGAGTTTCCATGTATATATGTTTATTCGGTGTCATATGTCTAAAAATGTAATTTGTATCTTATTGAGCATCTAAGTATTTATACCTAATCGATTACATGAGTGTACAAATGCATGTACCGTATTGATTACCCATGCATATATGTATATACTTGGTTCACAATCAAGTATGTTGTATGCTTGTTAGAATGTCTCACTCTAAAGTGGTTAACTTCTTTCCCAAGCCTAAAATCATGTATATGATTGATAAATGTTGGTGAAAGGACCAATTATTTTTTATGATTTATTTTGCTTTAATGCTACCTCACTAAGCATCTGCTTACTTTATTTCCTTCATTACCTTTCAGGGAAAATTATGTCTTTGATTTTCTCTTGAGCTTGGATGTGATCACAAGAACCTACGAGTATGATCTGATTTTATATCTTTAGAACTCCTAGATGTAAATGGCCTTTAATTAACTCTTAGCTACTTGCCATATGAATTATAAATGTTAGTATGTCATATGGTTGCTTAAATATTTACCCGTGCTTTAGGTTTTTGGACCACCTTATTGATATATGAAAGTAAGTTGGTATATATATAACTATACACTTATTATCATGTGATAAATCTTGAGATGTTAATATAACTAGTTTAATTAGATTATTAGTTAAATAAGAAATTGTCTGATAGCTATGGTATAAGTATGGTATGGTTATTGAAAGTTATATGCGCTCAGATCTGATTGGTTAAATATGCTGATTATGATACTCAAAGAATTTTCTTGTTGGTTAGGTATGTTGGACACATTAATTGAATGATTGTTTAATGGTTAGTCTAAGATAAGCATGTTACCTGAACTTTTGTCTCTATGGATTTATATGTATAGTTGATTATGTCAAGTGATGTTTATATGGTAATCATGATAACAAGTTTTGTAGGTAAATGAGATCAACTAGAAGCTTAAAGATTGATAATCTAGTTTTCTGTTTTATCGAATAATCTTAGACCTTAATCTATTGTTTTAAATAAGGTTAGAAATATGCTAATAATAAACAATCTTTATTTATGAAAATAATCTTTTGTGTTAATGGACAACCTTTTTAACAAACCTTGAAATCTGAAATACATAGAATATAAAGACATGTTATTAACTAGTGATTCATATTTAATGCTTCAATTTGTGTTAATGGATTGGATTATTCTTCAATTTATCTTGATCCTTATAAATAAAAAGGGGATAACAAATTTTGTATTTGGTCTATAATGTCCTGGACTATTACTCGTTGATTAAGTTATGTTATTATTATTTATGATGTTCAAATACGTACCATGATTATACGTTAGGTAGTTATAACATTATGGCTTGAATACCTAAATTATAAGAGCAAGCTTTGGTCCGGTGATCGAAGAATCTTTGCTTAATATATGTATATTTTGTTCTCATGTGTTTTAAAAAAATGAAAACATATCCAACTTATAAAAAAAATTTAAATTACCCTAAGTTCTGTTGTATGCTCATTTGTAAAGTGCTAAGTCGTCATATCTTTGTTTCATTGTTGTATGTTTGTTTAAATGATTTTCCTAAAACTTCCTAAATCGGTTTACTCCTAAGCTGGGTTAGGGGGTGTTTCAATTTGGTATCAGAGCTTAGGTTTAGTCGATTCTCAGACTAAACCGGAACTCGCTGCATCATCATAAGTTATTGTGCCACCTAGGAGTTAAATTTGAAAAGTACTTGTGATCTACGTCTGATAAAAGCTCATTTATATGTTAATAGTTAGTAGGGATGTCAGAAACATTTTTGGACCAAGATAATGAGATCTTGACTAGCCCTCCTTGAAGGAGATAGTACAAGGATGAAACGGGATTGACAAAATCTTTTCAATGCTAAAAATAAAGTGAGCCTTATGTTTGGATAGATAAGAAAACCACTGAATCAAGTTCTGTGGAAATTCGAGGACGAATTTCTTTTAAGGGGAGGAGAATTGTAATACCCTAAGGTATAGCCTAGTAGTAGGTTCCTAAATTGAAAACAACTTAATTTAAGAATACTCTTAAAATTAATTATTACATAAGATAAGGGCTTATTAATAAAGTCATAAAAAAATATGTGTCCTTGAAGTATGTTACCATTTCTTGTGTGAATTAAATTAACTCAAATATACCTGAATTAAAATAGAATGGAATGGATTAAGGACCAAAATTGAAAGTTGGAAAGTAAGGCTAGCAAATTTAAGAAGAGTCAAAATAATTATATTGAGAAATTGGTGGTTTGAATATAACATTAGAATTATCTAATGGGCCTACATACATGTCATCTTTGAGATGAACATATGTAGGTATAATCGGCCAAGTGGGGAGGCAAATAAGAATTTGTTCTCATCTCTTGCATTTGGCCAAAAGGCTTTGTGAGAGAAAGAAAGAAGGCTGGAACCGATTAAGCCATGAAAATGGTGAAGAAGATGATTGAATTGCTGGTTCAAATAGCAAGTAGAAAGGTGATATGTTTTGTTCTTCATTTTAAGTTCCTTTGAATTTGAAGTTCTCCTTTGAATCAAGTGTTAATAGTTTAGATTAAAGATAAAATTAGTTGTTAAAATTCTTAAGAACCATTCGATCAAGGTGTTTGATAATTTATTATGTTTTATATGTTTGAAGGCTTTAGAGAATTGTTGTAAGCTATGTATGAATGTATATATATATGTATATGATGGGTTGTCTTGAATATAATTCGATATAGATGAAAATAATATTGTTTTGATATAAGAGAAAAGCATGTTGGCTGTTAAATGTGTAAATAAGTGTATATATAAATGAATTATGTATCGTTTTGAATTTGTACATATATGTGTGATCTTATAAAAGTCTGGTTGCTATTCGAATAATTCATGTGTTAATTTATAGGTATCCATGGTGATAACAATTTTGAATTAGGGTCTTTAAGTTGTTAATAATTAAACTTAAGGATATGAGATTAAACAAGGGTGTGTTTTAGATTGGTTACACTTATACATGTAAAAGTGTAAATTTTGGATTGTTTTTATGCATTTAGATAAGTAAGGGTTGTTTCGATGAAGTTAATAAACTATATGGATTGAAATGTATATGTAAATTGAGTATGAATAAGGGCTGTTTTGGTAACTTTAAGATAGGGAAATCTGTTTTGCTAGCAAAGTAAATTGTTTTGATAAGTCTTGGGAGGCTGTTATAGAAAGCTGGTAACATGGGACTGTTTTGAACTAAAAATTTGACTGTTTTGAATGTGTTTTTGTGAACATATGAAAGCTGGACTGTTTGGTGTAATTATAAGCATAATTGGATTGTGTACATATATAACCGCCCATAATTTGTATATGGTGTAATTATACATGGACTGTTTTGAGTATGTACGAGTATACATAAGTATCCTGAATTTATTTTGTAAATATATAAGTAGATATATGTATGTTAGGACTGTTTTGTGCAAGCATGAGTAATGATGGACTATTTTGCATCAATATTGCTGATAGTGGGCTGCTATAAATGAATTTATATGAATACATAATTAAATTGTCCTAAACATGTTTGTATTTCTTATTGTAATTAGACCAAGAGATAGTAGAGGAAGCAAAGTTCTGAGAGAGTGAAGTTGTATGAGGGTAATCCAGAATAGTAATTCAGGAACAAATCTAGCTCGAAATAAAAGTGAGTGCAGTTTAAAGCCTCAGGGTAGGTTTATAGCCTTCCCGAGTATTTTTCTTTGATTTGATTTCTTTACTTTTTAAAATAGTGTTATGATATGCTTAAGATTAGGCTTGGGATAAAAGTAAAGTATTTAAATTATTAAATACTATGTGATATGCCATAAATGTTGGGTGTAAAGTAAGCTATAATCGAAAGTTACACAAACAGAGAATATACTAGTATATATTGAAATATGGGTCCAAATATTATGTGCATCTAAAAATGTTAAAATACTTTGGAATGCATCTAAAATGATACATGTACTATGTTACAAATCCTATATGAGTAAAGATATGTTTACTTCGAAATGAATAACCATGAATCAAGTTATTTAATGTATACTTTGTTTGAATGGCACAAATGATTGAACTTGGATTACATTATGAATTAAGCCTTGGTGGCTTGATAACAAGGATACGGAGCAATGCTCATCTTTGATAAGTATGTGACAAGTTCATGATTATATGATTAAAGAGTTAAGCTCGACTTGTTTTGATAAGATAAGATTTTACGAAAAGCCTTGGTTTCGAGTCAGTCTTAGGTATAGTTGGCATGCCATAGAGTCCATAGAGCTCGTGTTTGGGTGGACTAAGGTCATGGACTACAGTCCTTATTTGGCGATAGTAGGAGGGAAGTGTTGTGGTCATTTGGCAACAGTAGGAGGGATTGACCGGTACTGCGAGTACCATTTTGTTTGGCGATAGTTGGTTGGGGATTCGTGTACCTAGGCTGTAACTTGAATTCTCAAGTCTATGTTAAAGTTAAAACATTGATACATGCAAACTTAACTAATTATATATTTTGATAACTTATGAAATAAGAAATTCATACCTTAATGTATTATGTTTGATAGTTACATGATAAGAAACTTATACTAATGATATACTATGTTAGATACTCTATTTACTAAGTAACAATCACTTATATATGATCTTTGTGTAACTTAATACGAAAAAAGTTGTGTTTCTTTTGAATATGGCTAATCAAATGGTTAGTTCCTTGATTTGGTTTAGAACCTTACTTGACTCCTAAGAATATGTAAAAAGTAAATATTGAAATTACAATTTAAACCAATTATCTATGTTTGATAAATAAGGTAAAAAATACCTATGTTATATGTTACTATGTTTGGTAACTATCTGAAAAGTAGCTATGTTATGAAATATTATATAACATAAAATGAGTGATAAGTATATATTCTTTTAAGATGTTATGTTTAATAATTCTTGTAAAACACAAACATAACTCAAGGATATGCTAAATTTGATATCTTATAATAATAAAAAATTTGAATACATGATTTGATTAACTGATAAATAATTTGATAAGTAAAAATCATGCCTATGTTGCATTATGAATAAGATATGTTTAATGTTTTATGAGACAAATAACCCATGTATCTAATATGTTATGTATGATATCTTAATTGATGGGAAATTCATGTTTATTATTTGATATGCTTCATAAATTACATTGGATGGGTAATGTAAATATGAGATACTATGACATAAACCAGTATGCTATGCTATTTTGTGTGAAATGTAAACATATTTATCTGTTTTGTAATGTAATAATGCGTATACATAACCGATGGACTAAATTGATATAAATGAATATACCTTGGATTATGTTGAAGGCTATAAGTGGAATCAATGATCTATGGCAATGATTGGTATAACAAATGTATATGTGTCTTTTTTAGTATCTAAATACTTATGCCTATTCGATTACATGTGTGTACAAATGTATATGTGTCTTGTTGAGTATGTAGATACTTATGCCTATTCGATTACATGTGTGTACAAATGTATATATGTATTGTTGAGTATCTAAATACTTATGCCTATTCAATTACATGTGTGTACAAATGTATATGTGTCTTGTTGAGTATCTAAATACTTATGCCTATTCGATTACATATGTGTACAAATGTATAGGTTTCTTGTTGAGTATCTAAATACTTATGCCTATTCGATTACATATGTGTACAATGTGAATGTGCTATGTTAAGTTTCCATGTATATATGTCTATTCGGTGTCATATGTCTACAAACGTAATTTGTATCTTGTTGAGCATCTAAATATTTATTCCTAATCGATTACATGAGTGTAGAAATGCATATGTGCCGTATTGATTACCCATGTATATAAGTATGTACTTTGTTGAGCATCCTTGAATATCTGCTTACTCGAATTACCTAGATATACAAATGAGTATGCTTTGTTGAGCATCCATGCATATATGTATGTAATTGGTTCACAATCAAGTATGTTGTATCCTTGTTCGAATGTCTCACTCTAAAGTGGTTAACTTCTTTCCCAAGCCTAGAATCATGTATATGATTGATAAATGTTGGTGAAAGGACCAATTATTGTTTTATGATTTATTTCGCTTTAATGCTACCTCACTAAGAAACTGCTTACTTTATTTCCTTCATTACCTTTCAGGGAAAATTATGTCTTCAATTTTCTCTTGAGCTTGGACGTGATCACAAGAACCTACGAGTATGATCTGATTTTATATCTTTAGAACTCCTAGATGGTGGCATATAGTTGATAAGCATGCATAGTGCATTTAGCTCTCATTTTGGATACATTTTGTATATAAGTTTATTTTAAGTTTTCCAGTGATGTAAAGGGCCTTTAATTAATTCTTAGCTAGTTGCCATTTGATTTATAAATGTTAGTATGTCGTATGGTTGCTTAAATATTTACCTGTGCTTTAGGTTTCTGGACCACCTTGTTGATATATGAAAGTAAGTCGGTATATATATATATATAAGTATACACTTATTATCATGTGATAAATCCTGAGATGTTAATATAAATAGTTTAATTAGATTATTGGTTAAATAAGAAATTGTATTATAGCTATGGTATAAGTATTGTATGCTTATTGAAAGTTATACGCGTTCAGATCTGATTGGTTAAATATGCTGATTATGATACTCAAAGAATTTTCTTGTTGATTAGGTATGTTGGACACATTAATCGAATGATTATTTAATGGTTAGTCTAAGATAAGCATGTTACCTGAACTTTTGTCTCTATAGATTTATAGGTATAGTTGATTATGTTATGTGATGTTTATATGGTAATCATGATAACATGTTTTGTAGGCAAATGGGATAAACTTGAAGCTTAAGGATTGATAATCTAGTTTTCTATTTTATCGAATAATCTTAGACCTTAATCTATTGTTTTAAGGAAGGTTAGAAGTATGCTAATAATAAAAAATATTTATTTATGAAAAGAATCTTTTGCGTTAATGGATAACCTTTTTAACAAACCTTAAAATCTAAAATACATAGAATATAAAGACATGTTATGAACTAGTGATTCATATTTAATGCTTCAATTCTGTTAATGGATTGAATTATGCTTCAGTTTATCTTGATCCTTATAAATAAAAAGGGGCTAACACCTTTTGTAATTGGTCTTTAATGTCTTGGACTATTACTCGTTGATTAAGTTATGTTATTATTATTTATGATGTTCAAATACGTGCCATGATTATATGTTTGGTAGTTATAATGTTATGGTTTGAATGCCAAAATTATAAGAGCAAGCTTTGCTCCGGTGATCAAAGAGTCTCTGCTTAATATGTGTATATTTTGTTTTCATGTGTTTTAAAAAAAATGAAAACATATCCAACTTATAAAAATGAAAACATATCCAACTTATAAAAACATATTTGGTTTCATTGTTGTATGTTTGTTTAAATGTTTTTCCTAAAAACTTCCTGATTCGGTTTACTCCTAAGCCGGGTTATGGGGTGTTTGAAAACCCATATTTCTCATACTAGCAATAACCAAAACAACGGTTACTAAGTGTTGACAGAATATCGCATGGCAAATGATTGAAGAATCAGTGTAAATATGCAAGTAAATAATACCAAGGATTCGTCTTTTGTGTGCAAGTATACACGGTCAGCAAGTAATGTAGTAGTGAGTTGAGTATCATCTCCACAGGGATTTTCCAAGAATTAATTGCCACAATTAATACTTGTGAACTGAAAAATAAAAGATGATGGCAATAGATTTAGGATTGCAATAGATTAAGGTTGGAAATAGATTGAGGTAATGAATAAAGTAAGAGAACTAAAAGTAAAATAAACTAGAGTAAAGTGAAGATTAGGTGATGAAATGGTAACAGTCTGGCAAACAATGGGTGCAAGAATGATAATAAAGATCTGGCAAAGGATGTATGGATTTCACACTAGCTATGCCAGCTAATAATGTTCTACCTTGGATTTATTTCTTAGCAGATTTCAAGGATAGTATTACCTCTGTCGATGGCAATACCCTAAGGTAACCACGGTAAAACACCTATACGTCTATAGCGAAGTTTTTCATTAATTAACTCGATTAAGTTTCAATCTATACTCCTAAGGGGTAGATTCACTTTAGGTGTAAGATCATCTACTTGAACACATTTTTTCGAAGCTTCTCTCCTTAGTATCTGGCAACTGATCATTGCCCCTTAAGTCTATTAAGATATTAAGGTGCAATAAGCATACAATGCCAACTTTCGTATGGCAAATGATTTAGGAAAATTAAGAATAGCAGATAGAAAATAATGCCAAGGCATTTAAGTTATTAAAAGCAAAACATAAACCAAGCGTTCATCGCGAACATCCCCTAACCAATCAAGAGTTAGTTCATGGCTAGGGTATATAGCACCAAGTATAAGTTTGAAATAATTCTTTTACCTGGGAAAGAAATAGAAAAGATCAGCAAATAACTAAAGCAAGGAAAGAGGTCTTTCGATGCAGACCTTCCATAAATTCTAGATGTCTTATGGAATCTTCAAGTTGTTAATCTTGTTGTCTTCGATTCCTCTTTCTCTATTGTTGCAGACCGCTTCTCAAGTTCAAGCCTTCATCTTCTTTAGCGCAACACCTCTCTTTGTTTTTCTTCCCCCTTGGCTCATCGATCAAATTCTCTTTAAATAGGCATGTGTGGAAACCCTGGATTGGGTTTGAATTTGAAAACTGGTTGTGTGATAGGATAAGAGTGTTATCAGCTTATCATCTTATCTCCTTATCTGCTTATCTCTTCATTTGAAATTTAGGTCTGATGTCATCGGCCATCGATCTTTTTCCAACCAAGCTTGGCATTCTTCATCTTTCTGTTGCCAACCAAGCTTGACATCATCCTTTATTAGGGCTAACGACATCATCTTTCATTAGGGCTGACATCATCATCCTTCAATCTATTGCCAACCGAGCTTGGAAATTCTCGTACAACTTTGCCATCTTATCTGGTGCTATTTTTTTTGAGTTTGATCCAATGTTATTTTCTCGCAGTTTGATCTGGTCCTGTTTTTCTCGGGCTCGCATTGCCAAGGGTGTGTGCAAAAAATCTTCTTGCAACTTATCGCCAAGGTTGCTTGGCATTTCTCTTCTGATCCAACTTTGCCAACTGTAACTCGGTAATTATCTTTTGTTTTTCTGGCTTCCTGCTCCTACTCTACCAACCTGGCATCAAAACCAGCAAAACAACCTTTCACACTAGAAAACTACAAAATCTAGCTCCTTAATGTAAATGCATGATTTTACTAACTAAAATGCATATATGTATACTCAAAGTCAAGCAAAAGTGTAATGCCCTGGTTTTGGGCCTAGGAGTTTTCCTAGTGGTTTAGACGGTTCGGTGGACCGAGATTGGAGATTTGAGTCAGATTCAGGATTAAAATTAGAATAAATAATTTTGGTGCAAGAAAAATATGGGAAAAATATCTAAAAATCATTATTCAATATATGAATATTTTTGGTTAAATCAATTTTGGAAATGGAATTTTGGAAATTGGACATTTTGGCTACTGACCAAAAACGTAAAGATTAGAAACTGTTTTTAGTGACTATTTTGAAAAAGGGTCAAATCTTAGAATCTTTAAGGATCTATTTTACCAAAATTTAATATCAGATTTTCCTCTCATTTAGGATTATTTTAAAAGAGTTTTAATTGGGTAACCAAAAGAGAATTAACTAAAAGGTAGTTATTTTCTTAAAACCAAAGTCCATGTAACTTTTTCTCCTAAATTTTCTCTCAAAGTTCTTTAGCCAAACACTAACTTTTCATCCAAAATCTGAGGTAAGACTCTTGATTTCTTAAATTCTTTTATCTTAATTGGTTCATTAATCTTTCTTTGCAAAACCTCATTGAATTTCTTTGTTTTCAAGATCTAAAACATCCAATTGAGAGGGAAATCACTCATTAGAGATAAGGTTCGTTCTTCTCCTCTAATGAATGGGTTTTTACTGAAATTCCCAAGTATTTGATCCTTGTTTAATGTTTTCTAATGAGTTTTGATGAGTTAATTGTGGAAATTGGTTAAATCAAGCTTTAATTGATGAGATTAAGTGATTTTCGTTTTGGAACTATTTTGTTGGTTCCTTGATTTGTTATAATCATAATTTTGATGTTTTATAATGTTAATAAACTGGTTTTAACATTGGAATCCTAAAACCACGTGAATCTCTATTTTTCTAGGTTGGCAAATATGTGTTTTTGAGGAGTTATGGTGGTTAATTGAATGCTGCAGATATAAGGATGGTTGGTATGTGTTTTTAGATGTTAATTGAAGTGTTCAAATGTTTGGTTGTGGTTGGGTTAAGTTTGGAAGAGGTTTATTGTTAATTTTGGGAGTTGTTGAGTGGTTTTGGGTACAAGATGTTGAGGTTTTATGTTGATGTGAAGTTGATTGCATTTTGATGCAATGTACCTCTGTTTTGTGTGGCTAAAAGTAGGGGAAATTGGTCCTCAAACTTGAATATGTGTTTTGAAAGCTTTGGAGGCGTGATTGTCGCATCGGCAAGCGAGGCATTGTGAGTCGGTGAGTGGAAAAGTGTTTTTCAACTTTGCAAAGGTTTGAAAGTTGTGTTTGGGGGGTTAGATCAAGCTTGAAATGCTGATCTAAGATCACAAGCAAGTAAAGGATAAATTCTCTCTTGAACTCGGTATGGCTAATATTTTGATGCACTTGTTTTACACGGTTCGAATTGGTCACTGTTTATGCATATCTTGAGCATAGTTTAAAGCTGGAAATTGGTTTCAAAATGATGTTGGTGCATGTGAGAGTAAAGCATGTCTAGTTAATGTTTATGAACATTGTTTAATGCAAGGGTTGTTGCATTGGTTTAATGGGTTTTGATGTTGCATATGAAAATAGTGAGTTGTTGATGTTAAAATGAATTACATTGGCAAGTGATGTTATGAGTTGGTTTGAAAATGAAAATTGGATATAGTTGGCCGGCCATAGGATTGATAGTGCACTATAAAAAGGGGTCTTGGATGTTGAAGGGTTTATATGGTGTACCAAATACTCCATCCAAGTACCCTAACGGTTGAGGGGTTGTACGGTAACATAGACTCCCATTAGTAGATTAAAAATCGAACTGATGAGTGGTGTTGAGGAGTTTATGTGTACCAAATACTCAACCACGGGTGTCACAACGGTGGAGGGATTTATATGTAGCAAATACTCACGTGTGTGAACCTTGTGTTATCGGTAGATTGTTTGTTAAGTGTTGTGGGAACACTTGTTGAATTCGTATATCCGATGCTACGTTTTGGTAAATAGAACCTGGTAAATGGTCACTTGGAAGACAATATAATTGTTTATGTATCATTAGATGGATTATGTTGTTTAATGTGATTTAAACATGTTTTACTCTTTAAGCCTTGCATTGGTAGTATGCATGGGAAAGCTTAAATTGATGGTAGCAAATTGGATTTTACTGTGGGATCCATGATTCATGTTGCATATGGTTTAATATGCTATTTTGAAATGTTAAGTGCATGGTTTTGATAAGGCATGATAATGTGATGATGTTAAAAGAGTTTTGAAACGTATTTTGCAAGCGAAAAGTGAAAATGGTAAAAAATGCATTAATGATGGTTGTTGTTTGAACATCCCTCATTAAGCCTAGTGTGCTTATGCCATCTTTTCCATCAATGGAGAAAACGAAGGTTTGAGGCAACGAAAAGGCAAGGAAGGAAACTGCAAGACTTGAATTCAAAGTACGGTTTGGACATTAAAGAGTAGTAATAATGGCAATGTGTCGATTAAGGTTTTGGGAGGGTTTTGATGAACTACCTATTATTGCAAGTTGTATCGGTATATTATGTTATTTTTGTTCTATTTAATGATGCTGAAGTTTGGAAATCATGTAATTTGGTCCCTGTTTGATATGAATGTAATTAATCAAGTTAGAGTGATTTTTTGGAATGAAATTTGACCTATGTGCATGCAATTGGATTAATTAAAGGATATAAACCTTAACATGTAGTTTGTCTGAAGTTTATAAAATTTGCGTTTAGGTCCTTAAAGTGACTTGTTGGGAAATTGACCTTTGAATTTTAATCTGTTGGAAATAAATCGCTACCACTAAGATATTTCTACATAAGACCTTAATACTATGCATCTAGAAAAGATAAAAAGGAAAAAATGGGTTCAGTTTAGGGTTTTAGATTAGGTTTGCTTCGGTAAACCTAATGTGGTCCTTTTAGTTCGATTTTGGCTTGGCCAGGCTAAAGGGGTTACATTTGGTGGTATCAGAGATAGGTTTGTGAAAATTGGGATATTGTGGTGTTTGTAACATGATGTTTGTTATGTAGGGTGATTGTTTACATGTACGGTGTTTGAATTATGCCATGTTTGGGTACCTTGGGGACACATTGCCATGTTACTATGTTTATGAAATGATTTTGGTTTAAACTGTAAGCCTTCGATCCTTGCTTGAAGCTGGCCTGGTTATTTTTTATGTAATTATCATGCCTTATATGCATTTTAGACTATGCCAGCCAGGAGAGAATTGTGATCTAGCAGAAATACTGTTGTCGGAGGGCAGGGAGTCGAGGTTGAGATTGTACACCCTAAGGATTTGTCGTCTCTTCCACCTAATCTTCCTGAGGGAGTGGAACAAGTACCCCCTACACCACCTGGTCCTATGTTTGGGGACATGATGCCTTTGGTTCAGGCGATGATAGTAGCATTCCAGGCCGGGATGGCTGGAGCTCAACCGCTTGCTATTGCTAATCTTGGTTTGCCATTAGATCGTTTGGGTAACTTTGAAGGGTTGAGTGTAGAGGGTTGGCACCCAAGACATCCGAATAGTGGATGGCCAATACAGAGCATATTTTGATGCAAATGGGTTGTAACAACGACCGCAAGTTGGGATGCTCTGTTTCCTTGTTATAAGGAGATACGTATAGTAGGTGGACCACTATAACCACGAGTATGGAACCCAGTAAAGTGACGTGGGAATTCTTCTAGGCTACCTTCAGGAAGAAATATCTGGGTGTTAGATGTTTGGACGATAAGAAATGAGAGTTTATGGCCTTGGTTCATGGCAGTATGACCGTATCCGAGTATGAGGTCCAGTTCGTACGGTTGAGTCAGTACGCACTTGAGTTGGTGCGAGATGAGAGGCACTACTGTGATCATTTTTGGTATGGTTTGGTGCAGGATATTAAGACGTACATGTTAGCCATTGAGTATACCGAGTTTGATGTTTTGGTATCTCGGGCAAAGGATATAGAGCTGAGTTTAGGTTTGTCTCGTCATTCAGGAGGTTCTAGCTCAGGGAAGAGAGCAGCGGAGTATAGTTTTGAGGGTGGCCAGGCTAAAAGGCACCATGACCGGAGGTTTCGACCATATGCGATATGCAGTGGAGAAAGTTCTTGATGAGGTTATCAAGGATAAGGTGCTCAGGTCCGAGCAGCACATAATAGTTGTTGGGTTAGGGTTTTAGAGAACATTTGAGGTGATATTTCCAGCGTTTGGCCAGAGAGGGGAAGGCTCCTACAGTTGTGGCTGCGAACTCTTGTTGGAGTTGTGGGTCGACAAATCACATCAGACGAGTTTGTCATTTGCTCGCTAGAGGTAGGCAGACACCTGCACCTGTTGCTGCACCAACTAGGGGCCATGGGCACAACCGAGGCACATTCTAGAGAAGAGAGAAGGGATAGAGGACTGTGGCATACATAGTGGCAGTTTGACTGGAGGAGGGTGGACCAACGAGGATCTATGCTCATCGCGAAGGGAGAAATGACACAGATGTGATAGTAGGTACGTTTACCTTACAGTCTATGTCATTATTATCTTTGATAGATTCTGGATCTACACATTCATATGTATTGCATGAGCATGTATATTTCCTTAGTGTACCGGTAGAAATGCTTGATGTTGGATGCAAGTGACGAGTTCTTTTAGAGAAATGGTCGTTACAAGAAAGCTGTATTGAAGGTGTCTTTTGATGGATTAGGGTCACGTGTTTGCGGTAGATCTAATGGAGCTGCCGTTCCATGGTTTTAACATGATCTTGGTTATAGACTGGTTGTCCGAGCATCAAGTTGTGGTTGATTTTGGGACCAAGCGGGTTTCTTTGAGGCTTGCTGATGATTATGAGGTTGTAGTTGTGGGTAAAAATGTAAAGTTCTTACCTAATATGGTTTTGGCCATGGAAGCGCGTAAGTTGCTTGAATGTGATGTCGGGAGTACCTAGCCTATGTGATGAATCCGAATGTGGAAGAAGTATGGACGAAGGATATCCGTATAGTTTGAGACTTTTCGGGTGTGTTTTTGGTAGTGTTTCCTGGTTTGCCACCAGACATGGAGTTTTGCATTGAGACATATATTGATTCGTCTTCGGTGTCAATTGCACCATATTGCATTGCACCAAAAGAGTTGAAAGAGTTTAAGAAGTAACTTTAGGAGTTGCCGGATTGGGGTTTCATTTGACCTAGTTTTTCGTTGTGGGGAGCACCAGTGTTGTTTGTGAAAAAGAAAGATGGCACGTTAAGGATGTGTATAGCTTATTGGTAACTGAACAAGTTGAAAATCAAGAACAAGTATCCCTTTTGGTTGATTGATGATCTATTTGATCAATTTCGGGGAGCTAAGGTGTTTTCCAAGATCGATTTGGGATCTGGATATTATCAGTTGAAGGTGAAGGATAAAGATATGTTGAAGACTACTTTTCGTACGAGGTATGGCCATGATGAGTACTTGGTAATGTCGTTTA
Organism: Hibiscus mutabilis; assembly: GCA_019671005.1. Lineage (NCBI taxonomy): Eukaryota > Viridiplantae > Streptophyta > Magnoliopsida > Malvales > Malvaceae > Hibiscus > Hibiscus mutabilis. Next base: position 20,732,061 of record CM033744.1, on the reverse strand, counting down.
GGCTGATGAATGTGCCTGTAACATTCATGGATATGATGAACCGTGTATTCCATGAATTTCTAGATCAATTTGTGGTATTGTTCACCGATGATATCCTTATGTTCTCTCAAACCGAGGAGGATCATAATCGACACTTGAGGATTGTGTTGCAGACCTTGTTGGATAATCAGCTTTATGCTAAGTTGAGAAAATGCGAGTTTTGGATTAGGGAAGCATTTTTCCTTGGACATGTTGTTTTAGTTGAGGGTATCCGGGTTGATCCTAAAAAGGTTGAGCCAGTTGTGAATTGGAAGCAGCCAAAGTTTGTGACAGAAGACAACAATTTTCTGGGCTTGGCAGGTTATTACTGTCGTTTTGTGGATATGTTTTTGAGAGTTGCTGCTCTATTGACCAAGTTATTGCAAAAGGATGTGCAGTTTGAGTGTTCAAAAACTAGACATCAGGCTTTTGAGAAGTTGAAAGAAGTTCTGACGTAAGCTTCAATCTTGATTCAACCTGAGTCAGGGAAGGAGTTTGTGGTGTATAGTGATGTATCCTACGTCGGGTTAGGGTGTGTGTTGATGCAGGATGGGACAACATACGCATCGAGGCAGTTGAAAGTGCATGAATGCAAATACCCTACGCATGACCTTGAGCTAGCGGCGGTAGTATTTGCGTTGAAAATTTGGAGACATTACCTTTATGGTTGTAATCACTCATTTTTATCTGATTTGTAAATATTGTGCTAATATATAATTAATATTATTGTTGCATGAGCGTTAGTAAGATAAAAAATATATAGGTGTGATATCTGTGAGTGCATATATATGTATACGTATTAGTAATTATTTATATGTATGCTCGTATGTTACATGTTTGAATATTTGATTAATTTGCATGTATGCTGTGTGTATATAGAATGTGTATATCTGCATGAGTTAGTCTGTGAGTATATATATGTTGGTATACATATGTGTTTCCGTATGTATATGTATGCATGCTTGCATGACATTAAATGTTAGTGATTTGCATGTACACGTATTGTATGTACGTGTGTGTGTTTGTATTATTATTATTAATATTATCATTATTAATTGACTAACTTAAAATGAAACCCATAAATTATAAACCCAAAAATTAATAATTAAGGTCCAATCCTTATACATATATAGGAACCAAGTATAATTACATAGCCCAAAATAAAGTTTACACGGCCCAACCGACCAAACCCAAATCCTATATCTGAAGGCCCTAAATTGTCTAACCCTAGTGTTTCCTTCTTGCGCAGCCAACCAGGAGCCGTTGGATCCAATTTTGATCCAACGGCCACGATCAAAGGGAGAAGTTATCGAGCTGGCCGCGTGTGTTACACGCCCAGACCGTTCGGCTGCCACGCACGCGTTTGATCCATGCACGGACTCTTCGATATCCCACACGTGCGTGCGTCCCACGCGCCATAACTCATCGGCTGCTGAGCTCCACGTGTCACGATCTGGAGTCGTTCCACCCGTTCAAGATTTCATCTAAACCGTTTACTCTTCCAGTTATCTCAACCGTTGGATCGAATCTGATCCAACGGTCGAGAATGCCTCTGGCCGAAGACATCTCCCCCACACTGCCACCATACCTCCACCATTCCAGCCTCCAACCACCGCGCTAAGGGTTGCCAGATGCATCAAAAAAATCACCAAAAAGAGGCTATGTTAGTATCGTTTCAGATAAAAAAATATGTATTTTATAGTACTTCCTACCAAACGATCAAAGTAGGATATATGTATGAAAAAGCTGTAAGAAAACTCAGCGACCAAGTTATAAAAAAAAATACAAGTTTCCATCGGTAATCTCCTCTCTTTTTTGAATCTCATACATGCATATACAAAAAAGTAAAAAAAATAAAATAGAGTTTACCCAAGGAAAAATCCTTCCCCGTCGGCGATAAACTCTGAGGAGTGAGCCACAAAGAGGGGTTTTCTTTTTGTTTTCATCTCGACACGTCAGGGATCTGGGCTTTGCAGGGTCGAAATATGAGTATTTTGGTTCTATCTTTCTAAAAGTAGAAGCTTTTTGGCTCTTGTGAGGGGTGCCTATGTTAGGTTTTTGTTGTTATGGTGTTAAAGGCGGTGGCCAGAATAGCCAGACCACCGCCAACCTCTAGAACTGCCACGGCTGAAGGGTTTGTGGTTGGTGTTTCTAAGAAAAGAGAGAGAGTTCTCTCTTGAGGTAAAAATGAGGGAAAATGAATAAAGGGGGCCGGTTATAAGTTTATAGGGGGAATAAAAGAAAATGGAAGAATAACGTTATAAATCCACCCTGCGTTCTTGAGATTTACGTTTCTGTCTCGCCGCACGGGATATTAGCAGCCCCAGTCCCTGTCCTTTTTGAAGATATTTCAATCTGGCCCCCAAATGAACCGAATTCAGATTTCAAATGGTCCAATTACCCCAAAGACCATCATGTGTTTTCAAATTTTCCACTTTGGGCTTGCCCCTTGGGCATATTACAGCTTTAGTCCTCTGAACTTTCGTTCAGTTTACAATACCATCCTCGAATCATGTCTCCAGTTGCTTTCAATTTCAGTTTTTGGTCTTATTTTTGTTTCAATTTGGTCCCTTGTTGTGTTCTAATTATATACGCCCTTTGCCTTTTATTTCATGTTCTTCTTAGCATAGTTCACATTATTCATTGTTTTCATTTAAGTTTTTATATCATCTTTGTTTATGTTTTTTTAGATGTGATGTTTTTTTCAGTTTTAATTTATTTCTTCAATGGTATATGTTTGTTGTAAATGTAATGCTCTAGTTTGGCTTTCATGGTATGCCTATTTGGGTTAGTATGACTTTCATGTTTTTAAGTTTATGTTAATATGATGTTTTGTTATATAATGCCATAGCTTTATCAACTTATGCATAAATGGTGTCATATGTTAGTATCAATTTAATTTTCTTTTTTTTGTATTAGTCTTATGTTATTTAGGTTTGTGTTTATGCTTATGTTCATATTTATGTTCTTGTGTCATATGTTAAAGCATTGAGTCTTTTGTTAGCATTTTATTTTGATTTGTCCGTTTAATAACATGTTACCTGTATGTCATGCATTTGTGGCGTTTGTTATTATATAGGTTCAAGCATGTTAGGGTTAATTAATTTACTCTTGAAAATATGTTTTTTGTTCATGCTCATATTTTTGTTGTTATTACGATATGTTAGGTTTTATGTTCATGTGTTTGATTTTTTTTATTTTATAATATTCATTTTTTTATGTTTTAATATCATGTCAATGTAAATTGTATGTTTTATATTTTGCTTTTTAAGGTTGCATAATGGAATATAAATTGTCAATGCGATGCCCTTTTATCCGAGCGTAAACGGGGACAGTATCAGGCCTAGTGATAATGGTTGGGTGTTTACTCTCGGATAACGGGGCCTTTAAAATCTACTCGCACTTATAACTGAATCTTAACTTAATCGTCACTTTAATCCAGAAAATCCAATATTAATAAAGCGGTAATTATTAAAGTACCAATTTTGGGCGGTGTGGGGGTGCTAATCCTTCCCCATTCGTAACTGACTCCCGAACCCAACAGTTTTCGATTCTCTAGTTTTATGGTGTCCGGCCTACCTAAGTGGCTGGTGGCGACTTTAATTTCTAAATAAAACGCGGTTTTTAAAACCCCATGGAATAAATATTTTTATATAAAACCACAAACACTTCAAAATTCGGATTAAAATGAGAGTCGAGCTTTTTAAAATAGTTACCGCTTTATTAATATTAGAAGTTCCGGATTAAAATGATGACTAAATTAAAATTTGGTTATAAGTGCGCGTTTATTTTAACGCATTTAAAATTTGGCATATAAACTCAATTTTTAAGTGGGGGGGAAATGCTAATGCTTTCATGGAGATATCGTTCTCCCGTATGGCCTAGCAAGTACCTTCGGGGCTCGAGTACTTTATGCTTTCGTAAGGATATCATTCCTTCGTACGGGCATAAGCGAATGGGTCCCCCTGAATTGAACCCGGTTGAAAGGAGCCTAGAATGGGTGATGATCGGGGGCCTTGCTACTCTTAGTAGGGGCCAGCAAGGACAATTCGGGTACCTCCTAGAACCAAAATTGCATGCAGAGAATACATAGAAACTCACCCCTTTAGAACCATGCGGATAACCTTAGGTTTTAGATGGGATAAATAGGGTTGTTTTGTGTATTTATTCTATTTAATTTGTCATTTTATTTATATATTTATTAATTTTATCTGGTACTGACTTATTTTCTTTTTTGCTTTTGTTTTTTCCATACATCATACATTTGCATTACATAAAGGTACTGGATCAAGTGGTTTGCCCGACCAGAAAGTCTTTCACCATGGAAAAAATGTGTCTTAGGAAAGAAGAGCTTAATTTGTCAATCAGACATTGGTCAGAGGTCAACTAGAAGGTCCAAGGGGACAGTTCGCCGAACGAGTGCGTAGTAGCAGGGTACACCTATGTGAGTCTCCAACAGAACAACCTATGGGATCTTCAAAGCATTTGGGAAAGATGGGACCGAAGACTACAGGACGTGTTCTGCGATAGTTATGGCGACATTGCACAACTGTTATATGTTCGGGTTAACCAGCCCCTGCTCCGAGCTATTTTTCAGTTCTAGAATCCTGGCTTTTACTGCTTCACTTTCAATGGGCAGGACATGATGCCTACAGTAGAAGAATACACTGCTTTACTTAATCAGAAGAACATTCAGGAAGATTGGATCTACGCGAAGCCTTTGACGAATCAGAATTACACTTCGAAGCTCAAAACCTTTGCAGGAATGAGTGACGATTGGGTTAATGGCCTGATTCAACTCCGAGGAGATAGTACAGTTTTTGCATGGGAGATTATTCGAGACATCATACCTGCACATCCAGACGAGGGGAAGAAGATAGACCTATTTGCCTTGGGAATATATGGTTTGGTGATCTTTCCGATAGCACTTGGGAACATTGACGTAGCCATTCTAGACCTGTTTGAGCGTATGAAACGAAGAGCAAACCCAGTAACAGCAATCTTGGCCGAGACCTTTATTTCTTTAAATGCCAGTCGGAAGCATGAAGAAGGACGTTTTCGAGGATGTGTGTAGCTGTTACAGGTATGGATTCAGAGCCACATGTGGAAGACGCCGACGAGGGTCCTACCGGGGATATCCTTCCAAGGTTTTTCGCCTTTACGGGAGTACATACCAAAAGAGTGGCGAGAGGACCTGAAAACAAAAAAATAGGCTAGTTTCTTCAGGAACATTCAAGACGAAGACATAGTATGGAGGGTCCCATGGCTCGGTAGAGTTAATTGCTTTTTATACAGTTGCGGTGATTTCAACTGGCTAATGATGTTGGGATTGCACGGAGGGATTGCTTGTGTTCCGCTTTTGGTGTCCCGATAATTCGGATCACGACAGTTCATTCCCAATACCGTCGGGTTAAGCTGAACTGAATTTCTTTTCAAAGGGGAGTTCAAAGAAAAAGTTCAGACTATCATGAGGGCTTGGGACCATTGTTACCAGATCAGGGTGGAAGGAGACACCGAGCACATGACCACCCCAGACTACGATCTTTGGAGACGTTTGAGGGTTAATGATGTGATTCCTGAATCCGATCAAGGACCAGTGGTGTCGCTTGAGGAGCTTACAAGGGTGGAACCGTCTAAAACCGATATCTTACGGAATGAACTCGAAGAAATTAAGAGGAAAATGGACACCCAACAAACTCAACATGCGAGTGAGCTCTATAAAGCAAGCTTAAAGGTCGACGAACAGGATGGGATCATTAGACAGTTGAAGAAATGAAATGCGGATTTGAGTGATAAGAACGCTCTTTACCAAAAGGATGCCCTCCTACTCCAAGAGAAAATACAAAAGGCCGGCCGAAGTCAGTTCTTAGCCGTGAAAGAGGAAAGAATAAATGGTATCCGTTTGGTGGAAGAAGAACGAGAAATCAGCAAGAGAGCGATCGAGAAGGAGATAGAAATCTTCCGGATGGCTATTGAGGAAGAAAGACAGTCCTTCAAGAAGGCCATTGACAAAGAAAAAGAAAGAACTAGGCAAGAAATTAGCAAAGGAAAACAAGCAGTCAACCACGAGAGAGAAAATGTCACCGCATGGAAAAGAAGGTCCATAAGTAGCCGAAATAGACTGTTAGAGAAGCAAAGGTTGTACGACGACACTATCCAAAGTCTGGATCAAATCCGAAGTTAGAATGTTGAGTTGGGAGAAAATGTGGCAGAAGTAGAACACTCATTTCGAACTTACTGTCAGAGGAATGGCTTCACTGAGCTACAAGAAAGAGAGCGCGATGTAGGCACGTTACGAACCCGAATTAAGTCCTTTGAAGCAACTGTTGAGGATTATAAGGAAAGAATTAGTGTATTCGAAGAGGCTACAGCCGGAGGGGACATTTATTGGCAAAGGAGACTGCGTGACGCTGCCCGGATGGTGCAGGATAGGGACCAATATTACGCAAACCTGATGGTGGACATACAGCGAGTCGCCAGGCATGTGAATGATTTGGCCATCGAGGCTGAAACACTCCGACCTTTCTTAGTCCCAAAAAATGGAAGAAGCTCCCAGGTTCATCAAGTTGCTCGGGGCAATTGGAAAATTAGGAGATAGAGCTAGGGCTTATCTGTAGGGCTCTATATTGTAATTAGTACTCTCTTGCATTAGGGACCTTCATTTTGTAATATGAACTCTGTTGTAATTTAGACCCTTTAATTCTCGTGGAAGTAGTTCAAAAGGGTGATTACCAGAGGAATCAGTATCTTTATCTGCATAATTCTTGCATTGCATCATGACATTCACATCATTATACACGCATTTATTTTCCTTGCAACCATATTAATGTTATAAATATTGTGGCAGTGTGAAAATAGAAGTTAAGCCACAATCATTCATCATCCATACCTTACCCGATTACAAAGCAAGCTCATGGAAGACAGGATAATTAGTTTAGAAAAGGGGCAAAGAGAGCTCGAGGCAAGACTTGACGAGGCTCAAAGAAGCCTCAGTGACCAGATTGCTCAGTCACAAGCATCGATAGTATCCGACATAACCACATTGTTGGCTAAGAGTCTCAGAAAAAGAGTTGAAGAAGAAACCACTCAAGAACCATAGGGTACCCCAGTTCACAATAAGGTTCAACCGGCTGTGCCGAATCTGACTAGAAGGGTATATATCGACCCTACAGGATGTTGGCTAATCTTCAGGTAGGGGCATCTGAGACTCAACCCTTTGACACTGAAGCACTCTATGAAGATGAGGTGCCAGACCTGAATTTGGTCTAAAGGATCAGGACAGAGGTAGAAAAAAAGTGGGAGGAAAGGTTTCCCCTCATGGAGGAAAGATTTAAAACTTTGCAAGCTATGGAAGAATCAGGAAATGATGCAGTGACTTGAGTCTGGTATCTGATCTTGTCCTACCGCCAAAATTTAAAAAGCCAGAGTTCAACAAATACGATGGAACCGCGTGTCCTTCCACGCACATAACGATGTACTGCCGGAAGATGGCGGCCTACCTTAAGGATGAGAAGCTTGTGATTCATTATTTCCAAGACAACCTAACTGGAGCGGAATTACGGTGGTACACCCAGTTGAGCAGGGTAAATGTCAAAACATGGAAAGATCTTTCAAGAGCATTCATTGAGCAATATAAGCATGTAACAGATATGACCCCCAGTAGAATTATGTTGGAAAATATGGGGAAAAAGTCCAACGAAAGTCTACGACAGTATGCTCAAAGGTGGCGGGAAGTTGCCGTCCAAATTCAGCCACCCCTCCCGGAACATGAAATTACGCCATTATTCGTTAATACTTTGAAGGGGGCACTTTTCGATCGCCTCATTAATAACACAACACAAAGTTTTACTGATTTGATTAGGACTGGGGAGTCCCTTGAATTGGTAATTAAGAGTGGTAGAATTGATAGCGGGGAAGGATCTCTGAAGTACAGCAAGAAGAATGAAGTAAACGGCGCCAGTACTTACACTGCCCCGAAGAATTTTACAGTCTCACAGCCACAAGCACCTGTGGGAAAAGTGCAAAACTCGAATCAAAGAGAGGAGAGAACCTAGAGAAAAGAGAAAGAGAGGCAAACTTTTACTCCGCTGCCCATTTCGTACTCGGAGCTTTACTCCCAGTTGTATGAAGCAGACCTAGTCCATCCATATTACGTTACTCTTTTCAAACCGCCATTCCCATCCTGGTATAACCCGAACGCGCATTGCGACTATCACGGTGGTGCCCCTGGTCATCCCACCGAGAATTGCCTTGCTTTCAAAAAACTTGTGCAGAACTTAATTGATTATGGGATACTGAAGTTTGAAGAACCAAGTGTAGCTACTAACTCGTTGCCTAATCATGGGAACAGAGGAGTAAATGTTATGAGAAATGCTTTACCTGGAAGGTTAAGGATGATCTGTCGGAAATCAAATCTCCGTTGCGGTGGGTATTTTAACAATTGTGCATTGCCCATGTGAACGACAAAGGCATGGTAATAAGGCAGAAGGGATGTGAAGGGTATTGTGAATTCCATCAGGACGAAGGGCACGACATCCAAAAGTGCGACGAGTTTAAGAGATTGGTACAACAATTGATGAATGAAAAGCAAATAGAATTCTTCGAAGAGCCCACAGGAAAGAAAGGGTCGGACGTACATATGACGGATAGCCCAAATGCTAAATACGGGAAAGATAGACCTCTTATTATCTCCTCCATGCCCGGGAGTGCAGGTGCCTCCAAAGGAGAAACCACTAAGATAAATCCCAAGATCATCATCTCAGCACCATACCCGTTCCCATTCAAGGATATGCGGCAACTCCCTGAACTATGCTGTAAATGTGACCACGCCAAAAAAGCCAGAATCTGGTGAGGTAAAAGAGCCTACACTAAAAGACGAGCAAAGCAAGAGCGATGTGAATGTCAGTGAGGTGGGCCATTTCACAAGGAGCGGCATATGTTATTCCTCTGAGACCTTGAGGGCTGCTGAAGCGGTCAAAGATAAAGGAAAGGATACATCGGTTACCCTCACACAGATATTCGGTAAAGAACCTCTTCCAAAGATAAATGAGCCAGTAACCGAGGCTCAGGACAAAGAATTTCTAAAGTTTCTGAGACATAGCGAGTACAGTGTAGTGGAACAACTACGAAAGCAACCGGCTAGGATCACGGTGCTAGAGTTACTCTTGAGTTCAGAAAGACACCGTGAGGCACTATTAAAAGTACTAAACCAGACTTTTGTGCCCTAGGATATTTCTGTGGCAAAACTGGACATGATAATGGGGCATATCACTGCCTATAACCATATAACATTCAGCGACGATGAGATCCTTGAGGGCGGAATGGGGTCCACCAAAGATCTTAACATCACAACCTACTACAAAGGGTATGTGGTACCTGGGGTACTGATTGACAACGGGTCAGCACTAAACGTGCTGCCTATGGTGACCTTGCAGAAACTACTAATAGATGGTTCTGACCTAAAGCCCTGCCATAACTACGTGAGAGCCTTTGACACACACAAAGAGGAACAAAGGGAAAAATTGAGGTGCCTCTATTGATCAGGCTGACTGAGTACGTGATTGATTTTGTGGTAATGGACATAAAACCATCTTAGAGCTACTTATTGGGAAAGCCATGGATCCACTCTGCAGGAGTTGTCCCCTCATCATTACATCAGAAATTAAAATTTGTAATCGAAGGTAAATTGGTCACAGTAGAGGCGGAGCAGGAAATTGTTGCTTCAATGACATCAGATGCCCCCTACATTCAAAATAATGAAGATGTTGCAGAATGCTCTTTTCGGGCATTAGAGGCAGTGAATGCCACATTCGTCGCGGAGGGAAGTCGGATCCTCTATCCCAGGTTATCTAATTGTACCAAGATGACCGTCGCTGAAACTTTGGGCCGAGGAGCCAAAGCAGGAAAAGGGTTGGGGAAGAGATTGCGAGGGAGCCTAAGAGCCAAAAGTATGATAACCAAGAAGGACCGTTTTGGGCTGGGTTACAAACCAAGTGTCCAACAGAGAAAAAAATAATACAAAAGAAAAGAATAACAAAGAAAAGCCATATTTAAAGGAGAAGACATTACATGGAGACCAATGTCCTTCCCTAGTTTGAAAACCACTTTTGTCTCCAGAGGATTCTACCAACCAAGACAAGAAGTTGAAGAGGCAATTAAGGAAAATGACGTACTCAACAAGGAGGAAATATTTAATGAATCACTTGAAGGGATGTACATCAACATGATAGCTAGAAAGGGCCAAGTCAGCAAAATGTTGACCAACATCCGCCCCTGCCATCCTGGGGAAACACTTGATAACTGGAGCCATATTGATCTACCTGTGGTTTTTAGGACTAGATCAGATTAATGCCCCGAATCAAATTTTTGTTTTTGCCCATAAACAATGGGGATCTCTTGTATAGGGCACCTATGTTAACTTTTTGTTGAAATGAAAATATCTTCCCCGTTTTTTTAAATGACAAACATTTCATTTATTTCATTCATTCATTCTTCATGTTCATTCACTCCATATAAAGCCATCCTCTTCCCAATACAATTCATTCTCATTTAATGCAGGTCTCTCATGATTGACTGTATGAATGATACCGGATCCAATCCCGGAGAGAATTTTGAATGCCCCGAGATCTCAGAGGGAATTGAGGAAGAAGATGATGAGATAGAATGTGAGGTCCATGTAGAACTGAGGAGAATGGTGGCCAACGAAGAAAGGCAAATCATGCCCTACCAAGAAGAAACAAAAGTTGTAAACTTGGGGACTGAAGAAGAGAGAAAATAAGTAAAAATAGGGACGACATTTTCCTCGAAAACCAGGCAAGAACTGATAACCCTACTCCAGGAATTTAAGGATGTTTTCGCCTGGACTTATCAAGATATGTCAGGTTTGAATACTGACATAGTTGTGCACAAACTGCCAATCAAGCCAGAGTGCAAACCAATGCAGCAAAAACTCCGGAGAATGAGACCAGACATGTTGTTAAAAGATTAGAGAAAAGGTAAAAAACAGTTTGATGTTGGTTTCTTGGAGGTAGCCAAATACCCAGAATGGGTTGCAAACATCGTACTAGTACCGAAGAAGGACGAGAAAGTCTGTATGTGTGTAGATTATAGGGATCTAAACTGAGCCAGCCCTAAAGACAACTTCCCCCTGCCACATATTGACACGCTGGTTGACAACACTGCGGGACACTCATGGTTTTCATTCATGGATGGCTTTCCAGGGTACAACCAGATAAAGATGGACTCTAACGACATGGAGAAAACTACATTCATAACCATGTGGGTACTTTTTGCTACCGGGTGATGCCTTTCGGGCTCAAGAACGCAGAAGAACTTACCAAAGAGCAATGGTGACTCTTTTCCATGACATGATGCATAAAGAAATAGAAGTATACGTGGACAACGTGATCGCCAAGTCCCGAACAGAAGAGGAGCACCTACAGAACTTAAGAGAAGAAAATCAGATGGCAGACGCCTTGGCAACCCTGGCTTTCATGTTCAAAACAAACACTAGGGCAGAAACGAAGCCCATTAAGATGCAGACTTTTGAAAGGCCTGCTCATTGTTGTAATGTGCAGGAAGAGATTGATGGAAACCCATGGTACTATGACATCTTGCAGTATGTCAAGCTTCGAAAGTATCCCGAAGGGGCAAATGACAATGACAGAAAAACACTCAGAAAAATGGCAACATGATATGTCCTAGATGGGGAGATCCTATATAAAAGAGGCCATGATCAGACATTATTGAGATGTGTGGATGCCCGGGAGGCAAAGGAGATTTTAGCCAAGGTACACGACGGTCTATGTGGGACGCACGCCAACGGGCTGTCTATAGCCCAGAAAATTATGAGATATGGTTATTTCTAGTTGACCATAGAGGGAGATTATATCGATTACGCCAGGAAATGCCACAGATGCCAAATTTATGCTGACAAGATTCATGCTCCCCCATCACCTTTACACACCATGAATTCTCCATGGCCTTTTGCAGCATGGGGCATGGACGTCATCGGGCAGATTCACCCGAAGGCTTCCAACGGACACCGTTTTATTTTGGTCGCTATAGACTATTTCACTAAATGGGTGGAGGCAGCGTCTTACGCCAACATCACAAGGGCCACAATATGTAAATTCCTAAAGAAGGAGATCATTTGTAGATACGGTTTGCCAGAAAGGGACATCACTGACAATGCTTCCAATCTGAATAACAAAATGATGACGGACGTGTGCAACCAATTCAAGATAACACATCATAATTCCACAGTCTATCGTCCTAAAATGAATGGGGCAGTGGAAGCAGCAAACAAGAACATAAAGAAGATCATAGAGAAGACGACGAATACCTACAGGGATTGGCACGAAAAGCTGCCATTTGCCCTTTTTGCCTATAGGAAGGATCTGAGTCGAAAACCCGTAAATGGCGGCTCGGATAAATTGAGAGGTTGGATATCCGGAGAGAAGGGTCGTCCCCATGAACCCTATGAAGAGGGAGCTTCAGGCAAGGATTCTACGATGATTGACAGGATCATGTATCATTCGTACTGAAGATAATGAGGGATCTTGTATTTCATGTTTGGCTTTTCCTTTTCCTCATGTGTGTCATGACTCTCTCAATGTTTTTCCAAACCCTTAATTGTAATAAAATCATATTTTTGAGCATCCATTCCCTGTCTTCTTGTTAATATCTTGCAAATAAGCTAACATAGGCTTATGATAAACAAGAGATTTATGGCATTACTGTGATATATCCTTAAAGATGCGGGCGATTAGAAAATGATGTTAACCTTGCCCTCTAGCTGCTTATATAACGTCTGTTGACAGGGCAGGCATAAGGCTTCAAGCACTAGGGTAGGATGACCAATGGTGCACACCTTGCTTGTTTAAGAGAAAGCATTCGAGACAACGAGAGAGATCTCCCAGGTGAAAACCCGAAAGGGCACCTAAAAAAAATGGACAAAAAAACAAACAGAAAACAAAAACAAAAAAAACAAAAAAACAAAAAAAGAAGGAAAGAAAAGAGAAAGAAGGAAAAAGAAAGAAAAAACAAGAAACCTCTAAAGCGAAAACCTGAAAGGGCACTTAGAACCCCAAATCAGAAATTCAAATAAAAAAAGAGAAATGTTGGAATGGTTGAACCCGACAGTGAAATGGGGTATCGCCGCCAGAAGGAAAAAAGAGAAAGCAAGCAACGTAAGGTCGAGATTGGCTGAGGACTAAAGAAGGCCCACCAAGATATTGGCAATCATGCATCACGATCAGTTAGACATCCCTAGGATTAGGAGCATGTTAATTCATTTGTCATAGCATTTTGTCTTATTTTAGACAGGTATCTACAGATTCAAAGAGACATCGGTAGCCATCCTGGTCAGAATCCCAAATGCGAAGATAAAGGTTCTATGTAGGAAGGGCCTATATTTCCAAGCGCCTGCAGCGAGAGGCTCTATATAGGAAGAATCCGCCGCTCCAGGGTTTCATGAGCTGAAAGTTATGTGTAGGAAGGGCTCGTAGCTCCGGGGTGAAGACTAGCAGTTCTATATAGGAAGAGCTCCCAGCTGAAAGAATTCACCCATGACACACAAGGTTTTATGTAGGGAAAACCTGTTGCGTTAAAAGCAAAGAGTCCTATATAGGAAGGGCTCTGAGCTTTACTGTCTTAGGGTGAGAGATTTTATATAGGAAGAACTCATAGCTCCGAGATTTCAGAAGTTAAAAGTTCTATATAGGAAGGATTGGCGGCTCCCAAGTTTGAAGACCCTTAGTTCTATACAGGAGGAACTCCTAGTCAGAAGAATCCATCTGTGGCACAAAAGGTTTTATGTAGGAAAAACCAGCCGCGTCGAAGGCAAAAAGTTCTATATAGGAATGACTCCAAGCCTTACCGTCTCAGAGTGAAAAGTTCTATATAGGAGGTACTCACAACTTGAGGCTTCACAGTGAAGGGTTCCTTATAGGAAGAGCTTGTAGTTGCAAGATCGGAGGGGGAAGAAGTTATATAGGAAGAACTTACGAGCCCGAAGATTTAGCCGAGGAAAAGCGTAGAGTTCCAGAAGAAAACGTGTTTCCAAAGCTACAAACAAGGAAGTCAGATAAAAATGAGTGCTTATGAATATTTGCTTTGTTCTCATTCCACGAGAACAAGCAAAGAGGGGCAACTGTAATCACTCATATTTATCTGATTTGTAAATATTGTGCTAATATATAATTAATATTATTGTTGCATGAGCGTTAGTAAGATATAAAATATATAGGTGTGATATCTGTGAGTGCATATATATGTGTACGTATTAGTAATTATTTATATGTATGCTCGTATGTTACATGTTTGAATATTTGATTAATTTGCATGTATGTTGTGTGTATAGATAATGTGTATATCTGCATGAGTTTGTGTGTGAGTATATATATGTTGGTATACGTATGTGTTTCCGTATGTATATGTATGCATGCTTGTATGACATTAAATGTTAGTGATTTGCATGTACACGTATTGTATGTACGTGTGTGTGTGTTTGTATTATTATTATTATTAATATTATCATTATTAATGGACTAACTTAAAATGAAACCCATAAATTATAAACCCAAAAAATAATAATTAAGGTCCAATCCTTATACAAATATAAGAACCAAGTATAATTACATAGCCCAAAATAAAGTTTACACGACCCAACCAACCAAACCCAAATCCTATATATAAAGGCCCTAAATTGTCTAATCCTAGTGTTTGCTTCTTGCGCAGCCAACCAGGAGTAGTTGGATCAAATTTTGATCCAACGGCCACGATCAAGGGGAGAAGTTATCCAGTTGGCCGCGTGTGCTACACGCCCAGACCGTTTGGCTGCCACACGTGCATTTGATCCACACGCAGACTCTTCGATATCCCACGCGCACGTGTGTCCCACACGCTAGAACTCCTCGGCTGTTGAGCTCCACGTGTCATGATCTGGCGTCGTTCCACCCGTTCGAGATTTCATCTGAACCATTTATTCTTCCAGTTATCTCAACCGTTGGATCGAATCTGATCCAACGGTCGAGAATGCCTCTGGCCGAAGACATCTCCCCCACACTGCCACCATACCTCCACCATGCCGGCCTCCAACCACCGCGCTCAGGGTTGCCAGATACATAAAAAAATCACCAAAAAGAGGCTATGTCAGTATCATTTCAGATCAAAAATATGTATTTTATAGTACTTTGTACCAAACGATCACCATATCTCCTCTCTTTTTTGAATCTCATACATGCATATACAAAAAAGTAAAAAAAATAAAATAGAGTTTACCCAAGGAAAAATCCTTCCCCGTCGGCAATAAACTCTGAGGAGTGAGCCACAAAGAGGGGTTTTCATTTTGTTTTCATCTCGACACGTCAGGGATCTGGGCTTTGCGGGGTCGAAATATGAGTATTTTGGTTTGATCTTTCTAAAAGTAGAAGCTTTTTGGCTCTTGTGAGGGGTGCCTAGGTTAGGTTTTTGTTGTTATGGTGTTAAAGACGGTGGCCGGAATAGCCAGACCACCGCCGACCTCTAGAACCACGATGGCTGAAGGGTTTGTGGTTGTTGTTTCTGATAAAAGAGAGAGAGTTCTCTCTTGAGGTAAAAAATGAGGAAAATGAATAAAGGGGACCGGTTATAAGTTTTATAGGGGAATAAAAGAAAATGGAAGAATAACGTTATAAATCCTCTCGCGTTCTTGAGATTTACGTTTCTGTCGCACCGCACGGGATATTAGCAGCCCCAAGCCTTGTCCTTTTTGAAGATATTTCAATCTGGCCCCCAAATGAACCGAATTCAAATTTCAAATGGTCCAATTACCCTAGAGACCATCCCGTGTTTTCAAATTTTCCACTTTGGGCTTGCCCCTTGGGCATATTACAGCTTTAGTCCTCTGGACTTTCATTCAGTTTACAATACCTTCCTCGAATCATGTCTCCAGTTGCTTTCAATTTTAGTTTTTGGTCTTATTTTTGTTTCAATTCGGTCCCTTGTTGTGTTCTAATTATATACGCCCTTTGCCTTTTATTTCAGGTTCTTCTTAGCATTGTTCACATTATTCGTTGTTTTCATTTAAGTTTTTATATCATCTTTGTTTATGTTTTTTTAGATGTGATGTTTTTTTGAGTTTTAATTTATTTCTTCAATGGTATATGTTTGTTGTAAATGTAATGCTTTAGTTTGGTTTTCATGGTATGCCTATTTGGGTTAGTATGAATTTCATGTTTTTAAGTTTATGTTAATATGATGTTTTGTTATATAATGCCATAGCTTTTTCAACTTATGCATAAATGGTGTCATATGTTAGTATCAAGTTAATTTCCTTTTTTTGTATTAGTCTTATGTTATTTAGGTTTGTGTTTATGATTATGTTCATATTTATGTTCTCGTGTCATATGTTAAAGCATTGAGTCTTTTGTTAGCATCTTATTTTGATTTGTCCGTTTAATAAGATGTTACCTGTATGTCATGCATTTGTGGCTTTTGTGATTATATAGGTTCAAGCATGTTACAGTTAATTAATTTAGTCTTGAAAGTATGTTTTTTGTTCATGCTCATATTTTTGTTGTTATTACGATATGTTACGTTTTATGTACATGTGTTTGATTTTTTTATTTTGTAATATTCTTTTTTTATGTTTTAATATCATGTCAATGTAAATTGTATATTTTATATTTTGCCTTTAAAGGTTGCACAATGGAATATAAATTGTTAATGCGGTGCCCTTTTATCCGAGCGTAAAGGAGCCAGTATCAGGCGTAGTGATAGTGGTTGGGCGTTTACTCTCGGATAACGGGGCCTTTAAAATCTACTCGAACTTATAACCGAATCTTAACTTAATCGTCAATTTAATCTGGAAAATACAATATTAATAAAGCAGTAATTATTAAAGTACCAATTTTGGGCAGTGTGGGGGTGCTAATCCTTCCCCATCCGTAACCGACTCCCGAACCCAACAGTTTTCGAATCTCTGGTTTTATGGTGTCCGGCCTACCTAAGTGGCCAGTGGCGACTCCAATTTCTAAATAAAATGCGGTTTTTAAAACCCCATGGAATAAATATTTTTATATCCAAAAAACCACAAACACTTCAAAATTCGGTTTTTCAGCGATAGGGGACATCGCTACAATGGTGAAAAGTGTGTTGTATACGCTGACCATAAGAGTTTGAAGTATTTGATGACATAGAAAGAGTTGAATCTTCGTCAGCGTAGGTGGTTGGAGTTGTTGAAGGATTACGATCTGACCATTGAGTACCATCCGAGCAAACCAATATTATGGCTAATGATTTGAGTAGAAAGGCCGTTGTGGAGTTGAGAGCCATGTTTGCTAGGTTGAGTGTGAACCGTGATGAAGGATTGTTAGCAGAGTTACAAAGTGAAACCTTCTTTGGCACAGTTGATTAAGAAAAAATAGACGTATGATGAGGGTTAGCCATTTATTTAGTTATTTGGAATATTCTGAAGTTTCGGGTTCTTACGTTTTAGTCCTTGAATGTTGTGGATGCAATTGAATGAGTATGGATGACCTTTTTTTGCTGACTTTCGATAGGTGTACATGAAACCTGATTAATTTAAGGATGGTAACATAAAAATGGGTTAATCCTTGTAGTTTTCTAAAATTACAATTTGGTCCCTAAATTGCAATTGTGTTAAATAGGATGTCAATTCGATGCCCAATTGAGTTGAGTTTTCACCTGTGATCAGTATGTACATGTAGGACAATAATTGTGCATTTAGACAAGATAAAAGAAAAAAATGGACGTGTTTTGGGTTTCATCTTCACGGTTTACTTCAGTAAACCTAATGTAGCTCTCTCGGTTCGGTCTTGCGACTAGGCCGGGTCGAGGGGGTTACATTTATCAAGCAAGAATAAAGATGGCACCGTATGAAGCCTTGTATGGTAGGAGGTGTCGTACGCCCTTGTGTTAGGCTGAGGCTGAGGAAAAGTATGTTTCCATACCTGATGTGTTGAAAAACACAGATAAGAAAGTGAAGATGATTTTTGAATGTTTAAAGGAGGCATTAGATAGGCAAAAATCCTATGTAGATTTGAAACGAAAGAGGTTGAGTACATTGTTGGTGAAAAAGTGTTCTTGAAAGTTTCGCCTTGGAAGAAGGTTGTGCGTTTTGGGTGAAAAAGAAAGTTGAGCCCAAGGTTTATTGGACCATATGAGGTGTTGGAACGCATTGGTCCTGTGGCTTATCGGTTGAGGTTACCTTCAGTGTTGGAGAAGATTCATGATGTGTTTCATGTGTCCATGTTGCGGAGGTATCGTTCGAATTCATCGTATGTTATGCCAGTTGAGAATGTTGAGTTGCGATCGAATTTGTCTTATGATGAGGAACCAGTGGAAATCCTTGATTCTAGTAGTAATGTTCTTCGTGGCAAGACGATTGAACTTGTTAAGGTGTTGTGGCAACATCGCAGTGTTGAGGAGGTCACATGGGAGAGTAAGTCGGATATGGTTGCTCAACTTCCGCATCTGTTTCCATCAGGTAGTTTTTGAGGATGAAATTTCTTAAGGGGGAGAGTTGTAATGCCCTGGTTTTGGGCCTAGGAGTTTTCCTAGTGGTTTAGACGATCTCGTGGACCGGGATTATATATTTGAGTTGGATTCAGGATTAAAATCATAATAAATAATTTTGGTGCGAAAAAAATATGGTAAAATATCTAAAAATCATTATTTAATATATGGATATTTTTGGTTAAATCAATTTTGGTAAATGGAATTTGGAAATTGGACATTTTGGCTAGTGACACAAAATGTAAAGATTGGAAATTGTTTTTAGTGACTATTTTGAAAAAAAGGGTCAAATCTTAGAATCTTTAAGGAGCTATTTTATCGAACTTTAATATCAGATTTTCCTCTCATTTAGGATTATTTTAAAAGAGTTTTAATTGGGTAATTAAAAGATAATTAACTAAAAGGTAGTGATTTTCTTAAACCAAAAATCTACGTAACTTTTTCTCCTAAACTTTTCTCTCAAAGTTCTTCAGTCAAATACTCACATTTTCATCCAAAATCTGAGGTAACATTCTTTATTTCTTAAATTCTTGTTTCTTAATTGGTTCATTAATCTTTCTGTGCAAAACCTCATTGAATTTCTTTGCTTTGAAGATCTAAAACATCCAATTGAGAGGGAATTCACTCATTAGAGGTAAGGTTTGTTCTTCTCCTCTTATGAATGGTTCTTTACTGAAATTCCCAAGTATATGTTCCTTGTTTAATATTTTCTAATGAGTTTTGATGAGTTAATTATGGAAATTGATTAAATCAAAGTTTAATTGATGAGATTAAGTGATTTCCATTTTGGATATGTTTTGCTAGGTTCTTGATTGGTTATAATCATGATTTTTATGTTTTATAATGTTAATAAATTGGTTTTAACATTGGAATCCTGAAACTATCCGAATATCTAATTTTCTAGATTGATAGATATGTGTTTTTGAGGAGTTGTGATGGTTAATTAAATGCTGGAGATATAAGGATGGTTGGGATGTGTTTTTAGATGTTAATTGATGTTAATTGAAGTGTTGAAATGTTTGATTGTGGCTGGGTTAAGTGTGGAAGAGGTTTGTTGTTAATTTTGGGAGTTGTGGAGTGGTTTTGTGTAGAAGATGTTGAGGTTTTGTGTTGATGTGATGTTAATGGCATTTTGATGCAATGTACCTCTGTTTTCTGTGGCTAAAAGTAGGGGAAATTGGTCCTCAAGCTTGAACGTGAGTTCTGAAAGCTTTGGAGGCGTGATTGCCGCAACGGCAAGCGAGGCGTTGCGAGTCGGTGAGTGGAAAAGTGTTTTTCAACTTTGCAAAGGTTTGAAAGTTGTGTTTTGGGGGTTTAGATCAAGCTTGAAACGTTGATCTAAGCTCAAAAGTAAGTAAACGATGAATTCTATCTTAAACTCGGTTTGGCTAATAGTTTGATGCACTTGTTTCGAATTACTCATTGTTTATGCATATCTTGAGCATGGTTTAATGCTGGAAATTGGCTTCAAAATGATGTTGGTGCATGTGAGAGTAAAACACGTCTTGTTAATGTTTATGAACATTGTTTAATGCAAGGGTAGTTGCATTGGTTTAATGGGTTTTGGTGTTGCATATGAAAACATGAGTTGATGTTAAAATGAATTATATTGGCAAGTGATGTTATGAATTGGTTTGAAAATGAAAACCAGATATAGTTGGCCAGCCATAGGATTGATAGTGCACTATAAAAAGGTGCCATGTATGTTGAGGGGATTATGTGGTGTACCAAATACTCCATCCAAGTACCCTAACGGTTGAGGGGTTGTACGGTACCGTAGACTCCTGTTAGTGGATTAAACATCGTACCTTTGAGTGATGTTGAGGTGTTTATGTGTACCAAATACTCCACCATGAGTGTCACAATGGTGGAGGGGTTTATGTGTACCGAATACTCCCGTGTGTGAACCTTGTGTTATTGGTAGATTGTTTGTTAAGTGTTGTGGGAACATTTGTTGAATCCGTGTATCTGATGCTACGTTTTGCTAAATGGAACTTGGTAAATGATCACTTGGAAGACAATATAATTTTTTATGTATCATGAGATGGATTATGTTGTTTAATGTGATTTAAACATGTTTTACTCTTTAAGCCTTGCATTGGTAGTATACTTGGGAAAGCTTACATTGAGGGTAGCAAATGGGATTTTGCTGTGGGATCTATGATACATGTTGCATATGGTTTAATATGCTGTTTTGAAATGTTAAGTGCATGGTTTTGATAAGGCATGATAATGTTGTGATGTTAAAATAATTTTGAAACATATTTGTAAGCGAAAAGTGAAAATGGTTAAAAATGCATTGATGATGGTTGTTGTTTGAGCATCCCTCACTAAGCCTAGTGTGTTTACACTCTCTTTTCCATCAATGCAGAAAAATAAGGTTTAAGGCAGTGAAGAGGCAATGAAAGAAACTCCAAGATTTTAATTTAAAGTACGGTTTGGACATTAAAGAGTAGTAATAATGACAATGTGATGATTACGGTTTTGGGAGGGTTTTGATGAACTCTCTGTTATTGCAAGTTGTATTTGTTGTTCTGGACTTGTAATACGTTTTAAGTGATTGAGATATGATTGATTTGATGTCTTGGATGTGGACTAGGAAGCATGCCTCTAGATTTGATTGCTTTAGTATGCTAGATAAGCTAGGATGGCTTCTGGTGATGATATAATGATGATTAAACATGTTGAAGATGTTTAGTGATGATTAGCTAAGTGTTAAGCTTGATTGAAATGGGACAAAGTGTCATATGTTGGACCTAGAGTTCATTACAGGCCTCTTTGTACCTGTACGGGCACCTCAGGATCGGTACACGGGGACTGTTTGAGTCTCAAAGTGTTGAAATATAGCTACTGGTATCGGTATGCCTAGCCACTGTATCGGTACACCTTGAGGAAAATTGTATGCTTGTTTCGATACCAGGGTTTGAGGATCGACACGAACCCTTCTAATTTAGCAACCCATACCGGTACGCGGGGTACCGTATCGGTACATATTTTGGTTACTGAAATCTTGAGTTTTGAGAGAATATGAAAGGGATTGGTATGGGTCAAAGTCGTACCGGTACGGGGACGGTCAACATATCTTATCGGTACGTGACTTAGTGTATCGGTACGTTGAGCCAGTATATCCGTTAATCTGTACCGGTACGGACTTGCCTGTATCAATACGCTATGCTATTTGATGATGCTTGTAATGCCTCGGTTTTAGGGCTTAGCGGTTTGGTGGTTTATTAGACGGTTCGGTAGACCAGAGTAGAGATTGGAGTTGGTTTCGAGACCGTATATTTTTTGCGTTGTAAAAATTAAGTAAAAATGCTTAAAAATCATTATTAAATATGTATTTAATAATGGTGGAATCAATTTTGAAAAATGGGTTTTGGAAGATGAACATTTTGGTTAGTGACCAAAATGAATGTTTTGAAAACTGTGATTTTCTAGTGACAAAAATGAAAAGGGTCAAATACTTAGAATCTTTGAGGAGCTATTTTACCATTTGGTTTCTGATTATTTCTCCCTTGATTTGACTTATTTTAACATGAGGTTTAATTAATAATGAAATAGGATTTTGTTAAAAAAGTTAGTTATCTTTTCCAAAACAAAAATCACGTCATTTTCTCTCAACTTTTCTCTCCATTATCCCGTCAACCAAACACTTAGTTTTCATCAAATTTCCAGAGGTGAGGTGGTTTCTAACTTGATTTTATTATATCAAATTGTTTTACAAAGATTGTTTATAGAAAATCTTAAATAATTTTGTGTTTTCTTAGTTTTCGCAAATCAATTGAGGGAGAAACTACACAATAGGGGTAAGGTCCGAGATCTCCTCTATTGTATGGTTCTTTATTGAAATTCCCAAGCATTTGATCCTTGTTTTTGTGTTTCTAATCTGGTTTTGATGATCTTTCAATGTTTAATTTAGTTATTTGGGGAAAATAAGTTGATTCGCGAATTGGATCTGATTTCCAGTAAGTAAGGTTGCTTTGATTCATATTTTGGATGTTTAATAATGTTGATAAGTGATTTTTATCATTGGGATCCCGAAAGTTAAGAATCTCTATTTGTTTAGGTTGTTAGTTTTGAGGTTTTGTGGTGTTTATAAGGTTGTAAGGTTGTTGGAGGTGGTAGGTTGTTTTGAATTTGTTTTTAGATGTGTTTTGGTGTTAAAAGTGATGTTAGTTTGATTGATGATGGCTGGGTTGTGAATCGAAGTGTTTTGGTTATGTTTTCGGTTGTTGAGGAGGCTTAATTGTGAAGGTTTTGTGGGAATCCGAGAATGATTGTAGCTTCTGATTTAGAATGCATTATGATACATTAATCCTCTGTTTTTTTGTGGTAAAATAAGGAAGGTTGATCCGAAAGTGATTGGAGAAGCGTTGGAGGCTTCAGATTCTTGATTTCGTGCCGGCGAATCGAGGTTTCGCATATAGGTGAGTGAAAACATGGTTTAAATCACTTTGATGTTTCAAAACATAGTTTTGGGGGTTAAGGTAGAGCTTGAAACGCTTACGTAGACTCAAAAGTGAGTATAAAGTGGTTTTCTCTCTCGGTCGTGCTAGTTTGAAATGGTTTTATGCACTTTTTTGATTTACATGTTACCTACTGTTTAAGCATGTTTTGAAGTATAGGATATACTGTTTTTAAGCATGTTTTGCTGAAGGATGCACATGGTAAATGATCCTTGTAAGTATGTTTTATACTTGTTCTTTAAAGCATGGTTGTTGCTTTGGATAAATGACATGGTTTAATGCTTGTTAAAAACAGTGAGGTAAATGTTATTTGGTTAATTATATTGGCAAGTGATGTGGTTTTAAAATTGTTATCGGATATAGTTGGCCGGCCATAGGATTGAGTACACTGTAAATAAGTCACCTTGGATGTTGAAGGGTTTATATAGCGTACCGAATACTCCATCCAAGTACCCTAATGGTAGAGGGGTTAAACAATATCGAATACTCCCGTTAGTGGATTAAGAGTCTAATCGATGATTTGGGTGGGTGTCCCCATGGGTTGTTATTGTACCCGGTTGTGAATGTACCGTGATTGTGATTGTATCATTATTCCGGTTGAGATGGCTTGAAGTGTTGGGTTAACACTTGTTGAATCTGTGTATCCGATGAACTCTTTTGTTATTGAACTTGTTAACGACCTCTTGAAAGCCAATATAATTGTTAATGTATCATTGGAATGAATATGTTGTATAATGAGGTTTATACATGTTTCTCCTTAAGCTTTGCATTTGGTAGTAATGCATGGGAAGGCTTAAATGGAGGGTTAGCAATGTCACTTGCTGTTGAATAATGATACATGTAGCATATGGTTTAATATGCTGTTTTAATTGTGTAAAGTGCATGTTTTAAAAGGGCATGATGATGTTTTAAAGGATGATGTTTTTAAATGGTTTTAAATGCATTGATGGTATTTGTTTTAGAGCTTTCCTCGTTATGCCTTGTGTGCTTAGGCTCTCGTTGTCCATCAATGTAGATAATTGAGGTCTTAGAAGGTAGCAAGAAGCAAGGGGGATCATGGAAAGACTTGTTTCCAAAGTATGTTAGAGACTAGACTGTAATAAATAAGGGAAACGGGGTACTTGCTGTGTTTTGGGAGATGTTTTGTGAAACTCCCTGTTTGAGCATGTTTCTTTAGTTGCTATTGGGTTGTAAATGGTCTTTAAGGATTGATTTGGTACTGGTTTACCTTTTGGTATGTTGGTTGGATGCATATTAGGAAGCATGCCTATAGATTTCCTCTTTGATGCATGAATCCTTGTTGTGCCATTAGAATTGTGTTGTTAGTTAGCATGAGATATGTTTGACATGTTAGTATTGCGTTTAAAGCATATTGGAGTGGTTTGAGTACACTTTTGGGATGAAAAATCAGCCAAATGTGACATTACAGGCCTAGGCATACCGATACGCGGGGGACCATATCGGTACGGCTAGGCAATTTCATGCTTGTGGGATCAGTACGAGTCTGGTGCGTTTCGATACGCCTAGGCAAATTCGGCCTGGCGTACCGGTACGGGGATGGGCGTTTTGATACGAGATTTAGCCTCTGTAATTCACTTTTTTAACTCAAACCCGCGTATCGAAACACCTAAGGAACCGTATCGATACGATTTTAAATATTTCAAAAGTTCGGTATTTCAGTTAGGGTATCGAAACGGCTTGGTGGTGTATCGAAACGGTGTTTTTCAAACCGTATCTGTACGGGCTTACCCGTTTTGAAACGGATGGCCGTTTTTCCGGTTAATGTCATTTTGGGTAGTTTTGTTTTCCTTGCTCTTTAGTCCCTAATTCTTGCCAATGCAATTATATAGGGTAGGATGATCGGTTTAAGCTGAAATTTGACATGGAAGTTTGGAACCTGACTAGTTAGAGATTGGTAATCTAAAAATGAGTTTTAATCCTAAATTTTTTTGTATTTGCAATTTGGTCCCTAATTCGCGAATGTGATCAATTGGTTGTCAAATTGATGCCCGATTGAGTTGGGGTTGCACCTAATGTCCGTATGAACATGTAGGTTAATAATTGCCATTTAGATAAGATAAAAGAAAACAAAAAATTGGACCAGGTTTGGTTGTATCTCTTTGGTTTGCTACGGCAAACCTAATGTAGCCTTCTAGGTTCGGTTGGGCGTCTAGGCCGGGTCAAGGGGGTTACAATGCTGAAGTTTGGAAATCATGCAATTTGGTCCCTTTTTGATATGAATGTAATTGATCAAGTTTGAGTGATTGTTTGGAATGAAATTTGACCTATGTGCATGTAATTGGATTAATTAAAATATGGAAACCTTAATCACGTAGTTTGTCTAAACTTTATAAAATTTGCGTTTAGGTCCTTAAAGTGACTTGTTGGGAAATTGACCTTTGAATTGTAATATGTTGGAAATAAATCTCTACCGCTTAGATATTTCCACATAGGACCTTAATAATATTCATTAAGACAAGATAAAAAGAAAAAAATGTGTTTGGTTTAGGATTTTAGATCGGGTTTGCTTCGGTAAACCTAATGTTGTCATTTTAGTTCAGTCTTGGCTAGGCCGGGCTAAGGGGGTTACAAAAAGCATAGCAATATGTATATGAAAAGTAGTAATTTCGAGGAATTAACACACCCCCAAACCTAGCTCATTGCTTATCCTCAAGTAATGCAACTAAAATCTATAAAAACAAAAAAAGAGGGAAAGTACCTCCGAAAAAATTGTCATGGTTCCCAAGACCTACCTGCTAGCAAAGTAATATCCTAGGTTTGTCCACTGGTATTCATTGTATCAATGTCAAGCAAATAAGCCAATTCAAATGTAGTAATGTAGTTCTAGTCTAAGGTCATCAAGTGTGTATGAAGTGTGGGCAAGATGCATCAAATTTACTCAACTCCCTTAGTCAACTTTACTACCCAAACTCAGAATTTTTATTTTTATATAATTTTTTTCTTTTTTTCTCTTTTTTATTTGCCAAGGGTGTTTTTATGCTAACATTTGATTAGGGTTGCGTCATGTACTGTTTAGCGTGAGACATAAGAGGGAACAAACCACGAATACCCATGTTAATCCAAATTACATCACTAAGCTAACCCATTACACTCATACCCTAAAGTTATGTTGGCCTTAGAACTAAGAGGAAGCAAACCACGAAGACCCAAGTTAATTATTTTCCCTAAGGCATATGAGTGTTCTCAAGTTTTTTTAGCTTTTGGCAAAACATTGTTGCCTTATTCTTTCTTTCTACCTTGGCATTGTTTTTTTAGTTCAGTTTCAAGCGAACCTAAGTTTGTTTCGTAGACTAGATGCACACCTCGTGTAGAGTGAAACTAAAGTTCCTTAAACTAGAGCTCAATTGCCAAGCTACTTGTCAATGCTAACCTACTAGAATAGAAGTTCTAAATTTGAGTTTGGACAGATAATCTAGCACAAATTCTCTTAAATTAGCAGTGTCAGCAAAAATTATAAGTACAAAATTGACCAAGGCAAAAACAATTTAGCGGTTTGGTATGCATGTTTTAAATCCTACATGGCAAACATAATACAAACTGAAATATAAACATGAATGTCATGGCCATAAATGTAAAGCAGCCCACACTCCCAAACCTAAGGTGTGCATTGTCCTCAATGCATGAAAACACATATATACAAATGCAATACATGGTTGAAATGAAAAATATGAATGTAAGGAGTTAAGGGGATGAGGACTCCCCTGAGGAATGATTTTGGCGAGTGGAGTGAGTCTTGCTTTCAATCATGGCATTATCTATATGTACATCATCTTCAGACTCATCGTCCGTATGCTAGGTTTCAGCTTTGGCAAAATCTTCTTGGGCGGGTAATACTGGTACAATGACATCAAATTGCTGGGCTAGAATATGATCAAGCTAAGGGTTGCCGTTGAAGGTGAGGTGATATAGGTACAAAATCTTTTAGAACTTTTGAAGAAAGAGTTCTTGGCGTTGATAGATCTAGGAAAGTAATGCCACAACATCAGCTGGCAATTGAGTGGTCGATTCAGCCTTGGGTGTTTTGGCAGCAGAACTCTACATGGGCTCTTGGCAACATTTCCTGTGCCAAGAATCAAAACCTTTCAAAATAGAAAAAGAAATAAAATGAAAAACTAAAAATTTAAAACTAAGATATCCTAAGTAATAAAAATAAAATAAATCTCCTAAATTATTTACAATGACCATATTGGGTTGGCAAAAATTTACTGAATGTTTGTAAGGAGAATGGTCTCTTGGCATTAAACTGACTTTCTTTTCCAGTAGTGCTTTAGTCGTTGCCCCTTGGTTGGTGGATGGTAGGCTGTGGAAAACTTTTGTTTGAATAACCAACATAGAAAGCCAAAAAATTGCTTTCCTTTGAGTATTCCAAACTCCCGATTGCATAAGGGAGGAGAATATTTTGCCATGGTGGCTTTAAGCAACCACCTTAGAAGACCAACGTATCTCTTTGCTGAAAATCTAGAGAACCATTGATTGAGCTTAGCACCCAGTAGTGCTTAGGCTTTGCTACTCCTTTCTCCTTTAGTGTCGAGGTATGTTTGAGGTGACTTGGAAATTATTTTAGTTCCAGCTTCGGTGGCTCCTCAATGGATGGTTTTGGTACCTGGATTGCTCTGCCATCTAACTCTAATGATTTAGGCGTCCCGTGGTAGCTAATGACTTCATGCAGCATGGGTGGTTCATATAATTCCTCACTTGCCACGTCTTCATCGTCCAGCTCTATGGCATCAAAATCTGTTCCCCGACAATTCAATGCCAAGTTCTAATATAAAATGGATATATTTTGTTCAACTGCCGGCCATTCTTCAAGTTTATTTGCACACTTAAAAGCTTTGTCAACAACAAAAATAAAATTTAATTGCTTTACCAAGGTAGGTTTGGCATCAAATTGTGATCTAGCATTGTTGGTACTTGCTTCCCCTTTCTCAGCTCCTTGGTTTCTTCTGCTGGCACCGATTTATGCTCATGGTAAACAATTGGCTATTTTCCTTTTCGTTGAGCATTCTCCGCATTACATGGAAAAGTGTTGGGAGGTCTAGCATTAAATGTGTAAAGCCCGGGTTTTGGGTCTAGATGTTTTGTTTTGAGGGTCTAGTTGACCGGTGCTAGAGATTCGAGTCAGTTTCGGGAATAAATCAGATTAAATATTTTTGATGGTGATAAAAAAGTGAAAAAATGTTCTAAAATCATTATTTAACATGTTAATGATTGGGGTGGAATCAATTTTGGGAAATGAGCTTCGAAAATCAGATATTTTGAACTAGTGACCAAATTGTAAACTTTGTAAAATTGTTTTTAGTGACTATTTTGTAAAAGGATCAAAACTTTGAATCTTTAAGAAGCTAATTATCCTAAATGTTTTCATCATATTTCTCCCTTTAATTAACTATTTTTAAATGAATTTTAAGAGCTACAAATAGAGGAGAGGATTAATAGATCATAATTAAGTTTTTTTATAAAAATTCACATAACAAACTTTATAACTTCTTTCTCTCAAATTCTCTCCAGCAAACACCTTTCCAACTTCAATTTCTTCAGGTAAAAATCTAGATTTCAGAGAGTTTTTGATTTCTGATTGATTTCCTAAAGCTTTTCCATCAAATACTTATTATTACTATCTTGATTTTCATGTTTACCAAGCAATTAAGGGGAGATATCATCATTGGAGGTAAGAATTCATTCTTCTCCTCTAATGAAAGGTTATTTACTAAAATTCCCAAGTTTTTGATCCTTTACAATTGTTTTCTAATGTTTTCTTATAGTTTAATTAAGGAAAATTGGTTTAATTGTGTTTTGATTGATAAAATTAATATATCTTCATTTCTGGATCTGTTTTGCTGGGTTCTTAATTAGATTAGATCACGATTTTGGTGTTTAATAGCTTGGTTTTAACATTGTAATCCCGAAAATAGTTGAATTTCTAATGTTAAAGATTGATAGTTAAGGGTTTTTGGAATGTTAATGGAGTTTAACCATTGTTGGAAGTAAAAGGATGTTGTAAAGGTATTTTTAGATGTTAATTATTGAGGTTTGATGTATCGAATCAATATATTGTGACTGGGTTAAGATTGGAAGGTGTTTGAGCTTGTTTTCGATAAGTTTCTGATGGTTTTTGAGTGGGCAACTTGTGAGTTGCGGGTAATTGCTTTGACGCAGTGGTTTGGATGTATTTTGATTCATGTTTCCTCTGGTTTTGTGTGGTCAAAATAGGGGATAATCAAGGCAAACTAGCTTGAGGTGGATCGTTGCTTGCTGGGAGCTCGATTTGCATTTGCGAGCAAGGCGAGGTATAATCGGTGAGTGGAAATGGTTTTAAAAGTCTTTCAAAGTTTTGAAAGTGTTTTAGGAGTTTAGGTAAAGCTTGAAACACTTGCCTAAGCTCAGAAGTAAGTTTTCCTCTTTTGCTCTTTGATATTGGTTCGGATTTGAGCATGTGTAATTCATGTTTTGGTCATAAACAAGGTTTGTTTTACTTACTGTAAATGCATGATTTTGAGCATATATGTAGTGGTTTTAAAGTATATGAAATGCTAGTGAGCATTGGTTTTCATTCCGGTCGGGAATGTGGTATTGCTTCGCAATGTGGTTTGCATATGTGGTGATTTGTATAATGCATAGTAAAATAATGAGTAAATTGTTTTGTAAATGATATATTGGCTATGTGACATGATGGTAAAATATTCAAATATAGTTGGCATGCCATAGGATAAAGCGCACTATAATATGTTTAAAATCGATCGTGGTTGAAGGTCCTTGAGGTATAGCGGTTGACTACTCAGACTATGATGTTATCACTTGGGTTGAGCGGTGGGTTCCCCTTGTTGATGTTAATCTTGTAGCCGGCAAGGTTGTCATAACATGCGGTCGGCATGGTATGGGTTTTGATGGCGGTCGGTCATCATGGGAGATCCGTGTGTCCGATATGTAAGGTTAACGGTCGGTTAACCATTGGTTAGCGGCTAGCTAATCAAGGACAGTGGTCGACTATCCGGGGTCACTATAATTTCCAATATATGAAAGAGCATGTGTTGAACGTACTTTATAATGCTTTGGGATTTAAGTATGGTAATATGATTTAATGCTTTGGGATTTAGGCATGGTAATATGATTTTATGCTTTGGGATTTAAGCATGAGATGATTTAATGCTTTGGGATTAAGCGTGTAATTTGTAACTATTTTTGCATATGGTCGATATGCATGTTTTGATTTGGAATCAATGAAAATGCTTTGGTCGTAAGCATGGTTTGACAACAAGTGTTTAGTTTTCAAAGGATTTTAAATGCATCATTGTTTTATGAGGGTCCTCACTAAGCATGTGTGCTTAAACTCTTTTTTTCCTAATGATGCAGAGCATTGAGGTTTGGGGAAGCAAAGGCAAGGTTTAAAATGATCCAAGAACAAGGACTACTATTGAGTATGAACTCAGTTTAAGTTTTCGATTAATAAGGCAATGTGTTCGTCAAATTTTTGGGATTTGCAAATTCTATTCTTCCCTAGTTTTGGGGCATGTAGTTAATCTTTGCTTACGTTTGAGGCTAAGTGATTGCTTAGGTATGCATCTAGTTAGCCTTGATTGTTTGTCATGTTTTGATGGCTCTAGTTTGTTGGATTTGATGCTATTGAGGTGTTAGCATGTATCATATGCTGGAAAGTTTTCAAATGAGTGTTTTGGTATAATTGGAAATGTGGTTTTAGGAAGCATGCCTATAGTTTATCTTTAAAGCACGATTGCCATGAGTTGAGCATGGTTATGTGATTTTATAGTTAGAATCTATCCTTGGTAATGTTGTATGAATATTATAAGCATGTTTAAGTGGTTTGGAGCCCAATAATGTATGTCAAACTAGTAAAAGTGGACGTTTCAGGTCCAGGCGTATTGGAACACGATCTCTCGTATCAGTACGGCTAGGCCATTTTAGGCTTAGCATTTCGATATGTGGGGCAGTGTTTCGATACAGGTAAGCCATTTTAGGCTTAGTATTTCGATACGTGAAATAGTGTTTCAGTACGGGTAAGAGCAAATTGGCAAGGTGTACCGGTACGCGTGACCGTATCGATACAGTTTTAAGCTACTAGAATATGAGTTCTATAAATTAGCCAAGACGTATCGAAACACCTGTATGTGTACCGATACAGGCTGCAATTAATTCAGTTATTTGGATGTTTGGAAGGTTTCTGATTTATTCATTTCAGTCCCTATTTGTTGTGAATGCAATTGCTTGAGTTTGTATGGTCGGATTGGGCTGAGAATTGACATGCAAGCAAGTAATCTGACTAATTGTGGTTTGGTAACCCTAATTTTAGTAATGGTCCTTTAACCTACCAATTTTACATTTTAGTCCCTAAAAGTATGGTA
Organism: Hibiscus mutabilis; assembly: GCA_019671005.1. Taxonomy (NCBI): domain Eukaryota; kingdom Viridiplantae; phylum Streptophyta; class Magnoliopsida; order Malvales; family Malvaceae; genus Hibiscus; species Hibiscus mutabilis. The sequence continues at coordinate 20,700,680 of CM033744.1, read as the reverse complement.
TGCAATTGGTTGCCTTCGCGAGGTCCGTTCCTTTGTAACTTCATTCGCTGCAAGAATGATCACTTAAGATTAATAATATGCATCTAGACAAGATAAAAGAAAAAAATATGGACCGGTTTCATAATCATTCTCTGGTTTGCTTCGACAAACCTAATAAGCTCGCTTGGTTCAGTCGGGCGTCTGGCCGGGTCGAGGGGGTTACATTTGTTGGTATCAAAGCCAAGTTACGAAAGGTTGGGATGTTGTTGTTTGATTGATTGCTATTGTTTGATATGCATGGTGATTGTGTATATGTACGATAATTGTGTTACATCATGTTGGCGTATGAATTGGGAACATATAGCCTATTACCGAGGTTTTAAAATGATTTAAAAGGTTGTCTTAGATCCTTTGCCTAATACTAGCCTGACTTTGACGTGTTTTGATGTTGATGTGTTTTGATGTTTTTGTTAGCATGGCTAAACATAAGACTTGTTCGACGGCTGGTAAAGCCAAGTCTGGGCAGAATGTGATTTGGAGGGAATCCTCGTATTATCTTACCTCCTCATCCTCTTTTGGTTCCTCCTGTTGACGCTGGGGTAGGTGGTGTACCTCAAGCTCTGTAAAGGCCAGTTTTTGGGGTTTAACTCTATTAATCCAAGCGATGTCAGGAGCTTTTCAAGCAGCGATGGCTGGAGTGCAAGTGCAAGCACCTGAACCTGTTGTGGTGGTTAATCAATGTTTACCCTTACAGCACCTGCACCTGTTGACACCATCAATGCATTAAAACCATTTCTCAACATTACATTGAAATCTCATTTCAAATATCCTTTAAAACATTATCATGCCTTTAAAACCATCATATTAAACCATATGCATCATGTATCATTAACCAACAGCAAGTCCCATTGCTAGCCTCAATTTAAGCCTTCCCATGCATAACCACCATATGCAAAGCTTAAAGAGTAAATATGTATAAATCACATTAGACACCATAACCTTTCAATGATACATCAACAATTATATTGGCTCACAAGTGATAATTAACCAAGTTCCATTCACAAAAGAGTTCATCGGATACACGGATTCAACAAGTGTTCTCCCAACACTTCAAGCCATCTCAACCAAAAATAGCGATACAATAACAATCGTGGTACCTAACAACCGGGTACATTTTCAACCCACGGGGACACTAACCCCTTACCTCGGTTATATGCTTAATCCACTAACAGGAGTATACGGTACTGTAAAACCCCTCTACCGTTAGGGTAGTTGGATGGAGTTCTCGGTACACAAATCTAAACACCTCAACATCCAAGGTGACTTATTATAGTGCACTATCAATCCTATGGCCGGCCAACTATATCCGATAACAATTTTAAAACCACATCACTTACCAATATAATTAACCATTTACCATTTACCTCACTGTTTTCAACAAGCATTAACCAACCAATTTTCCAAAGCAACAACCATGCTCAAAAACACAAGTATAAACCATATACTTACAAGGATCACTTACCATGTGCATCATTCAGCATTTCATGCTTAAAAACATTATTTCACATACTTTAAAACTTGCTTTGACAGTAGGTATTGTATAAATCAAAACATGTGCATTAACCATATCACACTAGCACGATCGAGAGAGAAAACCACTTTATACTTACTTCCGAGTTTAAACCGGCATATCAAGCTAAGTTTAAACTCCCATAAACCACCTTTAAAACATTCCAAAGCTGGAATCCACGTTCTCACTCACTGATACGCGAAACCTCAAGTCGTCAATGCAAAATCAAGCATCTGAAGCCTCCAAAGCTTCACCGATCACTTCCGGATCAACCTCCCCTGTTTTAACCAAATTACAATAAAGGATTAATACATCTAAGTGCATTTAAAACACTACAACAACAATTCCTCATAGACTTCCACAATCCTCTCAAAATTACCCAACCACAACAACCGAAATCATCACCTAAACCTTACCAAACACAACCCAACCACAATCTAACAATATAACACTTCTATAATAATCAATTAACACTCAAAAACAGGATTAATTCATCCAAATACTTCCAGCAATTAAACAGCCACCACAACTTCACAAAAACACAAATCTAACTACCTAAACAACTAGTGATTCAAGAGTTTCGGGATTCTATTGTTAAAAACAACTTATCAACATAATAATACATCCCAAAATATGATTAAAATCAATCTTCATCACTGGTAATCAGATCCAATACATATCTTTCTTTTTTTCATCAATTTCACCCAATTAAATAAATTAATTCAGTATAAAAACACAAAATCAGATTATAAACCATAAATCAAGGATCAAATGCTTGGTAATATCAATAAAGAACCATTCAATAAAGGAGATCATGGACCTTACCTGTAACAACTCTTTTCGTATCCATACGGCGAATACGAATCACGAATGTTACAACTTTACTATCCATAAATATTAATGATATTTGAAACAAAATTCAAGTTTTGATAATTTCAATCCTCTATTTTTTCTTGTGAGGTGATATTGTGTTTGTTGGTTCCTGGAGGTTTAAGGTACAAAGATGTGTTTTAATCCTATATTTTTGATTGGGTAAAGCAGAGGAGTTGAATCTTTTGGCTTTTGAAGAAGGCGCGAGAGCTTCAGAAGCTTGATTCATGCATCGGCAAGCAACCGTTGGTTTGTTGATGAGTGGAAAAGTGTTTTACTACTGTTAAAAGGTTTGAAAAGGAGTTGTGGAAGTTTAGATAAAGTTTGATACACTTATCTAAGCTAAGAAGTATGTATCCGTTGAGCTTTCTCTCGATTTCGGTTCTGCAAAATGAAATCTCATGCACATGTAGTTGATTTTAATTACTCACTGTATTATGCATGTTTTGAAAGAGAAAGATGTTGCAAATGATCATAGATGATGATTCATGAGAATGGCATATGGTTTATAAATGTGTTTTTAGAGATTGTTAAATACATAGTTTAATGTATTGGTGCTAGATTGATTTGATTCATATGTAAAATAGTGAGGTAATGTTGTTTATTGAATATATTGGCAAGTGGATGTGTTTAAAATGATATCGGATATAGTTGGCATGCCATAGGGTTTAGGGTGCACGATAAAAAGTTGCATCATGTTTATCTAGGTGTGTTAAGTGTCTGTAATCTCTAACTTGAGAACTGCAGCAGTTGTGGTGGGTAAATGTTCCATTTTCTCCCACTGGTGGATTGTACATCCAAACTGTAGAGGTGGGCAAGTGTGCCGTTACTTCGGTTGAGGTATGTATGTGAAGTGGTTGTGGGAACCACTTGAGAAATCCGTGTATCCAATAAGTTTTATGAAATGAAATGTTGCTGGTTTTGAGTCACTTGAAAGCCAATATATGAGATAATGTATCATGTGAAATGGATTATGTTTGTATTAGGAGATTTATACATGTGTTACTCTTTAAGCTTGTAATAAAGGTGTTGTGGTATGAAGCTTAAATTGAGGTAGAGATTGAATCCATGATACATGTTGAAAATGATTTAAATGTTCTTATTTGAGATGTTGTGAAAAGCATGAGATGTTTTGCCATGAGATAATTACATGTGATTTGATAGAAATGGTTTTAAATACATTGATGAGTGTTTTTGCAATTCCCTCGCTAAGCTTATAGCTTACGCTCTATTTTCCTTATCAATGCAGAGAAATAGCTTTCTCGGACAGCACGTGAGCAAGGAAAGATCCAAGGAACATTTCATTACAAAGTATGGTTTTATATACGTTAAGTAGTAAGAAGAAGGAAATGTGACCGAGTTGCTTTGGGAGATGTATTTTGAGTTACTCCTATTGTAATAGTTTAGATTGATGTTTTGGTTTGGTATGATGCTTTTACATTTGGTTTTGAGGGGTTGGGAGACATTAAGCATGCTTGGGCAGAAATCATGAACACAGGCGATTGCTTGAGTATGCCATGCTTAGTATACCCCAATCTATGTTGCTATGTCAGATGATTGGATGTTTATGATGCCATATAATGATTAGAGGTTAAATGTATAGTATTAGATTCAGACAAAGTGTCATATGTTGGACCTAGAGGTTAATACATGTCACCTCGTACCGGTATAGACCCTCAGGTTTCGGTACGCGGGGACTCATCCAGGCTCAAAATGTTAAAAATAGCCTAGGCATACCGATACGCCTGGTAACCGTATCAGTATGCATAGCTGTGAAATAGTGCTTGTTTCGGTACATGGGTTACCATATCGATATTGTGTCTAGCTACTGGAATATGAATTTTCAAAATACATAAGCCCGTACGGATACGCCTAGGGACCGTATCAGTACGCCTTTGTCTTTTTATGCCGTATCAAAACGTTAAGTACCCGTACCGGTATGTAGACCATTAAATCTGTTGAGATTTAATATGAAGGCATGTAACATGACTAATTGAAGATTGGTAACTTTAATTTTATGAAAGCCCTTATAGATTTTGGAAATTACATTTTAGTCCCTGCAAAGTGTTTTCGAGCAATTAGATGTATAATTGATGCCTGATTGGGTTGTAATTTTAACCATGACTCGTAAGAACATGTTATGACCTAATAATGCATTTTGATAAGATAAAAGGAAAAAATGGACCGCTTTAGTTGTAATATTTTTGGGGTTTATTTTAGTAAACCCTAATCTAGCTCGCTTGGTTCGGTCTTTCAGCTAGACTTGGTTAAGGGGGCTATATTTTGTGGTATCAGAGCCAGATTATGATTGTTGGGTGGTAGGTTATGGTTGTTTGGTTGGTTCATGTTGTTTGAATATGTTGTTTGACATGTACGGTGATAGAATTTGTGAATTGGATTTGATATATAGTATGTTTGGGGTGTTTAAATTTGGGACACATTGCCTTATTACTACTTGAGTTAAATAATTTTGTTTTTAAACAAGAGTGACATGGATTCTTGCTGTAAGCTGGCCTAATTGTTATGTTTTGTTGCATTATCCTGTTTAGACTTGAGTTAAATTTGGGACCAAGATGAGAGAGTAAATCTCACATGGGTAGTGTGGTGGATACACACGATGATGAGTTGCCTCCTCCTCCACCGAACTCTCCTGCTGGTGTTGGAGTAGAGGGATGTGCGCCTCAGGCACCCTAAGCACCTATTTTTGGTTTTTTGGCACCGTTAGTCTAGGTGATGACAGGAGCTTTCTAGACAGCCAGGGCTGGAGTGCATGTACCTGCACCTCCAGCTATTAATACCGGGTTACCTTTGGAGCATTTGCATAGCCTTGGTTGTGTTGAGTTTAGAGGTTTGATTCTTGAAGCAGCCGGGGAATGGTTTGCTATTACTTAGAGAATCTTTGGCAAGATAGAGTGTACGAATGCATGCAAGCTGGGATATATTGTGTCATTGCTTTAGGGCGATGCTTACAGTTGGTGGACAACTAAGATCGCGAGAATATAACCTGCTAATGTTCGTGGGAATTCTTTTGCAAGGCATTCAGGAAGAAACATTTGGGAACCCAATATAGAGATGAAAAGAATATGGGAGTTCATGGCTTTGGATCAAGGAAACATGTCTGTTTCTGAGTATGGGATCCAGTTTGTACAACTGAGTAAGTATGCTCCTGAGTTGGTTTCGAATGAGCGACAGAGGTGTGACTGATTTTGTTATAGTTTGATCAAGGAAGTGAAGATGTATATGTTGGCAACCGACTACACAGAGTTTGATATCCTAGTTTCTTGAGCAATGGACATAGAATAGAATTTGGGCTTATTTGCTCGTTCTAGGGTTCTTTAGCGGGAAAGAGGAGTGCAGAGTCTAATGTTGGTAAGGATCATTATAAGTGGTATAGAGATAAAAGGTAATATCTAGATCAAAGGCGGGGAGAAAATGGTGCTGAGCGTGGTTTTTAGGGTTATAATACCTTTGCTGGAGTTTTTGAGTGTAAGAGGTGTGGTATGAAGCATTTGGGGGAATGTTGGGGTACTATAGGCACATGTTGGAGTTATGGATCAAGGGATCATCTCAAGAGGGTTGTCCGCAGTTGGCCAGAAAGGGTTATGCTCATGTACCGGTTGTAGTGGCATAGAGGGGTCATGGGCGTGGTCATGGACATTTCCAGCGCAATGATGATGGTCAGTGAGTGGTAGCGCATACTATGGTAGTTCAGCTTGAGGAGGGTGGATCGGCAAGGGTCTTTGCTCACCGTGTAGCGAGGAATAATACCGATATGATCGTAGGTACCTTTACCTTGTAATCTATACCTTTGTTATCTTTGATTGATTTCGGCTTTACGCATTCCTATATTTTGCACGAGAATGCATGTTTGTTGGATTTACCTATAGAGTTGCAAGATATTGGTATGGGGGTAACAAGTTCCTTTGCTGAGACGTTTGTAGCTAGAAAGTTGTATAAGAGTTGTCCCTTAATGGTTCAAGGGTATGTGTTTGAGGCTGATCTGATGGAGTTACCATTTCACGGTTTCGATGTGATTTTGGGTATAGATTGGTTGTCTCGACACAAAGCTGTAGTGGATTTTGAAGCCAAGTGAGTTTCTTTGAAACTAGGCAAGAATTATGAAGTTGTGGTTATGGGTGAGAATGTAAAGTTCATGTCAAATATGGTTTCTACTTTAGAGGCACGAAAGTTGTTAGAGTTTAGGGGTCAAGCATACCTAGCCAATGTGATGAATCTGAATATGAAGGAAGTACGTGCCCTTGATATTCACACAGTTTACGACTTTCTAGGAGTGTTCCCGAAAGAGTTTCCTGATTTGCCGCCTGATAGGGAGGTGGAATTTCGCATTAAGACGTACGCGGATATGGCTCCAATGTCTATTGCTCCGTATCGTATGGCACCGAAGGAGTTGAAAATGTAGTTACAAGAGTTGCTGGATCATGGGTTCATTCGACCAAGTGTGTCATCGTAGGGAGAACTGGTGTTGTTTGTGAAGAAGAAGGATGGCACAATGAGAATGTGCATTGATTATCAGCAATGGAACAAGTTGACGATTAAGAACAAGTATCCTTTGCCAAGGATTGGTGATCTATTTGATCAGTTCATGGGTGGTACGGTGTTTTCCAAGATTGATCTGTGGTCAGGGCATTATCAATTGAAGGTGAAGGATAAGGATGTGCTGAAGATAGCTTTCAAATTATGGGCATTATGAGTTCCTAGTGATGTTGTTTGGTTTGACAAATGCACAGCCAGCGTTCATGAATATGATGAATAGGGTGTTCCATGTGTTTTTGGATCAATTCGTGTTAGTGTTCATCGTTGACATCCTTGTGTACTCGTGTACCGAGGAAGATCACGATCGACATCTTTAAATTGTGTTGCAAGCCACCGACTACACAGAGTTTGATATCCTAGTTTCTTGAGCAATGGACATAGAATAGAATTTGGGCTTGTTTGCTCGTTCTAGGGTTCTTTAACGGGAAAGAGGAGTGCAGAGTCTAATGTTGGTAAGGGTCATTATAAGGGGTATAGAGATAAAAGGTAATATCTAGATCAAAGACGGGGAGGAAATGGTGCTGAGCGTGGTTTTTAGGGTTATAATACCTTTGCTGGAGTTTTTGAGTGTAAGAGGTGTGGTAGGAAGCATTTGGGGGAATGTTGGGGTACTATAGGCACATGTTGGAGTTATGGATCAAGGGATCATCTCAAGAGGGTTGTCCGTAGTTGGCCAGAAAGGGTTATGCTCATGTACCGGTTGTAGTGGCATAGAGGGGTCATGGGCGTGGTCATGGACATTTCTAGCTCAAGGATGATGGTCAGTGAGTGGTAGTGTATACTATGGCAGTTCAGCTTGAGGAGGGTGGATCGGCAAGGGTCTTTGCTCACCGTGTAGCGAGGAATAATACCGATATGATCGTAGGTACCTTTACCTTGTAATCTATACCTTTGTTATCTTTGATTGATTTCGGCTTTACGTATTCCTATATTTTGCACGAGAATGCATGTTTGTTGGATTTACCTATAGAGTTGCAAGATGTTGGTATGGGGGTAACAAGTTCCTTTGCTGAGACGTTTGTAGATAGAAAGTTGTATAAGAGTTGTCCCTTGATGGTTCAAGGGCATGTGTTTGAGGTTGATCTGATGGAGTTACCATTTCACGGTTTCCATTTGATTTTGGGTATAGATTGGTTGTCTCGACACAAAGCTGTAGTGGATTTTGAAGCCAAGCGAGTTTCTTTGAAACTAGCCAAGAATTATGAAGTTGTGGTTATGGGCGAGAATGTAAAGTTCATGTCAAATATGGTATCTACTTTAGAGGCACAAAAGTTGTTAGAGTTTAGGGGTCAAGCATACCTAGCCTATGTGATGAATCTGAATATGAAGGAAGTACGTGCCCTCGATATTCACACAGTTTACGACTTTCCAGGAGTGTTCTCGGAAGAGTTGCCTGATTTGCCGCCTGATAGGGAGGTGGAATTTCGCATTGAGACGTACGCGGATATGGCTCCAATGTCTATTGCTCCGTATCGTATGGCACCGAAGGAGTTGAAAATGTAGTTACAAGAGTTACTGGATCATGGGTTCATTCGACCAAGTGTGTCATCGTAGGGAGAACTGGTGTTGTTTGTGAAGAAGAAGGATGGCACAATGAGAATGTGCATTGATTATCAGCAATGGAACAAGTTGACGATTAAGAACAAGTATCCTTTGCCAAGGATTGGTGATCTATTTGATCAGTTCATGGCTGGTACGATGTTTTCCAAGATTGATCTGTGGTCAGGGCATTATCAATTGAAGGTGAAGGATAAGGATGTGCTGAAGATAGCTTTTCGCACACATTATGGGCATTACGAGTTCCTAGTGATGTTGTTTGGTTTGACAAATGCACCGCCAGCGTTCATGAATATGATGAATAGGGTGTTCCATGAGTTTTTGGATCAATTCGTGTTAGTGTTCATCGTTGACATCCTTGTGTACTCCTGTACCGAGGAAGATCACGATCGACATCTTTAAATTGTGTTGCAAGTTTTGTTGGACAACAAGCTTTATGCTAAGTTAAGTAAATGCAAGCTCTAGATCAAGCAGATGGTTTTCCTTTGACATGTTGTTTCGGTTGAGGGTATTCATGTGGATCCGCAAAAAGTTGAGGCCATTGTGAGCTGGAAGCAACCGAAGTCTATTTTAAAAATCTGTAGTTTCCTGGGGTTGGCAGAATTCTACCGACTCTTTGTAGATGGCTTTTCAAAGATTGTTGCCCCTTTGACAAAGTTGTTGCAAAATGATGTGATTTTTGAGTGGATGAAATCTAGGTACCAAGCTTTTGACAAGTTGAAGAAAGCTTTTACTCAGGCTCTAATCTTGATTCAACTTGAGTTGGGGAAGGAGTTTGCATATATAGTGATGCATCCTACGTGGGATTAGGGTGTATGATGATGCAGGAAGGAAGGGTGGTAGCTTATGCATCTCAACAGTTAAAGGTGCACGAGCGCAAGTACCCTACGCACGACACTAAGTTGGCTGCGGCGGTGTTTACCTTGAAGATTTGGCTTATTATCTGTATGGTGAGAAGTGTATCGAATACACAGATCACAAAAGTTTGAAGTATTTGATGTCGCAGAAGGAATTAAACCTTAGGCAGTGAAAATGGTTGGAGTTGCTTAAGGATTATGACCTAACGATTGAGTATTATCCGGGGAAAATGAACGTGATAGCGGATGCCTTGAGTAGAAAGTTCACGATGGAGTTAAGGGCCATGTTTGCCTGATTGAGCTTGATGCGTGATGGTGGGTTGTTAAGGATTGAGGCACACTATATGATGAGACGTTGGTGCCTCATGGTAAGGATATCTTGGAGGGGAATCGGACGAATTATGGTTTTAATGAGGATGGGATTTTGAGCTTGAAGAGTCAGGTGGTGGTGTCGATGGATGAAGAATTGAGGCACACTATTTTTACTGAAGCACATCAGAGTCCTTTTGCTATGCATTCGGGGAGTACGAAGATGTATCAAGATCTGAAGAAAGAGTATATTTAAGTTGGTTTGAAGAAGGATGTTATGGATTTTATGGTTCGTTGCATGGTTTGTCAACGTGTTAAGGCAGGGCATCAGTTTCCTTCGAGGTTGTTGCAACCGTTAAAGGTTCCTGAGTGAAAATGAGAAAAGATTACCATGGATTTTGTAATCGGTTTGGCTTTGACGCCGTCAAAGAAGAATTCCCTTTGGGTGGTCGGGGATAGGTTTATGAAGTGTGCACATTTCCTGGTTTTGCATACGTCATATACTTTGGATAAGTTGGCAGAGTTGTATATTGCTGAGGTTGTGAGGTTGCATGGTGTACCAAAGTCCATTGTGTCAGATAGAGATCCACATTTTACGGCAAGGTTTTGGGAGTTTTTGCATAGGGCCTTGGGTATAGGGTTGAACTTTAGTACTTCGTATCATCCTCAAACGGATGGTCAGTCTGAGAGTGTTATTCAAGTGTTTGAGGACATGTTGATGTGTTGCATCAAAGATTTTCAGACTTTAGTGGGAAAAGCAATTGCCATTTGTGGAGTTTGATTATAATAACAATTACCAAGCTAGTATCTAGATGGTACCATACGAGGCTTTGTATGGTAAAAGATGTTGTACGCCACTTTGTTGTGCAGAGGCAGGGGAGAAGTATGTTTCTTTGCCGGATATGTTCAAGGATACCAATGAGAAAGTAAATCTTATTAGTGATCGTTTGAAGGCAGCTTTCGATCGGTAAAAGTATTATGCTGACTTGAAGCGAAGGGAAATTGAGTATGCAGTTGGTGATCGTGTGTTCTTGAAGGTTTCACCTTTGAAAAAGGTGATGAGGTTTGGACAAAAGGGCAAGTTCAGCCCTAGGTTTATTGGACCATCTGAGGTGTTTGAGCGTATTGGTCTAGTTGCATGTAGGTTGAGGTTGTCGGTTGAACTAGAAAAGATACATGATGTTTTCCATGTGTCGATGCTTTGGAGGAATAGATTGGATCCTTCGCATGTAATGCCTATTGAGAAGATTGAGTTGAATCTAGATTTGACCTATAATGAGGAATTGGTGGAAATTTTGGATTCGAGAAAAACAGACATGTTGAAGCAGTTTCCTCATCTTTTTCCGTCAGGTAAATTTCGAGGGCAAAATTTCTTAAGAGGGGGAGAGTTGTAATGCCCTAAAATTGGGCCTAGATATGGGCCGGATCGTGTCGGTGGTTGAAGAGAACCAGTTTAGGCAATCAAATAGTTTTGGGAAAATAAATTTATAAAATTGATTTTGGGATAAAATAAAATATGGGAAAATGTTCTAAATTACTTAATTAATATTTTAAGTAATTTGCTGAAGTCAATTTGAGGTAATTAAATATGATTTTTAGACATTTTAGTCTAGTGACTAAATAGATTTCAAAACTATTTTTGGTGACTAAATCGAAAAAGGGTCGAAACTTAGAATCATTAATGAGCTATTTATCCAATTTGTTCAACATATTTCTCCTTTAATTTAGGCTATTTTAAAGTTTTTAAAAGGTTTAATAATTATATAAATGATGATTTATTAAAAAGATCTTTTAATTTGTCAAAAACATTTTCTTACGTAACTACTTTCATCCAAATCTTTTGTCTCAAATTTCTCAGCAACCAAACTAGGATTTCTACTTCAAAATCTCCATGAATCAATATCCATTGATTTCCTTTTTGATTCTTTATTGATTTCTTCAAATTTCATTGCAAAATCTCTTTGGATTTCATCAAAGATTGGCCAACTAAGGGATAAATCAACAATTAGAGGTGATTTTCATTTCTCTCCTCTAATTAAATGTTCTTTATTGAAATTCCAAAGTTTTTGATCCTTTGTTGATAATTTACGTTAAAAAATTATGATTTTAATATGTATTTATTGATTAAATTAAGTTTTATTGGAAAATTCTTGGAAACTGAATTGGATCTATTTTGGTGATTGGTTTAATTGATTTATATCTCAATTTGGATGTGTTTTAATGTTGAAAGAGTTGATTAATAATGTAATCCCGAAACTATGTGAATTGCTAGTTTTTTAGGTTGTGTATAGTTGGTTTTTGGCTTGATCTTGATGTTGTAGTGTTGTCGGATGTAGAAGGACGTGTTTAAGGTGTTTTTGGATGTTAATTGATGTTGTTGATGTGTTAGAATCATTGGATGTTGTCTGGGCTTTGTTTAGGTAAGGTTTGGTGGTGTTCTTGATGGTTTTAGGAGGGTGTTGAGTGGATTCTTGTGAGGCGATGTTATGTTTGTTGATTGCTGGAGGTTTGAGGTATAGAGATGCGTTTTAAACCTCTGTTTTTGATTGGGTAAAGCAGGGGAGTTGAATCCTTTGGTTTTTGAAGAAGGTGCAAAAGCTTTGGAAGCTTGATTCGCACATTGGCAAGCAAGCATAGGATTGTTGGTGAGTGGAAAAGTGTTTTACTGCTGTTAAAAGGTTTGAAAAGGAGTTGTGGGAGTTTAGATAAAGTTTGATACACTTATCTAAGCTCGAAAGTAAGTATCGGTTGAGCTTTCTCTATATTTCGATTTTGCATAATGAAATCTCATGCACATGTTGTTGATTTTAATTACTCACTACATTATGCATCTTTTGAAAAAGAAAGATGTTGCAAATGATCATAGATGATGATTCATGAGAACGGCATATGGTTTATAAATGTGTTTTTGGAGATTGTTAAATACATGGTTTAATGTATTTGTGTTAGATTGATTTGATGCATATGTAAAACAATGAGGTAATGTTGTTTATTGAATATATTGGCAAGTGGATGTGTTTAAAATGATATCGGATATAGTTGGCATGCCATAGGGCTTAGAGTGCACTATAAAAGTCACCTCATGTTTGTCAATGAGTGTTAAGTGTTCGTAATCTCCAATATGAGAATCGCAATGGTTGATGTAATATCCCAAAATGTTGGTTAGTGACCAAAATGAAAATTTTGAAAGTTTTGTAGTGAAAGTATAAACCTTGGAAAAGTTCAAGGACTAAATTGTAATTTCAAAAGTTATGTATTTTATTCTCGTAAATGGATAGTTTGCCCCCAAGAATGACGTTTTCGTGTTACGCGGATTTTTGGTACGAAGTTTGAATTTTTGGCTATTAAGCGATAAAGTTTAGAAAAATATTCAGATAATCGGATCGAATCAGGAATTTAAGATATTTTAAAGAATGATAAGGCAAGGTTAAAAATTTCATTTCCATGTCTTCAAATGGTAGGATTTAATATGGACCAATGGATTAAAGTAGGTTTTCCATGTTAAATATGAGCCATTGGATGAAAAATGGCAAGATGATAAATTTGGGAAATTCCAAGCGCAAAGTTGCTAATCACTAACTACTTTGATTATTTTTTACCCTTGGATGAGTAGGTAGACATGTGGCAAGATGTGGGACATTGGATTACAAGGGCAAAATGGTCATTTTGTCATAAAATGATTTTTTTATACATTTATTTATTAAGATGTCAAATGGACTAAAATAAAAGAATAGGAAATTCAAGAATTTCTCCATCTTTTTCTCTCTTGTTCGAACATTCTCCCAAGGTAAGAGCAAAATTTTATTTTTTTTAATTTCAAGCTTATTTGGTTGGATTTTGGATGAAAGCATGAAATATGAAGTTGATCTGCATGAAATTCTCTATCTTTTGGTACCATTTATTCATGTTTTCCTTGCTTGAAACCCTAGTTTTGTGATTTTGATGGATGAAAGGGATGTTTAAATATGATGAATTAAGGTTAGTTTTTGATGAAGTTGTTGTTGTATAATCATATCAAAGCTTGTATGATGATTGAAACTACTTGAAAGTAGTTAAATCCTAATTTGGTTAAAGTTAGTGTTTGATAAGAAGTTGAATTTGGATTGATTTTGACATGGGAATAATTATAGAAGCTTGGAAATAAGGTTTAGAAGTTGAATTCATGCTTGAATCAAGTTGGAAATTTTGGTTAGTGTGACTTTTCATATTCGACCTAAGGGAGAATATTAGGGAAAATTATGGAAAATTTCCCTAAGGCTAGAAATCATGTGAGAGTGATTCTACAAGGCTTAGAATGTTGCTTGGATCAATTTGTAAGTTTTTAAAGTGGTGAGGACCAAATGGCATATTAAGGGAAAATTGTGAATGATATGGAAAGTGATTAGAAATTAATGTGTTAAGCTTGAAGGTATTCCTGGAATGCTTAAATATGTTGTTAAGTGTTTGAATTTGAAGTTTAATGACAAGGGACCATTTTGAATAATTTGGAAAGTTGAGGTGAATTCCAAAAGAATCCATTTTATGGTTATTTTTTGAGATTTGAGATTGTTTTGTGAAATTGTGATGGATATGGATAGTAAAGGATTTTTAAGAATTTTATTCCTAATATGTGCTTATGTTAGAATGATACTAACATACGCTTTTAAATGTATGTATTCGGTAAATGATGATTTTATAGATCGTGATCATGATCAAGATCATAGCACTAGCAAATTTAAAAACAAGGAAAAGTTTCAAGAGTAAAGCTACACGCTATAGTAAGGTTTACTAGTGAGGCATCAGGTGAGTGCAATGCATACATAACATGATACATGGATGCTTTATACATTATTGGGAATACTTGCCATAAGTCTACCTAGTTTATATATTGACATGATATTTATGTCATTGATCATATATTTGACATATTTTAAATATGTCAGAGGTTTAACATAAATGCATGGATTACTAGTTATATATGTTGGTATACTATGAATGTTATTTCGGGTATGAACTGGCCAATGTTCAATTATATTGATATACATTGCCATGGATGAAATAAATACGAAAATTATGCCCAAAAAAGTCAATTGAGGGACAAGGTATAGTTTGCATGCCATAGAGCCCCGTAGCACGCTGCATATTCGGTTATCCAGGTTAGCACTATAGAGTATATTAAGGACACTTAGTGTATGGTTAGCATAGCCTTATAAATGTGCGGATGGTGGGCACGACCTTATGTGTATTAGCACTTCGGTGCATCTTTGAGTCGAGTACCCAGGGTCCTCATAGATTTATATTTGGGCTATGAAATCGGTAAATAATTGATAAATGGGTTAAAGAGTTTATACACTCTTAAAATTATGGCAAGTATATTGCTAAGAAATTTTATATCCAGTTTATATCATATTGATGTATAATTAACATGATGGTAAACATATCTAGTGATTCAAAATGCATGAATACGGTTACATATTATTATTTATGGTTATGTTATATTGCACTGGATATTATTATTGCCTCGCTAAGTATATACTTAGCGTGTGATGGTTTTCACGCGTAGGTAAAAAGTAAAAATCAGAGTAAGGAGCGAGCATCCTACTTATCCGAAGTATAAAAATGGTATCAGTAATAACATCCTTTGATGTGTTTTAATGTTTCTAGATGTCATGTATATGTTAAAATTAATCGGTTACATACTAGTTTTTATATGGTTTGTATTAACTTATAAACTAGTTTATGTTTATAGCAAATGATGAGTAGTCATATTAAAGTTAAAATCAGGCAACGACTAGAAAAGAGTTAAATAAAGAAATCAGGTAGATTTTTGTTTTAGGTAGTTATATTCCTAATATTTTATAGAAAATAATTGTTAAGTTGCTGCTTGAAATCAAATTTAATTCGATGGAATAAAAATTTGAAATATGATTCTACGCAATTTTAAAAAAATTCATGCGATACTCTATTTAGTATTTAATATAGGATATTGATTAGAGTGTTACATTTATTGGTATCAAAGCTACATGTTTAGCCGGTTCTGGACATAAATTGGGTATATAGATAGTCGAAATTATATACATGCCACTAGGATGTCAAGATTACTGATATTTGTATGAGTATAATTAGATGCCCAGTAATTAGTATTGTTACTCCTTACTTATAAGGGATGATTGTGACATTAACAGATGTCAGATCATTGGGAATCTCGTCACGCATTTGAGCAAGATATACCTGCTTAGAGTGGAAGTAATCAGGTGAATCAGAGTCCACCTCAGGGGCAGCAAAATGTAGAGCCATTGGCTCAGGAACAAATAAATATGCGTGTGCAAGATCAATGCTTATTTTTTCAGGCATTGGATGCTATCGTAAATCAGCGAACACCAGTATCAGTTTCAAAGGAATTATGGAAAATGAAAGCACCAAAATTTAAAGGTGACACTGATGCTGATCCTATGTCTACTGATAAGTGGTTGAATGATATTAAGATCATGTTGAGTAGGATTCCTTGCGATGGTCAAGGAAAATTGGAAAGAGTAGTATCTCTTCTGATAGAACAAGCGAGCGTGTGGTGGAATGTAGTCACTGCACAACTTCCTTCAAAACAGATTACATGAGAATTTTTTCTGAATGAATTTAATGAAAAGTACGTTGGGGACCTGTTCATTGATGAAATGAGGTAGGAGTTCCTGGATTTTAAGCAATTGGGCATGACAGTCTATGAATGCGAATGTGAATTCAATAGACTAAGCCGATTTGTAGAAGAGTTTATTCCAACCGAAAAAAATAGGATTGATAAATTCATAGCTAGGTTGGATTCTCAGTATAAAATGGTATTGGTTTCCCGCAATTTCACCACTTTTCAAAAGGCGGTGAATCGAGCAAAAGCTACGTAGAAAGTGGACCTTGTGGAAAAAGCGAGAAAATAGGTCAAGTCAGAAAAAATACCTGGAAGTTCTTTTTTTACGTCGTTATTTAAGCACATAAAGGATTTCCAGAGTAACATCCAGCGGCATCAACTTATTCTGCTAAAAAGGGATATTGCGGAGGAAAGTCAAAGCAGTATCAAACTGTTACTGCGGGCACTTGAGCCTCAAAAATTTGCCCTCTTCTGGAATGTGAACATTGTGGAAAGAGGCATCCTGGTCAATGCTGGTTAACTGGTGGAGAATGTTATTATTGTGGACAAGCCGTTCATTTCAAAAGGGAGTGTCTAGAGCTTCACTCTGATTGGTCAGTTGTAGCGCCTTAGAAAAGTAAAGGAAATAAAGGTGGTAAACCAGGAGTATCTATGTCTATACCTGTTCGAGAAGATAAGGTTGCTTCTCGAGTATATAATATCAAGAGTGCTCATGATCGAGATGATTCAGAGATCGCAGGAGGTATGATCGAACTCTTGGTAGACCTATTTTGCATCAATTGATCTAGGCTCTACCCATTCGTATATTAGTTCTAAAGTAGTACATGAAAGAAATATACCAGTAGAACCAATTTCGAGTGAGGTAGTTGCTATTAATCCCCTAGGCAAAGTGCCAAAGTAGTTCGAATATGTAAAAAGTGTCCTATAAGGATCCAAGGAATAGAATTTCCAGCCAATCTTATGGAATTGCCTTTCCAAGAGTTTGAAGTCATTCCTGGAATGGATTAGCTATCTGCACATGATGCTATGGTTGAATGCTGATTAAAAAGGGTAGTCTTAAAAGAACCATATGGTTTAGAAATAATATTTGAAGGAGAAAGGCAGAATTATTTGAGTAAGGAGATTGCAGCTGTAACTGCTGGAAAGTTATTATCACTTGAGTATGAAGCTTATTTAGCTCATGTGATAAATACTCTTTGAACAAGTTGACAGAGTTATATATTAAGGAAATTGTTAGACTGCATGGTGTTTCTATGTCTATTATATCTGATAGTGATCTAAGGTTTACTTCAAGGTTTTGGAGTGCATTACATGAAGATTGGGAACTCGGCTACACTTCAGTACTGCTTTCCATCCTCAATCAGATGGACAATCAGAAAAAACTATTCAGATACTCGAAGATATGCTCAGAGCATGTATAATTAATTTTGCAGGTTCATGGGAAAAATATGTTCCATTAGCTGAGTTTGCCTACAACAACAGTTATCAATCAAGTATGAAGATGGCACCTTATGAGGCATTATATGGAAGAAAATGCCGAACACCGTTGAATTGGTTCGACTTGGAGGATTGAAAAATCATCGAACCAGATCTTGTTCAAGAAACAAATAATAAGGCAAAAATAATTCAACATAATCTTAAGGCTGCTTCTAACAGATATAAGTCATATTCAGATCTTAAAAGAAAAGATATCGAGTTCGAAGTTGGAGATAAAGTATTCTTAAAAGTTTCACCCTGTAAAAAGATATTACGCTTTGGACGAAAAGGAAAGCTTAGTCCAAGATTTATTGGCCCTTATGAAATTTTAAAATGGGTGGGTCCAGTGGCGTATCAATTAGCTTTACCACCGGAGTTGAGCAAGGTTAATGATGTATTTCATGTGTTTATGCTTCAAAGATATCGATCGGATCCTTCACATGTTATTACAGCAGAGGAGATCGAGATTCAACTAGATTTCACTTATGATGTAGAACCTATAAAAATTTTGACCTGAGGAGAAGAACAATTAAGGAACAAGAAGATTCCACTAGTTAAAGTCCTGTGGGGAAATCACAAAGTAGAAGAAGCTACTTGGGAAACAGAGGAAGCAATGAAAAAGTAGTATTTGTACCTTTTTGTACCAAGTAAGTAAGGAAAATTCGAGGATGAATTTTCTTAAGGGGGAGAATAATTGTAATATCCCAAAATATTGGTTAGTGACCAAAATGAAAATTTTGAAAGTTTGGTAGCTGAAATTGTAATTTTCAAAATTTATGTATTTTATTCCCGTAAATGGATAATTTACCCCAAGAATGACATTTTTGTGTTACTCGAATTTTTCGTACGGAGTTTGTATTTTTTGCTATTAAGCGATAAAGTTTACAAAATTTACATTTGTCTAAGGGATTTTCCACGATAGACCTGACGAGTCAGTTGACCTTTTTTTCTTACAACCTCAGGGAATCTGATCATTTCTTTCATTTACTTATTTCTTTCTTTCTTTTCACTTGACATTTTCAGCACTTGTTTCTTAGCAATCCAATTGCTTTTTCTCCAATCAGGGAACTACTTTTTAAGTTACATATCTTAATAGCTGATCTTCAGTGTCAACTTCCAAAATTTCCCGCTTTAGAAAGTTTTGAATTTGCAACGTGAAAATGTAGCAATCTTGAATATCTGTATGGTAGGATATGTTGCGATGTGGCATCATAGATTTTTAGGGATCGTGGGAAAAGCAATTGATGTCGGTGGAGTTTGCTCATAATAATAGCTACCAAGCTAGTATCCAGATGGCACCATACGAGGCTCTGTATGGTAGGAGGTGCCGTATGCCACTTTGTTGGGCAGAGGCATGAGAGAAGTATGTTTCATTTTTGGATATATTGAAGGACACCAATGAGAAAGTAAAGCTTATTAGTCATCGGTTGAAAGCAGCTTCGGATCGGCAAAAGTCTTATGCTAACTTGAAGTGAAGGGAAATTGAGTATGCAGTTGGTGATCATGTGTTCTTGAAGGTTTCGCTTTGGAAAATGGTGATGAGGTTCGGACGGAAGGGCAAGTTGAGCCCTAGGTTTATTGGACCATATGAGGTGTTGGAACGCATTGGTCCAATTGCGTATAGATTGAGGTTTTCGGATAAGCTAGAAAAGATACTTTATGTTTTCCATGTGTCGATGCTTCAGAGGTATAGATCAGATTCTTCGCATGTAATGCCTGTTGAGGAGATTGATTTGAATTCAAATTTGACCTATGATGAGGAACCAGTGAGAATTCTAGATTCGAGTTGCAAAGTTCTCCATGAGAAGACCATAGAGTTGGTAAAGGTGTTGTGGCGGCACCGCGGTGTAGAGGAAGCTACCTAGGAGAGCATAATGTATATGTTGAAGTAGTTCCCTCATCTTTTTTCATCAGGCAAATTTCGAGGACAAAAATTTTTAAGAGGGGGAGAGTTGTAATGCCTTGAAACTGGGCCTAGATGTGGGCCGGATCGGGTCAATGGTTCAAGAGAATTGGTTTGGGCAATTCGAATAGTTTCAGGAAAATAAATTTATAAAATTGATTTTGGGATAAAATAAATTATGAAAAAATGTTTTAAATTACTTAATTAATATTTTAAGTAATTTGGTGAAGTCAATTTGAGGCAATTAAATCTGATTTTAAGACATTTTAGTCTAGTGACTAAATTGAAAGCTTTCAAAATAGTTATTTCGGGACTAAATCAAAAAGGGTCAAAACTTAGAATCTTTAAGGAGCTATTTGTCTAATCTTTTCAACAGATTTATCACGTAATTTAGGCTAGTTTTAAAGTATTTTTAAATGGTTTAATAATTAGATAAATGGGGATTTATTAAAAAGATCTTTAATTTGCTAAAAATATTTTCTTATGTAACTACTTTTCTCCAAACCTTTTCTCTCAATTTTCTCAGCAACCAAACTAGGATTTCTACTTCAAAATCTCCAAGAATCAATCTTTATTGATTTCCTTTTGATTCCTTATTGATTTCTCTAAAATCCTTTGCAAAATCTCTTTGGATTTCATCAAAGTTTGGCCAATTAAGGGAGAAATCAACAGTTAGAGGTGATTCTCGTTTCTCTGCTCTAATTAAAGGTTCTTTACTGAAATTCCCAAGTTCTTGAACCTTTGTTGTTGATTTATATTAAGAAATTCTGATTTTAATATGGATTTATTGATTAAATTGAGTTTTCTTGGAAAATTGTTGGAAACTGAATTGGATCTGTTTTGGTGACAGATTTAATTAATTTATATCTCAATTTTGATGTATTTTAATGTTGAAAGAGTTGATCAATCAATGTAATCCCCAAACTATATGAATTGTTAGTTTTCTATGTTGTGTATAGTTGGTTTTTTGTTTGATCTTGTTGATGTAGTGTTGGAGGTACATGGACGTGTTTAAGTGCTTTTTGGATGTTAATTGATGTTGTTAATGTGTTAGAATCATTAGATTTTGGCTGGGCTTTGTTTAGGTAAGGTTTGGTGGTGTTCTTGATGGTTTTAGGAGGGTGTTGAATGGATTCTTGTAAGGCGATGTTGTGTTCATTGGTTGATGGAGGTTTGAGGTATAGAGATGTGTTTTAATCCTCTATTTTTGATTGGGTAAAGAGGGGAGTTGAATCCTTTGGCTTTTGAAGAAGGAGCGGAAGCTTTGGAACCTTGATTCGCACATCGGCAAGTAAGGGTTGGATTGTTGGTGAGTAGAAAAGTGTTTTACTAATCTTAAAAGGTTTGAAAAGGAGTTGTGGGGGTTTAGATAAATTTTGATACACTTATCTATGCTCGAAAGTAAGAATCGGTTGAGCTTTCTCTCGATTTCTGTTTTGCAAAATGAAATCTCACGCACATGTTGGTTTTACTTACTCACTGTACTATGCATGTTTTGAAAGAGAAAGATGTTGCAAATGATCATGGAAGATGATTCATGAGAATGGCATATGGTTAAAAAATTGTTTTTTTTGGAGATTGATAAATACATGGTTTAATGTATTTGTGTTAGATTGATTTGATGCGCATGTAAAATAGTGAGGTAATGTTGTTTATCGAATATATTGGCAATTGGATGTGTTTAAAATGATATCGGATATAGTTGGCATGCTATAGGGTTTAAAGTGCACTATAAAAAGTAGCCTCATGTTTGTCGAGGGGTGTTAAGTATCTGTAATCTCCAACATGAGAACCGCAACGGTTGAGGTGGGTAAATGCTCCGTTTACTCCCGCTGGTGGATTATACATCCAAACCGTAGAGGTGGGTAAATGGTTTGTTACTCCGGTTTGAATAGTTGAGGAAGGAAAGTGTGTCGTTACTCTAGTTGAGGTATGTATGTGAAGTGGTTATGGGAACCACTTAAGAAATCCGTGCATCCGATAAGCTTTGAGAAATGAAAGGTTGCTGGTTTTGAGTCACTTGAAAGCCAATATATGAGATAATGTATCATGTGAAATGGATTATGTTTGTATAATGAGATTTATACATGTGTTACTCTTTAAGCTTGTTATAAAGGCGTTGTGGTGTGAAGCTTAAATTGAGGTAGATATTGAATCCATGATAATGTGTTGAAAATAATTTAAAAGTGCATATATGAGATGTTGTGTAAAGCATGAGATGTTTTTCCATGAGACAATTACATGTGATTTGATATAAATGGTTTTAAATGCATTGATGAGTGTTTTTGCGATTCCCTCACTAAGCTTATAGCTTACACTCTCTTTTCCTCAATGCAGATAAATAGCTTTCTCGGACAGCACGTGAGCAAGGGAGGATCCAATAAACATTTTGATACAAAGTATGGTTTTATATACATTAAGTAGTTCTAAGAGGCAATGTGACCAGGTTGTTTGGGAGATGTATTTTGAGATACTCTCTGTTGTAATAGTTTGGATTGATGTTTTGGTTTGGTATGATGCTTTTATATTTGGTTTTGAGGGGTTGGGGACATTATGCATGCTTGGGTAGAAATCATGATCATAGGTGATTGCTTGAGTATGCCATGCTTAGTATAGCTCCAATCTATGTTGCGATGTTTGATGATTGAATGTCTGTGATGTCATATGATGATTATAGGTTGAATGGAAAGTGTTAAATTAAGCCAAAGAGTCATATGTTGGACCCAGAGGTCAATACAGGTTGCCCCGTACCGGTACAGGCCCTTCACGTTTCGTTATGTGGGGACTCATCCAGGCTCAGATTGTTCAAAATAGCCTAGGTGTACCGATACTCCTGGTAACTGTATCGGTATGCATAGCTGTGAAATAGTGCTTGTTTCGGTACACGGGTTACCGTATTGATACGGTGTTTAGCTACTGCAATTCAAATTTTCAAAATACACAAGCTCATACCAATACATTTGGGGACCATATCGGTACACCCTTGTCTTTTGTGCCGTATCAAAACAAAGGATACCCGTACCGATACGCAGTCTGTTAATTCTGTTGGGATGCTATATGAAGTTTGGAATCTTTGCATTTTGGTCCTTGTTTCTTAAATGTGCAATTAAATGTGTATGAATGATCATTTCGGGTTGAGATTTAATATGAAGGCAAGTAACATGACTAATTGAGGATTGGCAAATTTAATTTTATGAAAGTCCTCGTAAATATTGGAAATTATGTTTTAGTCCCTAAAAGCTTAATTTGAGCAATTGGATGTCGAAATGATGCCCGATTGAGTTGTAATTTTAAGCATGACTTGTATGAACACTATAAGACCTAATAATGCATTTGGATAAGATAAAAAAAATGGACAGTTTAAGTTGTAATCTTTTCGGTTCTATTTTGGTAAATCCTAATGTAGCTCGCTTAGTTCGATCATTCAGCTAGACCGAGTCAAGGGGGTTACATCAACTTTCCTTTACGCCCAAAATGCATCACCTTCTTCCAAGGTGAAACTTTCAAGAAAACTTTTTCACCAACAGCATACTCAACCTCTTTACGCTTCAAATTCGCGTAGGATTTCTACCTATACGGGGCCTCTTTTAAACAATCACAAATTATCTTTACTTTCTCATCCGTGTCTTTCAACATATCATGCATGGAAACATACTTTTCCCCAGCCTCAGCCCAACACAAGGGTGTACGACACCTCCTACCATACAAGGCTTCATATGGTGCCATCTTTATCCTTGCTTGATCACTATTATTGTATGCAAACTCTACCAAAGGTGAAACACCCCTAAAATGGTATAGGAAGAATATTGGATTTAGGATCATTACAACCGAACAATGACCATGATAATACAATAACAAAGAGATCTTTAATTCGACCATGAACTATTCTATGTTCTAATCCTCAAATTAACCAATCAACATGTTTTATTATTTGAAACAATATGATAATTAATTCATACTCAAAACATAATCATACATTTAATGACAACAACAAATTTTCATGGTAACAACAAAACGTAAACAATACAAAACATGAAGGTAACAACAAAACCTAAACATCAAGCATCATGCAGATCCTTTTTAACATGTATAATACTAATCAAATACTCAATACAATAGAGGTAATTTGAACATCTATACATGTCATTTTCCTTTACCTCGAATAGACTCTTTAATAAGAACTTTATTCTAGTTTATACTAAAGATTTTTACTCACCAAATAGTTTTGCTATCTACCGAATTCGCACACAAGAAGCTAACCTAAATCAACATCCTTTTGATATTATATATGGCATCATTCAAACTATTAAGTATCCCAAACATGTACCTATATATAGTTCCATACATAACATTAATCACATAGACTAAATACCAACCACTTCAGCAAATACTTATAGAGGCCATTTATATAACATTTTCAGGATGGCATGCTAATCTCAAATATTTACAAACCAAAATGGACTTATATGCAACCAATATGTGATACAAAACATGTTGCCACCATCCTAGGAGTTTTTAACAAAAAGGTGTGCCAAAACCTAGTGCCAAGCATACATCAAATTACTTGTGATCTAGTCAAGCTCCTAAACTAACAAGCAATCCAAGCTTTATCCTGGAATAGAAGAAAAGAATGTATAAGTTTTCACTTAGTGAGGTAGTTTAAAGCAACATAGATAACAATCATTTAATTATTCCTTTCATCGATTCCATGCTCAAGTACAATGTTATTTGAACAATAAGACATGAGGTACAATATAAGTATTCGAGACAAGCAATACAATTAGATATTGTGATCAAGACATTCTACTCATTCAATTACTTATAGGCACAATTATCAATCATTCAATTTGCATAAGGTCTCATACTATCAATTTGAATACATATACAACTATAAGCTTCTTAATCTCTTTTAACATGTCTCATAACAAAGAATAGTTACATATAAATATATATACATCTTGTTATACAAGTTAATTTAATACTTCTTTGAGTTCTTTGTCTCATACAAGAATTCATTTTAACATAGCCTTGTGATTCAAGCTACAACCTAGGTACACGAATCCCCAACCAACTAATGCCAAATATACAATAAATGGTACTTGCAGTATCGGTCAATCCCTCTTATCGTCGCCAAATGACCACAATACTTCCCCTACTGTCACCAAATAAGGACCGTAGCCCACCCCTAACATGAGATCTATGGCATGCCAACTATACCTAAGACTAACTCGAACCAAGGCTTTCCTATTTATCAAATCTTATTCAGGAAGAAGTGAGCATAACTCCTCAGCAAAATATTATTATAACCATCTTGTTACCCTTTTTCATATTAAACTTGTATTCACCACATGTGAATTTCATAGGATTCATTTCTCACATTTCGAAGGGTGTCATAACTAAGATTTTCATCACATATATCATGTCAAATTTACTTTAGGGCATGTTAACCAACTCACACAAGAACTATTATGAACATAGATTGCACATCTTCAAGCATAACATATAATAACTTACCTCCAAGCCAAGCTTATTATTTGCAGGTAACATATTCATATTTGTTGTAAACAATAAATATTAACAACAAGAAATGCTCAGGAAGGTTTTAAGCCTATCCCGAGACTTTAAACTACACTCACAAGTAATCCAACTATGTTTGATCTTGAAAAACTATTCCAGTTTGCTTTTCTACAGCTTTACCAGTCTTAGATTTTGCCTCCTCAAACACTTCTTGATCTATTCACAACAATACACATGCATCAAAATCCATTTCATTCATACAATGACATACAAACTTATATACATAAGTTTTATAGTACATGATACTTTTTTTCCTCATGTCTAACATTTCATTCTTTCAATCAAGGTCATACTTATATATATTAGAACTTAATTTACCAACTATTCAATCACATTGGTACACTTACACATCCAACCAAAGCTGTCCAATTCATTCGTATACACATTTATACATATAGGTGCATCAAGTCGGCTTCTGTTACAATTACATACATTCAAATAACCTAAACATACATTTATGCGTAGGTAGACATTAAAATAATCCATTTTACATTCACACATACAAAGCAGTTCCTAATTATATAATGTAACCCACCATACTTGTAAAAATAGTCCCTTTAATTACATATGTCTGCAGGGCAGTCCCCAATTCAAGAATTTCATTTATTTTCATAGCAAAATAGTCCTTAAAGTTTATACGATTACATTTTGGTGCCCTAATTTCATGTGTATTCATTTAACAGTCCAACTATGCATACATGTACCACAAAGCAGTCCACTTAAGTTCTTGTTACTATCAAAATAATCCAAATTTATAAACACATATGTTTTAATCAACCGTAGCAAAATTTATGTCCATATCTATATTTCCATAGTGTTCAAATGGATTACATCTTCCATAGCTTTGGTTCTCTTATCATCAATCTAAACAATTATCATTGAATTTACTACATTCTTAATATTCTATATATCCATACTCAACAACCGAACCTTGTAACAATCTTACAACTTCTTAATCTAACTCATTTACACATGCATCAAAGAAGAAGATCAAAGTTTCACGGTATATAAAACAATCAATTTGATAGCAAGATTCACAAGGAAAAACATAAAGGAATTACTTTCTAACAATCTACCATTCGAACAAGCCATCAAGGTACCATAAAATAGTCAACAATGGATTCTCTCACATTCACTCTTTGTTTCAGTTTATCCAAGGAAGAAGAAGATAATTAGAAAATATGGGATTACACTCCCTTCCTCCGAATCCCCCCTACACTTGCCAATTCTTTCTCTTGACACATTACCAAGGCCATATATGATTTATTTCTTAGCATGCAATCTAGGAGTTAGTATAACCTTTCGGTTTAGTTACTATCACATTTAGCTATTCACATTATTAAACTTTAATTTTAGTCCCAAAATTGATTAGTTAATCTAATACTTAATAATTCTAATCGAATTGACTAGCAAAACTCATGAGATACTCCTAAGCCAAGGTTTGGGGTATTACAATTCTCCCCCTTAAAAGAAATTCGCCCTCAAATTTACCTGAGGAAAATAGATGTGGATAAAGATCTTTCATACCTAGCTCCGGTTCCCACGTAGCTTCTTCAACACTATGGTTTCTCCATAATACTTTAACTAGAGGAACTAATTTGTTACGAAGTCGTTTTACTTCACGATCCAGAATTTGAACTGGTTCCTCTTCGTAAGATAAATCTAAATTGATTTCTAGATCATCCGGTTCAAGCACATGAGATGGGTAAGAACGGTATTTGCGAAGCATTGAGAGAAGAATACATTATGAACCTTGTTGAATTCCTCCGGAAGAGATAACCGATCAGCAACATAACCAACTTTCTCTACAACATCGAAAGGTCCTATAAAACGAGGACTAAGTTTCCCCTTTTTCTTGAATTTAAATACTTTTTTCCACGGACATACCTTTAAAAATACTTGGTCTCCTACACTGAGCTACACATCTCTTCTTTTAAGATCGGCGTAAGCTTTTTGTCTGTCAAAGGCTTTTTTTCAATCTATTGTGAATTGTTTGTATTTGTGGCTCCGTTTCTCTGAGAAGTTCATGTCCTAAAACCTTGTTTTCACCCAATTCCGACCAGCACAAAAGAGTTCTGCACCTTCTTCCATATAAAGCTTCAACGGTTGTCATCTTAATAGAGGGTTGATAGCTATTGTTGTAAGCAAATTCTGCTGAAGGTAGGGATTTCTCCCAATTCCTTCCGAAATCAATTATGCAAGCCCGAAGCATATCTTCAAGGATTTGAATCACTCTTTCTGATTGACCATCTGATTGGGGATGGAATGATGTGCTAAGGTTTGTCTTGGTTCCTAAAGCTTTCTGTAAAGAACTCCAAAACCTGGAAGTAAGCCGAGAATCTAGATATGATATAATAGATGTGGGAACACCATGCAAACGAATTACTTCCTTTATGTACAATTCAGCTAACAAATCTAAGTTCATGCTCATTCAGATAGGTGTAAAGTGAGCTGCCTTAGAAAACCTATCAATTATCACCCAAACATCATCATTCTTCTTTGGTGACAAGGGTAAACCTATAACCCCCTCGGCCCGGCCTAGACGCCTGATCGAACCGAGAGTGTTACATTATGTTTGTTGAAGCAAACCATAGAAAGGTTACGAAAAGTCGGCCTATTTTTTTCTTTTATCATGTCTAAATGCAAATTATTATTCCTACATGTTCATACTCATAGCAGGTGGGTTGTCGAATGAAACGAGTCACAAAAGACAATTAATTGCAACATACTCAAAATTTTGGACTAAAACATAATTAATTTAAATTACAAGACCAAAATTGAATTTAAGGTTACCAATCCTCAATTAGTTCATTTACATTATCATCCCAACTCATACAATTGCATTCCCAAGACTCAAGGACCAAAATGAAAGAACCAAAAACCCTCAAGATTCCAAAATAACCAATTTAACGATATCTATACCAGTATGCTTACTAGTGTTTCGATACGCCTTTATGTTTTCAAAAACTCAGAATCCAGCAGCTAAAACCCGTATCGAAATGCTTGATCATGTATCGAAATGCCTGGCAAAAATGCCTATGACTGTATCGAAACACTTGCTCTGTAGCGACATCATTTTTTTTACGAGTGTTCGTTCAAAAAGGGGGTTTCAAGGTGTGGGGGGTCTTTCGGGTATTTAAAAATAATGTCTTCCGTGGGGTTTTAGAAAAACCATGTTTTTTATTAAAAATGGACTCGCCACCGACCACTAAGGTAGGCCGGACACCATAAAACCAGAGATTTTAAAAAATGTTGGGTTTGGGAGTCAGTTACAGATGGGGAAGGATTAGCACCCCCATACCACCCAAAATTTGTACTTTAATAATTACCACTTTATTAATATTAAACTTCACGGATTAAAGTGACAATTGAATTAAAATTTGGTTATAAGTGCGAGTAAATTTTAAGGGCCCTGTTATTCGAGAGTAAATCGATAGACCACCATCACTGCGTTTGATACTGGCCACGCTTACGCTCGAATAAAAGGGAACCGCATTGACAATTAATATATTTGTATGCAATCGTAACAAAAACATATTATATAAAAAACATATCTAAATTAACATGGTAATAATAAAAGCATAGAAACATAAACATGTAAAAAGGAATAAACATGCTTCAATATTAAATTAATTAATTACAACATGTTTGAACACATAAAAAAACCACAAATGCTACAAATGCATGACATATATATAATATGATACTAAACTAACAAATCAAAGCAACATGCTAACATATAAAAAAACTAATACTTAATACTTAACATATGACACAATTTATATGCATAAATTAAAAACATAATGACATTAATATATAACCAATAACATCACACTAACGTGTAATCTACAATGCAAAAAACATAATATACATGGTAACACATATACATATCATGAACAAACAAAGTAAACATGATCCTAAAAAAACATATGCATCAACAACACTAATGAACCTAATATGCAAACTAAAATATATTTAAACATGATATTTTAACAATAATAAAGAAAGTGCAAATGGACTAAAATGAGAAAAAAACAGAAACGAAAGGCAGAAATGAAACAAAAACAAAAGCTAATTTAAGGACTTAATCACAAAATAGAGAAAACGTAGGAGGACTGGACATGTAAAAAACCCATGCGGCAAGCTCGAACTAAAAATATCGAATATGCGGAAGGACTAAGGATGTGATTTCACCATTTTGAAGCAGATTTCGGCTAATTTTGGGACTAAATTGAAAAACTTTAAAAAAGGGGACCAGAGATGCAATTGGACCAAGGGGCAAGCCCAAACTAAAAATTTACAAAGGACAGAGGTCCTTATCACGCGATTATACCATTTAAAAAAACTCTACAAAACACCTTCATCCACCAAAAATTCAACCTTTTCCCATTTTTTAAAACCATTCGAATGAAACACTCCCCTCCTTTGTTTTCCTCTCAAATTCGAACCCCAAACACTTTGAAATCCACCCCTGACCGCCGCACTCAGCCGTGCCTGGATGGTCTCAAGCGAAGCTTGGCCGTAAGGCTTCCTCAAGCCATCCTAGACCAGGGCTTTCGGCCACCAAAACCACCTTTAAAACCCCTAAAAACGAAAGCCCTCACTATTTTGAACCAAAAAAAAACATAAACCCTCCACTTTTTCGAAATGGAATAAACCCCTCCTTAAATGTCTCACCCTTGAGGGCTTATCGCCGGCCAGAAGGGTTTTTTTTAACTCATGTAAACTCCCCTTCCTTTTTTTTATTTTGCTATGTTTACATGCATGCGTGAGGAAAAGATAGAGGAGAAAAAGATTACCACTGGATACGTTTTTGTCTCTTTTTTTATTCGAATCTGGTTTTTTTATTTGATTCTGGTAAGTTGTACAAAATGGTTGGATACATTTGATATATATGCCTTTTTTGGTACTAATTTTGTTTGGTAGATAGAAAGAAAGAAAATACATATTTTTGTAGATTTGATTGTTGACAGATCTCTTTTTCCTTAATTTTGGCATGTCTTTGAGCGGTAGTTGGGGAGCCGGTGGAGGAAGCATGGTGGAGGTGTCATCTTGGCCAGACTCGTTCTTGGCCATTGGATCAGATCTATCTAACGACTGAGATTGCATGGGAAACGAACGGTCCTGATTTGATTTGGTAAAAATGAGGATGCACAAGATGACGCCACGTAGTGTTTGGGAAACTGAGGAGTCCTACATGTGGTCGTCACGCGCACGTGGGAGGCTGAAGGGTCTGCGCGTGTATCTTACACGACCAGCTAGAGGGACACCTTGCTTCGATCGTGGCCGTTGGATCTGAATCAGATCCAACGGCTCTTAATTGATTGCGTACAAAAAGGGTGATAATTAGGGTTAGTCTTAGGGTTAGGCTTGGACGGTTGGGTCTTGTAATATATTTATTTTTATTTTTTTGGGTTTTGTAATAATTTTGGACTGGACTTCATATTTATTTGGGTTTTAATATATTTTTTAGGATTTTATTTTATTCTAGCCTAATAATAATAATAATAATAATAATACTAACAACAATAATAATAACAATACTAGAAATAATAATAATAATAATAATAATACATGCACACATACAAATACAGGCATACACATACATTCAAATATCCAACATATATCACCTACATTCAAGCATATTATAGAAACACATAGATGCATATTTGTTCTCATACATAATTAATATAAATATATGCATTAACATATACATTCAAATAATGCAAAGCATACATAACATGCAAACATACAACACGCATATACCATAACAATTATTAATACGTAGACATACATAGTATATATGATATACAAGCACTCACACATATCCACACATATTTTACGTACATATTAGTCATACATACATAATAAACATAATATAATATACGTATAATGAAATAATAATATATATTAATAATTACACAATATTTACAAACCAGATAAAAATGAGTGATTAAAGTTGCCCCTCTTTGCTTGTTCTTGTGGAACGGGAACAAAGCAAAGATCATAAGCATTCATTTTTATCCGACTTTCCTGTTTGTAGCTTCGGAGTCACGTGTTCTTCTGGAACTTTCTGCTTTTACTTAGCTGAATTTTCAGGTTCATAAGTTTTTCCTATATATAACTTCTCCACCCTCTGATCTTGGAGCTATAGGCCCTTCCTATATAGAACCTTTCATTATGAAGTCTTTAGTTACGAGTCCCTCCTATATAGAACTTTTCACTCTAAGACGGTAAAGCTTGGAGTCCTTCCTATATAGAACTCTTCGCCTTCAATGCGGCAGGTTTTTCCTATATAAAACCTTATGCGTCACAGATGGATTCTTCCGACTGGGAGTCATTCCTATATAGAACCGCTATTATTCAAACCCTAGAGTCGCAAGTCCTTCCCATATAGATCTTTTAGCTTCTGAAATCTCAAAGTTACGAGTTCTTCCTATATGGAACCTTTCACTGTGAGGACTAAAAAATATAGGCCCTTCCAATATAGAACCTTTTATCTTCGAATTTGGGATTCACGCCAAAATGGCTACCGATCTTTCTGGTCTCACGCTACTAAGGTTGCCGAAATCTTTCTTCAAATTTAGGGACTCCCGCCGAAAGTGGCTACCGGTCTTTTTGGACTCACGCTATTAAGGCTGTTGAAACCTTTCTTCATATCTGTAAATACCTGCTTAAAATAGACAAAATGCTATGATAAATGAGTTAGCATGCTCCTAATCCTAGGGATGCCTATCTATACATGATGCACGACTGTCAATGTCTCGATGTGCCTACTTCTGCGGTCAGTTAATCTCGACCATCTGTTTGCTTTCTTTTCCCTTTCTTCTTCTGGTGACGGTACCCTATCTCACTGTTGGGTTTCAACCATTTCAGCCTTTCATTTCTGAGTTTCTGGTTCTAGGTTCTAAAGCGCCCTTTTGGGTTTTCGCCTTAGATTTTTTTTCCTTTTTTTAGGCGCCCTTACGTGTTTTCACCTAGGAGGCCGTCTTGAATAGTTTCTCAGACAAGTATGAATGGTGCATGAAAATGGTTATCTTATGCTGATGCTCGAAGTCTTCCCCTCATCGTGCCTCTACATACATTATGTAGAAAGCTTGAGATAAAAGTTAATTCTGTTTTCTAATCACCTGTATTCTCAGGGTTAGATCACAATAATGCTCAGAAATCTTTTGTTTATTATAAGTCTATGTTAACCTATTTGCATGATGCTTGTGAAAATAATGAGAAGACAAGAAATGGAAGGCACAAAAACATGATTTTATTGACATTGAGGACTTGGAACAGTTTTTGAAAAGTCATGGCAAACATGAGGAACCCAAATATCCACTGCATGAATGATGCTTGATCCCGTCAACTGAAATAGAATCTTTGCCCAGAGCTCTTTCTTCTGGTACCCGGGAGGGTAATTCTTTTTGCTGGAGGCCCAATCTCAAAATTTATCTAAGATGCCCTTAATGGGTTTTCAACTGAGATCCTTTCTTTGCTTGAAGATGCCCTTTTTTGGGTTTTCACCTTGAGCTCTCCCTTTTTTTACACCTAAGACGCTTTTGTGGGTTTTCACCTTAGGTTTTCATTTTATGAAGCGCCTTTTCAGGTTTCAGCCTCATTTTCATTATTTTTCAATTCATTTTTTCTTTTTTTTCAAACATAATACTTCTTAACTGAATCAGAATTCACGTGCTTTTTCAATTCTTCTCCATCCATTTTAGTTAAAATCAATGCTCCTCTCGAAAATGCTTTCTTGACGACATATGGCCCTTCCCAAATAGGCATCCACTTCCCTCGAAAATCTTTTTGAATTGGGAGGATATTCTTAAGCACCAGATCTCCATCTTAGAATTCTCTTAGGCGCACTTTCTTATCGTATGTCTGCATCATTCGTTTTTGGTACATTTGACCATGGCACATAGCTTTCAGCCTCTTTTGTTTGATGAGATTTAACTGGTCAAGCCTGCTTTGCACCCACTCGAATTCATCCAGTTTTACTTCATTTAGAACTCGGAGTGACATAATCTTTCCATCCTGCATCAGCATAGGCCACAACCTTTCCATCCTGCATCGGCATAAAACCTAAACCAACATACGATGCATCACTATAAACCACAAACTCCTTCCAGATTCTGGTTGAACCAACACATGAGCATGTGTCAAAACCTCCTTCAACTTCTCAAAACCCTGTTGTTGCTTTTCCATCCAAAACAAAAGGAACACTCTTTTGCAGCAACTTTGTCAACGAAGCTGCAATACTAGAAAACCTTTCCACAAAATGGCATAATAGCCTGCCAACCCAAGGAAACTACACACTTCCAACATGGTCTTAGGTTCTTTCCAATTGAGAGTAGCCTCAATTTTCTATGGATCAACATGAATTCCCTCTGTGGATTCCACAGTACACGAGTATATCATCGATAAAAACCACCATAAACCGATCAAGGTACTCATAAAACACTATACTCATCATGTCCTAGAAAATCGTCCACGCATTTGTCAAACCAAATGGCATTAGCAAAAACTCGTAATGCCCGTACCTCGTACGAAATGCCATCTTATGAACATCCACATCTTTAACTTTCAACTAATAATACCCCGACCATAAATCTATCTTCGAAAACACTGCTGCCCCATAAAACTGATCGAACAAGTCATCAATCCATGGTAACGGATACTTGTTCTTCACTGTCAAATTATTCAACTGACGATAATCAATGCACATACGCATCGATCCATCATTCTTTTTCACAAAGAGAACCAGAGCACCCCAAGGAGAAACACTCAGTCGAATGAACCCATGATCTAACAACTTCTGAATCTACGATTTCAACTCTTTTAACTCCTTCGGTGCCATCCGATAGGGAGCAATGGACACCAGAGTTGTACTTTCATAAGTTTCAATACCAAACTCCACCTCCCTATCTGGAGGTAAACCCGTCAACTCTTTAGGAAAAACTTCTCGATAATCACAAACAACTCAAATTTCCTGCACCTTAACACCCTTGGCTTTCGGATTTATAACAATAGCCAAATAAGCTTGGCAACCATCAAACATCATCTTCTCCGCTCGGGTAGCTAAAACAACATTGGACAAGAATTTCAAATTCTGACCAACCACCACAACTTTATAATCATCGGCCAACTTCAGAGAAATCCTTTTGGACTCACAATCCACCACCACCTTGTGCTCACTTAACCAATCCATACCCAAGATAATGTCAAAACCATGAAATGGCAATTCCATTAAATCTGTGGCAAACTCATGACCTTGCACTGTCAAAGGACAAGGTCTATACAACCTTATAGTTGTAATCGTCTCCCCAAAAGAACTAGTTACTAACATGCCAACATCCGTGTCGTTGCGCCCCTCACGATGAGCATAGATCTGTGCTGGTCCACCATTCTTCTATTGTACAGCAACAGCATGAGCCACAACTCTCTGACCATCCTCGTGCCTCTAAAAATTACCCCTTCCACAGCCTCAGCCCCTAGCAGGTAAAACAGCCCGAATCGGTGCATCACCCACAGCACAAGGACAATCACATTTCATGTGACCAGGAGATCCACATATCCATCAACTCATGGTATTTCCCCAACACTCCCCCATGTGGCGTCTACCGTAATGCTCACACTTAGCTACAATACGAACACCTTGGTTACCATGGCCACCACCACGCTTGTGATTCGACTTATTCCTTTTACCTTGAAACCTCCTATTCTACCTCCCAGAATAGCCAGAGTCAGCTCCTCGCTTATTCAAGGCCATGCCCGAACCATGTCCCGACACCCTCAAGGACTGTCCAATATCCTTAGTGCGGTTTACAAGCACATCAAAATCTATATAGTCCGTAGCCAATAGGTATGTTTTGATATTCTACGCCAACCCTTAGCAAAACCTGTTGCACCTCTCAAGATCATCCAAAACCAACTCTGTGGCATACTGACTCAACCGAACAAATTTCACCTCATATTCAGCCACCGACATGTCGTCTGAACCAAGGTAATAAACTTATGTTTTCTCACATCCAGATACTGAGGACCAAGATACTTATTCTTGAAATCTCTTTAAAAGAACTCCCAAGTTACATTCGCCTCTGGGACATTATCAATTGTGGTCACCCACCAATGATAAGCATCACCACGCAACAGCGGCACTGTACAACCCAACTTGCGCTCAACATCACAGCCCATTTGATTCAGGATACAAATCGTACACTCCAACCAACCCTCGGCTACCTCAGGGTTAAAACCCAGAACTCAACACCTCCCAAATTGCGAAGACGCTCCAAAGGTAACCCTGGGTTAAGCACCACAGCAAGTGTCGGTGCTTGTGCATGCACTCCAACCATCGCTACTTGAAAAGCTCCCGTTATTGCCTGAACTAACAGAGTCAGATCACCAAATACTGGTACTTGATGAGCTTGGGGCATACCACCAGCCCCAACATCGACCGATGAAACCAACAAAAGAGGAGGTAAAACATTAGTGAGATTCTCTTCCTCAACGTTATTCTGCCCGATTCCAGCATTACTAGCCATAGAATGTGTCTCACGTCGAGCCATGCTAACAAAAGCATCAAAACACATTAAAGTCAGAATAACACAAGACAAGAGATCCAAGACCATCTTATAAAACATTTTAAAAACTCGGTAATAGGAAATGTGTTCCCAGTTCATACCCCAACATGATGTAATTCAATCACCGTACATGTACACAATCACCATGCATAACCAACAATGATATACAACCAAA
The DNA here is from genome assembly GCA_019671005.1 of Hibiscus mutabilis. Lineage (NCBI taxonomy): Eukaryota > Viridiplantae > Streptophyta > Magnoliopsida > Malvales > Malvaceae > Hibiscus > Hibiscus mutabilis. The sequence goes on along the minus strand of CM033744.1, from coordinate 20,664,666 downwards.
CAACAACATCCCAACCTTTTGTAACTTGACTCTAATACCAACAAATGTAACCCCCTCAACGCCCGACTGAACCGATAGTGCTACATTAGGTTTGCCGAAGCAAACCAGAAAAAGGTTACGAAAAGTCGGTCCATTTTTTTCTTTTATCTTGTCTAAATGCAAATTATTATTCCTACATGTTCGTACTCGCATCAGGTGAGTTCTCGAATGAAACTAGTCACAAAAGACAACCAATTGCATCATACTCAAAATTGAGGACTAAAATGTAATTGCCTTAAATTACAAGACAAAAATTGAATTTAAGGTTGCCAATCCTCAATTAGTCCATTTACATGCCAACATGATAAATTCTAGGTCAATTTAATCATCCCAACTCATACAATTGCATTCCCAAGACTCAAGGACCAAAATGAAACAACCAAAAACCTTCAAGATTCCAAAATAACCAATTTAATGGTATCTGTACCGGTACACTTACTAGTGTTTCGATACGCCCTTATGTTTTCCAAAACTCATAATCCAGTAGCTAAAACATGTACTGAAATGCTTGATCGCGTATCAAAACGCCTGGCAAAAATGCTTATGATCGTATCGAAACACTTGCTTGAGTATCGAAATGTTAAGCATAGAAAGGCGGGCCCGTATCGAAACACCCTCACGCGTATTGAAATGCTATGCCTAAAATGGCCCAGCCGTATCGGTATGGGGACACATGTTTCAATACGCCTGAACTTGTAATGACATTTTTAGCTGGGTTTTCACACAAAACTAGATGCATTTAGGTCCTAGCAACTTGCATACATACATATACGCATCCAATATCACATTTAGCAACACTTGTACCAAGGTTTAACTACAACACAAGATTATGCCATCAAAAGATTGATCTAGAGGCATGCTCCCTATAACTCACCACCAAACATACCAAGATGCACAAATAAGCATTTACCAGCAAGAACACCATACCAACAACACATCAATATCATACTGAACAAGATTAGCTCCACAAAGCATGTCAATCAAGCAAAACCGTCTAGATGCATACCTAGGTAACCATGTAACATCAACCATAGGTAACGATGCACGATATGCAAAACATCAACAATCATGCTCCAAAATCACAACTTTATACACGCTCAAAACCAGGGAAAACTAAATTACAAATCCCAAAAATCCATGGCGAACACATTGTCTTATTAACTAGAAACTAAAACGAGTTCATACTCAAATAGTCTTGTCTTTGGATCACTTAATCCTTGCCTTTGCTGCCTCCAAGCTTTAATGCTCTGCATCATTAGAGAAAAGACAACGTAAGCACACTTGCTTAGTGAGGATGCTCTTAAATGATGATGCATTTAAAACCCTTGAAAACCAACACTTGTTTTCAAACCATGCATACAACCTAACCAAGTTCCAATAGTTTCAATTCAAAACATGCATATCAACCATATGCAAAACAATATATATATTCCACATGCTTAATCCCAAAGCATCAAATACAAAACCATGCTTAAATCATAAAGCATTATATGCAAAAGCATGCTTAAATCCCAAAGCATTATAAATAGATTCAACATTAGAATTCTCATATATTGGCAATTATAGTGACCCACCGCGGATAGTCGACCACTATCCTTGATTAGCCGACCGTTAACTTTACACATCGAATACACAGATCTCCTTAATGACCGACCATCATCAAGACTACCCTATGCCGACCGCATGGCTTTACAACCTTGTCGACTGCAAGCTTTACACCAACAAGGGGAACTGACCTCTCAACCCAAGTGGTAACAACATAGTCCGGGTAGCTGACCGCTATACCTCAAGGAATCTTAATCTACGATCAATTTTTAACCATATTATAGTGTACGTTATCCTATGGCATGCCACCTATATCCGAATGTTTTCTCACCTTGTCACATAGCCAGTATATCATTTACAACACCATTTACTCACTGTTTTACAACGCATTACACAAAATCCCCACATATGCAAATCACACTGCCATAGTAATATCACATTCCCGACCGGAATAAAAACTAATGCTCACTAGAATTTAATACACTTTAAATCCACTACATATGTACTCAAAATCATGCATTTACAGTAAGTAAAAACAAACCATCTTTACGACCAAAACATGAATTACACATGCTCATATCCAAACCGATATTAAAGAGCAAAAGTGGGAAGCTTACTTCTTAGCTTAGGCAAGTCTAGAACCAACTAAAGATGCTACACCTTGATTATCCCCTATTTCAGCCACACAAAACCAGAGGAAACATGCATTAAAATGCATCCAACACTCTGTTTCAACTCAAAATCCCGTAGCTCTCAAGATGCCCACTCAAAACACATCTGAAACTTACTGAAATCAACCTCAAACACTACTCAATCTTAACCCAGCCATATTATAACGATTCAAAACATCAAGCTTCTTCAATTGATATCTAAAATCTCATTCACAACATCCTTTTACTTCCAGCAATGACTAAACACCTTAAACAACCCCAAAACCCTTAACTAACAACCTAAACAATTAGAGATTCAACCAATTTCGGGATTCCATTATTAAAACAACTTATCCACATTATAATACATCCAACATAAAATTTGAAATCAATCCACAACACTAGAAAAATAGATCCAAATCGAAAATCACAAGATCCTTCAATTAAACCTCAATTAAGCTAAAATCCATAATTAATTAATCAAAACCTATTAGAAAACATATGTAAAGATCCAAGAACATGTGAATTTCAGTAAAGAACCTTTCATTAGAGGAGAAAAACGAAACTTACCTAAAATGAAGGAGTTTCCCCTTAATTGGATGGTTTTTCCTCTTGAAAAACAAAGAAATTCAATGAGATTTTTGGAAAAAAATTGAGAAATTATTTAGCAAATCAATGAGTTAAGAAATTAAGATCATTACCTTAAATCTCTGATGGAAAAAGAGTGTTTGGCTGAGAGTGTTTTGAGAGAAAATGTGAGAGAAGAAAAGTTACCTCAAATTGTGTTTTAGAAAAATAACCACCTTATAACTAAATCTTCGTTTAATTCTTTTAATTGAACCCCTTTAAAATAATCCTAATTAAGAGAAAACTCAGATTAGACCAATTGGTAAAATAGCTCCTTAATGATTCAAAGTTTTGTCTCTTTACAAATGAGTCACCTTTTAAAAAATAGTTTTCAAAATTTTCATTTTGGTCACTAGCCAAAATGTCACCCTTCCAAGGCTCGTTTTCCAAAAAAATTTCTCTAATATTTTTTTCCATATTTTTATCGTTCAAAAAATATTCACTCCCGAATCCAACTCGAATCTCTAACCAGTCCACTAAACCGTTTAACTAGCCCCAAAACCGCTATGCCTAAAACTGGGGCATTACAAAACCACTTACAAAATCCATGGTTATTCGATCTCATTTCCATTGAGGCAACTCGATAGGTTGTAAGAGTCCCATAGTAACTTGATGTTCAGCTTTCACTTTCTGACAAGTTAAACATTTGGGTACAAATTATGTGATGGCAGACTTCATTCCCGGAAACCAATATAATTCCCTCAAGCCTTTATACATCTTAAATGATCCCGGATGAATAAAGAAAGGGCTAGTGTGAGCTTCTTGCGGTATCTTTTTTTTAAGGGTTTCATCATTTGGACACATACTCAATCTCGAAAATAGAGTAGACCATTAGACTTCAAAGAAAAGTCTGGATTAGGTTCAAATTCAAGTTTGCACGAGACCTTAAAAAGTTCAGGATCAATTTGTTGTAAGGTCTTGATTCTTGAGACTAACTCGGATCGAACATGAAGCTCAGCTAGGAATTTTTTATCCTTTTGCAATCTAAAATAGGCATTGATTGTAGAGGAAGCTACAGGACAAGGAAATATACTTAAAAAATGGGGGTTTAGATTTCAGGTATAAAAGAATAGGATACGACTTATTTAGGGTCTTACCAATTGAACATTTGCGGTTGAGTGCATCAGCTACAACATTCGCTTTTCCTAGATGATAATTGATGACTAGATCACAGTCCTTCAGTAACTCTATCCATCTCCTTTGTCTAAGGTTCAATTCTTTTTTGGGTCAAAAGATACTTCATGCTTTTATGATCTGTGAATATACAACATTTTCTCTAAATAAATAATGTCTCCAGATTTTTAGATCAAAAACAACTGTAGCTAGCTCGAGATCATGAGTCAGATAATTCAACTCGTGAGGTTTTAATTGTGAGGATGCATAGCCCACAACTTTTTCGTCTTACACAAGAACACATCCCAACCCGAGATGAGATACATCACTAAAGATTGTATATTCCTTTCCCGACTTTAGTTGTGTTAAAACTGGAGCTTGTGTAAGAACTTGTTTCAATTGATCAAAACTCCTTTGTTGATCCAAGTAAATGGTACATCTTTTTGAAGAAGTTTGGTTAAAAGGGTAGCTAATATGGAGAACCCTTTTACAAATCTTCGGTAGTAACCTGCTAACCCAAGGAAGCTTCTAACCTTGCCAACATTCTTCAGAGGTCTCCAATTAACTATAGCCTGTATCTTCTTTAGATTGAATTTAATACCTTCTGCGGATATTACATGTCCAAGGAAAGATACTCCAGACAACGAAAAATTGCATTTATTGAATTTGGCATAAAGCTAGTTATCTAGGAGGGTTTGTAAAACAATTTAGAGATGTTCCGAATGTTCATCCTTATTCTTAGAGTAAACAAGGATACCATCAATAATGACTACTACAAACTTGTCCAAATAAGGTTTAGAGACTCGATTCATAAGATCTATGAATGTAACATGGGCATTCGTTAAGCCAAAAGGCGTCACCAGGAATTCACAGTGACCATATCGAGTCCTAAAAGTAGTTTTTGGGATATCAGATTCTTTAACTTTCATCATATAGTATCCCAATCGAAGGTCAATCTTGGAAAACACTTTAGCATCCTAGAGCTAATCGAACAAATCTTCAATTCTTGGTAATGGGTACTTGTTCTTAATGGTAAGATGGTTCAATTGTCGATAGTCGATACAAAGCCTCAATGATCCATCCTTCTTCTTCACAAATAGAGAAGGGGCTCCCCAAGGAGACAAGCTGGGTCTAATGAAGCCTTTATCTTGTAAATCTTGCAACTGGCCCTTAAGTTCCTTAAGTTCAATCGGGACCATCCTATATGGTGTAATGGAAACTAGAGCCGATCCTAGTTGAACTTCAATTCCAAATTCAACTTCTCTTGATGGTGGTAACCTCGGAAGTTCCTCAGGAAATTTAGAGACAGTTAGAATGGAGTCAAATGAGAGTTTAGTTTTATTTAGCTCAGATATAGCAGCAAACACTATGGTGGATTCAAAAGATTTCTTATCTAATAAGGTTATTGATTCTTTTCCTAACCCATAAGGAAAAAGTCTTTTTTTAGCACAGTCTACCCAAGCTTGATGTTTTCCCAACCAATCTAACCCTAATATAAGGTTAAACTCATTAAAGGGCAAAGCTAGAAGATCAACAGGAAAAGGAATTTCTTGAATAAACAATGGACAATTTTTGCAGACTTGATTAACAATTACTTTATCCCCTAATGGATTTGTAGCTATCAAACTATAATTTATGGGCTCAGGCTTCAACTTAAACATTTTGATTAAAGAAGAACATATAAAAAGAATTTGTTGATCCTGAATCAAATAAGGCATAAACAGGATGTGAAAATAACTTGATAGTACCTGCAATTACATTAGGGGAGTCCTCCTCATCTCGCCTTCGTACATGATGTACTCGAGCTGGTGCCTTGGATTCTTAATGAGTAGCATTTGAAGCCTGACCCCGATTCCTTCCATAGTTACCAGATTGAGCTTGTTTAGGTCTATTTCCCCTTGGTGACTGAACATGATTCGAATTCTTTGACTCATGAGTTGGAAGCTTATTCAGGTTCTGAGGACAATCTTTGATGAAACGACTTGTTTCCCCACACATGAAATAGGCATTTTCTTGCCTTCTACATTGACCAGCATGACTCTTCTAACAAATATTACAGGTAGGAACTTGTATTTCCTTTCCCGCATTCCTCGTGTTGTTTCTGGAGACTGAAGGCGCATAAGTTTTGACCACAGTTTGAGTCTTTGGCAAGAAATTACTCTTTGGAGAAGAGCTATAGCTTACAAAACTCCATCTTTGATGCTTTGGCTTCTTGGATTGCCAATGGTGTTTGTTCTCATCCCTTAATCTTTTATCTTTTTGGGAATAGTTCCTTTTCCTACTCTCTGATGCCTTCATCCTAGCTTCAGTAGCTATAGCCCGGTTTACTAATTCTTGAAAATCAATAATTCCCAAAGCCATAAACATAGGACCTAATTCATCATTGAGTCCATCAATGAACATCCGACACTTCTCCTCTTCTTTCTTAATAAACTTAGACCCATACTTGCAATATTTACAAAATTCGCTTACATACTGCTCTATTGGTTTCCCTCCCTGTTTCAGATATAAGAAACGTATTCTATGCTAATAAAGGTATTATTCACTTATATAATTCTTTTGGAATTCTTTAAGAAAGAATTCCCAGTTGATAGCATCAGCCGAAGCCATAAGGGTTGTAGTTTCCCACCAACTTAGTGCCTCGTCAGCAAGCAGGGATATGGCACACTCTAGTTTATGATCATCTGAGCATTGTAATTGTTTGGTTAGAATTTTTGTAGTAGCTTCTAGCCAGTATTCACCATCTTTCGACTTCTCATCATTAGCACCAGTGAACGTATAAGCTCAATGTTGAGCTAGGTTATCAATTTGGGCTCTTGTTATCACTGTTATGGGAGGAGTAGGAGGGATTGAAGGATTTTGCCTTAAAGAGATGGCTAACTTATCAAACATCTCCTTCATACTAAGGAGACACTCTCGTTGAACGGGATGGATTGAAGGAGTTTCCTGTTAAACTTGCTGAGGTTCAATGGTGTTTTGAGGTTCTTGATGCTCATGGTTTTGGTTCACTCTTGCGCTGCCTCCTTCATTAGAGGAGCAAACCGGGCTTTCGTTATCCCAGCCTAGATGCGTTTCTGACATCGTTATAGACTAAATACAAGAAAAATGAGCTTTTAATAAACATAGATCACAAGTACTTTTCAAATTAACTCCTAGGCGGTACATGTAACAAATGCAAATGCACACGACTTAGTTTAGTCATAGGATCAACTAAACCATAGATCTGATACTAAAATAAAACACCCTTAAAATGGTATTGGAAGAATAATGGATTTAGGAGCATTACAACCGAACAATGACATCGATAATACAATAACAAAGAGATATCTAATTCGACCATGAACTATTCTATGTTCTAATCCTCAAATTAACCAACCAACATGTTGTATTATTTGAAACAATATGATAATTAATTCATACTTAAAACATAATCATACATTTAAGGACAACAACAAATTTTCATGGTAACAACAAAACGTAAACTATACAAAACATGAAGGTAACAACAAAACCTAAACATCAAGCATCATGTAGATCCTTTTTAACATGTATAATACTAATCAAATACTCAAGACAATAGAGGTAATTTGAACATCTATACATGTCATTTTCCTTTACCACGAATAGACTCTTTAATAAGAACTTTATTCTAGTTTATACTTAAGTTTTTTACTCACCAAATTATTATCTATCTACCGAATTAGCACACAAGAAGCTGACCTAAATCAACATCCTTTCGATCTTATATATGGAATCATTCGAACCATTAAGTATCCCAAACATGTACTGATATATAGTTCCATACATAACATTAATCACATAGACTAAATACCAACCACTTTAGCAAATACTTATAGAGGCCATTTACAAAACATTTTTAGGATGGCATGCTAATCTCAAATATTTACATACCAAAATGGACTTACGCAACCAATATGCGATACGAAACATGTTGCCACCATCCTAGGAGTTTTTAACAAAATGGTGTGCCAAAACATAGTACCAAAAACACATCAGATTACTTGTGATCTAGTCAAGCTCCCAAACTAACAAGCAATCCAAGCTTTATCCTGGAATAGAATAAAGGAATGTGTAAGTTTTCACTTAGTGAGGTAGTTTAAAGCAACATAAATAACAATCATTTAATTATTCATTTCATTTATTACATGCGCAAGTACAATGTTATTTGAACAATAAGATAGGAGGTACAATATAAGTATTTGAGACAAGCAATACAATTAGATGTGGTGATCAAGACATTCTACTCATTTAATTACTTATAGGCACAATTATCAATTATTCAATTTGCATAAGGTCTCATACTATCAAATTGAAAACATATACAACTATAAGCTTCTTAATCTCTTTTAACATGTTCCATATCCAAGAATAGTTACATATAAATATATATATATATATATATCTTGTTATGCAAGTTAATTTAATACTTCTTTGAGTTCTTTATCTCATAAAAGAATTCATTTTAACATAGCCTTTTGATTCAAGCTACAACCTAGGTACACGAATCCCCAACCAACAGTCGCCAAATATAAAATAAATGGTACTCGCAGTATCGGTCAATCCCTCCTACTGTCGCCAAATGAACACAATACTTCCCTCCTACTGTTGCCAAATAAGGACCGTAGTCCAGGACCATAGTCCACCCCTAACATGAGCTCTATGGACTCTATAGCATGCCAACTATACCTAAGACTGGCTCGAACCAAGGATTTCTTATTTATCAAATCTTATTCAGGAAGAAGTGAGCATAACTCCTCTGCAAGATATCATTATAACCATCTTGTTACCCTTTTTCATATTAAACTTGTATTCACCACTTGTGAATTTCATAGGATTCATTTCTCACATTTCGAAGGGTATCATAAAAAAGATTTTCATCACATATATCATGTCAAATTACTTTAGGGCATGTTAATCAATTCACACAAGAACTATTATGAACATAGATTGCAAATCTTCAAGAATAACATATAATAACTTACCTCCAAGCCAAGCTTATTATTTGCAAGTAACAAATTCATATTTGTAGTAAACAATAAATATTAACAACAAGAAATGCTCGAGAAGGTTTTAAGCTTATCTCGAGATTTTAAACTACACTCACAAGTAATCCAGCTATGTTTGATCTCAAATCACTATTCTAGTTTGCTTTCTACAGCTTTACCAGTCTTAGATTTTGCCTCCTCAAAAACTTATTGATCTATTCACAACAATACACATGCATCAAAATCCATTTCATTCATACAGTGTCACACAAACTTATATACATAAGTTTTATAGTACATGATACTTTTTTCCTTATGTCTAACATTTCATTCATTCAACCAAGGTAATAATTATATATATTAGAACTTAATTTACCAACTATTCAATCACATTGGTACACTTACACATCCAACCAAAGCTGTCCCTTTCATTCGTATACATATTCATACATACAGGTGCATGAAGTCGACTTTTGTTACAATCACATACATTCAAATCACCTAAACATACATTTATGCTTATGTAGACATTAATATAATCCATTTTACATTCACACATACAAACCAGTCCCTAATTTTATATTGTAACCCACCATACTTGTAATAATTACATATGTGTGCAAGCAGTCCCTAATTCAAGAATTTCATTTATTTTCATAGAAAAACAGTCCTTAAAGTTTATATGATTACATTTCGGTGCCCTGATTTCATGTGTATTCATTTAACAGTCCAACTATACATACATGTACCACAAAGTAGTCCACTTAAGTTCTTATTACTATCAAAACAATCCAAATTCATAAACACCTATGTTTCAATAAATCGTAGCAAAATTTATGTCCATATCTATATTTTCATAGTGTTCAAATGGATTACATATTTCATAGCTTTGGTTCTCTTATCATCAATCTAAACAATTATCATTCAATTCACTATATTCTTAATATTCTATATATCCATACTCAACAACCGAACCTTCTAACAATCTTACAACTTCTTAATCTAGCTCACTTACACATGCATCAAAGAAGAAGATCAAAGTTTCATGGCATATAAAACAACCAATTTGATAGCAAGATTCACAAGGAAAAATAAAAAGGAATTACCTTATAAAAATCTACCATTCGAACAAGGCATCAAGGTAGCTTCAAATAGTCAACAATGGATTCTCTCACTTTCACTCTTTGTTTCGGTTTATCCAAGGGAGAAGAAGATAATCAGAAAATTTGGGATTAACCTCCCTTCCTTCGAATCGCCCTACACTTGCCAATTATTTCTCTTGACACATCATCTAGGAGTTAGTATAACCTCTCGGTTTAATCACTACCACATTTAGCTATTCACATTATAAAACTTTAATTTCAGTCCCAAAATTGATTAGTTAATCTAATACTTGATGATTCTAATCGAATTGACTAGAAAAACTCATGACATACTCCTAAGCCAAGGTTTAGGGTATTACAAAAGGCAATTGCCTGTAACACCTCAGTTTTGGGCCTAGATGTTAATTGGGTCAAATAGACGGCTCGAGGAACCGAATTAGAGGATTCGAGTCAGTTTCGGGATTAATTCACAATAAATATTTTTAAAGGAATTAAAAATATGGAAAATGTTTTAAAATATTTATTTAATATATAAAGATAAATGGTGAAATCAATTTTGGAAAATGAGTTTTGGAAGTAAGACATTTGTGGTACCGACCAAAATGTAAAGATTGTAAAATCTATTTTTCTAGTGACTAAAATGTAAAGGGTCAAAACTTTGAATCTTTAAGGAGATAAGTACCCAAAGTCTAATATCAGACTTTCTCCCTTGATTTGGCTATTTTAAGTGATTTTAAAATGCAATAAATGGGCTTGGAGAATTAATTGGATAATTAAATCTTAAAACAAATTTAACGTAGCTAACTTTTCTCCAAAAGATTTTCTCTCCAATTATCTCCAGCCAAAAACTATTTCCTTCTCCAAAATCTTTAGGTCAAATCTTATTTTAATTAATCTTTTGATTTCAAGTGAGTATATAATGATTTTCTTATCAAATCCTAATGTTTTCTCATTGTTTTCTTATGCAATTTCATCCAATTAAGGGGGAAAGCCATCAACTAGAGGTTAGGTTCGTCCATATCCTATAATACAATGTTCTTTACTAAAATCCCCAAATTATTGGTCCTTTACATGTGTTTTCTACTGAGATTTTATGGTTATAATGGAATTAATTGATTTAATCATGGTTTAATTGCGAAAATTGATGAGATTTTGAATTGAATCTGATTTGTTGCGTTCTTGATTGAATTGGAACATGATTTTGATGCTTTATGATGTTAACAATTGTGTTTTGGCAATGGAATCCCGAAACTATATGAATCTCTAATTTTCTAAGTTGTTAGTTATGAGTTTTCGAGGAGTTATGGGTGTTTAATGTTTGCTAGAGGCATAAAATGATATTAATGTGTTTTTGGATAGTAATTGATGTTAATTGATAGTTGATATCCACAGGTTAATGCTGGGTAAAGTTTGTGAGTTGTTTGGTGATGTTTTCGGTTAGTTTAAAAAGGTAATTGTTGAGATTTGGTGAGGATTATAGCAATTGAATGTTACTGGGTTGTGAATGTATTTTGATTTGTTAGAACCTCTATTTTGTGATGGTTAAAACATGGGAGGTTGGTCCTCAAGCTTGAATGGATGTTTCAGAAGCATTGGAGGTGTGTTTAACGTGTCGATAAGCAAGGCCTGCGTGTCAGTGAGTGAGAACGTGTTTTCATCATTTTCAAAGGTTTAAAAATTGTGTTTGGGGGTTTAGATCAAGCTTGAAACACTGGTCTAAGATTGAAAGTAAGTAAAGGATGAATTTTCTCTCGAAACTAGGTTAGGAAATTGATTTTTATGCACTTTTTTTGAAAGATTTAAGTTACTCACTGTATATGCATGTTTTGAGCATGGTTTAATGCTGGAAACTGATTATATAAAGATGATGCTGCTTTATGAGGTAATGTAATTGTTGTTAATGTTTTTGAACATTGTTTAAATGCAAGGTTGATTGCATTGGTTTAATGTTATTGATGATGCATATGAAAATAATGGGTGAATGATAATGTAATGAATTATATTGTCAAGTGATGGTTTGAAAAGGTTTTGGGAAGTATATCGGATATAATTGGCCGGCCATAGGATTCGATAGTGCATTATAAAAAGGTGTCTTGGATGTTGAGGGGTTTATACGGTGTACCAAATTCTCCATCCAAGTACCCTAACGGTTGAGGGGTTTATACGGTGTACGGAAGACTCCCGTTAGTGGGCTATACATCTACCGATGAGTGGTGTTGAGGGGTTTATAAGGTGTATTGAAAACTCCATCACTGGTATCATAATGGTGGAGGGGTTTATGTGTACCAAAAAGCCCCATTGGTGGGCCTTTTAGATACTGGTGGTTTGTATGTTAAGTGTTGGGTGAACACTTGCTAAATCTGTGTATCCGATGTTATGTCATGATTGTAAAATAAAGTTTTGGAGGAATGTCTTGTAAAATGGAGTTGTGGAGAGATGTCTTGTATAGTGGAGTTGTGTAGAGATGTCTTGTAAAGTGGAGTTATGGAGAGATGTCTTGTAAAGTGGAGTTGTGGAGAAATAGTTTGTAAAGTGGAGTTGTGGGGAATAATCACTTGTAAGCCAATATAATTGATAATGTGCCATGAAATGGATGATATGATTTAATATTAGTTTAACATGTCTTACTCTTTAAGCCTAGCATTGGTAGTATGCTTGGGAAAGCCTAAATCGAGGTTAGCAATTGGAATATTGTTGTTAATTCATGAGATGAATTGTATATGTTTTAATGTGGATGCTTTGGAAATGTTAAGTGAATGTTTTGTTAAGGCATGATGTTGAAATGATGTTTGAAAAGAGTTTTGGAAAGTGGTTTGTGAAAAATATTGTAAATGATTTAAAATGCATTGATGGTGTTTTGTTTTAGAGCACTCCTCACTAAGCCTAGTGTGCTTACGCTATCTTTGTCCATCAATGCAGAGAACTAAAGGTGTGAGGCAGCGAGCAAGCGAGGGAATCCAAGGACTCGAACAATTAAAAGTATGGTTTTTGGACTAGACTATTAGTAATAAAGGCAATGGGGTTCATTGTTGATTGGGAGTGAGATTTGTTAAACTCCCTATTTTGTGCAAGTTTATAATGTTGTTTCGGTTTTGCAAATGGCCTTTAAAGTTTGGTTTAACCATGGGTTATGCTTTGAACCTTTGGGATGAATGGTTTTTATGAAGCATGCCTCTAGAACTTGGTTTGGAGTATGATGCATTGTTATGATCATGTTTCTTTGAGATCTTGACATGTTTTGATTCCCATAATAGTTGAATATATGTTTATGGCATGTTAGTAATTGATCGGATCCATGTATGTATGAAAAACAACAAAGTTGGGCATTTTATGACTAGGGGTATTGGTACGGGTAGAGGCGTACTGATACATGCAAGTCGAATTTCGGCCATGTATCAGTACGGGCACTGGTGTATCGGTACGGTCTTGAGCTACTAGTTTTTGAAATCGTGAAAGCGTATCGATATGCCTATGTAGCGTATTGGTATGAACCTGTGTATTGATACACCTAGGGGCCGTATCGGTACGCTCAGCAGTTATTTTTGTTAATGTGTCATGCAATGTTTTAGATTCTCATGGTTTGGTCCCTGATTGTAATGAATGCAATAGATTGAGTTGGGATGGTCATTTTAAGTTGAAATCTGGCAAGCAAGCATGTAATTTGACTAATTGAGGATTGATAATCTAAAATTTGGCAAAGCCCTTGTAATTTCCTAATTTACATTTTAGTCCCTAAAGTGCATTTCATGCAATTGGTTGCCTCTTCGATGTCTGTTTCTTTTGTAATTTCACCCGCTGCCAGTATGATCACCCTATGATATAAATTACATCTAGATAAGATAAAAGAAAAAATGGACCTAATTTATGCAAATTTTCTCGGGTTTGTTTCAACAAACAAAATATAGCTCGCTCAGTTCGGTCGGGCATATAGGCCGGGTCAAAGGGGTTACCTTTGGTGGTATCAGAGCTAGGTTACAAAAAGTGGGATGATGTTGGTGTGTTGTTTTGCGTGTTTATGAAAATGGGTAAGTTGTTGATGACTATTTCATGCTATTTGCTGTGCACGGTGATTGTTTACATGTATGATGTTTGATATATGCCATGTTGGGTAATAGTGGGGACTCATTGCCTTATTACTACAGTTATGAAATGATTTTGGATTAAAACTAGATCCTTGCTTGAAGTTGGCCCAATTGTTTTTGTTTTGGTATAATTATCATACCTTAGATACGTTTTTATACGATGCCACCGAGGAGAGAGTTATGGCTAGGTAAGACCATCATTGAGGAGCAGGGAGTTGAGGATGGTGTTGCCACCTCCTCCTCCAAATCCACCCTAGAGAGTCCAACGTGTATTACTCGTATCTATTAGGATGGGGTATGGTGATTTGATGCTAGTAGAGCGGGCGATAGTTGAAGCTTTTCGAACAGTTGTGGCTGGGATGTGTATGCCTGTATTTCCACCAGGTGGAGTTGTGAATTTAGGACCCTGGTGGAGGGCTTGGAGAGGTTAAAGAGGGATGAGTACGGTGGGTTGGCACCCGTGGCATCAGAGATGAGAATTGCAGGCATAGAGTAGAGTCAGGGAATACCTGAACATGTTGAGAGCTCTAGTTTCCAGAAGAGAGTCGTAACCGAAGTTGGGAACGGTAGGCGCAAGAGGCCCCGTGATAGGAGGCATCGACCCAAGATTGGATGTGTTAAGGACAAAGCTGAGTTAGGACAGTTTAGTCGTGATCCCGTTGTTAAGATGTCTGAGTGTGCGCACTGTAGAAAAAGGCATCTTGGTGTGTGTTGGAAATTTCCAAAGATGTGTTTTGAGTTGTAGGTTGCCAGGCCATGTGAGACTTGATTGCCTTAAGTGGGCAAGGGGAGAACAGAAATATGTGCTTGTGGTTGTTGATGCCTATTGGAGATGTGGTTTAAGAGATCATCTGAGGTGTAATTGTCCATTGCTAGTTAGGGGTGTACGAGCTCTAGCACCTGTTGAGGCATCGCCGGAAGGTCGTGGGCATGACCATAGTTATTATCAGTATGATGATGAGGATCAAAGGACCGAGATACCTGACCAGTTCGGGGATAGAAGTTCTGCGAGGGTGTATACACATAGAGAGGGATGAAGTGACATTGTAGTGATTCATTTTGGAATATTTGTTGTTGTTTTCTTGGGTAAATCTGGTTATATGCATTTATGCATCCTAGATTAGCATGTAAGGTTGTTTGATATGCTTGTTGGAGTCCTTAATGGGGTGTTCGAATAGTTAGCTAGAGGTAAGTGGAGAGGTACAAAGATGTACCGTAGATGTTCTTTGCAGGTTTAGGACCATGGGGTTGCCGAGAATTTGATGAAGTTGTCATTTTATGGGTTTGATAAGGTGTTGTGTAAGGATTGGTTATTCAAGTATAGGGATGTAGTGAGCTTGGATATCGCATCGAGTAGTGAGAGCTGAGGCTTATGGTTGGTTATGAGATTGTTGTGTTGCTTTGGGCGTGAGATGAGTGTTAAACCTATGATAGGGATATACCGTTGTGTTGTCTGGTGTTGATGGTTAGTAAGAACTCGGTAAATTTGTCGCGTGGTTTTTAAAGAAATAGAGATAAAGGTTGACAAGAGATGTTAGAGTATTAATCGCCATTGGAAATCATGTTTCAAGGGGGAATCTGAGTCTGGTAGTTCGGTTTAGAAGAGAAAGATGACTGGCTTGTTTGTTGTTAGTCCAGTTGTGACTTCTAATGGTTTTTGGTTGCGTGGAACAATGCTTTGTCGATGAATACCTGATAATTCGTGATATCTATGGTTTTAGGTAGCGTGATGCTAGAGGTGTCGGCGAAGTTGTTAGTGGTGGTGATGTTAGCTTGGCAATAAGTTATGCTATCTTAAGGCTGATAAAGTTTGTTTGTGATTTGCCGATGGACGCCAGGAAATGTATATGTGGGGATGGTAGAAAGAATGATGCATTGGAAGTTTTAGTTTTAGCATGTACGTGTTGTCATAAGTGGCAGTAGCTGGTTTAAGCTGGTGGTTAGTAAAAGGTTGTAAGGTGTTGTTAGGTTACTGAATGTTTTTGTAAACCTTTGGGGTTGTAGCGAGACAAGCATTCTGGGAATGCTTGTGTGAGTAGGTAGATATAGTGGTGGCACACTCTTGCTTAGGGGATCTAGGAAGGCTTTAGCCTAAAGACCAAAGGCTGGGTGTTGAACCTTCAAAACTAGGTGGGTGGATGTTTTCGGGTAGTTATGATTTGAAGTAGACAAGTGGGTAGGAATGCTAGTTCTGAAAATGTTATCAGTAAGTGTGGATGGTTGATCTTGCATAATGCATAAGCACTTATATGTATATACTTCAATATGTTAGTTCATGCATGCTTGTGGCTTGAAATTAGTGGTATTGCATTCACATACATAAGCATCATTTGGAGCATGTAAGTAATCTTGCATACATGTGTCCACACTTACAGATCAGTTTTCGGGAATTAGTGTGGTGATGGTATAAGGTGGTTCATGGAGAGGTTAGTTTCTATAGGGTTCTTTGGGTTTTGGTGGTTTGGCGAATGTGTTTTATGGATCTAAGGATTGAGAAGGTTGTTAGAGCCATAGTTTGGGTTGTATGATGGTGTTTATTAGGTGATAAGTGAACATGGTTGTCCAGGTCTTAAGAGCTTGGGATGGATGTTGTCATGTAAGGAGTGAGGATCAATGGTGGGGAATGACCTAGGTACGTAGAGTGATGGTTGGGTTAGGTAGAGCAGCCTTGATGATACCTTGGTGGTTGATAAGTGTTCAAAAGTACTATTTTCTTACCCTTTTTACTCATATTATTGTTAGACTTAAGCTCATATTAGTTGCATAATTAGTCATTCATTCATTAATCCATGTTTCTTTCCATCGTTGAGCTTGATTACATAACTTGGTAGTTTTTGTGGGAAAAGATGCTGCTTTGGTGTGTTTTGTGTGTATGTGCAGGATCACTTGCCAAAGCAAGGCTAGAGCTAGTTGCCAGGGCAATGCATGAAGGAGATGCCGAGCTAGTTGCCAGTGCAATGCATGAAGGAGACGCCGAGCCAGTTGCCAAGGCAATTGTCGACAAAGAACAAGGTGATATGGTAGTCGAAATTGATGACTAGACAAGCCCAAGATGACGTGGAGCAAAGCCAAATCCCAAAGGAATTTGATTTCCATGAAAAGATTAAAGAATAATTAAATTCCAAGAAGATAGGAGAAGTTCTAGTAGGAATATAATTATAATAAAGAATTATATTCATTAAAGATAATTTAATTCCAACTTAACTTCCTCATCAAATAAGGACTTTGACCTAGCCCTATAAATTAGAGGGGAATTTCGACAATCCAGGGAGAGCAAGAGGAGAGAATTTTCGACAAGCTTCTAGGGCAAGGAGATTTTGACAAGCTTCAATTCTTCATCTTTTTCTTTCTTGTTCAATTAGGTTCATGCTAGGGATTCTTTATCTTGTGTTTCTTTGGAACCTAGCCATGAACTAAATCTATTTGGCTATGGTTATTGTGTTTTGTGGTTGTGAGAAACTATTGGATTTTGTTTAGGTAATAAGAGTTTGCACTTTTCTATTCAAGATTTATTCATTCTTGGTTCTTATTCTTGTTTGCGAGTGAATTTGGAGAGGATCTCGTAACTTCATCTATTTATCTAATATCGGGAGAGTTAGATTCAAGAAACGAATGAATATGATCTTTATTCAATCTATTGATGGTGAAGGTTAATCCGGCTTAGGAATAAGTCAAGGATTTCAACGGCTAAAAGGAGCGCAAGATTGGTTGTTGTTCACCCTTGATTCACGCAGGGATGTATTATCAAGGCATGAACAAGTAGCTAGAGCTTCGACTTAGGGATAAGAAGAAACCATTGAAGAACGCTCTGCCGAACCTTGAAGGTTGCTGCCCAGACGCCCAAGTAGTTGCCCAACTAGTCGCCCAGGTAACCATCGATTAGTTGCCAAGGCAACCCCGTTGTGTAAGTTGCCAGGGCAACTGAGTTGCTCGTGCACTCTTTTACCAAGACGATCCAATCGGCTATCACACCTCAACTCACGATAACCTGTCCTATCTCTCTCATTTGATCTCATCTATTCTTTTACTTTATTGCTTTCTAGATTAGTTATTAGTTAAACTCCTATAATCCTTTATTTGTGTTTTTACTTTTTACAGTGCAAGAGACTAGATTCTTGAAGTGGCACCAATCCCTGTGGAGACGATATCTTTTATACTATAACTTGCAACGTGTATACTTGCACAATTTCATAGCAGTTATTATGCGCGACAAGTTTTTGGCGCCGTTGCCGGGGATTGGCAATAGCGACTTTGTTTTTATTTTCTTGCACTTTCTTTTTACTTTTCTTGTTTAAGATTCAAAGGGGCTAACAAACTTTGGTTTTGCATTGGTATATAACCAGGGCGAGACCGACTACACCAGAATATCCCTTTGATCCAAAAATCGAATGAACCTTACAAAGACGGCAATATGAATCAAGATGTTCTAGCAGGAGGAGGAGTGATACCACAACTCTAGCAAGAGTTGACCACAACAACCACAGGTGCCTGACCCTCTCTGACCCCGCCCTTGCACTCCACGCCCAACAACACCTCCACCACGCCTCAGCTCAGGGTGATACCTCCTATCACGGTGTCTCTTGGCCTGATCACTGCCAAAACTTGAATCTACCACTCTTTTACTAGAGCCAATGCGTAAATCTTAACATCCTACACCAATTCATAATAGAATCGATCACAGCGAGGCCTCTCAACTGATACCAATTCAGGTGCATACTGTTTCAACCGAACAAGTTGTACCCCAAACTCAACCACATACAATTGGCCTAAACCCAAGCTACGCACTCTCGTTTCTTTTTATCCAAGTATCTAACACCCAATTACTTATACTTAAAGACAACATGGAAATCTCCCAATCCACGTCATTAGGTTCCATGCCCGCAGATACAGTTGTTCACCAACAATAAATATCACCTTGCAATAAGGATACAACATATCCCAAATTACGGGTGTCATTACACCCCACTTGATCCAAAAATCTGAACAAGACTGGCTATCCACACCTCGGATGCCTCGACTGACAACCCACGGTACCCAACTCCTCCTAAACCACAAAGAAATTTCAACTAAAACCCTGTTTATCTAACAGCTGGCACAGACACTTGCGCTCCAGTAACAATAGCTTAAAAAGCTCCAAACATCGCCTGTATCATGGCACCGTATTCCCCAACACTGGCCCGACTGGCACAAGTGGTACATACTTCGGGGTGGCAAACCCCAGGAGATATAACATTCTCCTCAACCCCTTGCCCAATGGTAACAAAAATCATGCCAGATCGTAACTCTCTTCTCGATGTCATTGTGCTAAAATATATCTAAGGCATGATAATTTACCAAAAACAAAACAATCAGGCCAGCTTAAGCAAGGATCCAAGACTTCTATTTCAAAATCATAACATTTCCGACTATAATAATAAGCCAATGGGTTTCCCAAATTTCCCCAAATATGGTATAACGCAATCACTGTGCATATTAAACAACAAACTACAACTCACAACAACATCACAACAATCATACCAACTCCCAACTATCGTAAACCTAGCTCTGATACAACCAAATGTAACCCCCTCGACCTGGCCTAGTCGCAAGATCGAACAAGCGAGCCACATTAGGTTTACTAAAGTGAACCGTGAAGATGAAATCCAAAACTTGTCCATTTTTTCTTTTATCTTTTCTAGATGTACAATTATTATCCTACATGTACATACTGATCACATGTGAAAACTCAACTCAATTGGGCATCGAATTAACATCTTGAACACGATTGCATTCTAAAGACCAAATTGCAATTTTAAAAAACTATAGGGACTTAGCTCATTTTTATGTTACCAACCTTTAATTAAACAGGTTTCACGCTTACATGTCAAAGATCAGCTCAAAAAGGTCATCCATACTCATTCAATTGCATCCACAACATTCAGGGACTAAAATGTAAGAAACCAAAACTTTAGAATATTCCCAATAACTAATTAAACTGTAACAGTATCAGTACGCTTACACGTGTTTTAATACACTTTTGCTATTTAAAAGCCATCAAATTCTAGTAGCCAAAACTCACTCCGGTACACCCCCGCGTATTGAAACGCTATTCAAAAAGTTATTGTACTGTATCAAAATGCCTCCCTGAGTACCGAAACACTACCAATTTTGCCTTGGCTTGTACCGAAATAGTTGCCCGTGTACCGGTACGCTAAGCCTGGAATGGCTTATTCGTACTGAAATAGGGACACCCGTACCAGTATGCCTGGACTTGTAGTGTCCAATTTTGTTGGTTTAACATGCTTTTGAACATACCAAACCACCCTAACATGCTTCTAGCATACATCCAACATATTCAAGGGTCTAGCCACATCAAAACAACCCAGTTCCAACATCAATTCATGGCAACATTCTTCTAATGTAAATCTAGAGGCATGCTTCCTAAAAACTAAAGCAAGCAAAACATGAAATCTCACACCATCACCACAACCAACCAAAAATGGCCTTTTACAAGGCAAGAGAAGCAAAATAAACTTGCTCAAATAGGGAGTTTAGCGAAACATCTCCCAAAACAACAACGGAACCCTCATTGCCCTTATTACTTATAGTCTAATCCAAAAACATACTTTTGATACCAAGTCTTTTGGTGATCCCTTGCTTCCCGCTGCCTTCCAAGCCTTTAATTATTTGCATTGATGGACAAAGAGAGTGTAAGCACACTAGGCTTAGTGATGAGTGCTCCAAAACAACACGCCATCAGTGCATTGAAACCATTTCTCAACAACATATTGAAATCCCATTTCAATCATCTTTTAAACATCATTTGAAACATTATCATGCCTTGAAAACCATGCACTTAACATCTTTAAAAACAACATATTAAACCATATGCAACATGTATCATTAACCAACAGCAAATCCCATTGCTAAACCTCTATTTAAGCATTCCCATGGATAACATCCTTATGCAAAGCTTAAAGAGTAGACATGTATAAATCACATTATACAACATAAACCTTTCAATGATACATTAACAATTATATTGACTTACAAGTGATCATAACCAAGTTCCTTTACCAAAATAGTTAATTAGATACACAGAATCAAACAAGTGTTCTCCCAACACTTCATACATTCTCATCGGCAACACAAGGTTCACACACGGGAGTTTTCGGTACACATAAACCCCTCCACCGGTGTGACACCCATTGTGGAGTATTCGGTACCCCATATAAACCCCTCAACACTACTCATCGGTAGATGTATAACCCACTAACGGGAGTTTCCGGTACCATACAACCCTTAACCGTTAGGGTACTTGGATGGAGTTTTCAGTACACCAAATCAAAACCCTTCAACATCCAAGGCAACATATTATAGTGCACTATCAATCCTATGGTCGACCAAGTATATCCGATAACAATTTTCAAAACCACATCACTTGGCAAATATAATTCACCATTTACCATTTACCTAACTATTTTTACAAGTATTTAACCAATCGTTTTCTAAGCAACAACACATGCTTAAAACACAAGTATAAACCATATACTTACATGGATCACTTACCACGTGCTTCCATCATCATTTCATGATCAAATACAGTATCTCACATACTTTAAAACATGCTAAAATAGTAGGTACAATGTAAATCAAAACAAGTGCATAAAACCATTTCCTAAAATCACTATTAAGACAGAAAATCGCATCATACATGCTTTCGAGTTTAAACCAGCTTTTCAAGATCAGTTTAAACTCCCATAAACCACTTTTAAATCATTTTAAAGCTAAAATCCACGTTCTCACTCACCGATACACCAAACCTCAATTCGCCGACACAAAATCAAGCGTTTGAAGCCTCCAAAGCTTCACCGATCGCTTTCGGATCGACCTATCTTGTTTTAACAACATTACAACAGAGGATTAATGCATCTCAATGCGTTCAAAGCACTACAACAACAATTCCCCACGGACTTCCATAATCCTTTCACAATTACCCAACCACAACAACCGAAATCATCATCTAACTCTTTCCAAACACAACCCATCCACAATCTATCAATCTAACACTTAAATCAACATCTAATAACATCTAAAATAGGATTAATTCATCCATAAACTTCCAGCAACTACACAACCACCACAACTCCACAAAAAACACAAATCTAACAACCTAAAATTCAAGTATTCAAGGAGTTTCGGGATTCCAATGTTAAAAACAACTTATCAACATTATAAATCATCCAAAATTTGTTTAAAATCAATCCTCAACACTGGAAAACAGATCCAATACGAATCTTCCATAATTTCACCGATTAAACCCAATTAAATCAATTATTCATTATAAAAACATAAAATCAGATTATAAATCATAAATCAAGGATCAAATACTTGACAATATCAATAATGAACCATCAATAGAGGAGAAGAACGAACCTTACCTCGGTTGTTTGATTTCTCCCTCAATTGATTGACTAAAGCTAGAAAAACATAAGATTTCAATGAGGTTTTGTAAATCAAAGATAAAGAATCAATTATAAATCAAGAATCCAAGTAAAAGGATCTCTCACCTCTGGATTTTGATGAAAACAAGATTGTTTGGTAGAAAAGAAGTGGGGAGAAAATTTACGTCAAATTTCTTTAAAATGATAACTAACTTTAATATCCAAAATCCTTTTTAATTATCTTTTAAAACACATATTAAAATAAATCAATTGAAGGGAGAAATCACTAGCAAACACTTGGTAAAATAGCTCGTTAAGGATTCTAAAAATTTGACCCCTTTCAATTTAGTCCCTTTAAAAATAGTTTTCAAAAATTACATTTTGGTCACTAACCAAAATGTCACCTTTCCAAATCTCATTTTCCAAAATTGATTTCACCAATATTAATCATGTATTTAAATATGATTTTTAACCATTTTTCCATATTCTTATCTCACCGAAAAATATTTAGTCCTGAATCTGACTCGAACCCTTAACCTGGTCCACTGAACCGTCAAATAAACCTTAAAGATGCTAGGCCCAAAACGAGGCATTACAAAAGATAAATCAATATCAACTTCAAATTGTTTGGGAATAAGAAATCTCACTAAAAACTTGAAATAATATCCTTGTAACTACACTTAACTAGAAAAATGAGAAGTTAGCCACTCATGGTGGTTGGCGGTGACACAAGAAGAGGGAGACGGTTTCGACTACTTCAGATTGATTTCTCTTTACCCTTTGATCTCTATATATAGGGGAAAATAAAGGGGAAGACTTTACATTAAATGCAACAATCCTAAACAACTCTAATTATGGTAAAAGTAGAAGCCCACTTGTAGTAGGATTGCTTGTCCTCCAAGTCAAAAAGTCTGTCTTGTGTCGTGCCCATGCCCTATTTTGTGAGTGCTACTGGTTTTATGCGAAGGATTTCCCAATGACGCCAAAATGGTGTTAAAACTTGACTTTTACGTATAAAACGTCGTTAAGGCCCAAAAACATCTGCAAAACCAAATAGGAACCGAATTAAGGGCTTTAAGATAAATTAATGTGCTAAAACTTAGGATTTAATATTTGAAAAACATGCAAAATAATTACTTATCATATACCCCAACACTTAGATTATGATTGTCCTCAAGAATATTGAAATTAAAGATCTAGGGTCGCTGTGGTAACAAAGAAAGGATAAGAGAAGTAATAAATCATGATTTGCAAATTAGCACAAGCAAATAATATCCCAATTAACTATCATGAAGTCAAGATGGAATAAAATCAAACACACTTACAAAATATTAACTGAATATCGCTCAAAGTGTTTAAGGGTCAACAACACTCAAGTCAAAGCATGAAAAGATACTAACCATAGGCTTGCAAATATATCACATATCCACCACTAGTTGGATCAAATTACAAGATCAAAAGTCTTTGAATTTGGTTGTAACAGGGTTTAGGACAAGGTGTGATGAGAAAGACTTTTAGGCTTTTTGAATCGAAGAACTTCACACTCACTTTTTTATCAAGGTTTTGCACAAATTTAATTTTTTGGGGGAAACAAGGATTCAATATTTTTCACACTTCTTGTCTTTTCTTTTGAATTTTCTTTTTGAACAAACAAGAGAATTTTATTTTTGATTTATGCTCCTTGTTTTTCAAGATTTTCTCCCTTTTCTTTTTCTTTTGCTTGATTTTTCTCCTTTTTTTAGTAATAAAAGTATGTAGTTCTTCAATTTCGGGGGCAAATTGGGGAAATCAACAAAAAGGAATTAGGCTTGTAATCTGGTTAATTTCCAAACAAAAGGCTTAGGCTCAACAGTGGTTCTCTAATGGTCATATTTACCAAGGCAGGCTTTTTGGCTCAAGGTTCATACCTACGTCCTTAATCATCTCAAGTATTTTGATCCTATGTGATCTCAACGTGAATAACATCGTAAGTTCTAGAAGTATTCTAATCATACTTGACAATCACTCAATGAAGAAAAATATAAAGCACAAAGATAAATGCTTGTTAAGGTTCAAGTCTCACATAGTGGTTTGTTGTATCCAATTTTTATCCATCCGACTATCAAATCAATTAATATGAGAAATTATTTGCAAGTCTAACAACATCTTATCAATCCTATTTTACTTCCCATATCAATTTCATCTTTACTTAGGTATCCAATTTTCTCAAAAAATTCCACATGTTAAGTTCAAGAAAAATTTCCATGTGAAAATAATACTCAAATTCATCAAGAGGCATGCAATTTCACATAATTAAATCCCATGGTTCTTGTAATACCCCAAAATTTGCTAAGTTGTTTAAGAGTCATTTAGTACTAAGATAAGGGCTTAAAAGCTAACTTAGTGACTAAAATGACAAAATATAAAAGTTAGGATTTCTTTAATTATGGATTCTAGGAAAGGAATTTATGAGAATTTAGAGTATCATGTGATAGAGGATAAGCAAATTAGGGTAGTCGCGAAGTTTGGTAATAATCCATGGAAAAATTGGAATGGGAATTCAAGGTTAAATTTTAGTGACCAAAATGATAAGTTTTCAAAACTTGTATGGTACAAGTTGAAATATGACAAGTTGAAGGACCAAAGTTGTAATTTCCTAAAAGTTAGGTGTTTTATTTATAAATAGACAGAGAACCTATTGGTGTGGACCAAATATGGAATTTCTGGTTTGATCCGATATTTTAAATATTGAGAAATCATAGTTAAAGTTTAAGTGGAATTCGGATAGCCGAATTGAACTACAAAGTTAAGCGTGCTCAGGCTAGAATAGCACTAGGATGGGTGACCTATTGGGAAGGTCCCATGTCAGTACTTTAGATTGATAAAAAGGAATCAGTCTAAGTTAATATTATTCATATGGATAGCCGATTAAGAAATATTAAGAGAAATTGTACCCGATAAAGATTTCGGGTAATTATCGGTATATTTGGACCGAGTAAAAATTTTAAGTTTGACTTCATAAATATGGAATATTTTATTTGATAATATTATTTATTTTTCAGATGTGGAAATAAGGGAAATTTACACATTTTTTCCTAGGCATTTTGAAGGCTTCCAAACAAGATTTAAGGTATGTTTTTAATAGAAAATTAATCTGTGTTTGATTTTCTTTCATTTGATAGTAATTTTATCAAGAGTTATGAAGATTTGATTATGTTATTGAAGAGAGAGAAAATAGGGTTTCATGTTCCATGTTTAGATTGAAGCTTGATATATGCAAATTTAGTGTTATAGAGATGAAATCAAGCTTAGATTGTGATTAACTTCATGTTTATGGATTAAAAACCCTAACCCTAGAATTTGGAATTTTATTTAGGTTTTTGAAATTGATGATGAAAATGAAAGATTGATGATATTAGAAGCTTGATTTTGATGTTAGAATAAAAAATCCTCAACTAGTCTTCTAAGTGGCAATTTTGGCATGCTTGGTAAATTAGGGAAATATTGTGAAAATTATTCTAGTGGTCGATTTGAAGAGATTATGAAATTACAAGATTGATTATAGCATTAGGACCAAAATAAAGTCCTTAAAAAGTTTAGACACTCAATTCAGTATGTAGGATTAAATTGGGGTTTTAAGTGTTAATTTTTGGAAATGAAGAATATACGTTGGAAAATTAATTAGAGCACGTTAGAATGTTGTTTGGAAGAAAAATGAGCCTAGAAAAGCTAAGTGGCCAATTTGGCCACATGGAAGAATAATGGAAAAATTTTATGAAAATTATGATTATGAGATTGTATGATTCGAATATATTGTATAAAGTTCGAATTGAAATTAGAATCCAAGGGACTAATTTGACAAGAAAGGAAATAGCAAGGGACCATTTCGACAGTCCTGGATAGTTCAAGGACCAATTCAACTTTGGTCTAAAATTAGGGGGAAAATGTGAGAAAAATTATAGAAATGTTGGATTAATTATTCGATACAAGTTTATGTGTAAAATTAGTGACTAAAACGTCACTTTGGTAAAAGTTAGTGGATGAAAGGGGTATTGAGTAAAAGTTTGTGAAAATGATGGAATTATTGAATAATTTTGATTCCAAGCTGGAATAAATTGTAAAATGTGCAAAATGGTCACTAGGGACCATAATGAACAATTCAACATTATTAAAGAAAAAAAGTGAAAATTTTTGAAAAGATTCTATATTCGTATAATTATTCTAGTATAGTATAGTTAAGCAATGTTAGATTAAAAATCTAACATGAATATTGTTATGTATGTTCAAATGGTATTGTACAGCTATTGACGAGGCTAAGGGTACCAGATCAAAGAAAAGCAAAGAAAAAGTATCGAAATAGCTTACTGAGGCTAATATCATACATGTCCCAGGTGAGTGCATTTTTACTTATTTATTATATATGTGATATGAGTGATTTCATTATATGTATTTATGGCATGTTAATAATTAGGACAACTTGCGATGGACCGGCATTGGTATAAATAAAAATGTATGATGGCTTATTTATGCAAATAGCATGAAATATTAAATGGCATATTGATACAATGATTGTAGCATAATGATTTACTCAAGGTAAATCGAATTTTAGATATTTGGATATGAACTGTCCATTAACGAATTATGGATAACAGTATTGAAGGATTGGATATTAAACATGAAAATATTATATGGTTATGGCCAAGTACTAGTGTGAGAGTCTTTGCTATAATTGGATATCCATAGATTTATAGCAGCTAAAATCCAGCACTATGGTGCCATCTAGACACGTCGGTGTTGATATCAGATTCTACGCGTTGCAGTCACTTCGGTGATGATTAGACACTACGGTGTTGACTAGCACAAAAAGATGCTATAATGAGGAGCAAAGGGCATCCTCGAGTACGTACTCACCATCAGACGAAACGGCATTGTAGACATTATGGTGTCGTAAGATGACTCGTATACCATAGGTTCACATGAAATTGCATGAGAATATTTGGCATAGTTGGATATCCATAGAGTCCTAGCAGCTGCGTTGTAGCACTACGGTGCGAGATAGACTCTTCAGCATTGAGATAGACTCTACGGGGTTTAAACACTATAGTGTTACATAGCACAAAATGTGGGAATATGGGGAGCAAAGGGCGTCCTCGAGTACGTACTCATCTTAGTTGCTTCGGCAATGCAGAAGCTACGGCAACGTAGACACTACGGTGTCGTGATGACTCATGTACCATAGCATCACATGATTTTGTACTTTGGGCTATAGAACTTGAAATGCATTTATTCAGGTAGTTAAGCTAAAAAGCTTATTGTACACAAGATTGGTAAGACAGATCGAACCTATGGCTTGAATATTATATTGGCTTAATGAACTATACATGTAAGGTAGTTATATGCATGATAAAATGTTGTCAACTGCAATTGAAAATCGCTTGCCATTTTGCAGAAACTGTATTGCACTATTATATGACTTGATATTTACTTTGGGCCATAAGATTTTACAGTACAATACATGACTTTACAATACATAATTACTGCAATACAAATTTCTTACATGATTATTCATGTATTGCAGATTAATAACCATTGTTTACGTTGTTATGATTATGCCTCGCTAAGTTATACTTAGCGTGTGTTTTGTATCACACGTAGGTACCTCGAACTAGATAGTAGAGGAGGAGCTACACATCGTTGGATCAAGTTAGCCTGCATTATCAGTAAGTTTCACCACATCCTAGTCTAGTGGGGCATGTGTAGATATTAAACAAGTGGCTATTTTGTATGATCTAGAAACATGACTTAGTTTGAGGAATTAAGAATATTAGAAAAGATATTTCAAATGATTTTAAACTTAGTTGGTTGTTTATCGCGTAGTGATTTTAAAATCAAGAAATGGTCTAGGCAGCACACATAGTTTTCACCCTGAATTATATTTTCTTTTTAGTAACTGCTTAAAGTATTTTATAAACTAATTTAGGGTCAACACTAGGTGACTCTAGATAGATTTGTAATTTAGTGAAAACTGAGAAAGGGTTGTTTAATCAAATTGGTTTTGCATAAAAAAATTTACAAGTCTAAAAAGCAGTATAAATCAGTCAATAACATCTTTAATGTGTATTCAAATGTCGAATATAGGTTGAGGGTGTTACAGTTCTAGCACAAATTCAGCACATCAAATTAACCCCTCCACACTTAAACCTAACATTGTCCTCAATGTTCCCTAACCTACATGCAGAAAATAAAAAGTATGCAAATAAAAGGTTAAGGGAGAAAAGTGCTCCCTCATGCGGCATGTGGCGGTGTAGGGGTATAGAGGGTCTAACTCTGTGTGCTTGAAGAATGCCCTTTGGTTTGCCTCTACTCATTGCATCCAATATTCCAAGCGAGCTAGACGTTGCTCGGAGGTGATGGCTTGCGAAGATGAGGCTTCCTCTGTGGTTCTATAAGGCGACTTTATGACAAAGTTCCCCCTTGCATCCTTATCGAGCATCATCATTGTTTGTAAGCAATTGATGTCGATTAGTTCCATTTGTCTCACTACCTGCAGCTTAGTATTTGCGTCAAGCACGCAGTCTTTGAAAGCTAAATGACAAATACAAGAACCAAGGATCAAGGGCTTACTTTTCTGATTTTCTACGACAGCAAGTTACTGCATGAACCAATAGCTGAGGTTTACTTTTCTCCCCTTTATCATGCACCAAAGGACAAAAAATTCGGCTTTATTTAATCAGCTTGCCGAGTTCACTCTACCGGAGAATGAATATGCTAGGAATCGATAGATGTATGTTATCACCGAATTTTTTAGTTCATGATCTTTCGAGTGGCTTGGGTTATACCCCAAGGTGCTCATCGACATTCTTGGAAGAGGATTGCGGGCTCAAAATTTATTCTATAGTTTCACAAGCTCAATAAATAGTCATTAGATAGTGCATGATCGTTAGATATAAAGACCATGGCAAGATTAAATTTCGTAATGGATAAAGAAAATTTGTTGTTCGACAATCAGAGTTTAATAACATTAGGATCATTTAAATCAACAAACCCTTCATCTTTAAACTCAAAGGTAGCATAAAATTCCCATAACAGTTCGGCATAAATTAGAAAGTAATAGTCATGTAGTTCATCCAACCAATTGCATGAAAGTAATTTCTTACCTTCTCTAACAATCCAAGCCTAGAAAAAGTTTCATGATAAATGTACTTACAGCCTTGGATGGTTCTTTTTTTTGTATGTCGGCTAACCTTTTCTTGTGTTTCGATAACGTGAATGTAAGGTTGTTGACATGGGCAGCATTGATTGGAGGGGCTGCGTGTGGTGGGGGTTGTGAGTGAGAGAGGAGGAGGCACAAACTGGTGGCTGCTCGAGCTGCTCTTCGACCAGTGGCTGTTCGAGGTATCTTCTTCCATCCGTCCTTGCTTGACACTTCGTTCTTGGCATGCTTGAATGATTTCTTGGTGAGATTTCATTTGTTGTTTAGAAGATCCTTAAGAAAAGAGAAAGAGAAATCCTTTTCTTGTAGAACAAGAACAAGGGTGAATTTATGAAAGAAGATAGTAGATGAAAAGTGAAAAGGTTATATATCTTTATAAAGAATCTCAAATTCTTGGAAAACAAGAAAGGTGAAAGATGGAAAGTTTTGATTAGATTAAAAGACTTAAAATGATATACTTTTAAATTAAAGCAAACCTTTCCCTCATTCATTCTAAATTTTCGACACCTATCTTGTAGGAAGAAAGGCCAAAAAAATTCACCAATTTTTGCTTTTCCACCGGTGGTAAAAATTCCCTCAAAAAATTTTCATGAAATTTTCACAGCGTGGGCACGCCTTATTCTTCAAGTGTTTCTACATGGTTCAGTTTCAGCAGGCGTGGACACGCCTTATTTTCAGAGTGTTTCTGTCCCCTGTACATAATAAATAAAAATTGCATTAATTAATGAAACTAAAATATATAAAAACTTAAACTAAGGATATAATAATAATAAAAATCGTCGGTTGCCTCCCAAGAAGCGTCTTTCTTTAATATCTTTGGCTAGATGTAACCCCCTTTAATCCTCATATCGCGGTTCTTCCAAATTGGTCGTTTCTTCATTCTTCTCAACAAATCCTTCATAAAATGGCTTCAATCGATGTTCATTTACCTTGAAGACCTTGTTGATGTGCATGTCTTGTATCTCAACTACACCATTAGCAAATATGTTAGTGACAACAAAAGGTCTTTCCCACCTAGATTTTAACTTTCCCGAAAATAATTTCAATCCAGATTTGTAAAGTAAAACTTTTTGCCCAATTTTGAAATTTTTTCTAGAAATCATTTGATCATGGAAGGCATTTATTTTTCCTTGTAGTTAGTTGCATTGTTGTAGGTATCATTGCGAATTTCTTCAAGTTTTTGTATTTGCAACTTCTTATGATAATCGGCTTCGTCGATCTTCATGTTGAATCGCTTGATTGCCCAATAGGCTTGATGTTCCAATTCAACATTTAAATTACATACTTTTTCGTAGATCATCTGGTAAGGGAATATTCCTATGGGACCTTTATAGGCTGTCTGATATGCCCACAAAGCATTGTTGAGACGTAGACTCCAATCTCAACGTGTGGGTTTGACTGTCTTTTCTAATATGGACTAGATTTCTCTATTAGACACTTCGACTTGACCGTTGGTTTGAGGATGATATGCGGTCGAGACTCAGTGTACCGCGTTGTACTTTTTAGCAAGTTCTTAATGATTTTGTTGAAAAAATATGTCCGTTGATCGTTTATGATGGCCTTGGGTGTCCCAAACCTGGAAAAGATATTGGTCCTGACAAAATGGACAACAACTTTTGAATCACCAATTCAGGTAGCTCTAGCTTCTACCCACTTCGATACATAATCAACGTCCAAAAGTATACATGTATTATTGAATGAGGAAGGAAAAGGACCCATAAAATCTATACCCCAAACATCAAAGATTTCATATAATAAAATTGGTGTTTGTGGCATTTGATTTTGGCGTCCTACATTACCTTTCCTTTAGCATTTCTCGCAAGATTTGCAGAACATGTATGTATCTCGAAATAAAATGGGCCAATAAAATCCACTCTCTAGTACCTTGTGAGCCATCTTCTTTAAAGCGAAGTGTCCTCTACAATTATCGGTGTGGCAAAATTAGAAGATTGAATGAGCCTCATGTTGGTGTTCGTATCGGCAGATTATTTGATCAGCCTCTATCTTCCATAGGTATGGATCATCCCATATGTAATATATCCCATACGTAATATTTGGCATCACTTCTTATTTTGTCTCTTTCATCCCAAAAACACTTGCAAAACCAAATAAGAACCGAATTAAGGGCTTTAAGATAGATTAATGTGCTAAAACATAGGATTTAATACATGAAAAACATGCAAATTAGTGACTTATCATGATGTGGGTCGGTGAGAGTCTAGGGGAGACAATTGCCTTTGGTTGAGTTGGCTTATTAAAACAGTTTTGGGCATGTGCGCAGTGGGCGCCGTTTGAAACATTGAGTGGTAAGGAATGATATGTTAGTTGTTTTAGGCTAATAATGGTAAGGAATGTGTTACCTATTTGAATGTAGCTTCAGATCTTCAAGAATTCTACGTGGAATTGAGGCTTAGGGAAGTTGCATGTACCATTGATAAATGGGCACTCTTGAAGGTTTCGCCTAGAAAAAAGGTGATGCGCTTTGAGCACAAGGAAAATTTGAAGCTGGGGTTGTTAAGTCAGATGTGGCATAAGGATGTGAAGATTGAGGGATTTATCGGTTGAGGTTATCTCCCGAGTTGAAGGGGGTTCGTGATATGTTTTTTGTATCGGAGCTGCGGGAGTTGGTGGCTAGATTCATTGCATATTGTGTTTGAAAAGGATGCTGAGTGGTGTGGGCATGTATGGTGACGGAGAGCATGCAGAGTTCTAGGTTCTTGTAGCAAATGAAGTAAGGGTAAAGTTTTGTCAAGGTGTTGTGGTGTTATGACGATTTTGAGGAATCCATGTGGAAGGACAAGTTGGAGATGATGGAGTGGTTTTGTCGTCTGATCTACTGGTCAAATTTCAAGGATGAAATTTCTTAAGGAGGGGAGAGTTGTAATGCCCTAGTTTTGGGCCTAGATGTTAATTGGGCCAAATAGATGGTTTGAGGAACTGAATTAGAGGATTCAAGTAAGTTTTGGGATTAATTCTTAATAAATATTTTTAAAAGAGTTAAAATATGGAAAATGGCTTAAAATCTTTATTTATTATATAAAGATATATGGTGAAATCAATTTTGGCTATTTTAAATGATTTTAAAATGCAATAAATGGGCTTGCAAAATTAATTGGATAATTAATGCTTAAAACAAATTTGACGTAACTTTTCTCCAAAAGATTTTAACTCCAATTCTCTCTAGCCAAACACTAATTCCTTCTCCAAAATCTTCAGGTAAAATCTTATTTTAATTAATCTTTTGATTTCAATCGAGTATATAATGATTTTCTTATCAAATCATATTGTTTTCTCATTGTTTTATTACACAAATTCATCCAATTAAGGGGAAAAGCCATCAATTAGAGGTGAGGTTCATCCTTCTCCACTAATAAAAGGTTCTTTACTGAAATTCCCAAGTTATTGGTCCTTTACATGTGTTTTCTAATGAGATTTTATGGTTATAATGGAATTAATTGATTTAATTAGGGTTTAATTGTGGAAATTGATGAGATTTCGAATTGAATATGATTTGATTTGTTCTTGATTGAATTGGATCATGATTTTGGATGTTAATAATTGGGTTTTGGCAATGGAATCCTGAAACTATATGAATATCCAATTTTCTAAGTTGTTGGTTATGAGTTTTTGAGGAGTTGTGGGTGTTTAATGTTTGTTGGAGGCATAGTGATGATATTAATGTGTTTTTGGATGGTAATTGATGTTAATTGATAGTTGATATCCATATGTTGTGGCTAGATAAAGTTTGTGAGTTGTTTGGTGATGTTTTCAATTAGTTTGGAAGGGTAATTGTTGAGATTTGGTGAGGATTATAGCAATTGGATGTTGCTGGGTTGTGAATGTATTTTGATGTGTTAGAACCTCTATTTAGTGATGGTTAAAATAGGGGAGGTTGGTCCTCAAGCTTGAACGGACGTTCCGGAAGCTTTGGAGGTGTGTTTACCGTGTCGACAAGCGAGGCCTTGCGTGTCGGTGAGTGAGAACATGTTTTCAGCATTTTCAAAGGTTTGAAATTTTTTTGGAGGTTTAGATCAAGTTTGAAATTCTGGTCTAAGGTCGAAAGTAAGTAAAGGATGAATTCTCTCTCGAAACTCGCTTAGGAAATTGATTTTTATGCACTTGTTTTAAAAGGTTTAAGTTACTCACTGTATATGCATGTTTTGAGCATGGTTTAATGCTCAAAATTGATTATAAAAAGATGATGATGCATTGTGAGGTAATGTAAGTGTTGTTAATGTTTTTGAACATTGCTTTAGTGCAAGGTTCATTGCATTGGTTTAATGTTTTTTTATGATGCATATGAAAACAGTGGATGAATGATAATGAAATGAATTATATTGAAAAGTGATGATTTGAAAAAGGTTTTGGGATGTGTATCAAATATAATTGGCTTGCCATAGGATTTAACAGTGCAATATAAAAAGGTCCCTTGGATGTCTAGGGGTTTATACGGTGTACCGAATACTCCATCAAAGTACCCTAACAGTTGAGGGGTTTATACGGTGTACTGAAGACTCCTGTTAGTGGGTTGTACATCTATCGATGAGAGGTGTAGAGGGGTTTATAAGGTGTACCGAGAACTCCATCACGGGTATCACAACGGTTGAGGGGTTTATGTGTACCAAAAACTCTTGTTGGTGGGCCTTTTAGATGCCGGTAGTTTGTATGTTAAGTGTTAGGTGAACACTTGCTAAATCCGTGTATTTGATGTTTTGTCATGATTGTAAAATGAAGTTGTGGAGGAATTTCTTGTAAAGTGGAGTTGTGGAGAGATGTCTTGTAAAGTGGAGTTGTGGAAAGATGTCTTGTAAAGTGGAGTTGTGGAGAGATGCATTGTAAAGTGGAGTTATGGAGAAATAGCTTGTAAAGCGGAGTGGTGGGGAATGATCACTAGTAAGCCAATGTAATTGATAATGTGCCATGAAATGGATGATATGATTTAATGTTAGTTTAACATGTCTTACTCTTTAAGCCTAGCATTGGTAGTATGTTTGGGAAAGCTTAAATCGAGGTTAGCAATTGGAATTTTGTTGGTAATTCATGAGATGAACTGCATATGTTTTAATCTGAATGTTTTGGAAATGTTAAGTGCATGGTTTTGTTAAGGCATGATGTTGAAATGATGTTTTAAAAGAGTTTTGGAAAGTGGTTTGTGAAAAAGATTGTAAATGGTTTTAAATGCATTGATGATGTTTTGTTTTAGAGCACTCCTCACTAATCCTAGTGTGCTTACGCTCTCTTTGTCCATCAATGCATAGAACTAAAGGTTGGAGGCAGCGAGCAAGCGAGGGAATCCAAGGACTCGAACAATTAAAAGTATGGTTTTTGGACTAGACTAGTAGTAATAAAGGCAATGGGGTTTATTGTTGATTGGGAGTGAGTTTTGTTAAACTCCTTGTTTTGTGCAAGTTTATAATGTTGTTCGTTTTGTAAATGGCCTTTAAAGTTTGGTTTAATCATGGATTATGCTTTGAACCTTTGGGACGAATGGCTTTTAGCAAGCATGCCTCTAGAACTTGGTTTGGAGTATGATGCTTTGTTATGATCATGTTTCTTTGAGATATTAACATGTTTTGGTTCCTAGAATAGTTGTGTAATACCCTGGTTTCAGGCCTAGCGGTTTAAGGCTAGTTAGACGATCTAGTGGACCATGTTAGAGATTTGAGTCGAATTCAGGAGCAAATATTTTTCTGAAACGTAAAAATATGGAAAAATGATTAAAAAACCTATTTTAATATATTAAAAATATTGGTGAAAGCAACTTTGGAAAATGAGGCTTGGAAGGGTGACATTTTGGTTAGTGACCAAAATGCAATTTTTGAAAACTATTTTTAAAGGTGAATGTTTTGTAAAGAGTCAAAACTTTGAATCTTTAAGGATCTATTTTATCATTTGGTCTAATATGAGTTTTCTCTTAATTAGGATTAGTTTTGAAAGAGTTTTAATTAAATTAATTAAAAAGGATTTAGTTAAAAACGTAGTTATTTTTCCAAATCACAATTTGACGTAACTTTCTTTCTCTCATATTTTCTCTCAAAATAATCTCAGCCAAACACTCTTTTTCCTATCAGAGATTCAAGATAATGATCTTGTTTCTTAATCCTTTGATTTTCTAAATGATTATTTAACTTGTTTTCTCTAAAATCTTATTGAATCTCATTGTTTTTCAAGAGGAAAACATCCAATTAAGGGGAAACTCACTCATCAGAGGTAAGTTTGGTTCTTCTCCTCTAATGAAAGGTTCTTTACTGAAATTCTCAAGTTCTTGACTCTTTACATAGGTTTTCTAATAGGTTTTAAGTAATTAATTATGGGATTTTGCTTAATTGAGGTTTATTTGATGGAATCTTGTGATTTTCGAATTGGATCTGTTTTTCCAGTGTTAAGGATTGATTTCAATCTTATTTTGGATGTATTATAATATGGATAAGTTTTTTTTAACAATGGAATCCCGAAATTTGGTTGAATCTCTAATTGTTAGGTTGTTAGTTAAGGGTTTTTGGGTTGTTCTTGGAGTTTAATCTTTGCTGAAAGTAAAAGGATGTTGTAAAAGGGTTTTTAGATGTTATTTGATGAAGTTTGATGTATTGAATCGTTATATTATGGTTGGGTTAAGATTGAGAAGTTTTTTAGGTTGATTTCGGTAAGTTTTGGATGAGTTTTGAGTGGGCATTTTGAGAGCTGCGGGATTTTGGTTTGAAATAGAGAGTTGGATGCATTTTAATGCATGTTTCCTCGGATGTGAGCATGTGTGATTCATGTTTTATTCGTAAACATGGTTGGTTTTACTTACTGTAAATGCATGATTTTTAAGTACACATGCAGTGGTTTGAAAGTATATTAAATGCTAGTGAGCATTTATGAAATTGGGCCTGATCGGGTCGATGGTTCAAGAGAATCGGTTTAGGCAATTCTAATAGTTTCAGGAAAAATAAATTTATGAAATTAATTATGGGATAAAATAAAATATGGGAAATTGTTTTAAATTACTTAATTAATATTTTAAGTAATTTGGTGAAGTCAATTTGAGGTAATTAAATTTGATTTTTAGAAATTTTGGTCTAGTGACTAAATTGAAGTTTTCAAAACTATTTTTGGTGACTATGTAACACCCCGGTTTTGGGCTTAGATGTTTTAAGGTTGGTTCGAAGGTTCGGTGGACCGCTATTAGAGTTTCGGGTTAGTTTCAGGATTTAATTGGATTAAATATTTTTCGAGGTGATAAAATTTCGGGAAAATATTCTAAAATCATTATTAAATATATTAAGGATATTGGTGAAATCAATTTTGTAAAATTAGATTTGGAAATCAGACATTCTGGGATGGTGACCAAAATGCATGTTTTGAAAACTGTTTTTTAAAGGTGACTAAAATGAAAAGGGTCAAATTGTTAGAATATTTAAGGAGCTATTTTACCAAGCTTTTTTTGATGATTTCACCCTTAATTAAAGATATTTTAACTTGTGTTTTAATGATAATTAAAAAGGGGTTTTAGTTAAAAAGTTAGTTAAGCTCTTTAAAGAAAATTCATGTAACTTTTCTCTCAACTTTTATCTCGACTCTCTCCTCAGCCAAACACTCAAGTTTCATCAAAATCCAGAGGTGAGGTGTCTTTTAACTTGTTTTTGCAAAATCTCATTCTCGTGTTTTCTTAGCTTTTATCAAACCAATTGAGGGAGAAATCTCACAATAGGGGTAAGGTTCGTGATCTCCTCTATTGTATGGTTCATTACTGAAATTCCCAAGTATTTGATCCTTGATTTATTGATTGTAAATGATTTACCAATGTTTGATTGAGTGAATTGGGTAAAATTGATGTAACAAGGTAATTTTCGAAGTAGATCTGTTTTTCCTGTGTTTAAGATTGATTTAATACATATTTTGGATGTATTATGATGTTGATAGGTTGTTTTTATCAATAGAATCCCGAAACTCTTGGATCTCTAATTGTTTAGGTTGTTAGATTTGAGTTTTTGTGATGATATTCGAGTTTAATCTTTGTTGGTAGTAAAAAAATGTTTGGAAAGGGTTTTTGGATGATAATTGATGTTTATTGATGAGTTGAATTGTTGTTTTATTGGCTGGGTTAAGCTTCAAAAATGTTTGATGATTATTTCGGTTTATTTCAGATGGTTTCTAGGTGGGCAACTTGAGAGTTGCGGGGTTTTGCCTTGAGGCAGTGGTTTGAATGCATAATGATGCATTCATCCTCTGGTTTTATGTGTTTAAAATAGGGGAAAATCAAGGCGAAGAAGCCTGACGTTGTTTGTTGCTTGCCGGGAACTTGTATCGCATTGGTTAGGAAGGTGATGCGTATCAATGAGTGAAAACTGGTTTTAGATGCTTTACAAAGGTTTGTAAAGGTTGTTGGGAGTTTAGAGTAAGCGTGAAATGCTTACCTAAGCTCGAAAGTAAGTTTCCCTTATTTTGCTCTTGAATATCGGCTTGGATATGAGCATGTTGTTTGCATGTTTTGGTGACAAACATGGTATGATTTACTTACTGGAAATGTATGATTTTGAGTACATATGTAGGGGTTTAAAAGTATATTAAATTCTATTGAGCATTGGTTTTCATTCCGGTTGGGAATGTGTTATTGCATTGGCAATGAGATTTGCATATGTAATGTTTTGTTTAATGCATTATAAAGCAGTAAGTAAATGGTTTGTAAATGGTATATTGACTATGTGACATGGTGAAAACAATAGGATATAGTTGGCATGCCATAGGATTAAAAGTACACTATAAAATATGAACAAAATCGATCGTGGCCATGGGTCCTTGAGGTATGGCGGATTAACGAGGCCACTCGGATTATTGGGACCTCATTTTGGGCATGCGGTTCAACTAGGCAAGGGTGAAATCTTGTGGTGATCTTGTGGTTTAACTAGGTAAGGTCGGTACTATTGCAGTTTAACTAGGCAAGGGTGAAATCTTGTGGTTTAACTAGGCGAGGGTGTCAAATATTGTGGTTTAACTAGGCAAGGTTTGGGATATCAAGCAGTTTAACTAGGCATGGTATGAGAGATTCGTGTATCCGATATGTATAAGATAGAGGTGGTCTATCCAGGTCACTAAAAATGCCAATATATGAGAAAGTTCATGTGT
The DNA here is from genome assembly GCA_019671005.1 of Hibiscus mutabilis. Taxonomy (NCBI): domain Eukaryota; kingdom Viridiplantae; phylum Streptophyta; class Magnoliopsida; order Malvales; family Malvaceae; genus Hibiscus; species Hibiscus mutabilis. The sequence continues at coordinate 20,625,778 of CM033744.1, read as the reverse complement.
TGAACCTATTTTAATGCTTCGGAGATTTAAGCATTGTTTATGATTTAATGCTTTAGAGATTTAAGCATGGAATGTACATGATGTTGAATAAAAGTTATGTTTTGATTCAGTTGGAATCATGGAAAAATGCTTAGGTTGTAAGCATGTTTGGGAAAACAAGCATATGGTTTTCAAATGGCTTTTAATGCATCATTGTTGTATGAGCATCCTCACTGAGTAAGTGTGCTTACGCTCTCTTTTTCCTAGTGATGCAAAGCATTATGGTTTGGGGCAGTAAGAGGCAAGGCTAAGCGATCCAAGGACAGTTACAAGTTTGAGTACGGACTCGGTTTATATTTTGGTCAATAAGGCAATGTGTTCGCCATGGTTTTTGGGAGTTGTAATTTTGTTTCCTTATGGATTTAAAGTATGTTTCCATGTTGGTTTTTTAGGATGGTTTGATGTTGCTAAGTTTGATGTCAATCCTTGCTTTTAGTTGTGGATAATTGCTTGCCTAGGTATGCATCTAGAACCTCCTTATTGATTGTCATGTTGTGATGGTTTGAGCAAGTTTATTATGCTATGTTGGTTGTGTTGGCATGTTGCTTATGCTGAGAATGGCCTATTTGAGTATTTTCGTATGTTTGGCAAAGTGGTTTAGGAAGCAAGCCTCTAGAGTAATTCTTTGATAGTAGGAAGTTGTGTTGGATGTTTGATCCTAGCATAGATGTGAGTTTATGTGTTTATAATTGATTGTATGCATGTATGCAAGTTGCTAGGACCCAAATGCCTCTAGATTCGAGTGGAAAACCAGCTAAGCTTGACATTATAGGCCCAGACGTACCGATATATATGGGACCGTACCAGTACGGCTAGGCAATTTTGGGCAAGGCATTTCGGTACGGGTGAAGGTGTTTCGATACGGTTTAATGCTACTGGAATGCCACCTTTTGGAATGAGCCTGCTTACCGAAACACCACTTGACCGTATCAGTACGGTTTTAATGAAATAAAAAGGAATCTTTGTATTCGTAGTAGCGTACCGGTACGGGGTTGGTCGTATCAAAATGATGGATGCAAAACCGTATCGATATGATACTTAGAGTATTGATACGGTGACCTTTATTTCTGTTAATGTCATGGAAATGCATTTTTGGTTTCTTCTGTTTTGGTCCCTAAATCTTGTTTTATCAATTGAATGAGTATGGTTGATCGTATTAAGCTGATTTTTGACACGTAAGCGTGAAATATGGTTAATTAATGCTTGGTAACTTAAAATTGGGAAAAGTCCCTGTAAATTGTTGGGTTTGCAATTTAGTCCCTAAATTGTGTCATGTTCAATTGGATATCGTATCGGTGCTCGTTTGTGTTGAGTTATCACCTGTAGATAGTATGTAAATGTAGGAATGTAACAATGGATCTAGTCAAGATAAAAAGAAAAAAATTGGATGCGTTTTAGGTTTCGTCTTCCTGGTTTACTTCAGTAAACCTAATGTAGCTTACTGGGTTCGGTCTTGCGACTAGGCCGGGTCGAGGAGGTTATATTTGTTGGTATCAAAGCCAAGTTTACGAAAATTTGGGATATTGTTGCTTGATTAGCTGATGTTGTATGAATTGCACGGTGATTGTTTAATATCATTGATAAGTGTTCAAAAGTACTATTTTTCTTACCCTTTTTACTCATATTATTGTTAGACTTAGGCTCATATTAGTTGAATAATTAGCCATTCATGCATTAATCCATGTTTACTTCCATCGTTGAGCTTGATTACATAACTTGGTAGTTTTTGTGGGAAAAGATGTTGCTTTGGTATGTTTTGTGTGTATGTGCAGGATCACTTGCCAAAGCAGGGCTAGAGCTAGTTCCCAGAGCAATGCATGAAGGAGACGCCAAGCTAGTTGCCAGGGCAATGCATGAAGGAGACGCCGAGCTAGTTGCCAGGGCAATTTTCGACAAGAGCAAAGGTGATATGGTAGTCGAAATTGATGGCTAGACAAGCCGAAGATGACGTGGAGCAAAGCCCAAACCCAAAGGAATTTGATTTCCATGCAGATATTAAAGAAGAATTAAATTCCAAGAAGATAGGAGAAGTTCTAGTAGGAATATAATTATAATAAAGAATTATATTCTTTAAAGATAATTTAAGTCCAACTTAACTTCCTCCTCAAAGAAGGACTTTGGCCTAGCCCTATAAATAAGAGGGAGATTTCGACAATCCATAGAGAGAGAAAGAGAGGGGAATTTCGACAACTCCAAGGGGGGCAAGAGGAGAGAATTTTCGACAAGCATCTAGGGCAAGGAGGATTTCGACAAGCCTCCTTCTTTATCTTTTCTTTCTTGTTCTATTGGGCTCATGCTAGGGATTAATTATCTTGTGTTTCTTTGGAACCTAGCCATGAACTAAATCTATTTGGCTATGGTTATTGTGTTTTGTGGTTGTGAGAAACTATTGGATTTTTTTAGGTAATAAGAGTTTGCACTTTTCAATTTCAAGGTTTATTCATTCTTTGTTCTTATTCTTGTTTGCGAGTGAATTGGGAGTGGATCTCGTAACTTCATCTATTTATCTAATATCGGGAGAGTTAGATTCAAGAAACGAATGAATATGATATTTATTCAATCTATTGATGGTGAAGATTAATCCGGCTTAGGAATAATTTAAGGATTTCAATGGCTAAGAGGAGCGCAAGATTGGTTGTTGTTCACCCTTGATTCACGCAGGGATGTATTATCAAGGCATACACAAGTAGCTAGAGTTTCGACTTAGGGATAAGAAGAAACCATTGAAGAACGCTCTGCCGAACCTTGAAGATTGCTTCCCAGACGCCCAAGTAGTTGCCCAACTAGTCGCCCAGGCAACCATCGATTAGTTGCGAAGGCAACCCCGTTGTGCAAGTTGCCCGTGCACTCTTTTACCAAGACAATCCAATCGGCTATCACACCTCAACTAATGATAACCTCACCTATCTCTCTCTCATTTGATCTCATCTTTTCTTTTACTTTATTGCTTTTTAGTTTAGTTATTAGTTAAACTCCTATAATCCTTTATTTGTGTTTTTACTTTTTACAGTGCAAGAGACTAGATTCTTGAAGTGGCACCAATCCCTGTGGAGACGATATCTTTTATACTATAACTTGCAACGTGTATACTTGCACAATTGCGTAGCACTTATTACGCGCAACAAGTTTTTGGCGCCATTGCCGGGGATTGGCAATAGCGACTTTGTTTTTCTTTTCTTGCACTTTATTTTTACTTTTCTTGTTTAAGATTCAAAGGGCTAACAAACTTTTGTTTTGCATTGGTATATGACCAGGGCGAGACTGACTACACCAGAATATCCCTTTGATCCATAAATCGAACGAACCTTACAAAGACTTAGACGAACGATGAGAGTAGCAATGGCTAATCAAGATGGCAATATGAATCAAGATGTTATAGCAGAAGGAGGAGTGATTCTTGCACGAAACAGAACTATTCGAGACTATCTTGAAAAAGATCTCGATGGACTTAATCCAGGAGTTGTTGCACCTGAAATTGAAGCCAACCACTTTGAGTTAAAACCGGTAATGTTTAATATGATCAACATAATTAGTTAATTTGGTGGCTCAGCAACTGAAGATGCACGACAACATCTGAAATCTTTCCTCGAGATTTGCAACTCGTTCAAATTACACGGAGTCACCCCCGATGTCTTACTATTAAGATTATTCCCCTATTCACTAAGGGATAGGGCGAAAGCATGGTTGAATAGCATTCCTGCCGGATCAATAGTATCTTGGACCGATCTTTGTCGTGATTTCCTTGCTCGATTTAATCCTACAAATTTAACTGATAAACTTCGTAACAACATTACTTCTTTTCGGCAGGCAGATGATGAATCCATGTATGAGGCTTGGGAGCGATATAGAGAACTTCTACACAAATGCCCCCTACACGGATTCCCGGTGTGGACTCAAGTAACAATGTTTTACAACGCCGTGAATACACCAACAAGGATGATGCTAGATGCCTCGGCAAACGGCATGCTCCTAGATAAGTCGCCGGAGGAAGCAATGCAAATTTTAAACAGGCTGGACAAGAATGATTATCAATTCCCGTCTACTAGAAGAGGAGGAGTTAGACGCCAAGCCATAATACATGAACTAGGATCATCAGATTCAATTTCGGCACAATTGTCCACTTTAACCAAGATGGTCCAGAACATGCAAAAACCTAACAACACACATGAAGTCAAGGTAATGGATTCTTTTTGTGAGTTATGTGGTGATAACCATGATTCTTCTGAATGTATGCAGAATCTGGAATCCAGCTTCTATGTGGGGAATTACAATCGGAACAACAATGTGATGTCCAATACATACAATCCAGCTTGGAAGAAGCACCCGAATTTTTAATGGAGTAATCCCAACAATGCTCTAAACCAGAACAATCAGAATGCAAAAGCATCGGGATTCCAGCAGAATATGCCACGACAACAGTTACCGCAGCAACAACCGACAACATCTAGTTCTTTGGAAAATTCTCTAAATGCTTTTATGATGAAAACTGAATCTTATATGGCTGAGAATAGTAACTTCATAAAAAGAACTGATGCTTTTATTAATAGGACCGAGATGAGATTGTAAAACCAAGAGGCAGCAATCAAATCATTGGAAAATCAAGTCGGACAGTTTGCTCAAAATCTGAATACTAGAACGCAAGAAGGTTTACCTAGCGATACTGAAGTCGTAAGAGGAACTGGCCATGAGCAATGTAAGGCAATCACTACTAGAAGTGGTCAACAACTTAGAGAGGCTCAAGCCCGCTCATCAAACAAAACTCCACAAAAAGATCAAGACGAACCTAGCGGCAAAGCCTCAAATGCTGAACCAAGAATTGTCGCGGCAACCGGCAATAAGCATGCCTCGGCAACCGATGATAAGGATGCTTCGACAACTTGCAATAAGCATGCCTCGACAACTTCAGTCATCCCGACAATACCGTCAATCAGGTTCCAAACCAATGAAAGTATCGAAGATATCCGACTTCCACCACCATTCCCACAAAGGTCGAAGCGACAAAAGCAAGAATACAAATTCAAGAAGTTTCTTGATATCCTAAAGCAAGTCAACATCAACTTGCCATTGGTGGAAGCAATTGAACAAATGCCAAACTATGCTAAGTTTCTTAAAGACATTGTGTCCAAGAGAACAAGGCTAGGAGAGTTTGAAACAGTTGACGCAACAGAGGGATGCATGGCAATGTTGCACAATCGTATGCCACCCAAGTTGAAGGATCCCGGAAGTTTCACAATACCCTGTTCTATTGGAAATCACTATGTCGGGAAAGCATTATGCGACCTTGGGGCTAGCATAAACTTGATGCCTAAATCAGTTTTCTAGAAACTAGGAATCGGGAAGGCAAGACCTACAACAGTTATGCTATAGCTAGCCGACAAATCCTATGTGCATCCAGAGGGAAAAATCAAGGACATACTGTTAAAAGTTGATAAATTTATTTTTCCCGCTGACTTTATTGTTTTGGATTGTGAAGCATATGAGCATACACACATCATTCTCGGGAGACCATTCCTAGCAACAGGGATAACCTTGATTGATGTTGAAAAGGGATAACTCACAATGAGGGTAAATGACCAGCAAGTTAAACTAAATGTGTTCCAAACAATAAGGCATGCCGATGATCCAGAAGAATGCCAACTTCTTCATGCCACGACACAGTTTAACTTCGACGAGGAATTTAGTTGCCTCGGCAACTACATTGCCGATCAAGAGGAACCTGAGGAGTATGAAGAAACAGTCGATGAGGAACAACAAGAAGAGGCAAATTGGCTAGTCAATCGACCAGGTACATACTTTGAACCACTGGATTACTCAGGTAAGGAAGGTAAACTCGAAAAACCCTCTATTGAACAACCACCGATTCTTGAGTTGAAACAATTGCCAGAGCAACTAAAATATGCATACTTAGGAACCAATAATACATTACCTGTAATTATTTCTTCTAAGTTACAGCCTGAGCAGGAAAAGAAGCTGATCAAGATGTTGAAGCTACACAAAAAGGCAATAAGGTGGACAATTGCCGACTTGAAGGGAATCAGCCCGGCAATGTGCATGCACAAGATTTTGTTGGAAGATGATCACAAACCTTCAATTGAGGCCCAGAGGAGACTGAATCACGCCATGAAAGGGGTTGTAATGAAAGAAATCATCAAGTGGCTTGACGCCGGCATTATATACCCTATCTCCGATAGTACATAGGTAAGTCCGGTACAATGTGTACTGAAAAAGGGAGGTATAACGGTGGTAAGTAATGAAAACAATGAACTCATTCCAACCAGGACTGTGATCGGTTGGAGGGTTTGTATGGATTATCGAAAGCTAAACAAAGCCACTAGGAAAGATCACTTCCCATTACCCTTTATTGATCAAATGCTTGACCGTCTTACAGGTAAACCCTTTTATTGTTTTATTGATGGTTCTTCAGGTTACAATCAAATTGCCATAGCACCAGAAGATCAAGAAAAGACAACCTTCACATGCCCATACGGTACTTATGCCTTCTGAAGGATGCCGTTCGGATTGTGTAATGCCCCGACAACCTTCCAAAGATGCATGATGGCACTCTTTTCAGGCATGGTCAAAGACTTCCTTGAGATCTTCATGGATGATTTTTCTGTTTTTGGTAATGACTTCGACAGCTGTCTCGGCAATTTAGATAGGGTGTTGGCAAGATGTGAAGAAACTGATTTAGTCCTCAATTGGGATAAATGCCATTTTATGGTAGATGAAGGAATAGTGCTCGGCCACAAGATTTCATCCAAGGGAACTGAAGTACACAAAGCCAAGGTGGACGTGATTGAGAGATTACCCCCCACCAAGTTCGGTTAAAGGAATTCGAAGTTTTCTCGGACATGTTGGTTTTTATAGGAGGTTCATTCATAATTTTTCTAAAATCACTAAACCCTTGTGCAATCTGCTTGAACAGGATAAAGTATTCGATTTTGATGATTCTTGCACCCAAGCATTCGAAACCCTAAAGAAAAAGCTTGCCTCGGCACCCATTGTCGTTCCACTAGATTGGACGCTACCTTTTGAGCTCATGTGTGATGCAAGTGATTTCGCGGTAGGAGCAGTCCTAGGCCAACGCACAGGTAAGACCTTATATGTGATATACTATGCTAGTAAAACTCTTAATAGTGCTCAAGTGAATTACACAACAACGGAGAAAGAGTTAATAGCTGTAGTTTTCGCATTTGACAAGTTCCGATCCTATTTGATTGGTACAAAGGTAATTGTTCATACAGACCATTCGACAATCAAATATCTATTTACTAAAAAGGATGCCAAACCTCGTTTGATTCGTTGGATATTACTTTTACAAGAATTTGATATTTAAATTAAGGACAGTGAAAGGAACAAAAATCAAGTGGTCGACCACTTATCACGTTTAGAACGCAATAGGGAGGAGGAAGCAGATCTAGAGATATGCGATGCATTACCGGATGAACAAATTTTAGTTGCCTCGGCAACCATGGACGCACATGCCTCGGCAACCCTCGACGCCTCGGCAACCATGGATGCACATGCCTCAGAAACTCTCGACGCTGCAGCAGCCCTTGACGTGCACGCCTTGGCAATTTTGGGAGCAGTCGCCACGGCAAAGACATGCCTCGCAATACTGCACGTGGATTTAGTTAATTTCCTTGTTTGTTGTATTTTACCTTATGGCATTACTCACCAAGGGAAGAAGCGGTTCCGCCATGATGCTAAGTATTACTTTTTGGGACGAGCCTCTTTTGTTTAAACAATGTGCAGATCAGGTTATACGCCGATGTGTCCTCGAAGAAGAGCAACAAAATGTACTCCGTAATGCCATTCTTCACCCTATGGAGGACATTTTGAGGAACTCGCATCGCGCAGCCAAAGTTTTGCAATCCGGTTTGTATTGGCTAACATTGTACAAAGATTCGCAATCAAATACTTATTTGCTAAAAAGGATGCTAAACCTCGCTTGATTCGCTGATATTACTTTTACAAGAATTTGATATTGAAATTAAGGATGTGAAAGGAACAAAATCAAGTGGTCGATCACTTATCACGCTTGGAACTTCACATGCCCATACGGTACTTATGCCTTTCAAGGATGCCGTTCGGATTGTGTAATGCCCGACAACCTTCCAAAGATGCATGATGGCACTCTTTTCAGGCATGGTCAAAGACTTCCTTGAGATCTTCATGGATGATTTTTCTGCATTTTTGGTAATGACTTGACAAATTTGTCTCGCAATTTAGATAGGGTGTTGGCAAGATGTGAAGAAACTGATTTAGTCCTCAATTGGGATAAATGCCATTTTATGGTAGATGAAGGAATAGTGCTCGGCCACAAGATTTCATCCAAGGGAACTGAAGTACACAAAGCCAAGGTGGACGTGATTGAGAGATTACCCCCCACCAAGTTCGGTTAAAGGAATTCGAAGTTTTCTCGGACATGTTGGTTTTTATAGGAGGTTCATTCATAATTTTTCTAAAATCACTAAACCCTTGTGCAATCTGCTTGAACAGGATAAAGTATTCGATTTTGATGATTCTTGCACCCAAGCATTCGAAACCCTAAAGAAAAAGCTTGCCTCGGCACCCATTGTCGTTCCACTAGATTGGACGCTACCTTTTGAGCTCATGTGTGATGCAAGTGATTTCGCGGTAGGAGCAGTCCTAGGCCAACGCACAGGTAAGACCTTATATGTGATATACTATGCTAGTAAAACTCTTAATAGTGCTCAAGTGAATTACACAACAACGGAGAAAGAGTTAATAGCTGTAGTTTTCGCATTTGACAAGTTCCGATCCTATTTGATTGGTACAAAGGTAATTGTTCATACAGACCATTCGACAATCAAATATCTATTTACTAAAAAGGATGCCAAACCTCGTTTGATTCGTTGGATATTACTTTTACAAGAATTTGATATTTAAATTAAGGACAGGAAAGGAACAAAAAATCAAGTGGCCGACCACTTATCACGTTTAGAACGCAATAGGGAGGAGGAAGCAGATCTAGAGATATGCGATGCATTACCGGATGAACAAATTTTAGTTGCCTCGGCAACCATGGACGCACATGCCTCGGCAACCCTCGACGCCTCGGCAACCATGGATGCACATGCCTCAGAAACTCTCGACGCTGCAGCAGCCCTTGACGTGCACGCCTTGGCAATTTTGGGAGCAGTCGCCACGGCAGCACATGCCTCGGCAATACTCTGGTACGTGGATTTAGTTAATTTCCTTGTTTGTGGTATTTTACCTTATGGCATTACTCACCAAGGGAAGAAGCGGTTCCGCCATGATGCTAAGTATTACTTTTGGGACGAGCCTCTTTTGTTTAAACAATGTGCAGATCAGGTTATACGCCGATGTGTCCCTGAAGAAGAGCAACAAAATGTACTCCGGTAATGCCATTCTTCACCCTATGGAGGACATTTTGGAGGAACTCGTACCGCAGCCAAAGTTTTGCAATCCGGTTTGTATTGGCCAACATTGTACAAAGATGCCCAAGACTTTTACAAGCAATGTGATCGTTGCCAGAGGACGGGCAATATCTCTAGACGACATGAGATGCCACTCCAGAACATCATCGAGGTGGAATTGTTCAATGTGTGGGGGTAAATAACCTTGATTGATGTTGAAAAGGGATAACTCACAATGAGGGTAAATGACCAGCAAGTTAAACTAAATGTGTTCCACACAATAAGGAATGCCGATGATCCAGAAGAATGCCAACTTCTTCATGCCACGACACAGTTTAACTTCGACGAGGAATTTAGTTGCCTCGGCAAATACATTGCCGATCAAGAGGAACCTGAGGAGCATGAAGAACCGGTCGATGAGGAACAAAAAGAAGAGGCAAATTGGCTAGTCAATCGACCAGGTACATACTTTGAACCACTGGATTACTCAGGTAAGGAAGGTAAACTCGAAAAACCCTCTATTGAACAACCACCGATTCTTGAGTTGAAACAATTGCCAGAGCAACTAAAATATACATACTTAGGAACCAATAATACATTGCCTGTAATTATTTCTTCTAAGTTACAGCCTGAGCAGGAAAAGAAGCTGATCAAGATGTTGAAGCTACACAAAAAGGCAATAAGGTGGACAATTGCCGACTTGAAGGGAATCAGCCCGACAATGTGCATGCACAAGATTTTGTTGGAAGATGATCACAAACCTTCAATTGAGGCCCAGAGGAGACTGAATCATGCCATCAAAGGGGTTGTAATGAAAGAAATCATCAAGTGGCTTGACGCCAGCATTATATACCCTATCTCCGATAGTACATAGGTAAGTCCGGTACAATGTGTACCAAAAAAGAGAGGTATAACGGTGGTAAGTAATGAAAACAATGAACTCATTCCAACCAGGACTGTGACCGGTTGGAGGGTTTGTATGGATTATCGAGAGCTAAACAAAGCCACTAGGAAAGATCACTTCCCATTACTCTTTATTGATCAAATGCTTGACCGTCTTGCAGGTAAACCCTTTTATTGTTTTATTGATGGTTATTCAGGTTACAATCAAATTGCCATAGCACCAGAAGATCAAGAAAAGACAACCTTCACATGCCCATACGGTACTTATGCCTTCTGAAGGATGCCGTTCGGATTGTGTTTATTCGAATTCCCTCACTAAGGTTATAGCTTACGCTCTCTTTTCCTCATCAATGTAGTGAAATAGCTTTCTCAGACAGAACGTGAGCAAGGGAGGATCCAATGAACATTTTATTGCAAAGTATGGTTTTATATACGTTAAGTAGTAATAAGAAGGCAATATGATCGGGTTGTTTTGGGAGATGTATTTTGAGATACTCCTTGTTGTAATAGTTTGGATTAAAGTTTTGGACTTGTATGATGCTTTTATGCTTGGTTATGAGGGGTTGAGAGACAATAAGCATGCTTGGGTAGAAATTATGATCATAGGTGATTGTTTGATTATGCCATGCTTAGTGTAGTCTCAATCTATGTTGCTATGTTTGATGATTGAATGTTTATGATGTCTTACGATGATTAAAGGTTGACTGGAGGGTGTTTGATTGAGCCAAAGTGTCATATGTTGGATCTAGAGGTCAATACAGGTATCACTGTACCAGACAGGCCCTCAGGTTTCGATACGCGAGGACCTATCTAGGCTGAAAAATGTTCAAAACAGCCTAGTCGTACCGATATGCCTGGTAAGCGTATCGGTATGCATAGTGTTGAAACAGTGTCGGTGTCGGTACACGAGTTACCGTATCGATACGGTGCTTAGCTACTAGAATTCTAATTTTCAAAATACACAAGCCCGTACCGATACGCCTATGGACCATATTAGTATGCCTTTATCTTTTTGTGGCGTATCGAAATGTAAGCCACCCATACCGGTACGCAGACCGTTAATTCTGCCAAGATGCTATCTGAAGTTTAGAATATTTGCATTTTGGTCCTTGTTTCTTAAATGTGTATGAATGATTATTTTGGTTTGAGATTTAACATGAAGGCATGTAACATGACTAATTGAGGACTGGTAACTTTAATTTCATGAAAGTCCTTGTAAATCTTGGAAATAACATTTTACTCCCCGTAGAGCATTTTCGAGCAATTATATGTCGAAATGACGCCTGATTGAGTTGTAATTTTAACCATGGCATGTATGAACACTATAGGACCTAATAATGCATTTAGATAACATAAAAGAAAAAATGGACCGTTTTAGTTGTAATCTTTTCACGGTTTATGTCGGTAAACCCTAATATAGCTTGCTCAGTTCGGTCTTTCGACTAGACCGGTTCAAGGGGGTTACAACCCAATAGTACTCTTTCCTCAACCCCTGATACATTTTAGTACTATCGGGATGCATGGCAAAGGAACTAGCATGTGCCTCATTTAAAATCATTCATCTCAACTCCTCGTCACTAGGCACCACAATCCGATCTTTAAAGCACAAAACCCAATCACTATTAAAGTGAAAATCCGTAGGATTTCCATCCATGATGTCCTTGACATACGACACCAATGCCTCATTGTACGGTTGCTTTTCCTTAATCATCTGCGACAAAGAAGGTTTCACTTGCAAACCTGCCAACAACCCTCCGTCACAGGTCACACTCAACCTTGTAAACATGGCTCTCAACTCCTATAACGCCCCGGTTTTGGGCCTAGATGTTTTAAGGGTTGGTTAGAAGGTTCGGTGGACCGTTATTTGAGATAAGAGTTAGTTTCAGGATTAAATCAAATTAAATATTTTTTAAGGTGATAAAATTGTGGAAAAATATTCTAAAATCATTATTAAATATATTAATGATTATGCTAAAACCAATTTTGGAAAACGGGTTTTGGAAATCAGACATTTTGGACTTGTGACCAAAATGCAAAGTTTGAAAATTGTTTTTAGTGACTGTTTTGTAAAGAGCCAAAACTTTGAATCTTTATGGAGCTAATTGCCCAAAAGTCTAATATCAGACTTTATCTCTTAATTGGCTATTTTTAAAGTGTTTTGTAGAGAATTGATTTGGTTATTAAATCTTTTAAACAAAAATCACGTAACTAACTTTCTCTCAAAATTTCTCCAGCCAAACATCAATTTCTTCTTTTAAATCTTCATATCAATCTTTCTTTTCTTAAATCTTTTGTTTCCAAATGATTTATTGTTGTTAGTTTACCAAAACCTTATTGTTTTAACTTTCTTTTATCATGTAAATCATCCAATTAAGGGAGAAATCATCCATTAGAGATATGGATCGTTCTTCACCTCTAATGAAAGGTTCTTTACTAAATTCCCAAGTTGTTGACTCTTTACAATTGTTTTCTAATGTGTTTTGATAGTTTAATTAAGGAAAATTGGTTTAATTGTGTTTGGATTTATGAAATTGACATATTTCGAATTGGATTTGTTTTGCTGGGTTTATGATCAGATTAGATCATGATTTTGATGTTTAATTTAGTTAATAACTTGGTTTTAACATTGTAAACCCGAAACAAGTTGAATCTCTAATGTTTAAGGTTGTTAGTTAAGGTTTTTTGTGAGGTTGATGGAGTTCAATCATTGCTAGAAGTAAAAGGATGTAGGGAAAGAGTTTTTAGATGTTAATTGATGAGGTTTGATGTATTGAATCGTTATATTATGGTTGGTTTAAGCTTTGGAAGTGTTTGAGGATGTTTTCGATAAGTTTCGGATGGTTTGTGAGTGGGCAACTTGTGAGTTGGGGGTAATTGCTTGTTAGCAGTGGTTTTAATGCATAATGATGCATTCGCCCTCTGGTTTTATGTGGTTAAAAATAGGGGATAATCAAGGTGATGAACCTTGACTTGATTGTTGCTTGTCGAGAGCTTGATTCGCGTTGGCAAGCAAGGCGAGTTGTATCGATGAGCGGAAACTGGTTTAAACGCCTTTAAAAGGTTTGAAAGTGTTGTTGGGAGTTTAGGTTAAGCTTGAAACACTTACCTAAGCTCAGAAGTATGTTTCCCTCTTTTGCTCTTTAATATTGGTTCGGATATGATCATTTTTAATTCATGTTTGGTCATAAACATAGTTTGATTTACATACTGGAAATGTATTATTTTAAGTACATATGCAGGGTTTAAAAGTATAAGAAATGCTAATGAGCATTGGTTTTCATTCCGGTCAGGAATGGTGTTATTGCATTGGCAATGTGAGTTGCATATGTGGTGATTTTGTATAATGCATTATAAAATAGTGAGTAAATAGTTTTGTAAATGAAATATTGGCTATGTGACATGATGAGAAAACATTCGGATGTAGTTGGCATGCCATATGATGAAGTGCACTATAATATGTTAAAAATCGATCGTGGTTAAGCGTCCTTGAGGTAAGCAGTCGGCTAGTCGAACTATGATGTTATCACTGCGATTGAGTGGTCGGTTCCCCTTGTTGATGTTGATCTCGCTGTCGGTAAGGTTGTTATATCATGCGGTTGGCATGGTATGGGTTATGGTAGTGGTAGACTATCATGAGAGGTCCGTGTATCCAAATTGTAAATGTTAGCGGTCAGTTACCTAAAGTTTAGCGGTCGGCTAATCAAGGATAGTGGTCGTCTATCCGAGGTCACTATAAATTCCAATATATTCAAGTTCATGAGTTGAACCTACTTTTTAATGCTTTGGGATTTAAGCATGGTAATATAATTTAATGCTTTGGGATTTAAGCATGAGATGATTTAATGCTTTGGGATTTAAGCAAGTGATTTGTAAATGTTGTTGCATATGGTCGATATGCATGTTTTGATTGGAATCAATGAAAATACTTTGGACGTAAGCATGGTTTGAAAATAAGTGTTTAGTTTTCAAAGGATTTTTAAATGCATCATTGTTTTAAGAGCATCATCACTAAGCATGTCGGCTTACACTCTCTTTTTCCTAATGATGAAGAGCATTAAGGTTTGGGAGCAACAAAGGCAAGGTTTGAAGTGATCCAAGTGCAAGACTACTTGAGTATGAACTCGGTTTATGTTTCTGGTTAATAAGGCAATGTGTTCGCCATGTTTTTCAGACTTGTAATCCTGTTTTCCCATGGTTTTTAAGCATGTTAAGTGCTGGATTTTATGGTTGGTTTGTTGTTGTTAAGCTTGTTGAGAATCTTTGCTTATGTTGACACTAGATGGGTGCTTAGGTATGCATCTAGTTGTCTTGGAATGGTTGCCATGTTCTGATGATTCAAGCATGTTTATTATGATGCTTTAGATGTGTAAGCATGTTGTGTATGCCTTTAAAGTGTCAAATAGGAGTTTTGGTTATGTTGCAAAATGATATTAGGGAGCATGCCTATAGAAAATCTTGAATGTTTAAATCCCATGTAATGTTGTTGATTCTGTGATGTTTTGGCTAGGGTTGTACCCTATTAATGTTGTTTGAGTGTTTGGAGTTTATTGAAGTGTTATGGTTATCATCAAAGTGTGTTTAGACAGTAATTTGGGATATTCTAGGTCCAGGCGTATCGAAATAGGTGTCCCGTACTAGTACGGCTAGGCCATCTCAGGCATAGCATTTTGATACGCGGGAGGGTGTTCCAATATGGGTAAGCCTTTACAGGCACAGTGTTTCGATACGCGTGCAAGTGTATTGGCACAAGTTTTAGCCACTGGAATTTGAGTTTTGGAAATTGTTAAGGCATACCCAAACACCTGTACGCGTACCGGCACGACTGCAGTTAATTTTATTATTTGGAAGTTTTTGTTTCTTTCATTTTAGTCCCCGAGTTTTGTTAACGCAATTGTATGAGCTTGGTTGATCGTGTTGGCCTGAAATTTAACATGTAAGCATGTAATTGGACTAATTAAGGATTGGTAATCTTAATTTTAGTTTTGGTCCTTAAGTTTATAAAATTTTTATTTTAGTCCCTAAAAGGTATGCCATGCAATTGGTTGCCTTCCCGTGGTCCAATTCCATTGTAAACTCACCCGCTGCAAGCATGTACACTTAGGATTAATAATATGCATCAAGACAAGATAAAAAGAAAAAATGGACCGGTTTTCATAATCTTTCTCTAGTTTGCTTTGGCAAACCTAATGTAGTTCTCTCGGTTCGGTTGGGCCTCTAGGCAGGGTCGAGGGGGTTACATTTGTTGGTATCAGATCTAGGTTATGAAAGGTTGGGATGTTGTTGGCTAATTATTTGGTGATGTTTAATATGCACGGTGATAGTGTATATGTACGGTGATTGTTTAATATCGTGTTATTTTATGAAATGGGAACACAATGCATATTACCGAGGTTTTAAAAGAGTTTTATAAGGTTGCCTTGGATCCTTTGCCTAATGCTAGCCTAACTTTAATGTGTTTTGATGCTTTTGTTAGCATAGCTCGACGTGAGACACGTTCAATGGCTAATAATGTCGGAGTTGGGCAGAATAATGATGAGAAAGGGAATCCCCCCAATGTTTTAACTCTTCCTCCTCCTCCGTTGGTTCCTCCTGTTAATTTTGGGCGGTTGGTGTACCCCAGGCTCCTCCTATGCCAGTTTTTGGTGATCTGATTCTATTAATCCAGGCAATGATAGGAGCGTTTTAGGCAGCGATGGCTAGAGTGCGAGTGCAAGTGCAAGCACCGGCTCCTACTATGGTGGTTAATCAAGGTTTAACCTTGGAGCATCTTCATTGTTTGGGAGGTGATGATTTTTAGGGTTTGAGTCCTGAGGCGGTCGAGGGATGGCTGAAAAAGACAATTCGTATCCTGAACCAGATGGGTTGTATTAATGAGCGCAAGTTAGGGTGCATTGTGTCACTGATGCAGGGTGATGCTTATAATTGGTGGGTGACCACAGTTGCAGGTGTTCCTGAGGCAGATATGACTTGGGAGTTCAAAGAGCTTTCAAGAGAAAGTATCTTGGTACACAATATTTGGATGCGAAGAAGCGCGAGTTTATGTCGCTATCGTAGAGTGGCATGTATGTTGTTGAGTATGAGGTGAAGTTCATTCTCCTAAGTCAGTATGCTCTGGAGTTGGTTCCAGACGATCAACAGAGGTTTGATAGGTTCTGCTATGGTCTTGTGAAGGATATCAAGACTTATCTCCTGGCTGCGGAATACATAGATTTTGATATGCTAGTCAACCGTGCTAAGGATATTGAGCAGTCCTTGGGTACATCAGTTCAGGCTACTAGTGCGAGCTTGGGTAAGAAAGTGGCCGATTCTAGCTATTATAGGAGGCAGAATAAGAAGTTTCAGACAAGAGACATAGGTCGGATCTTAGGCGTGCTGGTGGTGTTGGTTAGGGTAACCCGAGAGTTCATATTGTAGCTGAGTGTGAGCATTGTGGTAGACGTCACATGGGTGCATGTTGGGGAATACCTTGAGCTGTTGGATATTTGGATCTCCTGATCACGTGAAGCGTTATAGTCCTCGTACTGTGAGGGATGCGCCGATTCATGTTGCTGCACCTGCTAGGGGTCGAGGCCATTGCAGGGGTAGTTTTTAGAGGCATGAGGATGGTCAGAGAGTTGTAGCTCATGATGTAACACCCCCTGCCCGAGTTGGCATGAAACCGGTTCAGGAGCATTACCAATGAACAATACAAGCAAGAACAAGGTAAGAATAGGCTAACTCATCCCTATTAGACGAGTTACTTAACTAGCAAGTAACCAAATATACATTACTTAACATGTAAGTAATCTTAATTACATACATTATAGGTTACAAAAAATTTCAATTAACATTATCATACAATCAACATTCGAAACCTAAATAAGCAAACATGCTTTATTTTATTTCTTTGTTCCTTAGCTTGATACATGTGACATTACATACATAACTTATTAAACATGATCAATAGTACATACCTTGATTCCAAGCAATCATATGCCACCCTTACCATTCGGCATTTACCATTCAATCTTATAAAAATACATATACATCATGATATGATCACACAAGTGATTAACTCACAAGACATTCGAATGGTACAAGACTAGATCAATTACTTTGGTCAAAAAATATATATACATAACCATATGCGCAACAAATACTTACAATACATAGAATTTTAGTTCATTACTTAATTCATATTAATAACGAAGTTCACAAAATAATAGGCCCAATCAAGACATATACACATATACAAGTTTCAAGTGTTCAAAATGCATGTAATAGACATTATATACAACTAAGTGCCCCCAAATAGGGGAGTACAAAACAAGTATGTCCATACTTTAGCTATGCTTGTGTCTTGCTTCCAGCTCAAGAATTCAAGCTTCGGGATCAAGCAACGATCGAATCCTTTAACTTGTGGTTGGGAAGAATGAAAATAAGAGTGATAAGTACAAGATATATACTTAGTGAGGTAGCAACTAGTTCTAACCAATTTATAAGACATATATGACTTAACTAAGTTGCTTAGTCCAAGTTGGAAGCAATTCAATTCAAGCTTTGCTCAATCTTTATTTCAAGCAATATACACATTTCCATTCAAGTCAAGTACATATTAGTTCAAGTTTACATGTTTGTCTTTTCAAGAATACATATCAAGTAATCCAAGTAGCAAATTATTCAATACAAGGTTCGAGCATAAGCAGTTATCATTTCAAGATTTCCATGTCAAGAATCAAGCATTACATGTTAAGAAATTTGAGTAATCCAAGATTGCATATTAAGTAATTCAAGTATCAAGTAGTTCAAGAATCAAGTAAATCATGCATCAAGTAATTCAAGAATCTAGTAATCTCAAGTATCATGTAAACCGAGTATCATGTAATTCAAGTATCATGTAAGCTTTATTCTTTAATTATTTCTCATTTGCTTTCTTTAGTTTATGCCCTTGGTATTTAGTTGTCCAGGTAATCGAGTCTCCAACCAACTGTCTCCACAAGATGTATCGTAGTAGGCAAGATGTACCGTAGTACTGGTCAACTCTCCTACTATCGCAAAAGACCACACATACGTACCCTCCGTCTGTCACCAATTAGGGGCCTTAGCCCTGGACCGTAGTCCACCCTGACACAATGAGCTCTAGACTCTAAGGCATGCCCTTCTACCTATGACCACTAACAACCAAGGCTTTGTTCAATTATGACTCACTTATTCAAGTATTACATGTTTATGTCAAGCAATAGCTTATTCAAGGATCAATTCGAGTGATACATTGCAAGATCATGTTCATATACACAGCCCTTAGGCCAATTGAGCCTTAGCTCAACACTTTACAATTTAATCTTGTCATTCAAGCAAGCAATTAACATATGCCATCTCTTAGGCATCAAGCAAGATCTTTAATTAATGATTTATATCATGTTAACAAGTATTTAAACCATAGAGGTACATCTAAGCACTCATTCGAAATGATCACAATCAAGGCATCAAGAATCAAGCAATTCTAATTGTACAACACTTCAAGGATGTAAACAAGTTTCATATATTATCTTATTTCATAATTCCCTTATTAATTATATTCAAGTTAAATTAGGTTCATTATCATGGCATATTCGTAGAAAGAAAGTAGTCATGCATATTTGGTTAGGACCTAAGTCCCAACCCTATATTAAACTACACTCACAATACTCCAAGCTTAGCTAGTCTTGGATCCAAACTCCTTTGTGTTTGCCACTAGCTTGGATACTCCTTTCTTCTTCCACAAGGTTTAATCCTTGCTCTAACAATTCATACAAGTAAATCAAGGTCAAGACAAGATACATTCATTTCTTCAAAACAAGGCAACAATACATAATTCATTCATTTCAAAACATCAAGGCTACTGCTGCTAGTGCCTTGGAGCATGTGCATTACATTCTTAAATGTTCATATCCTTCATTCCGTAAGTTAGAATTTCAATTGGTTTAAACCTCTGGAAAGATACCTTCTCTTGAGCTTCCTTTCGAATCCAAACTCGACAATCTACCTAGCAAACACAAGATTGTAAGTTTTCCCTCACATCTGCTCATTCATTCGATGGTGGCAAAACACAAGGGGAAAAAGATGGAGATGAACCAGCCTTTCCCTTTCTTTTTTTTCCTCCTTAGATTGCCGTGACTAATGTCCTTCTCCCCCCTTTGTCTTGCCTTTGGCTTGACAAGTGGGTAGGTCCCCAAAATTCCATAGTTTTAGCATGCAATCCTAGACTTTTATCAAGGATTGATTAAGCCATTCTAAAATGGTCACCTATTATTTGATTATTTCATTTTGGTCCTTAATTCCCTCAATTAACTCCCAATTCTTTAAATTTGATTAACACATAATTCAATTAGTCAGTGGCTTAGATAGTGGTAACCTTCCTAGGCTCGATTTAGGGTGTTACAATTCTCCCCTTAAAATAAATTTGCCCTCGAATTTACCGAGTTGAACAAGTGAGGATATTGATCTCTCATCGTAGCCTCAGGTTCCTAAGTTGCCTCTTCATTTTATGATTTCTCCATAACACTTTCACCAAGGGAACATTCTTGTTTAGGAGTCTTCTAACTTCTTTGTCAAGTATTCGTATTGGCTCTTCTTTATATGATAAGTCGGGATTCAATTCGACTTCTTCAGGTTCATGAACATGGGATGGGTCAGATCAATATTTTCTAAGCATGGAGACATGGAAGAAATTGTGGATCTTATCAAATTCACTAGGAAGAGATAATCGATAGGCCACTGGCCCTATCCTTTCAATCATTTCAAATGGTCCAATGAATCGGGGACTAAGTTTCCCTTTTCTTCTAAACTAAAAGACTTTCTTCCAAGGGGACACTTTGAGGAAGACTTTATCACCAACATTGTATTGGATGTCTCTCTTTTTCAAGTCTGCATATGCTTTCTATCTATCAAAGGCTTGCTTCAATCGATCATGTATAATTTGAACTTGTTCCTCGGTTTCTCTAAGTAATTGAGGTCCCAATACTTTTTTTTCTCCCAATTCAGACCAGCACAAGGGAGTTCTACATTTCCTTCCGTATAGAGCTTCGAAGGGAGCTATCTGGATAGATGTTTGGTAGCTATTGTTGTAAGCAAACTCTACTAGGGGTAGAGATTTCTCCCAGTTCTTTCCGAAGTCTATAACACAAGCACGTATCATGTCTTTAAGTAATTGAATGATTCATTCAGATTGGCCATCTAATTGAGGATGAAAGGATGTACTAAGGTAAACTTTAGTTCCAAGGGCTTTTTGCAATGATTTCGAGAATTGAGAAGCAAATCCGGGGTCTCGATCGGAGATTATAGCTATAGGTACACCGTGTAATCGAATCACTTCTCTAATGTATAACTCGGCTAAGGTTTCCAAGCTCATGTTCATTCAAACATGGATGAAATGAGTAGACTTTGTGAATCTATCAACAATCACCCATACAACATCATTCTTTCTTGTAGTGGAATGAATACCAGTAACGAAGTCCATTCGACTTGAGGGAGAAGTCATAATTAGACTCAGAGTCTAGCTTGGACATGATCTTCTGAAGATCTGGATCAATTTTTTGGAGTTCTTTGATTCTCGAGATTAGGCTGGATTGAACTTGAAGTTCATACAACAATTTTCGTCCTTTGGTTAAACGAAAATGAGCATTGATAGCCAAGGAAGCTATAAAGGAATGGAAAAGATCATTAAGGGAGATTTTCGAATAGTTACTTATAAGTCAAGAAATGTCTAATTCGAATGGTTACTTACCAGTCAAGAAAGAAATATTTTGAATGAATTATTCTAGGATTTAGATTTAAGGGTTTACTCGAGTATCGTCTACGACTAAGAGAATCAGCAACCACGTTTACTTTCCCCGGATAGTAGTCGATAAGCAAATTGTAGTCTTTAAGTAACTCTAGCCATCTCCTTTGCCTCAAGTTCAAGTCTTTCTAAGTTATGAGGTATTTGAGACTCTTGTGGCCTATGAACAAATTACATATCTCCCCGTAGAAGTAATGTCTCCAGACTTAGAGTGCAAACACGATAGCTGCCAATTCCAGATCGTGAGTAGGGTAGTTTAACTCTGTGGTTTTAGTTACCTTGAAGCATAAGCTACCACATTTCCATCTTGCATTAGGACACATCCTAGTTCCAAATAAGATGCATCACTATAAACAGTGTACTCCTTGCCCGATACTAGTTGGATGAGAACCGAAGCATGAGTCAAGGCTTGTTTAAGTTGATCGAAGCTTCGTTGTTGGTTCTTCGACCAAACAAAGGGTGTATATTTGTGAGTTAGCTTAGTCAAACTTGCGGCAATGGATGAGAATCCCTTGACAAAACGTCGATAATACCCGGCTAAACCGAGAAGGCTTCTGACCTCACCAACATTCCTAAGAGGTTTCCAATCTAGGATTGATTGAATTTTCCTTGGATCTACTTTGATCACTTCTGTCTAAATAACAAGTCCAAGAAACGAAACTTCTGATAACCAAAATTTGCATTTAGAGAACTTTGCAAAAAATTGACATTCTCAGAGAGTTTGTAATACAATTCGAAGGTGTTCGGAATGTTTTTCCTTATTCCGATAATACACTAGAATGTCATCAATGAATACTACTACGAACTTGTCAAGATAGGGCTTGAATACATGGTTCATGAGATCCATGAAAGCAGCCGGAGCATTCGTTAATCCAAATGGCATTACAATGAATTCAAAATGGCCATATCGAATACGAAAGGTTGTCTTGGGTATATCTTCTTCTTTTACCCTTATTTGGTAGTATCCCGATTGTACATCGATCTTTGAGAATACTGCAACATCTTTGAGTTGATCGAAAAAATCTTCAATCCTTGGGAGAGGATATCGATTCTTGATAGTAAGCTTGTTCAATTGTCTATAGTCAATACAGAGTCTCATAGTCCCTTCTTTCTTCTTCACGAACAAGACTAGAGCACCCTAGGGAGACGAGCTAGGCCTAGTGAAACCCTTGTCTTGTAGCTCTTAGAGTTGCTTCTTGAGTTCTTTCAACTCAACAAGTGCCATTCGATAAGGTGTGATGGACACTAGAGTTGTTCCAGGTTGGACATCGATCCCAAACTCTACTTCTCTGGTTGGAGGGAGACCAAGGAGTTCCTTTAAAAAAAAAAACATCGAGATATTGGATACAACAGCACACTAGGTAAGCGAATTGAAGTTCATCTTGTAAGACCATAGTAGCAAAGATTGAGGTCGATTTCTTGTCAATTAGAAGAATTGATTCATTTCCTAAACTCTTGGGTTAAAGTCTCCTATTTAGGCAATCTACCCAGGATTCATGCTTGCTTAACCAATCTAGTCCCAATACTAGATCAAACTCACAAGTTGGTAATACATATAGATTAACAAGAAAGGGTACATTTCGAATGAATAGGGGACAATTTCTACAGATAAGGCTTATGTTTGTAATTCCCCTTATTGGGTTCGAAACTGTAAGGCTTTTTTTTTACAATTTCAGGCTTTAAGTTCAACTATACAATCAAGGTTGAGGATGCGCTCTAGGTTCAGCTCGTTGCTGTGAAGGATTCTGCTCTATCCTCACACTATCTCCTTCATTCGAGGAGCCTACGGGACTTTCATCATCCCGAGCGAGCCTTGTTTCAGACATTCTACATTTAAATAGAACAATTAGGAGTTTGGATTAATTGAGCAAAGACACAAGCTATACAATACAAGTTTCCTAGGTGGCAAAAGTATCCTATATAATGCAAGAGAGCTAGGTTTATTCCAAGAACCGACTAAAAAGCTCTGATACCAATAAAATGTAACATCCCCTACCCGGGTTGGTAGGAAATTGTTGAGAGCGTTACCAATGAACAATGCAAGCAAGAACAAGGCAAGAATAGGCTAACTCATCCCTATTAGACGAGTTACTTAACTAGCAAGTAACCAAACATACATTACTTAACATGTAAGAAATATTAATTACATACATTATAGGTTACCAAAAATTTCAATTAATATTATCATACAATCAGCATTTGAAACCTAAATAAGCAAACATGCTTTATTTTATTCTTTGTTCCTTAGCCTAATACACATGACATTACATACATAACTTATTAAACATGATCAATAGTACATACCTTGATTTCAAGCAATCATATGCCACCCTTACCATTCAGTATTTACCATTAAATCTTATAAAAATACATATACATCATGATATGATCACACAAGTGATTAACTCACAAGACATTTTAATGGTACAAGACTAGATCAATTACTTTGGTCAAAAAATATATATACATAACCATATGCGCAACAAATACTTACAATACATAGAATTTTAGTTCATTACTAATTCATATTAATAACCAAGTTCACAAAATAATAGGCCCATTCAAGACATATATACATATACAAGTTTCAAGTGTTCAAAATGCATGTAATTGACATTATATACAACTAAGTGCCACCAACTAGAGGAGTACAAAACAAGTATGTCCATACTTTTGCTATGCTTGTGTCTTGCTTCCAGCTCAAGAATTCAAGCTCGGGATCAAGCAACGATCGAATCCTTTAACTTGTGGTTGGGAAGAATGAAAATAAGAGTGATAAGTACAAGATAGGTACTTAGTGAGGTAGCAACTAGTTCTAACCAATTTATAAGATATATATGACTTAACTACGTTGCTTAGTCCAAGTTGGAAGCAATTCAATTCAAGCTTTGCTCAATCTTTATTTCAAGCCAATTAGCAATCAAGCAATATACACATTTCCATTTCAAGTCAAGTACATATTAGTTCAAGTTTACATGTTTGTCTTTTCAAGAATACATATCAAGTAATCCAAGTAGCAAATTATTCAATACAAGGTTCGAGCATGAGCAATTATAATTTCAAGATTTCCATGTCAAGAATCAAGCATTACATGTTAAGAAATTTGAGTAATCCAAGATTGCATATTAATTAATTCAAGTATCAAGTAGTTCAAGAATCAAGTAAATCATGCATCAAGTAATTCAAGAATCTAGTAATCTCAAGTATCATGTAAACCGAGTATCATGTAATTCATATCATGTAAGCTTTATTCTTTAATTATTTCTCATTTGCTTTCTTTAGTTTATGCCATTGGTATTTAGTTGTCCAGGTAATCGAGTCTCCAACCAATTGTCGCCACAAGATGTACCTCAATAGGCAAGATGTACCGTAGTACTGGTCAACTCTCCTACTATCGCAAAAGACCACACATACGTACCCTCCGTCTGTCACCAATTAGGGGCCTTAGCCCTGGACCGTAGTCCACCCTGACACAATGAGCTCTAGACTCTAAGGCATGCCCTTCTACCTATGACCACTAACAACCAAGGCTTTGTTCAATTATGACTCACTTATTCAAGTATTACATGTTTATGTCAAGCAATAGCTTATTCAAGGATCAATTCGAGTGATACATTGCAAGATCATGTTCATATACACAGCCCTTAGGCCAATTGAGCCTTAGCTCAACACTTTACAATTTAATCTTGTCATTCAAGCAAGCAATTAACATATGCCATCTCTTAGGCATCAAGCAAGATCTTTAATTAATGATTTATATCATGTTAACAAGTATTTAAACCATAGAGGTACATCTAAGCACTCATTCGAAATGATCACAATCAAGGCATCAAGAATCAAGCAATTCTAATTGTACAACACTTCAAGGATGTAAACAAGTTTCATATATTATCTTATTTCATAATTCCCTTATTAATTATATTCAAGTTAAATTAGGTTCATTATCATGGCATATTCATAGAAAGAAAGTAGTCATGCATATTTGGTTTGGACCTAAGTCCCAACCCTATATTAAACTACACTCACAATACTCCAAGCTTAGCTAGTCTTGGATCCAAACTCCTTTGTGTTTGCCACTAGCTTGATACTCCTTTCTTCTTCCACAAGGTTTAATCCTTGCTCTAACAATTCATACAAGTAAATCAAGGTCAAGACAAGATACATTCATTTCTTCAAAACAAGGCAACAATACATAATTCATTCATTTCAAAACATCAAGGCTACTGCTGCTAGTGCCTTGGAGCATGTGCATTACATTCTTAAATGTTCATATCCTTCATTCCGTAAGTTAGAATTTCAATTGGTTTAAACCTCTGGAAAGATACCTTCTCTTGAGCTTCCTTTCGAATCCAAACTCGACAATCTACCTAGCAAACACAAGATTGTAAGTTTTCCCTCACATCTGCTCATTCATTCGATGGTGGCAAAACACAAGGGGAAAAAGATGGAGATGAACCAGCCTTTCCCTTTCTTTTTTTTCCTCCTTAGATTGCCGTGACTAATGTCCTTCTCCCCCCTTTGTCTTGCCTTTGGCTTGACAAGTGGGTAGGTCCCCAAAATTCCATAGTTTTAGCATGCAATCCTAGACTTTTATCAAGGATTCGATTAAGCCATTCTAAAATGGTCACCTATTATTTGATTATTTCATTTTGGTCCTTAATTCCCTCAATTAACTCCCAATTCTTTAAATTTGATTAACACATAATTCAATTAGTCAGTGGCTTAGATAGTGGTAACCTTCCTAGGCTCGATTTAGGGTGTTACAATTCTCCCCCTTAAAATAAATTTGCCCTCGAATTTACCTGAGTTGAACAAGTGAGGATATTGATCTCTCATCGTAGCCTCAGGTTCCTAAGTTGCCTCTTCATTTTATGATTTCTCCATAACACTTTCACCAAGGGAACATTCTTGTTTAGGAGTCTTCTAACTTCTTTGTCAAGTATTCGTATTGGCTCTTCTTTATATGATAAGTCGGGATTCAATTCGACTTCTTCAGGTTCATGAACATGGGATGGGTCAGATCAATATTTTCTAAGCATGGAGACATGGAAGAAATTGTGGATCTTATCAAATTCACTAGGAAGAGATAATCGATAGGCCACTGGCCCTATCCTTTCAATCATTTCAAATGGTCCAATGAATCGGGACTAAGTTTCCTTTTCTTCTAAACTAAAAGACTTTCTTCCAAGGGGACACTTTGAGGAAGACTTTATCACCAACATTGTATTGGATGTCTCTCTTTTTCAAGTCTGCATATGCTTTCTATCTATCAAAGGCTTGCTTCAATCGATCATGTATAATTTGAACTTGTTCCTCGGTTTCTCTAAGTAATTGAGGTCCCAATACTTTTTTTTCTCCCAATTCAGACCAGCACAAGGGAGTTCTACATTTCCTTCCGTATAGAGCTTCGAAGGGAGCTATCTGGATAGATGTTTGGTAGCTATTGTTGTAAGCAAACTCTACTAGGGGTAGAGATTTCTCCCAGTTCTTTCCGAAGTCTATAACACAAGCACGTATCATGTCTTTAAGTAATTGAATGATTCATTCAGATTGGCCATCTAATTGAGGATGAAAGGATGTACTAAGGTAAACTTTAGTTCCAAGGGCTTTTTGCAATGATTTCGAGAATTGAGAAGCAAATCCGGGGTCTCGATCGGAGATTATAGCTATAGGTACACCGTGTAATCGAATCACTTCTCTAATGTATAACTCGGCTAAGGTTTCCAAGCTCATGTTCATTCAAACATGGATGAAATGAGTAGACTTTGTGAATCTATCAACAATCACCCATACAACATCATTCTTTCTTGTAGTGGAATGAATACCAGTAACGAAGTCCATTCGACTTGAGGGAGAAGTCATAATTAGACTCAGAGTCTAGCTTGGACATGATCTTTCAAGATCCGGATCAATTTTTGGAGTTCTTTGATTCTCGAGATTAGGCTGGATTGAACTTGAAGTTCATACAACAATTTTCGTCCTTTGGTTAAACGAAAATGAGCATTGATAGCCAAGGAAGCTATAAAGGAATGGAAAAGATCATTAAGGGAGATTTTCGAATAGTTACTTATAAGTCAAGAAATGTCTAATTCGAATGGTTACTTACCAGTCAAGAAAGAAATATTTTGAATGAATTATTCTAGGATTTAGATTTAAGGGTTTACTCGAGTATCGTCTACGACTAAGAGAATCAGCAACCACGTTTACTTTCCCCGGATAGTAGTCGATAAGCAAATTGTAGTCTTTAAGTAACTCTAGCCATCTCCTTTGCCTCAAGTTCAAGTCTTTCTAAGTTATGAGGTATTTGAGACTCTTGTGGCCTATGAACAAATTACATATCTCCCCGTAGAAGTAATGTCTCCAGACTTAGAGTGCAAACACGATAGCTGCCAATTCCAGATCGTGAGTAGGGTAGTTTAACTCCTGTGGTTTTAGTTACCTTGAAGCATAAGCTACCACATTTCCATCTTGCATTAGGACACATCCTAGTTCCAAATAAGATGCATCACTATAAACAGTGTACTCCTTGCCCGATACTAGTTGGATGAGAACCGAAGCATGAGTCAAGGCTTGTTTAAGTTGATCGAAGCTTCGTTGTTGGTTCTTCGACCAAACAAAGGGTGTATATTTGTGAGTTAGCTTAGTCAAACTTGCGGCAATGGATGAGAATCCCTTGACAAAACGTCGATAATACCCGGCTAAACCGAGAAGGCTTCTGACCTCACCAACATTCCTAAGAGGTTTCCAATCTAGGATTGATTGAATTTTCCTTGGATCTACTTTGATCACTTCTGTCTAAATAACAAGTCCAAGAAACGAAACTTCTGATAACCAAAATTTGCATTTAGAGAACTTTGCAAAAAATTGACATTCTCAGAGAGTTTGTAATACAATTCGAAGGTGTTCGGAATGTTTTTCCTTATTCCGATAATACACTAGAATGTCATCAATGAATACTACTACGAACTTGTCAAGATAGGGCTTGAATACATGGTTCATGAGATCCATGAAAGCAGCCGGAGCATTCGTTAATCCAAATGGCATTACAATGAATTCAAAATGGCCATATCGAATACGAAAGGTTGTCTTGGGTATATCTTCTTCTTTTACCCTTATTTGGTAGTATCCCGATTGTACATCGATCTTTGAGAATACTGCAACATCTTTGAGTTGATCGAAAAAATCTTCAATCCTTGGGAGAGGATATCGATTCTTGATAGTAAGCTTGTTCAATTGTCTATAGTCAATACAGAGTCTCATAGTCCCTTCTTTCTTCTTCACGAACAAGACTAGAGCACCCTAGGGAGACGAGCTAGGCCTAGTGAAACCCTTGTCTTGTAGCTCTTAGAGTTGCTTCTTGAGTTCTTTCAACTCAACAAGTGCCATTCGATAAGGTGTGATGGACACTAGAGTTGTTCCAGGTTGGACATCGATCCCAAACTCTACTTCTCTGGTTGGAGGGAGACCAAGGAGTTCCTCAGAAAAAAAAACATCGAGATATTCAGATACAACAGGCACACTAGGTAAGCCGAATTGAAGTTCATCTTGTAAGACCATAGTAGCAAAGATTGAGGTCGATTTCTTGTCAATTAGAAGAATTGATTCATTTCCTAAACTCTTGGGTTAAAGTCTCCTATTTAGGCAATCTACCCAGGATTCATGCTTGCTTAACCAATCTAGTCCCAATACTAGATCAAACTCACAAGTTGGTAATACATATAGATTAACAAGAAAGGGTACATTTCGAATGAATAGGGGACAATTTCTACAGATAAGGCTTATGTTTGTAATTCCCCTTATTGGGTTCGAAACTGTAAGGCTTTTTTTTTACAATTTCAGGCTTTAAGTTCAACTATACAATCAAGGTTGAGGATGCGCTCTAGGTTCAGCTCGTTGCTGTGAAGGATTCTGCTCTATCCTCACACTATCTCCTTCATTCGAGGAGCCTACGGGACTTTCATCATCCCGAGCGAGCCTTGTTTCAGACATTCTACATTTAAATAGAACAATTAGGAGTTTGGATTAATTGAGCAAAGACACAAGCTATACAATACAAGTTTCCTAGGTGGCAAAAGTATCCTATATAATGCAAGAGAGCTAGGTTTATTCCAAGAACCGACTAAAAAGCTCTGATACCAATAAAATGTAACATCCCCTACCCGGGTTGGTAGGAAATTGGTTCAGGAGCGTTACCAATGAACAATGCAAGCAAGAACAAGGCAAGAATAGGCTAACTCATCCCTATTAGACGAGTTACTTAACTAGCAAGTAACCAAACATACATTACTTAACATGTAAGAAATATTAATTACATACATTATAGGTTACCAAAAATTTCAATTAATATTATCATACAATCAGCATTTGAAACCTAAATAAGCAAACATGCTTCATTTTATTCTCTATTCCTTAGCCTAATACACATGACATTACATACATAACTTATTAAACATGATCAATAGTACATACCTTGATTTCAAGCAAGCATATGCCACCCTTACCATTCAGTATTTACCATTAAATCTTATAAAAATACATATACAACATGATATGATCACACAAGTGATTAACTCACAATACATTTTAATGGTACAGGACTAGATCAATTACTTTGGTCAAATCCATATATATACATAACCATATGCGCACCAAATACTTACAATATATAGAATTTTAGTTCATTACTAATTCATATTAATAACCAAGTTCACAAAATAATAGGCCCATTCAAGACATATATACATATACAAGTTTCAAGTGTTCAAAATGCATGTAGTTGACATTATATACAACTAAGTGCCACCAACTAGAGGAGTACAAAACAAGTATGTCCATACTTTGCTATGCTTGTGTCTTGCTTCCAGCTCAAGAATTCAGGCTTCAGGATCAAGCAACGATCGAATCCTTTAACCTGTGGTTGAGAAGAATGAAAACAAGAGTGATAAGTACAAGATAGGTACTTAGTGAGGTAGCAACTAGTTCTAACCAATTTATAATATATATATCACTTAACTACGTTGCTTAGTCCAAGTTGGAAGCAATTCAATTCAAGCTTTTCTCAATCTTTATTTCAAGCCAATTAGCATACTCAAGCAATATACACATTTCCATTTAAGTCAAGTACATATTAGTTCAAGTTTACATGTTTGTCTTTTCAAGAATACATATCAAGTAATCCAAGTAGCAAATTATTCAATACAAGGTTCGAGCATGAGCAATTATAATTTCAAGAGTTCCATGTCAAGAATCAAGCATTACATGTCAAGAAATTCGAGTAATCCAAGCTTGCATATCAATTAATTCAAGTATCAAGTAGTTCAAGAATCAAGTAATTCATGTATCAAGTAATTCAAGAATCTAGTAATCTCAAGTATCATGTAAGCTTTATTCTTTAATTATTTCTCATTTGCTTTCTTTAGTTTATGCCATTGGTATTTAGTTGTCCAGGTAATCGAGTCTCCAACCAATTGTCGCCACAAGATGTACCTCAATACACAAGATGTATCGTAGTACTGGCCAACCCTCCTACTGTCACCAAAGACCACACATATGTACCCTCCGTCTGTCACCAATTAGGGGCCTTAGCCCTAGACCATAGTCTACCCTAACACAATGAGCTCTAGACTCTAAGGCATGCCCTTCTACCTATGACCACTAACAACCAAGGCTTTGTTCAATTACGAATCACTTATTCAAGTATTACATGTTATGTCAAGCAACAGCTTATTCAAGGATCAATTCAAGTGATACATTGCAAGATCATGTTCATATACACAGCCCTTGGGCTAATTGAGCCTTAGCTCTACAGTTTACAATTTAATATTGTCATTCAAGCAAGCAATTAACATATGCCATTTCTTAGGCATAAAGCAAGATCTTTAATTCATGATTTATATCATGTTAACAAGTATTTAAAC
Source organism: Hibiscus mutabilis (assembly GCA_019671005.1). Taxonomy (NCBI): domain Eukaryota; kingdom Viridiplantae; phylum Streptophyta; class Magnoliopsida; order Malvales; family Malvaceae; genus Hibiscus; species Hibiscus mutabilis. The sequence continues at coordinate 20,594,717 of CM033744.1, read as the reverse complement.
CATATAGGTACATTTAAGCACTTATTCGAAATGATCACAATCAAGGCATCAAGAATCAAGCAATTCTAATTGTACAACACTTCGAGGATGTAAACAAGTTTCATATATTATCTTATTTCATACTTCCCTTATTACTTATATTCAAGTTAAATTAGGTTCATTATCATGGCATATTCATAGCTAGAAAGTAGTCATGCATATTTGGTTTGGACCTAAGTCCCAACCCTATATTAAACTATACTCACAATACTCCAAGCTTAGCTAGTCTTGGATCCAAACTCCTTTGTGTTTGCCACTAGCTTGGCCACTCCTTTCGTCTTCCACAAGGTTTACTCCTTGCTCTAACAATTCATACAATTAAATCAAGGTCAAGAAAAGATACATTCATTTCTTCAAAACAAGGCAACAATACATAATTCATTCATTTCAAAACATCAAGGCTGTTGTTGCTACTGCCTAGCAGCATGTGCATTACTTGCTTAAATGTTCATGTCTTTCATTTCGTAAGTCAGAATTTCAATTGGTTTACACCGTTGGAAAGATAACTTAATTATCTTTCTAACCATATAGGCCTTGTATTTTAATTCTTTCCTAATTAATGCAGTTTTTAGTTTAAAGACAAGGCAAATTACAACACTAGACAATTTGCATTGTCCTTAGTGTTTCATTTCTACAATTCATTCTACAGTCCAAAATTTAGTTATGTTTTCTCCTAATGATTTTAGACATATTAAGGCATTGTTCATAAAATATTCATCCGTAAATTCCCTTTATACAATTTTTGATGATTTTTCAAAGATACTGCCCAGAACAAAGCATTCTGGGCAGATTTCACTAGGCTTGATTTTAGCTTCTTTAATCACTTAGATGACATTTCAAACATGTTAATTCAAATTATATACATACTCATATAAGTCTAGGTCAGTTCATTTCACTTATCAATGTGATCAAAACAAAGCATTTTATATAATCAAGAATGTTGACACAGTTAAAGATTGCAAAACAGTCTCTTAACACTTGTAGGTACATTTTTACCTTCATGATTAGCCCCTTAACTTAAATACTTATTAAAAACAGCCTTCTACGCTTTTTAATGCGGTCTTTTATTGTATACAACAATCTTAATGTATCAATCTCCTTATTTAATCATGGTCAAATAATTTATCGAGTGTTAAACACTTATAAAACAGGGCATTGACAGTATACACATCCATACACATGTAGTTCAGCCCCCTTTTGTATTGTATCTATTCATAAAAGCCCTTAAATTTTTCTCGTGTTTATAGTTACTTTAGACAGCCCACCAAATATGTATTTACTTACAGGTCTGCCCTAACACTTTCATATACATTTACATTTTCAAATCATTTCCCACACATACAAGTATTTATGGAACTAACCAACAAATTTTTCTATGATATCAATTAGTCCAATTTCTTATTTTTATGTATCCAAAATATCATACTCAAAACTGACTTATTGATATTCTTATGTGTATATGCTTTCGTTCGAACAGTTCCCTGCAACTTTTCTAAGTGATTTAAATACAAATGGATTGTGATTTAAATACAAATGGATTCCAAGCACCATAACATGTTTCAAGGTTCAATCGAATGTCACAAATATATCTTAACCACATTAACATCAAGTTTAACATGTATTATACTCATATAATGCCATACAAAAACTATTCAATAATTTAATCAGATTTTCCTTGAAACACTACCATCACAAAATCAGAAGACACGCAAAGAAATTGAATGTTTCCATCTATAATTTCTTTTAGCTTTCGAACCATCCCTTGATTCAAGCATATATATATATATATATATATCCACGATTTAACTGGAGTCTTCGATTAAGAGTAGAGTAAGAATATGATTACCCTCTCCTAAGCTTCATTTCGAATCCAAAATTGACAATCTACCTAGCAAATACAAGATTACAAGCTTTCCCTCACACCTTCTCATTCATTCGATGGTGACAAAAGACAAGGGGAAAAAGATGGAGATGAACCAGCCTTTCCCTTTCTTTTTTTTCCTCCTTAGATTGCCGTGACTCATTTCCTTCTCCTCCCCTAATCTTGCCTTTGGCTTGACAAGTGGATAGGTCCCCAAAATTCCATAGTTTTAGCATGCAATCCGAGACTTTTATCAAGGATTCGATTAAGCCATTCTAAATGGTCACCTATTATTTCATTAGTTTATTTTGTTCCTTAATTCCCTCAATTAACTCCAATTCTTTAAATTTGATTAACTCAAAATTCAATTAGTCAATGGCTTAGATAGTGGTAACCTTCCTAGGCCTGGTTTAGGGTGTTACACATGCTGCTGTAGTTCGACCGGAGAATGGTGGACCAGCTCAGATCTATGCGCATCTTGAGGGTCGCAATGAAACGGATGTGATCGCAGGTACCTTTAGTTTGCAATCCTTGTCACTGTTATCTTTGATTGATTCGGGGTCTACTCATTCTTATATCTCGAGTGAACATGCATTTTTTTAATGTTCCTGTTGAGATCCTTGATGTTGGCATGTTTGTAACTAGTTCCTTTGGTAAGATGGTCACTACTAGAAGGTTGTATAGGCCGTGTCATTTGGTTGTACAAGGTCATGAATTTGCCACAGATCTGATGGAGTTGCCATCCCATAGTTTTGACGTTATTTTGGGTATGGATTGGTTGAGCGAGCACAAGGTAATTGTGGATTGTGAATCCAAAAGGATTTCTTTGATGTTAGCCGATGATTATGAAGTTGGAGTGTTAGGCGAGAGTGTGAAATTCTTGTCCAATGTGGTCTTCGCTACTCAAGCGAAAAGGTTGATTCAAAGAGGTTGCCAAGCTTATTTGGCTATCGTGATAATTCCTGAAGTTAAAAGTGTTAGGGTGCTGGACTTTAAACTGCTAGTGCTTTTCTGAAAGTTTTTCCTAAAAAGTTACTGGGTTTACCGCCGGATAGGGTGGTGGAATTCGGTATTGAGACGTTTGTGGGTTAAACACCGTGTCCATTGCTCCTTATAGGATGGCATCGAAGGAGTTGAAGTCTTTACTTCAGGAGTTGTTGGATCATGGGTTTATACGACTAAGTGTTTCTCCTTGGAGCGCTTTAGTTCTCTTTGTAAAAAAGAAATATGGTACGATGCGTATGTGCATTGATTACCGGTAGTTGAATAAGCTAACGATGAAGAACAAGTATCCTTTACCGATGATTGATGATTTGTTTGATCAATTTTGCGAAGCAGCGTTGTTCTCTAAGATTGATTTAAGATCGGGGTATTATCAATTGAAGGTTAAGGATGAGGATGTGCATAAAACAACGTTTCATACGAGGTATGAACATTATGAGTTCTTGGTCATGCCTTTTGGTTTAACAAATGGCCCGGCTGCATTCATGGATATGATGAATATGGTGTTCCATAAATATCTTGATCAATTTGTGGTGGTGTTTATAGATGATATTCTCGTGTACTCTCATACCGAGGAAGATCATGATTGGTATTTGTGGATTGTGTTAATGTAGTTTTAGTTTAAAGACAAGGCAATTTACAACACTAGACAGTTTGCACTGTCCTTAGTGTTTCATTTCTACAATTCATTCTACAATCCAGAATTTAGTTATGTTTTCTTCTAATGATTTTAGACATATTAAGGCATTGTTCATAAAATTTTCAGCCGTAATTTCCCTTTATACACTTTTTGACGATTTTTCAAAGTTACTGCCCAGAACAAAGCATTCTGGGCAGATTTCACTAGGCTTGATTTTAGCTTCTTTAATCACTTAGATGACATTTCAAACATGTTAATTCAACTTATATACATACTCATATAAGTCTAGGTCATTTCTTTTCACTTATCAATTTGATCAAAACAAAGCATTTTATATAATCAAGAATGTTGACACAGTTAAACATTGCAAAACAGTCTCTTAACACTTGTAGGTACATTTTTACCTTCATGATCAGCCCCTTAACTTAAATACTTATTAAAAGCAGCCTCCTATGCTTTTTAATGCAGTCTTTTATTGAATAAAACTGTCTTAATGTATCAATCTCTTTATTTAATCAATGTCAAATAATTTATCGAATGTTAAACACTTATAAAACAGGGCATTCACAGTATACACATCCATACACACGTAGTTCAGCCCCCTTTTTTATTTTATCTATTCATAACAGTCCTTAAATTTTTCTCGTGTTTTTAGTTACTTTAGACAGCCCACCAAATATGTATTTACTTACAGGACTGCCCTAACACTTTGACATGCATTTACATTTTCAAATCATTTCCCACATATACAAGTATTTATGGAACTAACCAACAAAATTTTTCTATGATATCAATTAATCCAATTTCTTATTTATATGTATCCAAAAGATCATATTCAAAACTGACTTATTGAAATACTTACGTGCATATTCTTTCATTCGAACAGTTCCCTACAACTTTTATAAGTGATTTAAATACAAATGGATTGTGATTTAAATACAAATGGATTCCAAGCACCATAACATGTTTCAAGGTTCAATCGAATGTCACAAATATATCTTAACCACATTAACATCAAGTTTAAAATGTATTATACTTATCTAATGCCATACAAAAACTATTCAATAATTTAATCAGATTTTCCTTGAAACACTACCATCACAAAATCACAAGACTCACAAAGAAATTGAATGCCTCCATCTAGAATTTCTTTTAGCTTTCGAACCATCCCTTGATTCAAGCTTATATATATATATATATATACACGATTTAACTAGAGTCTTCACTTAAGAGTAGAGTAAGAATATGATTACCTTCTCCTAAGCTTCCTTTCGAATCCAAAATCGACAATCTACCTAGCAAATACAAGATTACAAGCTTTCCCTCACACCTTCTCATTCATTTGATGGTGACAAAAGACAAGGGGAAAAAGATGGAGATGAACCAGCCTTTCCCTTTCGTTTTTTTCCTCCTTAGATTGTCGTGACTCATGTCCTTCTCCCCCCCTTTATCTTACCTTTGGCTTGTCAAGTGGATAGGTCCCCAAAATTCTATAGTTTTAGCATGCAATCCTAGACTTTTATCAAGGATTCGATTAAGCCATTCTAAAATGGTTACCTATTATTTCATTAGTTCATTTTGTTCCTTAATTCCCTCAATTAACTCCCAATTCTTTAAATTTGATTAACACATAATTCAATTAGTCAATGGCTTAGATAGTGGTAACCTTTCTAGCCCCGATTTAGGGTGTTACGTATGCTGCTGCAGTTTGACCGGAGTATGGTGGACCAGCTCAGATCTATGCTCATCATGAGGGTCGCAATGAAACGGATGTGATCACAGGTACCTTTAGTTTGCAATCCTTGTCACTATTATCTTTGATTGATTCGGGGTCTACTCATTCTTATATCTTGAGTGAACATGCATATTTGTTGAATGTTCCTGTTGAGATCCTTGATGTTATTATGTTTGTAACTAGTTCCTTTGGTAAGACGGTCGCTACTAGAAGGTTGTATAAGTTGTGTCATTTGGTTGTAAAAGGTCATGAGTTTGCCACAGATCTGAGGGAGTTGCCATCCCATGGTTTTGACGTTATTTTGTGTATCGATTGGTTGAGCGAGCACAAGGAAATTGTGGATTGTGAATCCAAAAGGATTTCTTTGAGGTTAGCCGATGATTATGAAGTTGGAGTGTTAGGTGAGAGTGTGAAATTCTTGTACTCAAGCGAAAAGGTTGATGCAAAGAGGTTGCCAAGCTTATTTGGCTATCGTGATAAATCCTTAAGTTAAAGGTGTTCAGGTGTAGGACTTCAAACTGTTAGTGCTTTTCTAAAAGTTTTTCCTAAAAAGTTACTGGGTCTACCGCTGGATAGGGAGGTGGAATTCGGTATTGAGACGTTTGAGGCTTCAACACCGTGTCCATTGCTCCTTATAGGAATGCATCGAAGGAGTTGAAGTCATTACTTCAACAGTTGTTGGATCATGGGTTTATCCGACTGAGTGTTTCTCCTTGGGGTGCTTTAGTTCTCTTTGTAAAAAAGAAAGATGGTACGATGCGTATGTGCATTGATTACCGGTAGATGAATAAGCTAACGATGAAGAACAAGTATCCTTTACAAATGATTGATGATTTGTTTGATCAATTTTGCGAAGCAACGTTGTTCTCTAAGATTGATTTAAGATCGGGGTATTATCAATTGAAGGTTAAGGATGAGGATGTGCATAAAACAACGTTTCATACGAGGTATGAACATTATGAGTTCTTGGTCATGCCTTTTGGTTTGACAAATGCCCCGACTGTATTCATGGATATGATGAATATGGTGTTCCATAAATATCTTGATCAATTTGTGGTGGTGTTTATAGATGATATTCTCGTGTACTCTCGTACCGAGGAAGATCATGATCGGTATTTGCGGATTGTGTTAATTAATGTAGTTTTTAGTTTAAAGACAAGGCAATTTACAACACAAGACAGTTTGCACTGTCCTTAGTGCTTCATTTCTACAATTCATTCTACAATCCAAAATTTAGTTCTGTTTTCTCCTAATGATTTTATACATATTAAGGCATTGTTCATAAAATTTTCAGCCGTAAATTACCTTTATACAATTTTTGATGATTTTTCAAAGTTACTGCCCAAAACAAAGCATTCTGGGCATATTTCACTAGGCTTGATTTTAGCTTCTTTAATAACTTAGATGACATTCCAAACATGTTAATTCAACTTATATACATACTCATATAAGTCTAGGTCAGTTCATTTCACTTATCAATGTGATCAAAACAAAGCATTTTATATAATCAAGAATGTTGACACAGTTAAACTTTGCAAAACAGTCTCTTAACACTTGTAGGTACATTTTTACCTTCATGATCAGCCCCTTAACTTAAATACTTAATAAAAACAGCCTTCTATGCTTTTTATTGTAGTCTTTTATTGTATAAAACAGTCTTAATGTATCAATCTCCTTATTTAATCATGGTCAAATAATTTATCGAGTGTTAAACACTTATAAAATAGGGCATTCACAGTATACACATCCATACACATGTAGTTCAGCCCCCTTTTGTATTGTATCTATTCATAAAAGCCCTTAAAGTTTTCTCGTTTTTTTAGTTACTTTAGACAGCCCACCAAATCATGGTCAAACAATTTATCCAGTGTTAAACACATGTAAAACAAGGATTCACATTATACACATCCATACACACCTAGTTCAGCCCCATTTTGTATTGTATCTATTCATAACAGCCCTTAAATGTTTCTTGTGTTTTTAGTTACTTTAGACAGCCCACCAAATATGTTTTTACTTACAGGACTGCCCTAACACTTTCACATACATTTACATTTTCAAATCATTTCGCACACATACAAGTATTTATGGAACTAACCAACAAATTTTTCTATGATATCAATTAGTCGAATTTCTTATTTATATGTATCCAAAAGATCATATCCAAAACAAGCTTATTGATATACTTATGTGTATATGCTTTCATTCGAACAGTTCCCTACAACTTTTCTAACTGATTTAAATACAAATGGATTCCAAGCACCATAACATGTTTCAAGGTTCAATCGAATGTCACAAATATATCTTAACCACATTAACATCAAGTTTAAAATGTATTATACTTATCTAATTCCATACAAAAACTATTCAATAATTTAATCAGATTTTCCTTGAAACACTACCATCACAAAATCACAAGACGCACAAAGAAATTGAATGTTTCCATCTAGAATTTCTTTTAGCTTTCGAACCATCCCTTGATTCAAGCATATATATATATATACACGATTTAACTAGATACTTCACTTAAGAGTAAAGTAAGAATATGATTACCTTCTCCTAATCTTCATTTCGAATCAAAAATCGACGATCTACGTAGCAAATACAAGATTACAAGCTTTCCTTCACACCTTCTCATTCATTCGATGGTGACAAAACACAAGTGGAAAAAGATGGAGATGAACTAGCCTTTCCCTTTCTTTTTTTTCCTCCTTAGATTGCCGTGACTCATGTCCTTCTCCCCCCCTTTATTTTGTCTTTGGCTTGACAAGTGGATAGGTCCCAAAATTCCATAGTTTTAGCATGCAATCCTAGACTTTTATCAAGGATTCGATTAAGCCATTCTAAAATGGTCACCTATTATTTCATTAGTTCATTTTGTTCTTTAATTCCCTCGATTAACTCCCAATTCTTTAAATTTGATTAACACATAATTCAATTAGTCAATGGCTTAGATAGTGGTAACCTTCCTAGGCCCGATTTAGTGTGTTACACATGCTGCTACAGTTCGACCAGAAATTGGTGGACCAGCTCAGATCTATGCTCATCATGAGGGTCGCAATGAAACGGATGTGATCGGAGGTACCTTTAGTTTGCAATCCTTGTCAATGTTATCTTTGATTGATTCGGGCATCTTTGTTGAATGTTCCTGTTGAGATCCTTGATGTTGGCATGTTTGTTACTAGTTCCTTTGGTAAGACGGTTACTACTAGAAGGTTGTATAGGCCGTGTCATTTGGTTGTACAAGGTCATGAGTTTGCCACAGATCTGATGGAGTTGCCATCCCATGGTTTTGACGTTATTTTGGGTATGGATTGGTTGAGCGAGAACAAGGCAATTATGGATTGTGAATCCAAAAGGATTTCTTTAAGGTTAGCCGATGATTATGAAGTTGGAGTGTTAGGTGAGAGTGTGAAATTCTTGTCCAATGTGGTCTTGGCTACTCAAGCGAAAAGGTTGATGCAAAGAGGTTGCCAAGCTTATTTGGCTATCGTGATAAATCCTGGAGTTAAGGGTGTTCGGGTGCAGGACTTTAAACTGTTAGTGCTTTTCTGAAAGTTTTTCCTAAAATGTTACTGGGTTTACCGCCGGATAGGGAGGTGGAATTTGGTATTGAGACGTTTGCGAGTTCAGCACCATGTCCATTGCTCCTTATAGGATGGCATCGAAGGAGTTGAAGTCATTACTTCAGGAGTTGTTGTATCATGGGTTTATCCGACTGAGTGTTTCTCTTTGGGGCTCTTTAGTTCTATTTGTAAAAAAGAAAGATGGTACGATGCGTATGTGCATTGATTACCGGTAGTTGAATAAGCTAACGATGAAGAACAAGTATCCTTTTTCGAGGATTGATGATTTGTTTGATCAATTTTGCGAGGCAGCGTTGTTCTCTAAGATTGATTTAAGATCGGGGTATTATCAGTTGAAGGTTAAGGATGAGGATGTGCATAAAACAACGTTTCATACGAGGTATGAACATTATGAGTTCTTGGTCATGCCTTTTGGTTTGACAAATGCCCCGGCTGCATTCATGGATATGGTGAATATGGTGTTCCATAAATATCTTGATCAATTTGTGGTTGTGTTTATAGATGACATTCTTGTGTACTCTCGTATCGAGGAAGATCATGATCGGTATTTGCGGTTTGTGTTAATTAATGTAGTTTTTAGTTTAAAGACAAGGAAACTTACAACACTAGACAGTTTGCACTGTCCTTAGTGTTTCATTTCTACAATTCATTCCTACAATTCATTCTACAATCCACAAAAACACAAATCTAACAACCTAATAATTAAGGATTCAAGGAGTTTCTGGATTCCAATGTTAAAAACGACTTATCAACATTATAAATCATCAAATATATGTTTAAAATCATTCCTCAATACTGGAAAACATATCCAATACAAATTTTCTACAATTTCATCAATTAAACCCAATTAAATCAATTAATCATTGTAAATACATAAAATCAGATTATAAATCATAAATCAAGGATCAAATACTTGGGAATATCAGTAAAGAACCATCAATAGAGGAGAAGAATGAATCTTACCTCTATTGTGTGATTTCTCCCTTAATTGATTGATTAAATCTAGAAAAACACAAGATTTCAATGAGGTTTTGTAAATGAAAGGCAAAGAAGCGTTTATAAATCAAGAATCCAAGTAAAAAGGATCACTCACCTCTGAGATTTGATGAAAACAAGAGTGTTTGCAGAAAAGAAGTGGAGAGAAAAGTTTACATCAATTTCTTTAAAACCAATAACTATTTTTTATTAACAAAATCCCATTTAATTATCTTTAAAAATACATGTTAAAAAGTCTTAATTGAAGGGAGAAACCACCAGCAAAAACTTGGTAAAATAGCTCCTTAAGGATTCTAAGAATCTGATCCTTTACAATTTAGTCACCTTTAAAAATAATTTTCAAAAATTACATTTTAGTCACTAACCAAAATGTCACCCTTCCAAATCCCTTTTTCCAAAATTCATTTCACCAATATATTTCATATATTAAAATATGATTTTTAACCATTTTCCATATTTTATCTTCCACAAAAATATTTACTCCTAAATCCGACTCAAATCCCTAACCCTTTCTATTAGACCGTCTAACAAGCCTCAAAACTGCTAGGCCAAAAACCGGGGCATTACAACTCTCCTCCACTTAAGAAATTTCGTCCCCAAAATTTACTTGGAGGAAACAAATGCAGAAATTGCTCCAACATGTCCACCTTGCTTTCCCACGTGGCTTCCTTGACACCACAGTGTCGCCACAAGGCCTTAACAAGCTTAATCATCTTGCCACGAAGAACTTTTCTATTGGAATCAAGGATGTCCACCGGTTCATCAGCATAGGATAAATCCAGCCACAACTCAATATGCTCCACCGGCATAACATTCGAGGGATCCGACCGATACCTCTGCCACAGCCTCGACCCCTAGCAGGTGTAGCAACATGTACCGGCGCATCCCTCACAACACGAGGACAATCACGCTTCAAGTGATCAAAAGACCCACAAATCCAACAAACTCCAGCATTACCCCAGCACATACTTGTGTAGCGCCTACCACATTGCTCACACTCTTCTATAACACGAGCTTCCTAAACACCATGGCCAACACCACTACCACGCTTATGATTCAGCTTATGCCTCTTGTCCCGAAACCTCCTATTCTGCCTCCCAGAATAGCTAGAGCCGGCCACTCTCTTACCCAAGGTTGCACTCACAGCCTGAACTGATATACCCGAGGATTGCTCAATATCCTTGCCCCGATTAACCAACACATCAAAATTCATGTAATCTACAGCCAATAGCTACGTGTTAATGTCATTCAGAAGACCATAGCGAAACCTATCGCATCTCTGTTGATCATCGGGAACCAACTCTAGGGCATACTGACTTAGACGAACAAACATCACCTCATACTGGGTAACACATGGCACCTTATGAACGCAACATAAACACATGCTTCTTCGCATCCAAATACTGTGCACCAAGATACTTTCTCTTAAAAGTTCTTCGAAAGAACTCCCAAGTCACATTCGCCTCGGGAACACCCGCAATTGTGGTCACCCACCAATAACAAGCATCACCCTACAATTGTAACATAGTGCAACCCAACTTGCACTCCTCATTACAACCTATTTGTTTCAGAATATGGATTTTCTTTTCCATCCTAAAATTCCTTGCCTCCCAAACTTCGAAGATGCTCCAAGGGTAAACCTTGATTAGCCACCACAACAGGTGTTGGTCCTTGCATTTGCACTCTAGCTATTGCTACCTTAAACGATCCCGTCATCGCTTGGATTAATGGAGTCAAATCACCAAAAAAATGGCACAGGAGGAGCCTGGGGTACGCCACCCACCCCAACATCAACAAGAGGAACCAACGGTGGAGAAGAATGTAAAACATTAGGGGGATTCCCTCCCTCAATGTTATTCTACCCAAGTCCGGCATTAATAGCCATCAAACGCATCTCACGTTGATCCATGATATCAAAAGCATCAAAACACATTAAAGCTAGGCTAGCATTAGGCAAAGGATCAAAGAAAACCTTATAAAACATTTTAAAACCTCTGTATAGGCAACATGTTCCCAATTCATACCCCAACATAATATTAAACAATCACTGTACATATACACAATCACCGTGCAATTCAAACAACATCATTTAATCAAATGACAACATCCCAAATTTTCATAAACCTGGATCTGATACCAACAAATATAACCCCCTCGACCCGGCCTAGACGCCCGACCGAACCTTAGAGAAGTACATTAGGTTTTCTGAAGCAAATCAGAGAAAGATTTCAAAAATCGGTTCATTTTTTCTTTTTATCTTGTCTAGATGCACATTATGAAACCTAAGTGTACATACTTGCAGCGGGTGAATTTACAAAGGAATCGGACCTTGGAAAGGCAACCAATTGCATAACATACATTTCAGGGACTAAAATGTAAATCTTATAAATTTAAGGACCAAAACTGAAATTAAGGTTACCAACCCTCAATTAGTCTAATTACATGCTAACATCCCAAATCTCAGGTCAAAAAGATCATCCAAACTCATACAATTGCATTCACAAAACTCGGGGACTAAAATGAAAGAAACAAAACTTCCAAATATTCCAAAAAAACATAATTAACTGCATCCGTACCAGTACGCTTGTAGGTGTTTCGGTACGCCTTAGAAATTTCCAAAACCCAGATTCCAATAGCTAAAACTTGTTTTGATATGCGTACCAGTACAACTTAATAATTTCCAAAACTCAAATTCAAGTAGCTAAAACTCGTTCTGATAACCTACGTGTATCGAAATGCCCTTCTTAAAATCCCTATGCCGTACCGAAACACTCTCTCAAGTACAGAAGTGCTAGCCAAATTTGCCTAGGCTTTCGTATCGAAACGCTTGCCAACATTCCGGTACGCTAAGCCTAAAATGGCTTACTCTTACTGAAACAAGGTCAACCGTACCGGTACGCTTGAACCTGTAGTGCGCCAAATTGTTGTCTAAAAACACTTTAACGATAACCTAAATGCTCTAACATGCTTCAAACACTTATACAACATTACTAGGATACATTCCTAACTAAAACAACACAGAACCATCAACATTACATGCCATTCATACACCCCAAGATATTTTATAAGCATGCTTCCTAATATCATTCTACCGAACAACCAAAACTCACATTAGGCAGTTTTAAGGCATACTCATCATGCTTACACATCTAAAGCATCATAACAAACTTGCTTGAATCATCAAAACATGACAACCATTCCAAATTAACTAGATGCATTCCTAAGCACTCATCTAGCATCATTATATGCAAGGATCCACACAAGTTTAACAACATAAAACCAATTATAAGATCCAGCACTCCACATACTTAAAAACCATGGGGAAAACAGAATTAGAATTCCCCAAGCTATGGCAAACACATTGCCTTATTAACCAAAAACATAAACCGAGTTCATACTTAAAGTAGTCCTTGTCTTGGATCGCTTTAAACCTTTCCTTTTCAGCCCCCAAACTTCAATGGTCTTCATAATTAGGAAAAAGAAAGCATAAGCACACTTGCTTAGTGAGGATGCTCATTAAACAATGATGCAATTAAAACCATATGAAAAACCAAACCACTTGTTCCCAAAACATGCTTAACAACCAAAGCATTTCTCCTTGTCTCTAACCGAGACATGCATAACAATCCTTATGCAGCATCATATACAAATTCAATGCTAAGATCCCAAAGCATTAAACCATATTATCATGCTTAAATCCCAAAGCATTAAACCATAAACCATGCTTAAATCCCAAAGCATTAAATCATAAAACATGCTTAAATCCCAAAGCATTATACTAGGTTCAACACATGAACTTTCACATATATTGGCATTTATAGTGACCCCGGATAGACTACCCTCTATCCATACATATCGGATACACGGATCTCCCATACCATGCCTAGTTAAATCGCATGATATCCCAAACCTTACCTAGTTAAACTTCAAGATTTGACAACCTCACCTTGTTAAACAGCGAGTTTTACCATCCTTGCCTAGTTAAACCACAAGTGTACCGACCTTGCCTAATTAAACTGCAAGATCTCCATCAATTTGGGTTGCCTTGTTAAACCGCATGTCCCAAGTGATGTCCCAATAGTCCGAGTGGCCTTGTTAAACAGCCATACTTCAAGGACCATGGCCACGATCGATTTTGTTCAGATTTTATAGTGCATTTTAATCCTATGGCATGCCAACTATATCCGATTGTTTTCTCATCTTTTCACATAGCTAATATATCATTTATAAAACCATTTACTTATTTTTTACAATGCATTATACAAAAATCACCATATATGCAAATCAAATTACCAAGCAATAGCACCATTCTCGACCGGAATGAAAACCAATGCTCTCTAGCATTTCTTATACTTTTAAAACCCTGCATATGTACTTAAAATCATGCATTTCCAGTAAGTAAATCAAACCATGTTTAACACGAAAACATGAAATCAACATGCTCATATCCAAACCGATATTCAAGAACAAAATAAGGGAAACTTACTTCCGAGCTTAGGTAAGCATTTCACGCTTACCCTAAACTCCCAACAACCTTAATTAAACCTTTGAAAAGGCATTTAAACTAGATTTCACTAACCGATACACCTCACCTTGCTTGCCAAAGCGAATCAAGCTCCCGACAAGCAACAAACAACGTCAAGCTTCATCGCCTTGATTATCCCCTGTTTTAACCACATAAAACCAGAAGGAAATGCATCATTATGCATTCACACCATTGCTAACAAGCAATTACCCGCAACTCTCAAGTTGCCCATTCAAAAACCATCTAAAACAAATCAAAAACATCCTCAAACACTTCCAAAACTTATATCAGCCATAATATAACGACTCAAACCAAGAAACATCATAAATTAACATCTAAAACCCTTTCCCAACATCCTTTTACTTCCAGCAGCTACACAACCACCACAACTCTACAAAAACACAAATCTAACAACCTAATAATCAAGGATTCAAGGAGTTTCAGGATTCCAATGTTAAAAAAGACTTATCAACATTATAAATCATCCAATACATGTTTAAAACCAATCTTTAATACTGGAAAACATATCCAATGCATATTTTCCACAATTTCATCAATTAAACCCAATTAAATCAATTAATCATTGTAAATACATAAAATCATATTATAAATCATAAATCAAGGATCAAATACTTGGGAATATTAGTAAAGAACCATCAATAGAAGAGAAGAACGAACCTTACATCTATTGTGGGATTTCTCCCTCGATTGATTAATTAAAGCTAGAAAAATACAAGATTTCAACCAGGTTTTGTAAATCAAAGGTAAGTAAGCATTTATAAATCAAGAATCCAAGTAAAAAAGATCTCTCACCTATAAGATTTGATGAAAACAAGAGTGTTTGGTAGAAAATAAGTGGAGAGAAAAGTTGAAAGAAAAGTTTACGTTAAATATCTTTAAAACCAATAACTAACTTTTATTAACAAAATCCCTTTTAATTACCTTTAAAAACACATGTTAAAAAGTCTTAATTGAAGGGCGAAACCACTATCAAAAACTTGGTAAAATAGCTCCTTAAGGATTCTGAGAATTTGATCATTTACAATTTTGTCACCTTTAAAAATAGTTTTCAAAAATTACATTTTAGTCACTAACAAAATTGTCACCCTTCCAAATCCCTTTTTCCCAAACTGATTTCACCAGTATTTTTCATATATTAAAATGTGAGTTTTAACCATTTTCCATATTTTTATCTTCCACAAAAATACTTACTCCCGAATTCAACTCAAATCCCTAACCCAGTCTACCAGACCGCCTAACAAACCTTAAAACCGCTAGGCCCAAAACTGAGGCATTACAGGATTGGTAATCTTAATTTTAGTTTTAGTCCTTAAGTTTATCAGATTTGCATTTTAGTCCCTAAAATGTATGTTATGCAATTGGTTGCCTTCAAATGCTCCAATTTCTTTGTAAACTCACCCGCTGCAAGCATGTACACTTATGATTAATAATACGCATCTAGACAAGATAAAAAGTTGGTATGGTTTTTGTAATCTTTCTTCGGTTTGCCTTGGCAAACCTAATATAGTTCTCTTAGTTCGATCTAGCGTCTAGGCCAGGTCGAGGGGGTTACAACTCCACAACGGCCTTTCTTCTCAACGCATCAGCCACAACATTGGCTTTGCCCAGATGGTACTCAATGGTCAAATCATAATCCTTCAACAACTCCAACCATCTACACTGCTTGAGATTCAACTCCTTTTGCGTCATCAAATACTTCAAACTCTTATGATCAGTGTATACAACACACTTTTTGCAATAGAGATAATTTCTCCAAATTTTCAAAGCAAACAATATCGCAGCAAGCTCAAGATCATGCGTAGGGTAGTTACGTTCGTGCACTTTCAACTGCCTCGATGCATAAGCTACAACTTTTATTTTTTGCATCAACACACACCTCAATCCAACGTAGGATGCGTCGCTATACACCACAAACTCCTTCCCTAGCTTAGGTTGAATCAAAATTAGAGCTTGGGTGTAACCCCCTCTACCTGGCCTAGTCTCAAGGCCGAACCAAAAGAGCTACATTAGGTTTACCAAGGTAAACGGTGAAGAAGAAACTCAAAATGCGTCCATTTTTTATCTTATCTAGATGCAAATTATTATCCTACGTGTTCATATTGACAGCGGGTGAAAGCTCAACTCAATTGGGCATCGAATTGACATCCAATTGGGAAGAATTGCAATTTAGGGACCAAATTGCAATTACAAAAAACTACAAGGACTTAACCCATTTTATGTTACCAACCTTTAATTACCCTGTTCCATGCATACGTGTTGAAACTCAGTTTAATACGATCATCCATACTCATTCAATTGCATCCACAAAATTTAGAACAATTAAATAACTGAAATAACGGGTAGCCGTATCAGTACGCTAAGGGGGTGTATCGATACGCTTTGCCTGATTAAAAATTCCCAATTCTAGTAGCTCAAAATCATACGGTATGCGTAATGTTATCCCTATCGAAACGATCTCCCACGTACCGAAACGCTAGCCATAATTGGCCTAAGCCGGCATCGAAATGCTAGCCCGCATATCGAAACACTAAGCTTGAAATGGCTTACTCGTACCGGTATGGAGACACGCATACCGATATGCCTGGACCTAAAATGTCCTCTTTTGCTGGTTTAACATGCTTTCAAATATACCAAAACACCCTAACATGCGTCTAACATGTATCCAACACATTCAAGGGTCAAACCTCAGCATGACAACATAGATTCATCAACAAATCAGGGCATCTTGTATCAAATATAAAACTAGAGGCAAGCTTCCTAGAAACCAAGCCAAGCAAAGCACAAATCTCCAAACCAATGCAACCAACAATCCAAAATGACCAAATATAAACCAAGAACAGCAAAACAACATTGCTCAAATAGGGAGTTTAACAAATCATCTCCCAAAACAACAACGGAAATCCCTTTGCCCTTATTACTTATAGTCTAATTCAAAACGTACTTTTAGTATCAAGTCTTTAGCGATCCCTTGCTTCCCCGCTACCTTCAAGTCGTTAATTCTCTGCATTAATGGACAAAGAGAGTGTAAGCACACTAGGCTTAGTGAGGAGTGCTCAAAAACAAAACACATCAATGCATTTGAAACCATTTCCCAACGACACATTGAAATCTCATTTCAATCATCTTTTAGACATCACTTAAAACATCATTTGAAACATCTTGCCTTGAAAACCATGCACTTAACACTTTCAAAAACTAGCATATTAAACCATATGCAACACGTGTCATTAACCATCAGCAAATTCCATCGCTAAACTTCAATTTAACCCTTCCCATGCATAACAAACCATATACAAAGCTTAAATAGTAAACTTGTATAAATCACATTATACAACATAAACCATTACGTGACACCTCAACAATTGTATTGGCTTACAAGTGATCATAACCAAGTTTCTTTACCAAATTAGTTCATCGGATACAGGGATTCAACAAGTGTCATCTCAATACTTCAAGACATCTCAACCGGAATAGCGATACAATCGCAATCACGGTACATTATCAACCGAGTACAATTACAACTCACGGGGACACCAACCCCAATCATCTATTAGATGCTTAACCCACTAACGGGAGTTTTCGGTTCCATATAACCCCTCGACCGTTAGGGTACTTGGATGGCATATTTCGTACATTGTATAAAACCCCTCGACATCCAAGGCGACTTTTTATAGGACACTATCAATCCTATGGTCGGCCAACTATATCCGATAACCTTTTAAACACATCACTTGCCAATATAAGTCATAATTAACCATGTACCTCATTCTTTTTTTTATTTGCATTAAACCCTATCATTTCCAAAGCAACAAACCATGCTTTTCAACAAGTATTTCCACATACTTACAAGGATCACTTACCATGTGCATCCTTCAACATTTCATAATCAAAAAGTATTAAACATACTTTAAAACATGCTTAAACAATAGGTACAATGTAATTCATAACAAGTGCATAAACCATTTCGTACAAGCGCGACCGAGAGAGAAAACCACTTTATACTTACTTTTGAGTTTAAACCAGCATTTGAAGCTAAGTTTAAACTCCCATAAACCACCTTTAAAACATTTCAAAGCTGAAATCCACGTTCCCACTCACTGATACGCGAAACCTCGATTTGCCAACGCAAGTTCAAGCATTTGAAGCCTCCAAACCTTCACTGATAGCTTTCGGACTAGCCTCCCTTGTTTAACCACATAACAACAGAGGATTAATGCATCATAATGCATTTCAAACACTGCAACCACATTCCTTACAAGCCTCAACAATTCTTTCATAATTACTCAACCTCAACAACCGAAAACATCATCTAACTCTTTCAAAATAAAACCCAACCACAAACTATCAATCTAACACTTCCATTAACATCAATCAACACTCAAAATAGGATTACATCATCCTTATATTCCCAGCAACTAAACAACCACCACAACACCTAAAAAACACAAATCTAACAACCTAAATAATTAGGGATTCATGGAGTTTCGGGATTCCAATGTTAAAAATCACTTATCAACATTATAAAGCATCCAATACATGTTTAAAATCAATCATCAACACTGAAAAATAGATCCAATACGAATCTTCTGCAATTTCATCAAATAAACCCAATTAAATCAAATAATCATCATAAAAACATAAAATTAGATTATAAATCATAAATCAATATCAAATACTTGGGAATATCAATAAAGAACCGTTCAATAGAGGAGAAAAACGAACCTCGCCTCTATTGTATGATTTCTTCCTCAATTGATTGATTAAAGCTTGAAAACACAAGATTTCAATGAGATTTTGTAAATCAAATATGAAGAATTATTTATAAATCAAGAGTTCAAGAAAATAGATCTCTCTCCTCTGAAATTTGATGAAAACAAGAGTGTTTGGCAGAGTAGAAGTGAAGAGAAAAGTTGAGAGAAAAGTTTACGTCAAATATTTATAAAATCAATAACTACCTTTTAATATTAAAACCCCTTCTTGGTAATTAATAAAACACATGTTAAAAATCCTTAATTGAGGGAAGAAACCACCAGCCAAAGTTTGGTAAAATAGTTCCTTAAGGATTCTAAGAATTTGACCCTTTTACAAACTAGTCATCATTAAAAAAAATTAAAAAATTTACATTTTGGTCACCAACCAAAATGTCAGTCTTCCAACTTCAATTTTCTCAAATTGATTTCACTAATAGTACTCTTCCTTCGAGTCTCGAAACATCTTAGTACTACCAGGATGCATAGGAAAAGGACGAGCATGCGCTTCGGTCAAAATGGTACGCCTCTACTCTTCATCATCATGCACTACAATCCGACCTTTATAACACAACACCCCACCATCATTAAAATGAAAATCCGTAGGACATATATCCATGATATCCTTCACATGCGGTACCAAACTCTCATCATACGATTGTTTCTTTTTAATCAACTGTGACAAGGACGGTTTCACTTGCAACTCAGCCAACAACCCACCATCACGAGTCACACTCAACCTAGCAAACATAGCCCTCAACTCAACAACAACTTTTCTACTCAAAGCATAAGCCTCAACGTTAGCTTTAACCGAATGATACCCAATGGTCTGATCATAATCTTTAAGCAACTCTAACCATCTTCATTGCCTAAGATTTAACTCCTTCTGAAACTCTTATGATCTGTATAAACTACAAATTTCTCACCATAAAGGTAATGCCTCCAGATTTTCAAAGCAAAAACAACTGTGGCGAGTTCAAGGTCATGAGTAGGGTAATTACGCTAATGCACCTTCAACTGTCTTGATGCATATGCAACTACCTTACCCACCTGCATCAACACGCAATCGAGCCCAACATAGGATGCATCACTATAGACAATAAACTCTTCCCTCGACTCTGGATGAATCAAGACTAGAGCTCAAGTCAAAGCTTCCTTCAACCTTTCAAAAGTCTGCTGCTTATCCTCCGTCCACTCAAAATGAACGTTCTTTTGTAACAACTTGGTCAAAGGAGTAGCTATACTGGAGAACCCATCAACAAACCTACGGTAATAACCAGCCAACCCTAGTAAACTCCTAACCTTTAACACAAATTTAGGCACTTTCTAACTCATCACAACCTCAATTTTGTGCAGATCAATATGAATCCCCTTGACTAACACCACATGCCCAAGAAAAACAACCTCCCTAAGCCAGAACTCACACTTTCTTAACCTAGCATAAAGCTGATTAGCCAACAACGTCTGAAGTACAATCCATAAATGCCTATCATGATTTTCCTCGGTACAATAGTGCACAATAATATCATCGATAAACACAACCACAAACTGATCCAAAAACTGATGAAACACCCATTTATCATGTCAATGAAAGTAGCCGGTGTATTGGTTAAACAAAACGGCATCACCAAATACTCATAATGCTCATACCTCGTACGAAAAGCTGTCTTGGGCACATCCACATCTTTCAACTTCAACTGATAGTACCCAGACCTCAAATATATCTTAGAGAACACAAAATCACCCCTAAACTGGTCAAACAACCCATCAATCTGCGGTAAAGGATAATTATTCTTTATCGTCAACTTGTTCAGTTTCTGATAATCTATACACATCTGTAACAGACCATTCTTCTTTTTCACAAACAACACTGGTGCATCCCAAGGTGAAATACTTGGTATAATAAACCCTCGATCAAGCAGCTCTTGCAGATGCGTTTTCAGCTCCTTCATCTCCTTTAGGGCCATGTGATACGGAGCAATTGACACTGGTGTTGTATCCTCATAAATCTCAATGCCAAACTCCACCTCACGATCCGGTGGCAGCCCTAGGAACTCTTTTTGAACAAACACTTGAAAACTCACATACCGTACGAATATCCTGCACCCTAAACTCCTTCAAACCAGGATTCATAACATAGGCCAAGAAAGCCTGACATCCAGAATCCATCATTCGTCTTGCTTTTAAAGCCGAAATAGCACTAGACAAGAACTTAGCGTTCTCACCTACAACCGTAACCTCGAAATCATCAGACAACTTTAGGGATATCTGTTTGGTCTCAAAATCTACCACTTCCCTATGCAAGATCAACCAATCCATTGCCAAAATAACATCAAAACCATGGAATGGCAACCCCATCAAATCCACGACAAACATATAACCCTAAACCATTAGTGGACATCTACGATACAACCTCATAACCACGATTGTCTCTCTAAGAGAACTAGTCACTCGAACACCCACATTAAGAATTTCAACAGGTATATTAAGCAACTGTGCATGCTCACTAAATATATATAAATGGGTAGAACCAGAATCAACCAATGAATAGAACAGCAAAATCTATAAAGTGAATGTACTTGCAACCACATCGGAGTCATTGCAACCCTCACCGTGCGTACACACTCTAGCTGGTAAACCTCTCTCAGGCTGGATAGTAACTGTATGAGCCACAGTCCTATGCCCACCATCCCTGCGCTAAAACTAACCACAACCTCTCTATAGAGCAACAACAAGTACAACATTCATGCCCACCTCCAGCTAATAAAGGACAATCACGTCTCAAATGGTCGCCAGACCTACAACTCTAACAAGCATTAGCCATAATTGTCGCAGGTACCTGACGCTCTCTAGACAAACGTGGGCAATCTCACCTCAGATGATCACGTGATCTACAATCCCAACAGGTATTATGCGGAGCTCTAACCTGGGTACCCTACCCCTGCGCTCCACGCCCAACAACACCTCTACCGCGTCTCTGACCAGGGCGATACCTCTCGTCACGGTGTCTCTTGGCCTTACCACCGCCAAAGCTAGCATTCACCGCTCTCTTACCAGAGCTAAAGCCTCGAGACCCAGAAGCCAAACCAAGGTTTTGCTCGATATCCTTGGCTCACGTAACCAATACGTCAAAATTCATATAATCAGCAACAAGCATGTAAGTCTTAACCTCCTACACCAGCCCATAGCGAAAACGATCACATCGCTATCGCTCGTCAAGAACTAAGTTAGGTACATACCGGCTTAACCTCACAAATTGTAACTCATACTCATAAACAAACATACCACCTTGTACTAGAGCCATAAACTCTCTCTTCCTTTCGTCTAGATACCGGACTCCTAGGTACCTTTTTCGAAAAGCAACACAAAAAAAGCCTAGGATATATCGTCAGGTTTCATCCCAGCTGTCACGGTAGTTCACCAGCTATAAGCATCTCCTTGTAATAGGGACACAATACAACGTAACTTACGGGCATCCGTACAACCCATCTGACCCAGCATTCTCCTTGTACTGGTGAACCAATCCTCAGAAGCCTCTGGTGCTAGACCAAGAAACTCAACTCTACCCAGACTGCGAAGACGCTCTAACGACAAACCTGTCTGCCCAACCACTGGTTCTGGAACATGAACACCTATAATTGCTGCCTGAAAAGCACCAACCATGGCCTGAATCAACGACACCATGTCACCCATCCCTGGCCTAGCTGGCACAGGTGGTACTTGCTCCACTACCGTAGGTGGATTAGGTGGAGGCGACGGTAATCCTTAAGGAGGTATAACATCCTCCTCAATTCCTTGCCCAACGGCAGCAACAATCGTACCAGATCGTAATTCCCTTCTCAGTCCCATCGTGCTAAAAATATATCTAAGGCATGATATTTCACCAAAACAAAACAATTATCCATCTTTAAGCACGGATCCAAGACTTCCATTTCTAAACCAAAACACTTCCGAGTATAATAATAAGGCAATAGGTTTCCCAAACTTCCCCTCCATATATCATAAAGTAGTCGGCGTGCATATTACAATCACCGTGCATAGCAGACAACAGATTACAACCGAAAACAACATTACAACAACCATACAAACTCCCAATTATCACAAACCTAGCTCTAATACCACCAAATATAACCTTCTTGACCCAGCCTAGTCGTAAGACCGAACCGAGCGAGCTATATTAGGTTCATCGAGGTTTTTTAATCTTATCTAGATGCAAATTATTATCCAATGTGTTCACATTGATAGCGGGTGAAAACCCAACTCAATCGAGCATCAAATTGACATCTAATCGGGTATAATTACAATTTAAGGACCAAATTGCAATTCCAGAAAACTACAAGGATGTAACCCATACTCATTCAATTGTATCCACAAAATTCAAGGACTGAAACGTATGAAAATAGAACTTCAGAAGAACCAAATAACTGAAATAACTTCTAGCCATATTGGTACACTGAGGGGGTATATCGATACGTTTTGCGTGATTAAAATTTCCCAATTCTAGTAGCTCAAAACTGTATCGGTACACTTATGCGTACCGATACGCCTTGCCCAAAAATGTTATCCCGTATCAAAATGATCCCTCACGTACCAAAACACTGGTCAAATTGGCCTAAGCCCTATCAAAATACTAGCATGTGTACTAGAACACTAAGCCTGAAATAGCTACACGTACCAGTATAGAGACACGCATACCGATACGCTTGGACTTGAAATGTCTTATTTTGTTGGTTTAACATGCTTTCAAAGATACCAAAACACCTTAACATGCTTCTAACACGTATCCAACACATTCAAGGGTTAAACCTCAGCAAGACAACACAGATTTATCAACAAATCATGGCATCTTGTATCAAATATAAAACTAGAGGCATGCTTCTTAGAAACATGCCAAGCAAAGCACAAATCTCCAAACCAATGCAACCAACAATCCAAAATGACCAAATATAAACCAAGAGCAGCAAAACAACATTGCTCAAATAGGAAGTTTAACAAATCATCTCCCAAAACAACAGTAGAAACCCTTTTGCCCTTATTACTTATAGTCTAATTTGAAACATACTTTTAGTATCAAGTCTTTAGCGACCCCTTGCTTCCTCACTGCCTTCAAGTCTTTAATTCTCTACATTGATCGACAAAGAGAGCATAAGCACACTGGGCTTAGTGAGGAGTGCTCAAAACAAAACACCATCAATGCATTTGAAACCATTACCCAACGACACATCGAAATCTCATTTCAATCATATTTTAGACATCACTTAAAACATTATTTGAAACATCATGCGTTGAAAACTATGCACTTGACACTTTCAAAAACCAGCATATTAAACCATATGCAACACGTGTCATTAACCATCAGCAAATTCCATTGCTAAACCTCAATTTCAGCTTTCCCATGCATAACAAAATGTATGGAAAGCTTAAAGAGCAAACATGTATAAATCACATTATAAAACATAAACCATTACATGACACCTCAACAATTATATTGGCTTACAAGTGATCATAACCAAGTTTCTTTACCAAATTAGTTCATCGGATGCACATATTCAACAAATGACCTCTCAAAACTTCAAGCCATCTTAACCGAAATAGTGATACAATCACAATTGTGGTACATTATCAATTGAGTATAATTACAACTCACGGGGACACCAACCCCAATCATATGTTAGATACTTAACCCACTAGCGGGAGTCTTCGGCACCCTATAATCCCTCGACCATTAGGGTATTTGGATGGAGTATTCGGTACATCGTAAAAACCCCTCAACATCTAAGGCGACTTTTTATTGTGTACTATCAATCCTATGGCCGGCCAACTATGTCTGATAACCTTTAAAACCATATCACTTGCCAATATAATTCACAACTAGCCATGTACCTCACTATTTTTTATATGCATTAAACCCAATCATTTCCAAAGCAAGAAACCATGCTTTTCAACAACTATTTCCATATACTTACAAGGATCGCTTACCATGTGCATCCTTCAACATTTCATATTCAAGGCAGTTTTAAACATACATTAAAACATGTTTATATAGTAGGTACCATGTAATTTAAAACAAGTGCATAAACCATTTCGTAAAAGCACAACCGAGAGAGAAAACCACTTTATACTTACTTTCGAGTTTAAACTAGTATTTCAAGCTAAGTTTAAACTCCCAAAAACCACCTTTAACATATTTTAAATATGAAATCCACGTTCCCACTCACCGATACGTTAAACCTCAATTCGCCGACGCGAATTCAAGCGTTCGAAACCACATAACAACAAAGGATTAATATATCACAATATATTTCAAACACTACAACCACATTCCTTACAAGCCTCAACAATTCTTTCACAATTACTCAACCTCGGCAACTGAAAACATCATCTAACTCTTTCAAAATGCAACCCAGCCACAAACTATCAATCTAGCACTTCCATTAACATCAATCAACACTAAAAATAGGATTACAACATCCTTATATCTCCAGCAACTAAACAGCCACCACAACACCTCAAAAACACAAATCTAACAACCTAAATAAGTAGGGATTCATGGAGTTTCGGGATTACAATGTTAAAACAACTTATCAACATTATAAAACATCCAATACATGTTTAAAATAACAACTCAACACTGAAAAATAGATCCAATATGAATCTTCTTCAATTTCATCAAATAAACCCAATTAAATCAAATAATCATCATAAAAACTTAAAATCAGATTATAAATCATAAATCAAGGTCCAAATATTTGGGAATGTCAATAAAGAACCATTCAATAGAGGAGAAAAACGAACCTTACTTCTATTGTGTGATTTTTCCCTCAATTGATTGATTCAAGCTTGAAAAACACAAGATTTCAATGAGATTTTGTAAATCAAAGATGAAGAATCATTTATAAATCAAGAGTTCAAGAAAATGGATCTCTCACCTATGAAATTTGATGAAAAAACGAGTGTTTGGCAGAGTAGAAGTGAAGGGAAAAGTTGAGAGAAAAGTTCACGTCAAATCTTTATAAATTCCATAACTACCTTCGTTTTATTAATTAATAAAACGCATGTTAAAAATCCTTAATTGAGGGAAGAAACCACCCGCCAACGTTTGGTAAAATAGCCCATTAAAGATTCTAAGAATTTGACCCTTTTACAAACTAGTCACCATTTAAAAATAGTTTTAAAAATTTACATTTTGGTCACCAACCAAAATGTCACTCTTCCAACTTCAAGTTTCTCAAATTGATTTCTCCAATATTATCTATATATTAAAGAATGATTTTTAACCATTTTTCCATATTTTTAACTTACAAAAAATATTTATTCCCGAATCTAACTCGAATCTCTAACCCGATCCACCAGACTATCTAACTAGCCCTTAAACCGCTAAGCCCAAAACCGGGGTGTTACATTGGGTTAAAGCTTCTTTCAACTTTTCAAAAGCCTATTGTCTAGCTTTCGTCCACTCGAACCGCACATCCTTTCACAATAGCTTTGTCAGCGGAGCAGCAACTCTTGAAAGCCCATCCACAAAACGACGGCAATAACCCACCAAACCCAGGAAATTACGGACATCTGTCACTGAGTTTGGTTACTTCCAATTCACAACCGCCTCAACCTTCTTGGGATCAACCCGAATACCTTCAGCTAAAACCACTTCCCTAATCCAAAACTCGCACTTACTCAACTCAGCATAGAGCTGATTATACAACAAGGTCTACAACACAATCCGCAAGTGTCGATCATGATCCTCCTCGGTACGAGAGTACACAAGAATATCATCAATTAACACTACTACGAATTGATCCCAAAAATTCATGGAACACCTAGTTCATCATATCTGTTGCGCGTAATAAGTGCTACGCAAATGTGCAAGTATACACGTCGCAAGTTATAGTATAAAAGATATCGTCTCCACAGGGATTGGTGCCACTTCAAGAATCTAGTCTCTTGCAATGTAAAAAGAAAAAAACACAAGTGAAGGATTATAGAAGTTTTAACTAATATAGAAAGCAAATAAGTAAAAGAAAAGATGAATTCAATTGAGAGAGATAGGCTAGGTTATCGTGAGTTGAGGTGTGATAGCCGATTGGATTGTCTTGGTAAAAGAGTGCACGGGCAACTCAGTTGCCGTGGCAACTTGCACGACGGGGTTGCCTTGGCAACTAATTGATGGTTGCCTGGGCGACTAGTTGGGCAACTACTTGGGCGACTGGGCAGCAACTTCAAGGTTCGACAGAGCGTTCTTCAATGGTTTCTTCTTATCCCTAAGTTGAAACTCTAGCTACTTGTGCATGCCTTGATAATACATCCCTGCGTGAATCAAGGGTGAACAACAACCAAACTTGCGCTCCTCTTAGCCGTTGAAATCCTTAACTTATTCCTAAGCCGGATTAATCTTCACCATCATTGGATTGCATAAAGATCATATTCATTCGTTTCTTGAATCTAACACTCCCGATATTAGATAAATGGATGAAATCACGAGATCCTCTCCCAATTCACTCGCAAGCAATAATAAGAATCAAGAATGAATAAACCTTGAAATAGAAAAGTGCAAACTCGTATTACCTAAACAAAAACCAATAGTTTCTCACAACCACAAAACACAATAACCATGGCCAAGTAAATTTAGTTCATGGCTAGGTTCCAAAGAAACACAAGATAAACAATCCCTAGCATGAACCCAATCGAACAAGGAAGAAAAGATGAAGCTTGTCGAAAATCCCTTGCCCTAGATGCTTGCCGAAAATTCCCCTTGCTTCCTCTCTTGGAGTTGTCGAAATTAACTCTTGCTCTCCCCCTTGGATTTGTCGAATTTCCTTGCTATTTATAGGGCTAGGCCAAAGTCCTTCTTTGAGGAGGAGTTTGAGTTGGAATTAAATTATCTTTAAAGAATATAATTCTTTATTATAATTTTATTCCTATTAGAACTTCTACTATCTTCTTGGAATTTAATTCTTCTTTAATCTCTGCATGGCAATCAAATTCCTTTGGGCTTGGGCCTTGCTCCATGTCATCTTGGGCTTGTAAAGTTATGAATTTCGACATCCATATTGCTTTTGGTCTTTGTCGACAAATGCCATGGCAACTGGCTCTGCGTCTCCTTCATGCACTGCCCTGGCAACTAGCTCGGCATATCTTTCATACACTGCCCTGGCAACTAGCTCGGCATTGCTTTGGCAAGTGATCCTGCACATACACACACAAAAACACACCAAAGCAGCATCTATTTCCACAAAAATCACAAAGTTATGTAATCAAGCTCAACGATTGAAGGAAATGTGGATTAATGCATGAATGGCTAACTATGCAACTAATATGAGCCTAAGTCTAACAATAATATGAGTAAAAAGGGTAAGAACAATAGTACTTTTGAACACTTATCACACCCCCAAACTCGAACTATTGCTTGTCCTCAAGCAATGCAAACTCATAATTACCTGCCAAGACTTCAAATTTTCACAAACTTAGCTTTGAACTTGATTTCAATTCTCTGAACCGGGGCACAAAGCATGATTGGCTTTTTATTTTCGGAAAACTGAGGAGTTACTCGGAATCAAACTATAATGCTTGTGAGTGTGTGCTGAGTTGTGTGCAAGTTGATTTTTCGGATTCTATGCAAACAATAAGTTTTCAAATTACTTCATTGGGTTCTTTTTAACATGTTTTAACTAGAGCCAATTTCTGGCACCTCTAGTGTTTTATTTTTAGTTTTCTTAAGTTAATTAAATCCACTAGAGCCGGTTTCGGGCACCTCTAGTTAAAAAAATTTTAACGCCTCCTAGAGCCAGTTTCGGGCACCTCTAGTGATCAATTTTTTTTAGCATATGCTAGAGCCAATTTCGGGCACCTCTAGCATTCATCCAATTTTTATTCTAATCCCCCAATTAGTTAATTATCAACCTAAGTTTACTAGAACTCCTTAAATCAATCAAACCACAACAGTGTTTCATCAAATTTAGCATCATAGTAAAATTCTAAGTTTTTCCATGGTTATCCTAGAATAAAAATTCTATCAATTAAGTGCATTGGCAAAGTCATCATTGAATATTCATCAAATCTAAGCAATTCTTGTTCCAATTAAAGGCATGGCAAGCAATTTATGTATCCTAAATGTAATGCTTAAGATTAATGTAACTAAACATGGTAATTACTAATAACAATCCCCCCCAAACTCGAGTGAGGCATTGTCTTCAATGCATGCATAAAAATAACAAAAAATAAAAATAAAAATGCATACGAGGACTTACTCTGAGAGTTCGTCATCGTAGATGATTAGTTTCCTTCTAGTTGGCGTCTTGACTTTCTTGCTTGAACGCGATGGTTGTTTTCTTGTTGCCGGTGGTGGAATCGATCCTCGTACGGGGTTGTCCTCATCATCCTCTTCATCAATGTCAATGGCTTTTCGTTTGGAGGATTCAATTGGTGCGGTCTTTATTGGTTCAATGAAGGACTCGTCCGAATCTGAAAAATCAGAAAATGATTCCGTAGGAGTTGATTCGGGCATAGGTGCTTTACCTTTGGCTTTTTCA
The DNA here is from genome assembly GCA_019671005.1 of Hibiscus mutabilis. Classification (NCBI taxonomy): domain Eukaryota; kingdom Viridiplantae; phylum Streptophyta; class Magnoliopsida; order Malvales; family Malvaceae; genus Hibiscus; species Hibiscus mutabilis. The sequence continues at coordinate 20,565,037 of CM033744.1, read as the reverse complement.
GTGGTTGCCGGGGCATTGTCAGGGTTGGTTGCCGTGGCGTCAGCTTCTTTGGTTGTCGTGGCAAGGATATCGGCGGGAAAGATTGGGAACGGCACACGATTGTCCGGGTACTTTTCTAGGATGACTTGGGTGATGGCATTGTTGTGCTCCTTCATGTACCGCATGAACATTAGTTACCGATCTTCAATTTGCCTTAGATGGCTTGCCAATGGGTGCAAAAGTGTTTCAAAGTGTCCCGGAATTAATGGCCGAGTTGCCCTGGCGTTAGGTGCTTGGGCATTAGGGATTGCCGCGGCGGCAGGAGTTGCCGTGGCAATTGGAGGCCTTGAAGAATCTTCCGGTGCCTCTCCCATTAGCTTTCGAATTAGTGCTTGATTCCAACCAGACTTGGGTAGGGCCTTTTCATCGGTGGACTCACTCGGGACATGCATCTCCTTGCAAAGATTAGAAATTAAGCAAGGGAAGAAAAGATAACCCTTATCTTTTGAGCTGCATACAAAAATCTCATCACAAATAATTTTTCCAATGTTAATGATGCGATTATGCAAAATAGAATTTATGAGCAAAAGACGTGGTATATCAACGGTAGTATTGTGTGTGAAGGGCATTAAAGAAGTTTTAACAAACTTATTCCATAGTTTTGCCTCGGGGTTAAGCCGAAGGCGATTTACCGTGCCCTTGTATTTACCGTCGTTCCAATGAGTTCCCGGTTGAGTGAGTTCTTGAAGCACTTTGTCGAGTTGCTTGGGATTGATTTGGTTAACGAAGGCTTGATGCTCGTCCTTCTCAATGTAAAGTCTGTAAAAGGTGTTGATGCTTTCGGGACTTATAAGTATGGCCTTGTCACGAACAAAAACATAAGGATTATCCGGGTTAGGTGAGTGAGCATAGAATTCTCTTACCCATGAGATATTAGCCGGTTCCGGTTGATGGCAAAAGATTTGCCACTTTTGATGTGCAATCCTCTTGAAGATGAATGGTTCAAGGCCGAAATCTTGATGAGAGTTGGAGTATTCAAAGCCTTGTTCTTCATGAATCTTCCGGCTTTCAAACTTGGATTGAAATCTTTCTTGAACCGCCGGTGTAGCAAACTTCTTGTATCTTGGTTCTTTGGAGGAACTTGGATGAACTAAAAGTTTAATCTTGGATGCCATGTATGATCTTGGTTGTGAGTAAAAACAAAGAAAAGAAAAGAAACTAAAAAGTTGCAAGATATAAAGTAGGAATAGGTTAAGGGTGATGGGTTTTATAGAAAAGATAGGAGGTTGGATTGGAGAAATCGAAAAAAGGGTTTAGGGTTTGGTAGGAATTTTCGACAAAGGGGTTTTGGTTAGGATGAATTGGAGGCTTTATATAAGCCTTAGATTCAGCCCGTTAGTTTCCTTGTTGAAGATGTTTTCCTACTTGGTTTAGAATTCCTTCTTTATCTTGAACTTCCTTTCCTACAATTCAAAAACAAATCAAATAAGGATTAAAATTAAAGATAAACTAATAAAGAAAATAAATAAAGATGTGTAATATGATTCTTAGAATTGAATAAAAAAAATCTATCCTAAAACTACTAATAATCGGCAAAATAATAAAAAAATGAAAAAAATAAAAAAAAATGAAAAATAAATAATTAACTAATCGACAAAAACAAAAATAAAAATAAATAACAATAAAAATATCAAAAGGGAGAGCATGCTCATGCATCTCCTAAATTGACCACTTCCTTGTTACGTTCCACATGGGCACCATTGTAGTGCTTCAATCTTTGTCCATTAACTTTGAATTCATGGTTGTCAGAGATGGACTTGATTATCACAGCACCATGGGAGAATGGTTTGACGACTTCAAATGGTCCCGACCATCTTGATTTCAGCTTTCCCGGGAAAGGTTTTAGCCGAGAATTGAATAGGAGAACTAGTTGCCCTGGCGTGAATTGTCGTGGCAATAGTTTCTTGTCGTGCCATCGCTTTGTTTTCTCCTTGTAGATTCGTGCATTGTTATAGGCGAGTGCACGAAATTCTTCTATCTCATTGAGATCCATCAAACGCTTTTGTCTGGCACTTTCCCAATCCATATTCACGGTCTTGATTGCCTAGTACGCCTTGTGCTCGATTTCCACCGGTAGATGACATGTTTTACCATAAACAAGTTGGAAGGGGGACATACCTAAGGGTGTTTTGAATGCAGTGCGATATGCCCAAAGTGCGTCATCTAGTCTTAATGACCAATCCTTCCTTGAGGGATTTACAACTTTCTCGAGTATTCCCTTCAACTCCCGGTTGAAAATTTCTGCTTGCCCGTTGGTTTGTGGGTGATATGCCATGGCGATCTTGTGTGATATGCCGAAGCGTTGCAACATCTTGGCAATTAGTCTGTTGTCAAAATGCTTGCCCCCATCGCTGATAATTGCTCTCGTCATCCCAAACCGTGTAAATATGTTTTTCTGCAGGAATCGTTGCACGGTCTTGGAATCGTCGTTGGGAACTGCAGCTGCCTCTACCCATTTAGACACATAGTCGACGGCAAGTAAGATGTAGAGGTTGCCGAATGAAGATGGGAAAGGTCCCATAAATTCGATCCCCCATACATCGAACATTTCCACCTCGATGATGTTCTGGAGTGGCATCTCATGTCGCCTAGAGATATTGCCCGTCCTCTGGCAACGATCACATTGCTTGTAAAAGTCTTGGGCATCTTTGTACAATGTTGGCCAATACAAACCGGATTGCAAGACTTTGGCCGCGGTACGAGTTCCTCCAAAATGTCCTCCATAGGGTGAAGAATGGCATTACCGGAGTACATTCTGTTGCTCTTCTTCAGGGACACATCGGCGTATAACCTGATATGCACATTGTTTAAACAAAAGAGGCTCGTCCCAAAAGTAATGCTTAGCATCATGGCGGAACCGCTTCTTCCCTTGGTGAGTAATGCCATACGGAAAAATACCACAAACAAGGAAGTTAACTAAATCTGCGTACCAGGGTATTGCCGAGGCATGTGCTGCCGTAGTGTCTGCTCCCGAAATTGCCGAGGCGTGTGCGTCAAAGACTGTTGCGGCGTCGAGAGTTGCCGAGGCGTGTACATCCATGGTTGCCGAGGCGTCATGGGTGGCCGAGGCGTTGAGGGTTGCCGAGGCAATTAGAATTTGTTCATCCGGGAATGCATCGCATATCTCTAGATCCGCGTCTTTCTCCCTATTGCGTTCCAAACGTGATAAGTGATCGGCCACTTGATTTTCTGTTCCTTTCCTGTCCTTAATTTCAATATCAAATTCTTGTAAAAGTAATATTCAACGAATCAAAGGAGGTTTAGCATCCTTTTTAGCAAATACGTATTTGATTGCCGAATGGTCCGTATGAACAATTACCTTTGTACCAATTAAATAGGATCGGAACTTGTCAAATGCAAAAACTACAGCTAGTAACTCTTTCTCCGTTGTTCTGTAATTCACTTGAGCATCATTAAGAGTTTTACTAGCGTAGTATATCACATGGAAGGTCTTACCTGTGCGTTGGCCTAGGACTGCTCCTACCGCGAAATCACTTGCATCACACATGAGCTCAAAAGGTAGCGTCCAATCTGGTGGAACGACAATGGGTGCCGAGGCAAGCTTTTTCTTTAGGGTTTCGAATGCTTGAGTGCAAGAATCATCAAAATCGAAGACTTTATCCTGTTCAAGCAAATTACACAAAGGTTTAGTGATTTTAGAAAAATTATGAATGAACCTCCTGTAAAAACCTGCATGTCCGAGAAAACTTCGAATTCCTTTAACCGAATTTGGTGGGGGTAATCTCTCGATCACGTCCACCTTGGCTTTGTCTACTTCAATTCCCTTGGATGAAATCTTATGGCTGAGCACTATTCCTTCATCTACCATAAAGTGGCATTTCTCCCAATTGAGGACTAAATTCGTTTCTTCGCATCTTGCCAACACCCTCTCTAAATTGCCGAGACAGCCGTCGAGGTCATTACCAAAAACCGAAAAATCATCCATGAAGATCTCAAGGAAGTCTTCGACCATGTCTGAAAAGAGCGGCATCATGCATCTTTGGAAGGTTGCCGGGGCGTTACACAATCCGAACGGCATCCTTCGGAAGGCATAAGTACCGTAGGGGCATGTGAAGGTTGTCTTTTCTTGATCTTCTGGTGCTATGGCAATCTGATTGTAACCTGAATAACCATCAAGAAAACAGTAAAAGGGTTTACCTGCAAGACGGTCAAGCATTTGATCAATAAAGGGTAATGGGAAGTGATCTTTCCTAGTGGCTTTGTTTAGCTTTCGATAGTCCATACAAACCCTTCAACCGGTCACAGTCCTGGTTGGGATAAGTTCATTATTTTCATTGCTTACCACTGTTATACCGACATTGTACCAGACTTACCCACGTACTATCGGAGATAGGGTATATAATGCCGGCGTCGAGGCACTTGATGATTTCTTTCATTACAACCCCTTTCATGGCATGATTTAGTCTCCTTTGGGCCTCAATTGAAGGTTTGTGATCATCTTCCAACAAGATCTTGTGCATGCACACCGCAGGGCTAATTCCCTTCAAGTCGGCAATTGTCCACCCTATTGCCTTTTTATGTAGCTTCAACATGTTGATCAGCTTCTTTTCCTGCTCAGGCTGTAACTTAGAGGAAATAATTACAGGTAATGTATTATCGATCCCTAAGTATACATATTTCAGTTGTTCTGGCAATTGTTTCAACTCAAGAATTGGTGGATTTTCGATAGAGGGTTTTTCGAGCTTACCTTCCTTACCTGAGTAGTCCAGTGGTTCAAAGTATGTACCTGGTCGATTGACTAGCCAATTTGCCTCTTCTGGTTGTTCCTCATCGACCGGTTCTTCATACTCCTCAGGTTCCTCTTGATCGGCAATGTGGTTGCCGAGGCAACTAAATTCCTCATCGAAGTTAAACTCTACCGTGGCATGAAGTAGTTGGCATTTTTCTGGATCATCGGTATGCCTTAGTGTTTGGAACACATTTAGTTTTACCTGCTGGTCATTCACCCTCATTGTGAGTTTTCCCTTTTCAACATCAATCAAAGTTCTCCCTGTCGCTAGGAATGGTCTCCCGAGAATGATAGGCGCATGCTCATCTGCTTCACAATCCAAAACAATAAAGTCAGTGGGAAAAATAAATTTATCAACTTTTACCAGTATGTCCTCGATTTTTCCCTCTGGATGCACATAAGACCTGTCGGCTAGCTGCAGCATAACTGTTGTAGGTCTTGCCTTCCCGATTCCTAGTTTCTGGAAAACCGATTTAGGCATCAAGTTTATGCTAGCCCCTAGGTCGCATAGTGCTTTCCCGACATAGTGATTTCCAATAGAACATGGTATTGTGAAACTTCCGGGATCCTTCAACTTGGGCGGCATGCGATTGTGCAACATTGCCATGCATCCCTCTGTCGCGGCCACTGTTTCAAACTCTCCTAGCCTTGTTCTCTTGGACACAATGTCTTTAAGAAACTTGGCATAGTTTGGCATTTGTTCAATTGCTTCCACCAATGGCAAGTTGATGTGGACTTGCTTTAGGATATCAAGAAACTTCTTGAATTGGTATTCTTGCTTTTGTCGCTTCAACCTTTGTGGGAATGGTGGTGGAAGTCGGATATCTTCGATCCTTTCATTGGTTTGAAATCTGATTGACGGTATTGCCGGGAAATCTGGAGTTGCCGATGCGTTATCAACTGGGGTTGCCGAGAAATGTTTATTGTCGGTTGCCGCAGCAATTCCTGGTTCAGCATCTGAGGCTTTGCCGCTAGGTTCGTCTTGATCTTTTTGTGGAGTTTTGTTTGACGGGCGGGTTGGAACCTTTCTAAGTTGTTGGCCACTTCTAGTGGTGATCGCCTTACATTGCTCATGGCCAGTTCCTCTCGCGACTTCAGTATCGCTAGGTAAACCTCCTTGTGGTCTAGTGTTTAGATTTTGAGCAAACTGTCCGACTTGATTCTCCAATGATTTGATTGCCGCCTCTTGGTTTTGCAATCTCATCTCGGTCCTGTTAATAAAAGCATCAGTTCTTTTTATGAAATTGCTATTCTCAGCCATATAAGATTCAGTTTTCATCATAAAAGCATTTAGAGAATTTTCCAAAGAACTAGATGTCGTCGGTTGTTGCTGCGGCATCTGTTGCCGTGGCATATTCTGCTGGAATCCCGATGCTTGTGCATTTTGATTGTTCTGGTTTAGAGCATTGTTGGGATTACTCCATGAAAAATTCGGGTGCTTCTTCCAAGCTGGATTGTATGTATTTGACATCATGTTGTTGCTCCAATTGTAATTCCCCACATAGAAGCTAGATTTCGGATTCTGCATACATTCAGAAGAATTATGGTTATCGCCACATAACTCACAAAAAGAATCCATTACCTTGACTTCATGTGTGTTGTTTGGTTTTTGCATGTTTTGGACCATCTTGGTTAAAGCGGCCAATTGTGCCGAAATTGAATCTGATGATCCTAGTTCATGTATTGTGGCTTGGCGTCTAACTCCTCCTCTTCTAGTAGATGGGAATTGATAATCATTCTTGGCCAGCCTGTTTAAAATTTGCATTGCTTCTTCCGGCGACTTATCTAGGAGTATGCCGTTTGCCGAGGCGTCTAGCATCATCCTTGTTGGTGTATTCACGGCGTTGTAAAACATTGTTGCTTGAGTCCATACCGGGAATCCGTGTAAAGGGCATTTGTGTAGAAGTTCTCTATATCGCTCCCAAGCCTCGTACATGGATTCATCATCTGCCTGCCGAAAAGAAGTAATGTCGTTACGAAGCTTATCAGTCAAATTTGTAGGATTAAATCTAGCAAGGAAATCACGACAAAGATTAGTCCAAGATGCTATGGATCCGGTAGGAATGCTATTCAGCCATGCTTTCGCCCCATCCCTCAGTGAATAGGGGAATAATCTTAATCGTAGGACATCGGGGGTGACTCCGTGTATCTTGAACAAGTTGCAAATCTCGAGGAAAGATTTCAGATGTTGTCGTGCATCTTCAGTTGCTGAGCCGCCAAATTGACCTATTGTGTTGATCATATTAAACATTACCGGTTTCAACTCAAAGTGGTCGGCTTCAATTTCGGGTGCGACAACTCCTGGGTTAAGTCCATCAAGATCTTCTTCAAGATAGTCTCGAATAGTTCTGTTTCGTGCAAGAATCACTCCTCCTCCTGCTCGAACATCTTGATTCATATTGCCGTCTTGATTTGCCATTGCGTCTCTTATCCTTCGTCTAAGTCTTTGTAAGGTTCGTTCGGTTTCTGGATCAAAGGGATATTCTGGTGAAGTCGGTCTCGCCCTGGTCATATACCAATGCAAAACCAAAGTTTGTTAGCCCTTTGAATTTTAAACAAGAAAAATAAAAAGAAAGTGCAAGAAAGTAAAAACAAAGTCGCTATTGCCAATCCCCGGCAACGGCGCCAAAAACTTGTTGTGCGTAATAAGTGCTACGCAAATGTGCAAGTATACACGTCGCAAGTTATAGTATAAAAGATATCGTCTCCACAGGGATTGGTGCCACTTCAAGAATCTAGTCTCTTGCACTGTAAAAAGTAAAAAACACAAGTGAAGGATTATAGAAGTTTTAACTAATGTAGAAAGCAAATAAGTAAAAGAAAAGATGAATTCAATTGAGAGAGATAGGCTAGGTTATCGTGAGTTGAGGTGTGATAGCCGATTGGATTGTCTTGGTAAAAGAGTGCACGGGCAACTCAGTTGGCGTGGCAACTTGCACGACGGGGTTGCCTTGGCAACTAATTGATGGTTGCCTGGGCGACTAGTTGGGCAACTACTTGGGCGACTGGGCAGCAACTTCAAGGTTCGACAGAGCGTTCTTCAATGGTTTCTTCTTATCCCTAAGTCAAAACTCTAGCTACTTGTGCATGCCTTGATAATACATCCCTGCGTGAATCAAGGGTGAACAACAACCAATCTTGCGCTCCTCTTAGCCGTTGAAATCCTTAACTTATTCCTAAGCCGGATTAATCTTCACCATCATTGGATTGCATAAAGATCATATTCATTCGTTTCTTGAATCTAACTCTCCCGATATTAGATAAATGGATGAAATCCCGAGATCCTCTCCCAATTCACTCGCAAGCAATAATAAGAATCAAGAATGAATAAACCTTGAAATAGAAAAGTGCAAACTCGTATTACCTAAACAAAAACCAATAGTTTCTCACAACCACAAAACACAATAACCATGGCCAAGTAAATTTAGTTCATGGCTAGGTTCCAAAGAAACACAAGATAAACAATCCCTAGCATGAACCCAATCGAACAAGGAAGAAAAGATGAAGCTTGTCGAAAATCCCTTGCCCTAGATGCTTGCCGAAAATTCCCCTTGCTTCCTCTCTTGGAGTTGTCGAAATTAACTCTTGCTCTCCCCCTTGGATTTGTCGAATTTCCTTGCTATTTATAGGGCTAGGCCAAAGTCCTTCTTTGAGGAGGAGTTTGAGTTGGAATTAAATTATCTTTAAAGAATATAATTCTTTATTATAATTTTATTCCTATTAGAACTTCTCCTATCTTCTTGGAATTTAATTCTTCTTTAATCTCTGCATGGCAATCAAATTCCTTTGGGCTTGGGCCTTGCTCCATGTCATCTTGGGCTTGTAAAGTTATGAATTTCGACATCCATATTGCTTTTGGTCTTTGTCGACAAATGCCATGGCAACTGGCTCGGCGTCTCCTTCATGCACTGCCCTGGCAACTAGCTCGGCATATCCTTCATGCACTGCCCTGGCAACTAGCTCGGCATATCCTTCATGCACTGCCCTGGCAACTAGCTCGACATTGCTTTGGCAAGTGATCCTGCACATAGACACACCAAAGCAGCATCTATTTCCACAAAAATCACCAAGTTATGTAATCAAGCTCAACGATTGAAGGAAACGTGGATTAATGCATGAATGGCTAACTATGCAACTATTATGAGCCTAAGTCTAACAATAATATGAGTAAAAAGGGTAAGAACAATAGTACTTTTGAACACTTATCAATATCCATGAATGTTGCAGGCGCACTTCTCAGCCCAAACGGCATCACCAATAACTCATAATAGCCATACCTCGTACGAAAAGCAGCCTTCAACACATCTTTGTCTTTAACCTTCAACTGATAATATCCAAATCTCAAATTGATCTTGGAAAACACCGTAGCACCCTAGAATTCATCAAACAAATCATCAATTCGCGATGAGGCATACTTGTTCTCAATCATCAACTTGTTCAGTTGCCGATAGTCTATACACATCCTCAACGTGCCATCCTTCCTTTTCACAAACAACTCCGGTGCTCCCCATGACGAAACACTAGGCCATATAAAAACACGATCCAATAACTCTTGGAGTTGTGTCTTCAATTTTTCAACTCCTTTGGTGCCAAGCGATATGGTGCAATTGACATTGGAGCCGAATCAACATATGTCTCAATGTAAAACTCCACCTCTCTGTCTGGTGGCAACCTAGGTAACTTCTTCCACATTCGTATTCATAACATAAGCTATATATGCCTAGCATCCATAATCAAGCAACTTACGTTCAGAGGATTGATTCCTGAAGCAGCCAAGGAATGATTTGCTACTACTGAGATAATCCTTGGCCAGATGGAGTGTACAGATGTACGCAAGCTGGGGTGTATTGTGTTATTGCTTTAGGGTGATGCTTACAGTTGGTGGACAACTGTGACCGCTGGAATGAAACCTACCAATGTTACATGGGAATTCTTTTGCGAGGCTTTTAGGAAGAAGTATTTTGGGACTCGGCATAAAGATAAAAAGAAAAAAGAGTTCATGGCTTTGGATCAAGAAAACATATATGTTTCCGAGTATGAGATCCAGTTTGTACGGTTGAGTAAGTATGCTCATGAGTTGGTTTTGAATGAGCAACAAAGGTGTGAATGGTTCCGTTATGGGTTGATCAAGGAGGTAAAGACATACATACTGGCCACCGACTATAAAGAGTTTGATGTCCTAGTTTATTGAGCAAAGGACATCGTATAAAATTTGGGCTTGTTGCTCGTTCTGGGAGTTCTTCAGCAGAAAAGATGAGTGCTGAGTCTGATATTGGTAAGGATCGATATAAGAGACATAGAGACAGGAGGTACATTTCGGATCAAAGGTGGGGAATAAATTGGTGCTCAGCCTTTACTCGCTGACATACCAATTAGCCATATCTTTCTTCAAACCAACCCAATAGTACTCTTCCTTCAAGTCTTGATACATCTTAGTACTCCCGAGATGCATAGCAAAAGGACTAGCATGAGCTTCGGTCAAAATAGTATGCCTCAATTGTTGTCATCAGGCACCACAATTTGACCTTTATAACATAACACCCAACCATCACTAAAATGAAAATCTGTAGGACTTTCATCCATGATATCCTTCACATGCGGTACCAAACTCTCATCATGCGGTGGTTTCTTTTTAATCAATTATGACAAGGACGGTTTCACTTGCAACTCAGCCAACAACACACCGTCTCGAGTCACACTCAACTTAGCAAACATAGCCTTAACTCGACAATAAGTTTTCTACTCAAAGCATCGGCCACCACGTTAGCTTTACTCGGATGATACTCGATGGTAAGATCATAATCTTTATGAAACTCCAGCCATCTTTATTGCCTAAGATTTAACTCCTGTGACATCAAATACTTTAAACTCTTATGATCCGTAAAAACTACACATTTCTCACCATAAAGGTAATGCCTTTAGATTTTCAAAGCAAAACAACTGCGACGAGTTCAACGTCATGAGTAAGGTAATTATGCTCATGCACCTTTAATTGTCTAGATACATAGGCAACTACCTTACCCTCCTACATCAGCACGCAACTAAGTCCAACATAGGACACATCACTATAGACAACGAACTCATTCCCTAATTCTGGTTGAATCAAGACCGAAGCTCATGTCAAAGCTTCCTTCAACCTTTAAAACGCCTAGTGCCTATCCTCCGTCCACTCAAAATGAACATTCTTTTTGTAACAACTTGGTGAAAGGAGTAGCTATACTGGAGAACTCATTAATAAACCTATGATAATAACTGGCCAACCCTAGGAAACTTTAAACCTTTGACACAGATTTAGGCGCTTTCCAACTCATCACGGCCTCAATTTTGTACCGATCAACACGAATCCCCTCGGCTGACACCACATGCCCAAGGAAACCAACCTCCCTAAGCCATAACTCACACTTTCTTAACTTGGCATAAAGCTGATTAGCCAACAATGTATGAAGTACAATCTGCAAATGCTTATCATGATCTTCCTCGGTACAAAAGTACATAAGAATATCATCGATAAACACAACCACAAACTGATCGAAAAACTCATGGTACACCCGATTCATCATGTCCATGAAAGCGGCCGGTGCATTTGTCAAACCAAACGGCATCACAAAAACTCATAATGCTCGTACCTCATACAAAAAGCTGTCTTGGGCACATCCACATCTTTCACCTTCAGCTGATAGTACCCAGACCTCAAATCTATCTTAGAGAACACAAAAGCACCCCTAAAATGGTCAAACAGGCCATCAATTGCGGTAAAGGATACTTATTCTTTATCGTCAACTTGTTCAGTTGCTGATAATCTATACACATCCGCAACGTACCATCCTTCTTTTTCACAAACAGCACTGGGGCACCCCATGGTCAAATACTTGGTCTAATAAACCCTCGATCAAGAACCTCTTGCCGTTGCATTTCCAACTTCTTGAACTCCTTTTGGGCAATGCGATATGGAGAAATTGACACTGGTGCCGTATCCGCATAAATCTCAATGCCAAACTCTACCTCCTGATAAGATGGCAACCCCAATAGCTCTTTCAAAAAAACACCAGAAACTCGCATACTCTACGGATATCCTGCACCATCAACTTCTTCGAACCTGGATTCATAACATAGGCTAAGAAAGCCCGACATTTAGAATCCATCATTTGTCTCACTTCTAAAGCCGATACAACATTAAGCAAGAACTTAGCGTTCTCACCTACAACCACCACCTCGAAATCATCAGACAACTTCATGGATATCCATTTGGTCTCAAAATCTACCACAACCCTATGCTCGGTCAACCAATCCATTCCCAGAATAACATCAAAATCATAGAATTACAACTCCATCAAATCCACGACAAACACATGACCCTGAACCATCAACGGACACCTACGATAAAACTTCATAACCATGATTGTCTCTCCAAGATAACTGGTCACTATAACACCCACATTAAGAATTTCAATAGGTATATCAAGCAACTGTGCATGCTCACTCAAGATATATGAATCGGTAGAGCTAGAATCAACCAATGAATACAACAACAAAGACTGTAAAGTGAATGTACCTGCAACCACATCAGAGTTGTTGCGACCCTCACGGTGCGCCTACACTCCAGCTGGTTAACCTCCCTCAGACTAAATAGCAACCGTATGGGCCACAGTCCTCTACCCACTATCCCTGCGCTAAAACTGGCCACGGCCACGACCACGGCTTCTCTGTAGAGCAACAATAATTGCAGCATCCTGCCCACCTCTAACTAACAAAGGACAATTACGTCTCAAATGGTCGCCAGACCCACAACTCCAACAAGCATCGACAACAACAGCTGCAGGTACCAGACCCTTTCTGGCCAAACATGGATAGTCTCGCCTCAGATGATCAAGTGATCTACAAGCCCAACAGGTATTATGTGGAGCTCTAACAGGGGATTCCCCTGCCCATGCGCTCCACGCCCAACAACACCTCCATCGTGTGTTTGATGAGGGCGATACCTCCTGTGACGGTGTCTCTTAGCCTGACCATCGCCAGAGATAGAATCTGCCTCTCTCTTACTAGAGCTAAAGCCTCAAAGCCCATAAGCTAAACCAAGGTTCTGCTCGATATCCTTGGTTCGTCTAACCAATACGTCAAAATCTGTACAATAAGCAGCAAGCATGTATGTCTTAACCTCCTGCACCAGCCCATAGTGGAAACAATCACATCGTCGTCGCTCGTTAGGAACCAACTTAGGTGCATACCAGCTCAACCTCACAAACTATATCTCATACTCAGAAATAGACATACCACCCTACACTGGAGCCATAAACTCTCTATTTCGTTCATCTAGATACCGGACCCCCAAGTAATTTTTTCGAAAAACAACATAAAAGAACTCCCAGGATATGTCCTTAGGTTCTATTCCAATTGTCACGGTAGTCCACCAGCTATAGGCATCTCCTTGCAACATGGACACATCACAACCCAACTTACGGGTATCCGTATAACCCATCTGACCCAATATCCTCTTTATACTGGCCAACCAATCCTCAGAAGACTCTGGTGCTAGACCACAGAACTCAACTCCACTCAGACTGCAAAGACACTCTAACGGCAAACCCGTCTGCCCAACCACTAGTGCCAGCACATGAACTCCCGCAACTACTGCCTGAAAAACACCAATCACGGCATGAATCAACGACGCCATGTCACCCATCCCTGGCCCAGCTGGCACAAGTGGTACTTGCTCCACTCCGTAGGTAGATTAGGTGAAGGCAGCGGCAACCCTTTAGGATGTATGACATCTTCCTTATTTCCTTGCCCAACGGCACCAGCAATCGTACTAGATCGCAACTCTCTCATCGGTCCTATTGTGCTAAAATATATATAAGGCATGATATTTCACCAAAACAAACTAATCAAGCCAGCTTAAAGCAAGGATCCAAGACTTCCATTTCAACACCAAAACATTTTAGACTATAATAATAAGGTAATGGGTTTCCCAAATTTCCCTACAACATAGCATAAAGCAATCAATGTGCATTTTACAAACACCGTGCGTAGCAAACAATATATTACAACCCACAACAACATTACAAAAACCATACCAACTCCCAATTCTCACAAACCTGTCGCTGATACCACCAAATGTAACCCCCTTAACCCGGCCTAGTTGCAAGACTGAACCGAGCGAGCAAAATTAGGTTTACCGAGGTAAACCGTGAAGAAGAAACTCAAAATGCTTCTATTTTTCTTCTTTTATCTTATCTAGATAGAAATTATTATCCTATGTGCTCATATTGACAACGGGGAGGAATGCTCAAACAACAAACATCATCAATGCGTTTTAAAGTGTTTCACTTTTCTTTTTGAAAAACACTTTTTAAAACTCTCTAAATCAACATCACAACATCATACCTTATCAAAACCATGCACTTAACATTTCCAAAACAACATATTAAACCATATGCAACATGTATCATGGATTCTACATAAAAGTCCCATTTTCTAGCCTCAATTTAAGCTTTCCTATGCACACTACCAATGCAAGATTTAAAGAGTAAAACATGTTTAAATCACACTAAACAACATAATCCATATCATGATACATTATCAATTATATTTGGCTTCCAAGTGTACATTTAACAAGTTTCCTTTTACAAAAAACACAACATTTGATACACGGATTCAACAAGTGTTCCCTCAACACTTAACAAACAATCTACCGGTAATACAAGGTTCATACACAGGAGTTTTCGGTAAATATAAACCCCTCCACCATTTTACACCTGTGGTGGAGTCTTCAATACACATAAAACCCTCAACACCACACATCGGTATGATGTTTAATCCACTAACGGGAGCCTTTAGTACACATAAACCCCTCGACTGTTAGGGTACTCGGATGGAGTATTCGGTACACCGTATAAACCCCTCCACATCCAAGACGCCTTTTTATAGTGCACTATCAATCTTATGGTCGGCCAACTATATCTGATTTCATTTTCAAACCTTTTTATTTCATCACTTGCCAATATAATTCATTTTAACATCAACAACTCATTGTTTTCATATACATCATCAAAATCATTTAACCAATGCAATAAACCTTGCATTAACCAATGTCCATAAACATTAACAAAACTTGCATTACTTCTAAATGTATCAACATCATCTTTTAACCAATTTCCAGCATTAAACCATTCTTAAAACATGTATATACAGTGAGTAATTAAACCATGTAAAATAAGTGCATCAAACTATTATCCAACTGAGTTTGAGAGAGAATTCATCCTTTACTTACTTTTGAGCTTAGACCAGTGTTTCAAGCTCGATCTAAACTCCCAACAAAACTTTTAAACCTTTGAAAAGCTGTAAAACATGTTTCCACTCACCGACTCGCAAAGCTTCGCTTGTCGATGCAACAATCACGCCTCCAATGCTTCCGAAACCAATGTTCAAGCTTGAGACAAACTTCCCCTGCTTTTATCCACACAAAAGCAGAGGTACATTGCATTAGAATACAATCAACATCACAGCAACACAAATCCTCAACATCCTTTATCGAATCCACTCCTCAATAGCCAAAAATTAACAACTAACCTCTTCCAAACTTAGACTAGCCATAGTCTAACTTTTCAACACATCAATTAACATCTAAAAACACATCTCTAACATCCTTATATCTCCAGGATTCAATTAACCACCACAACTCCTCAAAAACACATAAATAACAACCTAGAAAATTAGAGATTCACGTAGTTTCGGGATTCCAATATTAAAACCCACTTATTAACATTATTCAACATCAAAATTATAATTAAAATCAATCAAAAACCTAGCAAAACATAACATATACGAAAATCCTTCAATTAAATAAATTAAACCTCAATTTAATCAATTTTCCACAATTAAATCATCAAATCAAGTTAGAAAACATGTATAAAGGATCAATAACTTAGGAATTTCAATAAAGAACCTTCTATTAGAGGAGAAGAACGAACCTCGCCTCTAATGGATGCTTTTCCCCTTAATTAGTTGGTTTCCAAAGCCAAAAAAATGAGAAATCAATTTTTTTTTTGTTAGAAAACCATTATAATCTCAATTGAAATCAAAAGACTGATCAAAAGAAGATTTTACCTTGAGATTTTTTGAAGAAAGAAAAGGTGTTACGCTGGAGAGAATTAGAGAGAAAACCTTTTTGTGAAAAGTTAGTTACGTCAAATTTGTTTTAAATATTTTAATTGCCAATTAATTCTCCAAGCCTTGTACATTATTTTAAAACAATTAAAAATAGCTAATTAAGGGGAAAATTCTCATATTAGACTTTAGGCTAAATAGCCCCTTAAAGATTCAAAGTTTTGACCCTTTTACAAAACAGTCACCAAAAATATTTAATCCAATTAAATCCCGAAATTGACTCAAATTCTCTAATCCGATCCAACATACCGTTTAAACCAATTGGGAAACTCCTAGGCCCAAAGTCGGGCGTTACATGTTTTCTATGAAGCAAAGAGATACAAAGAATGAGAATGGTAAAGCAAAGACAATGAAGAAAGATTGGACTGGGAAATGTTCCCACCATAAAACATGTCATGTATTTATGGGATAGACATCCCAAGGTTCATGCTAATCCCAACAATTATTAATTTTGACAAGAATATATAGAAATAAGGCATTTCAAGCATCATCGGGTTCAAAGGAGTGGAGTTTTGCACACTACCTTAGGTTTAAAGGAGTGGGGTTTGATCCGGCATCCTCAAGATCAAAGGAGTGGAGTTTTGCACAATACCTTAGGTTTGAAGGAGTGGGGTTCGATTTGGCATCCTCGGGTATGAAGGAGCAAGTCATGTTTTTCAACATCCTGAAGATTGAAGGATCAAAGTCGTGTTTGCACGTCGCCTCAGGTTTTTCAACATCCTCAAGTACGCAGCTCGGCCAAATAAAATCAGTGCCTTTGGTTCTTTGCCCTAATCCTGGTTCACTATAACAATCAAAGAGGTGCAGTTGTAGTCACCTAATTTTATCCACCCTTTATTCTCATTTTTTCTTATTTCATTTATTTATTTATTGGTTTCTTTATTTTATTGTAAATATTAAAACCCATACCAAAAAAAGAACAAAATGTAAAAAGTCTAATTTATAAAAATAACAGTCCAACTAAAAAGGCCCAAATTTTAACCTAACTCAAAAGACCCTAATAAAACCCTAGGTATTTTCTTTTCTTTGCGCAACCAAAGGAGAGCCATTGGATCAAATTTGATCCAACGATTCAACTCAAGCACAAGAACCCTAGCTCCACATGTCTTTTGGTCGTATGGTCCCGTACTATTGGATTTGGGAAAGATCAACTACTCAAATGGCTTAAACAGAAAGCACACAGATCGACACTTACGCGTGAAGGCCACGAGCTAGACCTTTCGACTATCGTGGTTGTCGCTGAAACTCTCACTGGCCATGAGCATTGCCGTTCGTCACAGCTTTTCTGCTCGATGGTGACATGGAAGTAAGAAAAGGATATTAATAGTCAAATCAAACAAAAAAAGAAAGGGAAAGCCGAATCAAATCGAGCAAAAATGGAAAAATTGAGACCAAATAAGGGAAAGAATTCATGGGATTCTTACCATGTTTTTCACGCTTCTAACCGACTATAAAAGGTGAATAAATCCACCATTTGTAACACACAAATTTACAAGAAATAGAAGAAAAAAGTAGTCAATTTTTGAGGTATATTTCCATACCAAATTTCTTTTTTTTCATATATATTGGTTTGAATTAAAAGAGAAAGGGTTGCAGGTTTACCGTTTGAGATTTCGAAGGAAGCGCCGTCGCCAAAGCATGAGACCATCATTAGCATTGAATCATAGATGGAAATCGAAGCCATGCATTGCCTGTGAGTAGGGGGCCAGCGTAGATCCACGACGACTGGCAGGGCGGAGTATGGTGGCTTACTGCCAGAAACTGGGCTTAGAGGGTGGTGTTCTTCATGCTTATGATCCATTCGGTCTAAGAGGAAAATTATGCTTTTTTCATTTTTGGCCTTTATATGCAACCCGTAAACCAACTCGGAGGTTGACCCGTGCACACTTTTGACCTGCGTCCCACTTTCACAATCTTTACACTTCATCTCTACTGTTTGCAATCATTTGACTTTAGTCGTTTTTTTGTTTTAATTTAGTTCTTTAATTTTTATTTTATGCAATCTAATCCTTTTTTACTTAATTCACATTCCTCCTTTAATTAACCCTAATTATAGATTGCTTCATCCACCTAACAAACCCTACGGTAATATTAGTTTCATAATAATAATTCTTTAGTCTAGTCTTTCCTTCAAATAAATAGAAACTTTTCATTAGATAAATCAATTCAATAATAAATACACTCTTAGGTTAGATTATGCATTTAAAAGAATCATAAGCAAATCTCTAGAAATTCCAGGTCTTAATTCTTGATAGGATAGTTCTTTAACAATGTAGATATATGTTTCCCAAAATAAATTACTTTTTAATTAACTTGGTAATCTATTAGATAATTTAATATATCTTTTTCCTTCAACTAAAACTTGCTAGATAGAGCCTCTCAAGACTATTTTCTTTAAGTATATGCCCCTGATTGGCTATGAAACATCATAGCAATAGTGCAAGCGTACACGATAGAGGCAAGTATAGTAGACAAATGTAAATATGTCAGAATCGATCCCACGTGGAAAGCAATTTTTTGCCTTTTGGTGTCAATGCAAAAATTCTGAAAATAAAAGGAAATGTGAGTGAAGTTGTGGGTGCTAAGAAATAAAAATGTAAAAGATTTCAAAGAGTGATGTGGGTGCAATAGTAACAAAATAGTAGAGGAAAATGATATTCTATAAAAATACTGGATTCCCTTAGTGTAACTCAGTAGATTACCAAATCCTACAAGGTTAAATCATGAGATGATTATAAAGCAAGATAAATCAAACTTATCCTACAAACTTTCTTTCCACTCTCATCTAATGACTTAAACAAACAAATCTACCACAACTTTCGTTGCTGGGAGATATTATGTGTGCTTAGATGAGTGGACCAACTTTCATTACGTCCCCACCCACCTCTCATTGTGATGTTCCCTAATTTGAACTGTCACCACACCTTTTAGTGATAGTGGCTGCATTAAACACTTTCGTGCAAAAAAACATTAAAACCCAAAATTTGAAAGAAAAAAAAGCTTCATAAAATAAGTTGAAGTTCATAATAAAAAATAACTCTCTTTCTTAAGAAAAGAAAATAGTAAATCATCATTCAAGTTTTACATAAGAAATAAGTGAAAATAAATGGAAACCTCTATCGCTAGCTAGCTTAAAGTATTTCCACGAAATTTCCCTTGCTTCAGCACTTAGATCCTCTTTGTTACTAAGAGATCTGCCTCGTCTTCACCTCGGTTCACAAAAATGAAGCTCATGCCGCCATGGATGAAGCTTCCCAAAAAGATAATGGCTAGTGTAAAAGGTAAGGATAAGATGATATATATATATATATATATATATATATATATATATATCAAGATGCCTCCTTTCTTTCCAATAGGGTAAATACAGGTGTCCCTCATAGATTTGAAGCTGTGAAAATTCGTACAAGACCGTTGCACCAAATTTCCACCTCATTATCCTTTGATCTTAACTTTTTTATAGCTTTCAATATGCCAACAATCCTAGATGCAATTCGGTAATAATCCTATTTAAATGTGGCGACATCCAGTCCGTACATCAGTTTTCGTAACTAATTATCATCTCATTTTCCTTTGATCTTATCCTGATAGCTGTCATTGTTGCGAAAATGACTATTTTATTGTGCCCGTATTAGGTATGGACAAAAGTTGTTGTAACTAACTACCAACTCATTGTCCTTTGATCTTATCCTAATAGCTATTGACAGTTGTCAATATGGAAACAATGAGTGGACGCAATCTAAGCAATGTTTATGCGACGACAGCACAATACAATGACAGTCCTAGCTGTAATAATTAGCAGTGTAGTGATAAAACAATAAAAAATGGCAGAAATAATGAGAATACAAGCAAAGTAAATTGAGTTAGAAAATACAAGTAGTAAACTAAAAATGCAAGAATACATGCACGAGATACCAATGTGGGGACAAATTAATTGACAAATAGGGGAAATGCATATTCTTTAAAGTACCATCACACCCCCAAACTTGAGTCTTTGCTTGTCCTCAAGCAAAAATAATAAGCAGCAAGGTGAAACATACATTGAGAAACATTATAGCTACTTGAATCATCTCAACAATTAATGAATCAATTGCATCTAAATGATAGAATATTGCATTGGCAACTCAAACATAAGAATAAATGAACCTGCAATTCTTCAATGCCTAGCATTATGCCTAACATCTCAGATTCTTTCCACCTAACAACATTTATTTAATAAAACATAGCAATTATAGAATATAGATAATATTTATACACAATTTTTTGTAGCGAGTAATATCAAACAATGAATGCAGGCTAAGATCCTGAGACGTAAGATGTTGTACAATGAACCCCATGAAGTACTTTATTGCTACGACACACACTCATGTAGTGACAACTTTGGCCAAATTTGTTTTTCTAAGGCATGCAAAGGAGTATTCCCCATTGAAGCTACTAATATTTGACACCCAAATTGGAGTGCCTTTATTTACACACAAAAGGATCTAATATCATATATAACAACAGCTGAACAAGGTAGAATTTATCTAAACTCAAAGAGATAATGCTAGGTATCCATTACTCAAGCAAGTAAATTTATGCATGCATAATTCTAATGCAACATTCCAACACATATATCCAACTTACTAATAAATAGTTAACATGATTCATGATTTAAGCTTCGAATGTAAGCAAAAGATTTATAACACAAAATGAACCTTGCATTTTCTTAAAGAAATTATTTTTTAAATGGCAGTGTATTTCAAATCCCAGGTGTATACCCTTGAACTTAAAAATTACTCTGTCCCTAATGCAAAAAAAACAACAATGGAATGCAAATTGCAGTTACAATAATATATGCAATGACATTAAAACTAAATGCAATTACAATAGCAATGCAGATGCCGTGACAATATAGTTTAACAAAATGAAATTACACTACATGGTTTGCATGGCTACAAAAATCAAAAGACTAACTCAGTCATGTTCTGGAATATAGTAGGTAGCATGATGCTTATGTTTTTTCTTCTTCCTCTCATCTTTCTTTATCCACTGCATGTCCTTGGATCTCGTTCTCTTTGTCTCTTTCCTTTTTGGAGCCGCCTCTGATTGTTCTCGTAGTTCTAGCTCTACTTTGGCATCATCAGAAGTTTAATGGTAGGATCTTCTTTTGGCTATGGATGCAACGTCATCTGCTCTTTGAGTCCACTAATTGGTGTACATCGCTTATATCCGAGAAGGATCAAGTGCTATACAAGGGTTTTCTTATCCTGCAAAAAGAAAAGGAAAGAAATCATCACAAAAATAAAAAAGAAAAGAAAATCAACAAAAATCTATACTAGAAAAAATAAAATAAAACATATAATCATAAAAAGTGGACCACTTGAATGGTCTCAGCCGACTTAGGGTAAAAGTCTCCTCCTTGCGTTAGATTTTGGTTGACCCCTAGTTTCCTCTTTTTGACCCAGCTAGATATCATCAGTTTTCTTTGGTTCAGAAGAAAACACTTTGAATGGCTCCACAATTTCCACAGCTTGATCGCTTCTTCTACCATTGTGTCCACAGTTTCTACCCGTCTCACTATATCTTGCCCAATCTCAAAATTCTCACCTAGTGAATCAGTTGCAGAGACATTCTTGAACGCATACACTTTTGTACCAAACAGTTTATTGATTGTGTCCGCATTCAAGGGAATTAACCACTCATATTCTTCATATTCCTTCTGGTTAAATCATCTAGTATGTGGACAGAATGAAACTCCTCTTTAGCTTGGCACTGCATCGATAATTGGTGTTGTATTGACAACTTAGATTTCAAAATTGATAGTAAATGAGTGATAACTTGAGGAGTAACATCCTTCATGCTTTCATCCACCCCACCTTAGTGACTTGATATTTCCTAGATGACTCACCTTGATCTTGAGCAAATGTAACTAATTTTCGAACCAATTTACTTAAGTGTTTACCACTCCTTAGAGTGATAGCCTCACAATGTTTGTTCTCTTTGATAACCAGAGTTGCAATGGTACTACAGAGTGTGCCTGGTTGTCAATAATTCATATTAGATACTAATTGTCCCAGTTGAACCTCCAAAGCATAAATTGAAAATGTGTTACCTTGCACTATGACTTCCGTTAGAGAAATATATTCCCCCATTAATGCTTCAAAATGAGAAAAAGCATAAGATGTAGATGTATGAGCAGATTATTCATGACTAGGTTGTGACTGCATCATAGTTTCTGAACTATATTGTGGTTGCAAATTTTGCAAGGAAAATATTATGGCTGCATTGTGTTTTGTTGTGACTGCAACGAAACTTACTGAGTGTACTATTGTTGCGATTGATTGAAGTTCTCTTGTAGCGCATTGGAATTTCTTTGGAAAGCAGTATTCCCAAATCTGAATGCTCCAACATGTTGTCTAGAATTTAAATTTCCCCAAGACTGACGTGTGGGCAACATTGTAGGAAATACGAAAGGAATTGCTCATTATATTGTTCACATAACACGCACTCTCCACATATTGTGGGTAAACTTCGTTGCTATGATTATCACCGCAAATCTTGTAGCAGAATGCCAGGGACATCATTTGGTTGAGCAATTGAAATAGGTGCAACTTTACTAGTCCCTTGCATATTTTTAATCCTATTGTCAAAAGAGGAAATTTTAGCATGAAGAGTAGGAATTTCATCAAACTCTATAACTCTCGAATCATCTCTAGAAATAGGATATTGATAATCATTCTGAGTGTATCTCTTGAAAATACAAACTGCCTCATTGTAAGTGCAATCTAACAAAGATCCATTAGATGATTTGTCGATAAGATTCCTTATTTTTAAAGTTAGCCCATTATAGCAAATCTCAATTTGTGTCTCTTTTTGAATGTGTTGCATGGGGAAAATTGAAGTAATGATTTATAATGTTCCCAAGTGGTATGAATACTCTTATCATCCAACTGATGATAAGATGTATTCTCAATTCTTAGACAAGCATTCATTATCAACGAGTTAAATCTCTTAACAAATTACATTGCCAATAAATTTCAAGATGTGATAGATCTGGTGGGAAGCCCATGAAACCATGTACAAGCTCTTCCCTACAATGAATAAGGAAATAATTGCATACGTAAGGTATCATCAAGAATACCTTGTTAACTAAAAGATGCACAAATAAAGAGAAAGGGTTTGAGATGATATATTGCATCTTCATGAGGCGATCCAGCATATTTCCCATTAAAATTTTGCATTTGAAACATGACTAATTTGAGCTCAAAATTTCTAGCAAGAAGTTTGGGCCTGACAACTGCCTATTGCAAATCATCCAAAACAGGTCCAATAACATCTCCTATAGCCCTTTTTTGGAGATATAGCGATGGTCGCAGTGGTGAGTCAATAGGGTGTTGTGGCTCTATCCTAGATGCTATTGCATTATTTTTTGGCAAAAACCATATTTGTTCTCAAAGTTTCCTCCTAGGGTTTTTTCAATTTCTGAATCAAAGTCGGCTATAAACTTCGGATTGGATCTGGTCATAAAACATTTAAAATGAAATCTAAAATTATAACAGTGATAAAAGAAAAGCAAAGATAGCTGCAACTAAATAATAATAAAAAAATATGTACAAAGTGCAAAAATAAAAATAAACATCAAACAAACGCCTTCCCCAAAAACTGCGCCAAAACTTGATCAGCTATGAAGCATCATAGCAATAGTGCAAGAGTACACAGTCGATGCAAGTATAGTAGACAGATGCAAATCTGTCCGATATCGAGCCCATGAGGAAAGCGATTTTCTACCTATTGATGTCATTGCAAAAGTTCTGAAAATAAAAGGAAATGTGAGTGAAGTTGTTGGTGCAAAGAAATATAAATACAAAAGATTTCAGATAATGATGTGGGTGCAATAGTA
The DNA here is from genome assembly GCA_019671005.1 of Hibiscus mutabilis. Lineage (NCBI taxonomy): Eukaryota > Viridiplantae > Streptophyta > Magnoliopsida > Malvales > Malvaceae > Hibiscus > Hibiscus mutabilis. The sequence continues at coordinate 20,541,203 of CM033744.1, read as the reverse complement.
ACAATATAGTAAAAGAAAATGATATTTTATAAAATACAAGACTACATCGGTGTAACTCGGGAGATTACCAAATGCTGCAAGGTTAAAGCATGAGATGATTATAAATGCAAGATAAACCAAACAAATCTTACAAACTTTCCTTAAACTCTTAGCTAGTGACTTAAACGAACAAATCTTCCACAACTTCCGTTGCTGGGAGATATTGTGTGTGCTTAGATAAGTGGACAAACTTTCATTGTGACCCTGCCCTACTCTCGTTGTGATGCTCGTTAATTTGAACTGTCATCGTACCTTTCAATGACAGTGTCTACATTAAACACTTCCGTGCAAAATAACATTCAAACCCAAAAGTTGAAACAAGAAAGAAAGCTTCATAAAATAAGTTGAATTTGGAATCCAAAATAACTCTCATTTTTAAGGAAAGAAAATAGTAAATCATCATTCAAGTTTTACCCAAGAAATAAGTAAAATAACTTGAAGCCTCTATCTCTAGTTATCTCAAAGTATTTCCATAAAATTTCCATTGCTTCAACACTTGGATCCTCTTTGTCACTAAGAGATGCCTAGTCTTCCCCTTGTTTCAGCAAAGTAAAGCTCAAGCTGCTATGGATGAAGCTTCCCAAGAAGGAGAAAAAAATCTTCCCAAAAGGATAAGGACTAGTGGAAAAGGTAAGGATAATATGATATTTATATATATCAAGATGCCTTCTTTCTTTCCAATAGGGTAAATACAAGTGTCTGTCATGGATTTGCAGCTGTGAAAATTCGTACAAGGTAGTTGCACCAAATTGCCAGCTCATCATCATTTGAACTTATCTTTTTGACAGCTTTCAATGCACCGACAATTCTGGATGCAATTCGGTAATAATCCTATTTAAATATGGTGACATCCAGTCGTACAACAACTATCATAATTATCTACTAGTTCATTGACCTTTGATCTTATCCTGACAGCTGCCATTGTGGAGATAATGACTATTTTATTGTGCCCATATCAGGTCTGGATAAAAGTTGTTATAACTAACTGCTAACTCATTGTCCTATGATCTTATCCTGACTGCTATTGATATCTGTCAATGTGGCAATAGTGATTGGATGCAATCTAAGAAATGCTTATGCAACGACATTACAATACAACAATAGTCTTGGCTGCAATAATAAGAGATTTTTACAGCGACATTAGAGTGTAGTTAAAAAAATAAAAAATAACAGAAATAAGGAGAATTCGAGCAAAGTAAACTGAGTTAGAAAAATATACAAATAGTAAACTGAAAATGCAAGAATTCTTGCATGAGATACCAATATGGGGACAAATTAATTGATAAATAAGGGGAAATTTTGTGCTCTTTAGAGTACCATTAGCCCCTTTAGAATAAAACCTTAGAATTTAGATTTCCTTAAACATTAATAAAATTAATAAAATGTCATTCAAAAAGCGTTTTCCTTGTATCACGAAAAATGAGGTATTTTCTCGAGTTAGGTTAATCTCGACATTCCCCTAGCAGTTGGGAACGGTCAAAACTTCTATGCATGACTATGCTTTCAAATTTTATAGATTAACGCATTAATCCTATTGCGTTTAAGTTTTACCGGGGTTTCCTTAGTTGTGAGTGAATTTGGGGTCACATTTTAAACTTTGCGGATTTTTACATTAATCTTTGCATGCAATCATCCGGGTTACAAAGGAAAACATTATGTAATCACTCATTTTTATCTGTTTTTGTTAATATTGCGACATACTAATACAATAATTAATTAATATTATTATTTCATGATTACGTATATATACGTGCATGTGTTGTAACACCCCCTACCTTGGGTTAGTAGGCAACCGATTTGGAAGCATTACCGAGTACAATACAAGCAAGAACAAGTCAACAATAGGTTAACTCATCCCTATTAGATGACTTACTTAACTAACAAGTAAGCAAACATTTATGACTTATCATGTAAAAAATTTTACCTTTTGTTTACAATACATAATAGGTTTCCAAACAATTGATCAATCAAGGTTAATATCATCTTACAACTATCATTCGAATATCCTAAGAGCAATCATGTTTCAATTTCATTTCATTTTTCCTTAACTTGATACATGTAACATTTCATGCATAACTCACTAAACATGATCTATTGTACATACCTTGATTCCAAGTTAGCCATATGCCAAGCCTTACCATTCAGTATTTACCATACAAGTATATAAAACACTTATGACATGATATGATCACACAAGTGACTATCTTATTTCACAAGACATTTGAATGGCACAAAGCTAGATCAATTACTTTGAATACATTCAATATGTTTAACCAAATGCGCGGCAAATACTTACAATACATAGAATTTAAGTTCATTACTTGATTCATATTAATAACCAAGTTCACAAAATAGTAAGCCCATTCAAGAACATTTTCATATACAAGTTTTCAAGTATTCAAGATGCATGCACTAGTTCATATATACAACCTAAGTGCCACCAACTAGGGGAGTACAAAACAAGTATGAACCATATTTTAGCTATGCTTGTGTCTTGCTTCGAGCTCAAGAAATTAGGCTTCAGGATCAAGCAATGATCGAATCATTTATCCTGTGGTTGAGAAGAATGAAAACAAGAGTGATAAATACAAAAATGTACTTAGTGAGGTAGTAACTAGTTCTAAGCAATTAATAAGACATGTATCTATTAGCTAAGTTTGAACCTACTTAAGGTTGGAATCATTCAAATTCAAGCTTTACTAAAACTTCATTTCAAGTCAAATAACATACTCAAGCAATATACACATTTCAATTCAAGTCAAGTACATATCCAGGCAATATACAAACATTTCAAGCCAAGTAGCTATTAGTTCAAGTTTACATATTTGTCATTTCAAGAATACATATCAAGTAGTCCAAGTAACAAGTTTACATGTCAAGTAATTCAAGTAGCAAGATCGTATGTCAAGAAATTCAAGTAACAAATAGTTCAGGACAAGTATTTAAACACTTCGTACTTATTAGCTCATTTATATTCTTTTGAAACAATCCTTGGTTTATAGTTTGACTAGGTAATCAAGTCTCCAACCAACTGTTGCCACAAGATGTACCGTAGTACTGGTCAACCCTCCTCCTGTCGCAAAAGACCACATACGTACCCTCCGTCTATCGCCAATTAGGGGCCTTAGCCCTAGACCGTAGTCCACCCTGACACAATGAGCTCTAGACTCTAAGGCATGCCCTTCTACCTATTCAACTAACAACCAAGGTTGTTTGATTACACTTTATTTATTCAAGATTTATCAAGCTTTTCAAGTACAAGATCATGTTCATTCAAGATTTAATATAAGCAAGGTATAGGAACATCATGCTTTAGCCCTTAGGACAATTGAGCCTTAGCTATATAATCCAATTACTTATCTTTCAAGCAAGTATTTACATTACCATCTTATGTATCAAGTAAGCATTCGAGTGAATTGCATTCATGATTCAAGGATCAAGCATCATATATCATTATCATACATATATACCATTACTTGAATAGGCACAACCAAGAACAAGAAAATCAAGCATTTGTTTTCATTTTTCTTTCTAATTAATTTCTGAATTTGTATGCTATTACTTATTCACAATTTTAGTTTAGTCCATTCTTCCCTTTTTTTCATATTCAAGTCAAAGTTGAGATCATTAACATAGAATATCAATGGCAAGAAGATAATCATGCACATTTGGTTAGGACCTAAGTCCTAACCCTAATGTAAACTACACTCACAATACTCCAAGCTTAGCTAGTCTTGGATCCAAACTCCTTTGCGTTTGCCACCAGCTTGGCCACTCCTTTCTTATTCGACAAGATTTACTCCTTATTCTAACAATTCATACAATTAAATTCAGGTCAAGACAAGGTACATTCATTTATTCAAAACAAGGCAGCAAAACACATAATTCATTCATTTCAAAACATCAAGGCTGCTGCTGCCAGGCAGCTTGTGAACTGTTTACTAAAACATGCATAACTTTCATTCCATACACATAATTTCAATTGGTTTACACTGTTGGAAAGATAACTTAATTGTCTTTCTGACCATATAGTCCTTGCATTTTAGTTCTTTTCCAATTAACACATTTTTAGCTTAAAGATAGGGCAATTTACAACACTGGACAGTTTGCACTGTCCCTAGTGTTTCTTCTCTACAATTCATTCTACAATACAAAATTCAGTTCTGTTCTCTCCCAATGAATTTAGACATGTTAAGGCATTTTTCATAAGATTTCTAGCATTAAATTCCTTTTATACAATTTATGCTGATTTTTCAATGTTACTGCCCAAAACAGAGTTTTCTGGGCAGATTTCACTAAGCTAGATTTTTAGCTTCATTACTTACTTAGATGATACTTCTAACATGTTAATTCAACTTATATACATACTCATACAAGTCTAGGTCAGTTCAATTCACCTATCAATGTGAACAAAACATGGCATTATATAAAATCAAGCATGTTTACACAATCTTCAACTAGCAAAACAGTCCCTAATCAAAGCTAGTTTCAACCATGATCCCTATTCTAAATTTCCAACAACTTCCCAACAATTTCCAGCATTGATTATCTTTCTAATGTATCAAACTTTTGCTTAAGTTACCACAATCAAAATTCATGAAATCAACCATGGATCTACTTGAAAGCTCAAAACCGAAACTATCCTATCATTCTCATTTTCAATCAAAATTCATCACTATAATATGCACAACTTTCATCCTATTCAAGTTAGGCAACAAGAACATCAAAATTTCTAGACTCAAGCATGTAATTGATGTGAGGAATCAAGTATTTACCTTCCTCCTAATGTTAACCGAATAGGTGATTGCAATATCACTTTAATTCTAAACTTATCTCTTCATTTTCATGGAAGAACAAAGCTTTCTCTCATTCCCTCTCTAGCTCTCGGTTGAAGTAGATGAAACAATGTTTTCATTGTTTTGTTAATATAAATCTTGATGAATAATCAAGAGAAGAAGAGTGGACCGGCCATATGGCATGAATCATGCATTGGGGTTTAATAACCATGCAAACACTCAACCTTTAATTTCTATATATAATGGTCACTTTTAATTTGGCACTATACTTGTTGGCTATAACATTTTAGTCCTTTACACATTAGCTATCTTTTCTTCCTTTTATTTTAGTTTGGTCCTGGACTTAATTAGTCTAATAAGGGTAATTCTATAACAATTTAACTAATAAATCCATGTTACATACTCCTAAGCTTAAGTTTGTTTTATTACATTAACATAACATTCGATTTAACTCCCAATTCTTTTAATTTGATTAGCACATGACTCAATTAGTCAATAGCTTAAATAGTGGTAAACTTACTAGGCTCGGTTTAGGGTGTTACAATTCTCCCCCTTAAAATAAATTCGCCCTCGAATTTACCTGAATTGAATAGGTGAAGATATTGCTTCCTCATGATTTCTTCAGATTCCCAAGTTGCCTATTCCATTATGTGATTTCTCCATAACACTTTCACCAAGGGAACATTCTTGTTTCAGAGTCTTCTAACTTCTTTTTCAAGTATTCGTATTGGCTCTTCTTCATATGATAGGTCGGGATTCAACTCAACTTCTTCAGGTTCTAGAACACGAGATGGATCAGATCTATATCTTTGGACCATAGAAACATGGAAGACATTGTGGATCTTATCAAATTCACTAGGGAGTGCCAATCGATAAGCCACTGGCCCTATCCTTTCAATGATTTCAAATGGGCCAATGAATCGGGGACTGAGTTTCCCTTTTCTTCCAAACTAAAAGACTTTCTTCCAAGGAGACACTTTTAAGAAGACTTTGCCTCCAACATTGTATTGGATGTCTCACCTTTTCAAGTCTGCATAGGCTTTTTGTATATCGAAAGCTTTCTTCAATTGATCATGTATGATTTGAACTTGTTCCTCGGTTTCTCTCAGTAATTGAGGTTCCAATATTTTCTTTTCTCCCAGTTCAGACCAGCACAAGGGAGTTCTACATTTCCTTCCGTATAGAGCTTCGAAGGGAGCCATCTGGATAGATGTCTGGTAGCTATTATTTTAAGCAAACTCTACTAGGGGTAGAGATTTCTCCTAGTTCTTTTCGAAATCTATAACACAAGCACGTAGCATGTCTACAAGTACTTGTATGATTCTTTCAGATTGACCATCTGATTGAGAATGAAAGGTTGTGCTCAAATGCACTTTGGTTCCAAGGGCTTTTTGCAAGGAATTCTAGAATCGGAAAGCAAATCTAGGGTCTCGATCGGAGATTATAGCTGTAGGTACATCGTGTAATCGAATCACTTCACGAATGTATAGCATGGCTAAGGTTTCCAAGATCATGTTCATTCGAAAAAGGATGAAATGAGTAAACTTTATGAATCTATCAACAATTACCCATACATCATTATTCTTTCTTGCAGTGGAAGGAAGACCAGCAATAAAGTCCATTGTAATCTGATACCATTTCCACTGAGGAAATTCGATTGGTTTGACCAATCCAGTGGAGACTTGATGCTCAGCTTTGACCCTCTAACAAGTTAAGCACTTGAAATAAAATCTGTGATAGCCAATTTCTTGCCTGGCTACTAGTATAGTGGCTTTAGGTCCTTGTACATCTTAATCAATCTAGGGTGAATTGAGAAAGAGCTTTGGTGAGCTTCTTGTAACATCTCGTGTCTTAGTTCCTCGTTGTTAGGAGCACATACTCTACCTTTGAAATAGATGAGTCCATTTGACTTGAGGGAGAAATCAGAATTAGACTCAGAGTCTAGCTTGGACATGATCTTCTGAAGATCTGAATCAATTTGTTGGAGTTCTTTGATTCTGGAGATTAGACTAGATTGAACTTGAAGTTTAGATAAGAATTTTCGTCCTTTTGATAAACGAAAATGAGCATTGATAGCCAATGAAGCTATAAATGAATGGGAAAGATCTTTAAGGAAGATTTTCGAATAGTTACTTATAAGTTAAGAAAGGAATAATTCGAATGGTTACTTGTAAGTCAAGAAAGAAACATTTCGAATGAATTATTCTAGGATTTAGATTTAAGGGTTTACCCGAGTATGGTCTGCGACTAAGGGCATCAGCAACCACGTTTGCTTTCCCTAGATGGTAGTCAATAACGAAATCGTAATCTTTAAGTAACTCTAGCCATCTCCTTTGCCTCAAGTTCAAGTCTTTCTGAGTTAGGAGGTAATCGAGGCTCTTGTGGTCTGTGAACAATTTGCGTTTCTCCCCGTACAAGTAATGTCTCTAAACTTTGAGTGCAAAAATGATAGCTGCCAATTCCAGATCGTGAGTAGGTTAGTTTGACTCGTGTGGTTTTAATTGCCTTGAAATGTAAGCTACCACGTTTCCATCTTGCATTAGGACACATCCTAGTCTCAAATGAGATGCATCACTGTAAACAGTGTACTCCTTGCCCGATACTGGCTGGATGAGAACTAGAGCATGAGTCAGGGCTTGCTTAAGCTGATCGATGTTTTGTTGTTGGTTCTCCGACCAAACAAAGGGTGTATCTTTATAAGTTAGCTTAGTCAAACTTGCGGCAATGGATGAGAATCCCTTGACAAAACGTCGATAATACCCAGCTAAACTGAGAAAGCTTCTAACCTCACCAATATTCCTCGGAGGTCTCCAATCCAGGATGGATTGAATTTTCCTTGGATATACTTTGATCCCTTCTGCCGAGATAACATTTCCAATAAATGACACTTTCGATAGCCAAAATTTGCATTTAAAGAACTTTGCCAACAATTGACGTTCTCGGAGAGTTTGCAATACAATTCGAAGGTGTTCAGACTATTCTTCCTTATTCCGAGAATACACCAAAATGTCATCAATAAAGACGGCCACAAACTTGTCAAGATAGGGCTTGAATACAGGGTTCATGAGATCCATGAAAGCAGCCGGAGTATTCTTTAACCTGAATGGCATTACAAGTAATTCAAAATGGCCATATTGAGTACGAAAGGCTGTCTTAGGTACATCTTCTTCTTTTACCCTCATTTGGTAGTATATGATCATAGATCGATCTTTGAGAATACTGTGGCATCTTTGAATTGATCGGAAAGATCTTCAATCCTTGGGAGAGGATATAAATTCTTTAAAGTAAGCTTGTTCAATTGTTTGTAGTCAATACAAAGTCTCATAGTCCCGTCTTTCTTCTTCATGAACAAGACTGGAGCACCCCAGGGAGACGAGCTAGGCCTAATGAAATCCTTGTCTTGTAGCTCCTGGAGTTTCTTCTTGAGTTCTTTCAACTCAATAGGTGTCATTCGATAAGGTGTGATGGACATCGGAGTTGTTCTAGGTTGGACATCGATCCCGAACTCTACTTTTCTAGTTGGAGGGAGACTAGGGAGTTCCTCGAGAAAAACATCTAGATATTCAGATACAATAGGCACACTTGGTAAGCCGAATTCAAGTTCATCTTGTAAGACCATAGTAGCAAAGATTGAGGTTAGTTTCTTGTCAATTATAAGAATTGATTCCTTTCCTAAACCCCAAAGGTAAAGTCTCATATTTAGGTAATCTACCTAGGCTTTATGCTTGCTTAACCAATCTAGTCCAGTACTATATCGAACTCACAAGTTGGTAGTACATATAGATTAACAAGAAATGGTACATTTCGAATGAATAGGGGACATTTTCTATAGATAAGGCTTATGTTTGTAATTCCCCCTATTGGGTCTGAAACTACAAGGCTTTGTTTTATAATTTCGGGCTTTAAGTTCAACTTTACAATCAAGGTTGAGCTTGTTGTTGTGGAGGATTCTGCTCCATCCTCACACAATCTCCTTCATTTGAGGAGCCTGGGGTACTTTCATCGTCTCGAGCGAGCCTTGTTTCATACATTCTACGTTCAAATAAGACAACAAGGAATTTGGTTTAGTTAAGCAAAGACACAAGCTATACAATACAAGTCTCTTAGGTGGCTCAAGTATCCTATAAGATGCAAGAGAGACCAGTTCAGTTCTAGAACCAACTAAAAAAAGCTTTGATACCAAACAATGCAACACCCCTACCCTGGGTTAGCAGGAAACCAGTTTGAAAGCGTTACCGAGTACAATACAAGCAAGAATAGGTTAACTCATCCATATTAGATGAGTTACTTAACTAACAAGCAAGCAAACATTTATGACTTATCATGTAAGGATTTTTACCTTTTCTTTACAATACATAATAGGTTTCCAAACAATTGATCAATCAAGGTTAATATCATCTTACAACTATCATTCGAATATCCTAAGAGCAATCATGTTTACATTTCATTTCATTTTTCCTTAACTTGATACATGTAACATTTCATGCATAACTCACTAAACATGATCTATTGTACATACCTTGATTCCAAGCTAGCCATATGCCAAGCCTTACCATTCGGCATTTACCATACAAGAATATAAAACACTTATGACATGATATGATCACACAAGTGACTATCTTATTTCACAAGACATTCGAATGGCACAAAGCTAGATCAATTACTTTGAATACATTCAATATGTATAACCATATGCGCAACAAATACTCACAATACATAGAATTTAAGTTCATTACTTGATTCATATTAATAACCAAGTTCACAAAATAGTAAGCCCATTCAAGAACATTTACACATACAAGTTTTCAAGTATTCAAGATGCGTGCACTAGTTCATTATGTACAACCTAAGTACCACCAACTAGGGGAGTACAAAACAAGTATGAACCATACTTTAGCTATGCTTGTGTCATGGTTCGAGCTCAAGAAATCAGGCTTCTGGGTCAAGCAACGATCGAATCCTTTATCCTGTGGTTGGGAAGAATGAAAACAAGAGTGATACGTACAAAAATGTACTTAGTGAGCTAGTAACTAGTTCTAACCAATTAATAAGATATGTATCTATTAGCTAAGTTTGAACCTAGTTAAGGTTGGAATCATTCAAATTCAAGCTTTAATAAAACTTCATTTCAAGTCAAATAACATACTAAAGCAATATACACATTTCAATTCAAGTCAAGTACATATCCAGGCAATATGCATACATTTCAAGTCAAGTAACAATTAGTTCAAGTTTACATATTTGTCATTTCAAGAATACATATCAAGTAGTCCAAGTAACAAGTTTACATGTCAAGTAATTCAAGTAGCTAGTTCGCATGTCAAGAAATTCAAGTAACAAATAGTTCAAGATAAGTATTTAAACAATTCGTACTTATTAGCTCATTTATATTCTTTTGAAACAATCCTTGGTTTATAGTTTGACTAGGTAATCAAGTCTCCAACCAACTGTCGCCACAAGATGTACCATAGTACTAATCAACCCTCCTACTATCTCCAAAGACCACATACGTACCCTCCGTATGTCGCCAATTAGGGGCCTTAGCCCTAGACCGTAGTCCACCCTGACACAATGAGCTCTAGACTCTAAGGCATGCCCTTTTGCCTATTCAACTAGCAACCAAGGTTGTTTGATTACACTTTATTTATTCAAGATTTATCAAGCTTTTCAAGTTCAAGATCTTGTATCATTCAAGATTTAATTCAAGAAAGGTATAGGAACATCATGCTTTAGCCCTTAGGCCAATTGAGCCTTAGCTTTATAATCCAATTACTTATCTTTCAAGCAAGTATTTACATTACCATCTTATGTATCAAGTAAGCATTCGAGTGAATTGCATTCACGATTCAAGGATCAAGCATCATATATCATTATCATACATATATACCATTACTTGAATAGGCACAATCAAGAACAAGAAATCAAGCATTTGTTTTCACTTTTCTTTCTAATTAATTTCTGAATTTGTATGCTATTACTTATTCACAATTTTAGTTTAGTCCATTCTTCCCTTTTTTTCATATTCAAGTTAAAATTGAGATCATTAACATGGCATATCAATGGCAAGAAGATAATCATGCACATTTGGTTAGGACCTAAGTCCTAACCCTATTGTAAACTACACTCACAATACTCCAAGCTTAGCTAGTATTGGATCAAAACTCCTTTGTGTTTGCCGCTAGCTTGGCCACTCCTTTCTTCTTCCACAAGATTTACTCCTTGTTCTAACAATTCAAACAATTAAATAAAGGTCAAGACAAGGTACATTCATTTCTTCAATACAAGGCAGTAATACACATAATTCATTCATTTCAAAACATCAAGGCTGCTGGTGCCAGGCAGCTTGTGCACTATTTACGAAAAATGCATAACTTTCATTCCGTACGTCATAATTTCAATTGGTTTACACCGTTGGAAAGCTAACTTAATTGTCTTTTTGACCATATAGTCCTTTAATTTTAGTTCTTTTCCAATTAATATAGTTTTTAGCTTAAAGACAGGGAAATTTGCAACACTGGACAGTTTGCACTGTCCCTAGTGTTTCTTCTCTACAATCCATAATTCAGTTATGTTTTCTCCTAATGAATTTAGAGTTTTCTGGGCAGATTTCACTTTATATAATTTATGGTGATTTTTGAAAGTTACTGCCTATAATAGAGTTTTCTGGGCATATTTCACTATGCTAGATTTTTAGCTTCGTTACTCACTTAGATTATTGTTCTAACATGTTCATTCAACTTATATACATGCTCAAACAAGTTTACGTCAGTTCAATTCACCTATCAATGTGATCAAAATATGGCATTATATGAAATCAAGCATGTTTACACAATCTTCAACTAGCAAAACAGTCCCTAATGAAAGCTAGTTTCAACCATGATCCTATTCTAAATTTCCAGCAACTTCCCAACAATTTCAGCATTGATTATCTTTCTAATGTATCAATCTTTTTCTTAAGTTACCACAATCAAAATTCATGAAATCAACCATAGATCTACTTGAAAGCTCAAAACCAAAACTATCCTATCATTCTCAATTTCAATCAAAATTCATCACTATAATATGTACAACTTTCATCCTATTCAAATTAGGCAACAAGAACATCAAAATTTCCAGATTCAAGCATGTAATTGAAGTGAGGAATCAAGCATTTACCTTCCTCCTAATGTTAACTGAATAGGTGATTGCAATATCACTTTAATTCTAAACTTATCTCTTCATTTTCATGGAAGAACAAAGCTTTCTCGCATTCCCTCTCTAGCTCTTGGTTGAAGAAGATGAAAACAATGGTTTCATTGTTTTGTTAATATAAATCTTGATGAATAATCAAGAGAAGAAGACTGGACCGACCATGTGGCATGAATCATGCATTGGGGTTTAATAACCATGCAAACACTCAAATTTTAATTTCTATATATAATGGTCACTTTTAATTTGGCACTATACTTGTTGGCTATAACATTTTAGTCCTTTAGACATTAGCTATCTTTTCTTCCTTTTATTTCAATTTGATCTTGGACTTAACTAGTCTAATAAGGGTAATTTTATAACAATTCAACTAATAGCTCCATGTTACATACTCCTAAGCTTAAGTTTTATTTATTACATTAACATAACATTCGATTTAACTCTCAATTCTTTTAATTTGATTAGCACATGACTCAATTAGTCAATAGCTTAAATAGTGGTAATCTTCCCAGGCCCGGTTTAGGGTGTTACATGTCTGTTATTAATATATATGTAATATATATTTGTTTTGTGTGTAAATGCATGTATGGCATGTATGTTATGTATTATGTACTTATTATTAAGTATTGTAGTGTATATGTATCATGTGTGTTTACATTTTATGTCACGTATGTTTTGTATTGTTTATATGTGTTAAATGTATGTATGTTTATATCAAATATGTGTGAATATATATATATATGTTCGTTTGTGTTTAAATGTATGTGATATATGTAAGTATTTCAATGTATGTGTATGTTATATATACGTATGTGTGTCCGTGTATGTATGTGTGCGTGTATTTTGTTTTTATCGTTATTATTATTATTATTAGTAGTAGTAGTAGTAGTATTCCTATTATTACTATCAGTTTAGGCTATAGTAATGATAAATGGATCCAAACATTTAAACCCAAAAAATTAACAGTCCAAGTCTATTATATATATATATATACAAAGCCCAATTGAATTTGCATGGCCTGATCGGCCTAAACCCTAACCAGTGTCCAAAAACCCTAATTTATATCTACCCTAATTTCTTATTTTTCTCTTACAGCCGCACAATCTGAGCCGTTGAATCAAGATTTGATCCAACAACCCAGATCAAAGAATAGGGACTCTTCGGATGCTGCATGGGATGCACGCTCAGGCCGGTTCGTCTCTCACGCGCGCGTGGCATGGACGCGTTGACCATTCAGATCTCAAGGCACCATGTGTCTTTGATCCAGGCCGTTTGATGTTCAAACAATCCTGGCTTTCCTTGGTTTTGGAGCTTCATCTTAATGGCTTTGGTAGCTTAAAGCTTCCAAGGGGAAACTGAGGTGAATCACTGCAGAATTAAGTAGCCACAATGAGTGTGAGGCAAGAGGAAGCATCAAGAGTCAATCGAGTTAGCTAGAGATAGCTTTCCCCATTTGGTTCCTAATGTTTCTTTTTGTTTAAACGCTGATGATTACGGTTTTATTTCATTTTGTATGGAAATACTTTATGAATGTTGATTGAATGTTTATCTTATTAAGCTTTTCCTCTATCTTTTGATCTTTGCGCTATAATATTTTTATGCATGAAAGTGTTTATTGCGGTCACTGTCATTGAGATATACAGTGATAGTTTAGATTAACAAGCCATTACAATGAGAGTTGCATGGGAGTACAAAGAAAGTTGACTCAATTGTTCTTGTATTTGCTTATTAGCCATCACAGAGATGTGTGGTGAGTGGGCTCATATAAGTCTTTGATTAAGGGTAGAAGTTGAGATTGGTATGATATCCATGTGCTTTATCAATTTCACAATTATCTTTTCATTTGTTTCTTGCTAGCATTCGTTATTCTGTTGATGAATCACCGAGGGAACTCCACTGCCATCATTATATTGTTTTTATTTTAATTTAAGTACATTGCTTCGACATTGCGTATATCGTTTACCTTTCAATGCTTCGACATTACCTAACACATTTACCTTATTTTTCTTACTTATTACACTGACAATTGTATACATCCAAACAACCATCCTAGTGGGATCGACCTATGTTTGCTTACAAAAATTGTGTAACGATTATTCATCAATCAAGTTTTTGGGTCAGTGCTAGGGAGAGTTTTCGTTTGGTGTTTATTTTTCTGCTCTAATTTATTTTATTTATTTTTACTAACTTTATTTTCTTTTATTTTGTAATTTTTTAGGTGAGCTATAAAGAGAGAGCAACAAATCTAATGGAGGGCAGAAGTCAAACCATTCGAGATGGCATGATGTCCAAAGAGGATGTTTATGCAACATTCTCGGCAAAAATTTTAGAATTGGACAAACCGATTAAATCCATGCAAATGCCTAGAGTAGCCCAAAGAGTTGATACCCCTACATTCAGCTCTGAGATTTGCAATGACAACCTCAATTTTGAAGACTGCCTTAACTCTTATGCAACAAGTTTTGTGGAAATTCATATAATGTTGCTGCACGTAATCAACAATCTTGGGGAAATCTGAATTGTGGTCAATTTGTTTAGACATTCCGTTACGAAAATAATTTCTCCCAAGGTGATTATAATCCAAGACAAGGGAATTACAAACACCTAGCTACAATACAATCAGCAAACCCACCTGCAGTCACAACAAATTTTGTTGTAGCCACAATATCTTCAGTTGCCACATCTGCATGCTCAACCACCTATGCAACCACAATATACCTAACTTCCACATCTAATCCCTACTCAGCTCTTGTAGCTTTGATGCAAGAGCATTTCACTTGGACAAAAGCAATTGTTCAAGGAAATTTCTCATCGGTTTGTGTATTAAAAGCACAACTAGGACAACTTGCTTCTACAATAAATCCTAGACCGTAAGGCACAATTCTAAGTGATAAGGAATTAAATGTACCAACTCAAGAAAGTGGAGAAGCGGATCATAACAAAAAGATTACATCTGAAGAGATTGTTGATGTACCAAAAAAACTTGTTCCAAGAGTTGTCACTTCTTTGCCTAAAGTACCCAAATCTAATATGTGGATGCAACCCAAAATGTCAGCGCAATCCAAAGTGTTGGTGCAATATGAAGTGTCCTCACGTCCACCTTTGCCACGACAAGTTCATGACTACGTGTAGTGTCAACAAGATGGCGGTACTTTGTTAATTAAAAGCATGTGTCTCTTGAAGAATCAATGATGCTAGATTTGAAGCCATCAAAATAAGGGTATGATCATTTGGGAAAGATACTATATCCATGGTGATTCTCTCTACTATTATTGCTACACCAAAATCTCTACTGATAGAGAAGTTTGAAAAGCTTGAACAAAGTGGTTGTTGCATGCTTGAAAATTTTCAAAGAATTGGTCATTCACTTGATTTACACAGAATTCTAGTAGAGGATTTCTATTATAACTGGCTAGAGCAGAAAATGTCACTGCAATGAAAGCTATATCCAGCTATGATGACAATCGATGAGAATAGGGTAATTAAATGGTTGGATTTCAAAAATGTTTCTAACATTGATTTCATGCCTTACAAAATAGTAGCAAAGTGGAGGATATGCATAGAATTCAAAGGAAAACGAAACAAAGACACCTTTACTAAGGCAATACAAGTGGGCATGGTTGCAATCACATTGGCCCAACTCTTTTTAGGCATAATTGTCATTCGCTCGAGGGTGCAAATGGACTATAAGAAGTATAAAAAATGACTCTCCAAGGTAACCTTTTCCAGAATGAAATAATAAATGGGTGCATTAGAATTTCACTAGAATAAGAGGAGGTTGTTGATGACAAAGTTGAACAAGAACAAGAGGAGGCACCTACGGATCGATCTAAGTTGAAAGAAAAGAAGAAAAATATGAAGGCATTGCTGCAAAAATTGTCATTACATCTGAATGCTAGGGATGCAACTACTGGAAAACAATGCTGCAATGAGAAGAAGAAGCACCATGCAGCCACATCAGGAGCAGAGGAATAGTGAGTTAGCTTGTTTTTAAATTTTTTAGTTTGTTTTGATCATGCATTTCATGTAGTTGTTTTCCTTTTGTTACTGTATTTTATCATTGTAATTGCATTTAGTTTTATTGTCATTGCATTTATCATTGTAACTGCATTCTGTCATTGCATTATTTTTTTTTTGCATTGGGGATAATGCAATCTTTAAGTTCGGGTGTATTCACCTAGGGATTGAAATGCATCCCCATTTCAAAATAATTTAAGCAAATACAAGGTTCATTTTGTGCTACAATTTTTTTTCTTACATTCGATGCTTAGTTCTTGAATCATGATTATCAATGAATTGGTTGGATACAAGTGATGGAATGTTGTATTAGAATTTTGTTATGAATGAATTTGGTTGCTTCAGTAATTAATTTCCAGCATTATCTCTTAGATCTTAGATGAATATGCTTAGTTCTGTTGTTTTTATATATGTTTATAGATCATATTATGCGTCGATAAAAACACTCCAATGTGGGTGCATAATGAAAGTAGCTTAAGGGGGAACACTCCAATGCATGCGTTGGAAAAATGAATTTGGCCAAAGGCTGTCACTACGTGAGTGTGTGTCGAAGCAACGAATTACTTATTGGGGGTTCGTTGCATAACATCTTACTCCTTAGGATCTAGGGTGTATTCATTGTTCGATATCCCTCGCTGCTTGTTAACAAAAAAGAAAGAAAAAAACTATATGCTTATATAGTATAGTGAAATAAATTCTTCACACTGCCTTCCGAGCCTTTAATTCTCTGCATTGATGGACAAAGAAAGCGTAAACACACTAGGCTTAGTGAGGAGTGCTAAAAATAACTCACAATCAATGCATTTAAACCATTTCTCAACAACACATTGAAATCTCATTTCAATCATCTCTTAAACATCTTTTAAAACATTATCAAGCCTTGAAAACCATACGCTTAACATCTTTAAAAACCAGCATATTAAACCATATGCAACATGTATCATTAACCAACAGCAAATCCCATTACTAAGCCTTAATTTAAGCCTTCCCATGCATAACAACCATATGCAAAGCTTAAAGAGAAAACATGTATAAATTACATTGTACAACATAAACCTTTCAATGGTACATTAATAACTATATTGGCTTACAATTGATCATAACCAAGTTCCTTTATCAAAAGAGTTCATCAGATACATAGATTCAACGAGTGTCCTCACAACACTTCAAGCCATCTCAACCGATATAGCGATACAATCACAATCGCGGTACATTATAATCGGGTACACTTACAACCCGTGGGGAAACAAACCCTATTCCTCGGTTAGATACTTAATCCCCTAACAGGAGTTTACGGTATCATATAACCCCTCGACCATTAGGGTACTTGGATGGAGTTTTCGGCACACCAAATCAAAATCCCTCAACATGCAAGGCGACTTATTATAGTACACTATCAATCCTATGGCCAGCCAACTATATCCGATAACAATTTTCAAAACCACATCACTTGCCAATATAATTCAACATTTACTATTTACATCACTATTTTTACAAGCATTAAACCAAACCATTTTCCAAGCAACAACACATGCTTAAAACTCAAGTATAAACCATATATTTACATGGATCACTTACCACGTGCATCCATCATCATTTCATGATCAAAAACAATATCTTGCATACATTAGACATGCTTAAATAGTAGGTACAATGCAAATAAAAACAAGTGCATAAAACCATTTCATAATAGCATGACCGAGAGAGAAAACCCCGTCATACTTACTTCCGAGTTTAAACCAACGTTTCAAGCTCAGTTTAATCTCCCATAAACCACCTTTAAATTATTTCAAAGCTGAAAACCACGTTCTCACTCACTGATACGTGAAATCTCAATTCGTCGACACAAAATTAGGCGTCCAAAGCCTCCAAAGCTTCATGATCACTTTCGGATTGACCTCTCCTATTTTAACCACATTGCAACAGAGGATTAATGCATCTAAATGCATTTAAAACACCGTAACAACAATTATTTGCAAAACCTCACAATCCTTTCACAATTAGCCACCATAACAACCAAAAACATCATCTAACTCTTTCCAAACATAACTCAGCCATAATCTATCAATGTAGCACTTCAATCAACATCTAAAAACATGATTATTTTATCCATAACCTTCCAGTAACTACACAGTCACCATAACTCCACAAAAACACAAATCTAACAACCTAATAATCAAGAATTCAAGGAGTTTCGGGATTCCATTGTTAAAAACAACTTATCAACATTATAAAACATCCAATATATGTTTAAAATCAATCCTCAAATCTGGAAAATAGATCCAATATGAATCTTCCATAATTTCACCAATTAAACACAATTAAATCAATTAATCATTGTAAAAACATAGAATCAGATTATAAATCATAAATCAAGGATAAAATACTTGTGAATATCAATAAAGAA
This sequence comes from Hibiscus mutabilis, assembly GCA_019671005.1. Taxonomy (NCBI): domain Eukaryota; kingdom Viridiplantae; phylum Streptophyta; class Magnoliopsida; order Malvales; family Malvaceae; genus Hibiscus; species Hibiscus mutabilis. The sequence continues at coordinate 20,522,756 of CM033744.1, read as the reverse complement.
CCATCCATAGAGGAGAACAATGAACCTTACCTCTGTTGTGTGATTTCTCCCTCAATTTGGTTAATTAAAGCTAGAAAAACACAAGATTTCAATAAGGTTTTATAAATCAAAGGTAAATAAGCAATTACAAATCAAGAATCCAAGTAAAAAGATCTCTCATCTCTAGATTTTGATGAAAACAAGAGTGTTTGGCAGAAAAAAAGTGGAGAGAAAAGTTTACGCCAAATTTCTTTAATACTAATATCTAACTTTTATTATCAAGATCCTTTTTAATTCCCTTTAAAAACACATGTTAAAAAAGTCTTAATTGAAAGGGAGAAATCTCCAGCAACAACTTGGTAAAATAGCTCCTTAAGGATTCTAAGAATTTGATCCTTTACAATTTAGTCACTTTAAAAATAGTTTTCAATAATTATGTTTTAGCCACTAACCAAAATGTCACCCTTCGAAACACCGACAACCGCGGGTGGTGACAACATCCAAATTTAGATGGGGAGGCAACACTTCTAATTCAATAGCTAACAAAATGCTACGGTAGAGCCTCCAAGATTCCAACAAAAGAATCAGAGGCAAAATTAGGGAGTTTCTTCTTCTAATTCTATTTTTTTTGAAACTTCCTATCAAAGTTTTATGGACACTGCCATAGTTATTTTTTGGGATCATTCAGCAAATCTCAAGAACCATGGAGACATACTAACAACGCAAGTTGTCATGTTGCAAAACTAACATTCTATCCTACAGAATCACACTGCTTCTCTACGGTCATTGGAAATACAAGTTTCACAGATCGTTCAAATCCTAAAAAAGGCATCAAGGCAATTTACCTAGTGATACTAAAGTCACTAAGACTTTTAGTCCAGAGCAGTGCAATTCTATCGCATTGCATAGTGGCACCCAGTTGACCAAAGATGATAAGATTGGGGGAAGACACCTCGTTGATTCCTCTCCAAGTAATAAACCAGCCAATGCTCTGATACATAAGGATTCACCACCTATGCCCAACATAAAGAAGACCTTGCTACTAATTGCGAGGATAACAAAGAAAAAGCATGCCACAACATCCAAGGCACTATGTGATGAGCCTAAACCCCTGTCGTTCCCACAATGATTGAAAGCTCAGAAGCAAGATGCTCAATTCTAAAGATTTTTTAATATGCTCAAATAGTTGCACATAGATGTCCCATTCCAAGAGGCCATTGATCAAATGTCGATCTACGTAAAAATTTTGATGGAGATTGTGACCAAGAAGCGCATGGTGGGCGAGTTCAAAACAATTTCTATGGTAGGCGAATGTATGGTAGTGTTGAGTAACTTGCCACCCAAGATGAAGCACCCTGGAAGCTTCACTGTCCCATATGTGCTTTATGTGAACTTGATCCAAAATCGGTGTTTATGAAACTTGGAATGGGAAAGGCTAAACTTATGTTAGTTATGTTCCAATTGGTTGATAGCTCCAAAATTCATCCATAAGGAAGGATTGAAGATATCCTTCTCAAGGTTGAAAGATTCGTCTTCCTAATGGATCTTATTATTCTTAATTGTGAGGCTGATGAGAATGCTCACATCATCATTGGGAGACTATTCCTTGCTATCGGACGCATAGTGATTGATTGTGAAAAGAGCGAGCTCACTATGAAGATGAATGACCAAACGATCACACTCAATGTCTTCAGCACTCTGAAGTTAGTGGATGACTATGAGGAATGCCAGCTTGTGCATAGCGAAGAAGCCTTAGTTGAGGAAAACCTTTAAGAAATTTGGTACAGTAATACACTCGATGTTGCTAACCAATCTTAATTTAACGAGGCAATGCTAAAGGCACAAGAAGAGATCGATAAGGATACTAAACAATCCAATGTTGTGCTAGTCAGGCCAAGTATGACATTTGAACCTTTGGATTATTCAGAGTTTAAATCTCCCAAGCTACCACTGGAGCATCTGTGTAACGCCTTGAAAATGGGTTTAGATGTGAATCAGGTTGGAACGGAGGTTTGAGAGAACTGATTTAGCTAATTCGAATAGTTTAGGGAAAATAAATTATAAAATTAATTTTTGAGGTAAAATAAAATATGAAAATGGTCTAAATTACTTAATTAATATTTTAAGTAAATTGGTGGAGTCAATTTGAGGTAATTAAAACTGATTTTAAGACATTTTGTTCTAGTGACTAAATTGAAAGTTTTCAAAACTGGTTTTGTGACTAAATCAAAAAAGGATAAAAAATTAGAATCTTTAAGGTGCTATTTGACAATTATTTTTCAACAGGTTTCTCTTTTTAATTTTGGCTATTTTAAAGTAATTTTTAAATGATTTTATATTTAAATAATGGTGGATTTATTAAAAAGGGATTTTAATTGTCAAAAACTTTTTCTCACATAACTACTTTTCTCAATATCTTTTCTCTCAACTTTCTCAGCAGCCAAACTGAGATTTCTACTTCTAAATCTCTAGGAATCAATCTTCATTGATTTCTTTTTTGATTTCTTCAAATACCTTTGCAAAAGTCTCTTTGTATTTCATCAAAGCTTGGCCAATTAAGGAGAAATAAGCAATTAGAGGTGATTTTTGTTTCTCTCCTCTAATTAAAGGTTCTTTAATGAAATTCCCAAGTTTTTGATCCTTTATTGTTGATTTATATTGTGGAATTGCGATTTAAACATTGATTTGTTAATTAAATTGAGCTTTCTTGGAAAATTAATGGAAGTGAAATTGGATGTGGTTTTGTAACGCCCTGGTTTTGGGTTTAAATGTTTTGAGGTTCGTTTTAAGGGTCCGGTGGATCGATATTACATATTCGAGTCAATTTTGGGATTAAATCGGATTAAATATTTTTGAAGGTGATAAAAATATACAAAATGTTTTAAAATTATTAATTAATATATTAATGATTGTGTTGAAATCAATTTTGTAAAATGAGTTTTGGAAATCAGACATTTTGGACTAGTGACCAAAATCTAAACTTTGAAAACTATTTTTAGTGATTATTTTGTAAAAGGGTCAAAAATTTCAATATTTAAGGAGTTATTTGCCCAAACTATACTCTTAGACTCTATCCCTTAATTGGCTATTTTTAAAGTGTTTTGGAAAATATAAATAGGTTAGAGAGAATTAATTTGATAATTAATTCTTTAAACAAAAATCATGTAACTAATGTTCTTTCAAAGTCTTTTCTCTCAAAACCTCTCCAACCGAACACCATTCTCTTCTTCTAAATCTTAAGGTAAAATCATTTTTTCTTTAATCCTTTGATTTCAAATGATTTCTTGTTGACTGTTTACCAAACCCTTATTGTTTTAATTTTGTTTTCTCATGTAAAATCATCAAATTAAGGGAGAAAGCATCCATTAGTGGTAATGTTCGCCCTTCTCCTCTAATGAAAGGTTCTTTACTGAAATTCCCAAGTTATTGATCCTTTACAATTGTTTTCTAATGTGTTTTGTTAGTTTAATTAAGGAAGATTGATTTAATTGTGTTTTGATTGATGAGATTAATAGATTTTTAAATTGGATCTATTTTGCTGGGTTCTTGATCAGATTAGATCATGATGTTGATGTTTAATTAAGTTAATAGCCTGGTTTTAACATTGTAATCTTGAAACTAGTTGAATCTCTAATGTTAAAGCTTGTTAGTTAAGGGTTTTTGTGATGTTAATGGAGTTTAATCATTGATGTTAGTAAAAGGATGTTGAAAAGGGGTTTTTAGATGTTAATTGTTGAGGTTTGATGTATCGAATTGTTATATTGTGGTTGGGTTAAGATTAGAAAGTGTTTGAGGTTGATTTCGATAAGTTTCGGATGGCTTTTGAGTGTGCAACTTGTGAGCTGCGGGTAATTGCTTTGAGCCAGTGGTTTGGATGCATTTTGATGCATGTTTCCTCTGGTTTGGTGTGGTCAAAGCAAAGTATAATCAAGGCAAAGTAGCTTGAGGTGGATTGTTGCTTACCGAGAGCTTGATTTACATTGGCGAGCAAGGTGAGGTGTAATCGGTGAGTGGAAACTTGTTTTAAATGCCTTTAAAGGGTTTGCAAATGATGTTGGTAGTTTAGGATAAGTTTAAAACACATACCTAAGCTTGGAAGTAAGTTTCCCTGATTTTGCTCTTGAATACCGGATTGGATATGAGCATGGTTTATTACATGTTTTAGTTTTAAACATGGTTTGATTTATTTATTGTAAATGCATGGTTTTGAATACATATGCAATGGTTTTAAAGTATATGAGATGCTAGTGAGCATTGGTTTTCATCTCAATTAGGAATGCGGTGTTGCTTTGGCAATGTGGTTTGCATATGTGGTGATTTGTATAATGCATTGTAAAACAGCTTTGTAAATGGTTTTGTAAAACGGTTTAACTAGGCAACCCGAGTTGATGGTGATCTTGTGGTTTAACTAGGCAAGGTCGGCAAAACTCACAGTTTAGCTAGGCGAGGTTGTCAAATCTTGCAGTTTAACTAGGCATGGTATGATTTGTGGTGGAGGTAAGTCCATCATGTGAGATCTAGGTATCCGATATGGAAGGTTAACGGTTGGTAAACCAATGATTAGCGGTTGGCTAATCAAAGATTGTGGTCGACTATCCGGAGTCACTATAATTGCCAATATATGAGAGTTCATGTGTTGAGCCTACTTTTTAATGCTTTGGGATTCAAGCATGGTAATATGATTTAATGCTTTGGGATTTAATCATGTGTTATGTAAATGTTTTGCATATGGTCGATATGCATGTTTTAATTTGGATACAATGAAAATGCTTTGGTCATAAGCATGGTTAGAAAACAAGTGTTTAGTTTTCAAAGGATTTTAAATGCATCATTGTTTTATGAGCATCCTCACTAAGGAAAGTGTTCTTACGCTCTCTTTTTCCTAATGATGTAGAGCATTATAGATTGGGGCAGCATTGCAAGGCAAGAAGGCGATCCAAGACCTAACTATCTTTAATTGTGAGACTCAGTTTTACTTTTGGTTAATGAGGAAATGTGCTCGCCATATTTTGGGGGATTTGTAATGATATATTACCATGGTTTTTTTGTGGTTTGATGATCATTTGATGGATAAAAAGCGTGTTGGTTGATCCATGCTAGAATGTGATATTGCTAGAAGATACCTTGGATTGCATCTAGCTTGTGTTGGTTTGTTACAATGCTTTTATGATGCTAGCATGTTTTGATCGATGCTAGGGAGGTATTGGTTTGTTGACGATGTGGTTAATTGCCTTGTGTTTGGATTTTGGTATGTGAGTTGCTTGATTTTAGGGAGCATGCCTCTAGACTTGAGATTCGAGTAGATTTCCATGATATGTTGATGAAACAGTGATATTATGATTAGGATCGGTCCTTGATAATGTTGTATGAATGTTAGAAGCATGTTTAAGTGTTTTTGAATCCATAAATGTATGTTAAACTAACAATTTTGAACTTTATAGGCCAAGGCGTATTGATATGCGTGAGACCGTATCAATATGGGTCACTGTTTTCAGGCGTAGCGTATTAATACGCATGAGACTGTATCACTATGAGTCATTGTTTTTAGGCATAGTGTATTGATATGCGTAAGACCGTATCGATACGGGTCAGTGTTTTCAGGCATACTGTATCGATACGCGTAAAACCGTATCGATACGGGTTGGTTTTTTCTAGGCATAGCGTATTGATACTCGAAGAAGTGTATCGATACGGTTTTGACTACTGGAATTTGGAATTTTGAAAATGCACAGGTGTATCAATACACTTGCCCGTGTATCGATACAGGTAGCTATTAATTCAGTTAAAGTGTGTTTTAAAGGTTCTATTTTCTTACGTTTTAGTCCCTAAATGATGTACATGCAATTAAATGGGTTTGAATGGTCAGTTTGAGCTGAGAATTGGCATGCAAGCATGTAATCTGATTAACTGTGGATTAGTACCCCTAATTTTAGTAATAGTCTTTAATTTACCAATTTTATGTTTTGGTCCCTAAAATGTATTGCATTCAATTGGTTGCCTTTTTGAGGTTCGTTTCCTTTGTAACTTCATCCGCTGCAAGCATGATCACTTAGGATTAATAATATGCATCTTGATAAGATAAAAGGAAAAAAATGGACCAGTTTTTGTAATATTTCTTCAGTTTGCTTTGGCAAATCAAATGTAGGTCGCTAGGTTCAGTCGGGTGTCTATGTCGGGTCGAGAGGGTTACATTTGGTGGTATCAGAGCCAGGTTACGAAAGGTTAAGAAGTTGTTGTTAAATTGATTGTTATTGTTTGATATGCACGGTGATTGTGTATATGTACGGTGATTGTTTTATATCATGTTGGGGTATGAATACGAAACACATTGCCTATTATCGAGGTTTTAAAATGTTTTATAAGGTTGTCTTGGATCTTTTGCATGATGCTAGCTTGACTTTAATGTGTTTTGATGCTTTTGTTAGCATGGCTCGACGTGAGACTCGTTCGATGGCTGGTAATGTCAGGTCTAAGCAGAATAATGACGATTGAGGGAATCCTCGTAATGTTTTACTCCTCCTCCTCCGTTGGTTCCTCTTGTTGACGCTGGGGCAGGTGATGTACCTGATGCTCCACAAGGGCCAGTTTTTGGTGATTTGACTCTGTTGATCCAAGCAATGACGGGAGCTTTCCGGGCAGCGATGGATGGAGTGCAAGCGCAAGCACTAGCATCTGCTGGGGTGGTTAATCAAGGTTTACCCTTGAAGTGTCTTCGTATTTTGGGAGGTGAGGAATTTAGGGGTATAAACCCCAAAGCAGCCGAGGGATGGCTGAAAAATACAATCCGTGTCTTGAATCAGATGGGTTGCAACGATGTGCTCAAGTTGGGTTGCACCATGTCCTTGTTGCAAGGTGATGCTTATCACTGGTGGGTAACCACATTGCGGGTGTCCTAGGGGTAGATGTGACTTATGTAACCCCCTCGACTCGGCCTAGACGCCTGACTGAACCGAACGAGCTACATTAGGTTTGCCAAAGCAAACCGGAGAACCATTACGAAAACCGATCCATTTTTTTTCTTTTATCTTGTCTAGATGCATATTATTAATCCTAAGTGATCATGGTTTGTAACACCCTTACTAGCTTTTAATACTGAATACTAATTAGAGTGTCACGTGATAATTTCATAATATTTTAAACTAGTAATTTAATTTAAAATTGACAATCTTATATTTTCCATTTAATCTCAAAAATTTTGTTTCAAATTTTTAACTCACCAAATTAACTCCCTATTCAGGCAGCAATTTAGCAGTTTATATGTACAATCTATAAATGACATACTGCCTAAAAAATGCCTAAAATAAAAATTTCTCCGATTACTCCTTAAATCCATTTTCTATAATTACCCGTTTTTCTCTACTAGAAATTTTATCTACCCATTGTCAAGTTTAAAAAAACCATCCAACATTTACTAACTGCTTATATAGGTATCGATTTCTTTACAACCATATCTAGATTAGTTTAAATCTAGCTACTAAAAACATATACATGCCAACTAGTACATCAAGGTACATCAAAGGATGTTATTACTGATACTGTTTATAAACTTCCTTGTTTGTGATGCCCAGCACTCCTTACTCCGGCTCTTGATTCCTTCCTATGCGTGAAAACCATCACACGCTAAGTATATACTTAGTGAGGCAATAATATTATTCAGTGCAACATAACATAACTATGACAATTAACATATCTATAATTTTTTTATGCATCATGATCACTAGAAATGCATTACTATCATGTTAATCATGCATTAACATAATATAACCGGATATAAATTTCTTAGCAACATACTTGCCATAACTTTAAGAGTTTATGAACTCTTTCCCTATTTATCATTCATTTACCAATAAACTGATAAGTGTTCAAAAGTACTATTTTTCTTACCCTTTTTACTCATATTATTGTTAGACTTAGGCTCATATTAGTTGCATAATTAGCCATTCATGCATTAATCCATGTTTCCTTCCATCATTGAGCTTGATTACATAACTTGGTAGTTTTTGTGGGAAAAGATGATGCTCTGGTGTGTTTTGTGTGTATGTGCAGGATCACTTACCAAAGCAAGGCTAGAGCTAGTTTCCAGGGCAATGCATGAAGGAGACGACGAGCCAGTTGCCATGGCAATTTCGACAAGAGCAAAGGTGATATGGTAGTCGAAATTGATGACTAGACAAGCCCAAGATGACGTGGAGCAAAGCCCAAACCCAAAGGAATTTGATTTCCATGCAGAGATTAAAGAAGAATTAAATTCCAAGAAGATAGAAGTTCTAGTAGGAATACAATTATAATAAAGAATTATATTCTTTAAAGATATTTTAATTCCAACTTAACTTCCTCCTCAAATAAGGACTTTGGCCTAGCCCTATAAATAAGAAGGAGATTTCGACAATTCCATAGAGAGGAAGAAAGGGGAATTTCGACAACTCCAAGGAAGGCAAGAGGAGAGAATTTTCGACAAGCATCTAGGGCAAGGAGGATTTCGACTAGCCTCCTTCTTAATCCTTTTCTTTCTTGCTCGATTGGGTTCATGCTAGGGATTATTTATCTTGTGTTTCTTTGGAACCTATCCATGAACTAAATCTACTTGGCTATGGTTATTGTGTTTTGTGGTTGTGAGAAACAATTGGTTTTTGTTTAGGTAATAAGGGTTTGCACTTTTCTAGTTCAAGGTTTATTCATTCTTGGTTCTTATTCTTGTTTGCGAGTGAATTGGGAGAGGATCTCGTGATTTCATCTATTTATCTAATATCGGGAGAGTTAGATTCAAGAAACGAATGAATATGATCTTTATTCAATCTATTGATGGTGAAGATTAATCCGGCTTAGGAATAAGTTAAGGATTTCAACGGCTAAGAGGAGCGCAAGATTGGTTGTTGTTCACCCTTGATTCACGTAGGGATGTATTATCAAGGCATGCACAAGTAGCTAGAGTTTCGACTTAGGGATAAGAAGAAACCATTGAAGAACACTCTGCCGAACCTTGAAGGTTGCTGTCCATACGCCCAAGTAGTTGCCCAGGCAACCATAGATTAGTTTCCAAGGCAACCCCGTTGTGCAAGTTGCCACGACAACTGAGTTGCCCGTGCACTCTTTTACCAAGACGATCCAATCGGCTATCACACCTCAACTCACGATAACCTGGCCTATCTCTCTCTCATTTGATCTCATATTTTCTTTTACTTTATTGCTTTCTAGATTAGTTATTAGTTAAACTCCTATAATCCTTTATTTGTGTTTTTACTTTTTACAGTGCAAGAGACTAGATTCTTGAAGTGGCACCAATCCCTGTGGAGACGATATCTTTTATACTATAACTTGCAACGTGTATACTTGCACAATTGCGTAGCACTTATTACGCGCAACAAGTTTTTGGCGCCGTTTACCGGGGATTGGCAATAGCGACTTTGTTTTTATTTTTCTATCACTTTCTTTTTGCTTTTCTTGTTTAAGATTCAAAGGGTTAACAAACTTTGGTTTTGCATTGGTATATGACCAGGGCGAGACCGACTACACCAAAATATCCCTTTGATCCAGAAATCGAACGAACCTTACAAAGACTTAGACGAAGGATAAGAGTAGCAATGGCTAATCAAGACGGCGATATGAATCAAGATATTCGAGCAGGAGGAGGAGTGATTCTTGCACGAAACAGAACTATTCGAGACTATCTTGAAGAAGATCTTGATGGACTTAATCCAGGAGGTGTCGCACCTGAAATTGAAGCTGACCACTTTGAGTTGAAACCGGTAATGTTTAATATGATCAACACAATTGGTCAATTTGGCGGCTCAGCAACTGAAGATGCACGACAACATCTGAAATCTTTCCTCGAGATTTGCAACTCGTTCAAAATACATGGAGTCACCCCCGATGTCTTACGATTAAGATTATTCCCCTATTCACTGAGGGATAGGGCGAAAGCATGGTTGAATAGCATTCCTGCCGGATCAAAAGCATCTTGGATTGATCTTTGTCGTGATTTCCTTGCTAGATTTAATCCTACAAATTTGACTGATAAGCTTCGTAACGACATTACTTCTTTTCGGCAGGCAGATGATGAATCCATGTACGAGGCTTGGGAGCGATATAGAGAACTTCTACACAAATGCCCCCTACACGGATAGTACATGGGTAAGTCTGGTACAATGTGTACCGAAAAAGGGAGGTATAACGGTGGTAAGTAATGAAAATAATGAACTTATTCCAACCAGGACTGTGACCGGTTGGAGGGTTTGTATGGATTATCGAAAGCTAAACAAAGCCACTAGGAAAGACCACTTCCCATTACCCTTTATTGATCAAATGCTGGATCATCTTGCAGGTAAACCCTTTTCTTGTTTTCTTGATGGTTATTCAGGTTACAATCAAATTGCCATAGCACCAGAAGATCAAGAAAAGACAACCTTCACACGCCCCGACAACCTTCCAAAGATGCATGATGGCGCTCTTTTCAGACATGGTCGAAGACTTCCTTGAGATCTTCATGGATGATTTTTCTGTTTTTGGTAATAACTTCGACAACTGTCTCGGCAATTTAGAGAGGGTGTTGGCAAGATATGAAGAAACGGATTTAGTCCTCAATTGGGAGAAATGCCATTTTATGGTAGATGAAGGAATAGTGCTCGGCCACAAGATTTCATCCAAGGGAATTGAAGTAGACAAAGCCAAGGTGGACGTGATCGAGATATTACCCCCACCAAGTTCGGTTAAAGGAATTCGAAGTTTTCTCGGACATGCAGGTTTTTACAGGAGGTTCATTCATAATTTTTCTACAATCACTAAACCCTTGTGTAATCTGCTTGAACAGGATAAAGTCTTCGATTTTGATGATTCTTGCACCCAAGCATTTGAAACCCTAAAGAAAAAGCTTGCCTCGGCACCCATTGTTGTTCCACCAGATTGGACGCTACCTTTTGAGCTCATGTGTGATGCAAGTGATTTCGCGGTAGGAGCAGTCCTAGGCCAACGCACAGGTAAGACCTTCCATGTGATATACTACGCTTGTAAAACTCTTAATAGTGCTCAAGTGAATTACACAACAACGGAGAAAGAGTTACTAGCTGTAGTTTTCGCATTTGACAAGTTCCGATCCTATTTGATTGGTACAAAGGTAATTGTTCAAACGGACCATTCGGCAATCAAATATCTATTTTCTAAAAAGGATGCCAAACCTCGTTTGATTCGTTGGATATTACTTTTACAAGAATTTGATATTGAAATTAAGGACAGGAAAGGAAGAGAAAATCAAGTGGTCGATCACTTATCACGTTTGGAACACAATAGGGAAGAGGACGCGGATCTAGAGATATGCGATGCATTCCCGGATGAACAACTTTTAGTTGCCTCAGCAACCATGGACGCACATGCCTCGACAACCCTCAACGCCTCGGCAACCATGGATGCGCACGCCTCGGCAACCCTCGACGCCGCAGCAGCCTTTGACTCGCACGCCTCTGCAATTTTGGGAGCAGTCGCCACGGCAGCACATGCCTCGGTAATACCCTGGTACGCGGATTTAGTTAATTTCCTTGTTTGCGGTATTTTACCTTATGGCATTACTCACCAAGGGAAGAAGCGGCTCCGCCATGATGCTAAGCATTACTTTTGGGACGAGCCTCTTTTCTTTAAACAATGTGCAGATCAGGTTATACGCCAATGTGTCCCTGAAGAAGAGTAACAGAATGTACTCCGGCAATGCCATTCATCACCCTATGGAGGACATTTTGGTGGAACTCGTACCGCGGCCAAAGTTTTGCAATCCGGTTTGTATTGGCCAACATTGTACAAAGATGCCCAAGACTTTTACAAGCAATGTGATCATTGCCAAGGGACGGGCAATATCTCTAGACGACATGAGATGCCACTCCAAAACATCATCGAGGTGGAATTGTTCGATGTGTGGGGGGTCGATTTTATGGGACCTTTCGCATCTTCATTCGGCAACCTCTACATCTTACTTGCCGCCGACTATGTGTCTAAATGGGTGGAGGCAGCTGTAGTTCCCAACAACGATTCCAAGTCCGTGCAACGATTCTTGCAGAAAAACATATTTACACGGTTTGGGATGCCAAGAGCAATTATCAGTGACGAAGGCAAGCATTTTCACAACAGACTAATTGCCAAGATGTTGCAACGCTTCGGCATATCACACAAGATCGCCACGGCATATCACCCACAAACCAACGGGCAAGCAAAAATTTCCAACCGGGAGTTGAAGGGAATACTCGAGAAAGTTGTAAATCCCTCAAGGAAGGATTGGTCATTAAGACTAGATGACGCACTTTGGGCATATCGCACTGCATTCAAAACACCCTTAGGTATGTCCCCCTTCCGACTTGTCTATGGAAAAACATGCCATCTACCGGTGGAAATCGAGCATAAGGCGTACTGGGCAATCAAGACCGTGAATATGGATTGGGAAAGTGCCAGAAAAAAGCGTTTGCTGGACCTCAATGAGATAGAAGAATTCTTTGCACTAGCCTATAACAATGCACGAATCTACAAGGAGAAAACAAAGCGATGGCACGACAAGAATCTATTGCCACGGCAATTCATGCCAGGGCAACTAGTTCTCATATTCAATTATCAGCTAAAACTTTTCCCAGAAAAGCTGAAATCAAGATGGTCGGGACCATTCGAAGTCGTCAAACAATTCTCCCATGGTGCTGTGATAATCAAGTCCATCTCTGACAACCATGAATTCAAAGTTAATGGACAAAGATTGAAGCACTACAATGGTGCCCATGTGGAACGTAACAAGGAAGTGGTCAACTTAGGAGATGCATGAGCATGCTTTCCCTTTTGATATTAGTAGTTTTATTTTATTTTTATTTTTATTTTCGATTAAGTATTTATTTTATTTTATTTCAAATTTTTTATTTTTTAATTTTTTTTTACTATTTCCAATTATTATATATATATATTTTTTAGGATAGATTTTTTTAGAATCCCATTATACATCTTTATTTATTTTCTTTTATTAATTTATTTTTAATCCTTATTTGATTTGCCTTTGAATTATAGAAAAAAAAGTTCAAGATAAATAGGAATTCTAATTCAAGTAGGAAAACATCTTCAACAAGGAAACTAGTGGGCTGAATCTAAGGCTTATATAAAGCCTCCAATTCACCCTAATCACAACCCCTTGTCGTCAACTTCTCCCTCACCCTAAACCCTTTTTCGTTTTCTCCTAATCCCACCCACCTATCTTTTCTATAAAACCCATCACCCTTAACCTATTCCTACTTTCTATCTTGCAACTTTTTTTTAGTTTCTTTTCTTTTCTTTTCTTTGTTTTTACAAAACTCACAACCAAGATCATCCATGGCATCCAAGATTAAACTTTTAGTTCATCCAAGTTCCTCCAAAGAACCAAGATACAAGAAGTTTGCTACACCGGTGGTTCAAGAAAGATTTCAATCCAAGTTTGAAAGCCGGAAGATTCATGAAGAACAAGGCTTTGAATACTCCAACTCTCATCAAGATTTCGGCCTTGAACCATTCATCTTCGAGAGGATTGCACATCAAAAGTGGCAAATCTTTTGCCATCAACCGGAACCGGGTAACATCTCATGGGTAAGAGAATTCTATGCTCACTCACCTAACCCGGATAATCCTTATGTTTTTGTTCGTGACAAGGCCATACTCATAAGTCCCGAAAGCGTCAACACCTTTTACGGGCTTTACATTGAGAAGGACGAGCATCAAGCCTTCGTTGATCAAATCACTCCCAAGCAACTCGACAAGGTGCTTCAAGAACTCACTCAACCGGGAACTCATTGGAACGACGGTAAATACAAGGGCACGGTAAATCACCTTCGGCTTAAACCCGAGGCAAAACTATGGAATAAGTTTGTTAAAACTTCTTTAATGCCCACCACACACAATACTACCGTTGATATACCACGTCTTTTGCTCATACATTCTATTTTGCATAATCGCATCATTAACATTGGAAAAATTATTTGTGATGAGATATTTGTATGCAGCTCAAAAGATAAGGGTTCTCTTTTCTTCCCTTGCTTAATTTCTAATCTTTGCAAGGAGATGCATGTCCAAAGTGAGTCCACCGATGAAAAGGCCCTACCCAAGTCTGGTTGGAATCAAGCACTAATCCGAAAGCTAATGGGAGAGGCACCGGGAGATTCTTCAAGGCCTCCAATTGCCACGGCAACTCCTGCCACCCCGGCAATCCATAATGCCCAAGCACCTAACGCCCAGGCAACTCGGCCATCGACCTCGGGACACTTTGAAGCACTATTGCCCCCATTGGAAAGCCACCTAAGGCAAATTGAAGACCGGCAACTAATGTTCATGCGGTACATGAAGGAGCACAACAATGCCATCACCCAAGTCATCCTAGAGAAGTACCCGGACAATCGCGTGTCGTTCCCAATCTTTCCCGTCGAGATCCTTGCCCCGGCAACCAATGAAGCAGTCGCCACGGCAACCACAACAGATGATGCCATGACAACCTACTTCGTGCATGTACAAGCTGACGCCACGACAACCAAAGCTAAAGACATCCCGGCAACCACTGCAAAAGCCAAAGGTAAAGCACCTATGCCCGAATCAACTCTTACGGAATCATTTTATAATTTTTTAGATTCGGATGAGTCCTCCATTGAATCAACAAAGACCGCACCAATTGAATCCTCCAAGCGAAAAGCCAATGATATTGATGAAGAGGACGATGAGGACAACCCCGTACGAGGATCGATTCCACCACCGGCAACAAGAAAACAACCATCGCGTTCAAGCAAGAGAATCAAGACACCGACCAAAAGGAAACTAATCATCTACCATGACGAACTCTCGGAGTAATTCCTCGTATGCATTTTTTTTATTTTATTATTTTTACTTTTCGTTATTTTTATGCATGCATTGAGGACAATGCCTCACTCGAGTTTGGGGGGATTGTTATTAGTAGTTACCATGTTTAGTTACATTCATCTTAAGTATTACATTTAGGATACATAAATTGCTTGCCATGCCTTTAATTGGAACAAGAATTGCTTAGATTTGATGAATATCCGATGATGACTTTGCCAATGCACTTAATTGATAGAATTTTTATTCTATGATAACCATGGAAAAACTTAGAATTTTACTATGATGCTAATTTTGATGAAACACTGTTGTGGTTTGATTGATTTAAGGAATTCTAGTAAACTTAGGTTGATAATTAACAAATTGGGGGATTAGAATAAAAATTGGATGAATGCTAGAGGTGCCCGAAATTGGCTCTAGCATGTGCTAAAAAAAACTGATCACTAAAGGTGCCCGAAACTGGCTCTAGTATGTGTTAAAAAAATTGATCGCTAGAGGTGCCCGAAACCGGCTCTAGTCGAATAAATTAACTTAAGAAAACTAAAAACAAAACACTAGAGGTGCCTAAAACTGGCTCTAGTTAAAACATGTTAAAAAGAACCCAATGAAGTAATTTGAAAACCTCTTGTTTGCATAGAATCCGAAAAATCAAATTGCACACAACTCTGCACACACTCACAAGCGTTATCATTTGATTCTGAGTAACTCCTAAGTTTTCCGAAAAATAAAAAGCCAATCATACTTTGTGTCCCGGTTCAGAGAATTGAAATCAAGTTCAAAGCTAAGTTTGTGAAAATTGAAGTCTTGGCAGGTAATTATGAGTTTGCATTGCTTGAGGACAAGCAATAGTTCGAGTTTGGGGGTGTGATAAGTGTTCAAAAGTACTATTTTTCTTACCCTTTTTACTCATATTATTGTTAGACTTAGGCTCATATTAGTTGCATAATTAGCCATTCATGCATTAATCCATGTTTCCTTCCATCGTTGAGCTTGATTACATAACTTGGTAGTTTTTGTTGGAAAAGATGTTGCTCTGGTGTGTTTTGTGAGTATGTGCAGGATCACTTACCAAAGCAAGGTTAGAGCTAGTTGCCAGGGCAATGCATGAAGGAGACGTCGAGCCAGTTTCCATGGCAATTGTCGACAAGAGCAAAGGTGATATGGTAGTCGAAATTGATGACTAGACAAGTCGAAGATGACGTGGAGCAAAGCCCAAACCCAAAGGAATTTGATTTCCATGCAGAGATCAAAGAAGAATTAAATTCTAAGAAGATAGGAGAAGTTCTAGTAGGAATACAATTATAAAAAAGAATTATATTCTTTAAAGATAATTTAATTCCAACTTAACTTCCTCCTCAAAGAAGGACTTTGGCCTAGCCCTATAAATAAGAAGGAGATTTCGACAATTCCATAGAGAGGAAGAGAGGGGAATTTCGACAACTCCAAGGAAGGCAAGAGGAGAGAATTTTCGACAAGCATCTAGGGCAAGGAGGATTTCGACAAGCCTCCTTCTTCATCATTTTCTTTCTTGTTCGATTGGGTTCATGCTAGGGATTATTTATCTTGTGTTTCTTTGGAACCTATCCATGAACTAAATCTACTTGGCTATGGTTATTGTTTTTGTAGTTGTGAGAAACTATTGGTTTTTGTTTGGGTAATAAGAGTTTGCACTTTTCTATTTCAAGGTTTATTCATTCTTGGTTCTTATTCTTGTTTGCCAGTGAATTGGGAGAGGATCTCGTGATTTCATCTATTTATCTAATATCGGGAGAGTTAGATTCAAGAAACGAATGAATATGATCTTTATTCAAACTATTGATGGTGAAGATTAATCCGACTTAGGAATAAGTTAAGGATTTCAACGGCTTAGAGGAGCGCAAGATTGGTTGCTGTTCACCCTTGATTCACGTAGGGATGTATTATCAAGGCATGCACAAGTAGCTAGAGTTTCGACTTAGGGATAAGAAGAAACCATTGAAGAACGCTCTGCCGAACCATGAAGGTTGCTGCCCAGACGACCAAGTAGTTGCCCAACTAGTTGCCCAGGCAACCATCGATTAGTTGCCAAGGCAACCCCGTTGTGCAAGTTGCCACGGCAACTGAGTTGCCCGTGCACTCTTTTACCAAGACGATCCAATCGGCTATCACACATCAACTCACGATAACCTGGCCTATCTCTCTCTCATTTGATCTCATATTTTCTTTTACTTTATTGCTTTCTAGATTAGTGATTAGTTAAACTCCTATAATCCTTTATTTGTGTTTTTACTTTTTACAGTGCAAGAGACTAGATTCTTGAAGTGGCACCAATCCCTGTGGAGACGATATCTTTTATACTATAACTTGCAACGTGTATACTTGCACAATTGCGTAGCACTTATTACGCGCAACATAAACCTTAGCCCAAATATAAACCTATGAGGACCCTGGGTACATGAGTTAGATATGCACCGAAGTGCTAATACACATAAGGTCGTGACCACCATCCGCACATTATAAGGTTGTGCTAACCACCCGCACATTATAAGGATGTGCTAACCATATATACTAAGTGTCCTTTTATATACACTATAATGCTAAACCGAGTATGCAGCGTGCTGCTGGACTCTATGGCATGCCAACTATATCTTGTCCCTCGATGACATACTTGGGCATATATTCCATATTTAGTTCATCCATAGCAATGTATATCAACATAATTTAACATTAGGCAGTTCATACCCGAAATAACATTCATAATATAACATCATATATAACTAGTGATCCATGCATTTATGTTCAATCTTTGACATATTTAAAATATGTTAAATACATGATCAATGACAAAATTATCATACCAATATATAAACAAGATAGACTCATCAAAAGTCTTCCTACTGGTGTATAAAACATCCATATATAATGTTATGTATGCATTGCACTCACCTGATGCCTCACTAGTAACCTTACTGTCGATTTAACTTTTCTCTTGAACTTTTTCCTTATCTTTAAACTTGCCCGTAATACGATATTGATCATGATCACAATCTATAAGATCATCGTTTACCAGACATGCATTTTAAAGCATATGTTAGAATCATTCTAACATAGGCACATATTAGGAATAAAATTCCTAAAAATCCTTCATTATTCATATCCATCACAAATTCACAAGACATTCTCAAATCTCATAAAATAACCGTAAAATGAATTCTTTTAGAATTCACCTCAACTTTCCAAATTATTCAAAATGGTCACTTGCCATTGAACTTCAAATTTAATCATTAGACAACATACTCAAGTATTCTAAGAATACGTTCAAGCTTAACACAATAATTTCTAATCAATTCCCATTTCACTCTCAATTTTTCCTTAATATGTCATTTGGTCCTCAACACTTTATAAACTTCCAAATTGGTCCAAACAACATTCTAGGCCTTGTAAAATCATTCTCACATCATTTCTAGCCTTAGGAAATTTTTCCATATTTTTCTCAATTTTCCCCACTAAGGCTGAATATGAAAGGTCACAACACTCAAGATTTCCATATTGATTCAAGCATGAATTTAACTACTAAACTTTATTTCCAAGCTTCTACAATTATTTCCATTAGTTCACATCAAAACTCTAACTTTAACCAAATTAGGATTTAACTATTTTCAAGTAGTTTCAATCATCATACAAGCTTGGATATGATTCTACAACAACAACTTCATCAAAATATAATCTTAAATCATCATATTTAAACATCCCATTCATCCATCAAAATCATAAAACTAAGGTTTCAAGCAAGGAAAACATGAATAAATGGTACCAAAAGATAGAGAATTTAATGGAGATCAACTTCATATTTCACTAAATAAGCTTGAAAATCAAAAATAAAATTTTTCTCTTACCTTGGAGAAGGTTTCGAACAAGGGGGAAAATATGTAGAAAATTCTTAACTTTTCACTTGTTTAATTTTAGTCCATTCGTCATCTTTAATAAAAATCCAAATAAAAATATCTTTTATAGCAAAATGAACATTTTGCCCTTATAATCCAATGTCCCACATCTTGCCACATGTCAATCTACTCATCCAATGGTCAAAAATAAACCAAGGAGTTAGTGATTACCAACTTTGCCCTTGAAATTTTTCAAAATTACAAATCTTGCCATTTTTCATCCAATGGCTCACATTTAACATGGAAAACATACTTTAATCCAACGGTCCATGTTAAATCATACCATTTTAAGACATGGAAATGACATTTTTAACCTTGCCTTATCATCCTTTAAAATATCTTGAATTTCAGATTCGATCCAATTATCTAAATATTTTTCTAAACTTTATCACTTTATAGCCAATAATACAAACTCCATACGAAAAATCCGTGTATCACGAAAACATCACCCTTGGGGGTAAACTATTCATTTATAGGGCTAAAATACATAACTTTTTAAAATTACAATTTAGTCCCTAAACTTTTCCAAAGTTTTTACTTTAGCCACAAAGCTTAAAAAAATTCATTTTAGTCACTAGCCAAAATTTGGGATATTAGAATTCTTCCCCCTTAAGAAAAATTCGTCCTCGAATTTTCCTTACATACTTGGTTCAAAATGGTACAGTTACTACTTTTTCATTACTTCCTCTATTTCCCACGTAGCTTCTTCGACTTTGTGGTTTCTCCACAGAACCTTAACCAGAGGAATCTTTTTGTTCCTTATTTGCTTTTCTCCTCGAGCTAAGATTCTTATAGGTTCTTCCTCATATGTCAGATCCGATTGAATCTCAATCTCTTCTGGTGCAATGATATGCGAAGGATCTGATCGATATCTTCGAAGCATGGACACATGAAATACATCATGGACCTTACTCAATTCCGGTGGTAAAGCTAGTTATTACGCCACTGGACTAACCCTTTTCAAGATTTCATAAGGACCAATGAATCTTGGACTAAATTTACCCTTTCGTCCAAAGCGTAATATCTTTTTCCAGGGTAAAACCTTTAAAAAACTTTGTCTCCAACTTTGAACTCAATATCCTTTCTTTTAAGGTCTGAATATGACATTTGTCTGTTAGAAGCGACCCTTGAATTATCTTTACCTTATTTTCCATTTCTTGAACAAGATCTAGTTCAATGATTTTTTGATCCTCCAACTTGAACCAATTCAATGGTGTTCGGCATTTTCTTCTATATAATGCCTCATAAGGTGCCATCCTTATACTTGATTGGTAACTATTGTTGTAGGCAAACTCAACTAATGGAAGGTACTTTTCCCATGAACCTGTAAACTTTATTATACAAGCTCTAAGCATATCTTTGAGTATCTGAATAGTTCTTTCCGATTGTCCATCTGTTTGAGGATGAAAAGCATGACTAAAGTGTGGCCGTGTTCCCAATGCTTCATGTAATGCACTCCAAAACCTTGAAGTGAACCTTGGATCTCTATCAGAAATAATAGACATAGAAACACATGCAATCTAACAATTTTATTAACATATAACTCTGCCAACTTGTTCAAGGAATAATCTATTCGAATTGGTATAAAATGTGCCGTTTTAGTTAATCGATCCACAATCACCGAAATCGAATCTTTCTTACTTGGCGTCAATGGTAAACCTGTTACAAAATCTATAGTGACCTTTTCCCATTTCCATTGTGGAATTGAGATTTGTTGAAGTAATCCCGATGGAACTTGATGTTCTACCTTTACTTGTTGACATGTTAAGCATCTAGTAACGAACTCAGAGATAGCTCGTTTCATACTAGGCCACCAAAATCGACTCTTTATATCTTGATACGTTTTGTTTCCCCTGGATGCATAGTTAAAGGACTATAATGTGCCTCCGAAAGTATTTCTCTCTTTTCCCCGACATCGTCAAGAATGCATAAACGTCCCTTATAACATAAGCATCCATTTGATTTTACTTCAGAGTCTTTAGATTCACCACGTTCAACTTGCTTCTTCCTTTCCAAGCATTATTTATCCTTTGCTTCTAACTCTTTAATCCTTTCTATCAAAGTATGCTTGATTTGAAGCTCAACCATTATTGCACTATTTTCATGTAACTTTAACTGAGCATTCAATGTTCTCAAAGCAGAAAATGTCTTCCAGATAAGTGCATCTGCTACCACATTAGCCTTCCCTGGATGATAATCAATGATTACATCATAGTCCTTGATCAATTCTATCCACCTTCTTTGTATCAAATTAAGCTCATTTTGAGACAATAAATATTTCAAACTTTTATGATTCGTGAAAATGTAGCACTTTTCACCATATAAGTAGTGACGCCAAATCTTTAAAGCAAACACTACAACAGCCAACTCTAAATCATGCGTAGGATAATTCCTTTCATGAGTTTTGAGTTGTCGAGAAGCATACGCTACAACCTTCCCTTCTTGCATCAATACTCACCCCAAACCATTATGGGATGCATCACTGTATATTGTAAAATCCTTTCCAGATTCTGGTTGTACCAAAACAAAAGCTTCTGTTAATATCTTTTCAATTTGTCAAAGCTTTCCTGACACTTATCTGTCCAAACAAACGATACATCTTTCCTTAATAGCTTATTTATTGGAGCGGCAATCATTAAAAAATCTTTCACGAACTGCCGATAATAGCCAGCTAATCCCAAGAAACTTCCCATTTCAAAGACATTCTGAGGAACTTTCCATTCAAGTATTGCTTGAACCTTCTTGGGATCAACTCGAATTCCTTCAGCTGAAATGATATGTCCAAGGAAAGCTACTTCAGTCAACTAGAATTCACACTTTGACACCTTTACATATAATTTCTTTTCTCGGAGGATCTAAAGAACTATTCGAAGATGAGAATCATGATCTTTTTTTGGTTTTTGAATAAACCAATATATCATCTATGAATACCACCACAAATTGATCCAAATATAGCTGAAATATCCAATTCATCAGATCCATAAAAGCTGTAGTGCACTTGTGACTCCAAAAGGCATTACCACAAACTCATAATGCCCGTATCTAGTTTTGAAAGCTGTCTTTGGTCTATATAATTCTTTGATCTTCAATTGATGATACCCCGATCGAAGATCAATTTTAGAAAACACTATTGCTCCTTTAAGCTGATCAAAGAGATCATCAATCCTTGGCAAAGGATATCTATTCCTCACCTTCACTTTATTAAGTTGATGATAATCCACACACAACCTCATTGATCCATCTTTCTTTTTCACAAACAGCACTGGACCTCCCCAAGGTGTTTACTAGGTCGTATGAAACCTCCATCTAGTAATTCTTGTAATTAGGCCTTCATCTCTCTCAGTTCTATAGAAGCCATCCTGTAAGGTGCCATTGATATTGGTGCTATTCTAGGAAGCACATCAATACCAAATTCCACCTCTCAATTTAGAGGTAATCCCAATAATTCATTTAGGAAAACATCTGGAAATTCCTGTACCATTGGTATCTTTTCCATATCTATCTTTGTTTCTGAAGTATTTATCACATGAGCTAAATATGCTTCATACTCATGCGATAATAACTTTTCAGCAGTTATAGCTGCAATTTCATTGCTTAAATAATTCTGCCTTTCTCCTACAAATATTATTTCTGAACCATTTGGTCCTTTTAAAATTAACCTTTTCAACAACATTCAACCTTAGCATCATATGCCGATAACCAATCCATTCCAAGAATAACTTCAAACTCTTGGAAGGGTAATTCCATAAGGTCAGCTGGAAATTCTTTTCCTCGAATCTTTATAAGACACTTTTTACATATTCGAACTACTTTGGCACTTTGTCCTAGGAGATTAAAAAGAACTACCTCACTCGAAATTAGTTCTACCGTAACATTTCTTTCGAATATTACTTTAGAACTAATATAAGAATGAGTAGAGCCTGGATCAATCAATGCAAAAAATATGGTTGCCAAATAATTCGATCATACATGCTATGATCTCTGAATTGTTTCGATCATTAACAATCTTGATATTATAAACTAGAGCAGCAGCCTTGTCTTCTCGACTAGGTGTGGTCATAGATACTCCTGGTTTGCCACCTTTATTTCCTCTGCTTTTCTGAGGTGATGCAACTAACTGATCTGGATAGAGCTCTGGACAATTCTTTTTGAAATGACCAACATGCCCACAATGATAACATGCTCCACCAGCGAACCAGCACTGACCATAATGCCTCTTTCCACAGTGTTCGCATTCTGGAATAGGACAAAATCTGGAACCTCGAGAACTTATGGTAATAGTCTGGGCCTTCTTTGACTTTCCTCCGAAATATCCTTTTTTGGCTAAAGAAATTGATGGTGCCAGATTTTGCTGTGGAAAACATTTACTGCGTTTAAACGACGACGCAACAAAAGAACTTCTAGATCTTTTTCCGGTCTGAACTTGTTTCCCCGCTTTATCCTCGAGATCCACTTTTTCCATAGCTTTTGCTCAATTCACAGCCGCTTGGAAAGTGGTAAAATTGCGAGAAACCAATACCCTTTTATATTGAGAATCCAACCTAGCTATGAACATATCAATTTTGGACTTTTCAGTTGGAAGAAACTCTGCCGCAAAACGGCTCAGTCTATTGAACTCACATTCATATTCATAGATTATCTTGCCCGATTGTCTTAGATCCAGGAACTGCTGCCTCATTTCTTCGATGAACAGATCCCCAATATATTTTTCTTTGAATTCTTTCAGAAATAATTCCCATGTAATATGTTCTGGAAGAGCCCGTGCAGTGACTACATTCCACCGCACACTAGCTTGCTCCGTTAGTAAAGATACAACTCCTTATAACTTTCCTTGATCATCACATGAGATTCTGCTCAGCATACTTTTAATATCATTTAACCAGTAATCAGAGGCCATTAAATATGCATCAGTATCACCTCGAAATTCTGGTGCTTTCATTTTCCTTAATTCTTTTGGGACTGACACTGATGCTCGACGATTTATAATAGCATCCAATGCATGAAGAAATATGCCTTGATCTTGCACTAGCATATTTTGTTGTTCCTAAGCTAGAACCTCTACATTTTGCTGAGCAAGAGGCAGATTCTGATTCACCTCATTACTCCCGCTTTGTGCCTGGATATCTTGCTCAACTCCCTGACGAGATTCTTGATGATCAGACATCTGTTAATGTCACAATCATCCCTTATAAGTAAGGAGTAACAATACTAATTACTAAGCATCCAAATATATTCATACAAATATCAGCAATTGTTAACATCCTAGTGGCATGTATATAATTCTGACTATTAACAAACCCGATTCGTATCTAGAACTGGCTAAACCTGTAGCTCTGATACTAATAAATGTAACACCCTTACTAGCATTTAATACCTAATACTAATTCTAGTGTCACATGATAATTTCACAATATTTTAAACTAGTATTGTAATTTGAAATTGACAACCTTATATTTTCCATTTTATCGCGTAAATTTTGTTTCAAAATTTTAACTCACCAAATTAAATCCCTATTCAGGTAGCAATTTAGCAGTTTATATCTACAATCTATAAATAACATAACTGCCTAAAATAAAAATTTCTTCGATTACTCCTTAAATCCATTTTTTAGTAATTACCCGATTTTCTCAACTAGAAATTTTATCTACCCATTGTCAAGTTTAATAAAACCATCCAACATTTACTAAATGCTTATATAGGTATCGATTCCTTTACAACCATATCTAGATTAGTTTAAATCTAGCTACTAAAAACATATACATGACAACTAGTACATCAAGGTACATCAAAGGATGTTATTACTGATACCGTTTATAAACTTCCTTGTTTTTGTGATGCCCAGCACTCCTTACTCTAGTTCTTGATTCCTTCCTAAGCATGAAAACCATCACACACTCAGTATATACTTAGTGATGTAATAATAATATTCAATGCAACATAACATAACTATTACAATTAACATAACATAACCATCACACACTAGTAACCTTACTGTCGATTTAACTTTACTCTTGAACTTTTTCCTTATCTTTAAACTTGCCCGTAATACGATCTTGATCACGATCACGATCTATAAGATCATCGTTTACCAAACACATGCATTTCAAAGCATATGTTAGTATCATTCTAACATAGGCACATATTAGGAATAAAATTCCTAAAAATCCTTCATTATTCATATCCATCACAAATTCACAAGACATTCTCAAATCTCATAAAATGAATTCTTTTAGATTTCACCTCAACTTTCCTAATTATTCAAAGTGGTCCCTTGCCATTGAACTTCAAATTTAATCATTAGACAACATACTCAAGTATTCTACGAATACATTCAAGCTTAACACAATAATTTCTAATCAATTTCCTTTTCACTCTCAAATTTTCCTTAATATGCCATTTGGTCCTCAACACTTTATAAACTTCCAAATTGATCCAAGCAACATTCTAGGCCTTGTAAAATCATTCTCACATCATTTCTACCCTTAGGAAATTTTTCCATAATTTTCTCAATTTTCCCCCTAAGGCTGAATATGAAAGGTCACAACACTCAAGATTTCCATCTTGATTCAAGCATGAATTTAACTTCTAAACTTTATTTCCAAGATTTGACAATTATTTCCATGTCAAAATAAATCCAAATTCAACTTCACATCAAAACCCTAACTTTAACCAAATTAGGATTTAACTATTTTCAAGTACTTTCAATCATCATACAAGCTTGGATATGATTCTACAACAGCAACCTCATCAAAATATAATCTTAAATCATCATATTTAAACATCCCCTTCATCCATCAAAATCATAAAACTAAGGCTTCAAGCATGGAAAGTATGAATAAATGGTACCAAAAGATAGAGAATTTCATGGAGATCAACTTCATATTTCATGCTTTCATCGAAAATCCAACTAAATAAGCTTAAAATCAAAACTAAAATTTTTCTCTTACCTTGGAGAGGGTTTTGAACAAGGGGGAAAATATGTAGAAAATTCTTGACTTTTCACTTGTTTAATTTTAGTCCATTTGTCATATTTAATAAAAATCCAAATAAAAATCTCTTTTATAGCAAAATAAACATTTTGACCTTATAATCCAATGTCCCACATCTTGCCACATGTCAATCTACTCATCCAAGGGTCAAAAATAAACCAAGGAGTTAGTGATTACCAACTTTGCCGTTGAAATTTTCCAAAATTACAAATCTTGCCATTTTCGTACAATGGCTCACATTTAACATGGAAAACATACTTTAATCCAATGGTCCATGTTAAATCCTACCATTTTAAGACATGGAAATGACATTTTTAACCTTGCCTTATCATCCTTTAAAATATATTGAATATCTGATTCGATCCAATTATCAGAATATTTTTCTAAACTTTATAGCCAATAATACAAACTCCGTACAAAAAATTCGGGTGACACGAAAACATCACTCTTGGGGGTAAACTATTCATTTACGGGACTAAAATACATAACTTTTGAAAATTAGAATTTAGTCCCTAAACTTTTCCAAAGTTTTTACTTTAGCCACAAAACTTTCAAAATTTTCATTTTAGTCACTATCCAAAATTTGGGACATTACATGGTTGCAGCGATTGAAGATACAAAAGAAACAAACATTCGAAGGCAACCAATTACACAAGTATGCATTTTAGCGACCAAAATGTAAATATACAAAACTACAATGGCTTACTTAAAATTGGATTTCCCAATCCTCAATTAGTCAGGTTACAAGCATACATGTTAAATTTCAGCTTAAAATGATCATCATAACTCATCTAATTGCATGCATATCAACCAGGGACCAAAATATAACTTTAGAAACTATTTTTTAGCTTAACAGATGAGTCCCAGCGATTAATATGGAAACTCGTACAAGTGGTTTCGAAACTTGTACTCCAATAGCCAAATTGTGACTACTAGTTTCAAAACCTGGGGCTTGGTTTCGAAACCTACCTAGAGAAAATGGCCCATAGTTTCGAAACCTACCTGGAGAAAATGGCCCCTAGTTTCGAAACCTAGTATGGTTTCGAAACCTTCCTGTAGGTTTACAAAATATAGACATTCGAAACACCTTGGAACCCTCTAAAACATATCCGAAATAACCCCAAACATCATTTAACACTTAAAGGATCATTTTAAAGCAGCATACAAACATCATAACAACCAAAGACCACTACAATATAAGAGCATAGGCATTACGGCCACAGAGGTAATCCTATAGGCATCCTCTCTAAGCCACAAGCAACTCACATTACCAAAATCTAAACATAAGGCAATTAACCACATGGTCAACAAACCAATACCTCCCTAGCATCGATAAAAAACATGATAGCATCATAAAAACATTGAAACATTCCAACACAAGCTTAGCACAACCAACATGTTTTTCATACTAGCTTAGCACAACCAACATGTTTTTCATACATCAAATGATCATTAAATCACAGCATGTAAAACCCAACAAAAAACATGGTAATACATCATTACAAATCCCCCAAAATATGGCGAACACATTGATTATTAACCGAAAGTAACACCGAGTTTCATACTTAAAGATAGTATAGGTCTTGGATCGCCTTTTACCTTGCCAATGCTGCCTCAAACTATAGTGCTCTGCATCATTTAGAAAAAAGAGCGTAAGCACATATGCTTAGTGAGGATGCTCATAAAAACAATGATGCAATTAAAACCATTTGAAAACCAAAACCACCTATTTTCAAAACATGCTTAACAACTAAAGCATCTTCATTGTTTCCAACTGAAACATGCATAACGATCCTTATGAAACATCTTATATAAATCCCATGCTTAACGGCCGAAGCATTTTCATTTATTCCAAAACCAAAAATGCATATTGACCATATACAAAATCATTTACAAATCACATACTTAAATTCCAAAGCATTAGATCATATTACCATGCTTAAATCCTAAAGCATTAAATCATATTACCATGGCTCAAACCAAAGCATTAAATCATATTACCATGCTTAAAACCAAAGCATTATAAAATAGGTTCAACACATGAGCTTTCATATATTGGCATTTATAGTGACCCAGGGTACACAACCCTTACCTTGGGTAGTCACCCCTATCCATATACATATCAGATACACAGATTCTCGTACCATGCCCAGTTAAACAGTATGATACCCTAATCCTTGCCTAGTTAAACTATAAGATTTGACAACCTCGCCTAGTTAAATTGCGAGATTTACTGACATTGCCTAGTTAAACCACAATGTCACCATCATCTTGGGATGCCTAGTTAAACCGCATACCCCATGTGATGTCCCAATAGTCTGAGTGTCCTAGTTAAACCGCCATACCTCAAGGACCCATGGCCACGATCGATTTTCAGTATATATTATAGTGCACTTAATTCTATGGCATGCCAACTATATCTGAATGTTTCTTAACTTCTCACGTAGCCAATATATCATTTCCAAAACCATTTACATACAGTCTTACAATGCATTAAACAAAATCACCACATATGCAATTCACATTACCAAAGTAATACCCCATTCCCAACCGAAATGAAAACCAATGTTCACTAGCATTTCATGTTCCTTTTAAACCATTGCATGTGTTTACAAATCCATGCTTTTACAGTTGTAAATTTACCCATGTTTAAAACCAAAACATGAAACAACATGCTCATATCCAAGCCGATACTTGAGAGCAAAATAGGGAAAACTTACTTCCGAGCTTAGGTAAGTGTTTCACGCTTAACCTAAACTCCCAACATCATTTGCAAACCTTTTAAAGGCAATTAAACCAGTTTCCACTCACTGATACACCTCACCTTGCTCGCCAACGCGAAATGAGCTCCCAGCAAGCAACAAACAACGTCAAGCTTCGTCGCCTTGATTATCCCATGTTTTAACCACAAAAAGCCAGAGGGAAAATGCATCATTATGCATTCAAACCATTGCCAACAACCAATTACCCACAGCTCTCAAGTTGTCCACTCAAAAACCATCCGAAACTTATCGAAAACATCCTCAAACACTTCCATAACTTAACCCAGCCATAATATAACGATTGTATACATCAAACTTCGTCTATTAACATCTAAAAACCCTTTTAAAACATCTTTTAACTTCCAGCAATGATTAAACACCATTAACAACATAAAAAACCCTTTACTATCAACCATAAATATTACATATCCAACTTATTTCGGGATTACAAATTTAAATCCAAGCTATTAAAATTATTAAACATCAAAATCATGATCTAAACTGATCAAGAACCCAGCAAAACAGATCCAGTTCGAAAATCTATCAATTTCATCAATTAAAACACAATTAAAACAATTTTCCTTAGTTAAACTATTAAAACCCATTAGAAAACCATTATAAAGGATCAACAACTTGGGAATTTCAGTAAAGAACCTTTCATTAGAGGACAAGAATGAACTTTACCTCTAATGATTGCTTTCTCCATTAATTGCTTGATTTTACATATGAAAACAGAGTTAAACAATAAGATTTTATTGAGAAATCATAGAGAATCCATTAGAAATCAAAAGATTTAAGAAAAAGATTATTTAACTGGAGATTTAGAAGAAGGAAATAGTGTTTGGCTAGAGAGATTTTGAGAGAAAAGGTTTTTAGCGCAAGTTAGTTACGTGACTTTTGTCTTAAAGAATTAATTATCAATTAATTCTCTCCAACCTCTTTTATTTTCCAAAAGACTTTTTAAAATAGCCAATTAAAGGATAAAGTCTGAAATTAGACTTTTGGATTATTAGCTCCTTAAAGATTCAAAGTTTTGACCCCTTACAAACAGTCACTAAAAATAGTTTTCAAAAGTTGCATTTTTGTCACTATTGCAAAATGTCTGATTTCCAAAACTTATTATCCAAAATTGATTTTACCACAATCATTAATATATTAATTAATGATTTTGGAACATTTTTCCATATTTTTATCACCTTTAAAAATATTTAATCCAATTTAATCTCGAAATTAACTAAAATCTCTAATACCGGTTCACCGAACCCTTAAAACGAAACCCAAACCATCTAGACCCAAAACTGAGGCATTACAACTCTCCCCCTCTTAAGAAATTTCGTCCTCAAAATTTACCAAGAGAAAATAAATGCGAAAATTGCTCCAATATATTCGCCTTACTTTCCCAAGTGGCTTCCTCGACACCCCGTGTCGCCACAAAACCTTAAGTTCAAACATCTTGCCATGAAGAACTTTGCTGCTGGACTCGAGGATTTCCACCGGCACCTCATCACGAGGTAAACTGGCCTCAACTCAGTATGCTCCACTGGCATAACATGCGAGGGATCCGACCGATGCCTCCGCATCATAGATACATGAAACACATAATGTATTTTCTTTAGCTAGGGAGGCAACCTCAGCAAATAAGCCAGAGGACCAACACGCTCCACAACCTCATACGGTCCAATAAACCTCAGACCAAGCTTACCCTTACGTCTAAACCGCATCATATTTTTTCCACGGTGACACTTTCAAAAACACGTGATCACCCACCGCATACTCAACCCCTCTACGCTTCAAATCCGCGTAAGATTTCCACCGATCCGCAACCACTTCCAAGTGACCACACACAATTTTT
This sequence comes from Hibiscus mutabilis, assembly GCA_019671005.1. NCBI lineage: Eukaryota > Viridiplantae > Streptophyta > Magnoliopsida > Malvales > Malvaceae > Hibiscus > Hibiscus mutabilis. Next base: position 20,492,422 of record CM033744.1, on the reverse strand, counting down.
ACCTTTTCATCCGTGTCTTTCAACACATTCGGTAAGGAAACATGCTTTTCCCTAACACAAAGGCATACGACGCCTTCTGGCCATATAAGGCCTCATATGGTGCTATCTGAATACTCGCTTGGTAGCTATTATCATAAGCAACCTCAACCAAAGGTAAATGCTTCTCCTAGGTTCCTTGAAACTCAAAAATACATCTCCTCATATCCTCCAAGACCAGATAATACGCTCTGATTGCCATCCGTCTGAGGATGATACACAGTACTAACACTCAATCTCGTACCCAAAGCCCGGATGCAAACACTCCCAAAATCTTGTTGTAAACCTCGGATCTCTATTCGAAACATTGGACATAGGCCTCGTGCAATCACACCATTTTAGTGATATACAAGTTTGCCAACTTATCCAGGGTATACATCACAGGCACTGGCAGAAAATACACACACCTCGTAAACCGATCAACAATCACACAAATGGAATCCTTTTTAGTCGGTGTCAAAGGTAACCCCAAAATAGAATCCATGGTGATTCTCCCCCATTTCCATTTGAAAATTCTCAACTGTTGCAACAACCCAGATGGAAACTGATGTTCAGCCCTAACCCAGTGACACACCATGCACTTACAAAAATCTCTACCACATCCTTTTTTCAAACCAACCCAATAGTACACTTCTTTTAAATCACGATACATCTTCACACTACCAGGATGCATAGCAAATGGACTAGAATGTGCCTCCGTCAAAATAGTGTCCATCAACTTCGGATCATCCGAAACCACTATTCGACCCTTGAAACATAAAACTCCATCATCATCAAAGTGAAAATTCTTCGAATTACCCTCTAATATATCCTTAAGGTGCTCAACCAAGGAATCATTAAACGGTTGCTTAGCTTTAATCATCTATGACGTCGTAGGCTTAACTTGCAACTCAGCCAACAAACCACCTTCCCGCATCACACTCAACCTTGCGAGCAACGCCCTAAGCTTAACTGTAACCTTACGACTCAACGTAATCGCAACCACATTCGCTTTTCCCGAGTGATACTCGATTGTCAAGTCATAATCCTTAAGCAACTCCAACCATCTACGTTGCCTAAGATTCAAATCCTTTTGAGACACCAAATACTTCAAACTCTTATGATCTGTAAAAACAACACACTTCTCTCCATCAAGGTAGAGTCTCCAAAACTTCAAAGCAAACACCACAGTCGCAAGTTCCAAATCATGAGTCGGGTAGTTCTAGTCATGAACTTTCAGCTATCTTGATGCATAGGCCACCACCTTACCTTTTTGCATCAGCACACAACCTAAACCATCATGAGACGTATTGCTAAAAACCACAAACTCCTTCCCTAACTTGGGTTAGATCAACAGAAGAGCATGTGCCAAAACTTCCTTCAACTTCTCAAAACTATGTTGCTACTTCTCCGGCCACACATAAGGAACATTCTTTTGCTACAACTTCATCAACGATGTTGTAATACTAGAAAACCCGTCTATAAAGTGACGATAAAAACCAGCCAACCCAAGAAACTGTGAATCTCATACACTAACTTAGGTTGCTTCCAATTGATAATAGCCTCAATTTTTTGTGGAAACCGCATGACCAAGGAACATCACTTCCTACAGCCAAAACTCACACTTACTCAGCTTAGCGTACATTTGAAAAACTTGCAATACAGTCTGCAAAAGCCACTCATATTCTTCCTCGATTCGAGAGTACACATGAATATCATTCATACACACCATCACGAACTAATCAATATATTCATGGAACACCCTATTAACCATATCCATAAAAGCCACCGAAGTGCTACACAAACCAAACGGCATTACTAAGAACTCATAATGCTTGTACCTCATACGAAAGGCAGTCCTATGCACATCCACATCCTTAACCTTCAACTGATAATACCCGATCTTAAATCAATCTTAGAAAACATCGTTGCCCCACGAAACTGATTGAATAAATCATTAATTCGCAATAATGGGTACTTGCTCTGCATCGTCAACTTATTCAACTACCGGTAATCAATGCACATATGCATCGTACCATCTTCTCTTTTTTCATAAAAAGAACCATAGCACCCCAAGGCGAAACACTCGATCGAACGAACCCACGATCCAACAACTCCTAAAGCTGAGTCTTCAACTCTTTCAACTCCTTCGGTGCCACCCTATACGGAGCAATGGACACTGGTACCGTACTTCCGTATGTATCAATACCAAACTCCACCTCTCTATCCGAAGGTAAACCTAACAACTCTTCAGGAAAAACTTTCAGATAAACACAAACAGCCCATATGTCTCGCACCCAAACACCCATAACTTCCAGAATCATCACAATAGCCCAATAAGCTTGGTAGCCTCATTGCATCAACTTTTTCTACTTGTATAGCCGAACAACATTGGACAATAATTTCATATTCTCACCAACCACTACAACTTCATATTCATCGGCTAACCTCTAAGAAATCTTTTTGGATTCACAATCCATATTCACCTTGTGCTCACATAACCAATCCATACATACAATAACGTCACAACCATGGAATGGCAATTCTATCAAATCTGTGAAAAAATCGCGACCTTGCACTACCAAAGAACAACGTTTATACGACCTTCTTTCCGTAACCGTCTCACCAAAAGAACTAGTTACTAACACCTCATCGGCTTTCGAGAAATTATCCGTAAGTGTGGAAATTTGTATGAATGTTTCCTTATATGTCATCCTAGATGTCTATGCACACGGATGCAAAACCACTAATGTCATGCTCAAAGATGTATACATGTACTGGCACATTTAAATATATACATATAAGTGTTTTTGTACTGTGCATGATCAACATTCACATTTACTTATAATATTCCCGGTATATATATTCCCTCCAACACGTCGACAAAACTCAAGGAACTTTCAAATGTTGATCAAAACTCTTTCTCAGTACCACAGTACACGAGAACACCACCACTCTGGCCATTACCCAAAACCATGTATTTAGAGAATACCCAACACGTCATCTTCTTGAATGTCACTCGCACATTCGACGCTTCCACAAATAGCCATATTGGCCAACGGTCTAAAACCCAACTAGCGCTAATGACGCTAGAGCCTCAAGAAAGGACTCTCAGGCGAACAACTCACCTCAAACTCGGCAACTGACATGCCACCTCGCAATAGCGACATAAACTCGTGCTTCCTCGCATCTAGAATAATCTATCTAATTCAGAATACGAATCATACTCTTCAGTAATTCTTTGGCTGCTTCAGAGCTCAAAACCCTAAACTCTATACCTCCCAAACTTTAGAGACACTCCAACGATAAACCATGATTAACCACCACAGTAGGTGTCGGTGCTTGCATATGCACTCCAGCCATTACTGTTTGAAAAGCTCCCTTTATTACTTGAATTAATGGAGTCAAATCACCAAAAATTGGCCCTTGTGGAGCCTGAGGTACACCACGTACCCCAGCATTAATAGGAGGAACCAATAGAGGAGAAAGAGGTAAAGTACGACGAAGATCCCTTACATTATCATTATTCTGCCCATACCTGGCATTACCAACCGTCAAACGAGTCTCACGTCAAGCCATACTAACAAAAGCATCTAAACACATTAAATTCAGCTAGCATCAGGCAAAGGATCCAAGACAACCTTATAAAACATTTTAAAACCTCGGTAATAGATAATGTGTTCCCAATTCATGCCCTTACATGATGTAGCACAATCACAGAATATGTACACAATCACCATGCATAACAACAATAGCAATAAGTCAAACAATGACATCCCAAACTTTCATAACATGTCTCTGATACCACCAAATGTAACCCCTCGACCTAGCCTAGACGCCCGATCGAACTGAGCGAGTTACGTTAGGTTTACCGAAGTAAACCAAAGAAAGATTACAAAACTTGGTATATTTTTTTCTTTTATCTTGTCTATATGCATATTATTAAACATAAATGATCATGCTTGCAGCGGGTGAAGATACAAAAAAATGAACATTCGAAAGGCAACCAATTATACAAGTATGCATTTTAGGAACCAAAATGTAAATCTGAAAAACTATAAGGGCTTCTTAAAATTAGATTTACCAATCCTCAATTACTCAGGTTACAAGCATACATGTCAAATTTTAGCTTAAAATGATCATCCTAACTCATCCAATTGCATGCATATCAACCAGGGACCAAAATATAACTCTAGAAACTATTTTTCAACTTAACAGATGAGTCCTCACGATTAATATCAAAATCTGTACTCCAGTAGCCAAATTAGGACTGCTGGTTTCGAAACTTGGAGCCTGGTCTCGAAACCTACCTAGAGAAAATGGCCTCTGGTTTCGAAACCTGCTAGATGGTTTCGAGGCCTCCCTGTAGGTTTACAAAATCTTTACATTCGAAACACCTTCGAACCCTCTGAAACATATCCGAATTAATGCCAAACATCATTTAGCACTCAAAGCATCATTTTAAAGCAACGTACAAACATCATAATAACCAAAGACCATTACGATATAAGAGCATAGGCATTACGGCCACAAAGGTAATCCTATAGGCATGCTCCCTAAACCACAAGCAACTCACATACCAAAATCCAAACATAAGGTAATTAACCACATGGTCAACAAACCAATGCCTCACTAGCATCGATCAACATGATAGCATCATAAAAACATTGAAACAATCCAACATAAGCTAGATGCAACCCAAGGTACTCCTAGTAACGTCACATACTAGCATGGCACAACCAACATGCTTTTCATACATCAAATGATCATTAAATCACAGTATGTAAACCCAACAAAAATCATGGTAATACATCATTACAAATCCCCCAAAATATGGCAAACACATTACCTTATTAACCGAAAGTAGCACCGAGTTTCATACTCAAAGATAGTATAGTTCTTGGATTGCCTTTTACCTTGCCAATGCTGCCACAAACTCTAGTGCTCTGCATCATTTAGAAAAGAGAGCGTAAGCACATGTGCTTAGCGAGGATGCTCATAAAAACAAAGATGCAATTAAAACCATTTGAAAACCAAAACCACCTGTTTTCAAAACATGCTTAACAACTAAATCAATTTCACTGTTTCCAACCGAAACATGTATAACGATCCTTATGCAATATCTTATATAAATCCCATGCTTAATGACCGAAGCATTTTCATTTATTCCAAGACCAAAAATGCATATCGACCATATGCAAAATCATTTACAAATCACATGCTTAAATCCCAAAGCATTAGATAATATTACCATACTTAAATCCCAAAGCATTTAATCATATTACCCTGCTTAAAACCAAAGCATTAAATCATATTACCATGCTTAAAACCAAAGCATTATAAAGTAGGTTCAACACATGAACTTTCATATAATGGCATTTATAGTGACCTCGAGTACACAACCCTTACCTTGGATAGTCACCCCTATCCATATGCATATCGGATGCATAGATTCTCGTACCATGCCTAGTGAAACCGCATAATACCCCAAACCTTGCCTAGTTAAACTACAAGATTTGACAACCTTACCTAGTTAAACTGCGAGATTTACCGAATTGCCTAGTTAAACTGCGATGTCACCATCATCTTGGGCAACCTAGTTAAACTGCATACCCCAAGTGATGTCCCAATAGTTTGAGTGGCCTAGTTAAACTGCCATACCTCAAGGACCCATGGCCACGATCAATTTTCAGTATATATTATAGTGCACTTAATCCTATGGCATGCCAACTATATTCGAATGTTTCTTAACTTGTCACATAGCCAATATACCATTTCCAAAATCATTTACTTACTGTTTTACAATGCATTAAACAAAATCACCACATATGCAATTCACATTACCAAAGTAATACCCCATTCCCAACCGGAATGAAAACCAATGCTCACTAGCATTTCATGTCCTTTTAAACCATTGCATATGTTTACAAATCCATGCATTTACAGTAGTAAATTTAACCATGTTTAAAACCAAAACATGAAACAACATGCTCATATCCAAATCGATACTCGAGAGCAAAATAGGGGAAACTTACTTCCGAGCTTAGGTAAGTGTTTCACGCTTAAACTAAACTCCCAACATCATTTGCAAACCTTTTAAAGGCAATTAAACCAGTTTCCACTCACCGATACACCTCGACTTGCTCGCCAACACGAAACGAGCTCCCAGCAAGCAACAAATAACGTCAAGCTTCATCGCCTTGATTATCCCCTATTTTAACCACATAAAACTAGAGGGAAATGCATCATTTTGCATTCAAACCATTTCCAGCAACCAATTACCCGCAACTCTCAAGTTGCACACTCGAAAACCATGTTAAACTTATCGAAAACATCCTCAAACAGTTCCAAAACTTAACCCAGCCATAATATAACGATTCGATACATCAAACTTCATCAATTAACATCTAAAAACCCTTTTACAACATCATTTTACTTCCAGCAATGATTAAACACCATTAACAACACAAAACCCTTTATTATCAACCATAAATATTAGACATCTAACTTATTTCGGGATTACAATGTTAAATCCAAGCTATTAACATTATTAATCATCAAAATCATGATCTAAACTCATTAAGAACCCGACAAAACAGATCGAATTCGTAAAACTATCAATTTCATCAATTAAAACACTATTAAACCAATTTTCCTTAATTAAACTATCAAAACCCATTAGAAAACCATTATAAAGGATCAACAACTTGGGAATTTCAGTAAAGAACCTTTCATTAGAGGAGAATAATGAACCTTACCTCTAATGGATGCTTTCTCCCTTAATTGGCTGATTTTACATGTGAAAATAAAATTAAAACAATAAGATTTTATTGAGAAATCATAGAGAATCCATTAGAAATCAAAAGATTTAAGAAAAAGATAATTTACCTGAAGATTTAGAAGAAGGAAATAGTGTTTGGCTGGAGATATTTTGAGAGAAAAGTTGTAACGCCCCGGTTTTGGGCCTAGCAGTTTTAGGGCTGATTAGACGGTCTAGTGGACTTGGTTAGAGATTTGAGTCAAATTCAGGAGTAGATAATTTTCTGAAAGATAAGATTATGGAAAAATATTTAAAAAACATATTTTATTATATTAAAACTATTGGTGAAAGCAATTTTGGAAAATGAGCCTTGGAAGGATGACATTTTGGCTAGTGACAAAATGCAATTTTTAAAAACTGTTTTAAAAAGGTGACTATTTTGTAAAGAGTCAAAACTTAGAATCTTTAAGGAGCTATTTTACCATTTGGTCTAATCTGAGTATTCCCTAAATTAGGATTATTTTAAAATGGTTTTAATTAAAAGAATTTAGTTAAAAAGTAGTTATCTTTCTAAAACACATTTTGAAATAACTTTTCTTTTCTCACATTTTCTCTCAAAACACTCTCAGCCAGACACTCTTTTTCCATCAGATATTTAAGGTAATGATCTTAATTTCTTTACTTATTGATTTGCTAAATGATTTCTTAAATCGTTTTCCACAAATCTTATTGAATTTCTTTGCTTTTCAGGAGGAAAAACAATCCAATTAAGGGGAAACTCATTCATTGGAGGTAAGTTTCGTTCTTCTCCTCTAATGAAAGGTTCTTTACTGAAATTCCCAAGTTCTTGTCTCTTTACATATGATTTTCAATACGTTTTGAGTAATTAATTATGGATTTTAGCTTTATTGAGGTTTTATAGAAGAATCTTGTGATTTTCGATTTGGATCTATTTTTCTAGTGTTGTAGATTGATTTCAATCTTATTTGTATGTATTAGAATGTGGATAAGTTGTTTTTAAAAATGGAATCCCGAAATTGGTTGAATCTCTAATGGTTAGGTTGGTTGTTAAGGGTTTTTGGGGTGTTTAAGGTGTTTAATCATTGCTAGAAGTAAATGGATGTTGGGAATGAGCTTTTAGATATTAATTGATGAAGTTTGATGCTTCGAATTGCTATTATATGGCTAGGTTAAGATTTAGTAGTGTTTGAGGTTGATTTCGGTAAGTTTCGAGTGAGTTTTGAGTGGGCATCTTGAGAGCTACGGGATATTGGGTTAAAACAGAGTATTGGATACATTTTAATGCATGTTTCCTCTAGTTTTGTGTGGCCAAAATAGGGGATAATCAAGGCTAGCATCTTGAGGTGGTTCTAGGCTTGCCGGGAGCTTGTTTCGCGGTAGCAAGAAAGGCGAAGTGAAATCGGTGAGTGGAAACGGTCTTAAAAGTCTATCAAGGGTTTGGAAGATTTTTTGGGAGTTTAGGATAAGTTTGAAACACTTACCTAAGCTCGGAAGTAAGTTTCGCTCTTTTGCTCTTCAATATCGGTTCGGATATGAGCATGTGTGATTCATGTTTTAGTCATAAACACGGTTTGCTTTACCTACTATTAATGCATGATTTTAATGTACATATGCAATGGCTTAAAGGTATATTTAATGCTAGTGAGCATTGGTGTTTATTCCGGTCGGGAATGTGATATTGCTATGGCAATGTAATTTGCATATATGTGATTTTTGTGTAATGCATTGTAAAACAATGGGTAAATGGTTTTAAAAATGATATATTGGCTATGTGACAAGGTGAGAAAACATTCGGATATAGTTGGCATGCCGTAGGTTAAGAGTCTTTGAGGTATAGCAGTCGACTACCAGGACTTTGTTGTTATCACTTGGGTAAAGCGGTCTGTTCCCCTTGTTGATGTAAAGCTTGCGGTTGGCAAGGTTGTAAAGTTATGCGGTCGGCATAGGGTTGTCTTGAAGTTGGTCGATCATTAAGGGAGATCCGTGTATTCGATGTGTAAAGTTAATAGTCAGATAACTAAAGATTAGCGGTCGGCTAATCAAGGATAATGGTCGACTATCCGGGGTCACTATAATTGCCAATATATGAGAATTTTAATGTTGAATCTTCTTAAAATGCTTTGGGATTTAAGCATGGTGTTGTATATAATGCTTTGGGATTTAAGCATGGTTTTGCATTTGATGCTTTGGGATTTAAGCATGCTTTTGTTTTTGATGCTTTGGGATTTAAGCATGTTTTCGTAATTGATACTTTGGATTAAGCATATGGGATATATGTATTGATTTGTATATGGTTGATATTCATGTTTTGATTTGGAACTATTGGAACTTGCTTAGGTCGCAAGCATGGTTTGAAAACAAGTGTTGGTTATCAAGGATTTTTAAATGCATCATCCTTTAAGAGCATCCTCACTAAGTATGTGTGCTTACACTCTCTTTTCTCTAATGATGCAGAGCATTAAAGATGAGGGCAGCAAAGGCAAGGAATAAGTGATCCAAAGACAAGACTATTTGAGTATGAACTAGGTTTTAGTTTTCAGTTAATAAGGTAATGTGTTCGCCATGGATTTGGGGATTTGTAATTCAGTTTTCCCTGGTTTTGAGCATGTAAAATGCTGTGATTTTGGGTGTGATTGTCTATGTTTTGTTTATCATGCACCGTTACCTATGGTTGATGTTATATGGTTACCTAGCTATGCATCTAGATGGTTTTGCTTGGATGACATGTTTTGATGAGCTAAACCTGTTGAGTATGGTCTTGATGCGTTGTTGGTATGATGTTCTTGTTGATAATTGCTTAGTTGGGCATTTTGGTATTTTTGTTGGGGAGTTATAGGAAGCATGCCTCTAGACCAATCTTTTGGGTGGCATAATCTTGTGTTAAACCTTGGTGTGTCTGCTGTTAAGTGTGATGTTGGATGCTTACATGTGTGTATACAAGTTGATATGACCTAAATGCATCTAGGTTTTTGTGAAAAATTAACAAAAATTGTCATTACAGGTTTAGGCATATCGAAATAGGTGCCCTCGTACCGGTACGGCTAGGCCGTTTTAGGCATAGCATTTCGATACGCGGGAAGGTGTTTTGATATGGTCCTGTCTTTTTAGGCTTGATGTTTTGATACTCGAGCAAGTGTTTCGGTACGGTCGTAGGCATTTTTGCCAGCCGTACCGAACGCGAACAAGCATTTTAATACATATTTTAGCTACTAGAATTTGAGTTTTTGAGAATGTATAGGCGTATCGAAACACGAATGCACGTACCTGTACGGGTACCGTTAAGTTGGTTAACTTGGAATCTTGAAAGTTTCTAGTTCTTTCATTTTGGTCCTTGAGTCTTGGGAATGTAATTGTACGAGTTGGAATGATTAATTTGATTTGGAATTCAGCATGTTGGCATGTAAATCGACTAATTGAGGATTGGTAACCTTAAATTTAACTTTGGTTTTGTAATTTTAAGTATTTACGTTTTAGTCCTCAATTAAAATTATGATGCGATTGATTGTTCTTTTGTGGCCCGTTTCATTTGAGAACTTACCAGCTGTGAGTATGAACATGTAGGAACATTAATTTGCATTTAGACAAGATAAAAGAAAAAATGGACCAACTTTTCGTAACTTTTCTTCGATTTGCTTCGGTAAACTTAATGTAGCATTCTCAGTTCGGTCAGGCTTCTAGACCGGGTCGAGGGATTACATTTATTGGTATTAGAGCCAGGTTACGAAAGGCTGGGATATTGTTGTTTGGTTGTGTATCATTGTTAGTTATGCACGGTGATTGTGTACATGTACGGTGATTGAATTACATCATATTAGGGTATGAACTTTGAACACATTGCCTATTACCGAGGTTATAAATTGTTTTATAAGATGGTCTTGGATCCTTTGCCTTGCGTAGCCTGACTTTAATGTGTTTTGTTGCTTTTGTTTGCATGGCTAGACGTGAGACACGTTCTATGGCTGATAATGCCATAATCAGGCAGAATAATGTTGAGAAAGAGAATCCCACTAATGCTTTACCTCCTCCTCCTTCGTTGGTTCCACCGATTAATGTTGGGGCTAGTGGTGCGCCTCAGGATCATCAAGTGCCGGTATTTGGTGATCTAATTTCGTTAGTTCAGGTGATAATGGGAGCTTTTCAAGCATCAATGGCTGGAGTGCATGTGCAAGACCCAACACCTGCTGTGGCGGTTAACCCAAGGTTACATTTGGAGCGTCTCTAGAGTTTAGGAGGTGTTGAGTTTAAGGGTTTGAGCCCTCAGGCAGCCGAGGGTTGGCTGGAGAGTACGATCTGTATTCTGGATCAAATAGGCTGTAATGATGAGCTTAAGATGGGTTGTACAGTGTCATTGTTACATGGTGATGCTTATATTGGTGGGTGACCACAATTGCTAATGTCTCGAAGGTGGATGTAACTTGGGAGTTCTTTCGAAGAGATTTCGAGAAGAAGTACCTTTGTCCTCAATATCTGGATGCGAGGAAACGAGAGTTTATTTCCTTGGTTCAGTGCGACATGTCTGTGGTGGATTATGAGGTGAAATTCATCCGTTTGAGTCAGTATGCTTCAGAGTTAGCTCTGGATGATCTTGAGAGGTGCAACAGGTTTCGCTATGGGCTAGTGAAGGATATCAAAACATACCTGTTGGCAGTGGATTATACATATTTTGATGTGCTTGTAAACCGTGCTAAGGATATTGAGTAGTCCTTTAGGGTGTCGAGACAAGGTTCGGGCATAGTCTCGAATAAGCGAGGAGCTGACTCCGGCTATTTTGGGAGGCAGAATAAGAGGTTCTAAGATAAGAGGAACAAGTTGGATCATAGGCATGGTGGTGGCCATGGTATCCAGGTGTTCATATTATAGCTGAGTGTGAGCATTGCGGTAGATTCCACACAGGTGAGTGTTGGGGAAATACCATGAGTTGCTGGATATGTGGATCTCCTGGTCATATGAAGCGTGACTATCCTCGTGTTGTGGGTGATACACCGGTTCAGGTTGTTGTACCGATGAGGGGTCGAGGCCGTGGCTGGGGTAACTTTTAGAGGTGCGAGGATAGTCAGAGAGATGTGGCTAATGTTGTTGTCCTACAACCAGAGAATGGTGGACCGGCACGGATCTATGTTTATCGTGAGGGGTGCAACGACACGGATGTGATAGCAGGTACTTTCACTTTGCAATCCTTGTCGTTGTTTTCTTTGATTGATTTGGGGTCTACTCATTCATACATCCTAAATGAGCATGCATCATTGTTAAATGTTCCTTTTGAGATCTTGGATGTTGGTAACTAGTTATTTTTGGGAGACGTTACAACTAGAAGGTTGTATAGGCGTTGTCCTTTGGTGGTGCAAGGTAATGAGTTTGCTGCGGATTTGATGGAGTTTCCATTCCATGGTTTTGACATTATCTTGGGTATGGATTGGTTAAGTGAGCACAAGGCGGTGGTGGATTGTGAGTCCAAAAGGATTTCTTTGAAGTTGGCCAATGATTATGAAGTCGTGGTGGTGGGTGAGAATGTAAAATTCTTGTCCAATGTTGTTTCGGCTACCCGAGCGGAGATGATAATGTTTGATGGTTGCCAAGCTTATTTTTCTATTATTATGAATCAGGAAGCCAAGGGTGTTCGGGTGCAGGACATTCGAGCTGTTTGTGATTATCCGAAAGTTTTTCCTAAAGAGTTATCTAGTTTCCCCCATATAGGGAACTAGAGTTTCGCATTGAAACTTATGAAGGTACAACTCTAGTGTCCATTGCTCTTTATCAAATGGCTCCGAAAGAGTTAAAAGAGTTGAAATCGTAGCTTCAGGAGTTGTTGGATCATGGGTTCATTTGACCGAGTGTTTCTCCTTGGGGTGCTCCGGTTCTCTTTGTGAAAAATAAGGATGGATCTATGCATATGTGCATTGATTAACGTTAGTTGAATAAGTTGACAGTGAAGAAAAAGTATTTGTTGCCGTAGAGTGATGACTTGTTTGATCAGTTTCGCAGGGAAGCAGTGTTTTTGAAGATAGATTTAAGGTCAGGGTATTATCAGTTGAAAGTTAAGGATGTAGATGTTCATAAGACGACATTTCGTACGAGGTACAAGCATTACGAGTTTTTGGTGATGTCGTTTGGTTTGACAAATGCTCCGGCGAGTTTCATGGATATGATGAATAGAGTGTTTCATGAGTACCTTGATCGGTTTGTGGTGGTTTTTATCGATGATATACTCGTGTACTCCCATACCGAGGAGGAGCATGATCAGTATTTGCAGATTATGTTGCAAGTCTTGAAAGATAATCAGTTGTATGCCAAGTTGAGCAAGTGCGAATTTTGGCTCAAAGAGGTTATGTTTCTCGGACATATGGTATCCTCGGATGGAATTCGTGTTGATCCGCAAAAAATTAAGGCTATTCTCAATTTGAAACAACCTAATACCTTGTCGGAAGTGCGTAGTTTTCTTGGGTTGGCAGGATATTATCGTCATTTTGTGGAAGGGTTTTCTAGTATTGCGGCTCCGTTGACAAAGTTGCTGCAAAAGAGTGTTCCTTTTGTTTGGACGGAGAAGCAACAACAGGGTTTTGAGAAGTTGAAGGGGGTCTTGACACATGCTCATGTGTTGATTCAACTGGAATCTGGGAAGGAGTTTGTGGTTTATAGTGATGCATCGCATGCGGGCTTGGGTTGTGTGCTGATGTAGGATGGTAAGGTTGTGGCCTATACGTCGAGGCAGTTGAAGGCTCATGAGCGCAATTATCAAACTCATAATTTGGAGCTTGCAGTAGTGGTGTTTGCCTTAAAGATTTGGCGACACTATCTGTTAGGAGAGAAGTGTGTGGTCTTTACGGATCATAAGAGTTTGAAGTATTTAATGTCTCAAAAGGATTTGAACCTTAGGCAACGAAGGTGGTTGGAGCAGCTTAAGGATTACGACTTGAAAATTGAGTATCATACTGGAAAAGCCAATGTTGTTGCGGATGCGTTGAATCGTAGGGTGGCGGTTGAGCTTAGGGCAATGTTTGCAAGGTTGAGTGTGATGCGGGAAGGTGGGTTGTTGGTTAAATTGCAAGTTAATCCTACGTTGTCACAGTTGATTAAGGCTAAGCAACCATATGATGATTCTTTGGTTCCTTATGTTAAGGACATAGCAGATGGTAATCCGACGGATTTTCATTTTGATGATGATGGTGTTTTGTGCTTCAAGGGTCAATACTTGTGCCAGAAGTCTCAGAGCTCAGGTATACTATTTTGGCGGAAGCACATTCTAGTCCTTTTGTTATGCATCCTGGTAGTACCAAAATGTATCGTGATTTGAATGAAAGGTACTATTGGGTTGGTTTGAAAAAGGATGTGGTAGAGTTTGTGTCCAAGTGTATAGTGTGTCAGCGAGTTAAAGCTGAACATCAGTTTTCGTCCGGATTGTTGCAACCGTTGAGATTTTCGAAGTGGAAATGGAAAAGAATCACCATGGATTTCGTGTCAGGATTGCTGTTGACACTAGCTAAAAATGATTCCATTTGGGTAATTATCGATCGATTTACGAAGTGTGCACATTTTCTGCCAGTGCATACAACGTACACCTTGGACAAGCTAGCGGATTTGTTTATCTCTGACATTGTGTGTTTGTACGGGGTACCAAAGTTGATCATTTCGAAAAGAGATCTGAGGTTCACATCAAGGTTTTGGAAATGTTTACATCAGGCTTTGGGTTTGAGGTTAAGTTTCAGTACTATGTATCATCCTCAGACGGATGGGCAATTTGAGCTTGTTATCTAGGTTTTGGAGGATATGCTAAGGTGTTGTATTATTAAGTTTCAAGGAGCCTGGGAGAAGCATTTTCCATTGGTGGAATTTTCTTATAATAACAGCTATCAAGCGAGTATACAGATGGCACCATTTGAGGCATTGTATGGCCAGATGTGTTGTACGCCCTTGTGTTGGGCCGAGGTAGGGGAAAAGCATGTTTCCTTGCCTCTTATTTTATTTAATCATTGATTTGCTAAATGATTTCTTAAATTGTTTTCCATAAATCTTATTGAATTTCTTTGCTTTTCAAGAGGAAAAACCATCCAATTAAGGGGAAACTCATTCATTGGAGGTAAGTTTCATTCTTCTCCTCTAATGAAAGGTTCTTTACTGAAATTCCCAAGTTCTTAGCTCTTTACATATGATTTTCAATAGGTTTTGAGTAATTAATTATGGATTTTAGCTTTATTGAGGTTTTATTGAAGAATCTTGTGATTTTCGATTTGGATCTATTTTTCTAGTGTTGTAGATTGATTTAAATATTATTTTGGATGTATTACAATGAGGATAAGTTGTTTTTAATAATAGAATCCCGAAATTGGTTGAATCTCTAATTATTAGGTTGGTTGTTAAAGGTTTTTGGGGTGTTTAATCATTGCTGGAAGTAAAAGGATGTTGGGAATGAGTTTTTAGATATTAATTGATGAAGTTTGATGTTTTGAATCATTATTATATGGCTGGGTTAAGATTTAGTAGTGTTTGAGGTTTATTTCGGTAACTTTCGGATAAGTTTTGAGTGGGCATCTTGAGAGCTATGGGATATTGGGTTAAAACAGAGTATTGGATGCATAACATGGTTTGCTTTACCTATTGTTAATGCATGATTTTAAAGTACATATGCAGCGGCTTAAAGGTATATTTAATGCTAGTGAGCATTGGTGTTTATTCCGATCGGGAATGTGATATTGCTATGGCAATATGATTTGCATATATGGGATTTTTGTGTAATGCATTGTAAAACAATAAGTAAATGGTTTTAAAAATGATATATTGGCTATGTGACAAGGTGAGAATACATTCGGATATAGTTAGCATGTCATAGGATAAAGTGCACTATAATATGGTTAAAAAATCGATTGTGGGTTAAGAGTCTTTGAGGTATAGCGGTCGGCTACCCGGACTATGTTGTTATCACTTGGGTTGAGCGATCAGTTCCCCTTGTTGATGTAAAGCTTGCGGTCGGCAAGGTTGTAAAGTCATGCGGTCGGCATGGGGTAGTCTTGATGATGGTCGATCATTAAGGGAGATCCGTGTATCCGATGTGTAAAGTTAATAGCTGGTTAACTAAAGATTAGCGGTCGGCTAATCAACGATAGTGGTTGACTATTTATGAATATGAATGTGAATTTAATAAGTTGAGCCGTTTTGCTGCAGAGTTGATCCCTACGGAGAAAGATCGATGTGATTGGTTTATTGAGGGATTGACTGCGAAGTTAAAGAAATGTTTGTGCCATTGAATTTATCAAACTTTCAGGAAGTCATGAATCAAGCTAAGGCAATTGAACGAGTATAACTTAAAAAGACAGTAAAACCAAAATGGTAGTCAAACAAGAGATCGGGAACATCTTTATTTTCTTTTTCATCAAAGCGAGGCAAGGGTTCTGGTTCTCGATATCATAATAGATCTGGATCAACTGCAAATTCTTATAAAGGATCGGGTGCTGGAAAAGGCAAGCAATTCCAGACAACTAATTTTGAGGCTGATTCAGCTCTCTAGCTATGTAATGTTTGTGGCAGACGTCACCCAGGCTAGTGTCAGATGATAACAGGAGCTTGTTTCAAATGTGGAGAAATTGGCCATTTTGTGAGAGACTGCCCACTGACATCTATGAAGAGACCTGCACAAACATGAAGATCTGCAGCGATGCCACCGAGAGGTAGAGGAAGAAATAGATCTGGGAGACCATCTGAGTCAGCTTCACAAGCAGAAATGCGCGCACCAGCTCGAGTTTATAATATACAGACTAATGAGGACTGAGATGACTCAAAAAACATTGCAGGTACATTCTATCTCTATGATAAGCATGTATTAGTTTTGATTGATCTTGGTTCTATGCACTCATATATTAGTACCAATTTAATTAGAGAGATATTCCTTTAGAGCCTATCTCTAGTGATATAGTGGCAACAAACCCATTGGGTCAGAGTTAGAGAGTAAGTAGAATATGTAGAAATTGTCCGATGAAGGTACAAGGAACAGAGTTTCTGGAAAACTTAATGGAGTTACCTTTCAGAGAATTTGAAGTGATATTAGGCATGGATTGGTTATATTTTTACCATGCCATTGTGGATTGTCATTTAAAGCGATTAATCTTGGAAAAATTGAACAGTGAAGAGATAATAGTAGTGGGGGAAAGGATAAATCCTTTATCTAATACGCTTTCAGTAGTTTCTGCGAAGAAGTTGCTATTAGAAGGTTGTCAAGCTTTTCTTGCTAATGTGATGGATACTCGAACTTTTGGAATTAAGTTGGAAGATATTCCTACTGTTTGAGAATATCCAGATGTATTTCCTGATGAGTTACCAGGCTTACCTTCGGATTGGGAAGTAGAATTTAAGATAGAGGTGTTACCTGGTACTGCACCCATATTGATGGCCCCATATAGAATGGCGCTAGCTGAGCTTCGAGAGTTAAAGGCATAATTGCAAGAATTATTGGATCGAGGTTTTATAAGGCCAAGTGTGTCACCTTGGGGTGCACCAGTGTTATTTGTGAAAAAGAAAGATGGGTCTATGCGACTATGCATAGATTATCGTCAGCTAAATAAGGTGCTAGTGAAAAATAAGTATCCTCTTCCAAGGATAGATGATCTTTTTGATCAGTTAAAGGGTGCAGCTGTGTTTTCCAAAATTGATTTTTCATCTGGATATCATTAGTTGAAGATTAAGGAAGAAGACATTCCAAAGACTACCTTTCGAACTCAGTATGGATACTATGAGTTTGTAGTGATGCTGTTCGGATTAACTAATACTCCTGCAACATTTATGGATCTAATAAATTGAATGTTTTAGCCATATTTGGATCAATTTGTGGTGGTATTTATTGATGATATTTTAGTTTATTCAAAGACAAAAGAGGAACATGATTCCCATCTTCGTGTTGTTCTTTAGATCCTCCGAGAAAAGAAACTATATGCTAAGTTATCAAAATGTGAATTTTGCTTATCAGAAGTTACTTTTCTCGTCCATGTGGTTTTAGTAGAGGGAATAAGAGTAGATCCCAAGAAAATACAAGCTATAGTTGAATAGAAAAATCCAAAGAATACTTCTGAAGTTTGAAGTTTCTTGGGACTGGCTGGTTATTATCGAAGATTTGTAAAGAATTTCTCAATGATTGCCTCTCCACTAGCTAAGTTGTTAAGAAAGGATGTGCCATTCATTTGGACAGATAAGTGTCAAGAAAGTTTTGAAGCATTAAAGAGGATTTTAACTGAAGCTCAAGTATTGGTGCAACCAGAATCAGGTAAGGATTTTGTAGTGTATAGTGATGCTTCTCATAATGGCTTGGGATGCATACTCATGCAAGAAGGGAAGGTAGTAGCTTATGCTTCTAGACAGATTAAGACGCATGAAAACAACTATCCCACCCATGATATAGAGTTAGCAGCAGTTGTATTTGCTTTAAAGATATGGTGTCATTATCTATATGGAGAACGATGCTATATCTATACGAATCATAAAAGTCTAAAGTATCTGCTAACTCAAAGGGAGTTAAATCTGAGGTAGAGAAGGTGGATCGAGCTCCTAATGGATTATGATGTGGTTATTGATTACCATCCAGGTAAAGCGAATGTGGTAGCTGATGCCCTCAGTAGAAAGACCTTTGCTGCCTTGAGAGCTATAAATGCGAGGTTAGCTTTGAAAGAAAATGGTGTTTTGATTGCTGAATTAAATTTAAGGCCTACTTTAGTAGATCAGATAAAGGAGCTTCAGAAAATTGATATGGAGTGTTTGTCAAGAATCAAATAAGTGGAAAATGGTGAGAACAAAGATTTCCAAGTTAAGTCTGATGGATGCTTGTATTATTTAGGAAGAATTGTTATACATGAGGATGAAGAACTAAAGAAAGAACTACTCTTTGAAGCACATTATAGTCCTTTGACTATGCTTCCAGGTGGAAACAAGATGTATCAAGATCTAAAGAGTCGATATTGGTGGTCAGGAACGAAAAGAACTATAACTGAATTTATTTCCAAATGCTGGCATGTCAACAAGTGAAAGTAGAGCATCAGGTGCCTTCTGGTTTATTGCAACCAATTTCCATTCCTTAGTGGAAATGTTAACGAGTAACCATGGATTTTGTCTCTGGCTACCTTTGACTCCAAACAAAAATGATTCAATTTGGGTGATTGTTGATAGATTGACTAAGTCAGCACATTTCATTCCTCTCCGAACTGATTTCTCTATGGACAAATATGCGGAGTTGTATATTAAGAAAATAGTTTGTCTATCCAAACTGATAGAGATCCAAGGTTTACTTTCAGATTTTTGAAGTCTTTGCATAAAGCTCTAGTACTTGACTTAATTTTAGTACAACCTTTCATCCTCAAACAGATGGGCAATCTGAACGGGCTATCCAAACTTTGAAGGATGTGTTGAGGGCTTGTGTGATTGAATTCAAAGGATCATGGGAGAAGTACTTGCCATTAGCAGAATTTTCTTATAATAATAGCTATCAAGCAAGTATCAGGATGGCACCTTTTGAAGCCTTGTATAGAATAAGGTGCAGGACTCATTTGAATTGGTACGAGTTGAAAGATCGTGACATATTGGGACCTGATCTAATTAGAGAAGCTGAAGACAAAATAAAGATCATTCAAGATAATCTCAAAATAGCCGCTGATATACAGAAAGCTTATGCAGATTTAAAAGAAAGGAAATTGAATTCCAAGTAGGTGATAAAAGTGTTTCTCGAAGTATCACCTTGGAAAAAGATATTGCGATTTGGACGAAAAGGAAAGCTGAGTCTGAGATTTATTGGATCGTATGAGATTGTAAAAAGAATTGGTCTGGTGGCTTATCAACTTGCTCTACCTCCGAAAATGAATAAGATTCATAATGTGTTTCATGTATCGATGCTTATAAAGTATCGATCAGATCCTCCCCACATCATTACTCCAGAAGAAGTAGAGGTTCAACCAGATTTGGCGTATGAGGATGAACCGATCAGAATTTTAGCACGTGAGGTCAAGGAACTGAGGAACAAGGCAATTCCACTTGTTAAAGTTCTTTGATGAAATCACAAAGTGGAAGAAGCAACATGGGAAAGAGATAAAGATATGAAAGAACGGTTTCCTCATCTTTTCAAATCAGGTACATTCTAAAAATTCGAGGATGAATTTTCTTAAAGGGGAAGAATTGTAATACCCCAATATTTGGTTAGTGACTAATTTGCAAAGAATTAAAAGTTGGTGGTTTTAGTTTAGTGACTAAAATGTTAAAGTTTGGTGACCAAAGTGAAAAGTTGAGAAAAGTTAAGGGACCAACATGGTAATTTTCCCAATAATTATTTTTATTCTATAAATAAATAGATCACATAAGGGTGTGAATCGAATATAAAATTGTTGGTACGATTCGATGTTTCTATTATTGGGAAATTACAGTTAAAGTTTAAATGGAATTCGGGTAATCCTATGAGCTCGGAATGTGATGAAAATTTGGTGGGTGTTGTAAGAGGACTTGAAGATTATGCCATTTCATTTTGGAATCGTTTTTAATCGATTTAGATTCGATTGAAGGCAGTATTTTATTATAGTGCACAAATGGCATTTTTGTGAATACATGGATTCGTTAATGGTATTTTAGTCATTTTGCCCATACGCATTAATTAAAGATGATTATGGAAATGTGAAATTATTAGGTGTCAACACCTAATTGGATATAATTAAGGGGCAAAATGGTAATTTTACTATTAAAGGAGATTTAAAGAATTAAAATGCCATTTGTCATATTAATTAATTGAAGAAAAAGCTAGAATTTTTGGTTCTCTTCAAAAGCTAGAATTTTTGGTTCTCTTCTTCCTCCAATTCGAAAACACCATAGCCAAGGTAAGAAAATTTTTTATTCAACTTTTGGCTTGATTCGATTGGTTTTTGGTTTAAGACATGAAATAGATAATTAATCTCCATTTAATTCTCTTTCATTTGGTATAATTTTTGAGTGGTTTCCATGTTTATATGTTGAGATTGGAGATTAGGGATTATGAAGAACAAGTTGAGATTTCATGTTTTAAGGATTGTTTTAATTAGATTTGGGGTTGTGATGAAGTTACATGCATGATGTGATGAAAATTTCATGGAATTTTGGTTTTAGGTATTTTTGGGAAAATAGAAAAATTAGGGGAAACTCTTACAAAATTTTTATTTGAATGGGAAATGATGTGAGAAGATGGAATATGATGTTAGGAGGTTGAATTTATGCTTGAATCAAGCTGTAAATTTTGGTTAAGGTGACCTTTGGTATTCGACCTCCAAGAAGAAAATAAGGGAAAACTATGGAAAAAATTTTTCTAAGGCTAGAAATAGTGTAAGAATGATTTTGTCAGTCTTGGAATGTTAATTGGACTAATGTGGAAGTTTTTAAAGTGTTGAGGATTAAATTGTAAAGTTGGGAAAATATGTGATTAAACTGGAAAGTTGATTTGAAATTGAAGTTGTGTGGTAAAGGATTATTTTGAAAATTTTGGAAGTATACGGGTTAACATTTATGTTGGAAAATAGGATTAGTAATGAAAGTATATGTAGGAATATTATTATTATTCCTAATGTATATTAAAGTTAGAATGATACTAACATACACTTGAATTGTATATGTTGGTGAAATTGTTGTAGATTATAATCGTAATCCAAATCGGGAGCCGAGCAACTCTAAAGACAAAGAAAAAGTGCAAAGTGAAGCTGTGTATAAGGGTAAAGCTTTCTATTGAGGCAACAGGTGAGTGCATTTCTAATATTTTATTTTGATATGAGAAAGACTTGCGATGAGTCTATCTCGAGTGTTGATTCACAAATGATATATTTTTAATGATTTTTGAAATGAACTATGAATGATTTTCGGGTAAGAACTGCCCAATTCACTTTTATATGATATTATGAAACGTTAATATCTTTTGATATTTTAAATAAGTGAATGATATATGATAGTGAATGTTAAAGCCCATTGTTTGCATTATGAGATTTCTTGGTATAATTGGCATGCCAATGAGGTGGGAGTATAATGATATAGTGATGTTGTATAAGTGTACAACAGTTATTAAATGAACAATGACGTTGTGTCTACATCTATGTCCTAGTAATACAGTGATGTTGTATAAGTTTACAGCAGTTATACAGTGATAGAGTTATACAGTGTTTTATTTTGGCACAACAAATTAGTTGATGCCGCACATGTGCATACTCAATAGCGACTCGCATACCATACATTCTCATTTATCTTACATTGGGCTACAATTTAAATAATAGTGAAATGTGCGAAGGAAATGATTAAGTGAAAGTGATATTAATTTTTGAACAGTGATTTTTGATATGAACTGTCTTATTTACATAAACTATTATTTTCAATGTTATTTATTGAATTATTTATTGCAAAGTTTAATTGAAATATTAGTTGCCTCACTAAGTTTAATCTTAGCATGTGAATGTTTCACGCGTAGGTAAAAGAACATAAGGAGTAGGGAGTTGCAATAGAAGACATCATCTATTTTAAGAGTGGTACATCATGATCAGTAAGACATCCCTGATATCCATTTTTGATATTATTAGTTGGCAAGTAAATTATAAATGTTTTCGGTTACTCTGTTATGAGAATGTTTGAAATGGTTGTGATGTTATAAACATGAATATGGATACTTATAGGCGATATTATTAATTAAATATGTCTGAATATCGTATTGTATTAGCTATCCAAATGATTTTTTAAATTAGGCAGTTTTTAGGCAGATTATTTAATTATTTAAATTAGAATTGAACTACCATGTTGCTGCCTGAATCTAGGTTCATATTGAACTTAGAAATATTAGTTTTAAATTTTATTCGATTAAATATTTTCTTTAGAAATTGGTAAATTGTTTATATTTTAGAGAAACAAAATTTTACCGATTTTGAAATAAGAACTATTGTATAAGTGTCATGTGACATCTCTAACTCGTATTCAATGATGGATACGGGTAAGGGGTGTTACACATGATGTATTCCATGTATCCATGTTACGGAGGTATCGGTCGGATCCTTCGCATGTTATGTCGGTGGAGCAAATTGAGTTGAGACTGAATTAATCCTTTGATGAGAAGCCGGTGGAAATCCTTAATTCCATTAGCAAGGTTCTATGGGGTAAGATGATAGAACTGATTAAAGTCTTGTGGCGACATCGAGGTGTCGAGGAAGTCACTTGGGAAAGCAAGGCGGATATGTTGGAGCAATTTTCGCATATTTTTCCTCAAGGTAAATTTTGAGGGAAAAATTTCTTAAGAGCGGAAGAGTTGTAACACCCTAGTTTTGGGCCTAGCGGTTTTGGTGCTGGTTAGACGGTCTAGTGGATTAGGTTAGAGATTCGAGTCAAATTTGAGAGCAAATATTTTTTTGAAAGATAAAATTATGGAAAATGTTTAAAAATCATATTTTATTATATTAAAAATATTGGTGAAAGCAATTTTGGAAAATGAGCCTTGGAAGGATGACATTTTGGCTAGTGACCAAAATGCAATTTTTGAAATCTATTTTAAAAGGCGACTGTTTTGCAAAGAGTCAAAACCTAGAATCTTTAAGGAGCTATTTTACCATTTGGTTTAATCTGAGTATTCCTTTAATTAGGATTATTTTAAAATGGTTTTAATTAAAAGAATTAAAAAGGATTTAGTTTAAAAGGTAGTTATCTGTCTAAAACACATTTTGATGCAACTTTTTATTTTCACATTTTCTCTCAAAACAATCTCAACCAAACACTCTTTTTCTATCAGAGATTTAAGGTAATGATCTTAATTTATTTAATCATTGATTTGCTAAATGATTTCTTAAATTGTTTTCCATAAATCTTATTGAATTTCTTTGCTTTTCAAGAGGAAAAACCATCCAATTAAGGGGAAACTCATTCATTGGAGGTAAGTTTCATTCTTCTCCTCTAATGAAAGGTTCTTTACTGAAATTCCCAAGTTCTTAGCTCTTTACATATGATTTTCAATAGGTTTTGAGTAATTAATTATGGATTTTAGCTTTATTGAGGTTTTATTGAAGAATCTTGTGATTTTCGATTTGGATCTATTTTTCTAGTGTTGTAGATTGATTTAAATATTATTTTGGATGTATTACAATGAGGATAAGTTGTTTTTAATAATAGAATCCCGAAATTGGTTGAATCTCTAATTATTAGGTTGGTTGTTAAAGGTTTTTGGGGTGTTTAATCATTGCTGGAAGTAAAAGGATGTTGGGAATGAGTTTTTAGATATTAATTGATGAAGTTTGATGTTGTGATTTATAATCCGTTGTTTGTGATGCATGGTGATTGTAATATGCACAGTGGTTGCTTTATGCTATGTTGGGGGGAAATTTGAGAAATCCATTGCCTTATTATTGTAGTCTGAAATGTTATGATTTTGAAATGGAAGTCTTGGATCCTTGCTTGAAGCTGGCCTAACTATTTTGTTTTGAAATGATTATCATGGCTTAGATATATTTTTAGCATGATGGGACCAAGGAGAGAGTTGCGATCTGGTATGATTGTTGTTGTCGTTGGGCAGGGAAACGAGGAGGATGTTGTACCTCTTGAGGGGTTACCGTTGACCTCACCTAATCCACATGCGAATGTGGAGTAAGTACCACCTGTGCTAGCTAGGCCAGGGATGAGTGACATAGCGCCTCTGTTTCAGGCCATGACTTGTAACCCCCTCGACCCGGCCTAGACGCCCGACCGAACTGAGAGAACTACATTAGGTTTGCCGAAGCAAACCGGAGAACAATTATAGAAAACCGGTCCTTTGTTATCTTATCTCGATGCAAAATATTAATCTTACGTGTATATACTTGCAGTCGTTAAATTTTCAAAGAAAACATATCACGGGAAGGCCACCAATTGCATATCATGTGTTTTAGGGACTAAATTGCAAAACTAGTAATTCTAGAGACCAAAACTGAAATTAAAGTTCCCAATCCTCAATTAGTCCATTTTCATGCTCACATGACAAATTTCAAGTCAAAACGATCATCCAATCATATTCAATTGGAGTTACAAAATTCGGGGACCAATATGAAAAAAAACCTTCAAGATTCCAAAATAACCAATTTAACGGTATCCGTACCGATACGCATACAAGTGTTTCGATACGCCCTTGTGATTTCAAAAACTTAGATTCTAATACCTGAAACCCATACCGAAACGCTTACATCGTACCGAAACGCCTGGCAAAAATGCTTATGACCGTATCGAAACACTTGCTCGAGTACCGAAACGTTGTGCCTAAAAAGGCTTATCCGTATTGAAGCACCTACCCGCATATCGAAACGCTATGCCTAAAATGGCCTAGTTGTACCGGTACGGGGTCACCTGTTTCGATACACCTGGACCTGTAATGTCCCAAATTACTGTTTAAACACACTTTAATGGAAACCAAACCACTTATACATGCTTCCAACACCTGTACAACATTACCAAAATACATTTCCCACCAAAGCAACACATACCCATCAACCAAACATGGCATTCATACAAGTTGGATGATCTATATGCGTGCTTCCTAATGTCATTCTACCAACCAACCAAAATTCACATTTGGTACCTATAAGGCATACTCAACATGTTTGCATAATTATAGCATCATACCAGACTTACTTGAATCATCAAAACATGGCAACCATGCAAAATTAACTAGATGCATCCCCAAGCACACATCTAGCGTCAAAATAGGTAATGTTTCACACAAGTCTAACAACAACAAACCAACATGAAAACCAGCACTTCACGTGCTTAAAACCATGGAAAAACTGAATTACAACTCCCCAATATATGGCGAACACATTGCCTTATTAACCGAAATCATAAACTGAGTTCATACTCAAAGTAGCCTTTGTCTTAGAATCCCTTTGGCCTTGCCCTTGCAGCCCCCAAACTTTAATGCTCTACATCATTAAGAAAAGAGAGCGTAAGCACACATGCCTAGTGAGGATGCTCATAAACATTGATGCATTTATAACATTTGAAACCAAAACACTTGTTTCCAAAACATGCTTATAACCAAAGCACTCTCCTTGTCTCCAACAGAGACATGAATAAACACCCTTATACCATGCCTAGTTAAACCGCATGATATACCCAAACCTTGCCTAGTTAAATCGCAAGATTTGACACTCTCGCCTAGTTAAACTGCGAGATTTCCACCCTTGCCTCGTTAAACCGCAAGAGTACCGACCTTGCATACTTAAACCGCAAGATCACCATCAAATTGGGTTCCCTGGTTAAACCGCGTACCAATGAGGTTCCCAATAGTCCGAGTGGCCTTGTTAAGTCGCCATACCTCAAGGACCCATGGCCAAAAGCGATTTTGTTCATATTTCATAGTGCACTTTAATCCTATGGCATGCCAACTATATCCGATTGCTTATTACCTTGTCACATAGCCAATATATCATTTACAAAACCATTTACTTACTAATTTACAATGCATTATATAAAACACCACATATGCAAATCACATTGCCCAAGCAATAACACCATTCCCAACCGGAATGTAATCCAATGCTCACTAGCATTTTATATACTTTAAATCCGCTACATATGTACTTAAAAATCATGCATTTCCAGTAAATAAATCATACCATGTTTATCACCAAAACATGAAAACAATATGTCCATATCCAAGCCGATATTCAAGAGCAAAATAAGGGAAACTTACTTCCGAGCTTAGGTAAGTGTCTCACACTTACCCTAAACTCCCAACAACCTTTACAAACCTTTGTAAAGCATTTAAAAACCAGTTTCCACTCATCGATATGCCTTGCCTTCCTTGCTAACGCGAAATAAGGTACAAGAAAGAAACAAAACAACGTCAAGCTTCGTCGCCTTGATTGTCCCCTATTTTAAACACATAAAACCAGAGGATAAATGCATTCAAACCATTGCCTAACAACAATCCCC
Organism: Hibiscus mutabilis; assembly: GCA_019671005.1. Classification (NCBI taxonomy): domain Eukaryota; kingdom Viridiplantae; phylum Streptophyta; class Magnoliopsida; order Malvales; family Malvaceae; genus Hibiscus; species Hibiscus mutabilis. The sequence goes on along the minus strand of CM033744.1, from coordinate 20,465,724 downwards.
CGCGACTCCCAAGTTTCCCACTCAACAACCATCCGAAACATATCGAAAACATCATCAAATCCTTCCAAAACTTAACCCAGCCATAATGTAATGATTCAAACCATTAAACTTCATCAACTAACAACTAAAAACCCTTTACCAAAATCCTTTTACTTCCAGCAATGATTAAAAACCAAATTGATCACAAAACCCTTAACTAACAACTTTAACTATTAGAGATTCAGCCAATTTCGGGATTCCATTATTAAAACCAACTTATCCACATTATATTACATCTAAAATAAGATTAAAATCAATCCTCAACAATGGAAAAACTGATCCAATTCGAAAATCACAAGATTTCATCAATTAAACCTCTATTAAGAAAAAATCCATAATTAATCAATTAAATCCCATTAGAAAACATATATAAAGAGTCAAGAACTTGGGAATTTCAGTAAAGAAACTTCCATTAGAGGAGAATAACGAACCTTACGTCCAATGAGTGAGTTTCCCCTTAATTGGATGTTTTCCTCTAGAAAAACAAAGAGATTCAATAAGATTTTGGAAAAACAAGTTGAAGAATCATGTAGCAAATCAAAGAGTTGTGCAATCAAAATCATTACCTTAAATCTTTGATAAGAAAAAGACCGTTTGGCTGAGAGTATTTTGAGAGAAAATATGAGAGAAAGAAAGTTACTTCAAATTGTGATTTAGAAAAATAACTACCTCTTTAACTAAATCCTTTTAATTCCATTAATTAAAACTCTTTTAAAAATGATCCTAATTAAGAGAAAACTCAGATTAGACCAAATGGTAAAATAGCTCCTTAAAGATTCAAAGTCTTGACTCTTTATAAAACAGTCCTTTTTAAAAATAGTTTTCAAAAGTTGCATTTTGGTCACAGCCAAAATGTCACTCTTCCAAAGCCCATTTTTGAAACTTGATTTTACCACAATCATTATTATATTAAATAATGATTTTACAACAATTTCCATATTTTTATCACCTTTAAAAATATTTAATCCTGAAACTAGCTCAAACCTCTAATATCGGTCCACCAGACCTTCGAACAAACCTTTAAACCATCCAAGCCCAAAATCGGGGCGTTACAACTCACCCCCTCTTAAGAAATTTCATCCTCGAAATTTACCTAGAGGAAAAATATGCGAAAATTGCTCCATCATATCCGCCTTGCTTTCCCAAATGGCTTCCTCGACACCACAGTGCCACCACAAAACCTTGGCAAGCTCAATCGCCTTGCCACGAATAACTTTTCTGCTAAAATCAAGGATTTCTGCCGACTCCTCGGCATAGGATAAATCTGGTCTCAACTCAATATGCTCCACCGGCATAACCTGCGAGGGATTCAACCGATACCTCTTCAACATAGCTACATGGAATACATCATGTGTTTTCTCAAGCTCTAGAAGTAACCTCAACTAATAAGTCGCGGGACCTACACACTCCATAATCTCATATGGTCCAATAAACCTTGGACTAAGCATACTCTTACGTCCGAACCGCATCACCTTTTTCCTTGGTGGCGCTTTCAAGAACACCCAATCGGCAACTGCATATTCAATTTCTCTATGCTTGAAATCCACGTAAGATTTATGCCGATCCACAACCGCTTTCAAGAGATCACACACAAGCTTTACCTTTTCATCAACGTCTTTCAACACATACGACAAGGAAACATGCTTTTCCCCTACCTTGGCCCAACACAAGGGCGTACGACACCTCCGACCATACAATGCCTCATATGGTGCCATCTGTATACTTGCTTGATAACTATTAATGTACGCAAATTCAACCAAAGGTAGATGTTTCTCCCAGGTTCCTTGAAACTCAATAATACAACACCTCAGCATATCCTCCAAAATCTGGATAACCCACTCAAACTATCCACCGACTGTGGATGATACGCTATGCTAAAATTCACTCTCGTACCCAAAGTTTGGTGCAAACTCACCCAAAACCTCATTGTGAACCTTAGATCCCTATCTAAAACAATAGACTTTGGTACCCCGTGTAGACGCATGATCTTAGAAATATACAAATCTGCTAACTTGTCCAAGGTGTACGTCGTATGCACTGGCAGCAAATGTGTACACGTCGTAAGCCAATCTACAATCACCTAAATGGAATCCTTTTTAGCCGATGTTAAAGGTAACCCTAACACAAAATCCATGGTGATTCTCTCCCATTTCCATTTCGAAATTCTCAACGGTTGCAACAGCCTGGATGGAAACTGATGTTCAGCCTTAACCCGCTGACACACCATACACTTAGAAACAAATTCTACCACATCCTTTTTCAAACCAACCCACTAGTACACTTCCTTTAAATCACAATACATCTTGGTACTACCGGGATGCATAGCAAAAAGGACTAGAATGCGCCTCCGCCAAAATAGTATCCCTAAGCTTTGAAACCTCTTGCACCACTATTTGGCCCTTGAAGCACAAAACACCATTATCATCAAAATGAAAATTCGTCAAATTTCCATCTGCTATGTCCTTAACATGAGGAACCAAAGCATCATCAAACAATTGTTTAGCTTTAATCAACTGCGACAATGTAGGCTTAACCTGCAACTCAGCCAACAAACTACCTTCCCGCGTCACGCTCAACCTTGCAAACATTACCCTAAGCTCAACAGCAACCTTACAACTCAGCACATCAGCCACCACATTGGCTTTTCTCAGATGATACTCGATTGTTAAGTTGTAATCTTTAAGCAACTCCAACCATCTTCGTTTTCTAAGGTTCAAATCCTTTTGAGACATCAAATATTTCAAACTCTTATGGTTCGTAAAAATCACACACTTCTCACCATAAAGGTAGTGTCTCCAAATTTTCATGGCAAAAACCACAACCGCAAGCTCTAAATCATGAGTCGGATAGTTGCGCTCATGAACCTTCAGTTGTCTCGACGCATAGGCCACAACCTTTCTACCCTGCATCAGCACACGACCCAAGCCCACATACGATGCATCACTATAAACCACAAACTCCTTCCCAAATTCAGGTTGAATCAACACAGGAGCATGTGTCAAAACCTCGTTCAACTTCTCAAAACTCTATTGCTGCTTCTCCGCCCAAACATATGAAACATTCTTTTGCAACAACTTCATCAACGGTGCTGCAATACTCAAAAACCCATCTACAAAACAACGGTAATAACCAGCCAGCCAAAGAAAATTACGAACCTCCGAGATAGATTTAGGCCTCTTCTAATTGAGAATAGCCTTAATTTTTCTATGGATCAACATTAAAACCCTCCGTGGAAACCACATGACCTAAAAACATCACCTCTTTGAGCCAAAACTCGTACTTGCTCAACTTCGCATACAACTGGTTATCCTTCAACATTTGCAACACAATCCGCAAATGCTGATCATGCTCCTCTTCGGTACGAGAGTACATGAGTATATCATCGATAAAAACCACCACAAACTGATCAAGGTACTCATGAAACACCCTATTCATCATGTCCATAAAAGCAGTCAGGACATTCGTCAAACCAAACGGCATCACCAAAAACTCATAATGCCCGTACCGTGTGTGAAACGTAGTTTTATGCAAATCCACATCTTTAAACTTCAACTGGTAATACCCAAAACTTATGTCAATCTTTGAAAACACCTCTGCCCTATGAAATTGATCGAACAAGTCATCAATCTGTGGCAACGGGTACTTGTTCTTCATTGTCAACTTATTCAACTACCAGTAATCAATGCACATACGCATCGATCCATCCTTCTTCTTCACAAAAAGAACTGGGGCACCCCAAGGTGAAATACTAGGTTGAATGAACCTATGGTCCAAGAACTCCTGAAGTTGCATTTTTAACTCTTTCGACTCCTTTAGTGCCATCTGATAAAGAGCAACGGACACCAGAGTCGAACCCTCATACGTCTTTATATCGAATTCCACCTCTCTATCATTAGGTAATCTTGGTAACTCTTTAGGAAACACCTCCAAAAATTCACATACAGTTCGAATGTCCTGCACTCAAATACCCTTGGCCTCCGAATTCATGATGATTGCCAAATAAGCTTGACATCCATCAAACATCTTCTTCTCTGCTCGAGTAGCCGAAACAACATTGGATAAGAACTTCACATTCTCACCAACCACCACAACATCATAATCATCGGCTAACTTCAAGGAAATCCTTTTGGATTCACAATCAACCACCGCCTTCTGCTCACTTAACCAATCCATACCCAAAATAATGTCAAAACCATGGAATAGCAATTTCATTAGATCCGCAACAAATTCATGACCTTGCACAACCAAAGGAGAATGCATATACAACCTTCTAGTAGTAACCGTCTCCCCAAAGGGAATAGTCACTAACATGCCCATATTTAAAATCTTAACAGGAACGTTTAGCAAAGATGTATGTTGACTCACGATATATGAATGAGTAGACCCCGAATCAATCAAAGAAAACAATGATAAAGATTGTAAGGTAAAGGTATATGCAATCATATCGGTGTCATTGCGCCTCTCGCGATGAGCATAAACCTGAGTCGGTCCACCATTCTTCGGTCGCACAGCAACTGCTAGTGCTATAGCCCTCTGCCCATCCTCTCGCCTCTGAAAATTACCCCTGCCTCGGCCCCTAGCATGTGCAGCAACATGAACCGGTGCATCCCTCACAGCACGAGGACAATCACGATTCATATGCTCAGATGATCTATATATCCAGCAACCCTCAGTGGTACCCCAACACATACCCGTGTGGCGCCTTTCAGAATGTTCACACTCTGGTACAACACGAGCTACCTGATTGCCTTGACTACCACCACGCCTGTGATCTGGCCTATGTCTCTTGTCTCGGAACTTCTTATTCTGTCTCCTAGAATAGCTAGATTCAACTGCTCTCTTACCCAAGCTCGCACTCGTAGCCTAGACTGGTGCACCCAAAGACTGCTCCACATCTTTGGCTCGGTTAACCAATACATCAAAATCTATGTAATATGCGGCCAACAAATATGTCTTAATATCCTTCATCAAACTGTAGCGGAACCTATCATATCTCTGTTAATCATCGGGGACCAACTCTAGGGCATACTGACTCAAACGAACAAACTTCACCTCATATTTGACAACAGACATGCCACCCTGCATCAGAGACATAAACTCACGCTTCTTTGCATCCAAATACTCGGTACCAAAATATTTTCTCTTGAAAGCTCTCCGGAAGAACTTCCAAGTTACATCCGCCTCGGGAACACCTGTAATCGTGGTCACACACCAATGTTATGCATCACCTTGCAACAATGACATAGTGCAACCTAACTTGCGCTCCTCATTGCAACCCATCTGATTCAGAATACGGATTGTCTTCTCCAACCTTGATAAGCTACTACAGCAGGTGCCGGTGCTTGCACTTGTACTCCAGCCATCACTATTTGAAACGCTCCCATTATCGCTTGGACTAACAAAGTTAAATCATCAAACACTAGCACTTGATGAACCTGGGGTACACCACCAGCCCCAACATCGACAGGAGGAACCAACGGAGGAGGAGGAGGTGAAACATTAAGGGTATTCTCTTCCATCTCGTTATTGTGCCCTACCCCGACAGTATTAGCCATCGATCGTGTCTCACGTCGAGCCGTACTAACAAAAGCATCTAAAAACATTAAAGTTAGGCTAGCACAAGGCAAAATATCCAAGACAACTTTATAAAACTTTTTAAACCTCGGCAATAGGCAATGTGTTCCCAATTCATACCCCAACATGATATTAAACAATCACCGAACATATACACAATCACCGTACAATTCAAACATCACTTACTAGTCAAACAACAGCATCCCAACTTTTTGAAACCTGGCTCTGATACCAACAAATGTAACCCCCTCGACCCGTCCTAAATGCTCTAGCGAACTGAGAGAATTACATTAGGTTTACCGAAGTAAACCGAACAATAATTACAAAAAATTGGTCCTTTTTTTCTTTTTATCTTATCTAGATGTAAATTATTAATCCTACGTGTATATACTTGCAGTAGTTAAATTTGCAAGGAAAACGGATCACGGGAAGGCCACCAATTGTATATCATGCATTTTAGGGACTAAATTGCAAAATTGGTAATTTTAAGGACCAAAATTGAAATTAAAGTTACCAATCCTCAATTATTCCATTTTCATGCTCACATGACAAATTTCAAGTCAAAAAGATCATCCAATCATATACAATTATATTTACAAAATTTAGGGACCAATATGAAAGAAACAGAAACCTTCAAGATTCCAAAAATCGATTTAACAGTAGCCATACCGATACGCGTACAAGTGTTGCCATACACCCTTGTGATTTCAAAAACTCAGATTCCAGTAACTAAAACCCGTACCAAAATGCTTGCTCGTGTATCGAAACGCCTACAAAAATGCTTATGACCGTACCGGAACACTTGCTCGAGTACTGAAATGTTATGCCTAAAATGGCTTATATGTATCAAAACACCTACCTATGTATCAAAATGCTATGCCTGAAATGGCCTAGCTGTACCGGTACGGGGTCACCTATTTCGATACACTTGGACCTGTAATGTCTAAATTATTGTTTAAACACACTTTAATGGAAACCAAACCACTTATACATGCTTCCAACACCTATACAACATCACCAAAATACATTTCCCACCAAAGAAACACAGAAACATCAACCAAACATGGCATTCATACAAGTTTGATGATCTATAGGCATGCTTCCTAATATCATTCTACCAACCAACCAAAATTCACATTTGGTACCTGTAAGGCATACTCAACATGTTTGCACAATTATAGCATAATACCAAACTTGCTTGAATCATCAAAACATGGCAGCCACACCAAATTAACTAGATGCATCCCTAAGCACACATCTAGCATCAAAATAGGTAATGTTTCACACAAGTCTAACAACAACAAACCAACATGAAAACCAGCACTTCACGTGCTTAAAACCATGGAAAAATAGAATTACAGCTCCCTAAAATATGGCGAACAAATTGCCTTATTAACCAAAATCATAAACCAAGTTCATACTCAAAGTAGCCTTTGTCTTAGGATCCCTTTAGCCTTACCCTTGCAGCCACAAACTTTAATGCTTTGCATCATTAATAAAAGAGAGCGTAAGCACACATGCTTAATAAGGATGCTCATAAACAATGATGCATTTATAACATTTGAAACAAAAACACTTGTTTCCAAAACATGCTTATAACCAAGGCACTCTCCTTGTCTCCAACCGAGACATGCATAAACACCATTATACAACAACATATACATATTCCATGCTTAGATCCCAAAGCATTCAATCATAAACCATGCTTAAATCCCAAAGCATTATTAAATAAGACATGCCTAAATCTCAAAGCATTACATAAAAGGTTCAACACATGAACTTTCACATATATTGGCATTTATAGTGACCCGGATGGACAACCCTCTATCCAACAAATCGGATACACGGATCTCTCATACCATGCCTAGTTAAACCTCATGATATACCCAAACCTTGCCTAGTTAAACTGCAAGATTTGACACTCTCACCTAGTTAAACAGTGAGATTTCCACCCTTGCCTAGTTAAACAACAAGAGTACTGACCTTGCCTAGTTAAACTGCAAGATGACCATCAAATTGGGTTGCCTAGTTAAACTACATACCCAATGAGGTTCCCAATAGTCCGAGTGGCCTTGTTAAATCGCCATACATCAAGGAACCATGACCATGATCGATTTTGTTCATATTTTATAGTGCACTTTATTCCTATGGCATGCCAACTATATCTGACTGCTTCTTACCTTGTCACATAACCAATATATCATTTACAAAACCATTTACTTACTGTTTTACAATGCATTATATAAAACACCACATATACAAATCACATTGTCCAAGCAATAACACCATTCCCAACCTGAATGTGATCCAATGCTCACAAGCATTTTATACTTTAAATCCCCTGTATATGTACTTAAAAATCATGCATTTCCAGTAAATAAATCATCACCAAAACATGAAAACAATATGCCCATATCCAATCCGATATTCAATAGCAAAATAAGGAAACTTACTCCTGAGCTTAGGTAAGCGTCTTACGCTTACCCTAAACTCCCAACAACCTTTACAAACCTTTGTAAAGCATTTAAAACCAGTTTCCACTCACCGATATGCCTCGTCTTCCTTGCCAACGCGAAATAAGCTCCCAGCAAACAACAGACCAACGTCAAGCTTCGTCGCCTTGATTATCCCATATTTTGAACACATAAAACCAAAGAAAAATGCATTATAATGCATTCAAACCATTGCCTGACAGCAATCTCCTGCAACTCCCAAGTTGCCCACTCAACAACCATCCAAAACATATCGAAAACATCATCAAATCCTTCCAAAACTTAACCCAGTCATAATGTAGCGATTCAAACCATTAAAATTCATCAACTAACATCTAAAAACCCTTTCCCAACATCCTTTTACTTCCAGTAATGATTAAACACCAAAATCATCACAGAAACCCTTAATTAACAACTTTAACTATTAGAGATTCAGCCAATTTCGGGATTCCATTATTAAAATCAAATTATCCACATTATATTACATCAAAAATAAGATTAAAATCAATCCTCGACACTAGAAAAATAGATCCAATTTGAAAATCACAAGATTTCATCAATTAAACCTCTATTAAGCAAAATTCTATAATTAATCAATTAAATCCCATTAGAAAACATATGTAAAGAGTCAAGAACTTGGGAGCTTCAGTAAAGAACCTTTCATTAGAGGAAAGGAACGAACCTTACCTCCAATGAGCGAGTTTCCCTTAATTGGATGTTTTCCTCTTGAAAAACAAAGAGATTCAATAAGATTTTGGAAAAAACATGTTGAAGAATCATTTAGCAGATCAAAGAGTTATGAAATCAAAATCATTACCTTAAATCTCCGATAAGAAAAGAGTGTTTGGCTGAGAGTATTTTGAGAGAAAATATGAGAGAAAAAAAGTTACGTCAAATTGTGATTTAGAAAAATAATTACTTCTTTAACTAAATCATTTTAATTCCTTTAATTAAAACTCTTTTAAAAATGATCCTAATTAAGAGAAAACTCGGATTAGACCAAATGGTAAAATAGCTCCATAAGGATTCAAAGTTTTGACTCTTTAGAAACAATCCCCTTTAAAAATAGTTTTCAAAAGTTACATTTTGGTCACCAGCCAAAATGTCACTCTTCCAAAGCCCATTTTCCAAAATTGATTTACCACAATCATTATTATATTAAATAATGATTTTACAACATTTTCTATATTTTTATCACCCTTAAAAATATTTAATCCGATTTAATCCCAAAACTAGCTCAAAACTCTAATACCGGTCCACTAGATCTTTGAACAAACCTTTAAATCGTCCAAGCCCAAAACTGGGCATTACATGACTGGTGTGTTCGAGGCAGCAGTTGCGGGTGTTCATGTACTGGCACCAGTGGTTGGGCAGATAGGTTTTCCGTTAGAGCGTCTTCATATTCTGGGCGAAGTAGGGTTTCATGGTCTAGCACCAGAGGCTTCAGAGGATTGGTTAGCCAGTACAGAGAGGATACCGGGCCAGATGGGTTGTTTCGATACCTATAAGCTGGGATATGTTGTGTCCCTGTTACAAGGAGATACTTATACATGGTGGACTACCACGATATCTAGGATGGTAACCGAGGATGTTACTTGGGAGTTCTTTTATGGTGCTTTCCATAAGAAGTACCTAGGAGTCTGATATCAAGATGAAAAAAGAGAGAGAGTTTATGGCTCTTGTGCAGGGCAGTATGTCTATTTCTGAGTATGAGGTGCAGTTTGTGAGGTTGAGTCGGTATGCACCTGAGTTAGTCCCTGAAGAGCATCAACGATGTTATAGTTTCTGTTGGAGGCTTGTGCAAGAGGTTAAGACATACATGCTTGCTGCTGAATATACAAATTTTGATATGTTGGTTACGCGAGCCAAGGACATTGAGCAGAACCTTGGTCTGGCTTATGGGTCTTGAGGCTTTAGCTCTGGTAAGAGAGTGGCAGATCCTAGTTTTGGTGGTGGTCAGGCCAAGAGACACCATGATAAGAGGTATCGCCCTGGGCTGAGGCGTGGTGAAGGTGTTGTTGGTCATGGAGCACAGCGACAAGGTGCCCAGGTAAGAGCTCTAGATATTACCTGTTGGGCTTGTAGATCGCGTGATCATCTGAGGCGAGATTACCCATGCTTGGCCAGAGAGGGTCAGACACCTGCGGCTGTTGTGGCCAATGCTTGTTGGAGTTGTGGGTCTAGCGACCATATGAGATGTGATTATCCTTGGCTGGTTGGAGGTAGGTAGGGTGTCGCACCTATTGTTGCTCTGCAGTGAGGTCGTGGTTGTGGTCATGGCCGTGGGTTATTTTAGTGCAGAGATGATGGGCAGAAGACTGTGGCTCATACTGTTGCTCTCCAGCCTGATGTAAGTGGACCGGCTAGGGTGTATACACACCGTGAGGGTCGTAATCACACCGATATGATTGCAAGTACATTCTCTTTACAGTTTTTGCCATTGTATTCGTTGGTTGATTCTGGTTCTAACCATTCATACATCTTGAGTGAGCATACACAATTGCTTGATATACCTGTTGAAATTCTTAATGCGGGTGTTAGAGTGACTAGTTCTCTTAGGGAGACAGTCGTAGTTAGGAAGTTCTATCGTAGATGTCCGCTGATGGTTCAGAGACATGTTTGCCGTGGATTTTATGGAGGTGCCATTCTATGGCTTTGATATTATTTTGGGCATGGATTAGTTGACCGAGCATAGGGCTGTGTTAGATTTTGAGACCAAACAGATATCCTTGAGGTTATAGGATGATTTTGAGGTGATGATTGTAGGTGAAAATGCTTAGTTCTTGTCTAATATTGTTTTAGATTTAGAAGTGAGACGGTTGATGGATTCTGGATGTCAGGCTTTCGTGGCCTATGTCATGAATCCTGGTTTGAAGGAGTTAAAGGTGTAGGATATTCGCACGGTATGCGAATTTCTGGGTGTTTTTCCAGAAGAATTGCCAGGGTTGTCACCCGATTGTGAGGTGGAGTTTGGCATTGAGATATTTGCAAATACGACACCAGTGTCTATTGCTCCGTATCGCATGGCCCTAAAGGAGTCGAATGAGTTGAAAATGCAACTACAAGATTTGCTTGATTGAGGTTTCATTAGACCTAGTATTTCACCGTAGGGTGCACCAGTGTTGTTTGTGAAGAAGAAGAAGGATGGTACGTTGCAGATGTGTATAGATTATCGGTAACTGAACAAGTTGACGATAAAGAACAAGTATCCTTTATCGAGGATAGATGATCTGTTTGACCAGTTCAAGGGTGCGTCATTGTTCTCTAAGATAGTTTTGAGGTTTGGGTACTATTAGTTGAAGGTGAAAGATGTGGATGTGCCTAAGACAGCTTTTTGTAAGAGGTACGGGCATTATGAGTTTTTGGTGATGTCGTTTAGTTTGACCAATGCAACTGTTACTTTCATGGACATGATGAATCAGGTGTTCCATGAGTTTTTAAATCAGCTTTTGGTCGTGTTTATTGATGATATTCACGTGTACTCTTGTACCGAGGAGGATCATGATAGACATTTGCAGATTGTGTTTCATACGTTATTGGCTAATCAGTTTTATACCAAGTTAAGCAAGTGTGAGTTCTGGCTTAAGGAGGTTGTTTTCCTTGGGCATGTGGTATCGGCTGAGGGGATTCATGTTGACCTGCACAAGATTGAGACTGTGATGAGTTGAAAGGTGCCTAAATATGTGATAGAAGTTTAGAGTTTCCTTAGGTTGGCTGGTTATTATCGTAGGTTTGTTGAAGGGTTTTCCAGTATAGTTACTCATTTGACCAAGTTGTTGCAAAAGAATGTTCGTTTTGAGTGGTCGAAGGATAGGCAACAGGCTTTTGAAAGGTTGAAGGAAGCTTTGACACGAGCTTTGATCTTGATTCAGGCAGAATTAGGGAAGGAGTTTGTTGTCTATAGTGATGCATCCTGCATTGGGCTTGGCTGCGTGCTGATGCAAGAGGGTAAGTTAGTTGCCTATGCATCCAGGAAGTTGTAGGTGAATGAGCGTAATTGCCCTACTCATGATCTTGAACTCGTCGCAATTGTTTTTACCTTGAAAATCTGGAGGCATTACCTTTACAGTGAGAAGTATGTGGTTTTTACGGACCATCAGAGTCTGAAGTATCTGATATCACAAAAAGAGTTAAATCTTAGGAAATGAAGATGGTTGGAGTTGCTTAAGGATTATGATTTGACCATTGAGTATCATCCAGGTAAGGCTAACGTTGTGGCTGATGCTTTGAGTAGAAAAGTTGTTGTTGAGTTGAGAGCTATGTTTGCTCGGTCGAGTGCGACTTGTGATGCTGGGTTGTTAGCTAAGTTGCAAGTGAAACCATCCTTGTCGCAGCTGATCAATGAGAAGCAAACGCGTGATGAGAGTTTGGTACCACATGTAAAGGATATCATGGATGTGAATCCTACAGATTTTCATTTTAATAATGATAGAGTGTTATGTTTTAAAGGTCGGGTTGTGGTGTTCGACGATGAGGAGTTGAGGCATACCATTTTGACCGAAGCGCATGCTAGTCCTTTTGCTATGCATCCCAGTAGTACTAAGATGTATCGAGGTTTGAAGAAAGAGTACTATTGGGTTGGTTTGAAGAAAGACATGGTTTATTTTGTTGCTCGATGCAAGGTATGTCAGCGAATGAAAGCTGATCATCAGTTTCCTTCCGGGTTGTTGCAATCGTTAAGGATACCGAAATAGAAATGGGAAAGAATCACCATAGATTTTGTGTTTGGGTTGCCTTTGACACCGAACAAAAAGGATTCCATTTGGGTGATTGTTGATTGGTTTACGAAGTGTGCACATTTTTTGCCAGTGCATACGACGTGTACCTTGGATAGTTTGGTCGATCTATACAAATATGAGATTGTGCATTTGCACAGGGGGCCCAAGTCCATTGTTTCGAATAGAGATCCGCATTTTACAGCAAGGTTTTGGGTTTGTTTGCGTCATGCTCTAGGAACCTAACTAAATTTTAGTACTTCTTATCATTCTCAGATGGATGGTCAGTCGGAGCGTGTGATACAGGTCTTGGAGGATACGTTGAGGTGCTATATTATTAAGTTCCAAGGAACGTGGGAAAAGTAGTTGCCTTTGGTGGAGTTTGCTTATAATAACAGTTATCAGGATAATATACAGATAGCACTGTACGAGGCGTTGTATGGTAGGAAGTGTCGTACACTGTTGTGCTGGGCTGAAGTTTGGGAAAAACGTGTTTCATGTTTCGATGTTGCGAAGGTATCAGTCAGATCCATTGGATGTGATGCCAATGAAGGATATTGAGTTAAGGCCAGATCTATCTTATGATGAGGAACCGATCTAGATTCTTGATACTAGTAGTTAGGTTCTGCATGGCAAGATGATTGAGCTTGTTAAGGTGTTGTGGAGGACCGCGGAGTTGAGGAAGCCACGTGGGAACGCAAGACGGACATGTTGGAACAGTGTACGCATTTGTTTCCTCCAGGTAAAATTTTGAGGATGAAATTTCTTAAGTGGGGGAGAGTTGTAATGCCCCGATTTTGGGCCTAGCAATTTTGAGGCTTGTTAGACGGTCTAGTGGACCGGGTTAGAGATTCGAGTCTGATTTGGGAGTAAATATTTTTAAGATAAAAAATGGTTAAAAATCATATTTAAATATATGGAAAACATTGGTGAAATAAATTTTGGAAAATTGGATTTGGAAGAGTGACATTTTGGTTGGTGACCAAAATGTAATTTTTGAAAACTATTTTTAAAAGGTGACTAAATTGTAAAGGATCAAGTTCTTAGAATCTTTAGGGAGCTATTTTAATAACTTGTGGCTAGTGGTTTCTCCCTTCAATTAATACTTTTTAACATGTGTTTTTAAAAGTAATTAAAAGGGATTTTGTTAATAAAAGTTAGTTATTGGTTTTAAAGAAATTTGACGTAAACTTCTCTCTCAAATTTTCTCTCCACGTATTTTCTACTAAACACTCTTGTTTTCATCAAAATACAGAGGCGAGAGATCTTTTTACTTGGATTCTTGATCTGTAATTGCTTCTTTACCTTTGATTTACAAAACCTCAATCAAATCTTGTGTTTTTCTAGCTTTAATCAACCAAATTAAGGGAGAAATCACACAATAGAGGTAAGGTCCATTCTTCTCCTCTATTGATGGTTCTTTATTGATATTCCCAAGTATTTGATCCTTGATTTATGATTTATAATCTTATTCTATGATTTTACAATGATTAATTGATTTAATTGGGTTTAATTGGTGAAATTATGGAAGATTCGTATTGGATCTATTTTCCAGTGTTGAGGATTGATTTTAAACATATATTGGATGTTTTATAATGTTGATAAGTTGTTTTTAATAATGGAATCCTAAAACTCCTTGAATCTTTGATTATTATGTTGTTAGATTTGTGTTTTTGTAGAGTTGTGGTGACTGTGTAGTTGCAGGAAGTTTATAGATATAATAATCCTGTTTTTAGATGTTATTGGATGTTGATTGAAGTGCTAGATTGATAGATTGTGGCTGGGTTTTGTTTGGAAAGAGTTAGATGATGTTTTCGGTTGTTGTGGTTGGGTAATTGTGAAAGGATTGTGAGGTTTTGCAATGAATTGTTGTTGCATTGTTTTGAATGCATTGATCCTCTATTATAATGTGGTTAAAACGTGGGAGGTCAATCTGGAAGTAATCGGTGAAGCTTTGGAGGCTTCGGATGCTTGATTTCGCATTGGCGAATTAAGGTTTCGCGTATCGGTGAGTGAAAACGTGGATTTCAGTTTGAAATTATTTAAATGTGGTTTATAGGAGTTTAAATCGAGCTTGAAATGCTGGTTTAAACTGAGAAGTAAGTATGACATGGCTTCTCTCTTGGTCGTGCTTTTATGAAATGGTTTTATGCACTTGTTTTGATTTACATTATACCTAGTGTTTAAGCATGTTTTAAAGTATATAAGATACTGCTTTTTATCATGAAATGATGATGTATGCACGTGGTAAGTGATCTATGTAAGTATATGGTTTATACTTGAGGTTTAAGCATGTGATAATGCTTGGAAAATGGTTTGGTTAAATGCTTGTAAAAATAGAGAGGTGAATGGTAAATGGTGAATTATATTGGCAAGTGATGTGGTTCTGAAAATTGTTATCGCATATAGTTGGCCAACCATAGGATTGATAGTGCACTATAATAAGTCATCTTAGATGTTGAGGGGTTTTGATTTGGTATATCGAAAACTCTATCCAAGTACCCTAATGGTCAAGGGGTTATATGGTACCGTAACTCTCGTTAGTGGATTAAGCATCTAACCGAGGAATGGGGTTGGTGTCCCCGTGGGTTGTGAGTGTACCCGGTTGTAATGTACCACGATTGTGATTGTATCGCTATTCCAATTAAGATGGCTTGAAGGGTTGTAAGGACACTTGTTGAATTCGTGTATCCGATGAACTATTTTGGAAATGGAATTTGGTTAATAATCACTTGTAAGTCAATATAATTGTTAATGTATCATTGAAAGGTTTATGTTGAATAATGTGATTTATACATGTTTACTCTTTAAGCTTTGCATGTGGTTGTTATGCATGGGAAGGCTTAAATTGAGGTTTAGCAATTGGATTTGTTGTTGGTTAATGATACATGTTGCATGTGGTTTAATATGATGGGTTTTAAATATGTAAAGTGCGTGGTTTTCAAGGCATGATAATGTTTTAAAAGATGTTTAAAAGATGATTGAAATGAGATTTCAATGTGTTGTTGAGAAATGGTTTTGAAGTACTGATGGTGTGTTGATTTTGAGCACTCCTCACTAAGCCTAGTGTGCTTGTGCTCTCTTTGTCCATCAATGTAGAGAATTAAAGGCTCGAAAGGCTGCGGGAAGCAAGGGATCACAAAAGGCTTGGTATCAAAAGTATGTTTTTGGACTAGACTATAAGTAATAAGGGCAATGAGGTTTTCGTTGTTGTTCTTGGAGGTGTTTGCTAAACTCCCTATTTGTGCAAGTTTGTTTTGTTGCTCCTAGGTTGTAAAAGGCCATTATGGATTATTTGTGATGATGGTTTAAGATTTCATGTTTTGCTTGCTTTGGTTTCTAGGGTGCATGCCTCTAGATTTACATTTGAAGTATGATGCCATGAATTGATGTTGAAACTAGGTTGTTTTGAAGTGGTTTGATCCTTGAAAATGTTGGTGTGTGTTAGAAGCATGTTAGGGTGATTTGGTATGTTTGAAATCGTGTTTAACCAGCAAAAGTGGACATTTTAGGTCCAGGCGTACTGGTACGGGTGTCCCTGTTTTGGATGACTAAGCCATTTCAGGCCTAGCATACCGATAGGCGGGGCAAGCGTTTCGGTACTGGCTTAGGCAAATTTGGCTAGGATTTCGGTACGCAAGGAGATGTTTCGATACTACATAGTGTTTTTATAAAGGTCATTTCGATACACGGGGAAGTATCGAAATGAGTTTATGCTACTAGAATTTTGGAGTATGAATTAATGAAGGCGTATCAATACACCCCTTTCCTGTACCGATACGGTGGCAGTTAAGTTAGTTATTTGGAATATTCTGAAGTTCTGAGTTCTTACGTTTTAGTCCCTAAATGTTATTAATTCAATTGAATGAGTATGGATGATCTTTTGAGCTGATTTTTGACATGTATGTACGAAACCTGCTTAGTTAAATGTTGGTAACATAAAAATGAGTTAAGTCCCTCTAATTTTTTAAAATTGCCGTTTAGTTCATAAATGACAATTATGACCAATTGGATGTCAATTCGATGCCCGATTGAGTTGGGTTTTCACCTGTGATCAGTATATGCATGTAGGATAATAATTGTGCATCTAGACAAAATAAAAGAAAAAAATGGATGTGTTTTGGGTTTCATCTTCACGATTTACTTCGGTAAACCTAATGTAGCTCACTCGGTTTGGTCTTACGACTAGGCCGGGTCGAGGGGATTACAATCGGTTTGGTCCCAAATTGTTTTGTTTTGTTGCATTATCATGTTTAGACTCATATTTTCACGTATAGGACCGAGACGAGAGACTAGAGCTCACATGGGTAGTGTGGTGGATACACATGATGATGAGTTGCCTCCTCGTCCACCGAATCCTCATGCTAGCGTTGAAGTAGAGGGAGGTGCGCCTCAGGCACCCCAAGCACCTATTTTTGGTGATATGGCACCGTCAATCCAGGTGATGACGGGAGCTTTCCAGGCGGCCATGGCTGGAGTGCATGTACCTACACCAGCGCCTGCAGTTGTTAACACTAGTTACCTTTGGAACATTTGCGTAGCCTGGGTGGTGTTGAGTTTAGAGGTTTGGCTCCTAAAGTAGCAGAGAAATGGTTTGCGAGTACGGAAAGGATCCTTGGTCAAATAGAGTGTACCGATGTACGCAAGCTAGGATGTATCGTATTGTTGCTCTAGGGTGATGCGTACAGTTGGTGAATAACTGTGATCGCGGGTGTGGAACCTGCTAATGTTACATGGAAATTCTTCTGTGAGACTTTCAAAAAGAAGTATTTGGGCACTCGCTACAAGAATGCGAAGAAGAGGGAGTTCATGGCTTTGGAGTAAGAAAATATGTCCATTTTTGAGTATGAGATCCAGTTTGTTCGGTTGAGTAAATATGCTCCTGAGTTGGTTCCAGATGAGCGAGAGAGGTGTGATCGATTCCGTTATGGGTTGATAAAGGAAGCGAAGAAATACATGTTGGCTATCGATTATACGGAGTTTGATGTTATAGTGTCACGAGCGAAGGACATATAATAGAATATGGGTTTGTCTGTTTGTCTTGGGGGTTCTTCGTTAGGTAGGAGGAGCGCAAAGTCTGATGCTGGCTGAGATCATTTTAAGAGCCATGGAGACAGAAAGTACCGTCTGGATCAAAGGCGAAGAGGAAATAGAGCTGGGCATGGTTTTTAGGGTCATAATACCTTTGCTGGAGTTCCTGAGTGTAGGAGGTGTGGTAGGAAGCATTTAGGGGAATGTTGGGGTGCTATAGGCACATGCTAGAGTTACGGATCAAGGGATCATCTGAGGAGGGATTGTCCGCAGTTAGCCAAAGAGGGCCAGGCTCATGTACCAGTTACTGTGGCACAAAGGGGTCGTGGGCACGGCGATGGACATTTCCAGCGCAGAGATGATAGGCATAGAGTGGTAGTGCACACCGTAGCGGTTCAGCCTGAATAGGGTGGACCGACGAGGGCTTTTGCTCATCATGTGGGAAGGAATGATACTGATGTGATCGCAGGTACCTTTACCTTGCAATTTATACCTTTGTTATCTTTGATTGATTATGGTTCTATGTATTCCTACATTTTGCACGAGCATGCATGTTTGGTGGATTTACTTGTAGAATTGTTAGATGTTGGTATGCGGGTAGCAAGTTCCTTTGGTGAAACGGTTATAGTTAGGAAGTTGTTTAGGAGTTTTCGCATGATGGTTCAAGGGCGTGTGTTTGAGGCTGGTCTGATGGAGTTACCATTTCACGGTTTCGATGTGATTTTGGGCATGATTGGTTGTCTCGACACAAATTTGTAGTGGATTTTGAAGCCAAGTGAGTTTTTCTAAAACCTGCCGAGGATTATGAAGTTGTGGTTGTAGGAGAGAATCCAAAGTTCCTGTCTAATATGGTTTCTGCTTTGTAGGCGCGTAGGTTATGAATTTAGGGGTCAAGCATGTCTAGCCTATGTTATGAATTCGAATATGAAGGAAGTGCATGCCCAGGATATTCGTACAGTTTGCAATTTTCCATGAGTGTTTTTGGAAGAGTTGTCTGGTTTGCCGTCGGATAGGGAGGTAGAGTTTTGCATTGAGACGTATGTGGATACTGATTCGGTGTCTATTGCTCCGTATCGTATGGCACCGAAAGAGTTGAAGGATTTGAAGACGTAGTTGCAAGAGTTACTGGATCGTGGGTTTATTTGGCGAAGTGTGTCATCATGGGGAGCACTAGTGTTGTTTGTGAAGAAGAAGGATTGCACGATAATAATGTGCATTGATTATGGGCTACTGAACAAGTTGAAAATTAAGAACAAGTATCATTTGCCAAGGATTGATGATTTGTTTGATCAGTTTAGGAGTGCTACGATATTTTCCAAGATTGATATGCAGCCGTGGTATTATCTATTAAAGGTGAAGGACAAAGATATGTTGAAGACAACTTTTTGCACACGTCATGGGCATTATGAATTCCTAGTGATGATGTTTGGTTTGACGAATGCACCGGTTGCGTTCATGGATATGATGAATAGGATGTTCCATGAGCTTTTAGACCAATTCGTGGTAGTGTTCATCAATGACATTATTTTGTACTCGTGTACCGAGAAATATCATAGTCGACATCTCTGAATTGTGTTGCAAGTTCTGTTGGACAACAAGTTTATGTGAAGTTAAGTAAGTGCGAGTTCTGGATCAAGCAGGTGGTTTTCCTTGGACATGTTGTTTTGTCCAAGGGTATTCATGTGGATTCGCAGAAAGTAGAGGCCATTGTGAATTGGAAGAAATCAAAGTCTGTTTGGGAAGTCCGTAGTTTTCTAGGGTTGGCAGGATACTACTGACGCTTTGTAGATGGATTTTCAAAGATCACTTCCCCTTTGACGAAGTTGCTACGGAAGGATTTGAGTTTTGAATGGACGAAAGCTAGGCAGCAAGCTTTTGACAGATTGCAGGAAGCTTTGGTGCAGGCTCCAATCTTGATTCAACCTGAGTCAGGGAAAGAGTTTGTCATATATAGTGATGCATCCTACGTAGGTTTAGGGTGTGTGCTGATGTAGGAAGAAAGTGTGGTGGCTTATGCATCTAGGAAATTGAAGGTGCACGAGCGCAATTACCGTACGCATGACATTGAGTTGGTTGCAATTGTATTTGCCTTGAAGATTTGGCAATGTTGCGCGTAATAAGTGCTACGCAAATGTGCAAGTATACACGTCGCAAGTTATAGTATAAAAGATATCGTCTCCACAGGGATTGGTGCCACTTCAAGAATCTAGTCTCTTGCACTGTAAAAAGTAAAAACACAAGTAAATGATTATAGAAGTTTTAACTAATAACTAATCTAGAAAGCAATTAAGTAAATGAAAAGATGAATTCGAATGAGAGAGATAGGCTAGGTTATCGTGAGTTGAGGTGTGATAGCCGATTGGATTGCCTTGGTAAAAGAGTGCACGGGCAACTCAGTTGTCGTGGCAACTTGCACGACGGGGTTGCCGTGGCAACTAATTGATGGTTGCTTGGGCGACTAGTTGGGTAACTACTTGGGCGACTGGGCAGCAACTTCAAGGTTCGGCGGAGCGTTCTTCAATGGTTTCTTCTTATCCCTAAGTCGAAACTCTAGCTACTTGTGCATGCCTTGATAATACATCCCTGCGTGAATCAAGGGTGAACAACAACCAATCTTGCGCTCCTCTTAGCCGTTGAAATCCTTAACTTATTCCTAAGCCGGATTAATCTTCACCATCATTGGATTGAATAAAGATCATATTCATTTGTTTCTTGAATCTAACTCTCCCGATATTAGATAAATGGATGAAATCACGAGATCCTCTCCCAATTCACTCGCAAACAATAATAAGAACCAAGAATGAATAAACCTTGAAATAGAAAAGTTCAAACTCTTATTACCTAAACAAAAACCAATAGTTTCTCACAACCACAAAACACAATAACCATAGCCAAGTAAATTTAGTTCATGGCTAGGTTCCAAAGAAACACAAGATAAACAATCCCTAGCATGAACCCAATCGAACAAGGAAGAAAAGATGAAGCTTGTCGAAAATCCCTTGCCCTAGATACTTGCCGAAAATTCCTCTTGCTTCCTCTCTTGGAGTTGTCGGAATTAACTCTTGCTCTCTCCCCTGGATTTGTCGAATTTCCTTGCTATTTATAGGGCTAGGCCAAAGTCCTTCTTTGAGGAGGAGTTTGAGTTGGAATTAAATTATTTTTAAAAAATATAATTCTTTATTATAATTTTATTCCTATTAGAACTTCTCCTATCTTCTTGGAATTTAATTCTTCTTTAATCTCTGCATGGCAATCAAATTCCTTTGGGCTTGGGCCTTGCTCCATGTCATCTTGGGCTTGTAAAGTCATGAATTTCGACATCCATATTGCTTTTGGTCTTTGTCGACAAATGCCATGGCAACTGGCTCGACGTCTCCTTCATGCATTGCCCTGGCAACTAGCTCGGCATATCCTTCATGCATTGCCCTGGCAACTAGCTCGGCATTGCTTTGGCAAGTGATCCTGCATGTACACACACAAAAACACACCAAAGCAGCATCTATTTCCACAAAAATCACCAAGTTATGTAATCAAGCTCAACGATTGAAGGAAACATGGATTAATGCATGAATGGATAACTATGCAACTAATATGAGCCTAAGTCTAACAATAATATGAGTAAAAAGGGTAAGAAAAATAGTACTTTTGAACACTTATCACACCCCAAACTTCGAACTATTGCTTGTCCTCAAGCAATGCAAACTCATAATTACCTGCCAAGACTTCAATTTTCACAAACTCAGCCTTGAACTTGATTTCAATTCTCTGAACCGGGGCACAAAGCATGATTGGCTTTTTATTTTTCGGAAAACTGAGGAGTTACTCGGAATCAAACTATAATGCTTGTGAGTGTGTGCGGAGTTGTGTGCAAGTTGATTTTTCGGATTCTATGCAAACAATAGGTTTTCAAATTACTTCATTGGGTTCTTTTTAACATGTTTTAACTAGAGCCAATTTCGGGCACCTCTAGTGTTTTATTTTTAGTTTTCTTAAGTTAATTTAATTGACTAGAGCCGGTTTCGGGCACCTCTAGTTAAAAAAAAATTTAACGCCTCCTAGAGCCGATTTTGGGCACCTCTAGTGATCAATTTTTTTAGCATATGCTAGAGCCAATTTGGGCACCTCTAGCCTTCATCCAATTTTTATTCTAATCCCCCAATTAGTTAATTATCAACCCTAAGTTTACTAGAACTCCTTAAATCAATCAAACCACAACAGTGTTTCATCAAATTTAGCATCATAGTAAAATTCTAAGTTTTTCCATGGTTATCCTAGAATAAAAATTCTATCAATTAAGTGCATTGGTAAAGTCATCATTGAATATTCATCAAATCTAAGCAATTCTTGTTCCAATTAAAGGCATGGCAAGCAATTTATGTATCCTAAATGTAATGCTTAAGATTAATGTAACTAAACATGGTAATTACTAATAACAATCCCCCCCCAAACTCGAGTGAGGCATTGTCCTCAATGCATGCATAAAAATAACGAAAAATAACAATAAAAATAAAAATGCATACGAGGACTTACTCCGAGAGTTCATCATCGTAGATGATTAGTTTCCTTCTAGTTGGCGTCTTGATTTTCTTGCTTGAACGCGATGGTTGTTTTCTTGTTGCGGTGGTGGAATCGATCCTCGTGACGGGTTGTCCTCATCATCCTCTTCATCAATGTCAATGGCTTTTCGTTTGGAGGATTCAATTGGTGCGGTCTTTATTGGTTCAATGGAGGACTCGTCCGAATCTGAAAAAATCAGAAAATGATTCCGTAGGAGTTGATTCGGGCATAGGTGCTTTACCTTTGGCTTTTTGCGGTGGTTGTCGGGCATCGTCGGGGTTGGTTGCCGTGGCGCTCGCTTCCTTGGTTGCCGTGGCGATCGCTTCATTGGTTGCCGGTGCAAGAATCTCGGCGGGAAAGATTGGGAATGGCACACGATTGTCCGGGTACTTTTCTAGGATGACTTGGGTGATGGCATTGTTGTGCTCCTTCATGTACCGCATGAACATTAGTTGCCGATCTTCAATTTGCCTTAGGCGGCTTGTCAATGGGTTCAAAAGTGCTTCAAAGTGTCCCGGGATTAATGGCCGAGTTGCCCTGGCGTTAGGTGCTTGGGCATTAGGGATTGCCGCGGCGGCAGGAGTTGCCGTGGCAATTGGAGGCCTTGAAGAATCTCCCGGTGCCTCTCCCATTAGCTTTCAGATTAGTGTTTGATTCCAACCAGACTTGGGTAGGGCCTTTTCATCGGTGGACTCACTCGGGACATGCATCTCCTTGCAAAGAATGGAAATTAAGCAAGGGAAGAAAAGATAACCCTTATCTTTTGAGCTGCATACAAAAATCTCATCGCAAATAATTTTTCCAATGTTAATGATGCGATTATGCAAAATAGAATGTATGAGCAAAAGACGTGGTATATCAACGGTAGTATTGTGTGTGGAGGGCATTAAGAAGTTTTAACAAACTTATTCCATAGTTTTGCCTCGGGTTTTAGCCGAAGGCGATTTACCGTGCCCTTGTATTTACCGTCGTTCCAATGAGTTTCCGGTTGAGTGAGTTCTTGAAGCACCTTGTCGAGTTGCTTGGGATTGATTTGGTCAACGAAGGCTTGATGCTCGTCCTTCTCAATGTAAAGTCCGTACAAGGTGTTGATGCTTTCGGGACTTATAAGTATGGCCTTGTCACGAACAAAAACATAAGGATTATCCGGGTTAGGTGAGTGAGCATAGAATTCTCTTACCCATGAGATGTTACCCGGTTTCGGTTGATGGCAAAAGATTTGCCACTTTTGATGTGCAATCCTCTTGAAGATGAATGGTTCAAGGCCGAAATCTTGATGAGAGTTGGAGTATTCAAAGCCTTGTTCTTCATGAATCTTTCGGCTTTCAAACTTGGATTGAAATCTTTCTTGAACCGCCGGTGTAGCAAACTTCTTGTATCTTGGTTCTTTGGAGGAACTTGGATGAACTAAAAGTTTAATCTTGGATGCCATGTATGATCTTGGTTGTGAGTAAAAACAAAGAAAAGAAAAGAAAAGAACTAAAAAGTTGCAAGATAGAAAGGAGGAATAGGTTAAGGGTGATGGGTTTTATAGAAAAGATAGGTGGTTGGATTGGGGAAATCGAAAAAAGGGGTTAGGGTTTGGTAAGAATTTTCGACAAAGGGGTTTTGGTTAGGATGAATTGAAGGCTTTATATAAGCCTTAGATTCAGCCCATTAGTTTCCTTGTTGAAGATGTTTTCCTACTTGGTTTAGAATTCTTTCTTTATCTTGAACTTCATTTCCTACAATTCAAAAACAAATCAAAGAAGGATTAAAATTAAAGATAAACTAATAAAGAAAATAAATAAAGATGTGTAATAGGATTCTTAGACTTGAAAAAAAACTATCCTAAAACTACTAATAATCGGCAAAATAATAAAATAAAAAAATAAAAAAATGGAAAAAAATGAAAAATAAATAATTAAATAATCGACAAAAACAAAAATAAAAATAAAAAAAATAAAAAAAAAATATATCAAAAGGGAGAGCATGCTCATGCATCTCCTAAATTGACCACTTCCTTGTTACGTTCCACATGGGCACCATTGTAGTGCTTCAATCTTTGTCCATTAACTTTGAATTCATGGTTGTCAGAGATGGACTTGATTATCACGGCGCCATGGGAGAATGGTTTGACGACTTCAAATGGTCCCGACCATCTTGATTTCAGCTTTCCCGGGAAAAGTTTTAGCCGAGAATTGAATAGGAGAACTAGTTGCCCTTGCGTGAATTGCAGTGGCAATAGTTTCTTGTCATGCCATCGCTTTGTTTTCTCCTTGTAGATTCGTGCATTGTTATAGGCGAGTGCATGAAATTCTTCTATCTCATTGAGATCCATCAAGCGCTTTTGTCCGGCACTTCCCCAATCCATATTCACGGTCTTGATTGCCCAGTACGCCTTGTGCTCGATTTCCACCGGTAGATGACATGTTTTACCATAGACAAACCGGAAGGGGGACATACCTAATGGTGTTTTGAATGCAGTGCGATATGCCCAAAGTGCGTCATCTAGTCTTAATGACCAATCCTTCCTTGAGGGATTTACAACTTTCTCGAGTATTCCCTTCAACTCCCGGTTGGAAATTTCTGCTTGCCCGTTGGTTTGTGGGTGATATGCCGTGGCGATCTTGTGTGATATGCCGAAGCGTTGCAACATCTTGGCAATTAGTCTGTTGTCAAAATGCTTGCCCCCGTCGCTGATAATTGCTCTCGGCATCCCAAAACGTGTAAATATGTTTTTCTGCAGGAATCGTTGCACGGTCTTGGAATCGTCATTGGGAACTGTAGCTGCCTCTACCCATTTAGACACATAGTAGACGGCGAGTAAGATGTAGAGGTTGCCGAATGAAGATGGGAAAGGTCCCATAAAATCGATCCCCCATACATCGAACAGTTCCACCTCGATGATGTTCTGGAGTGGCATCTCATGTCGTCTAGAGATATTGCCCGTTCTCTGGCAACGATCACATTGCTTGTAAAAGTCTTGGGCATCTTTGTACAATGTTGGCCAATACAAACCGGATTGCAAGACTTTGGCCGCGGTACGAGTTCCTCCAAAATGTCCTCCATAGGGTGAAGAATGGCATTGCCGGAGTACATTTTGTTGCTCTTCTTCAGGGACACGTCGGCGTATAACCTGATCTGCACATTGTTTAAACAAAAGAGGCTCGTCCCAAAAGTAATGCTTAGCGTCATGGCGGAACCGCTTCTTCCCTTGGTGAGTAATGCCATACGGAAAAATACCACAAACAAGGAAGTTAACTAAATCTGCGTACCAGGGTATTGCCGAGGCATGTGCTGCCGTAGTGTCTGCTCCCAGAATTGCCGAGGCGTGCGCGTCAAAGACTACTGCGGCGTCAAGAGTTGCCGAGGCGTGTGCATCCATGGTTGCCGAGACGTCATGGGTTACCGAGGCGTTGAGGGTTGTCGAGGCAATTAGAATTTGTTCATCCGGGAATGCATCGCATATCTCTAGATCCGCGTCCTCCTCCCTATTGCGTTCCAAACGTGATAAGTGATCGGCCACTTGACTTTCTGTTCCTTTCCTGTCCTTAATTTCAATATCAAATTCTTGTAAAAGTAATATCCAACGAATCAAACGAGGTCTAGCATCCTTTTTAGCAAATAAGTATTTGATTGCTGAATGGTCCGTATGAACAATTACCTTTGTACCAATTAAATAGGATCGGAACTTGTCAAATGCGAAAACTACAGCTAGTAACTCTTTCTCCGTTGTTGTGTAATTCACTTGAGCACCATTAAGAGTTTTACTAGCGTAGTATATCACATGGAAGGTCTTACCTGTGTGTTGGCCTAGGACTGCTCCTACCGCAAAATCACTTGCATCACACATGAGCTCAAAAGGTAGTGTCCAATCTGGTGGAACGACAATTGGTGCCGAGGCAAGCTTTTTCTTTAGGGTTTCGAATGCTTGAGTGCAAGAATCATCAAAATCGAAGACTTTATCCTGTTCAAGCAGATTACACAAAGGTTTAGTGATTTTAGAAAAATTATGAATGAACCTCCTATAAAAACCTGCATGTCCGAGAAAACTTCAAATTCCTTTAACCGAATTTGGTGGGGGTAATCTCTCGATCACGTCCACCTTGGCTTTGTCTACTTCAATTCCCTTGGATGAAATCTTATGGCCGAGCACTATTCCTTCATCTGCCATAAAGTGGCATTTCTCCCAATTGAGGACTAAATCTGTTTCTTCGCATCTTGCCAACACCCTCTCTAAATTGCCGAGACAGCCGTCGAGGTCATTACCAAAAACTAAAAAATCATCCATGAAGATCTCAAGGAAGTCTTCGACCATGTCTGAAAAGAGCGCCATCATGCATCTTTGGAAGGTTGCCGGGGCGTTACACAATCCGAACGGCATAAGTACCGTATGGGCATGTGAAGGTTGTCTTTTCTTGATCTTCTGGTGCTATGGCAATCTGATTGTAACCTGAATAACCATCAAGAAAACAATAAAAGGGTTTACCTGCAAGACGGTCAAGCATTTGATCAATAAAGGGTAATGGGAAGTGATCTTTCCTAGTGGCTTTGTTTAACTTTCGATAGTCCATACAAACCCTCCAACGGTCACTGATCTGGTTGGGATAAGTTCATTATTTTCATTGCTTACCACTTTGTTATACCTCCCTTTTTCGGCACACATTGTACCGGACTTACCCACGTACTATCGGAGATAGGGTATATAATGCCAACGTCAAGCCACTTGATGATTTCTTTCATTACAACCCATTTCATGGCATGATTCAGTCTCCTCTGGGCCTCAATTAAAGGTTTGTGATCATCTTCCAACAAGATCTTGTGCATGCACACCGCCGGGCTAATTCCCTTCAAGTCGGCAATTGTCCACCCTATTGCCTTTTTATGTAGCTTCAACATGTTGATCAGCTTCTTTTTCTGCTCAGGCTGTAACTTAGAGGAAATAATTACAGGTAATGTATTATCGATCCCTAAGTATACATATTTGATTGCTCGCAATTGTTTTAACTCAAGAATTGGTGGATTTTCGATAGAGGGTTTTCAAGCTTACCTTCCTTACCCGAGTAGTCCGGTGGTTCAAAGTATGTACCTGGTCGATTGACTAGCCAATTTGCCTCTTTCGGTTGTTCCTCATCGACCGGTTCTTCATACTCCTCATGTTCCTCGATTCGGCAATGTAGTTGCCGAGGCAACTAAATTCCTCATCGAAGTTAAACTCGTCGTGGCATGAAGTAGTTGGCATTCTTACGGATCATCGGCATGCCTTAGTGTTTGGAACACATTTAGTTTTACCTGCTGGTCATTCACCCTCATTGTGAGTTCTCCCTTTTCAACATCAATCAAAGTTCTCCTTGTCGCTAGGAATGGTCTCCCGAGAATGATAGGTGCATGCTCATCTGCTTCACAATCCAAAACAATAAAGTCAGCGGGAAAAATGAATTTATCAACTTTTACCAGTATGTCCTCGATTTTTCCCTCTGGATGCACATAGGATCTGTCGGCTAGCTGCAGCATGACTGTTGTAGGTCTTGCCTTCCCGATTCATAGTTTTTGGAAAACCGATTTAGGCATCAAGTTTATGCTAGCCCCAAGGTCGCATAATGCTTTCCCGACATAGTGATTTCCAATGGAACAGGGTATTGTGAAACTTCCGGGATCCTTCAACTTGGGTGGCATACGATTGTGCAACATTGCCATGCATCCCTCCGTCGCGGCAACTGTTTCAAACTCTCATAGCCTTGTTCTTTTGGACACAATGTCTTTAAGGAACTTGGCATAGTTTGGCATTTGTTCAATTGCTTCCACCAATGGCAAGTTGATGTGGACTTGCTTTAGGATATCAAGAAACTTTTTGAATTGGTAATCTTGCTTTTGTCGCTTCAACCTTTGTGGGAATGGTGGTGGAAGTCAGATATCTTCGATCCTTTTATTGGTTTGAAACCTGATTGACGGCATTGCCGAGACATCTGGAGTTGCCGAGGTATTATCAACTGGGGTTGCCGAGGCATGTTTATCGCAGGTTGCCGAGGCGTCGTCGGTTGCCGAGACATGTTTATTGCCGGTTGCCACGGCAATTCCTGGTTCAACATCTGAGGCCTTGCCGCTAGGTTCATCTTGATCTTTTTGTGGAGTTTTGTTTGACGGGCGGGTTTGAACCTCTCTAAGTTGTTGGCCACTTCTGGTGGTGATTGCCTTACATTGCTCATGGCCAGTTCCTCTTGCGACTCAGTATCGCTAGGTAAACCTCCTTGTGGTCTGGTGTTCAAATTTTGAGCAAACTGTCCGACTTGATTTTCCAATGATTTGATTGCCGCCTCTTGGTTTTGCAATCTCATCTCGGTCCTGTTAATAAAAGCATCAGTTCTTTTTATGAAATTACTATTCTCAGCCATATAAGATTCAGTTTTCATCATAAAAGCATTTAGAAAATTTTCCAAAGAACTAGATGTCGTCGGTTGTTGTTGCGGCATCTGTTGCCGTGGCATATTCTGCTGGAATCCCGATGCTTGTGCATTCTGATTGTTCTGGTTTAGAGCATTGTTGGGATTACTCCATGAAAAATTCGGGTGCTTCTTCCAAGCTGGATTGTATGTATTTGACATCATGTTGTTGCTCCGATTGTAATTCCCCACATAGAAGCTAGATTCCGGGTTCTGCATACATTCAGAAGAATTATGGTTATCACCACATAACTCACAAAAAGAATCAATTACCTTGACTTCATGTGTGTTGTTTGGTTTTTGCATGTTCTGGACCATCTTGGTTAAAGCGGCCAATTGTGCCGAAATTGAATCTGATGATCCTAGTTCATTTATTGTGGCTTGGCGTCTAACTCCTCCTCTTCTAGTAGATGGGAATTGATAATCATTCTTGGCCAGCCTGTTTAAAATTTGCATTGCTTCTTCTGGCGACTTATCTAGGAGTATGCCGTTTGCCGAGGCATCTAGCATCATCCTTGTTGGTGTATTCACGGCGTTGTAAAACATTGTTACTTGAGTCCACACCGGGAATCCGTGTAAAGGGCATTTGTGTAGAAGTTCTCTATATCGCTCCCAAGCCTCGTACATGGATTCATCATCTGCCTGCCGAAAAGAAGTAATGTCGTTACGAAGCGTATCAGTCAAATTTGTAGGATTAAATCTAGCAAGGAAATCACGACAAAGATCAGTCCAAGATGCTATGGATCCGGCAAGAATGCTATTCAGCCATGCTTTCGCCCTATCCCTCAGTGAATAGGGAATAATCTTAATCGTAGGACATCGGGGTGACTCGTGTATCTTGAACGAGTTGCAAATCTCGAGGAAAGATTTCAGATGTTGTCGTGCATCTTGATTCTTTGAGCCGCCAAATTGACCTATTGTGTTGATCATATTAAACATTACCGGTTTCAACTCAAAGTGGTCGGCTTCAATTTCGGGTGCGACAACTCTGGGTTAAGTCCATCAAGATCTTCTTCAAGATAGTCTCGAATAGTTATGTTTTCGTGCAAGAATCACTCCTCCTCCCGCTTTCGAACATCTTGATTAATATTGTCGTCTTGATTTGCCATTGCTTCTCTTATCCTTCGTCTAAGTCTTTGTAAGGTTCGTTCGATTTCGGATCAAAGGGATATTCGGTGAAGTCGGTCTCGCCTGGTCATATACCAATGCAAAACCAAAGTTTGTTAGCCCTTTGAATTTTAAACAAGAAAAATAAAAAGAAAGTGCAAGAAAGTAAAAACAAAGTCGTTATTGTCAATCCCGACAACGGCCAAAAAACTTGTTGCGCGTAATAAGTGCTACGCAAATGTGCAAGTATACACGTCGCAAGTTATAGTATAAAAGATATCGTCTCCACAGGATTGGTGCCACTTCAAGAATCTACTCTCTTGCAATTGTAAAAAGTAAAAACACAAGTAAAGGATTATAGAAGTTTTAACTAATAACTAATCTAGAAAGCAATTAAGTAAATGAAAAGATGAATTCGAATGAGAGAGATAGGCTAGGTTATCGTGAGTTGAGGTGTGATAGCCGATTGGATTGTCTTGGTAAAAGAGTGCACGGGCAACTCAGTTGCCGTGGCAACTTGCACGACGGGGTTGCCGTGGCAACTAATTGATGGTTGCTTGGGCGACTAGTTGGGCAACTACTTGGGCGATTGGGCAGCAACTTCAAGGTTCGGCGGAGCGTTCTTCAATGGTTTCTTCTTATCCCTAAGTCGAAACTCTAGCTACTTGTGCATGCCTTGATAATACATCCCTGCGTGAATCAAGGGTGAACAACAACCAATCTTGCGCTCCTCTTAGCCGTTGAAATCCTTAACTTATTCCTAAGCCGGATTAATCTTCACCATCATTGGATTGAATAAAGATCATATTCATTCGTTTCTTGAATCTAACTCTCCCGATATTAGATAAATGGATGAAATCACGAGATCCTCTCCCAATTCACTCGCAAACAATAATAAGAACCAAGAATGAATAAACCTTGAAATAGAAAAGTGCAAACTCTTATTACCTAAACAAAAACCAATAGTTTCTCACAACCACAAAACACAATAACCATAGCCAAGTAAATTTAGTTCATGGCTAGGTTCCAAAGAAACACAAGATAAACAATCCCTAGCATGAACCCAATCGAACAAGGAAGAAAAGATGAAGCTTGTCGAAAATCCCTTGCCCTATATACTTGCCGAAAATTCCCCTTGCTTCCTCTCTTGGAGTTGTCGGAATTAACTCTTGCTCTCTCCCCTGGATTTGTAGAATTTCCTTGCTATTTATAGGGCTAGGCCAAAGTCCTTCTTTGATGAGGAGTTTGAGTTGGAATTAAATTATCTTTAAAGAATATAATTCTTTATTATAATTTTATTCCTATTAGAACTTCTCATATCTTCTTGGAATTTAATTCTTCTTTAATCTCTGCATGGCAATCAAATTCCTTTGGGCTTGGGCCTTGCTCCATGTCATCTTGGGCTTGTAAAGTCATGAATTTCGACATCCATATTGCTTTTGGTCTTTGTCGACAAATGCCATGGCAACTGGCTCGGCGTCTCCTTCATGCATTGCCTTGGCAACTAGCTCGGCATATCCTTCATGCATTGCCCTGGAAACTAGCTCGGCATTACTTTGGCAAGTGATCCTGCATGTACACACACAAAAACACACCAAAGCAGCATCTATTTCCACAAAAATCACCAAGTTATGTAATCAAGCTCAACGATTGAAGGAAACATGGATTAATGCATGAATGGCTAACTATGCAACTAATATGAGCCTAAGTCTAACAATAATATGAGTAAAAAGGGTAAGAAAAATAGTACTTTTGAACACTTATCAGGCAACATTATCTATACGGTGAGATGTGCATCGTGTACACGGATCACAAAAGTTTGAAGTATTTGATGTCGTAGAGGGAGTTAAACCTTAGGAAACGAAGATGGTTGGAGTTGCTTAAGGATTACAACCTAACGATTGAGTACCATCTGAGAAAAGCAAATGTTGTGGCAGATGCCTTAAGTAGAAAGGTCGCGGTGGAGTTAAGGGCCATGTTTCTGAGGTTGAGTGCATCGCATGACGATGGGTTGTTAGCGGAGTTGCAAATGAAACCTTGGATGTTGCAGATGATAAAAGATAAATAGCCATATGATGAGATGTTGGCGCCTTACGTTAAGGATATCTTGGATAGGAATTTGACAAATTTTGGTTTTAATGAGGATGGGGTTTTGTGCGTTAAGAGTCGGGTGCTGGTGCCAATGGATGAAGAGTTGAGGCACACTATTTTGACTGAAGCACATTCAAGTCCTTTCAGTATGCATCCGGGGAGTACGAAGATGTACCAAGATCTGAATAAAGAGTATTGATGGGTTGGCTTGAAGAAGGATGTTGCGGATTTTGTGGCTTGTTGCATGGTTTGTCAACGTGTTAAGGCAGGGCATCAGTTTTTTTCGGGGTTGTTGCAACCATTAAGTGTTCCTGAGTGGAAAAAAGAGAGGATCACCATGGATTTTGTGTTTGGTTTTCCTTTGACGCCATCAAAGAAGAATTTCGTTTGGGTGATCTTGGATAGGTTTCCGAAGTGTGCACATTTTCTTGTCGTGCATAAACGTATACTTTGGATAAGTTGGCAGAGTTATACAATTTTGAGGTTGTGAGATTGCATGGTGTACTAAAGTCCATTGTGTCTGATAGAGATCTGTGTTTCACCGCGAGGTTCTGGGAATGTTTACACAGGGCGTTGGGTACACGGTTGAACTTTAGTACTTTGTATCATCCATAGATGGATGGTCAGTCTGAGCGTGTTATCCAAGTGCTAGAGGATATGTTGCAGTGATGAATCATAGATTTTTAGGGATCGTGGGAAAAGCAATTGCCGTTGGTGGAGTTTGCTTATAATAACAGTTATCAAGCTATTATCCGGAGGGCTCCATACGAGGCTTTGTATGGTAGAAGGTGTCGTACGCCGCTTTGTTGGGAGGAGGCAGGCGAAAAATATGTTTCTTTGTTGTATATGTTGAAGGATACCAACGAGAAAGTAAAGCATATTAGTGATAGATTGAAAGCTGCTTCAGATCGGCAAAAGTCTTATGATGATTTGAAGCAAAAGGAGATTGAGTATGCAGTTGGTGATCGTGTGTTCTTGAAGGTTTTGCCTTGGAAAAAGGTGACGAGATTTGGTCGGAATGTGTAATCACTCATTTTCATCCTGATATATTAGTATATTATAATACTATTACTTATTAGCGTTATTTGTATAAGTATTATTTATGTTAATTTGGGTGTTACATGTGGGTTAATATATATGTATATGTGCACCGTATTCTATATGGGTATTGTATGTGTATGTACTTAAATGTATGTCTAGTATGTATGTAAGGTGTGTTACTATTATTGTTTTAGTATTAATGATCGATAATTATCTATATGCATATAATATATATGTGTTGTATGTGGCTAAGGTATGTCATATATGTACACAGTTATGAGTACGTAAGTATATATGTACATATTATTTTTAGTTATTATTATTCGTATTGGATTAGTAATATTCAAAACAGATCCAATCCAAATTGAAAAACCAAATAAATTTAAGTGTCTTGTCCATGTGCAAACATCAGATACCTATTACATAAAGATAGGCCCGTTTGGCCCAAAACCCTAATCCATCTAAAAAACCCTAAAAAATATTAACTCTAATCTTTTTTCTAGTAGCCGCCGCCATCCCAACCGTTGGATCAAGATTTGATCCAACGGTCCAAATCAAGTGAAGAACCCTATAGCTGGTGCGCGTGTGATACACTTCTCGAACTGTTCTTCTCTCACGTGCGCGTGCAACACACGCGCGAGACCGTTCGTTCTCCCATGCGCCACTTGACAAGATCTCGTGCAGCCCCGTCCTTTACCTAGACCAGATCATGGCCATCCATCTCTCGAGCAATCTCAATCGTTGGATCAGATCTAATCCAACGATCGAGATTAAAACTGATAGAATTGACTTTTCATCTCACCCAGTGATAGCCACATGCCTTTCGTCCAGCAAGGGGCACCACTCCGCCGTACCTCCAACTCCTCAACCACCGAGCATGTGCACAAAAAAAGAGAACGGATGTAAGTTGCTATTATCATCAACAGAGCAAACATTTAATGGTTGCTTAACCATGTAAACAAATGCATAATATAAAAGAAAAGTGTGTAAATCATATCTGTAACACAACATACTTTCCAGAAGATCAATAAACACAAAAACCAGAGTTTCCGCTGGTAATCTCCTCTCTTTCTTTTTTTTCTCTTGCATGCATTTTAAAGCTTAAAAAGTAAAAAAAAAGAGCAAAAAAGGTTTACCTAGGGGTTCGGTTCCCCTTTCGCCGGTGATAAACCTTCGATCTTTGATCGATTTTGGTAAACCGGAGAAGGTCAAACGCCTCTATAAAAAGGGGTGGGTTTTGAGTGTTGTGGAAGTTTTTGGTTTGTTTCTGTTGCCGATAAATGGCGGTCGAAGAAGGTTCGAGGCGGCCGGTACGGCCTAGGCTCACTGAGACCGGACGACAAGGGTGGTTGTTGTGTGGGTTGTATCCCTTAGGTTTGTTGTGTGGGTTGTATCCCCTTAGGGTTTTAGTTTGATATAAGAATAGAGAAAAGGGGAAATGTTTGGGGATAAAAAAAAATTTAGGCCGAAAATTTTAAAACATGGGTGGGGAGGGTTATTTATAGATTTTAATTTTTTAAAAAATGGTAAAACCCCTTATTAGTCCCTCCGCGTTTAAGAAAGTGCTCTGCAACCCTTTTGTTTTTTTATTCAGTCCCTGACCCTCCATAGTTTTTGAAACATTCTAATTTAGTCCCAAAATCATATTAAATCGGTTTTTCAAATGTTCTATTTACTACTCACGTCCCTCTGCCCTTCTTAATTTTTCAAAAATACTCTACCGCATGGTTTAATTTCGTAAGTGGTCCTCCTATGTTTTAAATGGTTTTCAATCAGACCCCTTAATCACTGGTTTATTATTTTTATGAAAATTATAGTTTTCCCCTCCCTTTTATTTACAGTTTATTAAGTAAGTCCCTTAAGCTTTAATTAAAGTTAATTTTGATGGGTTTTTTTTCAGTCCCTATTCTATCCATTTCGTTCGACTTTAGCACGTATATTTAGGTTTAATTGCTTATTCGTTCATTTGATCTATTATTTACATTTGTTTCTTAGTTTTTGACT